>JASDFA010000004.1:22295000-23642500 GCA_035772735.1 Datura wrightii | reverse complement strand
GTTTCGTAGTCAGTAGAAGGGGCATTGAAATAGATCCTTCTAAAATCAAGGCTATTCAAGAGATGCCTCCGCCTAAGAGTAAGAAAGATGTGATGAGTTTCCTAGGAAGGCTAAACTACATTGGTCGATTCATCGCCTAATCGACGGTCATCTGTAAGCCCATTTTCAAGCTATTGAGGAAAAATGCACCAACTAAATGGACCGAAGAGTGTCGAAAGGCATTTGACACCATCAAGAGTTATTTATCCAATCCTCCAGTGCTGGTACCACCAAGAGAAGGAAGCCCTCTGTTGTTGTATTTGTCTATCTCAGATAATGCATTTGGTTGCATGTTGGGAAAACACGATGAGACTGGAAGGAAAAAGTGGGTGATATATTATCTGAGCAAGAAGTTCACGTCCTATGAGGCCCGCTATACTCTTTTGGAAAGAACCTATTGTGCTTTGACTTGGGTTGTCCAAAAGTTGAGGCATTATTTGTCAGCTTACAGCACATGTCTCATTTCAAGAATGGATCCATTAAAGTACATCTTCTAGAAGACGATGCCGACAGAGAAGCTAGCAAAGTGGCAAATGCTGCTAAGTGAATTTGATATAGTGTACATGACTTAGAAAGCAGTTAAAGGGAAAGCCTTAGCCGGTCACCTTGCAGATAACCCTGTCGACGAAGAGTATGAACCTCTAAAGACGTATTTCCCCGATGAGGAAGTGATATTCATAGGAGAAGATATTGCAGATTCGTATCCTAGTTGGAGAATGTTCTTTGATGGAGCGGTGAATTTCAAGGGTTCTGGGATTGGAGCGGTGTTGGTATCGAAATCTGGACAACATTATCTAGTAACTGCTAATCTTCGGTTCCCGTGCACCAATAACATGGCAGAATATGAAGCATGCATACTAGGTCTTCGAATGGCTCTTGATATGGATATCCGGGAACTGCTAGTGATTGGTGATTCAGATCTATTGATCCATCAAGTTCAGGGAGAATAGGCCGTGAAGAATTCTAAAATAATACCCTATGTACAGTTGGTACAAAGGTTTATCAAAAGATTCAGGAATATTGAGTTCACACACACTCCAAGAATACAAAATGAGTTTGCTGACGCCCTCGCCGCCATATCAGCTATGATACAACACCTAAAGAAAAATTACATTGATCCGCTCGAGATAAGGATAAAAGAGCAACCTGCACATTGCTCACATGTGGAAGATGAATTAGATGGAAAACCATGGTACATTGATGTGAAAAGATATCTGGAAATCGGGGAATACCTGGAGATGCAACAAGTAGTCAAAAGAAGACGATACATATAATGGAATATAATTTCTTCTTGAGCGGAGGAATCCTTTATAGGAGAACTCCTGATTTAGGACTATTGAGGTGTGTAGATGCCACAGAAGCCACAAGATTGCTGGAAGAAGTGCATGTCGGTGTATGCGGGCCACACATGAATAGTTTCACCTTGGCAAGAAAGATCCTACAAGCAGGATATTTTTTGATGACCATGGAAAGCTACTGCAAAAAGTCCGTCCAAAAATGTCATCAGTGTCAAATACATAGAGATTTGATAAAAGTTCCTCCAAATGAGCTCAATATGATGAGTTCTCCTTGGCCATTTGCAGCTTGGGGCATGGATGTCATTGGACCTATTGAACCACCCGCCTCCAACGGGCACAGATTCATTTTAGTTGCCATTGATTATTTCACCAAGTGGGTAGAACTAGCCTCAGAATATTGTTGAATCTCTATGAGAGAACACATTTTCAAAATTTAATTATTACCTCTTGGCTTAGAAATCTTTGGCATTGACATAAGTATTTTTATTAAGCATTTCTTTGAGAGGAAATTGATATAGTATGCATCCGCTTTCTTGCATTTTAAATTCTGTTTAGAAAGTTTGGTTTAGATATTATTATCATTTCCTTATTTGCTTCTTCATTATGTCGTGCCCTTCATTTGTTCAGTTCTGTTATGGTGAATAATATGTTTCCTGAATACAAGACTTGTCTGTGCATATTAAATTAGAGTTGTCCGGTGATTCTTTAACTAGCACTCATTGGATTTAATTAAAGTTTGATTGAGCATTTTAAAGAAGAATTGTAAGATATAATAATATTTATGTAGTTTTATAACATGTCGCTATCTTCACGCCCTTTTGCTTCTTAACTTATTGTAGCACACCTTGTTTTAGCACTTCTCATTTCTATTTATAATCTCTCTCAGTACTTATTTTAATTTTTTTTTTTATGATCTAGTGTACATCATCATTCATTTTCTAATCATTTTCCTTTCTATGTTACATGTGAAAATTCTGCGAGTCTCGTTTGGACTCCTTGTCTCTCGCATTGTGTAACCAAATATATTTATTATCTCTCGAGTTTTTCCTCTATCCAGTGAAGGACGAACATACAATAATCGACCCACACATCGGCGCCCACAGCTCCAGACTTGGGCTAAGAAGTCAAAGTCAATTTATTTTATTTGATTTCATTTTTTTTAATATTATATTTGTCCTCTTGTGATTGTGTGTTACTAACATTATTATTATTATTATTATTTTACCAAACTTAAATGAATACCCATCGGAAGTGAAGTTATGAGGTGTCACTTTTCATTGCAATATATATACGTGTGTATTTTCTCAATTTAATCGCTCATGACGTATTAATTTCATTAAATTAATTTATTCATAGACCACATATTTTCCTTGTGCTTAAAACAATTTTAAAGGATAATGAAAAAAAATATTTTTTAAACTACCGTTTTTGCCAAGACCTCGTGGAACAACTCTGGTTTAAATTAATTAAACTGCATCAAATAAATTTAAAAAATCAATTCTACAAGTAAGTTATTTATATATTTTTTTATCCACAATTTGTTTAAAATTCATCGGTAATCGCATTTGCGGATTTTTTAAAATGCCTAATCCCTTCTTCAAAAAATCATTTGAACCCTTACCATTTCTCTGGTTTTCTAGATAAAGGTTTTTTTAAATTTACCTTTTAAACGGTTTCTTAATTTCCATAATAATTAGGTGGCGACTCTGTTTTTCACAAAATTGGCAGGTTATGAAACGTTTTGAACGCAAGTTTAAAAATGGAGCTTAAAATTTATATATAACTTTATTGAATGACACAAGACACACGTGCAAAGCACGTACTTTATACTGGTTTATAAAAATAGGACCATTAGGACAATAGCAAGTGTTGAGTAACATGCATAGAGGAGTTGAAATTAGACAGAATTAGTTGTGGTATGGGCAATCTTGAATGGTGATATTATCATCATGGCCCTTTTGCTCAATGTTAGATTCAGAAATTAGTGGTCCCTTAAATAGTCCAGCGAAAAATTCTGCTGGATCATAGTATACTTCTATGTTCTCTGCTCTTAGAGATTCGTCAACCTGGCAATATAGATAAATAACTAGTTAAATCCATAAAATGAAACAGGGAAAATACTTATTATGCTTCTAGTCTAACAGGAAGAGATGTGCTGCATTTAAAAGACAATTTTAGGGTGAAATCACCAGGCGAAATATAGTGAAAACGCACCGAGATGATCTATTGGGGTGAGAGTATTGTGAGGCGTAAGCCTCATTAGTTTGGGCATATGCTTATGCATTTAGCAAGTTCTTATTTGGTGCATTAGCGCAGAAAACCTCTTATAACTAAAATTTAAACTGCTGAATACGTTTTTAAATTAATAACAAAAATATATAATTCAACTTGTTACTAAATTTTAAAAAGTTAAAAATCTAAATATTTTTTATTCTAAGCCTTAATTTTTGTTCTTTCTTTTTGACTTTCACATGTTAAAAGAAAAAGATGACTAATGTGCAAACTACAAAGCAAAAATGCATCATCCTTCATCATTTGCTTTGGTTTGATACTTCTGGTTGTACGTTCTTTCTTTGCATTTCATTTTACAAGTTAATTTATAAATTTCTACTCAATTATTTTAAAAGTCTAATTAGTCTTTTGAGATAGAGAAATTATTTTTATAGTCAATTATTAATTTTGATTAATATTTCAAGATGAAACGGTTTTATGTATATTTTCACTTATTTTTCATTTTCTTGAATTTTTTTATAATTGTATATGTAATTTCATCTTTTTTATTACTTATTTTTATTATATTAATTTAAAAAATATCATAAATTAAAAATTTATGGGACTTACATCCCACCACTTTAAAATTACACCTCATTCCTTATCAAATAAAACATCTTCCTTGACCCGATTATTTGGTTGGACAGAAGACTAATTGTAAAATTTTTATTCTTTTTCTTATCTTTCAAATTCAAAAATTCTAACAACGGGGTTAAAAAAACACAAAAATGTCACGATA
This sequence comes from Datura wrightii, assembly GCA_035772735.1. Lineage (NCBI taxonomy): Eukaryota > Viridiplantae > Streptophyta > Magnoliopsida > Solanales > Solanaceae > Datura > Datura wrightii. Next base: position 23,638,153 of record JASDFA010000004.1, on the reverse strand, counting down.
GGGATTTAAACCTGTATCCTAACTTAATTTTTGAAATCTTTTTATCATTACATTAGAAACTTCTCATATGTTAGGGGATTCAAAAATTTAGATATAAAAAAGTAATTAATTTTATTTTGTTAACAAAATATAATTATTTAACAAATAAGACTCAATTGAACCCCCTTTTCAATAGGTAGCTCTAACTTATTTTCACAATCAAATTCTAGCTATTACAGTAATTACACTTTGCAGTGTGTGATAGTTATATTAATGTCTTAAAGTTACTTTAATTTAAGCATGTGCTAAAAACTCTTCAATTCTTTTTAAATTGAAATCAACTACGGATTTTGTCACTAAGTCATCGCTTAATTACTCGCAACTAACATATTCTATTTAATAATCAATCTCTAAGTAGGATTAGTAAAAAAAAATTTTTTTAACTACAAAATTTATTCATCTCTAATTCCCATTGAAAATGATATATATAAGAGGGAGAGAGACAGAGCAAGACCTTCATAATGCCAACGCCATAGAACTGTACCATCTCGCCAGTAGGGGCATGTCTTTTAAATGGGCCTTCAAAGAAACCCCAGTGTCGGAATTTGAATGTCACAACAGGTGGACCTGTATATACGTTGATCACTTCCAAAGCAAACCCTCTTGGAAAGGCTGACCGAAAAGCATTATTAGATGATTCTCGACTCTCTTCATCTGCTTTGTAGTGTTTGAATTCATCAGGCACTGAACTCTTCAATGCCGCATTGTAATTTCCCAGTTTTAGCATCTCTTCTGCTGACAACCCCTCTTTTCCTGTTCAGTCCCAACATAATTTATCAGTATCTTGAAGTATCAATTACTTCAGAAGTAATATTTATGTGAACTTTTTAGTGATTTTAACATTATGTGCAAGGTGTTAATTATTCAGTTTTATTAAAAGCAAATAAGTGAATATAAAATGAATAATAAAGAAAAATACACATAATAAAGTAAGGTGTGAATGATTTAATTCAGACGTTCATTGAGTGAAAACAAACAATCGTGATGCAGTTGATTTTTCTGAGTCTTACCATTAACAATAAAATTAAATTTTTCAGGGTTAATGGTCTTAAAGTCCTTTATATGAGTCTTGTGAGAAAGCTCCATTTCCCATGACTTTATAGCCTGTTGAACCGTTTCTTCAAGAGACCCTTTTGGCCAAACCTTCAAAACATGAACTCAATGTATTATAGGTTTAGTAAAAAGTTAAAATAAAAAAAACAAATTGTATTGACAAGGAAGATGATAAATATTAGTATTTCTCTGTTTTAATTTATGTGACACCTTCTATTTTTTGAAATTTAAATTAGGTAAACTTTAGTTAATATGTTAAAATTTATTTTTTTATAATATGAGAAGATCAAAAGCAACTTATACATAGTACTTTTTGTATGAATTTAATAAAAGGTTGTTGAAATAAATAAGAAGAATTGTATTTTCAAGATAGTTTTGAACTTTTAAAGAAACAATTATTTTGGGATATAACTTTTTTTTTTTTTTATAGCTAAAAGGGGATGGAGGGAGTAGTACAAACCTTAGTCCGTCCTTGTTCAAAGAGCTTATTAACATTGTCATAACTTGGAGGGCCACCATATCTCCACTCAATTTGATCTTCATGCAGAAAACGCCTATACTTGTCACTAATTGTCACTTGACTCGTTTCCTTCTCACTTGCCATGTTTCAAGTTGATTGTGGTGATCTCAATTTTGTGTGGCTATGCCTTTTTATACATAAAAATTAAGCATTAATAAAGTTTTGAGGAACAGTAATTTCATTTGTCGTACTAGCTACTAGCTAGAAATTGGATGAGAAAGCTCTTAAATGTTTTGCGCATAATTTCAAATCTTTAAATAAGAGTTAATATCTCAAAAATTCACTCCATTATGAAAATTTATGTAGTAAAATGATTGAATTTTTTTATATTAATAAAATCATTCAATTAAATTTATCATAAAATAATGTGAGATGACAAAATAAATTATTTATTATACCATATAAGTGTGAACTTCATACATAAATAAATAAAATTTAAAAAATTATTTCTTATACTCGACCCTTCCACCCACAAATCAAAATAAATTTTAATCTATGTCCATTCTGAGATTTTTTTAAATTCGAATTCTGAATATTAATATTCATTTATTTTTAATACAAAATTGATAAAGTTGATTCATTCTGTATTAAAAATAAATAAAAATTAATAGATACTTTGAATTAAATTTTTTTGGAAAATAGATAGAAAAGAATTCATTTTGATTTGTAGGTGAGTGAGTCAGATATAATATGTTTTTAAAATTTTATTTATTTGTCAAATTCACATTTACATGGCCCCTGCGGTAACAAAAATACATGACATAAAAAATTATTTATTTTACCATATTGAATTTTTTAATAATAAATTTAATTGAGTGTTTTTTGTAAGATAAATACTTTAAATTGAATAATTTTATTAATTAAAAAATCAGTAATTTTATTACATAAATTCTTAAAATTGTGTGACTTTTTCAAATATTAACCTCTATATGCATATAACAGCCTTGTTTATTCACATAAATATTACTTCCTCCGTCTTAGAGTTCTAAAAAATTCTTTAAATCACCCCAAACAAAAAAAAATTCCTTGAAAAGTTTTGGAAAACCAACTAACTCAATCAAATTGTGGTAAGATTTTCTCAGGCCAAATGGAATAGGAAAAAATGGATGATTTCGGTATTCCGACTCTTCTAATTTATGAAATATTTTTATTTATGTTATCCCGCATATCAAAGGATTCTTAATAGTTGTTGATGTAGTCACGTAGGGTTGGCTTTCATTCACCACTACAAACAATTCAAAATCAAGGGAGAAAAATTGACGGATTGAGTCGTCAAAGAATCAAAGAAAAACTAAGGGACTGAGTTGGCCAATGAATTGAAGGAAAACTGATTCAATCCGTCGATTTTTATTTTAATTTTTTTTAAATAAATAAAATTGATGGACGTACGGTTTATTTATGCGAAAAAGTATGTGAATACTAATTTTTTATTATAAAGAAAATCGACACAGTCTCTCAATTTTTTCTTAATTTTTTATGAAAATCGATAGTGTCCATCATTTTTTGGAGTACAAAATTGTAGTTGAAGAGTATAAATAAAAATGATGGAAATATTCTTTCAAAGAGTATTTGTGGTTGAGCAGTAGAATCCTCCAATATCATAGTAAATATCCGATTTTAATTCCAAGTAGCTTCGTCATTTTTTATATATATTTCTTAGAAATTGAACCATGTTTCTTTTTTTTATAAATATTTTATTAAAATCGATGGACTAAGTCGGTTGTCCCTCATTTTAACTGATTATGCCTGTCGGTTTTTTGGAACTACATCAGGCCAAATTGATGATGTATGGGCCGTTGGTTTTTCTTAAAATCTGACCCAATCTGCTGGTTTTGACCAAATTTTTAGTGATGATTTATTTTAGGGGAAATGGTCAAAAGTACCCAATCTACTTTAGTATATTAGCTAACTTTGCCCCTGGTTATACTATAGGGCCAAATATACCCCCACCGTTAACAAAGTAAACAAAATTGCCCCTCAATTGGATGGAATCCCCTAAACTGACTTAAAATACCCAATTTTAATTAAATTACCCATTTTTTTCTTTAAATCCGAATCCACTCCTACTAAACTAAATAAACTCATTAGGATTTAATTATTCAAAAAAAAATAAATTCTCAAAAATTATTCAAAGAAAAAGCCTTAAAAATAAAAGGAGTTCAATCATATAGTTAAATCTCCTCCAAAAATATGGAACAAACAAAATAACAACCAAATATTTATCAAATCAGGCTTCATCGTTCTTAATATGAAGAGATTTGGTAAATATGTGAATATATTCAATGAAGAGGAATTATATCTCAAAAAATAAATAAAGATAAAATATCTTCTGATATAAAATTAAGATTACTATTTTTCAAATGAATAGAGATTATATCTTAAGACAATAACAATAAATATTTTTAAGAATTTTTTAATTAATATATTTTTTATCGGCATATAAAAAAAATGATAAATAATCGGAGACAAAGGAAAAAGTATAGTATATATATAATAGGTGTAAGAATTGAAATTGCTACTGCTATGTTGCATTTTAATTATTAGGATAAGATTTGCACAACTATTAAGAAAAAAATTAATAGGGATAGTAATTTGACTAATATAATCCTATTAATTATTTGAAAACATACAATAATAATTTTTTTAACATTTTGAAATGACTTTAAGTACGAAGGATAGAATTAGAAAAAAATATGATCAATTAACTCTTTAATTTTAAAATTAATAAATATTTTAAAATAATTATTTTAAAACTAATAATTAAAATAGAACGGAGGCGTACTGTATCGATACTCTTTTAAAACTCATTACCATGTATAGCTTCAGAGCTATTGCGTACCAATGATATTTGTGACATTTATTGCTCGTAGGCAGGAGCGTTCACCGTTCGAGTTCGAGTTGGATTGACTTTTATTTAAATAAAATTTAAATTAATAAGTCAGATTTTTAAATATTAATATAAATTAAATTAATTAAGTTGATTTTTTATTATTTCAATTTTTATCATATTTTTCAATTTGTTAAATTTTTGTTTGTTTTTTCTTATAAAATATATGCTTTTAAACACATATTAAATTGATTAGATTCTAACATAATATTATCATATTAATTATTTTATATATATATCCAAGAAACAAGTTATATGCATTACTCATAGCCTTGATTTCACATGCAAATTATATAGACTTTCTACAAATCCCTAAATTAGGAACCTACAGGCTACAACAACACATCCGATAGCGTAGATCACACGTAGAATTTTTATAAAATCATACATATATACCCACAATAACTAAATTAAGAGGCTGAAATTTAGTCATAATTAATAGTTTGGCATGCACATGTAATTCTTTTTTTCTTTGGACAAAATATTAGCATAATGTAATGATAGGATCAGGATAACCTTACATAAAGGTTTTATGTGAAAAAGTCAATCGCGTTGCGCATAATTTATCATGGTTTTGTATAGTCTATTAATAGCGATTTATTGTATCATTATCATAACTCATACCTCCTTCATTTAAAATTATTTATCATAATTATTTTTAAAAACTACTTATCTCAATTTTTATCATTTTAGAGTTTAAAATAAAATAGTTTTTTAAAATTTTATCCTTAATAGTAATTATTCTTAAACACTACAAACACCTCAAGATAACACATAAGTAGAGTGAATATTTTGAAGGGGAATTATATCCTAAAAAATAAATAAAGATAAAATATATTCCGATATAAAATTAAGATTAATATTTTTCATATATTTAATTTAAAATATTAGCTAATTTTAGAATTATTCTACCCATTATTTATACTAAAATGATTGGATTTCTATCCCATATAAAAGGTACAATATCCCAATTTATGAAATATCCTTGTTTATCTCATCCCGCATACCAAACGACCCCTAATAGTTGTTGACATAGCCATGTAGGGTTGGCTTTCATTCATTACTACAAACAGTTCAAAAATCGAGGGAGAAAAACTGACGGATTGAGTAGGTCCAAAGAATCAAGGAAAAAATGACGCACTATTTTTTCTTAAATTTTTTAAAATTAAAATCGATGGACTAGATTGGTTGTCCCTCGATTTTAACCGACCCTGTCTATCGATTTTGTGAAAATGACCTAGACCAAACCGATGATGTACAATCTATTATTTTTGACCCAATTTTTAATAGTGATTTATTGTATCAGTATCATAACTCATACTTCCTCCGTTTTAAATTATTTATCGTAATTTTTCTAAAAATATTTGTCTCAAATTATTTATCGTTTTAAGTTTAATATAAAGTATTTTTTTTCATTTTACTCTTAATAGTAATTGTTCTTGAAAACTACAAACACCTCAAGATGACACATAAAATAAAGTGAATATATTCAATAAAGAGGAATTATATCTTAAAAAATAAATAAAAATAAAATATTTAAAAATTTCTTCTAATTAATATTTTCTTAAAAAACATATAAAAGAAGCATGATAAATAACTTGATATGGAGGGAGAATGAAGTATATTATATAATAGGCGTAAGAATGAAAATTGCTACTATATTGATACTTAAAACATGAAATAAATTCTTAGCATTATTAAAATAAAAATTATAAATTAAATTAAAATTAAAGCATTTGATTACCATAACGAAAAGCTCCTAAATTATGAACCGATAACAACATACCCTATAGTGGAGATCACATGTAGACTTTCTATAAAATCAACATATGTACCCACAATAACTAAATTAAGGTTGATTTAGTGGAGATCGCATGCACACGCAATGATTTTTTTTTTTTAGAGTACAGGATAACTTTACATAGAGGTTATACGTGGAGAAGTTAACAAATAGCTAGTTAGCAAAAGTCAATCATATTGAGCATAATTTGTAATTCTTTTGTTTGGTCCATTAAAACAAATATTATTTTGGTTGTATACTTTCTTTTTACAAGAATTTGCTAAAATTCATATAGAAATTTATACATAAAATATAAAAAATCTTTATAGAGATATTTTATTATATTTAAGTAATAACCTAGTATTAGACTATATTTATGAAGTTGCATCACTCATTTGATGTTTATAAAATTATAGTTGATGTTTTGCGCGATATTCCTTTCATTTATGAAGTTGTTATACTTGTAAAGTTGGTATTTGCACAAGTTTTTTTCATTTATTGGTGGTCAAATACCTAGATAGACCCTTAAATTTGGCAAGTTTTGTAAGCTAACCACTCAAACTTAATAGGTGACCAGATAGACATTTGAACTTAGTAAAAGTGTATTGTTTAAATAACCTTATATATAAGATCAAGAGAGTGAAATACATTTTCTTATAATATATTAAGTAAATCAATTGTTATATGACACATGTAAATTTAAAAAATAATCACAAATATATATATATACATATATATTTATATGGAAAAAAGTTTCCACCAATCTCCCAAGCCCAAAATCTCTTCCCTTCCTTTCTCTTTCCTTTTCTCCTTCACAGTTGTAACTCTATTCATGTTTATTATAAATTCTTTTAAATTAAAGAGATTAGTGGAGATAAAATTAATATAATATGTTTACGTCCCCATTAAATTTTCTTTTGCTCTAAAAATCAATCTCCTCATACAAGCTGCCATGGTTTTCAGCTATTTAAAGGTGGTCGTAACATATGATTTGTTATAGTTTTTGGTAGTTTGAAAGTGACGTGAGAAATATCCGCAATCTACTATAAGCTTCGTGCCAAGATCTCGTCATTTTGGTTCCATTTCTTTGTTAATTTTTTTTATTTTTTCAATTAATACATCTCCAAATATAAGCTTATGTTTAGTTTAACAAATTAAGCATTGATTCTTGAATTATTATTTTTTTTGCTTGTTGATTTTTTTATACATAACCGTTGCTCAAGTTCCTCTTTATCAATAGTGAATATTTTTATAAAATGAAGATTTACTATTAAGCATCTCCTTTTTTTTTTAAACCAAAAAGAAGAAGATTTTTATAAATGGTTGTTAGGTCCATTAAAAGTTTTAAAAAAGAGAGAGAAAATAAGCAAATTTGAGGCCCTTACTCGCTCCAATGTGTGTGAAATACACATGATTTTTCATGTCATCTTGAGGAATCCATAAAATACATTTTTGCTAAGTTCAAGTATCTATCTGGTCATTGACTAAGTTCGAATGACTATTTTACAAATTCTGCCAAGTTTAAGGAGCTATCAAGATATTTTGCCTTTATTTGGTGTATAAAGCTTGCAAATTATTGTTCTTGTTCATGCCATTTGGATCAAAACTAGACCAAAATTATAGAAAAATTACACCAAAACAACAGCTAAAACTAGACTAAAAGTCCACCAATATTGTATTAAAACATCACAACATCTCACACTATACCACGTAACATCATCTCTTTCGCTGGTATGCAAATTTGAGAATGTATTCTCACCATCGATGAGAGAATGAAACAAAGAAATTTAGATCTTATACAGAATCACATACGCATGATAAAGAGTGAAAAATTCCTAGAGCGAAAAATTCCTAAACTCTTAGAGTCTCTTAAAGATAAGTAACGGACGTCTCTGGACCAATCCACAAGACTCTACTAGACTCTACTCTTGTACTTAGTAGGACCTATAAACTATAATCCGATACCATATTGTCACGATCCAAAATCTCATTGAGCTGTGAGGGCACCCACCATCCCCATATATGAACCTCGTTCCTTTATTAATCATTTAACAATATAAGTGATGCCAAAATAATGAAAAAGAAATAACTAACTTCTATAAGTATGGGATAAATGAGTCAAAAATCAAAACAACTTCAAGACCTGGTGAAACTAGTACAAGAGCATCTACGAGTCCCACACAGGTCTAAAAATTAAAGCCACTTTCTAGAAAGAGATAAGATAGAAAATAAAAGAAGACTTATCTAGAATTTTGTACTTCCGAAGTGAAAGCAGCTCACCCTGAACTCTAACAGTAATAAATCTCGAACTGTGTAGCAACTCAAGTAACATTAGTACTTGATTCAATCCCTACACATAAAAAGATGCAGCAAGCATAGAGTGAGTATGGGAACCACGTGTGCTTAGCAAGCTTTGAAAACTGACCCTTTCTAGAAGTGATGACGAGATATAATCCTAAAAATTCCTTTTCAACAGTTATAAATATACAATAATAATAATTCACCCCAATAAGAGTTTATAAATTTAATATCAAACAATGAAGCAAACAGAATACGTAGTATTCGAAGTCAGCTACACCACTGATGATATTACAATATGCCTCGATATAGTCACCACATCATTTAAACCATTGATTATATTACAATGAGCTTCAAATGTATCGAGTTAAATCAATATCACAACCATTTCAACACTTCGACATCCAACTAATATGAAATGCAATAAAGATAAAATATAATGCACTGACCAAGAACTTTCATACACCTGCTTGCTATGTCAGATAGTTGGGACCCATAGGGCACTCGAAAGGTCCATATACCTATCAAAATTATTTTTCATTGGCAATAACACACGTAATACCATTTCATATAGGCAATAACACACACCAAAATTATTTTTAATCAATAATAATACACGTCGGAACCATTCTCACTGACAATATACACTCTCGAATCCTTTTTCATCGGCAAACACACACTGGAACCATTTTTCATTGGCAACAACACAAGTCAGAATCATTTTTCATCTGTATTACACGAGAATAAATTTTCACAAAATAACTCAATGAGTACTATTAGTGTATAATTATCATGCAACCATAAGAGTGACATGAATATGTATGCATAAATATATAACATAACTTAATCAATTAACCCTATAACTAAGTCATCAAGTCACAATCAAGTATCACGTAGTGCATAAGTCTCAATACATCAATCACATCACAAGTGATGAAATACCATCAATATATTAATTTGGTATAAATTTACTCATATTATGATACTGGTACCCATATAAATACTCGTCATCTCATCTATTAGGGATTCCTTTATTATCCATTACCCTTAAATTTATTTAATATATCCAAAATTAACACGTCAAAGAATAAAAAAACCTCTACTTACCTCGAATTGAGGTTCAAGTGTTAAATTATGAATTTGTCTATTCATAACGCTCCCAAAAAATCAAACTATTAAAATACATAACCTCCATAAAAATATGAATTCAATGATATTGTTATACCCCGTAAGATTCCCGGCACCTAGATGGCCTATTTGCGCGTTGGTTAGGCATATTTGAAAGCCATACGTGCTAGAGAAAGGCCCGGAAAAAGACCGGACGAGAAACCTGTCGAACCATCATGGAAGGAGCCGGGGTAGAGCCCCTCCGCGATGGCAACGTGTCATGGAAGTGGAGCCTCCGCGTTGGCTCCGTGACATGTTGGGCCTGTCCAGGCCCAAGTATATAAAGCCCCACTTCGGTTTTAAATCAGTTCATCCCTTATAATTTCCAGAGAAAACGCAACAAACAGAGAGAGACGAAGAGGGTTAATATATTATCACCCGATTACGCTGCCAAATGTAGTCCAAATCTAAATTAACTCCAGATACGGTATTTAGCAGCAGGGAGCATTCCTACGGATGTTGTTTCGCGAAATACGGCCGACGAATTGTCGTGCTACCGGGCTAAGGTAAGTGGAATTGCTCCAAACTAGTGTCTATGTGCTCCTAGCCGTAAAGTGAATACTTCTCCCTTCTAGACTTCTGAAAAATAACAAGTTTTCGACCGTATTTCGATAAGCCTAAGTTTAGCCTATGATTATATTGAAAGTGACGTCGTCCTTCAGAATAAAGCTGTATTTAGCACTAATTAACGTGTATATGAATGCAGTTGGGAGAAACAGTTGGAGTACTGACCGAGCCTCGTCTGACAGTCGGATAAATCGAGGTTAAGGTATGTGAAGTTGTTCTTCGGCAAGTTAGTAAGCCTTAGCTCGGTAAATCATAGTAAACTCCGTATTCAAAACTCTCGGAGTTGAATGTCGAGAACTAAGTAAGTCTAATGGATTCTGAGTTGTGTTGCCGTATCGTGCTCAGTCCGAAAGTTAGTAAAGCATGCGCCAAAGGGCGAGTTAGCATTCTAGATTCAGTATTGCCTATTGTATGATTAGCAAGCATGTTGTAGAATAAAAAGATATAGATTTTTAGAATAAAGTTAGTAAAGTAAAATCAGATAGACAGACAGTTTTATGGCTACATATTAGCCATTCAGACTGATAGTATCCCGGCTACAGATTAGCCAAACAGTTAAATAAAGATTTTAGAATCAGTATAATCAGTAAAGGATCAGTATAATACAGAAAGAGATCAGAATAAGAAATCAGATTTTAGATAGTCTTTTTCAATTATACATGCTTGCTATTTATATGTGCTATTTGTTTGTTGAGACTTGATGTGGCGTGAGGGCACCTTATTGAGCGTCCTCGCCGCCCCTGGGTTGGTAATTGTGTCGCCCACTGAGCGGGTGGGTTTACGTCGCTCCAAGGAGTGGCATGCCGTCCCCAGCTTGGACGAAGATGGGATGAAGCTTTCCCCATATCAGTCTGATCAGCACTACAGTACAAACAGCCCTGTTGAGCAGTGTCCAGGGTACTGTCCAGTACAGATATTCCCTGTTGAGTTGTGTCCAGGGAATAGATACAGTTCCTGTTTCAGATAGCCCTGTTGAGTTGTGTCCAGGGAAACAGACCCTATCTGTTATAGATGCAGTACAGGAGTCTTCTGGACTCAGACACGGTTACTTATATCGGAGGCCAAGGCCCAAGTCGGAGACCCAGGGGGCCGGTAGAGGTGCTCCTAGTGAGCAGATGAGTGGAGTGACCTTTTTTTGGCTGGTTTTGACCCGGGTAGGGGTATATAGATTGTTTGCTTGCTTGGCGCCATCCGACTTATGGGGGTTGGTATTGGCTCTTGCTTGCTAAATGTATATGTATTTATGTGCTTTATATATATTAGTTAATAGACAGCAGGCCGCCGTGACTACAGACACGCTCCTGTCTATCAGTGCAGAAAGGTTTGATCTAGTTCCTATCAGCTCTTCAGATTCAGTTATCTTCTGCTCATTGACTTGTTAGTTATGTTATCTATATTCAGTTGTATTATTTCAGTTGCTTTGCATACTTGGTACCAGTGGTATTGACGCCAAGTGGGGTGCTGTATTACTTGCCTGCAGGTACTCATAGACGAGGAGGCGATCCCTCGTGATTCCAGTCAGCTATTGAGTCGTCGGCTCCTGTCATCCGGAGTCTGATATCCAGAGGTGTAGCTCTTTTCCTTTTGATGTACAGTTTGGGTAGGTTGGGCCCCTGTCCCGATCATTTCTATTATCACTCATAGAGGCTTGCAGATTGTATATATTATCTCCCTGTGGTCAGTTGAGCCGGTCGTGTGAGGCCGTGCAGTTGCATAGCTGTTTAGTACCTCTGTTTTTATGCTGGCCGCGTGGGGCCATAGTTTGATAGTAGTGGTGACCTTGTCGGTCACGTAGCTGTCCAGTATTTCCATTGTTGAGTTACAGATAATTAGACAGCATGGTGGCCTTGTCGGCCCGCATAGGTTTCCCCCTTTGTAAGTATGTTTCTGGTTAGCTGAAGTTTTATAGAGGCGGCTATAGGCCCAGTTGGCCGGAGGCTGTGTTTACAGCCTTTATATAGCCCGTTGTTTCCAGAAATCTGAGTTAGAGCTAGCCAGGCACCAGTTGTGCTTAGGCTCACCAGTTAGTAGTCTAGATCCTACTCGGGCACCAGGTGCCAGTCATACCCCCCCAAGGCGGGGCGTGACAAACTTGGTATCAGAGCAGGTCGTGTCCCAGTGAGTCTGCAAGCTGTGCTAAGAAGAGTCTTGTCTATGGATATGTTGTGCACCACATACTATAGGCAGGAGGCTGCGAGACATAATAGGATGGTTACTCTTCTTTCATACTCAGTCGTGCCATTACACAGTACAGTATAGGGTCGAGTTCCTAAAACTTATCATATCCTTTATCTACAGATAAGAACGGCAGATCAGCGACACCCTGCCACAGGCAGGAGATTAGACACAGCAGCAGGAGAAGGCACCAACAGGATGCCTCAGCTTCAGTCAGAGTCAGCCCGATCTGAGGGCGATATAGAGGCTTCATCACAGCCCTCTCAGCAGTCCCCCTCACATCAGGAGCCGCTAGGCACTACACCGCCCCCGATAGCTCCTGTGCCTTCGCCATCAGATCAGGAGGTTCGTAGCGCTATAGTTATGTTGGCACAAATGATGGTCACACAGCGCCAGTCGGTGCCACCTGTAGCAGCAGAGCCTTCAGGTGGGTCAGGTAGTTCTAGGGTCAAGGAATTTTTGGCACTAGGTCCTCCACAGTTCACTGGGTCTGATCAGGCAGAGGACCCTCAGAACTTTCTAGATCAGATGCAGAGAATTTTCCGGGTTATGGATGTGACCCTTTCAGAGTCTGTTGAGTTGGCAGTGTTCCAGTTGCGGGACATAGCAGTACTATGGTACGAGAGTTGGGAAAGGTCCCGAGGGAGAGATGTTACCCCTCCGACCTGGACCAGCTTCTCGGAGGCCTTCCTGGACCGTTACTTGCCACGAGAGATCCGGCAAGCCCAGATGGATAAGTTTTTGCATCTGGAGCAGGGGGCGAGGAGCGTACGCGAGTATGCTTTACAGTTTGACTCCTTAGCCCGTTATGCTCCAGCATTTGTTGATACTATGCCAACTAGAGTTCACAGATTTATTATGGGTCTGAACCTGGAATATACTGAGGCATGTAGGACGGCTACGTTATGAGAGGATATGGATATTGCCCGAGTACAGGCCTTTGCTCAGACCATTGAGGGTCTTAGACAGCGGCAACAGAATAGTAGACAGACCAGTCAGGAATAGCACCGCAGAGACAGATCAGACGAGATGCAAAGAGAAGTTCAGAGAGGACCCAGGCCTCGACTATCAGATAGACCCCCTAGACCCCCACCTCCACCACAGCAGCAACAGCAGCGAGGTAGATATGTGCGACGAGGGCAGTCAGAGCCCAGTGGAAGTTCCAGAACAGTAGATTCCCTACAGCAGAGAAGGGGAGAACAGAGCAGATTTGCACCCTCACCCTGCCCCTATTGCGGCCGACCTCATACCGGAGCTTGTAGATATGGCTCCACTGGGTGTTATATTTGCGGACAGGAGGGGCATCAGATGAGAGATTGTCCGACTAGAGGTCAGGAGAGTAGAGACAATCAGGAATGGGGATCCGCAGGGCCACGAGCCCCAGCAGCCTCAGCGGGGCGTGGGCTTTTAGGTTCAGTAGGCAGAGGTCGAGGTAGATCAGGAGCTTCCAGTTCAAGTACCGGCTCAAGCCGTACTTATGCATTACCAGGGAGACATGATTCAGAGGCGTCTCCAGATGTAGTGGCAGGTACGATGACTATCTGTTCATGCCCTGCTTACGTATTGATTGATCCAGGATCCACTCTGTCATATATTACCCCATTTGTGGCACGAAAGTTCAATATTGCACCAGAATTATTGCAGCAGCCCTTTTCAGTATCCACGCCGGCCGGTGACTCTATTATAGCTAGCAGAATTACGGAGGGTGTACAGTGGAGGTTGCTGACCGCCAGACTATAGTAGATCTGGTAGAGCTAGAAATGATAGACTTCAATGCCATAATGGGTATGGATTGGCTAGTGCCGTGCTACGCCAATGTAGAATGTTGGACTAAGATGGTCCGATTCCACTTTCCAGGAGAGGCAGTGCGAGAGTGGAAAGGCAACACAGCTACTCCAAAAGGTAGGTTTATTTCCTACCTTCAGGCGAGGAAATTGATAACTAAGGGATGTATCTACCACCTAGTCAGGGTTCAGGATGTCCGAGCAGAATCTCCGACAGTCCAGTCTGTTCCGGTGGTGAACGAGTTCCCTGATGTGTTTCCGGATGAGTTACCTGGTATTCCCCCAGAAAGAGAAATAGATTTCTCTATTGATTTATTACCAGAAACTCAGCCTATATCAATTCCTCCTTATCGTATGGCTCCTGCAGAACTCAGGGAGTTGAAGGAGCAGTTGAAAGATTTGTTAGATAAAGGTTTCATCAGGCCAAGTACTTTACCATGGGGTACGCCAGTGTTATTTGTGAAAAAGAAAGATGGCTCACTCCGTATGTGTATAGATTATCAGTAGTTCAATAAAGTTACAGTGAAGAACAAGTACCCGCTCCCCAGAATAGATGATTTATTTGATCAGTTACAGGGAGCCAGATACTTCTCTAAGATTGACTTGCAGTTCGGATATCATCAGGTTCAAGTACATGAAAGAGATATTCCTAAAACGGCGTTCAGGACCTGATATGGACACTTTGAATTTCTAGTTATGTCCTTCGGGTTGACGAATGCCCCAGCAGTATTCATGGACATGATGAATAGTATTTTCAAACCATACCTGGACCTGTTCGTGATAGTGTTTATTGATGATATTCTGGTGTATTCTCGCTCTGAAGCAGATCACCGGACTCATTTACGGACAGTACTCCAGATCCTCAGGGGCCGCCAATTATATGCTAAGTTTTCCAAGTGTGAATTCTGGCTTAACTCAGTAGCCTTCCTAGGGCATATTGTGTCGGATGCTGGTATACAGGTTGACAAGCAGAAAATAGAAGCAGTCAAATCATGGCCTAGGCCTACCATTCCGACTGAGGTCCGTAGTTTTCTGGGATTAGTAGGTTATTATAGGAGGTTTGTTGAAGGGTTCTCCACTATAGCGGCACCTCTGACTAAACTGACGCAGAAAGCAGCAAAGTTTCAGTGGACAGAGGCATGCGAGCAGAGCTTCCAGGAAATGAAAGACAGATTAACCTCCGCCCTAGTGTTAGCATTGCCGGAAGGTACAAAAGGTTATTCGGTGTATTACGACACATCAGGCATTGGGTTAGGTTGTGTGTTGATGCAGCATGGTAAAGTGATTGCGTATGCTTCCAGACAGCTGAGGAAACACGAAAAGAATTACCCTACCCACGACCTGGAATTAGCCGCAATGATCCACACCTCAAAGATATGGAGACATTACTTGTATGGCGTCCATGTGGATATTTTCACAGATCAGAAGAGCCTACAATATATCTTCACTCAGAGGGAGTTGAATCTGCGACAACGTCACTGGTTGGAGCTGTTAAAGGATTATGACGTGAATATTCTGTACCACCCGGGAAAAGCCAATGTTGTAGCAGATGCTCTTAGTCGAAAGTCCATGGGGAGTTTGGCATATTTGCAGGCCGAGCAGCGGGAATTGGTCAGGGAGATACATCAGTTAGCTAGCCTAGCCGTTCGTGTAGCAGAAACAGAGGACGGTAGAGCGGTAATTCAGAACACCGCCGTGTCATCATTAGTTGTGGAAGTGAAAGAACGACAATATGAGGATCCTGACCTGATCCAGCTTAAAGACAGAATCCAGTAGGGTAAAGCGCCAGATTTCCAGATAACTGAGGGAGAAGTGCTATTATGTAAAGGCCGCCTCTGTGTTCCAGATGTTTCAGGGCTCCGCCAACAGATTATGAATGAGGTACATTACGCCCGTTATTCTCTTCATCCCGGTGCAACGAAAATGTACCATGATATCAAGGAAAACTACTGGTGGCCAGGTATGAAAAGAGAAATTGCTGAATTTGTAGCCCAGTGTCCTAACTGCCAACAGGTAAAAGCAGAACACCAGAAACCCGGTGGTTTGACTCAGGACATAGCTGTGCCTATCTGGAAATGGGAAGCAGTGAATATGGATTTTGTAGCAGGATTACCCCGTACCAGACACAGACATGACTCTATATGGGTGATAGTTGATAGATTGACAAAATCAGCTCATTTCCTGCCAGTAAGAACTACCTTCTCGGCCGAAGATTATGCGGAGTTGTATATCCGAGAAATAGTCAGATTGCATGGAGTACCGGTATCCATTATTTCAGACAGAGGAGCACAGTTTACGGCTAGATTTTGGCAGTCATTTTAGAGAGGTATGGGAACGCAGATTAATTTGAGCACAGCATTCCACCCTCAGATAGATGGACAGGCTGAGCGCACTATTCAGACGCTCGAGGACATGCTACGAGCGTGTGTGCTAGATTTTGGAGGTAGCTGGGATGAGCATTTGCCGTTAATCAAATTTGCTTATAATAATAGCTATCACTCAGCCATCCAGATGGCGCTTTTCGAGGCATTATACGGGCAAAAATGCAGATCGCCGATTGGTTGGTTTGAAATAGGAGAATCAGCGTTGGTTGGGCCAGACATTGTTCAGCAGTCAGAGGAAAAGGTAAAGCTTATCCGAGAACGCTTACTGACTGCACAGAGCCGCTAGAAATCATATGCTGATGTGCGGCGCAGAGACTTGGAATTTGATGTAAACGATTGGGTATTTTTGAAAGTATCTCCGATGAAAGGGGTGATGAGATTCGGAAAGAAAGGTAAGCTCAGTCCGAGGTTTGTTGGGCCTTATCAGATTCGTCGAAGGATAGGCCGAGTAGCATATGAGCTGAACTTGCCTCCAGAATTGGAATCCATTCATCTGGTCTTTCATGTGTCTATACTGAGGAAATGTATAGGAGACCCATCCAGAGCAGTCCCAGTCCAGGATATCCAGGTTACGGAGGAGCTGGCTTATGAAGAGGTTCCAGTAGCCATCTTAGACAAACAGATTCGTAGATTGAGAACTAAGGATATTGCATCTGTCAAGGTATTGTGGCGTAACAAGAACCGAGAGGAGATGACATGGGAGGCTGAGGAAGATATGAAGATTAGATATCCTCACTTAGTCAGGCGACAGGTATGTCCGTATTATTATTTATGCAGTACCTTATAGTTGTGTATGTATAAATGAGAAAGATTGATGTTTAGTTATCCAGTGAATCTTAAAGTATTGTGTGCAGTACCTGTATTGGACTTTTCTGCGTTTCAGGTTTTTGGGATAGTCCATTTCACAGGGGAAACTCTGCCAAAAGTTTCTTAAAAACAAGCTGAGTAAGTTGAGAAGTCCTCTAGATAGAAGTTTACATTCGAGGACGAATGTTCCTAAGGGGGGGAGAATGTTATACCCCGTAAGATTCCCGGCACCTAGATGGCTATTTGCGTGTTGATTAGGCATATTTGAAAGACATACGTGCTAGAGAAAGGCCCGGGAAAAGACCGGACAAGAATCCTGTCGAACCATCACGGAAGGAGCCGGGGCAGAGTCCCTCCACGATGGAAACGTGTCATGGAGGTGGAGCCTCCTCGTTGGCTCCGTGACACGTTGGGCCTGTCCAGGCCCAAGTATATAAAGCCCCACTTCGATTTTAAATTAGTTCATCCCTTATAATTTCCAGAGAAAACGCAACAAACAGAGAGAGACAAAGAGGGTTAATATATTATCACCCGATTACGCTGCCAAACGTAGTCCAAATCTAAATTAACTCCAGATACCGAGGTATTTAGTAGTAGGGAGCATTCCTATGGATTTTGTTTCGCGAAATATGGCCAATGAATCGTCGTGCTACCGGGCTAAGGTAAGTGGAATTACTCCAAACTAGTGTCTATGTGCTCCTAGTCGTAAAGTGAATACTTCTCCCTTCCGGACTTCTGAAAAATAACAAGTTTTCGACCGTCTTTCGATAAGCCTAAGTTTAGGCTATAATTATATCGAAAGTGACGTTGTCCTTCAGAATAAAGCTATATTTAGCACTAATTAACGTGTATATGAATGCAGTTGGGTGAAATAGCTGGAGTACTGACCGAGCCTCGTCTGACAGTCGGATAAATCGAGGTTAAGGTATGTGAAGTTGTTCTTCGGCAAGTTAGTAAGCCTTAGCTCGGTAAATCATAGTAAACTCCGTATTCGAAACTCTCGGAGTTGAATGTTGAGAACTAAGTAAGTCTAATGGATTCTGAGTTGTGTTGTCGTATCGTGCTCAGTCCGAAAGTTAGTAAAGCATGCACCAAAGGGCGAGTTAGCATTCCAGATTCAGTATTGCCTATTGTATGATTAGCAAGCATGTTGTAGAATAAAAAGATATAGATTTTTAGAATAAAGTTAGTAAAGTAAAATCAGATAGATAGACAGTTTTATGGCTACAGATTAGCCATTCAGACTAATCATATCCCGTCTACAGATTAGCCAATCAATTAAATAAAGATTTTAGAATCAGTTTAATCAGTAAAGAATTAGTATAATACAGAAAGAGATCAGAATAAGAAATCAGATTTCAGATAGTCTTTTTCAATTATACATGCTTGCTATTTATATGTGCTATTTGTTTGTTGAGACTTGATGTGGCGTGAGGGCACCTTATTGAGCGTCCTCGCCGCCCCTGGGTTGGTAATTGTGTTGCCCACTGAGCGGGTGGGTTTACGTCGCTCCAAGGAGTGGCATGCCGTCCCCAGCTTGGACGAAGATGGGATGAAGCTTTCCCCATATCAGTCTGATCAGCACTACAGTACAGACAACCTTGTTGAGCAGTGTCCAGGGTACTGTCCAGTACAGATGTTCCCTGTTGAGTTGTGTCCAGGGAATAGATACAGTTCCTGTTTCAGATAGCCCTGTTGAGTTGTGTCTAGGGAAACAGACCCTATCTGTTACAGATGCAGTATAGGAGTCTTCTGGACTCAGACACAGTTGCTTATATCAGATTCCAAGGCCCAAGTCGGAGACCCAGGGGGCCGGTAGAGGTGCTCCTAGTGAGCAGATGAGTGGAGTGACTTATTTTTGGCTGGTTTTGACCCGGGTAGGGGTATATAGATTGTTTGCTTGCTTGGCGCCATCCGACTTATGGGGGTTGGTATTGGCTCTTGCTTGCTAAATGTATATGTATTTATGTGCTTTATATATATTAGTTAATAGACAGCAGGCCGCCGTGACTACAAACACGCTCCTGCCTATCAGTGCAGAAAGGTTTGATCTAGTTCCTATCAGCTCTTCAGATTCAGTTATCTTCTGCTCACAAACTTGTTAGTTATGTTATCTGTATTCAGTTGTATTATTTCAGTTTCTTTGCATACTCGGTACCAGTGGTATTGACGCCCATTGGGACGCTGCATTACTTGCCTGCAGGTACTCATAGACGAGGAGGTGATCCCTCGTGATTCCAGTCAGCTATTGAGTCGTCGTCTCCTGTCATCCGGAGTCTGATATCCAAAGGTGTAGCTCTTTTCCTTTTGACGTACAGTTTGGGTAGGTCGGGGCCCTGTCCCGATCATTTCTATTATCACTCATAGAGGCTTGCAGATTGTATATATTATCTCCCTGTGGTCAGTTGAGCCGGTCGTGTGAGGCCGTGCAGTTGTATAGCTGTTTAGTACCTCTGTTTTTATGCTGGCCGCGTGGGGCCATAGTTTGATAGTAGTGGTGACCTTGTCGGTCACGTAGCTGTCCAATATTTCCATTGTTGAGTTACAGATAATTAGACAGCATGGTGGCCTTGTCGGCCCGCATAGGTTTCCCCCTTTGTAAGTATGTTTCTGGTTAGCTGAAGTTTTATACAGGCGGCTATAGGCCCAGTTGGCCGGAGGCTGTGTTTACAGCCGTTATATAGCCGGTTGTTTCCAGAAATCTGAGTTAGAGCTAGCCAGGCACCAGCTATGCTTAGGCTCACCAGTTAGTAGTCTAGATCCTACTAGGGCACCAGGTGCCAGTCATACCCCCCCAAGGCGGGGCGTGACATATATTCATATTTCTATATTTATTTTTGGTTCAAAAAGTTGGGTTAAAAAGTCATCTCGAGTTCTAGGGCCAAATTTAAAATTTCTTTCATAGTATATTAATTCATAATGAAACAAACTTGTATATCAAATTTCAGCTAAAATGTGTCATTATTCGACCCCCCAAAATCAAGAATTTTTACTCTAAAAATCCCAGGCCTAAAACTTTCTTAATTTCTTATAATTTCTGCGAAAACATTTATTAAAAATCACAAAATAAACTCATAAGAAAAATTAGAACTATTACCTTAATATTTTGGGGATAAAAATACTTATTTTTCTCTTATCTTTTCTCTCTTTTTCTCACTTTCTTTTATTTTCTTCTACATTTTTTTCTTTTGCTGCGTTATGCTCTGTTTTTTTCTCTTTTTTTTTGTTTCCCTGATTTCTCATTCTGAACTTTTGTCAGCCTTTTAACCTTTTTTTCCTTTTTTTGTTTCTTTCTTATTTTTTTCATTTATTTAATTTTCAATAACCCTTAAATTATGATTTATTTTACCTCCCAGGAGGAAACAGATACCTCAAGCTGAAACTGAGTCGGAAGAAAAAAGATGTGTGTATTTAGCCATCATATCTCCTTCGGATTCCAACATAGCTCCCTCAACATGCTGATTCCTCCATAGAACCTTTACTGAAGCTACTTCTTTGTTTCTCAGCTTCCGAACCTAACAATCAAGAATCTCAACTAGCACTTGCTCATAGATAAGGTTATCCTTCACACCTACACTCTCCACCGGAACAACCAAAGTTGGATCACCAATGCACTTCTCTAAAAATGATACATGCAAAACCAGATGTACCTAAGCCAACTCCACTGGTTTATCTAACTCATAGGTCACCTTGCCAACATGTCTCACAATTTGGTAGGGGCTAACATATCGGGGACTAAGCTTCCCTTTTTCTGAACCTCATCACCCCTTCATGGGAGATACCTTCAAGAACACCCAATCATCAATTTTAAACTCAAGCTCTCTCCGCCTAACATCAACATGATTTTTGAAAACTCTGAGTTGTTTTCAGCCTTTTCCTTATAAGTTGAACTTTCTCCATAGCCTCATGAACTGAATCTGGCCCTATCAATGTAGATTCACCTACCTCAAACTGTCACAACCCAAGTGTAGTCCCAGATCGTAGACACGGAACAAGTGACCCCGAGAGACCCCAAGTTGACCCATGCATAAGCGTACAACTAACTCATTCGATAAACTGAAGAAATCATCAATAAAACTCAGCGAAAGTCTAATTCAACATAACATTAGAATAACATCTAAAGCTAATGCATACATAAGTTTGAAAAACCTCTAGTCTAGACGAGTTGATGGGACAAAACCCCCAACTAACTCAATAATACGAAAGCTGAAATACGCAAAAGAAACTGAAATTCTAGTCCTCGAAAGATGAGGACTCCCCAATCACACAGGTGCTAACTCTAATAAGCGACTACGAGTGGGGCTGAACCTGAGAATCGGATCCTGCATCATGAAACGATACAACATAAAAGTATGCGGTCAATACGTGAAATTTACTGAGTATGCAAGGTAAGTAAAACTGCTTTGGTAAAGTAAATAATTTAAAATATTTCATGCATATCATACACTTTCAACATGAGAGGAAGGGCATACAAGCATTCTTTCTGAAATCATAGTCTCACCATAACATGACCATGCATAGCTTTATAACATCATGACTGATTCGAATGACTCAAAGTTGAACATAACATTTATATTGAAAAGCTGAACAATGAGTCAAACCTTGCTTTTAGAACATGCATGCGTAAAGTAATCATCATGAGTAATGAATATGTAAATCTGAATGATATAGACAGTGGAGACTTTTCACTTAACCGACATACCACGGTAGAGCTTACGTGGTTCCAACTATCAAAATCAAGTGGGTAGAGCCATCCATAACCTTTCCAGGGCGATGGACGATACCATGATATCAATATCAAGCTTAAGGGTCAATCGGGCCAGGGATAGCTCACAAGGGAGGTCCCAATAATATAATAGTATCAACCTACGTTGGCGCGTAATTCTGGGGCATAGGGTGATCGACCTTTAACCCACTTGGTACTAGACTCTTCTTCCAAAAACATGTAATGCTCTATGATCTTGGGCAGATTTATATGCCCAAGTGATACTCAAACGTATTATTTTCGCCTTGTTTGTGTGCAATATGTATATATTCTCATGTAATTGGTAATAAAATGTGAATTTATACTAACCAACATGATTAGCATTTGTTTTGCAGGAAAATATGACTTTTAGGAGCTAAAATGCATGTTGGAACTGTATCGGAGTTGGACTTGGATACGAGCATGGAAAAGGCATTGGAATGCACAAATTATAGGGGCTCCGCGATGGAGCCGTGCCACGCTACCATCGTGGAGGCACACTGCCTGGAGAGGAAATTAAATGGCAAATTCCAGTGAGGCCTCGCGACAGCTCCGTGGCACGGAGATAGGCCTCCGCGTTGGCCTCCATGCCACATTGAGGCTAATTTACCGGACCCTGGATTTCTAGTGAAGGTCCGCGTCCATGCTGTGTCACGGAGGCAGTGCTCCGCGTTGACCTCCGTGACATGTTGCTTGTTATTCCGGGAAAAATTTCCCTCTAGTATAAATAGCACACTTAGGTTTATTTTAATTAGTTCAGACTTGGTGGAGCTAGGACGTGGGTTAGCAGCAGTTGAGGGATGAAAAAGCTAAGGGATTTCTTCTCTTCCTTTCTTCTTTCAATAAGTTGTATGTATGATTTACACTTGTTTTAGGATGATCAATCCACAAATGAGTGGCTAAGTCTCTTCCTTGCTAAGGTTTTGAACATGTGTAGTGAATTTTGATTGTATATGATATGGTTTTCTTCTTCTTCTTTCATGTTGTTCTATTAATTCTTGTTCTTACTGCATTAGTGCTTGGCCGACATTAATGTACATCTAAAAAGTCCAATTTCACTCGAGAGAGCAAGAAATTGGAAAGTTGTGAATTAGTAGGGTATTGTTCTTAACTTGATTTGGGAAAATTGGGTTTTGATGTGCTTTCCTGATAGAAATATACATGAAAGCCGTATTAGTCAATTTAGGAACCGGAATTGTATTGCTAGGTCGTAAATTGCATTTGATCACAGAAATGTAGACGAATGGTTTATGATTCTTAAGTGAAATTAAATACGAGAGTTTTAATTTCTAGGCTACTGTTCTTGGCTAGAAACATGAAGAAGAGATTAACCGAATTATTATTATAATCGAATTCATTACTTGTTCTTAACCTTGGCATGCTCATATCCATAGTTTAAATTCACAGTAAATAATTATTAATAGTTTTAGTATATATAGATTTTATAAACAAAAACTCATTTAACTATTGGTTACGTTGTTGTTAGCATAATCAGAAGTAAGATAAGAATATAGTATACTTAGGCAAATTTTACATATCATGAGCCTCCTTGGATCGATACTTGGCTTACTTAGCCACTTTATTACTTGTTTGACCACGTGCACTTGCGTGTCGGTTTATAATATATAATACCAACCGAAACAGCCGAACAAGTTTTTGGCGCCGTTGCCGGGGAGGCTAGGCAGATTTGTGAAATTGTGTTTAGTGTAAATTTACTGTATTTTTATTTTTATTTTCTTAAGTGTTAACAACTTGGTCTTAGCCTGTATTTTGCAGACTTGATTTCTGTGAACACTGGCAAGGGACAAAGAGCTGGTGGAATCTTACTTAGAGCCTGAACGTGAATTTCATAGTCAACGTAGAGAAGCTCTACAAAAGAAGCTGCAGTTGTTCCGACAATCTATTATGGAGCAGCAAAATCCACCAGTTGTGAGGGCAGTGTTAGTGCCCGATGTAGCAGCAGCAAGGCCGGTTCACGAGGTGGCAATCCCACACGCTAACAATGTACATTCTAGCATCCGCAAACCAGAGCCTAGAGGGAGGTTTGAATTAAAGCAGAATATGGTGCAACTCTTGCACACAAGCGGGCAATTTACCGGTCTCCCTCATGAAGATCCACAACAACATCTCCAAAACTTTTTGGAGATAAGTGACACTTATATACCCGCTGGAGTGTCACCTGATTATGTTCGGCTCACCTTATTTCCATTTTCCTTACTTGGTGAAGCCAAGAGGTGGTTAAAAGCTGAACCACCCAATTCTATATCAACGTGGGATGATCTTGCACGGAAGTTTTTGATCAGATTTTTCCCTTCTGGTAAAACAGCCAGACTTAGAAGTCAAATTCTAAGTTTTAAACAGAGGGAGGGAGAAAATCTATATCAAGCCTGGGAAAGATTTAAATCTATGTTGCGGGACTGTCCTCATCATCATCAGTCCAATGAGGTGTTGGTACACACATTTATTGAGGGTTTGGAACCCCACACTAAAATTCTGTTAGATTCAGCAGCTGGAGGGCAAGCGTTGGAAAAGACCTATGAGGAGCTGTACACTTTGCTCAATCGAATTTCACAGGGCAATCCAGAATGGAATGCAGATTCATCAAGAGGTGGAGCAAGGAAAGCAGCGGGAGTGCTTGAAGTGGATGGGTTTACAGCTATCGCTGGACAGATAGCTGCCTTGCAAAATCAGTTAAACAATCACTCCAGCAATATGAACTTGAACCAGCCTTCAGCTTCAGTCAATGCGGTCCAACAGATGTGGTGTGAAGTGTGTGGTAGTAGTGAGCATTCAGCTGAATGCTGTGGTGCAAATCCTGATTCTGTTAACTTTGTGGGCAATGTACAGAGAAATCAGCAGCAGTTTGGTAGTGGCTACAACTCAAATTGGAGGAACCATCCAAATTTTTCGTGGGGTAGCAACAACCAACAAGGCCAAAGTTCTGGTCAGGGTATGCAGAGAAATCAAGGAGGGCAACAAAACTTTCAAGCTCAATTCAGAAATCACAATGCCCCTCCTCCACCACCATCACCGACCATTGAGGAGATATTCAAAACCATGATCGCTAATCAGGCACAATTGCAGGCTGACTATGTTAAATTGGCAGCCGAAGTGAAGAACAATTAGTTGGCGACCAAGGCTCTTGAATATCAGTTTGGGCAATTTTCTAGTGCCCAAAATACAAGACCCAGAGGAGGACTACCTAGCGACACGGATCCTAATCCGAAGCAGGTAAATGCAGTGACCACGAGGAGTGGCTTACAGTTGAAGGAGGTGGAACCGGAAAGACCGCCTCAAAAGTCAGGAGCAGCAGATGTTGAGGAGGAACAAAGTTCTGATAGGGGGAAGACTAAAGAAGCAGAATCAGAAAGGCCTCCACCCCCGTTCCCTCAACGACTTAAGAAACACAAGGAGGAGGCGTGTTTCAAGAAATTCATGGAGGTGCTTAAACAGGTACATGTTAACTTACCTCTTGTTGATGTCTTGCAGGGAGTGCCAAAGTATGCAAAATATATTAAAGACATCGTGGCTAACAAAAGTCGTTTGACTGAGTATGCCACGGTGGCTTTAACGGAGGAATGCACTTCCCGGATTCAGAATAGACTGCCCACGAAACTGAAAGACCCTGGAAGTTTTACTATCCAGCTGACTATTGGGCAAAGTATCCGAGCTCGTGGATTATGCGACTTGGGGGCAAGTATAAATCTGATGCCATCTTCGATATTCAGAAAGTTAGGTCTAGGGAGTCCTAGACCTACAACTGTAATCTTGCAATTAGCGGACAGGTCCTTAGCTAAGCCGGATGGCATTGTTGAGGATGTGTTAGTGCAAGTGGGTTCCCTCATTTTTTCGGTTGATTTTATTGTTCTGGACTTTGAACCAGATGCTGAAGTCCCATTTATTTTGGGACGACCCTTTTTGGCAACCGAAAAAGCATTAATTGATGTAGCTGCAGGTCAACTTACAATGCGGGCACATGACAAGATAGAAGTGTTTGACGTGTACAAAGCACCCAAGCTCCCGATTGTAAATGAGGAACTCTCGGTGATTAATGTGATTGATCATGGGAATGCTAATATGATGAATGATTCCCGAGAGTTAACAGGAAGGCCACCAGATGAGGTTGAGCACTACTGGGGGGAGGACAAGGATCGTGAAAAATCGTCCCTCACCCTAGTAGATAATTGAGCATAATGGACGTCGAGCCGCGATGGTAAACCAGGCGCTGCACGGGAGGCAACCCGTGAAAAATATTTTCTTTCCTTTTTTCTTTGTGTAAATAATTTTTATTTTTTTATTTTTCTTTTCTTGATTAGGTTTACATTCTTGTTTTAGTTAATATTTTTCATTTTAGTTAGGGAAATCTATTAATCTAACCAATTTCGTTTAGTGAAGTGATTTTCAGGTCAAACGGAGAAAAATATGCATGGAAGCGGGAAAAATAAGGCAAGGTATGAAAAAATAATTTAATGGAAGAAACAGTGCACTGGCGCGTTGGCTCCGCGTCACGGAGGAAGGGCTCCGCGTCACGGAGGAAGGGCTCCGCGTTACCCTCCGTGACACGTTGAAGTCAAAATCCGGATTTTTGAAAAATTTCCAGAGAGCCATCACGTTGGCTCCGTGTCACGGAGGAGGGGCTCCGCGTTGACCTCCGTGACATGTTGCCTTATATTTGGTGCCGGGTCACACCGGGTTGCCGGGTGACCCGCGTGTTTTTCTTTAAATTAACCCCGATTTTGCCCAATTTTTCCCCATTTCTTCTACTCTCCGCGACCAAAACACCCAAATCCCCCTCCCCAACCAACGTGCCACGCTATTAGGCAAGGAATACGTCAAGTTTCTTCGGTTCTTCAATTCAAAGGTATGTTTTCCTCGTTTCTCTCAAATTTTTGGCGATTTTAGTTGACTTTGGGCATGCGAGGTGAGATATATCACCCTAAGTAGCAATTTAACATGATGTTGAGTGATTTGTGATGGATATATGTTCGGATTGTTCTAATTAGCGTTTGAACTTATCGATTATGTAAATAATTCGAATTTGATTGTAGAATTGTATTTTAGGGCATGGGTTGTTGAATTTGACTTGGGTGACTTGATAATTCGGTAAATTAGATGCCGGGGTGTGTTTGTAAATAGAGATAAGTCGTTGTAAATATTGTATGAAGGTTAAGACGACGAATTCTCGAATTGTTGGGGAAAATGCGAAATTTGTGCAAATTGGTTTGATTATTTGGATTCGTTTGTATATAGAATGTTTTGTCTTTGTTTTTTTATTTGTTGTTTTTGTTGCTAAGTGCGATGGTTGAATTGTTAGCGATAGTAGGATTGGAATTAGCTGTATGAAGTCTAAGTAGTACGCTAAGCGTCATGCTGTCGAAATTTTTGTGAACGCACTAAGCATAAATTGTATAGTTGTTGTCTTTGGTGTAAGTAGAGTTATCCTTGCCGTAGTTGTGTAAAAGTAGCTAAGGCCTAAGTGTGGGGTAAACGTTGTTAACCCGACCTTAGCCGAAGTTAACATGTTTATAGCTTAACTTTGTGCTTGTTAATTTATATTGACAGGTACAATGGCTAGCAGACAGGATAAGGGCAAGGGTGCTTCTACCTCAGGCACCGACAGAAAAAGAATGAGATTGGGCACCGCAGTCCCAGCTGCACCAGCTATTCCGCGCGGCCAACACCGCCAATACGGAACAAGGTGGGTAACCGAGGAAGGAAAAAAATGGTATGCTAAGCATAAGGAGAGCAAGTACTTCCCGGAGGAACATATTGCACGGGAACCACTAGCACAGGAGTTCCCTCGTATTGTGCAAAGGATTGAAGCAGCTGGGCTCAGCTTTATCTTTCAGGAGCCCAAGGAGTGCAACCTTCATTTGGTCCGAGATTTCTACGCAAATTGGAACCCGGCCATCAGAAGCCACACAATAAAAATCAGAGGGCAGATTGTCACTCTGGAACCCTAGCAATTTAATGCCATCGTTGGAGCGCGGGACACAGACGCCCACGTTCTCCGCCAGCTAAACATCACCCCACCGTACGCCGACATCAGACGTACATTGTGTGGGGCTCGATCCACAGCCCGATGGAGTAGACATAAGGAGAGGGGTTACCACCAGACTCTACCTTATTCGCAGATGAACAGGGAGGCCAGAATATGGCTGAAAATTGTATGTTCATGCTTGATCCCGGGAGTTCATATAACGGATGTGACCCGGGACCGTGTCTGCTTGGTGTATGCCCTTATGAAAGGGCTTGAAATTAATGTTGGGGCGGTCATTATATCCGCCATGAAGAGAGCCAGACTACACCAGGGCCACAGATACGGGTTTGGCGGACTCATCACCACCTTCCTCCAAGGCCTCGATGTTGAGGAAGAAGCCTTGGATTACATTCCGCAGTTGGAGCGGAGGGCCCTCGATGTGACAAAAACTAAGGCCCCCGACACCACACACGGGCCAGTGCTGACTTTGGGCGAGTGACATGCTCGTGACGATCAGTACATGGCACATATGTTCGGCATGCAGATGCTTCAGCTACGGATTGGTGGGAGACCAGCCACCGAGGAAGAATTATGGCAGCTGGAGCTGGATTACCCATTTGGCGAGAATGCCAAAGCCTTATGCCAAGTGGGACCAGCCTTCGTGGAGCCGACTGATGACGATGTCCCTACTGATGAGGAGACACGTCGGGAGGACTCCGATGTGGAGTCCGATGACGATGATGGAGCTGACTCAGACATGGGGGACGAGGCAGCAGCACCAGATGAAGAAGTCCAATATTTCGACTGATCAGGGAGTTCCACCACCCGAAATTTTGTTTTGTAATTTTTGTGAACACTGGGGACAGTGTTCGATTTAAGTGTGGGGTGGGGAGTAGCTAGGTGCTGGGACTTAGGCTCTAATCTGCTGTATGCTTTTTCCTTGGTTTGTATGTATGTTTGTGTTTTCCCTGTTATGAACTGATTTGTGTTGTATCTGTATATATTTGTTTGTGTGGTTAATGATGTGTGTTATGAAAAGTTATGGTTGCTAGTGTAAATATTTTGTAAATATTTTTTTTTCTATCGAGATGATCGATATTTTTAAAAATTTTTGCGAAAATATTTTGCACTTATCAAAATGTTTTGTAAATATTTTTCTTTCTATCGAAATGATCGATGTGTTACAAAAATTTTCGGTTTTTATTTTGTTTGGGTTTCTCGGAGTTTGTTTTCGGTTCTTTTACCGAGAATAGTCCCATTGAACCAATGTCATAGTTAGTGACCGTTCCCTATGATGGATGGATGACGACCGTCTTAAGGGAAATGTAGTCGGTAGGAGTAGGATTTTAATTTGTTTTTAATTTTTCTTTTGTGGATTGCATCAATGAACTGTAGTTGCTTTATGGTTGCAAAAAAAATTCGTTGCGTGTTCGTTCGAAAGCATGCAAGTTGGTAAATATGTTGAGTTACCTAGGCTGCAGAATTTGATTCAGTATGATTGAGGCTTAATTTTGAATTCATGTGATTGGCTAATTAGAGAGTCTGTGAATGCATCTTGATTCGAGCATGTGCATGAAGTGTGAAGTGAGGTATTGTTATTCTATGCCATTGTGAATTGTCTAGAACTTGCCTGGTGTGTATACAAAACGAAATGAAGGAGGTGTAGTGTTGGAAAGGATGTAGGCATTTCTTTGTTTTAACCGATAGTTTCCATTTTTTTCTTGTCAAACTCTACCTTTTTATATGTTGTATACCCTAGTCAGCCCTTTTGAGCCTTTAGCCGATTTCTTTCTTTCTTTTGTCCAAAATTGTATAAACCAAGCTTTGTTCCTTCTTTTCATTAGCTGTAAAAGTCTATACAAAACTCTTAAGCGCTTACAAAGAAAAGAAAAATGTTCCCAAAGTGTTAAAGAGTGAAAAGAGTGAAAAGAAAAAGAAAAGCAAAGTGAGGAAAGAAAAGATGATGTTGAAGAGGCACTTGTTATAATTAAATGATATTGAGGGTACATGAAAACCCTTTGTTTTGTGTCCAGTGTGTTTGATGAAATGGGCAGTACGAAAGTAAACCAGCATGAATGGGAGAAAAAGAGAAAAGAGAGGAACAATGTCCATGAGTCGATGGGAATGTGTTGAAAAGGCACTTAAGGATGCTAGCGACTATTATTGGCTAATCCAATATATATACTAGATCCATAGCCCCGTTACAACCCATTAAAGTCCTACTTGATCCTACATTGCATTTCTTTATATTAGTGGAGTAATGCACTAAGGGCAAGCCTATGGGTCATGACATGATGCATGTGAATTCTTTTGGGAGAGAGAGTGAAATTAATTTTTATATGCCCCTACTTGAATGATTGTGTGTTGCATGAACATAAAGGGGAAGATTCTCTTGAGTTGTGAGGGCACATGCTTGATGAAAGATTGATTTTCATGTTGGATTTCTTGATTAGCTGATTTGCATGAGTTTGCCGATATCAAGAATCAATTCTTAAAGGCTAGGAAGTCTTGATGTATTAAAGGTCATTGTATTGTAAGACCAAGCATGTTTTTGTGATGATTTGCAAAAATTGAATAATCGGTATGACCGTAACGTAAATGGTCGCACCATAGTGACGAAGGTTGGGATGTAATTTGCATGAGCTGTGTATGTGTTGTTCGAGGACGAACAAGGATTTAAGTGTGGGGTAAGTGATCTTGGGCAAATTTATATGCCCAAGTGATACTCAAACGTATTATTTTCACCTTGTTTGTGTGCAATATGTATATATTCTCATGTAATTGGTAATAAAATGTGAATTTATACTAACCAACATGATTAGTATTTGTTTTGCAGGAAAATATGATTTTTAGGAGCTAAAATGCATGTTGGAACTATATCGGAGTTGTACTTGGATACGAGCGTGGAAAAGACATTGGAATGCACAAATTATAGGGGCTCCGCGATGGAGCCGTGCCACGCTACCATCGCGGAGGCACACTGCCTGGAGAGGAAATTAAATGGCAAATTCCAGTGAGGCCTCGCGACAGCTCCGTGGCACGGAGATAGGCCTCCGCGTTGGCCTCCGTGCCACATTGAGGCTAATTTACTGGACCCTGGATTTCCAGTGAAGGTCCGCGTCCACGCTGTGTCACGGAGGCAGTGCTCCGCGTTGACCTCCGTGACACGTTGCTTGTTATTCCGGGAAAAATTTCCCTCTAGTATAAATAGCACACTTAGGTTTATTTTAATTAGTTCAGACTTGGTGGAGCTAGGAAGGGTTAGCAGCAGTTGAGGGACGAAAAAGCTAAGGGATTTCTTCTCTTTCTTTCTTCTTTCAATCAATTGTATGTATGATTTACACTTGTTTTAGGATGATCAATCCACAAATGAGTGGCTAAGTCTCTTCCTTGCTAAGGTTTTGAACATGTGTAGTGAATTTTGATTGTAAATGATATGGTTTTCTTCTTCTTCTTTCATGTTGTTCTATTAATTCTTGTTCTTACTGCATTAGTGCTTGGCCGACATTAATGTACATCTAAAAAGTTCAATTTCACTCGAGAGAGCAAGAAATTGGAAAGTTGTGAATTAATAGGGTATTGTTCTTAACTTGATTTGGGAAAATTGGGTTTTGATGTGCTTTCCTGATAGAAATATACTTGAAAGCCGTATTAGTCAATTTAGGAACCGGAATTGTATTGCTAGGTCGTAAATTGCATTTGATCACAGAAATGTAGACGAATGGTTTATGATTCTTAAGTGAAATTAAATACGAGAGTTTTAATTTCTAGGCTACTGTTCTTGGCTAGCAACATGAAGAAGAGATTAACCGAATTATTATTATAATCGAATTCATTACTTGTTCTTAACCTTGGCATGCTCATATCCATAGTTTAAATTCACAGTAAATAATTATTAATAGTTTTAGTATATATAGATTTTATAAACAAAAACTCATTTAACTATTGGTTACGTTGTTGTTAGCATAATTAGAAGTAAGATAAGAATATAGTATACTTAGGCAAATTTTACATATCCTGAGCCTCCTTGGATCGATACTTGGCTTACTTAGCCACTTTATTACTTGTTTGACCACGTGCACTTGCGTGTCGGTTTATAATATATAATACCAACCGAAACAGCCGAACACTCTACATCATATATAACGAAGCTCAACATTGTCTAATGACGAAGCTAAATATGAAATCATTCCTAAATCAACATCGTATGAAATGAAGCTCAACATGAAATCATGCATAACTTAAGATCGTATAAAACGAAGCTCAACATTGTCTATTGACAAAGCTCATTAAAGACACACATCTCAATTATGAATTCATGCATATGAAAAGCTTTATTTTGAAATGTACCACAAGCTCAATCATAGGTGGGAGCATCTACTCCAAATCAAGTGGTAAGCTACATGTAGAAGTATTTAACTCAACATACCACAAGCTAGACTTTATGAAAAATTGGGAAACTTCACTTCAAACAATGAGGTAAGCTTATGTCAGGAAAATCATCACTTTACATCAACATGTGGGCATTGCCCAAATCTTTATCATACTAGGATCTACTCATTTCATTTTGAAAACAACATCATAATCATGGGTAGGGTCACGCCCCACCTTGGGAGGCATGACTGATACCTGGTGCCCTACTAGGACCTGGACTGCTGGACTAATTGAGCCTAAGCACATCTGGTGCCAGGATGGCTCTAACTCTGGATTCAAGAAAATGACGGGCTATATAACGACTGTAAACACAGCCTCTGGTCGACAAGGCCTATAGCCACTTGTTAAAAGCAAACAGCTACCCAGAAACAACTAAATATAAGGAGTCCTATGCGGGCCGACAAGGCCACCATGATATCTAGTTATAGCTGAAGAAAATGAAATCAGGTGCTAAACTGATCTGTGACCGACAAGGTCACCAACTAACAACTGAACAAGGCCCCACATGGCCATCACATATAATCTGAAACACATAGATGGCCTCACACGGCCGATACATCTAACCATAGGGAATATAATACAATCTTCAAGCCTCTAAGAATAATAAGATGGTCGAGAAAGGGCCCCGGCCTACCCATACTGCACAATCAAAAGGAGAGTAAACCTCTGTCTTCCAAGCTCCAGATGAAAGGAGTTGAAGGCTCTGTACTGCTGACTGGAACTACGAGGGATCTGCTCCTCGTCTATGTACACCTGCAGGCAAGTAATGCAGTGCCCCAAAACGGGCGTCAGTACCACTAGTATTGAGTATGTAAAACAATAACTGAAAAAAACTGAAAGTAAGTAATAAAGCTGACAGTAACTGAAGTAATACGAGACGGACTGAAACTGACTGAGATAGAGGAATCAGGGCTAACATAGCTATACTGAGAAGAGTAAGAGTCATACCTGATAACGTGGCGTCCTACTGTCTATCTATCAATAACTAAAAAAACATAACATAAACCTTACCTGGCCCCCATAAGCCGGAAGGTGAAATCATCACAATCTATTTACTCCTATCCAGGTCATACCACATCACCTAGTGGATATAAGCATCCTGCCGGTCCCCTAAGTATGCAGCTTGGGCCCACTGGCCCCTGACTATAGCTGTACCTGAGTCCGGAGGACTCCTTAAATCAACACCCTGGGCGCAAGCACTCGACGGGGGTGTATAAAGGCCAACCACGGAAAAATATGGGGAAACTGGCATCCCATCTTCGTCCCTAGCGGACGATATGCCACTCTGTAGAGCGATGTATCCTCTCCCTCTGGAGGACGAGTCGATACAACTATTAACCCTAGGGAGGTCACGACTTACATGAATTTGGTAGATGAGAAGGGAATTTGCCAAACCCTAGATGAGTTCTCCCACTTCTCCCTTCACTCCTAGGTAGTTTTCTAGAATAAATCGTGACAAAATGATTTTAGGAGCTAAGGGTTCAATTTATACTATGCTGAAAAATTGCAAAATTTGGCCTGTGGTGGAACAGCAACGTGTCACGGAGCTGAACGCCCTACTTGACCTCCGTGACACGTTGGTAACGCGTACCCTCACTGGAATGTGCCAAAAAATGCAATTTTTGGCCAAGTGTTGCCGTGTTGGCAGCCTGCCACGACCCCTATCGCGCAGGGTGCCAGTTATTGCATGTTTTCTTGTTGACTTTCACGTTTTGCTCTTGATTCCATTCCTCCACTTCACCAAATCATGAATTAGTTCCTCAAATGCATTATTAACCTTCAAAAACAAGGACTAATCATGTTGGTTAGTATATATTCACATTTACATAAAATCACATGAAAATGTATAAAATAACTTAGATAAACAAGACTAAATTAAGGTATAAAGCATCACTCGGGCATGCTATTTTTGCCCACGATCACCTACCCCACACTTAAAGTCTTGTTCGTCCTCGAACAACCTATTACATCTCATGCATATGGAGACTCATCCATAACTCATTTAGCAAGAATATTCAAGCTACGGCTACAATGATTACGTAAGATAACAAGCTAAAGATAGAGCATGCACGATTTGATCATTGAAATGAAGTACAACTATGTTAAGACTTCTTAACCTCAAGAATCCACTCTCAATCTTAGAAAACTCATGCAAATCAACTGATTAAGAAATCCCACATGAATTATATCCTTCATTCAACATGTGCCCCTCACGGAAAGAGAGTTACCCAATCACACACAAAAACAATTTTTTAAATCACAACATGTGTGGGTACATGAATAGAATTACGCTCACTTTCACAAAGAATTCACATGCATCATGTAATGACCCATAAGCTTTCCCTTAGTGTTTTATTCCACTAATTTAAGGATGTGTGAATGTAAGATCAAGTAGGACTTAATGGGTTGTAATGTAAGCTAAGGGACAGGCAGGTACTATTCTGGCCAATAATAGTGACTAACTTTCCCAAGCGCTTTTAATACATTACGCCCTCATTACGAACTTCCCTTCCCTTACTTAACCTTTTTCTCCTTTCAGCTTTCTTTTTCCTCTTATGTTCCCTCTTTCTTTAGGCACTTTTAGCTTATTAGTAAGGAGCTCTATAAAAAAAAATTTCATTAATTTGTTTTCTAACTCCTTAATAATAATCAACCATTTTCACACAAGTGGACCTTTGTCCTTTTCTCCACTTCTACAACTTGCTACTTTCCTTTCTTTTCACTCCTTTACTCTTTCATATTTTTCCCTTAAGCACTTAGGAGTTTTGGATCAAATTCAAGGCTAATGAAAGAAAAAGGATTAAGCTTATGTTGCAGCTGTCAAAGAATAGGCTCAAGGCTCAATGGGGCTAACTAGGATTAATTTCTCAAGGTAGGTAAAATGAGGGATAAAAATTTGGTTCATTCAAAGAAATGCCTAGATCATCTCCTACACTTCACAGCCTTCATTTCGTTTTATAAACACACCAGGCAAGTTCTAGACAATCCACAATAGCACAAAATACTCAAAAACCTTACACTCATGGCACAAGCTCAAATCAAGACACATTCAACAGACTCTTACTCAGCTAATCACAAGAATTCAGAATTAAGCTTCAATCATATTGAGTCAAATTCAAGAACCAAAGTGTCTCACACAAAGTTATACACTTGCATGCTTCAACACTGCACACACTTGCATCTTACCATCACGTATAACACATAACAAGAACATCAAACACCAATTAGTTATGGTTTCAAAAATCCAAAACCTATCGACTAATTTTCCTCAAGACGGTCGTCATCCATCCATCGTTGGAAACAGTCCCTAACTATGACTAAAAACACTATATACAGACAAAGGAAAGAAAAAGAAAATTTTTATTCTTCGGTTCAAAGACCCCCGTCGGAAAAGAACCGAAAAGAAAAACCAACGGGTGATGAAGTCATGCTTGAATCATAAAAAATTTTCAAAATTCTTCTCACAAGCATTACATTCACCAAAAATCGTTAAGCACGAAAAAAATTGAAATTTTCTTGAAATTTCCCTCACCCCACACTTAAATCATGCTATGTCCTCATAGCATCAAATTAACATTTAAAGGATGAGAAATACTCCCTGAGCCTCTATGCCAAGCTAAAAGCATGCTTTCCTTTCAAGTTTTCAGAGGTGCGTGTTCAACCCCACACTTCTTCTCTTCCATGCTCTTTAGCTTCCACCGTCTCGGTACTCAAACTTCCCTTCCATCTGTGCTTAACTTTCCACCAAAAACACAAACAAAATGAAAATAACAAAAGCAACACAAGAATCAAAAATACAAATTGTACCTGAGGTAACCTTGGGTTGCCTCCCAAGCAGCGCCTTATTTTATGTCGTGGCACGACGTGGACTATCCTTTTCAGGACATGCTCATACCTGGGTTCTCTTTCGAGAACCATCTCCTTTTCTTTTGCTGTTTAGAGGAAACAACCTCCACTCTGTTCCTCTCTTTCTCCAACTTCTTCTCAATTTTAAGTCCTCCATCAGACTCGGGCTGAACACTTGACCTTGCCTTTGGCGGTGCACCTGTGGAATCCTCCACCCCACACTCATCCTCTGCCAACACACTAACCTGACAAAGGTTAGTGTAGTGTGCGGATGGGTTCATTTCTTGGTAAACGCGGAAGAGTTCTTCTTCATCTTCGACCCTCATTTTTAGGGTCCCTGCTCTCAGATCAGTCACCACTCCACCGGTGGCCAAGAATGGCCGTCCCAAGATTAAGGGTACCTGGTCATCAACCTGAAAATCTAGAACAATAAAATTAGCAGGTATAATAAACTTACCTACTTTGATGAGGAGGTCCTCTATTATTCCCTCAGGTGTCACTCGCGACTTGTCAGCTAGCTGCAGCATCAACCTTGTCGACCTCGGTTCTCCCAACCCTAGGGTGTTGAATAAGGATAGGGGCATTAGATTAACTGCTTCCCCTAAGTCACACAAAGCTCGTAGCACCTCAGCTTTACCAATTTGTATGGGGAGGGTAAAACTCCCTAGGTCTTTGAGCTTCTTTGGCATTTTGCTCAATACCCTGTGACTGCACTCCTCAGTCAGTGCTACAGTCTGGACATCCACCAATCTAACTTTGTTCGCCATCACATCCTTCAATTATTTAGCATACTTGGGCATTCACTGCAAGACATCAATAAGAGGCAAATTTATGTGAAGTTCTTTGAAGCTCTCAAAGAACTTTTTGAACCATTCCTCCTCCTTGCTCTTTCTGAAGTTCAGAGGGAATGATGGTGGTGGTCTTTGTGCTGGCTGCAATGAAAGTTGTGCATTTTGTTGTCCAACACTCTGATTATCTCCCATGTTGATGGATGGTTCTGGTCTAACCAACTCCGGCTGCACCCCCCTTTTCAGCTCTTTTGGCACTGTATCAGCTAATTGCTTACCGCTTCTCAGACTGATGGCATTGATCTGCCGGGGGTTAGGATCTGTGTCGCTTGGTAATCCCCCTTGTGATCTCATGTTTTGAGCAGCTGCTATCTGACCCACTTGTTTTTCAAGATTTCGGGTGGGTACTTGTTGATTCATTAAGTCTGTTTCCATCCTCTCCTGATTTTCCGCTAACTGATTATGGGACTCCAAAATTTTCTGCAGTGTTTCCTCAATGCTGCTACTCAATTGCCCATCATTTTGCCTATTCTGCTGATACTGCTGTTGTTGAGGTTGCATATAATTCTGCTTTTGGTTTCCACCCCAAGAAGAATTCGGGTGACCCTGCCAATTTCTGTTGGAGTTGTTCCAAAAATTCTAATTCCTATGCACATTACCAACAAAATTGACTGATTTCGAATTGGCTCCACAAGATTCTGCAATGTGCCCATTATTACCACAAATTTCACACCAACTCGGAGCTTGCTGAACTGCATTAACCTGGCCCTGGTGTTGGTTCATACTCAATTTATTGAACTGAGTCATCATTTGATGTTGGAACGAAGCTAACTGTGCTGCCAAGGCATTCAAACCATCTACTTCTATCAACCCCGATCTCTTTCCTGCCCCCTCGATGACTCGCTGTACCACTCTGGATTTCCTTGTGCAATTCTTTTCAACAAAGTGTACAACTCATCATATGTTTTATCCAAGGCTTGCCCACCCGATGCAGAGTCTAGTAATATTTTTGTGTGTGGGTCTATACTTTCTACAAAGGTATGAGCCAGCACTTCATTTGCTTGCTGGTGATGGGGACAGTCTCTCAACAATGACTTGAATCTTTCCCAAGCCATATATAAGTTCTCATCAGGCCTCTGCTTGAAACTGAGTATTTCACTTCTCAACTTTGCAGTTTTGACTGAAGAGAAGAATTTGATAAGGAACTTCTTAGCCAAGTCATTCCATGAAGTTATGGAGTTCGGTGGCTCAGCCTTCAGCCACTTTTTCGCCTCTCCCAACAGTGAAAATGGGAAGAGGGTCAGTCGGACATAATCTGTGGACACGCCGGTGGGGACAAACGTGTCACTAATCTCTAAAAAGCTCTGTCGGTGCTGCTGCGGGTCATCATGTGCCATCCCAGTGAATTGACCACTAGAATGTAACAGCTGCACCATGTTCTGTTTAAGCTCAAAGTGCCCTCCAGGCTCTGGTTTACGAATGCTAGAGGTCACATTCGTCGCTAGTGGGATTGCCACTTCGCGAACTGGTCTTGCTGCCATTGCTTCTGATGACAATTGTGCTTGTCCCGCGGGTGGTTGTTGTTGTACCTTTTCTTGAAGTCTCTTCAGCTTTTTCTCTAGAGCTACTCTCCTTCGCAAATGGATTTGACGTTCAGGTTCCAGTAATGGTTTCACAACCTCTCTATTTCTAGCCAGCTCGGCAGGACAACCTATCACCTACAAATAAACAGGCTAAGACCAAGTTTTTCAACACTTTAGGAAATTCAAAAATCACACAAAAATAGATAAATTATCAAAATCTCGCCTAGTCCCCGGCAACGGCGTGAAAAACTTGACGTGCCTGATTCGCGCGTCCGCAAGTGTACGGGTCGTGCAAGTAATATAGTGGCTCTTTTTAAGAACCAGATTGTCGAACCCACAGGGACTGGACCCATTCCTCTAACTATCCATTTCTAGTGTGATCTTAAATACCTCAAGTGTTGGTTATAGACATTTTCGACCGAGATTAATTAAGTCTAAGTTTGGGTCAACGAAGTATTCTGAAATTACTCTAGGAGCAACATAGAGTTAAAACCAATTAATCATGCGATACCACGATTTGTAATGGGTTAAGCATGGAACTATCAATTTTTATTTCACATAATTATAATTGCATGTTTATGGTCTTTCGAGCCTCTAAACACGGCAATCTAGCCTCACTGCATCATTGTGAGTGAGGAGTTTAATTTCTAGTCGCAGGCAATCAATTATGTTGTGGTTTACGGGGAAACGATTAGGGACTTTCGTGCGTCTAACCATTTAACTCAACTTAGCCTCAGAACTACTTCTTTGAGTGGTGATGTGACATCCCAAGTTGGTCTTTCATAACCCCCGTGTCTCAACCAAGCACGGTGTTAGGTATATTTCCATCCTGACACAAAAATCTCTCCCGAGATACAAATGTGCTCCTCACATTCTTATGTCCTGACCTAGGTAATGCTTTCTCAAGCTTTACTCAAGCTAACAAATATGCTTTCATGGTGATCAATCATAAAAACAACCAACAATCCAGAATGCAAGAAGAAAACAACAATCTATAACTTAATTCCAAAATAATTTCATAAAATCACAATCATAATTCATGGCTTCAAACCTAGAGGAAGGGTTCTTGCCATTCATGTTAGTAAAACTACACTAACTACTACTAAACTAACATACTTACATGAATTTGGTAGATGAGAAGGGAATTTTCCAAACCCTAGATGAGTTCTCCCACTTCTCCCTTCACTCCTAGGTAGTTTTCCAGAATAAAATCGTGACAAAATGATTTTAGGAGCTAAGGGTTCAATTTATACTATGCTGAAAAATTGCAAAAATTGGCCTGTGGTGGAACAACAACGTGTCACGGAGCTGAACGCCCTACTTGACCTCCGTGACACGTTGGTAACGTGTACCCTCACTGGAATGTGCCAAAAAATGCAATTTTTGGCCAAGTGTTGCCGTGTTGGCAGCCTGCCACGACCCCTATCGCGCAGGGTGCCAGTTATTGCATGTTTTCTTGTTGACTTTCTCGTTTTGCTCTTGATTCCATTCCTCCACTTCACCAAATCATGAATTAGTTCCTCAAATGCATTATTAACCTTCAAAAACAAGGACTAATCATGTTGGTTAGTATATATTCACATTTACATAAAATCACATGAAAATGTATAAAATAACTTAGATAAACAAGACTAAATTAAGGTATAAAGCATCACTCGAGCAGGCTATTTTTGCCCATGATCAGGCCCGATCTGAGGTCGACAGAGAGACTTCATCTCGGTCTCCCAACCTCCTCCGCCACGCTAGGAGCCATCCAGAGCAGCGGATGTG
Source organism: Datura wrightii (assembly GCA_035772735.1). Lineage (NCBI taxonomy): Eukaryota > Viridiplantae > Streptophyta > Magnoliopsida > Solanales > Solanaceae > Datura > Datura wrightii. The sequence continues at coordinate 23,597,547 of JASDFA010000004.1, read as the reverse complement.
TCGGAACTACCTCCAACAGTTTCTATCCCGATGCCCTCAAACCAGGAGGTCAGGAGTGCTATTTTCATGATAGCTCAGATGATGGCTGTGTAGAGACAACCAGTGGTGCCCGTGGTTGCTAAGTATTTGGCAGGACCGGGTAGTTCAAGGGTCCGAGAGTTCCTCGCTCTGAGTCCCCCGCATCATAGGGACAGATCGGGATGAGGATCCTGAGGACTTCTTGGACCAGTTGTAGCGGATCTTCAGGGTAATGCATGCCACATCTATGAAGCTCATTGGGTTGGCGGTATTCCGACTACGGGACATAGCACTATTATGGTACGTGAGTTGGGAGAGTTCCCGAGGTAGGGATGTTCCCCCTCCGACTTGGTCCAAATTTTCGGAGGCCTTCCTAGGTCATTATCTGCTATGGGAAATCCGACAGGCCCGAATTGATCAATTCCTGCACTTGGAGCAGGGATCGATGAGTGTTCAGGAGTACGCTATGATATTCGACTCCTTGGCCCGATATGCACTAGCTTTCATTGACACCATGCTATCTAGGGTGCATCGGTTCATTATGGGGCTTCTTCTAACGTATGTGGAGACCTATGTTACGGTTACTCTATGAGAGGACATGAATATCGCCCGTATCCAGGCATTTGCTCAGAATATAGAAGGGATCAGGCAACGACAGTGAAGGATAGAAAGGGGAAGCCAGGAGTAGCACCGTAGGGCTAGACCTAGTGATACTCAGGTAGAGTCTCAGGGTGGACCCAGGCCACAACTGTCAGATAGACCACCTAGACCCCCACTTCCATAGCAGCAGCAGGGTGGCAGATCTATTCATCGGGGGCAGCCAAGACCCGATGAGAGTTTGTGACCATCGGGTTCACAGCAGCAAAGAGGGTCAGAGGAGTGTAGACTCACTATGCCACCTTGCACTATTTGCATTCGTAGCCATCTTGGAGCCTGTAGGAATGGTTCTACAGTGTGTTATACTTGTGGGTGAGAGGGTCATATGATGAGAGATTGTCCAACTAGGGGTTAGAGGGGTCAGGACCGAAAGGATAGATTTTCAGCAAGGTCACGTGCCCCAGCATCTCCAGCAGGGCGTAGACCCTCAGGTTCAGCCGACAGAGGCCGAGGAAGACCAGGGGCATCCAGTTCAGGCACCGGTCCAGATCGCACTTATGCTTTACCGGGATGATAGGAGTCGGAGTCGTCACCAGATATTGTGACAGGTATGCTGAAAATTTGCTCTCATTCTGTTTATGTTTTGATAGATCCAGGTTCCACTTTGTCCTATGTCACACCATTAGTGGCCCAGAAGTTTGGTATCACGCCAGAATTTCTTCGGCAACCTTTTTTGGTGTCTACACCCGTCGGTGATTCCATCATAGCTAAAAGAGTCTACCGAGGGTACACAGTAGAGGTCGTTGGTAACCAAACTTTAGCAGATTTGGTAGAATTAGAGATGATCGACTTTGATGTAATTATGGGTATGGATTGGATGGCGCCATGCTATGCCAATGTGGAATGTTAGACCAAAACTGTCTGATTCCACTTTCTAGGAAAGGTAGTACAGGAGTGGAAAGGTAGTGCAGCTACGCCAAAAGATAGGTTTATTTCCTATCTTCGGGTGAGAAAATTGATAGCAATGGGATGTATTTATCATATTGTAAGAGTTTTGTATGTTCAAGCAGAATCTCTGACTCTACAGTCCATTCCAGTAGTTAATGAATTTCCAAATGTATTCCCAGATGAGCTTCCTGGTAATACCCTAGAATGGGAGATCGATTTTGCAATTGATTTACTACCAAGTACTCAGCCTATATCCATCCCTCCGTACCGAATGGCTCCTGCTGAGCTCAGAGAATTGAATGAATGGTTGAAATATCTGTTAAATAAGGGCTTCATCAGGCTGAGTACTTCACCGTGGGGAGCACCAGTTCTGTTTGTGAGAAAGAAAGATGGCTCCCTTTGCATGTGTATAGACTACCGGCAGCTGAATAAAGTCACTATCAAGAATAAGTACCTGCTTCCCAGAATAGATGACTTTTTTGACCAGTTACAGGGGGCAAAGTGCTTCTCAAAAATTGACTTAAGATTGGGATATCATAAGGTTCGAGTTCGGCGAGAGATATTCCAAAAACTGCTTTCAGGACCAGGTATGGCCACTTTGAATTCTTAGTCATGTACTTTGGATTGACGAATGCTCCAACAGTGTTTATGGACTTGATGAACAACATTTTCAGGCTGTACCTGGATTTTTTTGTGATAGTATTTATTGACGATATTTTGGTATATTCCCGCTCAGAAGTAGAACACTGGGATCACTTGCGAACAGTACTCCAGATTCTCAGGGATCGTCAGTTATATGAAAAGTTTTCTAAGTGTGAGTTTTGGATGAATTCAGTAGCCTTTCTGGGTCACGTCGTGTCAGAAGCTAGTATCCAGGTTGACTTACAAAAGATTGAGGCTGTAAAGACATGGCCTAGACCGAAAACTCCGACTGAGTTTTCTGGGGTTAGCTGGATATTATAGAAGATTTGTAGAGGGGTTTTCCACTTTATCAGCACCTTTGACTAAGTTAACTAAAAAAACAGCCACATTTCACTAGACTGAAGCATGTGAGCAGAGTTTTCAGGAGTTGAAAAACAGGTTGACATCAGCACCAGTATTAGCTTTGCCAGACGGATCAGAGGGTTATGTAGTGTATTGTGATACTTCGGGTGTCGGATTAGGATGCGTTCTGATGCAGCATGGTAGGTAATTGCTTACACTTCAAGACAGTTGAGGAAGCATGAAAAGAATAACCCCACCCACGATTTGGTATTGGTAGCAGTAATTCATGCCTTGAAAATATGGAGGCACTACTTATATGGTGTCCACATAGATGTTTTCACTGATCATAGAGTCTCCAGTATATTTTCACACAGAAAGTGTTGAATTTGCGGCAGCGCCGCTAGTTAGAATTATTGAAATACTATGATGTGAATATTTTATATCACCTAGGGAAAGCCAATATTGTAGCAGATTCCCTTAGCCGTAAATCCATGTGGAGTTTAGTACACCTGAAGCCAGAACTGCGGGAACTGGCTTGAGAATTGCATTAGTTAGCCATTTTGGCCATCCGTATAGTAGATTTAGGAGACAGCGGAGCAGTAATTCAAAATACGACAGTATCATCATTGGTTGTGGAAGTAAAAGAATGGCAGTACGAAGACCTTAACCTAGTTCGGCTCAGAAATAAGGCTCAGCGAGGGTAAGGTATAGGGGCCGCCTTTGTGTGCCGATGCGGCAGGGCTTCGCTATCAGATTATGGGCGAGGTACATTATTCCCTTTACTCTCTTCATCCAGGGTCAACAAAGATGTATCATGATATAAAAGAAATTTACTGGTGACCAGGGATGAAAAAGGAGTTAGTAGAATTTGTTGCACAATGTCCTAATTGCCAACAGGTGAAGGCTGAACATCAAAAACCCAGTGGACTGACACAGGAAATAGCAGTGCCTATGTGGAAATGGGAGGCAATTAATATGGATTTTGTAATAGGGTTACCTCACACCAGGCATAAATTTGACTCTATCTGGGTGATTGTTGATAGGTTGACGAAGTCGGCCCATTTTCTGCCAGTCAGGGCTACCTTCTCAGCCGAGGATTATGCTGAATTATTTATCAGGGAGATAGTTCGATTGCATTGTGTTCCAATATCAATTATGTCTGACAGAGGGGCGCAATTCACAGCTAAATTTTGGCAATCCTTCCAGAAGGGTCTAGGGACACAGGTTAATCTGAGTACAGCCTTCCATCCTCAAATAGACGGGCAGGAAGAACGTACAATTCAGATGCTCGAGGATATGTTACGGGCATGCGTGTTAGACTTTGGAGATAACTGGGATGAACATTTTCTGCTTATTGAATTTGCTTACAACAACAGTTACCATTCAACAATTCAGATGGCGCCTTATGAAGCTTTATACGCGCGGAAGTGCAGGTCCCCGGTAGGTTGGTTCGAGGTAGGAGAATCGGGTTTAATTGGGCCAGATATTATCCATCAGTCAGAAGAGAAGGTGAAGCTTATCATAGAACGCTTGCTGACAGCTCAAAGCTGCTAGAAATCCTATGCTGATGTGCGGGCGAAGGAACCTGGAGTTCGATGTGGGTGACTGGGTGTTTCAGAAGGTTTCACTGATGAAGGGCGTGATGAGATTTGGTAAGAAGGGAAAGCTCAACCCGAGGTTTATTGGACCGTATCAAATCCTCCGGAGAATAGGCCAGGTGGCATACGAGTTAGATCTGCCTTCAGAATTAGAATCAGTTCACCCAATCTTTCATGTGTCGATGCTACGGAAGTGTATAGGGGATCCATCCCAAATTGTGCCAGTTGAGGATGTCCAAGTCACTGAGGGATTAGCCTATGAAGAGGTTCCAGTAGCTATATTGGATCGACAGGTTCGCAGGCTGAAAACTAAAGATGTCGCTTCCATTAAGGTATTGTGGAGGAACAGGAATAGAGAAGAGATGACCTGGGAAGCTGAAAATGATATGAGATCCAGATATCCTCATTTGTTCCAGGCTTAGCTCAGACCATGCAGTTAAGGTACCTTTAGTGATTCAGTTGTTGTTCTATGATTTATGCCGTATATATCTAGTGTAGTTGACTCTAGCCTTATTGTGAAATGGTTGCCATAGTACTATGTGAAGTACCTGTGTTGGACTTTTCTGTGTTTCAGGATTTTCAGATAGTCCATATTACAGGTGAGACACTGCTAAAATTTTTCCAGAATAAGTAAAAAGAATTAAGGTTACTCTAAGCTAAAGTGACAATCGAGGATGAATGTTCCTAAGGGGGGAGGATGTTACACCCCGTGAGTTTTTAAATTTTAGTCGGCCTATTCGTACGTCAGTTAAGAGTTTTAGAGTACAATACGAATGAGAGAGGGCCCAAGGAATGGTCAAATGAGCACGGAATCAGGACTGCATGGGAGAAGGCCGGGCCAGCTGCCCAAAGGGGCAACATGGCACGGACCCTCCCTGGCGCGTTGGGCTTCGTTGCATGGCCCAGGATTGGCGCGTTGGGGTCCGTGCCCACCACCCAAGCCTTATATATATTTAATCAGATCATTTGATTTCATTCTTAATAAGCAGAACCCCGCGACCAGAGAAGGAAACTCTCCATTTTAATCCTAATTTCCTCTATTTAAGCTACAAAATGTTGCCCAAATTCAAATTAACTTCGGGTATAGAATTTTAAGGCTGCAGGGAGCAATACTACGGAGTTATTTTTGTGAAATTCACCCGGCGAATCGTAACCCCGTAGAGCCAAAGTTGTCGGAACGACTCCAAACTAATCTCTATATGATCACAGGCTTTAAGTAAGCATTTCTCCCTTCTGTACTTTTGAGAAATTACGAATTCTCAACCGTGTTTCATTAAGTTGAAATATAGTTAATATTTATATATAAAGTTATCGTTTCCGCCGATTTTAGTACTGAAATTAGTCTTATTCTCTTAGTCATAAGGTTTCAATTGAGAAGAGCTGTTGAATATAGTCTTATACTCGCCAGTTAAGCAGAAATCACCAATCCAGATATGTTAAGGCAAATCCCTTCGGCTAGTTAGTTTCTTCAGTATCATAACTCAGTTTGAATCCCAGTAAGAATACCCTGAGCATATTTGTTACGATTAGCTACTGTTATTAGTTGAGACCAACATTTCATGTTTAGTTTGGGATTACCTACGCCCGCCAGGGGCTAGATGACGTTGCTCTGAGGAGTGGTATGCCATCCGTGAGGGACGAAGATGAGGTCCGAGGTCCTCATACAGTCCATTCCATGGCTGGACTACTCTTATACAGTATCGGCACACTCTGTCGAGTTTGGTACCCGGGGTACAGATAGCAGGAGTCCACAGGCGTATGTATATTGAAGTGTACCCACCTGGGCCTATGGGGGCCCCCGAGTGGGTTATTCTGTGCTAGTTTTACCTTTCGGCATATGGGGGCCAGGTAAGGTTCTTGTTTGCTTTAGTTACTGATAAATTAGAAAATAGGAAGTTCAACTATGCAGGTATAATCTCTATCCCTCCATTTCAGTTATTCTCAGTTTCATTTCTTTATTTCAGTTGTTTACAACTATTGCCTTACATACTCGGTACATATTGTACTGGCGAACTATCTTGGGCGCTGCATTACTTTCCTACAGGTATGGATAGATAAGGCGTAGGTCCCCCTTAGCTCCCAACCAGGATTGTCAGCACAGTTGGATCCTCACCTTCAGAGCTTGTAGATTGAAGGTTTACTCCTTTTGATTGTATAGTTATGACTAGGCGGGGCCTTGTCCCGACCATCATATTACTCCTAGAGGCTAGTAGATTATTTTCATTTCCCTATGGTTAGTTGTTGATGGCCGTGCGGAGCCCATATATGTTTTAGCTTACGTGTTGGCCGTGTGGGGCATTGTTTAGCTGTTAGTTAGTGGCCTTGACGACCATAGCTTAGTTTAGCACCGGATTTACTTTTTAGTCATAACTAGATATCGTGGTCTTGTCAGCCCGCATAGGATTCTCTGTTATTGCCTATTTCTGGTTATCTATTTTCCTTTACAGGTGGATATAAGGCCTCATCGGCTGGAGGTTGTATTTAAAGACGATATATAGCCCGTTGTTTTCTTGATATACCAGGAGTGCACAGACCTAGTTAAGTCAGTTTAGATCCTAGTGGGGCACCAGGTGCCAGTCGTGCCTCCCAATGTGGGGTGTTACATTGAGGGTCTGAAGCACTATTCTCAAGTGAGCGGCATGCCCTCCCCGCTACGAGAGTATATAAGGATGTCATCAATGAACACAATCACGAACATGTCCAAATATGCCTTGAAAACCCTATTCATTAGATCCATGAAAGTTGTAGGGGAATTGGTTAATCCAAAAGACATAGCAACAAATTCGTAGTGACCATACCGAGTCCTGAAAGCAATTTTCCGGATGTCACTCTCTCGAACCCTGAGCTGGTGATACCCGGATATGAGATCAATCTTGGAGAAACACTTGGCACCCTGAAGCTGGTAAAAAAAATCATCAATCCAGGGTAAAGGATACCTGTTCTTGATGGTGACCTTGTTCAACTGCCGATAATCAATGCACATTTGAAGTGAACCATCCTTCGTCCGAACAAATAACACTAGTGCACCCCATGGAGACTTACTCAACCTAATAAAGCCCTTATCTAATAGTTCCTTCAACTCTTTTAGCTCGGCTAGAGCCATTCTATAAGGCGGAATAAATATAGGCTTCCTGTCGGGAAGAAGATCTATACCGAAATCAATCTCCAACTCAGGAGGGACACCGGACAAATCATCAGGAAAGACCTATGGATACTCATGTACTACTGGAATAGACTGGATAGTCGAGGTCTCGAACTCCACTTCCTTAACCCTAACTAGATGGTACATGCAACCCTTTAGAAATCATCTTTCTGGCCTTCAGGTAGGAAATAAATCAACCCACAGGCACAACTGAACTACCCTCCCATTCCAAGACTGGCTCACTTGAAAATCTGAACTCTACTGACCGGGTCCTATAATTAACTGAAGAATAGCATACGAATAACCAATCCATGCCGAGAATAACATCGAAATCGGTCATGGATAACTCTATCAACTCTGCTGAGATGATCTTATGAAGAACTGAGACCGGGCAATCTTTATACAACCGTCTAGCTATAACTGAGTCACCTACTAGTTTAGAAACTAAGAAAGGCTCTAACAAAACATCGGGACTGACTCTGAAGCTACTGGCTACGTATGGTGTCACAAAAGATAGGGAAGCCCCCGGATCTAGCAATGGATATACATCAACATGAAAGATTCTCAACATATTGGTGACTATATCTAGTGAGGCCTCCTGCTCCTGATGAGTGGCTAAGGAATAGAATTTGTTCTGGTGCTGCCCGCCAGCTATGCTAGTAAATGCGCCATGATGTGTTGTGCGTGGGGGTGGGGCTGCTGAACTAGAAGCTGGGCCCCGGCCTACAACCTGATCCTGTCTCACAGCGGGACAATCTCTGAGCATATTTCTAGGATGCCCACATCCAAAACACGCTCTTGACCTTGACAAACAGTGGCTTGTGTGCCCTCAGCCGCACCTGTGACAAGTTGGAATGCTAGAGTCTGCGGGCCTACTGCTATGACTCCTCGAGCCTGACGCTCTCCCTCTCTGATCATGTCTAGGCCTAAATGCACACTTAGCGCTTAAGATGCTGAGCTGATGATCTCTGGTGGGTCTGCTATCGGTGTCCACCACCGGACCTCTGCTGAGAGAATCTGTGGTCCTTAGTCCTAGCCCTCTTGGCCTCCCTCTCCCTCGAATGTGCCGCCTCCATCTGCTGAGCATATAGCACCATACGAGGGAAGTCCATGTCTTGATGGAGAATAGTTGTTCTGCAGTCCTTATCCAAATATCCTGCTATACCATGCACAAATCTTCTCACCCGCACCCGCTGGTCGGCCATTAACTATGGGGAATACTTAGATAGGTGGGTGAACTCAAGAGCGTACTCCTAAAAAATCATCCGTCCTTTCTTTAAATTGAAGAACTCGACTGCTTTCAACTCCCTCATCTCTCGAGGGAAGAACCGATCTAGGAATGCAACCTGAAACTCCTCCTATGTGATCGGACCTTTTCCTGCGACCCTTCTGTCCTTCCACTGGCGGAACCAAATATGTGCAACCTCGTTTAACTGGTAGGAGGCCAACTCTGCGCACTCAACACTACTCACCCCCATAACCTGGGTGATCTTGACAACCTCATCAATGAAATCATGCGGGTCCTCATCTACCTTGGACCCCAAGAACTCCGGTGGGTTCATTCTCAAGAAGTCTCGGACTCTGGACGCTGCTGCATTGCCGTTTTGAGGAATATGAACAATGACCTACTGATTGACCTAAATGGTCAAGTCCTGCGCCATCATCTGAATAGCAGCTCGGAACTCAGCGTGAGTGGCTGGCTCCGGTGCTTGAGGCTCCTAAACTGGTGGGGCTGGTTGATGCCCATAACTGTTTCCATCCTCGTGGCCTTCACCACCTCCATTCCTCCTTCCATTCATTCTTCGTAGTGCCATGATTCTGTAATCATGAATAGCATGAATTAGAAGGATAGAAAGGCTTTTCATCGCATGACATAGATCATGAAAGAAGGGAATATTTCCTAAAATGTGTAGTAGCTTCTTAGTCATATGTGTTGAGCGCTTCATACCCATGAAAAAGACTCTACCTAACGTGGCTTTCAGACTCCCTAGGACACATCAAACCTATTGCTTTGATACAAAGTTTGTCACGACCAAGCGTACATCCCGATCGTAGACACGGGACAAGGGACCCTGAGAGACCCCAAGTCGACCCATGGCATAAGCGTACAACTAACTCATTCGATAAACTAAAGAAATCATCTATATAACTTAGCAAAAGTCTAATTCAGCATAACGTCAGAATAACATCTGAAGCTAACACATACATAACTTTGAAAATCCTTTAGTCCAGACGAGTTGATGGGACAAAACCCCCAAATAACTCAACAATACAGAAATTTAAATACACAAAAGAAACTAAAAGTCTAGTCCTCGAAAGATGAGCATTCACCAATCACGCAGGTGCTAACTCTGATAAGTTACTATGAGCGGGTCTGGACCTGAGAATCGGATCCTGCATCATGAAACGATACAGCATAGAAAGTATGCACTCAGTACGTGGAATATACTGAGTATTCAAGGTAAGTAAAATTGCTTTAGTAAAGTAAATCATTTAAAATATTTCATGCATATCATACGCTTTCAACATGAGAGGATGGGCATACATGCATTCTTTCTGAAATCATAGTCTCATAATAACGTGACTGTGCATAGCTTTATAACATCATGATTGATTCGAATGACTGAAAGCTGAATATAATATTTATATTAAAAAGCTGAAAAATGAGTCAAACCTTGCTTTACGAACATGCATGCGTAAAGTAATTGTCACGCCCTACCTTGGGAGGCATGACTTACACCTGGTGCCCTACTGAGATCTAACTGAGCCTAAGCACTCCTGGTGCAGGGATAATACTAATTCTGGGTTCAAGAAAATAATGGACTATATCTCGGTTGTAAATACAGCCCCCAGCCGATAAGGCCTTATAGCCACCTGTCACAGGAAAACAGCTAACCAGAAACACATAGACAAAGGGAGTCCTATGCCGGCCGACAAGGCCACCATGATGTCTAGTTATGAATGAAACTTAAATCCGGTGCTAAACTAATCTATAGCCGACAAGGCCGCTAAGTATCAACTAAAAAGGGCCCCACATGGCCAAAACACGATATAAAACACATACGGCCCCCACACGGCCAACGACAGCTAAGCACAGGGAAATAGAATCAATTTGCAAGCCTCTAAGAGTAATACGATGGTCAGGACAAGACCCCGACCTACCCATAAACTGTACAATCAAAAGAGTAAACCTTCTATTTATAAGCTCCGGAGGAAAGGAGCCAACTCTTATGCTAATCCTGGCTGGAAGCTAAGAGGGATCTGCTACTCGTTTATCTGTACCTGCAGGCAAGTAATGCAGTGCCCCAAAAGGGCGTCATTACAACATGTATCAAGTATATAAGACCATAATTGTAAATAACTAAATATAAAAGATAAAACTGAAAAAGGAATGAAAGAAAAGGGATAGGAGTCATACCTGAGTAGCTGGATTCTCTATTATCTAGTCTAACAATAACTAAAGAAAACAAGAACCTTACCTGGCCCCCATAAGCCGAAAGATACAACCAACATTGAACAACCCACCTGGGCCCCCATAAGCCCTGGTGAGTACACTTTAATCTATATACCCCTAACAAAGTCATAATGGGTCAACTGGTATCTATCCATCCTACCAGTCCCCTGGGTCTGCAACGGAGCCCGCTCGGCCCCTGACTAAAGCTGTGTCTGAGTCCAGTGGACTCCTGATATCTGCACCCTGGGCACCAAGCTCATCAGGGGTGTGGTGCTGATACAACGTATGTATAATAGTCCAACCATGGAATGGACTCTATGGGTACCTGGGACCCCATCTTCGTCCCTCTTGGACGACATGTCGCTCTTTTTGGAGCGACGTCATCTCGCCCCTGGAAGTCGTCGACACAGCTAATAACCTTGGGGTTGGTCATGGAGGACTATATAGGCAAATCAAATCCCAAACAAACCGTAGAATACTAGTCTCAGCTACTAATAACAACTATTCATGATTAACATACTTTTGATTCACTTACTGGGATTTAGACTGAGTTATAATGTTATAGGAACTAACTTGCTGAAGGAATTTGCCTTAACATACCTCAATCGCTTCTTCCCGATTAGCTGGCGAGTTCCAATATGTATTTCAGCAGCTCTTCCCAACTGAGAACGTGCTACTGGGAGAATAGGGATGGTTTTAATACTAAATACGGTAAAAAGGAAAACTTTATATATAAATATTAATTATATTTCAACTTAACGAAATACGGTCGAAATCTCGTTATTTCTCGAAAGTCTAGAAGGGAGAAATGCTTACTCGAAGCTTGTGATCGTATAGAAATTAGTTTGGCGCAATTCTGATGACTTTGGCTCGGTGGGACAATGATTCACCAGGCGAATGTTGTGAAAATAACTCCGTAGCGATGCTATCTATGGCCTTAAACTTCAATACCCAAAGTTAATCGGTGTTTGGACGATGTTTGGTAGTGTAATCGGACGAAAGTTATTTGAAACCTTCGTTCACTCTCTTTTATGGTCGAGGAACTATTGAAATGAAGTAAAATTGAACCAAAGAACTATATATATATATATATATATATATATATATATATATATATATATATATATATATATTAGGGAGGTGGCCTGGGCGTCGCCCCGCGCTGACCAAAGCGCCAAGAGGCCGGCGCCCCGCGCTGGCCATAACGCCAAGGCCTTACCGCGCCGTGCTCCCATGGTGCTGATCCCCCTGGCGCGCTGCACTGCCAATAGCACAGGCAGGATGGCGCATTGCGATGGCCCTTGCGGCCTGACCTCGTTCGACCCGACTTCTGAGGCTTCTTTATGCATATCGTACTCTCTTTGTCTACTTCAAATTCACGTGTAAGCCTACTATTCGTTAACTTTCACGGGGTGTAACATCCTCCCCCCTTTAGAACATTCATCCTCGAATGTCACTCGGTTTACAGGGGTTTATCTCTTTTTGGACTATTATTCTGGAAAAATTTTGGCAGAGTTCCGATGTAACATGGACTATCTGAAAACCCCAAAATGTAGAAAAGTCTCGTACAAGCGCTTTATATAATGTCATAACAACTATTTCACAAGGTTAGAGTCAACTGAGCAATATATATAACACAAATCATGAAATAGCAACTAAATCGATAACTTACCTTAACTGCATAGTCTGGACTAAGCCTGAAACAAATGAGGGTATCTGGTTCTCATATCATCTTCAGCCTCCCAAGTCATTTCTTCTCTGTTTTTGTTCCTCCACAATACTTTAACAAAAGTGACATCTTTAGTTCTCAGCCTGTGAACTTGCTGATCCAATATAGCTACTGGAACCTGTTCATAAGCTAACTCTTCAGTGATTTGGACATCCTCAACTGGCACAATTCGGGAGGGATCTCCTATGCACTTTCATAGTATCGATACATGGAAGACTGGGTGGACAGATTCTAATTTTGAAGGTAGATCTAGCTCATATGCCACCTGGCCTATCCTCCGAAGGATTTGATACGGTCCAATAAACCTTGGGCTAAGCTTTCCCTTCTTACCAAATCTCATCACTCCCTTCATCGGCAAAACCTTCAGGAATACACAGTCACCCAAATCAAACTCTAAGTTCCTCCTACGCACATCAACATAGGACTTCCAGTGGCTCTAAGCTGTTAACAGGCATTCCATGATAAGTTTCACCTTCTCTTCAGATTGATAAATACTATCTATTCCAATCAATCTCGATTCTCCTACCTCGAACCAACCAACTGGGGATCTGCACTTCCTTCTATATAAGGCTTCATAAGGCGCCATCTGAATTGATGAATGGTAACTGTTGTTGTACGTGAATTCAATAAGTGGCAAGTGCTCATCCCAGTTGCCTCTGAAGTCTAAAACACACGCTCGTATCATGTCTTCGAGCGTTTGAATTATGTGTTCTGCTTGCCCATCTGTCTGAGGATGGAAGGTGGTACTCAATTAACCCGTGTCCCCAGACCTTTCTAGCAGGATTGCCAAAATTTAGCTATGAAATGTGCCCCTCTGTCAGAAATAATTGATACTGGAACACCATGCAATCATACTATTTCTCCAATAAACAATTCAGCATAGTCCTTAGCTGAGAAAGTAGCCCTAACTGGCAGGAAGTGGGCTGACTTTGTCAACCTATCAACGATGACCCAGATAGAATCAAATTTACACCTGGTACGAGGTAACCCTATCACAAAGTCCATATTAATCGCCTCCCATTTGCACATAGGAACTGCTATTTCTTGTGTCAATCCACTGGGTTTTTGATGCTCGGCTTTTACCTGATGGCAACTAGGACATTGCGCAACAAATTCTGCTACTTCCTTTTTCATCCGTGGCCACCAATAAATTTATTTTATATCATGGTACATCTTCGCTGAACCTGGATGAAGAGAATAATAGGAATAATGTACCTAGCCCATAATCTGCTGGCGAAGCCCTGCCGCATCCGGCATACAAAGGTGGCCCCTATACCTTAAAACTCCATCTCTAGTTACCTTGAAATCTGCTACTTCCCCTTGCTGAGTGTTACTCTTGAATTGAACTAGGTTAGGATCTTCATACTGCCGCTCTTTTACTTCTACAACCAATGATAACACTGCAGTATTTTGGATCACTGCCCCACTGTCTCCTGAATCTACTATATGTCCGGCCAGATTGGCTAACTGATGTAATTCTCGAGTTAGTTCCCGTTGTTCTGGCCTCAGGTATGCTAAACTCCCCATAGATTTGCGACTGAGGGCATCTACAACAACATTGGCTTTTCCTGGATGATACAAAATATTTACATCATAGTCTTTCAATAATTCTAACCAGTGGCGCTGTCGTAGATTTAACTCTTTCTGCGTGAAGATATACTCGAGGCTCTTGTGGTCAGTGAAAATATTTACATGAATGCCGTACAGATAGTGCCTCCATATTTTTAAGGCATGGATGTACGTGGCTAATTCCAGGTCATGGATGGGGTAGTTCTATTCATGCTTCCTTGGCTATCTCGAAGCGTAAGCAATTACCTTACCATGCTGCCTCAGAACACATCCTAACCCTATGCCCAAAGTATCACAGTACACTGCGTAACCCTCTGATCCTTCTGGCAAGGTTAATACATGTGCTGAAGTTAGTCTGTTTTTCAGCTCCTAGAAACTCTGTTCACATGCTTTAGTCCAGTGAAATTTGGCTGCTTACTGAGTTAACTTTGTCAAAGGCGCTGACAGAGTAGAAAACCCTTTTACAAACCTCCTATAGTAACCGGCTAATCCCAACAAACTGCGTACCTCAGTTGGAGTTGTCGGCCTAGGGCATGTTTTTGCCGCCTCAATCTTTTGGGAGTCTACCTGGATACGGGCTTCTAACACAACATGACCCAGAAAGGCTATTGATTTCAGCCAAAATTCACACTTGGAAAATTGTGCATATAACTGATGATCTCTAAGAATCTAGAGCACTGTCCGTAAATGATCCCGATGTTCTGCTTCTAAACGGGATACACCAGAATATCATCAATAAATACTATCATAAACAGGTCTAGCTACGGCCTGAAAATACTATTCATCAAGTCCATGAACACCGCTGGAGCATTCGTCAACCCGGAGGACATGACTAGAAATTCAAAGTGGCCATATCTAGTCCTGAAAGCGATTTTTTGAATATCTCTCTCCTAAACTCGAATCTGATGGTACCCCGATCTTAAGTCAATCTTGGAAAACACTTCGCCCCCTGTAACTGATCAAACAAATCATCTATTTTGGGAAGCGAGTACATATTTTTGATAGTGACTTTATTCAGCTACTGATATTCTATACACATGCGAAGGGAGCCATCTTTCTTTCTCACAAACAAAACCGGCGCACCCTACGGTGAAGTACTCAGTCTGATAAAGCCCTTATGTAGTAGATCTTTCAACTGCTCCTTTAACTCTCTGAGTTCAATAGGAGAAATCCGGTATGGAGGAATATATATAGGTTGTGTACCAGATAATAAGTCAATTGCAAAGTCAATTTCCCGTTCGGGGGGAATACTAGGAAGTTCATCTGGGAATACATCTGGAAATTCATTGACCACTGGAATTGACTAAAGAGTCGAAGATTCTGCTTGGACATCCTGAACCCTGACAATATGATAAATACATCCCTTTGCTATCAATTTTCTCTCCCAAAGATAGGAAATAAACCTACCTTTTGGCGTGGCCGCACTACCTTTCCAATCCCGTACTGCCTCCCTAGGAAAGTGGAATTGGAAAATATTGGTCCAGCATTCTACATTGGCATAACATGGAGCTAGCCAATCCATACCCATAATTGCATCAAAATCAATCATCTCTAATTCTACCAAAATCTGCTAAAGTATGGCGACCAACGACCTCTACCGTGCACCCTCAGTAGACCCTCTTAGCTATGAATCATCGATGGGGGTAGACACTGAAAGGGGTTTCCGAAGTAATTCCGGCGTGATGCCGAACTTTCAAGCCACTAACGGTGTAACATAAGATAAAGTGGAGCCTGGGTCTATCAAAGCATATACAGAATGTGTTCGGTGGTTTGGAATGCCTACACGCAAGTGCACGTGGTCGAACAAGTAGTAAAATGGCTAGAGTAGCCAAGTATCGATCCCACAGGGACTGGACCAAGGTAATAATCTGATTAAGTGTTAATAAACTCTAACTCTAATAATGCAGACAACCGTTTCAAAGAAATTTTGGGAGTTTGTTTCCTAATTTATACTAATCTAAAACAAATGTACAATTTGAGTCTGAACTATAGTAATGAGCATGCTGAGGCTAAAACAAACATGCAGGGAAGCAATTTATTAATACAAATTGGTTAATCTTTCGTTCGGTTGCTAGTCAAGAATTATTGCCTATGGATTAAAACTCTCGTATTTAACCCAACTTAAGAATCATGAACCTTCCACATACATTTCTGTGATAAGAAGAAATTCATGTTCTAGCCATATGAAACCGATTCCTTAATTGACAAATACGACTTTCAACTATATTTCTATTCTGAAGGTAAATCAATTCTCAATTTTCCCAAACGAAGAAGAGATCATATCCTATTAATTCACAACTTTCCAATTTCTTTCTCTTTCGAGCGCAAATCGGATTTTTTAGATATACATGAATATTGGCCACACATTAATGCAGTAAGAACAAGAATTAATAGAACAACCATGGAAGAAAAGATGAAAAACCAAGATGATCAATAATTACATTCCACTACAAATGTTCTTAACCTCAGCAAGAAGTGAATTTAGCCACTCATTTGGGGATTAAACATCGTTAAATGAGTGTAAATCATACAAATAATTGAAATAAAGAAGAAACAGATAGAGAAGAACCCTAAGAATTTCGTCCCCTCAACTGCCTGTAACCCACGTTCTTGCTCAACCAAGTCAGAATAAATAAAAATAAACCTAAGTGTGCTATTTATACTAGTGGGAATTTTTTCCGGAATAACAAGCAACGTGTCACGGAGTGCATCGGTGAGCACTGCCTCCCTGACACACCACAAACGCGTACCCTCACTGGAATCCGGTCCTCCAAGTAATTATGCCCAACGTGCCACGACGTGCAACGCGGGGCTTGGCCAACGTGCCACGGCCCCAACGTGGACCTTCACTAGAACTTGGCCTATTTTTATCATCCGGGGCAGAATGCATCCGCGATGGAAGCGTGACACGGCTCCATCGCGGAGCCCCTTAATTTGCTGCATGACCTTGGCCTTTTCCACTGCTCGCTTCCAAGTCCATTCCCAATTTCTCCCAACATGCATCTTAGCTTCCTAAAATTACATTTTTCCTGCAAAACAATACTAATCATGTTGGTTAGTACAAATTCACATTTTAACTACAAATCACATGAGAATTTACAATTATCAATGGACAAACAAGACGAAATGAAGCATTTGAGTATCACTTGGGCATATAATTCTGCCCAAGATCACTTACCCCACACTTAAAACTTTGTTCGTCCTCGAACAATAATCTCAGATCTCATGAAATTGACACCCAACCATAGCTACTTTGGCTCGACAATTCATGCTATGGTTATACCGATTATTTACATAGCAAATCATCAAGAAAACATGCATAGTCTCATCAATACAATGACATTCAACACATTAAGACCTCCTAGACTCAAGAGTTGACTCTCGATCTCGGCAAACTCATGCAAATCAGCTGATCAAGACATCCGACACGAAATTAAATCTCTCGTCAAGCCTGTGCCCTCACAACACAAGAGAATTTCCCCCTTTTAAATCATATGATCTCAAAAACATTATATGCAGGGGCATATGAACACAATTTCGCTCTCTCTCCCAAAGAATTCACATGCATCATGGCATGACCCATAAGCTTGCCTCTAGTGTATTACTCCACTAATAAAAGGACGAGTGATGTAAGATCACGTAGGACTTAACGGGTTGTAATGTAAGCTAAGAAACTAGTACATACTGGGATAACCAATAATAGCAACTAGCACCCTTAAGTGCTTTTCCATACATCCCACCACATTATGGGCATTGTTTCTTCCTTCATCCTTCCATTTCTTGAAGCCTTTCTTTATTTTTGTTCCCATTTCTTTAAGCACACTCGACTTAATAACAAAGATTAGTTATACATCTTCATTTTATTAAATTCGGCAAGTGCACCTTTGACCTTTTCTTTACTTTCACCGCTTCCGCTTTTCCTTTCTTTTCCCAATTACCACTCCTTGACACTACGGGAAAATTTCTTTTCTTGAGCGCTTAAGAGTTTTGGATCAAATTCACGGATAATGAAAAGAAGGGGTTAAGCTCGATTTGTACCTTTTCGACAAAAGAAAAAAAATAGGCTAAAGGCTCAATGGGCTAACTAGGATGTATATTCAAGGTAGGTACGATAATGAAAAAAAAACTTTTGGTTAAATCAAAGAAATGCCTACATCCTTTCCTACCATACATATCCTTCATTTCGTTTCGTACACACACCAGGAAAGTTCTAGATACTTCACAATAGCATGAAAGAATTGAAACCTCACCACACTCTCATTGCACATGCTCAACTCAAGACATATTCACAGACTTTTCAATCAGCTAATTACAAGAATTCAAACATTAAGCCTCAATCACACCAAATCGAACTCTACGGTCTAGGTATCTCAACATGTTTACAAAGTTGCATGCTTTCATACGAATCACCTTTGCATTCTAAATATCATGTACAACACGCAATCAAAATTCCGAACCATAAAGTAACGACACATTTGGGATATAAACAAACAAAAGAAAAGATTAAAAAGAACAAAAGAAATCTACTCCTATCGACTACATTTCCCTTAAGACGGTCGTCATCCATCCATCATAGGGAACGGTCACTATTTACGACTTCGGTTCAAGGGGACTATTCTCGGTAAAAGCACAGAAAACAAACGCCGAGAAACCCAATCAAAAAAAAAGATTTCACGAAAAATTTTAAAAATATCGATAATTTCGATAAAATAAAAATATTTACACAACCAGCTAACAACAACTCCATACAACACACAACAGCTTCACATTAATTACAATACCAAATTACAATGCAAAACATAAACATCAAAATCACAGGGTCACAATTGTTCACAGGCATAACAACAAAACATAAACATAAACAACAACAAAACAACCAGCACCTAACTACTCCCACCCCACACTTAAATCGAACACTGTCCCCAGTGTTCAAAAAATTCAGCATAGCGCAAGAGTAGGTGGTGAAACTCCCTGATCAATCGAAGTATTTCACTTCTTCGTTAGGTGCGGTTGCCTCGTCCCCCATATCCGAATCACCACCGCTATCCTCATCTAACTCAACATCTGAGTCATCGCGGCGTGTCTCCTCGTCTGTGGGGACATCATATCAACGGGCTCCTTAAAAGCTGGCCCCACTCTGCATAGAGCCCTGGCATTTTCACCGAAGGGGTAGTCCAACTCTAGCTGCCACAACTCATCTTCTGTTGTTAGCCTCCCGCCTATGCGCAACTGTAGCATCTGCATCCCGAACATGCGGGCCATATACTGATCATCCCGAGCATGTCGCTCGGCTAATGTGAGAACTGGCCAGTGAGTGGTGTCGGGTGCCTTAGTTTTGGTGACGTCCAAGGCACACCTCTTCATCTGCGGGATGTAGTCCAGGGCCTCTTCCTCAACATCTAGGCCCCTCAGGAAAGTGGTCACCAAGCCACCAAACCCGTACCTGTGCCCTTGATGCAAATGGGCTCTCTTCATGGCGGAGACGATCACCGCCCCAACATTAATCTCCAGCCCTTTCATCAGGGCATATACCAAGCACACACGATCCCGGGTGACATCTGTCATGTGCAACCCCAGGATCAGGCAGGAACACACAATCTTACGCCAAATTCTGGCTTCCCTACTCATTTGAGAGTAGGGCAGCGTCTGATGGTAGCCCCTCTCCTTATGCCTGCTCCACATTGCTATAGAACGGGCTCCACACATAGTGCGTCTGGTATCCGCATATGGTGGAGTGATGTTCAGCTGCCGGAGTACATGGGCGTCTGTGTCCCGCGCCCCTAAAATGGCATTAAGGTGATGGGGCTCAAAATTGACTACCTGCCCCTTTATTTTGACAGTGTGACTTCGGAGTGTCGGGTTCTAGTTGGCATAGACCTCCTGAATCAGGTGGAGATTGCACTCCTTAGGCTCTTCAAAAATGAAGTTTAGCCCGACAGCGTCAATCCGATGCACAATTCTGGGGAACTCCTGTGCCAACGACTCCCTTGCAATATGCTCCTCAAGGAAGTATTTGTTCTCCTTGTGCTTTGTGTACCATTTCTTCCCTTCGTCTATCACCCATCGGGTTCCGTATTGACGGCGTTGGCCGCGCCGAACCGCTGGTGCTGCTGGGACTACTGTTCCCAGTCTAATTCTTTTCCTTCCGGCGCCCGATGTAGATGCGCCCTTTCCTTTGTCTTGCCTGCTTGCCGTTGTTCCTGTCAAATCAAACAGACAGTCCCAATGTTATTCAAATTAAAATTAGCTTCGACTAAGGTTGGGTTAAGCTAGGCCACCCCACACTTAGTCTTTAGCCACAATTACGACATTACGGCAAGACAATTCTAACTTTTCAATTTACAAAAAAACAACAACATGCCTCGTGCATTCAGAGAATTCGATGGAATAAATTCTACGTACTACTCAGACTTCATATAGCTAATCCAAATATCACCATCGATACCATTTCATCACATAGCACTTAGCAAAACAAAAAAAACTTCTCTTAACACAACCTATGAAATTCACCAAGTTCTATGCAATTCAACAATTTCATTCTCCCGAAAATCCATCGTTTACTTAGCATATTCACAACAAGCACAACACAATTCACCTTACCCAACATGCCCAACCCATAATTTCCACATTTTCAATCACATTTAGTTTCTTCGCAATCAAATTCTAACCCTAGCTACAGATTTCACAAAAATTAGTTCAAGCATGTATTTATCGAGTTCATACAACCAAAATGATACTATGGACCTCAATCAACAATAACATAAATGAATTCAAGCTCAATTTACAATTAGGGAAAGTTTTACTCACTTTACATGCTCAAAATCGACAAATTTGACAAGAATTGAGATGAAAGTAGAGAACATACCTTTAGTTCGATGAAATCGAAGAAAAGTCGAAGAAAACTTGTGCCTAGGTCCGTGTCACGTTGGGGAAGGGGGAGTTTTTGGGTTTTTTGTCGTGGAGGGGGGTGAGAAATGAGGAAAATTGAGGGAATTCGGGGTTAAAAAGGGGTATTTTCGCGCGGGTCACCCGGCGACCAAATGTGACCCGTCGCGATTAAAGCCTCAAAGTGTCACGGAGGGTAACGCGGAGCACCCGCTCCGTGACACGGAGCCAATGCGGAGGTATTCTGGAATATTAAAAATTTCAGAATTACACCTCAACGTGTCACGGAGGGTAACACGGAGGCCCTCCTCCGTGACACGGAGCCATCGCGCAGGCTCACTGTTTTGCCACTTTTTATTATTTTTCTCACCTTGATTTTTCCTTTGCGATCCTTTGCATTTTTGCCCTCCGTTCAACCTAAAATTTATCTCATAACAAGAAATTGGTTAGAATTCATAGGTTTCACATAAAATACAATTTTTGTTTTTATTTTTATTTTTCTATTTTTTTCTTTCTTTTTTTTTCTCTTCTACTAAATCTACTCAAGTATTATAACAATTTCACGGGTTGCCACCCGTGCAGCACCTGGTTTACTGTCGCGGCTCGACGTCATTGAAGCTTAGTCATCCTCTAGGGTGACGGATGTCATCTCTCGACTACCGTCCTCACCCCAGTAATGCTTACATCGCTGCCTATTGACTAAGAACGTGGCACTTCGATCTTTTTGCCATAATTTCAATTTTGGGGGGTCCTTCACTAGTGGTTTTCCCACTAGCTCTCGCAAATCAACACTCCGAGCAATATTCGCTCGATTAAGCATGTTGATCACTGAGAGTTCCTCATACACGGCCGGAAGCTTCGTGGCCTTGTACACATCAAATACCTCCACCTTATCGTGTGCCCGCATGGTTAGCTACCCTGCAGCTACATCGATTAGTGCTTTCCCGGTCGCCAAGAAAGGACGTCTCAAAATAAATTGGACTTCTGCATTCGGCTCAAAATCCAGCACAATGAAGTCAACCGGGAAGATAAGGGAGCTCACTTGCACCATCACGTCCTCCACAATGCCATCTGTTCTGGCCAAAGAACGATCCGCTAGTTTCAAGATCACTGTTTTCGGTCTAGGACTGCCTAGCCCCAATTTCTTGAATACCGATGTCAGCATCAAGTTAATGCTCGCTCCCAAATCACATAATCCACGATCTCGGATACTCTGCCTGATTTTTAGTTGAATTTAAAGCTCCCAGGGTCTTTGAGCTTTGTGGGCAACCTATTTTGTATCCGGGAAGTGCACTCCTCCGTAAGCGCCACCGTAGCGTACTCCGTCAACCTGCTTTTGTTCACCACAATGTCCTTGATATATTTTGCATACTTCGGCACTCCCTGCAAAACATCAACAAGAGGAAAATTAATGTGTACCTGTTTAAGCACCTCCATGAACTTTTTGAAATACACTTCCTCCTTGTGTTTCTTTAATCTTTGAGGGAATGGGGGTGGTGGTCTTTCTGGTTCAGCTTCCTTCTCCTCCCCCCTATCATCATTGTGTTCCCTCACATTCTCCAATGCTCCCAACTGCTGTGGTGGTCTTTCTGGTTCCACCTCCTTGAGTTGTAAACCACTCCTTGTGGTCACTGCATTCACTTGCTTGGGGTTGGGGTTAGTGTCAATTGGAAGTCCTCCTCTCGGCCTGGTGTTCTGAGCTCCAGCTAGTTGCCCAAACTGGTACTCCAATACCTTTGTAGCTAACTGATTGTTCATTACATCGGCTGCCAATTTCACATAGTCAGCCTGCAATTGAGCTTGGTTAGCTATCATCGTTTTGAACATTTCCTCGATACTGGGTGATGGTGGTGGAGGAGGTGCATTCTTGCTTCTGTATTGCGACTGATAGTGCTGCTGCCCTCCTTGATTTCTCTGTGCTCCCTGACTCGAACTGTGCCCTTGATGGCTGTTACTACCCCAAGAGAAATTCGGGTGACTTCTCCAATTAGAGTTGTAGTTGTTGCCATACTGTTGGTGATTATTTCTCTGTACATTACCAACAAAGTTTACTGAATCAGGATTCGCACCACAACACTCAGCTGAGTGTTCATTACTGTCGCACACTTCACACAAAATCTGCTGCACTACATTCACTGGGGCTTGAGCATGATTCATGCTCATATTGCTGAAGTGGGTATTGAGTTGATTCTGTAACACAGCTATCTGTGCAACGATAGCTATAAAACCATCCACTTCCAAGACTCCTACCACTTTCCTTGTTCCTCCTCTAGAAGAGTCCGCATTCCACTCTGGATTTCCCAGCGAAATATGGTTCAACAAAGTATACAGCTCCTCATAAGTTTTTTCTAATGCTTGTCCCCCAGCTGCTGAGTCTAGCAAGATTTTTGTGTGGGGTTCTAAACCCTCTATGAAAGTATGCACCAGTTCATCATTGGATTGGTGATGATGAGGACAATCCTGCAACATAGATTTGAATCGTTCCCAAGCTTGATACAGATTCTCCCCCTCTCTTTGTTTAAAACTTAGAATTTGACTTCTAAGTCTTGCTGTTTTACCGGATGGAAAGAACCGTATCAAGAATTTCTTTGCAAGATCATCCCAAGTAGTGATGGAATTAGGTGGCTCAGCTTTCAGCCATCTCTTTGCTTCTCCCAAAAGTGAAAATGGGAACAATGTAAGCCTGACATAATCGGGTGACACTCCAGCGGGGATGTAAGTGTCACTTATCTCCAAAAAGTTTTAGAGATATTGTTGTGGATCCTCGTGAAGGAGACCTGTGAATTGCCCGCTGGTGTGCAGCAATTGCACCATATTCTGTTTAAGCTCGAACCTCCCTCCTGGCTCAGGTTTGCAAATGCTAGATGTAACGTTGTTAGCATGTGGGATTGCCACTTCGCGAACCGGCCTAGCTGCCATTTCTTCGGGCACTAACACTGCCCTTACAATGGGTGGAGTCTGTTGTTGCTCCAGGATTGTCTGTCTGAGCAACTGCAGCTTTCTCTCTAGAGCTTCTCTCCTTAGACGGTGGAATTGTCTTTCCGGCTCTAAGTGTGAATCCACCAGCTCCTTGTCCCTTACCAGTGTTCAAGAGAATTCAATATCTGCAAAAGACAAGCTAAGACCAAGTTTTCAACACTAATAAGAAATCGTAAACTAACACTTAAGAATTCAATTTTACCAATTGCCAGTCCCCGGCAACGGTGCCAAAAACTTGTTTATGCCCACAAGTGTACGGGTCGTGCAAGTAATATAGTGGCTCTTTTTAAGAACTGGAATGTCGAACCCACAGGGACTGGGCCAATTCAGCTAACTATCAAGTTCAAGTGTGATATTAACTTTCGCAAGTGTTGATTCTAGGGGTTTTCGAGAAGGTTTAATTAAGTCTAAATATGGTCAACGAAATATTCTGAATTCACTCTAGGAGCAACATAGAGTTAAAACCAGATAATCATGCGATACTACGATTTGCAATGGTTTAAGTATGAACCTATCGATTGTTGTCTCACATAATTAGAATTGCATGTTCATGGTCTTTCAAGCCTCTAAACACGACAAACTAGCCTCACTACATCATTGTGAGCGACGATGCCAATTCTAGTTCGTGGGCAATCAATTATGTTGTGGTTTACGTGAAAATGATTAGGGACTTTCGTGCACCTAATCATTTAACTCAACTTAGCCTCACAACTACTTCTTCGAGTGGTGATGTGATAAACCTAAGTTGGTCTCTAAATACCCCCGTTTTATCAACCAAGCAAGGCATTAGGTATATTTCTATCCTAACACAAAATTATATAATGAGATACAAACATGCTCCTTATATTCTCATGTTCTGACCTAGATAAATACTTTCTCAAGCATATGCCTAAGCTAACGTGTATGTTTTCATGGTGATCAATCATGAAGACTAGCAACAATCCAGAATGCAAGACAAAAACAACAATCAATAACTTAATTCCAGAACAAACCACAAAATCACAATCATATCTTGTGGCTTCAACCCTAGAGGAAGGGTTCTAGCCACTCATGTTCGTATAATTACATGAAAACATGTTTAGAGTAATATACTTACAAGAATAGATGAAAAGAAACCAAGAAAATATGAACCCAATAGGAGTTCTTCAAGTTTCCTTCGCGCCTCCTTCTGTTTTTCCAGAAAATCCCGTGTTCCCTGATTTTAGAAGCTAAGGGTTCAATTTATACTATGCTGAAAAAATGCAAAATTTGGCCTGTGGTGGAACAGCAACGTGTCACGGAGCTGAACGCCGTAATTGACCTCCATGACACAGAGGTAACGCGTACCCTCACTGGAATGTGCCAAAAAATGCAATTTTTGGCCAAGTGTTGCAGCGTTGGCAGCGTGCCACGTCCCCTATCGCGCAGGGTGCCAGTTATTGCATGTTTTCTTGTTGACTTTCACGTTTTGCTCTTGATTCCATTCCTCCACTTCACCAAATCATGAATTAGTTCCTCAAATGCATTATTAACCTTCAAAAACAAGGACTAATCATGTTGGTTAGTATATATTCACATTTACATAAAATCACATGAGAATGTATATAAATAATTAGATAAACAAGACTAAATTGAGTTATAAAGTAGCACTTGGGCATGCAATTATTCCCAAGATCACAACCCCACACTTAAAGTCTTGTTCGTCCTCGAACAAACCTTTTACATCTCATGCACATGAAGACTTCCACATAGCTAATTTAAGCAAGAAAATTCAAGCTACGACTACAATGACTGTTCAAGATAGCAAGCTAAAAAATAGAGCATGCACGATTTAATCATTGAAATGAAATACAACTATGTTAAGTTTTCCTAACCTCAAGAATTGACTCTCTATCTTGGCAAACTCATGCAAATCATCTGATCAAGAAATCCAACATGAATTATATCCTTCATTAAACATGTGCCCTCACAACAAGAGAGTTACCCATTTTCACACGCAAATTTTTAAATCACAACATGTATGGGTAAATGAATAGAATTAGGCTCACTCTCACAAAGAATTCACATGCATCATGTAATGACCCATGAGCTTGCCCTTAGTGTTTTACTCCACTAATTTAAGGATGTTTGAACGTAAAATCAAGTAGGACTTAATGGGTTGTAATGTAAGCTAAGGGACGGGTAGGTACTATTCTGGCTAGTAATAGTGACTATCTCCCCCAAGCACTTATTATACATCCAACATTCATTAAGGACATCTCTTTTCTTACTTCCTCCTCAGTCTTTTCAATCTTGAATTTTCTCTCCTTGTTCCATTTCTTTAAGCACACTCAGCTTAGTAGTAAGGAGTACTTAAGCAAAAATTTTTTTTTATTCATTTATTTTCTTACTCCCTACTAATAATCAACCATTTTTTCACAAGTGCACCTTTGTCCTTTTCTCAACTTTCACAACTTCTACTTTTCCTTCTTTTTCACGCTTCTCACTCCTTCACTCTTTGGAATTTTTTCACTTAAGCGCTTAGGAGTTTTGGATCAAATTCAAGGCTAATGAAAGAAAAAGGATTAAGCTTCTGTTGTAGCTATCAAAGAATAGGCTTAAGGCACAATGGGGCTCACTAGGATTAAACATTCAAGGTAGGTAAAGTGAGGGATAAAAATTAGGTTCATTCAAAGAAATGCCTAAATCATCTCCTACAGTCCACATCCTTCATTTCATTTTATATACACACCAGGGAAGTTCTAGACACTCCACAATAGCATGAAATAATCAAAAACCTTACACTCATGGCACATGCTCAATTCAAGACATACTCAGCAGATTTTTTTTTTAACTCAGCTAATCACAAGAATTCAAACTTTAAGCTTCAATAATATCAAGTCAAATTCAAGAGCCTAGGTGTCTCAAACATAGGTATACCACTTGCATGCTTCAACACTAAACATACTTGCATCTTACAATCATTTATAACACATAACAAGAATACCAAGCCATCAATTAGCTACGGGTTCAAAAACCAAAACCTATTGACTAATATTTCCTCAAGACGGTCGTCATCCATTCATCGTTGGAAATAGTCCCTAACTATGACTAAAAACATTATATATAGACAAAGAAAAAAGAAAACAAAGTTTATTCTTCGGTTCAAAGACCCCCCGTCGGAAAAGAACCGAAAAGAAAAACCAACGGGTGATGAAGTCATGCTTAACTCACAAAAAATTTTCAATTTTCTCACAAGCATTACATTCACCAAAAATCGATAAGCACAAAAATTTGAAATTTCCCTTCAAATTTACCTCACCCCACACTTGAATCATGCTATGTCCTCATAGCATCAAATTAACATTTAAAGAGGGTGAGAAATACTCCCTGAGGCCTTCAGTCCTAGCTACAACATGCTTTTCTTCAACTTGCACAAGCGGGTGTTTGACCCCACACTTTTTCTCTTCCATGCTTGCTAGCTTCCTCCTCCAAGGATAGTCAGACTTCCCCTCCATCTGTGCTTAACTTTCCACCAAAACAACATAAGATGAAAATAAACAAAAATCAACTCAAATGCAAGAAATTAAAATGGTACCTGTGGTACCCTTGGGTTGCCTCCCAAGCAGCGCCTGATTTTACGTTGCGGCACGACATAACAAGTTTCACCACTTTTTCCTCCAGCTTGAGGATATGATCTCACCCCTAATTTCTTTTCTAATTTCCTCTGATGTTCTAGGGGTGGTGGTGAAAAATTGTAAGGACCAAGTAGTAGATGTTGCCTTTTGCACTTATTGGCCCTTAAGTAAGCGAAGTCATTTTGTCTATTGGGTTCAGCAAATTTCAGAATATATGGGGCTTGTTCCTCCTCAAGATCTTTCTCCACAAGCTTGGAAGACTCTATTTCTATGTTGTCAACCAAACTCAATGTCGAAAAATGATTCGAGTGGGGTACAGTACACCTCAACTCTGAAACTGCATTGTGCTTGACCTCCTTACTTGTATACACCTTCTCAGCATCAACATCTATCTCTCCATTAATGTCAACTGGGGGATACTCTATCTCTTCTTCCATGAATGGATTTTCCATAAGTGTGAGCCCATCACGGGGACTCTCAAGAGATTCTAGTTGTTGGGCTTCATCCAAAAATTCGCCCTTGTCTTTTTCTTGTAATTCCTCTTGAGTATCACCTAAAACCGTTACCTGCAGTTTACCACAAGCTTCAGCCTCAGCTATCATCTCTGTGACTTTTACGCTCATCCTTTCTAGAGCTTCTCCATTCTCTGCTAGCTGAATTCTCATTGCTTCCATCACCTCCATCATTGCTTCTGTTTGCTCAAACATCTGTGTTAGCATGTCTTCTATTCGAGCTTGGCATCCCAAGTCCTCATATTCATCATGCCTATATTCGGCAAAAACAACAGAAGGATCATAGTAAGGGCTTGGGGGATGGGAATATGCATTCGGACAGCTATCGCAATGGCCATCTTGACCACCACATATATTGCACGTGTTACAGTGTTGCCACAAGTGGGGTCCTCCGCAATTCAGACAAGACTCATCAAAGTAAAAGTATCCACCATTTAACCCATTTATATTCCACGATGTCATGTTAAGAAGGGTGTCAGATAAAAAACTAAAAATAAAATAAATCTAAAATTAATGAAGAATTTTTTTTTTCAACACTTAAGGAAATTTAAAAATCACACAAAAATAGACAAATTCACTAAACTTAGCCGAGTCCCCGGCAACGGCGCCAAAAACTTGTTCGTGCCCGCAAGTGTACGGGTCGTGCAAGTAATATAGTGGCTCTTTTTAAGAACCGAAATGTCGAACCCACAGGGACTGGACCAATTCAGCTAACTATCAAGTTCAAGTGTGATATTAACTTTCGCAAGTGTTGATTCTAGAGGTTTTCGACAAGGTTTAATTAAGTCTAAATATGGTCAATGAAATATTCTGAATTCACTCCAGGAGCAACATAGAGTTAAAACCAAATAATCATGCAATACTATGATTTGCAATGGTTTAAGTATGAACCTATCGATTGTCGTCTCACATAATTAGAATTGCATGTTCATGGTCTTTCGAGCCTCTAAACATGACAAACTAGCCTCACTGCATCATTGTGAGCGAGGATGCTAATTCTAGTTCGTGGGTAATCAATTATGTTGTGGTTTACGTGGAAATGATTAGGGACTTTCGTGCACCTAATCATTTAACTCAAATTAGCCTCACAACTACTTCTTCGAGTGGTGATGTGATAAACCTAAATTAGTCTCTAAATACCCCCATTTTATCAACCAAGCAAGGCATTAGGTATATTTTTATCCTAACACAAAATTATATCGTGAGATACAAACATGCTCCTTACATTCTCATGTTCTGACCTAGATAAATATTTTCTCAAGCATATGCCTAAGCTAACGTGTATGTTTTCATGGTGATCAATCATGAAGACAAGCAACAATTCAGAATGCAAGACAAAAAACAACAATCAATAACTTAATTCCAGAACAAACCGCAAAATCACAATCATATCTTGTGGCTTCAACCCTAGAGGAAGGGTTCTAGCCACTCATGTTCGTATAATTACATGAAAACATGTTTAGAGTAATATACTTACAAGAATAGATGAAAAGAAACCAAGAAAATATGAACCCAATAGGAGTTCTTCAAGTCTCCTTCGCGCCTCCTTCTATTTTTCTAGAAAATCCCGTGTTCCCTGATTTTAGAAGCTAAGGGTTCAATTTATACTATGCTAAAAAAATGCAAAATCTGGCCTGTGGTGGAATAGCAAGGTGTCACAGAGCTGAACGCCGTAATTGACCTCCGTGACACGGAGGTAACACGTACCCTCACTGGAATGTGCCAAAAAATGCAATTTTTGTGTTGTACTCTTCCCAAGGACACACACCACAGAGATCATCCGAGAGAGGGTAGTATTGGTGTATATGCTAATGAAGGGGCTGCCAATGAACTTTGGTGCATTATTGAAGGACAACATGTAGTGATCGAGGGATAATTGTAATACCCCGAAAGCTCTAAGACTAGATCTGAGGGTTGAAATGAAGAAAAAAGGAATTTCTGCACCAGGTCACAGGACGAGTCATCCATTGACCCATGAGGTACTTCACGAGTCGTTAAGTGACTCATGAAGTGGAAGGGGGAGTTGGCAGGAATTTTGGTTTAAGAGTTGACCATGAGAGAAACCACGACTCATGGTTAGGGAAATGAGTCGTAGAGTTAGCCGTGGTCAGGATTTTGGCATGAAGGTTAAATTTTTTGCAGTATTCATCACGGCTTGTCACCATGAGTGGTTAGGTACACCACAAGTCATGGTGTCTGTTGTGGTGACCAGCAGAGGTATGTTTTCCAGTGCTGACGACGGGAGCAGATGACGAGTAATTAGTCCCTCGTTGGGACTAGCAGTGTAATTTTCCTGCAAATTTATTAAGGGCTTTTTCATAATTTCTAAGCTCCTAATACCTAAATACACCGTTTTAAGCTCATAAAGGTGTGTTCTAAGAGGGTTTAACTCATAAATCAATCTCTCTCCATGTATGCAAGACTAGAAATTTCTAAGGGTGATTAAGCCTAGAAATTCATCAAGCTCTTCCCCAATTCCTTTGGGCATTCAAGAAGGGTGTGAAATCAGAAGTACCCAAGTATCTAGGGTTATGAATGGGAGTATTCCTTCACCCCTATATCCAAATCCTTTTCTAAATTCATGTAATTCTTAGTTGATAAATCTATGGGGTTTTAACTCAATTTGTGAAATTTTCTAAGCATCTATCATGGGTAAATCCTATTCATGTTTCTAATGTTGAATTCAGATTCGTGGGCATGTTTTATAACGTTTTCAATTTCAATTCATATTTTCAAAGTCTTACAAATTATAGTTCTCAATTATGAAAGTTCATGAAAGGTTGAGATTATGATCTATGTTTTCAAGTATGATGAGATGTATATGATGAAAGTATGATTTCGAATTACCCATGTTTATATCAATGATTTTGACTATCTAGAGTATGTATAAGTTTAGGCAAACCCATATGATCATATATGTTCATGATTTACTTCAATTTCATGTTATTAGCTTACCACATGGTTTTTGAGTCTAGACTCCCACTTTTCAGCTTGTGTTATGGTTTGAGCCAAGGCTCCTCATGTTATATTTTTAGATTATGTATGTATTATTATGATTTAGCTTTTCCGCAAGATGATGATTCGACTTCGTTGAAAAACGATGAAGAGCATATGTATGTTTATGGGAGTAGTATCTAGCACCAAGTAGGCTAACGATTCAGTCAACCCTGTGCCTCAGAACTACGTGCCAACATAGGTTTGATCAGATTATTTGGGATCTCCTTTGTGAGCTTTCCCTGCCTCCAAGGGGCCTTTAGCTTGATATCGATATCATGGTAGCGCTCTTAGACCTGACAAGGCTTTGGATGGCTCTTCCCACTTTAGTGTGATAGTCGGGACCACGTAAGCTTTATCTTGGTAATGTCAGTTATAGGACGAGTCTCCCATTGTTCCTCAAGATTTCAGCTATGCATGTTCATCAGTCATGATATTATGTTTCCAGCAGGTTTGACCTAAATTTTCAATTTACTTATGAATAATCATTTTCAACTTTTGGTTATTCGATTTAGTCATGATATTAAGCTATGCTTAAGTCATGTTTGCAGATACTAGAATGCAAGCCCTACTCTCAGAATCTTATGATGAAATATTTTATGAGATGCATGTTTACTTAGCCGTTTTACTTACCATACATATTTGGTACACTCCACATACTGACCATATACTCTATGCTATATCATTTCATGATACAATCTCAAATATTCAGGTTCATTGCCGCCATTAGCCAGATCCTCAAAGTTAGCATCTCCCAGCTAAAGCTGGTGAGTCCTCATCCTTCAAGGGCCCCTTTTGATCAGTTGTATTCAGTATTTTCAGTTTTAGTCTTTCGTGAGTTAGTTAGGGACTTGTCCCATCAACTCGTCAGTATGTAGAGGCTTATTAGACATAGTAAGCATTTAGCTTCAAAACTGTGTTATGTATTCAAATGTTCAGATGTTATTATATCCTTGAACTTCTGCTATTTCTCATGTTAGTTTTCCACATTTATTATGTTGAGCTTTAGGTGTCATGTTCATGCCATGGGTCGACTTGGAGCTTCTCGCCGTTCTTTGTCCCGTGTCTCGATCCGGGTGGATCGTGACAATAATTATCGTTGGAAGATTGCTACGGAAGCTTGTTAACTTAGTTCTTGCGGGATCTTGGTATTGAAAACGAAGAGGCTAACCTTCATCTATCCCTAGTAGGGCACTTGGTAGGTAAAATGATTGATTTCACAAAGGTCAAGGAGCCGACCAAATCATCAACCCCATTCCTTACTCCAACTTAGCACCATGCTTGCGATGAAAGGAGGAGATATTATATGTTTAGGATGTTTGCTACAGCTGAAAACTAGGGATAAGCCTGCGACTTCTGTGGAGATGCCAACACTAGAGGAGTGGTATCCACTCATACAAAGTGTGATGATGATGTGCATGGTGGGGACAACTTTTGAGAGCCATTAGATAATGATGAGCCTACAGTGTTGACTAATGTAGTTGATGATAACGATGATGAGAAAGATGATGCCACCAATAGATATATGCAAGTTGATGATGCAGAGGATGATGATGATGATCAGTAGTATAATCCTGATGATAATGACTTTACTTAGAGGCCCAGGAAGTTTTTTCCTCTCTACCTGATATCATTTGTTTGTGCACTAGGTACAGTGCATTATTTAAGTATGGGGTGGAGGAAATAGATTTGTTGTTTATTCTATCTTTGCTAAATTTTTAGAATGGGCCGGAGAAATAGTTATATAACTTCTGTGTTAGTAAGCTTGGTCTGTAATAGTTAGTATATGGATGGCTGTTGAAACCGCACTGATGCTTTGTTATGTCATTGCTCGTCTCTAGTTATTTTTGTTTTGTTAATTGACAGTTAAATTTTTTTAGTGTCTGTGATAGGAGTAGTTACCCTTCCCGATGATGGATGTATGATGACCATATTAAGGAAAAATTAGTCATTTTTTATTTTTTTTAGGATGAAGTCAAAAACAACCACTTGTGTGCTCTTGACATTCTACTTAGAAGCTAAGATAGAAACAATG
This sequence comes from Datura wrightii, assembly GCA_035772735.1. Lineage (NCBI taxonomy): Eukaryota > Viridiplantae > Streptophyta > Magnoliopsida > Solanales > Solanaceae > Datura > Datura wrightii. Next base: position 23,564,507 of record JASDFA010000004.1, on the reverse strand, counting down.
AAGTGCTCATCTTGAATGCGTAAGAAGTGAGAATTCCATAAGAGACATATAGATCCTTTAACTTGACTCAAGAAAAAATCCTTAGGGCTTAATAATGAAACATTCATTCAATATGATTGTGTGGATATGTGGCCATAGGAAACCGACTCAAATCATGATGCCATAAGAGTTGAGCTTGAATTTTGTTGTAATTTGTACATAGTGTAACATCTAGAACTTGCCTAAATGTGTATATGATAGCTAGTTGCCAAAGAGGTAAGATATGATTAAAGCATTTCTTTAAAAAAAGCCCATGTTTTTCCCTTGTTGTTGTACCTTGCTTAACATTTTTCCTAGTCAACCCCGTTGAACTATAAGACTTATTTTTCTTCTTAGCCACAAAAGAAGCCTATTTATTTTGTTGTATGAACTCCACAATTTTTGATCCAAAGATAGTCTGAGGCACTCTAAGACTTAAGAATGAAGGTTCCACCGATATAACAATATAAGGGAAAGGAAAGAAAAAGAAAAAATATGGATGGCAAGATGAGAAAATAGGAAAGAGGGGTGCCCATAAAAGATATTGTTTACTTACTACTAGAACATGAAAGAAAAAATTCTTAATAGTTGATTATTCTTGTTGATCTAATGAGAAAAAACTAGCAGTCAAGTAATGAAAAAAGGGCATGAGATAAGAAAAGGGGATTAGTGAAAGAAAAGTTGAGCAGTGAGAAAAAGTAGTGGACAATAAAAATGAAGTAAAAAATGTCTTAAAGTTCTTAGGATTGGTAGCCACTATTATAGAAAATCATTCCATTTGTTAGCCGATACTACAATCAGGAAAAATCCGTATGATCTTATTTCTTTTGAGGTAATTAAGTAACCTGATTGTACATGAGAGGCAAACTTATGGTATGTTGCATGTGTATGATATATCATTTCTGAGAGCGAGTCTGTTTTGCTTACTATGTTCCAAGTTTTGAATTGATAATATGAGGGAAGGAACATCACTAAATAAGTAAGGGAATAAGATGGTCAAAATTGGTGTACTATGTGTTACATTTTTCATACTAAATCATGTTGGCCCTGTTTTGAAAAAGATGAGTCAGTTATAGAAGATATGTAGTTTTGAATATGAAGAACTTTTTATGTATCTGTTGTGGATTGTTTGTTAATTGATGAACCACTTATTCATATGCTCCTTTCTAGTTGCTTGAGTGAGAATTGAAAGAGGTGACAAATGGTGAGAAAAGATATTTTTAACATATAAGTAAGGATTGTTCAAGGACGAACAATGATATAAGTGTGGAGTGGTGATGTTGGGCATATTCTTATGCCCATTTGCCATATTTTTACTCATCTTTTATCATGTTTTGAGATGATTATCCTTATGAAATGTATGATTTCATAAATGTGTGTATGAAATAAGCTAACAAGTGTGTTTAGGTGATTTTAGTAGGTGAGACTTGGAAAAATGCTCAAAAATAGTGTAAGGTGTGAAGAAACAAGAATTCGAGGAAAATCTAGTTTGGTGAGATAGATGGACTGTGTCACGCCCCGCATTAGGAGGCATGACTGGCACCTGCTGCCCTACAAAGACTTGGACTGCTGGACTACTATGCCTAAGCACCTCTGCTGCCAGGCTGGCTCTAACTCTGGATTCATGGGACCAACGGGCTATATAACGGCTATAAATACAGCCTCCGACTGACTAGGCCTATAGCCTCCTGTAAGGAAACAACAACTGACCAGAACCACAGTAGTATAAAGGAACCTATGCGGGTCGACAAGGCCGCCATGCTGACTAGTTTCACTGGAACGCTGAATCGAATGCTAAACTACTCAGTGACTGGAAAGGTCACCAACTATTAACTGAATAAGGCCCCACACAGCCATCATAAACAAACTAAAACATAGACACGGCCTAACACGACCGATACAACTAACCACAGGGAATATACAATCTGCAAGCCTCTAAGAATACTAATAAGATGGTTGGGACAGGGCCCCAGCCTACCCGTACTATACAACAAAAAGAGAAATAAACCTCTAGCTATGAAGCTCTGGATGACAAGAGCTGATGACTCTATGTACTGGCTGGAATTACGAGAGATCGGCTCCTCATCTATGAGTACCTACAGGCAAGTAATGCAGCATCCCCAAACGGGCATCAGTACCACTGGTACCAAGTATGCAAAGCAATAACTAAACATAACTGAAAATAGACAGTAATACTGATAGTTACTAAATAACAGAAGATGGCTAAGACTGTCTTGGATGGCAGAATTTAAACTAAGCTTAACTGTACTGGAGAGAAAGTGAGAATCATACCTGTCAATGCGGCATCTTGCTATCTATCAATTTAATAAATAACACATATAGCATACAAGAACCTATACCAGCCCCCATAAGCTGGAAGGTACCAATCAACATGCAATCTATATACCCCTACCCGGGTCACCATCCAAAAATAACAATTCATTCCACTCATCTAGTAACTATGAGCATCCCACCGGCCCCCTGGGTATGCAACTTGGGCTCTCTGGGCCCCTGAATATATCTATATCTGAGTTAGGAGGACTCTTGTAAACTGTAATCTAAGATTTGTGATCTGTAATCTGTAATCTGTAATCTGTGCCCTAGCGCAAGCGCTCTATAGGGGTATGCTATAATGCTGATCAACCTGCTATGGAGAATGCTGCATCCCATCTTCGTCCTCTGGCGGACGACATGCCACTCCTTGGAGTGACGTATCCTCACCCTCTAGCGGGCGAGTTGACTCAGCTATTAACCCTGGGGCGGCAAGGAAGCTCTAAGGTACCCACATAAAACAATCAGGTCTCTACAAGCAACAATAATCACATATAACATGTATATTAAATCTGATAATACTGTCCATGATCTGATATTCTAATCTGAATCTCTTGCTGAATTAAACTGAATCTGATACTTAGTTTTACTGAGTCTGGAATAATATCTCGCTATCTAATACTAATTTACTGACTTTTATTCTGCATATGGTATAATAACTCAGACATGCTTACTGAATTCACGCTGGGCGTAATATTCGGCTTCTGAAACTTTCTTCTGGAATTTACTCTATTTTACTATGCTAGAATTACTAACTTGCCGAAGAAACTAGCTCTACATACCTCAGTTACTGACTTCTTGGCTAACTGGTGTAGCTCGGCCCATATCCAACTATTTCTTCCAACTGTGTTCATATTTATAGAAATTAGAACTAAATTCATCTATATTCTAGAAGAAAACACTACTTTGAATACATATATAGCCCAAACTTTGACTTATTGAAAAACAGCCGAAAACTCGCTATTTCTCAAAAGTCCAGAAAGGAGAAATACTCACTTTAGGGCAAGGAGTATATTTACACTAATTTGGAGCAATTCCACTTACCTTAGCTCGGTGAGACGGTGATTCGCCGGTCGAATTTCATGAAACTAACTCCGTAGAAATGCTCCCTGCAGCTTTATACTTCTCTACCCGAAATTAATTTGAGTTTGGACTGCGTTTGATGGCGTAATCAAACGAATATTTATAGGAACCCTTCGTCTCTCTCCCTCTCTGGTAGTTTAAACATGGATAAATGACTTAAAGTTGAAGGTGAGGCCCTTTATATACATGCAGCAAAATTCATGGCAACATGGCACGCTGGCCAACGCACCGTTTTGGCTCCGTTCCACATTGGCTAATGTGAAGGCCCCAGCTCCGTGCCACTTTGCCCCTTTGGGCAGTGTGGTTCGGCCTCCTCTTGCGAAATTTCAACTTGACACTCGTTCGGCCTTTCCCCGGGCCCTTTTCTCGCACGTATGGCATTCTAAAAGTCTTAACCAACATGTGAATAGGCCATCTAAATTTCAAGAATTTAAGGGGTGTAACATCCTCCCCCCTTAAGAACATTCGTCCTCGAATGTAAACTTTTGCTCGCAGGAATCTCAACTTACTCGACTTATTCTAAAAAAATTTTTGGCAGAGTTTCCCCTATAACATGGACTATCTCAAAATTCCTGAAATGCAGAAAAGTCCAATACAGGCACTCCACACAATACTATAGCATTCATCACGCAGTAGCCTAGAGTCAACTATCTCATTTATACATATAATATAAGGCAATTCATAAAATAACAATACTAACGTACCTTTGGCTGATTAAGTATGAAATAACTGAGGTTATATGACTTTCATATCTTCCTCTACTTCCCAAGTCATTTCCTCTCGGTTCCGGTTATGCCATAATACCTTGACAGAAGCAACATCTTTAGTTCTTAATCTGCGAATCTGCCGGTCTAGTATGACTACTGTAACCTCTTCATAAGTCATCTCCTCCGTAACCTGGACATCCTGAACTGGGACAACTCTGGAGGGGTCTCCTATATACTTCCTCAGCATGGACACATGGAAAACTGGATGAACAGACTCTAACTCTGGAGGTAAGTTCAACTCGTATTCCACTTGGCCTATTCTTTGGCGAATCTGATAAGGCCCAACAAATCTCAGGCTGAGCTTGCCTTTCTTGCCGAATCTCATCACCCCTTTCATTGGAGAAACTTTCAAGAATACCCAGTCATTCACATTAAATTCCAAGTTTCTACATCGCATGTCAGCATACGATTTCTGGCAGCTCTAAGCAGTCAGTAGGCGTTCTCTAATAAACTTTACCTTTTCCTCTGACTGATGAATAATATCCGGCCCAAGCAGCGCTGACTCTCCTACTTCAAACCAGCCAACTAGCGATCTGCATTTTCTCCCATACAATGCCTCATAAGGTGCCATCTGGATAGCTGAATGGTAACTATTATTAGAGGAAAACTCAATAAGTGGTAAGTGCTCATCCCAGCTACCTCCAAAGTCTAACACACACGCTCGCAGCATATCCTCGAGCATCTGAATAGTGCGTTCTGCCTGCCCATCTGTCTGAGGGTGAAAAACTGTGCTCAGGTTAATCTGTGTCCCCAGGACTCTCTGAAATGATTGCCAAAATTTAGCTGTGAATTGCACCCCTCTGTCAGAGATAATGTACACTAGAACACCATGAAGTCTGACTATTTCTCTGATATACATCTCAACATAATCTTTGACATAGAAAGTAGCCCTTACTGGCAGAAAACGGGCTGATTTTTTCAGTCTGTCAACAATTACCCAAATCAAGTCATTTCTATACATGGTGTGGGGTAATCTTGCTACAAAATCCATATTTACTGCTTCCCACTTCCAAAGAGGCACAACTATGTCTTGAGTCAATCCGCCTAGTTTTTGGTGTTCAGCTTTTACTTGCTGGCAGTTAGGACACTGGGCTACGAATTCTGCTATTTCCCTCTTCATACCTAGCCACCAGTAGATTTCTTTAATATCGTGGTACATTTTCATCACGCCTGGATGGAGAGAATAGCGGGCGTAATGTACCTCGCCCATAATCTGCCGGCGAAGCCCTACAACACCCGGAATACAAAGTCGGCCTTTACATCGCAACACTTCATCCTTAGTTACCTGAGAATCTGGGCCTTTTCCTTACTGAACTCTGTCTTTAAGATGAACCAGGTCAGGATCTTCATACTGCCGTTCCTTTACCTCCACAACTAATGACGACACTGCGGTGTTCTAAATTAACGCTCTGTTGTCCTTTATTTCTGCTACACGAACGACTAAACTGGCTAAGTGGTGTATTTCTTGGGCCAATTCCCATTGCTCAGGCTGAAAGTACGCCAAAATCCCCATAGACTTAAGGATAAGGGCATCTGCTACTACGTTGGCTCTTCCTGGGTGATACAAAATATTTACATCATAATCTTTCAACAACTCCAACCAGTGACGCTGCCGAAAATTCAACTCTCTCTGGGTGAAGATATATTGTAGGCTTTTATGATCAATGAAAATATCCACATGGACGCCATACAAGTAATATCTCCATATCTTTAGGGCGTGGATCACTGCGACTAGTTCTAGGTCATGGGTAGGATTATTCTTTTCGTGTTTCCTCAACTGTCTGGAAGCATAAGCAATTACTTTACCATGCTGCATCAACACATATCCTAACCCAATACCCAGAGCATCACAATAAACTGCATAACCCTCTGTACCTTCTGGCAATGCTAACACTGGGGCGGAGGTCAACCTGTCTTTCAATTCCTAGAAACTCTGCTCACATGCCTCCGTCCACTAAAACTATACTGCTTTTTGCGTCAACTTAGTCAGAGGTGTCGCTATGGTGGAGAATCCCTCAACAAATCTTTTGTAGTACCCTGCTAATCACAGAAAACTGCATACTTCGGTCGGAGTGGTAGGTCTGGGCCATGTTTTTACTGCTTCTATTTTCTGTGTGTACTTGTATACCAGCATCCGACATGATATGCCCCAAAAAGGCTACTGAGTTTAGCCAAAATTCTCATTTAGAGAACTTGGCATACAGCTGACGGTCCCTGAGAATCTGGAGCATTGTCCGCAAATAATCCTCGTGGTTTGCCTCTGAGCGAGAATACACCAGAATATCGTCAATAAACACTATCACGAATAGGTCCAGATATAGTCTGAAGATGCTATTCATCAGGTCCATGAATACTGTGGGAGCATTCGTCAGCCCAAAGGACATGACTAGGAATTCAAAATGGTCGTATCTGGTCCTGAAGGCAGTCTTTGGAATGTCCCTTTCACGAACTCGAACCTAATGATATCCGGACCTCAAGTCAATCTTGGAGAAATATTTAGCCCCCTATAACTAATCAAAAAAATCATCTATTCTGGGAAGTGGATACTTATTCTTAACTGTAACCTTATTCAGCTGCAGGTAATCTATACACATGCGGAGGGAGTCGTCCCTCTTCCTCACAAATAGAAATGGCACACACTAAGGAGAACTACTCGGCCTGATAAAGCCCTTATCTAACAGATCCTTCAGCTGCTCCTTTAGTTCTCTGAGTTCAGCAGGAGCCATACGAAACGGAGGAATTGATATGGGCTGAGTTCCTGGTAGTAAATCAATTGCAAAATCTATTTCCCTTTCTGGAGGAAGACTAGGTAGCTCGTCTGGGAATACGTCGTGGAATTCATTAACCACTGGAATAGACTAGAGAGTCGGAGGCTCTACCCGAACATCCTGTACTCTAACTATGTGGCAAATGCATCCCTTAGCTATCAACTTCCTTGCCTGAAGATAGGAAATAAACCTACCTTTTGGCGTAGTTGTACTGCCCTTCCACTCTTGTACTGCCTCCCCTTGAAAGTGGAATCGGGCCGTCTTTGTCCAGCATTCTTCATTGGCATAGCACGACACTAACCAATCCATACCCATAATGGCATCGGAATCAATCATCTCTAATTCTATCAGATCTACTGTGGTCTTATGATCAACAACCTCTACTGTACACCATCGATAAACCCTTCTGGCTATGATGGAGATACACTCTTAGCAAGATTTCTATGGAGTGTGTGTCCCATGTAGATGAGGAAAGGAAAGAGTTAGTGAAGGATGTGCATCGGTTTGCACGACTAGGAGTCCATCTTGTTCACTCGAAAGATGGAGGTGTCATTGTTTAAAATAGATCAGAATCTTCCTTGGTGACCGAGGTCAAAGCTAGACAAGAAGAGGATCTATTTTTGGTGAAGTTGAAGGAAGCCATTCAGAATAAGAAAGTGGAGGTATTTTTCCAAGGGGGAGATGACGTGTTATGATATCAGGGTCGTTTGTGTGTACTGGATGTTGATGACCTGAGGGAGCGGATGTTGCATGAGGCTCATGGTTCCAGATATTCTATATATCCAGGTGCCACCAAGATGTATCATGACCTACAGGAAGTCTTTTGGTGGAATGGCATGAAGAAGGACATAGCAGAGTTTGTGGCTAAGTGTCCGAATTGTCAACAGGTGAAGGTTGAACATCAAAGACCTAGGGGTGTGCTTCAAGACATTAATATCCCTACTTGGAAGTGGGAGGAAATCAATATGGACTTCATTATAGGTTTTCCTCGCACTCGTCAACAGTATGACTATTTGGGTGGTTGTAGACAAATTGACTAAAGCATTCCATTTTCTACCGGTCAAACTATCGATTCACGGAGGATTATGCTAAGTTATATATTCGAGAGTTAGTTCGGTTGCATGGAGTGCCCTTGTACATAATATCAGATAAAGATACTTAGTTTATCTCCTAGTTTTGGAGATTGTTTCAGAAGGGACTTGGTACTCAGGTCAAGCTTACATAACATTTCACCCGCAAACGGATGGTCAGAAAGAGCGGACCATTCAGACTCTTTAGGATATGTTGAGAGCGTGTGTGATTGATTTCAAGGGTAGTTGGGATGATCATTTTCCTCTCATTAAGTTTTCATATAAAAACAACTACCATTCCATCATACAGATAGCTTCGTTTGAGGTTCTCTATGGCGAAGATGTAGATCGCCTATTGGTTGGTTCAAAGACGGTAAAGCTATGTTGATAGGACCAGAATCAGTCCATGAGGCTATGGAGAAAGTTCAGCTTATATGGGATAGGATGAAAACAGCTAAGAGTTTCTAAAAGTCCTACGCGGATGTGAGGAGGAGAGAACTAGAGTTTGAATTTGATTATTGGGTGTCTCTGAAGGTATCTCCCATGAAGGGAGTGATGAGGATTGGAAAGAAAGGAAAACTCAGTCCCCATTATGCTGGCCCATACAAGATTATGAGACGGGTTGGCAAGGTAGCTTTTAAGGTGGAGTTGCCCTTAGAAATAGCTTCGGTTATCCAGTTTTCCCTGTGTCGCTCTTAAAGAAGTATTTGGCTGATCCAGCTCTGGTTGTTCCGGTGAAGAGCGTAGGTGTGAAGTATAGCCTTAGCTATGAGGAGGTTTCAGTGGAAATACTTGATCATCAGTTTCGAAAGCTAAGAAACAAAGAAGTAGCCTCAGTAAAGGTTTTGTGGAGGAACAAACATGTTGAGCGAGCTACATGGGAAGCCGAAGCAGATATGATGGCTAAATACCCACATCTATTCCCTTCCGGCTCAGTTTTAGCTTGAAGTATCAATTTCCTTCATAGTACTCTATTCATTTTCATGTTCAGATCATGTGTCCCAAATTCTTTCATGTCAATGTATGTATGTATGATTCATGAATTCAGTTCAGTCATGTAGTTCATTCCGGACTCAGTCACTCCGTCAGTTTTCAGCTTTAAATGTTCAAAAATTGATATGGCAGTTGCATTTCTCAGCTTTTCTTTATGGGATTCGAGGATGAATGTTCCCAAGGGGGAGATATTATAATACCCCGAAAGCCCTAAGATCAGACCTGAGGGTTGAAGTGGACAAAACAGGATCTTCTGCACCAGGTCACAAGATGAGTCGTCCAGTGACCCGTGAGGTGCACCACGAGTCGTTAAGTGACTCGTAGGGAAGAGGGTGGACTTAGTTGGAATCTTGGGGTTTGAGGTTGACCACGGGTGAGACCATGAGTCATTATTTTATCCGTGGTCAGAAGATGATTTGGAGGTTGGAAGTTTGGACAGTTCTCCTAACGACTAGTCACCACAAATCATCGGGCACACCACAAGTCGTGGTGACCAGTGATGATGAATTTCCAGTTCTAGCAATGAGTTCTGACCATGAGTTGTGGTCAGTGGCAACAGGATGTCCAGTCCCTCGTTGGGACTAGCAGTGAGTATTTTCCTGTGAACCTATTAAGGACTTTTTCGTAATTTCTAAGTTCCTAAGACCTATACTAAGTTGTTTTTAGCTCTGAAAAGGGTGTTTTAAGATGGTTAAGTTCATTCTAACCCATTCTCTTCCATGCATGTAAACTTAGTGGTTTCTAAGGGTGATCAAGCTTAAGATTCATCAAGTTCTTCCCCAAATTCCATTAGACTTTCAAGAGGGTTTATGGAATCAAATTTCTCCAGGTATGTAGGGTTATGAATGGGTGTATTCATCAACAACCATGCCCAATCCCTCTTCAATTTCATGAAAATTCTAGTTGATGAATTTATGAGATTTTAACCCAACATATGAATTCTCTAAGTACCAATCATGGGTATGGTCTATACATGTTTCTAAGGTTGAATTATAATTCATGGGCATAGTTTACAATGTTTTCAGTTACAAATTATGTTTTCAAATTTTTTACCAATTTATGATGCCCACCCATGGAATTTATGAAAGTTGAGATTTATGATATATGTATTCAAGCATGACAAGATGTATATGATGAAAGTATGATTTCAAATTAACCATGTCCATGTTAATATTTTCAAATGATAAAGTCTATGACAAGCATGTTTAAGTATTGGGCAAGCCCATATGATCAAGTATATTCCATGATTTATCTAAATTTCATGTTATTAGCTTTCCACATGCTTTTGGAATCTAGACTCCCACTATTTTCAGTTTGTGGTATGGTTTGAGCCCAAGACTCCTCATGTTACGAATTTATATTATGAATGTATGTTATGATTTAGCTTCGTGATTAGACAATGGTCAGGTTCCTTGAAAAATGATGTAGAGCATATGCATGTTTTTGGGTGTAGTGTCTAGCACCGTGTTGGCTAAGGGTCAGTCAACCCTATGCCTTAGAACTACGTGACAACGTAGGTATGTTAGATTATTTGGGACCTCCTTTGTGAGCTTCCCCTGTCCTCAAGGGGCCTTCACTTTGATATCGATATCATGGTAGCGTCCTTAGCCCTGGCAAGGCTATGGACGGCTCTACCCACTTGAGTGTAATAATCAGGACCATGTAAGCTCTATCGTGGTAATGTCATTTATATGATGAGTCTCCCATTGTTCCTTATAATTTCAGTTATATATGTTCATCAGTCATGACATTATGTTTTCAGTAGGTTTGATCCAATGTTCAATTTTACTTATGAATAATAGTTTTCAGCTTTGTGTCTTTTGATTCAGTTATGATATTCATTTATTTTAAATCATGTTTTTAGATAATATCATGCAAGCCCTACTCTTAGAGTCTTATGATGAAATGCTTATGATATGCATGATATTTGATTTTACCTACTTAATGGTCTTATGTACATTGCATACTCGGTCATTCCACGTACTAATCGCATACTCTATGTTGTATAATTTCATGATACAGGCTCAGATATTCAGGCTCAGTCCCGCCGTTAGCCAAATCCTTAGTGTTAGCACTTTGCAGCCAAAATTGGTGAAATCCTCATCTTTCGAGGGCCCTTCTTTTTAGTTGCATTTTTAGTATTTTTAGTTTCATACTTTAGTGAGTTAGTTAGAGTCTTGTCCCATTAGCTCGTCAGTAGTAGAGGCTTATCAGACATTGTATATATGTGGTTTCAGATTGTGCTATGTATATGATAATTTGATGTTATTAGATATTTATACTTCCGTTATGTTATATGTTAGAATTCTGCATTTATTATGTTGACCTTAGATGTTATGTTCATTCCATGGGTCGACTTGGAGACTTTCAGGGTTTTTTGTCCCGTGTCTTAATCCGGGCTTATGTTCTGGTTGTGATAGAATGTTGCTAGCTATTTTCATGGGTTAAGAATAGATTTAATACATCCACATAAGGGCTATGAGTTGGAGGAATTGCTAACTCAAGGCTAGAATAGGATTGGGTGAGCAAAAATCTGCAGTTGATGATGTTAAGGCTAACCTCTTTCTGCAAGTGTTCTCGTCGTATAGTGATACGACCCATACCTTTGTAAGTAAGTTGAACGTATGTATGTTATGATTGGCTTCTATAAGTAGATAATGATTATGTTTTTTTTGGTTACCTGCTGCAAGATGAATTATGATTTTACAATAGTATCCCATGTCGGGAAAGAGTGTATTAAGTTCGGCTAATTCTAGGAGCGTCGTAGAGGTTTCCTTGCTCACCTACCGTTTAGAGGGATTCTAAGGTCTCGCTATCTTTCTAAGCCCTTAAAAGCTTGTAGTTAGGTGTTGGGCCTAATGTAGTAGGGTTTGACAGCATAGGGCACATCTGGGCGATATAACTTCCCATTTAATGCCTATATAGACAATAAAGCTCTCCTACAGGCCGTAGGCATACCTTGACGCCTCCAGGGCCAGAACCTTAATAGGGTGGTCTTACCTTTGAGTCAGTGGCACTAAGGTCACCTAATGAACTGAGCGAAAACTTGCCATATGATTAGCTACTGTCAGTAACCGTTAGCTTCAGCTGACTTATTGCTTGTCGTATAGGTCTCTTAGGAAACCACCAAGTTGTCAGAATTCTGATAGGCTAAGTAATACCCTAAGGGGAATCTTGTCAGGGATTTGACATGGGGCCAATGCCATGAGGTACTTTTGCAGACGCCCACGTACATATTGCCGCGAAGGGCTAAATCCAGATATACTTTCCTACGGAGCTATGAATTGCTCGAGGGAGCTATATGTTGTCCGGACAAACCAAGTTAACATATAAAGGACTAGAACCATAGTAGTACAGTATTACCTTCAGGCTAAGAATTATAGTAAGCCGCCTGTGGATAATTAGGGCTAACTGCTTAGGAGTATGTCCGATTAGTAGTAGTCCTATAGTCATTCTAAGCGAAGGAACTAAATAGTTGGTCACCTGCAACCTTGCTTTTTGCTTATGAGCTATCATTGTCCTAGGATGACCTTCGGGGTATCACTTAGGTCACTCCGGACCTTGCCCTAGTCTGTCTAAACTGACAGAGGTTTTAATTGCCGCCAAGACCCATTGGTCAGGTATAGGCACATGGGGTGCGCCTGTGGGCAGCTGTATAGACTGTTTTAGGGTGAGTAGTGATTGTATTAAGCCTAAAGATCTAGGTACAACTATTGAGTGACTATATTGAGGCTATAGCATCGTTCCTCTGTAGGGATTGACCCACCTTAGTTGGTCTCCTATCAAACGACCTCAGGATTCCTAACTGTATCATTGCCTATGGGACCATGGATTTCTCAGAGGAGGTATGTCACATCTTAAAAGACTATATTCAGGCCTACAAGGATGTATGAAAGTCTACTTGTGGATGGCTTTCCTTTATGTTGTAACGACATTACTGGCCCTCAGTGGAGCCTTGCGAGCCAAGGGTGTAGTTATAGAAGCCTGGATGGGTCAAATATAGTTATAGGAGCCCATGGTCTCAGTTGCTATCCTAGAGGCTGGATAGGTTTTGTTACAACTACTTGTGACACCATACTGACCTGGTTAGGGGTATAGAGATTATACTGTACTTACTAGGGCTTATGGGGGCCCAGGTAGGTTATCTCTGTGTTGATTGTACCTTTTGGGCTTATGCAGGTCAGATTAGGTTCTTGGTTGTATACTTGCTTGCTAGATGTAGCTTATGAATATGTAATCGTACAACTTAAGCTCTCATTTGTGTAGTTATCTACTAGATGCATGCTACCGTTATGAAAGCATACATGTTAACTTTTGCCCTTTTTTCTAATTACTTTTAATTCTTTATCAACTTCTATAACTTATTATTATTTCCTTACATACTCGGTACATATCGTACTAACTCCTATACATGCGGCGCTGCATACTTGCCTGCAGGTTTAGACAGACAGTTTTTGGGACCTCCTTTAGAAGCTATTCAGAGAGTAGATTGGTCAGCTCCTTTCATTTAGAGTTGCCAGATTGGAGAGTTTTGGCTGTCTTTTGTTATATAGTATTTGGGTATTCCAGGTCCCTGTCCAGACCAATATTTACCACTCTTAGAAGCTTGCAGACCATAGTCTTCAGTTCCTAGCTAGTTGTGCATTATTGGCCGTGTGGTGCCCATATATGCTATGTTTTATTTGTTGGCTATGTGGGACCTAGTTTAGTTATCAGTTAGCAGCCTTGTCAGCTATATTATATATAACTGCCTGTCTTTCTTTTGTTATGACTTAGACAACATGGTGGTTTTATTGACCCGCATATGATCCTTCTATTATTGTGACTGCTGGGTTGGCTATTTTTATGCAGGTGTGTTGTGTGGCCTAGTGGGCACGACGCTATGTTTACAACCGAGATATAGCTTTTTGTTTTCTTGATTTTGAGTTGCTAGCAAGCACCAGAGGTTTATATGCCCAGCTAGGTCAACCCAGGTTCCAGTTATGCCTCCCAAGGTGGGGCGTGACAAATATGGTACTACAGCAACGTTGTAACCTAGGAAGTTTGCAAGCCGTGTCTAGTAGAGTCTTGTTTATAAATGTGTTGTGCACTATATTTTCTAAGAAGGGAGCTATGAGGAATGATAGTATGGTTACCCTTCCTTCTTCTCAGATCATGTTATAGAGCAGAGTTGTATAGGATTAAGTCCCTAAGCTTACATCGTTATGTCTGTCTAGAATGATGTTTGATATGACATAGACTACAGCCAGCCGCAAGTTAGATACAACAGCAGGAGAGGGTACCAAGATGCCATAGTAGGTTTGGATAGCCCCGCCTAAAGGCGAAAGGGGACATCTTTTAATCTCCCCAGCATCCTCCCAGGGCACCAGGAACTTCATAAGGTAACAGATATGCCAACACCATTCCCAGTTCTTTCTACACCCTCGATACAGGAGGTCAGAAGTATAGTATATATATATTGTCTTACTTAGGAGATACTCAATAGTAGACAGGGACAACAGTTACTGATGGACTACTTGAAAGGTCCAAGACGTTGCGAAATATTGGGATTTTTACCTACAACCTTTAGAGTCTGTTGATTTTCATACCTTAGCCCCACCGCAATATGATATGGTTATTCCCGCCTCCCAACCCTTTTTTCAGTATAGAAGAGAGCATAAGTATTGACACTATGTTGCCAAAAGTAAATAGTAAAGGAGGGTTAGACCCATTAACTCCTGGGGGGTGTTAGAAAAGTTGTCAAGACCCCTAGTACTTAAATTAAGCCACCTAGACCTTTACTGCAGTAAAGATCAGGATGACAGGTAAGATTGCTAGGAGAAGCTGAGTACATGTTTGAGTCCATAAGTAGTAGGTTCCCACTAATAGTAAAGCTTAGGTAAAAAAATAGGCTAATCCTACTGCAGTGTGCTGATAGTGGTAGGGAATACCTGGAAACTAAAGCCTATGACTCCCCCCCCCCATCTTTTTATGTTAAGGGGCAGAAAGATTCTATGATGGGAACCAACCCGAGTACGGGTCGGGACGATATAGCTTAGTAGATTGGCTAGCAATATCCTTGTCAATATGATGCATGGGGCACAAACCCTAGATCTCAGCCTGCAGAAGTAAGGGCAAGGCATGAACGTCGAGCTTTAGAGGAAATTGGGGAGAATAGAATCACTTTAGGAGGTAGCAGGCTGATAGAGTATGGAATCACCGCTGAATGTCAAGAAATAAGAATCAGGCTGACATTTAAAGGATAGTTAGATTGTGACCAAGAATACTGCAATATCACCTCTAGTCGTGGAGGCGAAAGAGTGACGGTATGGAGACCCTAGCCTAGTATGACCCAAAGACAAAGCTCAACAGAAGGAGTGATCGACCTTCGAGATAATAGGGGGTGGAGTCTTGAGACTCAGAGTTCAACTCTGCATTCCAAATATGGCAGGGATTAATTGGTAGACTGTAGCAAAGGTACCCCATGTCCATTGTTTCCTCTACCTAGGTTTGACAAAAATGCATCAGGATATTAAAAAGGAGGGAAAAGATATTGTTAAGTTGTAGCATAGTGTTCCAAATGCTAGCAGGTAAGAGGCTAAACATCAAAAATCGGGTGGGCTAATTCAGGAGATAGTCGTGCCTGCGCAAAAGAGAGAAGCAGCCAATATGAATTTGCTCGTAGGTTTACCTCGTATCAGTAATGAATTTGACCCTACTTGGGTGATTGACAAAAGGCTAATGGGATCAACTCATTTCTTACCAGTTTGGGCTGCGCTTTTAACTGAATATTATACTGAGCTGTATATTGGAGAGATAGTCCGACTGCACGGTGACCCACTGGCTACTATTTTTGACAGAAAGGCACAATTTACAACTGGATTTTCAAAGTCGTTCCAGAAAGGTTTAGGGCCGCAGGTTTATTTGAGTACAACTTCTCATCCCCAGATAGATGGCAAAATTGAATGCACATTTCAGACACTTGATAAAATGTACGGACGTGAATACTGGACTTCAAGAAAGTTGAGATAACCATCTATTTCTTACGGAGTTGTATATAATAGCAGTCACCATTTTACTGTCAAGATGAAGCCTTATGAGGCTATATATGGATAGAAATGTAGGTCCCCCACAGAATGGTACGGGATGGTTCAAAGTGAGTGAACCAGAGTTAATGGGACTTAGTAAGAAGCACCGATCAGAAAAGGAGATTGAGCTCACTAGTGAGCATTTATTGACAACCCATTTCAATAAGCAGCATAGGGAATTTGAGATTGATGTGACGAATAAGTATCCTTAAAGTTTTTTCCGAAGAAGGGCGTTATGAGATTCGACAAGGAGGGAAAGCCCAGCCATAGATTCATTGGGCCATAGCAAATACTCCAAAAGATCGGCCAAGTGGCCTATAAGTTAGAGTTTTCATCGGGGCTAGGATTTGTTCATCAACGCTATGCAAGCACGTAACAGATCCTTCTCAGGTTTTCCTTGTTACACCCCGTAAATTTTAAATGAATAAATAGCCTAATGACATGTTGGTTAAGGGATTTAGAAGGCAAGCAAAAAAAAAGTCGGTTTTTTTTATATATATCATTAATACATTAGAAATTTCCAGAGAAGCCACGAAAACAGGGGGTACGAAGGATTTTGATAATTATCGCTCGATTACGCCATCAAACGCAGTCCAAATTTAAATTAACCTCAGATACCGAGGTGTTTAGCAGTAGGGAGCATTCCTACGGATTTAGTTTCGCGAAATTTGGCCGGCAAATCGGGGAGCTACCGAGCTAAGGTAAATGAAATTGATCCAAATTAGTGTCAATGTACTCCTAGCCTTAAAGTGAATATTTCTCCCTTCTGGACTTTCGAGAAATAGAAAGTTTTCGATCGATTTTCGATAAGGCAAAGTTTGGGCTATAAATATATCGAAAGTGATGTTTTCTTCCATAATTTTAGTATATTTAGTTTTAATTGATTTATATGTGAATGCAGTTGAGAGAAATAGCTGGAGTACTGACCGAGCTTCGCCCGTTAGTCGGATAATCCGAAGCGAAGGTATGTAAAGCCAGTTTCTTCGGCAAGTTAGTAACTCTAGCCTAGCATAATATAGTAAACTCCGTAATAGAATACCCGGAGTCGAATATTGAGTTTTGTGCGAATTCATTAAACCTGTATTGCGTTGTTATATCATATTCAGTCTGAAAGTTAGTAAAACAGTGCCAAAAGGCGAGACATTATTTCAGACTAAGTATAGTCCAGTTTGCGTTTAGCAAGCATGTTTTATAATATTATGACATATATTCAGAATAAAAGTTAGTAAAGTAATATCAGACAGACAGATAATAACCCAAATACAATACTGTCATATAGTATCTCGGCTACAGTATAACCATACAGCCAGATGAGATCCCAGATTCAGTATAAAACAGTATGAGAATCAGTATAACACAGAAAGAGTTCAGAATATGAAATCAGAATACAGATAGTATTTTCAGTTAAACATGCTTGCTATATATGTGATTATTGATTGTTGAGACTGGATTGTGTTGTGAGGGCACCCTTTTGAGCGTCCTCGCCGCCCCTGGGTTGGTAACTGTGTCACCCACTGAGCGGGTGGGTATACGTCACTCCAAAGAGTGGCATGTCGTCCCCAGTAGAACGAAGATGGGATGAAACTTTCCCCATATCAGGCTGATCAGCATTACAGTATAGATAGTCCTGTTGTGCGCAAGCGCCCAGGGAACAAATTCAAATACAGTTACAGTTACAGATGCAGTGTCGGAGTCCTCTGGACTCAGACACAATTATTTATATCAGAGGCCATAGCTCGAGATAGAGACCCAGGGGGCCGGTAGAGGTGCTCGTAGTTAGCAGATGAGTGGAGTGACTTATTTTTGGCTGGTTTTGACTCAGGTAGGGGTATATAGATTGTTTGCTTGCTTGGCGCCATCCGGCATATGGGGGTTGGTATTGGCTCTTGTTTGCTATATATATATATATATATATATATATATATATATGTATGTATGTATTTATGTGCTATATATTAGTTAATAGACAGCAGGCCGTCGCGTCTACAGGTACGCTCCTGCCCTATCACAACACAGAAAGTCTGATTCAGTTCATATCAGTTCTTACAGATTCAGTTATCTCCTGCTATTCAGAATTGCTAGTTATGTTATTTGTATTCAGTTGTATTCAGTTTGCTTTGTATACTCGGTACCGGTGGTACTGACGCCCATGGGGGCGCTGCATTGCTTGCTGCAGGTACACATAGACGAGGATTCGATCCCTCGTGAACCAGTCAGCAGGGTTATCAACTCCTATCCTCCGGAGCTAGACAGTCAGAGGTTGTTCCTATTTCCTTTTTGATTACAGTTTGGATAGGTCGGGGCCCTGTCCCGGCCATTTTATTATTACTTCCTAGAGGCTTGCAGTCTGATGTTTTCCTGTGGTGGTGGAGCCGGTCGTGTGGGGCCGTGCATGTATATATGTGTTTAGTTGTTGATGTTGGCCGTGGGGGGCCTTCATCTGGTTATAGTTAGTGACCTTGTCGGTCACAAATGTCAATAGCAATTGCTTTAGATTATAGTGTCATCGTTCTGGTGAGCTATTGTGCATTGCAGGTGGATATAGGCCTAATCGGCCGGGGGCTGTATTTACTGCCGCTATATAGCCGGTTCATTTTTTGAAATAGAGCCAGAGTCTAGCAGGCACCAGGTGCCTGTCATACCCCCCAAGGTGGGGTGTGACAAACTTGGTATCAGAGCAGTTCGTGTCCCAGGGAGTCTGCAAGTCGTGCTAAGTAGAGTCTTGTCTATGGATGTGTTGTGCACCACATACTATAGGCAGGAGGCTGCGAGGCATAATCGGATGGTTACCCTTCTTTCATACTCAGTCATGCCATAGCACGGTACAGTATAGGGTTGGTTCTTTTGAAACTTACCACCCTCTTTGTCTACAGATACTATGGCAGATCAGTGGCACCCTGCTACAGGTAGGAGATTAGATACAACGGCGGGCGAGGGCACCAGCAGGATGCCTCACTTACAGCCAGACTCATCCTGGTTTGAGGGCGATACAAAGGTTTCATCTCGACCCTCCAGCAGTCTCCGCCTCGTCAGGCACCAATTGAGGAAGCACCGCCTCCCACAGCTCCTGCACCCACTTCATCTGATCAGGAGCTACGTAGTGCGGTGGTTATGTTAACCCAGATGCTAGCTACTCAGCATCAGCTAGTACCACCTACAGTAGCAAAATCTCTAGGTGGGCCAGGTAGTTCCAGGGTTAGAGAATTCTTGGCATTGGGACCCCCGCAGTTCACTGGGTAAGATCAAGCAGAAGACCCCCAGGATTTTCTAGACCAGATGCAGAGAATTTTCCTGGTTATGCATGTGACCCCTACAGAATCAGTTGAGCTGCTAGTGTTTTGGCTGCGGGACATAGTTGTATTATGGTACGAGAGTTGGGAAAGGTCTCGAGGGAGAGATGTTGCCCCTCCGACCTGGTCTAGCTTCTTGGAGGCCTTCCTGGATCGTTACTTGCCACGGGAGACCCGGCAGGCCCGGATGGATCAGTTTTTGCATTTGGAATAGGGGCGAGGAGCATACAAGAATATGATTTACAGTTTGACTCCTTAGCCTACTATGCTCCAGCCTTTGTGGACACTATGCCATCCAGAGTTCACAGGTTTATTATGGGTCTGAACCCAAAATACATTGAAGCATGCATGACGGCTACGTTACGAGAAGATATGGATATTGCCCGAGTATAGGCCTTTGCCCAGACCATTGAGGGCCTTAGACAGCGGCAACATGGCACAGCACCGCAGAGACAGATCGGATGATATGTAGAGGGAGGTTCAGAGAGGACCCAGGCCCCGGTTGTTAGACAGACCACCTAGACCCCCACCTCCACCACAGCAGCAGCGAGGTAGATTTGTTCGTCGAGGGCAGTCAGAGTTTGGTGGCAGTTCTCGAACAGTAGATTCCCCGCAGCAGAGGAGGGGAGAGCAGAGCAGATTCATGCCCTCACCCTGCCCTAATTGCAGCCGACCTCATGACGGAGCTTGTAGATACGGCTCCTCGGGGTGTTATATTTGCGGGCATGAGGGGCACTGGATAAGAGATTGTCCGGCCAGGGGACAAGAGAGCAGAGATAGTCAGGACAGGGGATCCGCAGGGCCACGAGCTCCAGCAGCCTCAGCAGGGCGTAGGCCCTCAGGTTCAGCAGGTAGAGGCCGAGGTAGTTCAGGAGCCTCCAGTTCAGGTACGGGCTCAAGCCGTACCTATGCACTACCAGGGAGACAGGACTCAGAGGCGTCTCCAAATGTGGTAAAAGGTATGATGACTATCTTTTCATGTCCTGCTTATGTACTGATTAATCCAGGGTCCACTTTATCCTATATTACCCCATTTGTGGCTCGAAAGTTTAATGTCGCACCAGAGTTATTACAGCAGCCCTTTTCAGTATCCACACCCATCGGTGACTCTATTATAGCTAGCAGAATTTATCGAGGGTGTACAGTAGAGGTTGTTGATCGTCAGACTACCGTAGATCTGGTAGAGCTAGAAATGATTGATTTCGATGCCATTATGGGTATGGATTAGTTAGTGTCGTACTATGCCAATGTAGAATGTTGGACCAAGACGGTCCGATTCCACTTTCCAGGAGTGGTAGTGCAGGAGTGGAAAGGAAGCACAACTACTCCAAAAGGTAGGTTTATTTCCTACCTCCAGGCGAGGAAATTGATAACTAAGGGATGTATCTACCACCTAGTCAGGGTTCAGGATGTTCGGGTAGAATCTCCGACACTTTAGTCTATTCCGGTGGTGAATGAATTCCCTGATGTATTTCCAGACGAGTTACCTGGTATTCCCCCAGAAAGGGAGGTAGATTTTGCAATTGACTTGCTACCACGCACTCAGCCTATATCAATTCCTCCGTATCGCATGGCTCCTGCTGAACTCAGTGAATTAAAGGAGCAGCTGAAGGACCTGCTAGATAAGGGTTTTATCAGGCCAGTACTTCACTGTGGGGTGCGCCAGTTCTATTTGTGAGAAAGAAGGATGGCTCGCTCCGCATGTGTATAGATTACCGGCAGCTGAATAAAGTTACAGTAAAGAATAAGTATCCGCTTCCCAGAATAGATGATTTGTTTGATCAGTTACAGGGGGCCAGATATTTATCCAAGATTGACTTGCGGTCTAGATACCATCAGGTTCAAGTTCGTGAAAGAGACATTCCCAAAACGGCTTTCAGGACCCGATATGGACACTTTGAATTCCTAGTTATGTCCTTTGGGTTGACGAATACCCCATCAATATTCATGGACCTGATGAATAGCATTTTCAAACCATACTTGGACCTATTCGTGATAGTGTTTATTGATGATATTCTAGTGTATTCTCACTCTGAAGCAGATCACCAGGCTTATTTACGGACAGTGCTCCAGATTCTCAGGGACCGTCAATTATATGCTAAGTTCTCCAAGTGTGAATTCTGGCTGAACTCAGTAGCCTTGTTGGGGCATATTGTGTCGGATGCTGTTATACAGGTTGACACGCAGAAGATAGCAGTAGTTAAAACCTGGCCTAGGCCTACCACTCCGACCGAAGTCCGCAGTTTTCTGGGGTTAGCGGGATATTACAGGAGATTTGTTGAGGGATTCTCTACTATAGCGGCACCTCTGACCAATCTGACGCAGAAAGCAGCAAAGTTTCAGTGGACAGAGGCATGTGAGCAGAGCTTCCAGAAGTTAAAAGATAGATTAACCTCCGCCCCAGTGTTAACATTGCCGGAAGGTACAGAAGGTTATTCAATGTATTGCGACGCATCAGGCGTTGGGTTGGGTTGTGTGTTTATGCAGCATGGTAAGGTGATTGCATATGCTTCCAGAAAGCTGAGGAAACATGAAAAGAATTACCCTACCCACGACCTGGAGTTAGCCGCAGTGATCCACGCTCTAAAAATCTGGAGGCATTATCTGTATGGCGTTCATGTAGACATTTTTACAGATCATAAAAGCCTGCAGTACATTATCACACAGAGGGAGTTAAATCTGCGGCAACGTCGCTGGTTAGAATTGCTGAAAGATTATGACATAAATATTCTCTACCACCCAGGGAGAGCTAATGTAGTAGCAGATGCCCTCAGCCATAAGTCAACGGGGAGTTTAGCGTATTTGCGACCCGAGAAGCGGGAGTTAGCCAAAGAAATTCATCAGCTAGCTGGTTTAGCCGTTCGAGTAGTAGAAATAGAAAATAACAGAGCAGTGATTCAGAACTCTGCTATGTCATCGTTAGTTACAGAGGTAAAAGAACGGTAGTACGAGGAACCTGACTTAGTCCAGCTCAGAGATAGAGTTCAGAAAGGTAAGGAGCCAGATTTCCAAGTGACTGAGGATGAAGTGCTGCATTGTAAGGGCCGCCTATGTGTCCCGAATGTTTCAGGGCTTCGCCAGAAGATCATGCATAAGGTACATTATGCTCGCTATTCCCTCTATCCAGGAGCAACAAAAATGTACCACGACATCAGAGACATCTACTGGTGGCCAGGTACGAAAGATGAAATAGCTGAATTTGTATCTAGATGTCCTAACTGCCAGCAGGTGAAAGTAGAACACCAGAAATCGGGCGGTCTGACGCAGGATATAGCCGTGCCTTTATGGAAATGGGAAGCAATAAATATGGATTTTGTAATAGGGTTACCCCGTACCAGACGCAGAAACGATTCTATTTGGGTAATCGTTGACAAATTAACAATATCAGCCCATTTCCTGCTAGTACAAACTACATTCTCTGCTGAGGATTATGTTGAGCTGTATATCAGAGAGATAGTCAGATTGCATGGTGTTCCGGTGTCTATTATCTCAGATAAAAGAGCACAATTTACAGCGAGATTCTGGCAGTCATTCCAGAGAGGCCTGGGGACACAGATTAACTTAAGTACAACTTTTCATCCTCAGACAGACGGGCAAGCAGAACGAACTATCCAGACGCTCGAAGATATGCTACTAGCATGTGTACTAGATTTTGGGGGTAGCTAGGATGAGCATCTGCTGTTGATTGAATTTGCTTATAATAATAGTTTTCATTCAGCTATCTAGATGGCGCCCTTTGCAGCATTATATGGGTGAAAATGTAGATCACTCATTGGCTAGTTTGAAGCGGGGGAGACAGCGCTTATTGGGCCGAATATTATTCGT
Organism: Datura wrightii; assembly: GCA_035772735.1. Classification (NCBI taxonomy): domain Eukaryota; kingdom Viridiplantae; phylum Streptophyta; class Magnoliopsida; order Solanales; family Solanaceae; genus Datura; species Datura wrightii. The sequence continues at coordinate 23,541,295 of JASDFA010000004.1, read as the reverse complement.
CAATCAGAAGAGGCGGTGAAGCTTATCAGAGAACGCCTACTGACTGCTCAGAGCCGCCAGAAGTCTTATGCAGATATGCGACGCAGAAATTTAGAATTTGCAGTGGATGACTGGGTATATTTGAAAGTGTCTCTGATGAAAGGGGTGATGAGATTTGGCAAGAAAGGCAAGCTTAGCCCGAGGTTCATTGGGCCATATCAGATTCGGCGAAGAATAGGCCGAGTAGCATACGAATTGAACTTTCCCCCAGAATTAGAGTTTGTTCACCCAGTATTCCATGTATCTACGTTGAGGAAGTTCGTAGGAGACGCTTCCACAGTTGTTCCAGTTCAGGATGTCCAAGTCACAGAAGAGTTAGCATATGAAGAGGTTCCAGTAGCTATCTTAGACAGACAGATTCGTAGATTGAGAACTAAAGATATTGCGTCTGTCAAGGTATTGTGGCGTAACAGGAACCGAGAAGAGATGACCTGGGAAGCCGAGGAGGACATGAAAGCCAGATATCCCCACTTATTCCAGGCATAGGCAAACAGGAAGTATGTTAGAACTGTTTTTCCTTATCAATGCTTATATTTCATATATGAAAGCAGGCGATTGATTATAGACAGTTATATATGAATATTATTATATCGTGTGGAGTACCTGTATTGGGCTTTTCTGCTTTTCAGAAATTTTGAGATAGTCCATAATATAGGGGAAACTCTACCGAAATTTTTCCAGGGATAAGTCATCCAGTTAAGATTTCTATAAGTCAGAATGTCATTCGAGGATGAATGTTCTTAAGGGGGGAGAATGTTACACCCCGTAAATTTTAAATGAATAAATATCCTAATGGCATGTTGGTTAAGGGATTTAGAAGGCAAGCAAAAAAAAGTCGGTTTTTTTATATATATCATTAATACATTAGAAATTTCCAGAGAAGTCACGAAAATAGGGGGGGTACAAAGGATTTTGATAATTATCGCTTGATTACGCCGTCAAACGCAGTCCAAATTTAAGTTAACCTCAGATACCGAGGTATTTACAAGCAGGGAGCATTCCTACGGATTTAGTTTCACGAAATTCGGCCGGCAAATCGGCACGCTACCGAGCTAAGGTAAGTGGAATTGCTCCAAATTAGTGTCAATGTACTCCTAGCCTTAAAGTGAATATTTCTCCCTTCTGGACTTTCGGGAAATAGCAAGTTTTCGATAATCCAAAGTTTGGGCTATAAATATATCGAAAGTGATGTTTTCTTCCAGAATTTTAGTATATTTAGTTTTAATTGAGGTATATGTGAATGCAGTTGGGAGAAATAGCTGGAGTACTGACCGAGCTTCGCCCGTTAGTCGGATAATCCGAAGCGAAGGTATGTAAAGCCAGTTTCTTCGGCAAGTTAGTAATTCTAGCCTAGCATAATACAGTAAACTCCGTAATAGAATACCCGGAGTCGAATATTGAGTTTTGTGCGAATTCAGTAAACCTGTTTTGCATTGTTATATCATATTCAGTTCGAAAGTTAGTAAAACAGTACCAAAAGGCGAGACATTATTTCAGACTCACTATAGTCCAGTTTGCGTTTCGCAAGCATGTTTTATAATATAATGACATATATTTAGAATAAAAGTTAGTAAAGTAATATCAGACAGATAGATAATATCCCAGATACAGTACAGTCAGATAGTATCTCGGCTACAGTATAGCCATACAGCCAGATGAGATCCCAGATTCAGTATAAAACAGTATGAGAATCAGTATAACACAAAAAGAGTTCAAAATATGAAATCAGAATACAGATAGTATTTTCAGTTAAACATGCTTGCTATATATGTGATTATTGATTGTTGAGACTGGATTGTGTCGTGAGGGCACCCTTTTGAGCGTCCTCGCCGCCCCTGGGTTGGTAACTGTGTCGTCCACTGAGCGGGTGGGTATACGTCACTCCAAGGAGTGGCATGCCCTCCCCAGTAGGACGAAGATGGGATGAAGCTTTCCCCATATCAGGCTGACCAGCATTATAGTACAGAGAGCCCTGTTGTGCGTAAGCGCCCAGGGAACAGATTCAGATATAGTTACAGTTACAAATGCAGTATAGGAGTCCTCCGGACTCGAACACAGTTATTTATATCAGAGGCCATAGCCCGAGCTGGAGACCCAGGGGGCAGGCAGAGGTGCTCGTAGTTAGCAGATGAGTGGAGTGACTTATTTTTGGCTAGTTTTGACTTGGGTAGGGGTATATAGATTATTTGCTTACTTGGCGACATCCGGCGTATGGGGGTTGGTATTGGCTCTTGTTTGCTATATATATATATACATATGTATTTATGTGCTATATATTAGTTAATAGACAGCAGGCCGTCGCGTCTACAGGTACGCTCCTGCCCTATCATAGCACAGAAAGTCTGGTTCAGTTCATATCAGTTCTTACAGATTTAGTTATCTCCTGCTATTCAGAATTGTTATTTATCTTATTTGTATTTAGTTGTATTCAGTTTGCTTTGTTTACTCGGTACCAATGGTACTGACGCCCGTGGGGGCGCTGCATTGCTTGCCTGCAGGTACACATAAACGAGGAGTTGATCCCTCGTGAACCAGTCAGCAGAGTTATCAGCTCCTATCCTCCGGAGCTAGACAGTCGGAGGTTGTTCCTATTTCCTTTTTTATTACAGTTTGGTTAGGTCGGGGCCCTGTCCTGACCATTTTATTATTACTTCTTAGAGGCTTGCAGTTTGATGTTTCCCCATGGTGGTGGAGCCGGTCATGTAGGGCCATGCATGTATATATGTGTTTTGTTGTTGATGTTGGCTGCGTGGGGCCTTCTTCTGGTTATAGTTAGTTACCTTGTCGGTCACAAATGTGAATAGCAGTTGCTTTAGATTATAGTGTCATCGTTCTGGTTAGCTGTTGTGCATTGCAGGTGACTATAGGCCTAATCGGCCGGGGGCTGTATTTATAGCCGCTATATAGCCGGTTCATTTCTTGAAATAGAGCCAGAGTCTAGCAGGCACCAGGTGCCCGTCATACTCCCCAAGGTGGGGTGTGACATTCCTAGTCAAGGATGCTCAGGTTACAAGAGAATCATCCCATACGGAGACTCCAATAGTTATACTAGATCGTCAAGTCCACAGGAGCTATCATGAGAACCAAAGACGTAGCCTATTAGAGTCATATGGAGAAATAGAAATATATAAGGGATGAATTGAAAAGCTAGGGATGACACGAAGTCTGGATATCCTCAGTTGTTCCAGGCTCTACGATGATAGGTATACAAACTCAAACAATTTCAGTAAGGCAAGATAGTTTCGGATGTTATATAGTTGACTTTGTTGTCATTGTTATCATTTTCTTACATATATGTGGTAGAACTATGTTATTCAGTTGCAAGTAGCATCCTGTAAGATGCTCATGTTAGACTTTTATTTGTTTCAGGTTTCCAGATAGTTCATAGTATAGAGGAGACTCTGCCTAAATATCCGGGCAAAGCTTAAGGACAAAACCTCGTAAAGTTAGATTGAATTTGAGGATGAATGTTCCTAAGCGAGGGATGATGTTACACCTCGTAAGTCATCCTTGATTAGCAGACGTGTGCAGGTACTTATGAGAATACTTAGGGAACAAAACGTACGGGAGAAGGCCCGAGGGAGGACCACGTGAGCATGAAATTAATTGAGCGGAAGGTCGGGACACAAAGGTAGGGCGCCCCAGGCGCTGCATCGCGCCCCACCCTTGGCGCAAGGGTCGGCGCGTCGCGCCCCTTAGCCACCGCCTCTATATATATGTGTGTATTAAGTGTTAAGTGTGTCATTTAAAACATTTCTACAAATACAAGATTCAAGTGAGGTGAAGAGGGCATGAAGTTTTTCACTTTTAGAAGCCGAATTATGCCGCTAAATTACCTCCAAATGTTAATTCTTCTTAGGTAAAGATTCCTAGGCCAACGAAGAACGTATCTACAGAGTTATTTCTTGAAAATTGGCCCGGTTTAACAGAGTCCCACCGAGTAAAAGTTATAAATCACTTCTAATCAAGTCCTAAGCGTTCTACAAGTGATAAGTAAGTATTCTACCTTCTAAACTCTCATAAATTAGTGAGTTTTCGGCTGAGTTTGTGTTGATTACGTATGGTGGTCATTGTGAATATTGTTGAATGTTGCTAGATATTTTCATCGGTTAAGAACAGATTTTTTTTATCCACATAAGGGCTATGAGTTGGAGGAATGGCTGATTCTAGGTTGGAACGGGATTGGCGAGCAAAAATCGACAGTTGATGTATGTTAAGGCTAACCACTTTCGGCAAGTATTCTCGTCATATAGTGAAACGACCCACACCTTTGTGAGTAAGTTGAATGTATGTATGTTATGATTAGCTGCAGCAAGTAGATAATGATTATGTATGTTGTGGTTAGCTGCTGTTAGATGAATTAAGAATCGTAGTATCCCTCATAGAAAAAGAGTATATTAAGTGTGTCTAACACTAGGAGCGTCGTAGAGGTTTCCCTGCTCACCTTTTTACCATTTAGAGAGATTTTGAGGTCTCATTGTCGTACCAAGGCCTTAGAAGCTTGTAGTTAGTGTTGGGCATAATGTAGTAGGATTAGACAGCATAGGGCGTAGCTGGGCGATTTCTGTTTAATGCTTATATAGACAGTAAAGCTCGCCCACAGGCTGTTGGCGAACCTTGATGCGTCCAAGGCCAAAACCTTGATAGGGTGGTCTTACCTTCAAGTCAGTGGCACCAAGGTCGCCTAATGAACTGAGCAACAGCTTGCCATATGATTGGCTACTGTCAGTAATCGTTAACTTCAACCAACTTATTGCTTGTCATATTGGTAGCTCAGGTAACCACTCCTAGTTTTTAGAAAATTGATAGGCTAAGTAATACCCTAAGGGGGACCCTTATCATGGATTAGACATGGGGCAATCTCTCGAGGCTATGCTTGCAGACGCCCATGTACATGTTGTCGCAAAGGGCTAAATCCAGATATACTTGCCTATGGGGCTATGAATTGCTTGAGGGAGATATATGTTGTCTGGACAGACCAAGTTAATGTCTAATGGACTAGAACCATAGTAGGACAGTATTACCTTCAAGCTAAGAATTATAGTAAGGTGCCTGTGGGAAGTTAGGGCTGACTGTTTAGGAGCATGTCCAATTAGTAGCAGCCCTACAGTCATTCTAAGCGAAGGAACTAAATAGTTGGATGCTTGCGACCTTGCTGTTCGTTATGAGCTATCATTTTCCTAGGATGACCTTCGGAGTATCACTTAGGTCACCCCGGACCTCACTCTAGTCTATCTAAACTAACAGAGGTTGTAGTCGCTGCCAGGACACATTGGTCAGGTATAGGCACATGGGGTGCACCTGTGGGCAGCTATATAGATTGTTTTAGGGTGAGAAGCGTTTGTGTTAATCCTAAAGAGCTAGGTAATTCCATGTTAGTTGCTAAACCATTCAAAGATGGCCTAGCAACTAACATGGGATTACCTCACAGATATATCGAAATATAGGGACTAAACAAATGAGATTCTCACTCTCACAAAGAAGTTTCAAAGACTGCACATCAGATACCATAGGCTTGACCTTAAGTTTTATATGTTGGCTTTTTAGACAGTTAAGCTAGGATAACTATAGGTCTTTTTCAGGCTTGTACTGTAGGCTTCGGGCTGGGTATGGTAGATATGGATTTTAGTGACTAAACCTCCTCGGCACTACACAACTTTTCTTCACTTTTCACTTTTCAACTTTTTCCTCCTTTTTTCTCTGTTTAAATGCAATGTGTGGTTGTGGTCTGTTGTTCTCATATTTTTCAGCCTTTTTTTCTTTTCTTTTATTTTCTTTCTTTTCATTTTGCTTTTTTTTTTTTAGCTTTTATTCTTTTGCTTCTTTTCTTTTCACACAATATCTCACTCTTCTTTGACTTTTTCTCTTTCTTCTCTATCCACACACAATTTACGCACCCCTACTAAAGCCACCCTCAACTTAGGCATTTTGCTTGAGTTGAGGTTCACAATGTCCAAGGAGGGACTAGGGCCAAATAGGTTCATTATAAGCTTAGTCAAGATGAATGGATAATCAAAGAAAATAGGTCAACTTTTAGGCTCAATTATAGGATCAAGAGAATCAATTCATTTGGTAGGGCAGTTTAAGCTATAGTGGGCTATGACAAAAAGGGTCTATGACCCTTTCCTAACCAACTATCCTAAAACCTATGTAAAGACCAACGGGGCAAGTTCTACATCCTTAATGTAGTATTGAACAAAGTATGAATTCTCACTCACTCATGGTACAAGTTTGCATTGATTCACCTGTCCGGTTCATGCACGGCTAAGCTAAAACTACACATGCTAGTAATATAAATGCCATACAAAGATCCAAAGAAGTCATACTTCGCAGTCAACATACACAGCTAACACCAAAAATTTTAAGATAGGGTCATATTTTTCAAAAACATTAAAACTAGTGCATTTATTAGCTATAACGTACCTAAGCTACTTCTAATTAGACAAATAAAAAAAACAACCTAAACATGTCAGATCTACTAGATAGCATGTTCGAGGAAAAAGAAACACGACAAAAAAAGCCAGTTCTACTAGATAGGATGTTTGAGAGAAAGAAACATGCCAATAAAAACCCTCAGATGAACAAAACACCCGTAAACAACAAGTATACCCCCTTGAAAAGCATGCTTCATCACCGAAGCATAAAATGTAAGAATAAGGGAAAGAGACATACCTGTGGTGCTCTAAGAACTCCTGACATCCTTTGGAGGCGGTACCTCTGCTGCAATAGTGCTGCTAGTAGTGGCCAGTGCACTCAATAGGACATCTCCCAGGGGAATGGTCACCCCCTCAATAGTAGCAGTCGCTTCAGTGACCTCAGTAACATCCAGGGCTGAATGTGGCTCCCATGAAGGTTCCTTGCCACCCACAAGCTCTCCAAGTGTAGTGGCGGAGCTCCCCGCTCATCTGGCTCTTTCCAGAAGCTCTAACATATTCTCGCCATGAGTCCGCAGGGTATCCACTCTTATCCGCTTGCTCTTCTTCTTTTCCTTCCTTTTTCTCTTCTTTTTCAAAGGCTCATCTTCAACCACCTTTAAGACACTCTTTTTCCCTTTTTCTCCTCATATTGAAGTCGGCACCCAGTAGGCCTCAAGATCTAGCTCCTCATCGAGCTCAACATCTAAGTCGACAAGAGTGGAGGCTGCTACTATTGCCAGCTATTTAGACAACAGCTCAACTACTTGACTCCATAGAGCCCCCAACTCCTCTCTAAGACTACCCATATCCGGTTACTCCGCTAAGTGCTCATTGAAGCGACGCTCAAAACTACCTAACCGGCTATGCAATATCCTTATAGCCTCATCGATCTCAGCCTTCCCCAAAAGCTTGACATTTCCCATCATAGTATTGACTTTTTTCTCAGTCACTGTCAACATCTTATCTATTTACTAGAGGTAATCCTGTGGTACCAACATGTAGCCTGATGGGTTCTGGTGTGGTATACCAATGGAGGTGTGGAGGAGATATTGGGAGCTGCATCTGTATGGCCGGCCTCTATAAAAGGCATCTCACCCTGCTGAAGTGGGAGCATCAACCTACTCGCCCCCAGATGCCCATGGTAGTGGAACTGTAGTAGAAAGTCTAACTCAGCTAACCAGGTTCATGTCATCCCTTATCAGGTCTATATCTATAGTTCTCTGGCCTCCAATCAAATTATCTACCTCCATCTTCACCTTAAGGCCTACCTCCATGCATAACCTGAACACAAAACTCGGGAATGGGATGGTAGTGATCAATCCCTTAGCTCGATCTCGAATCTCCTTTGTTATGTTCCTTGGAATGTTGATGATGTATATTGGGCCTCCTCAGACCCTTTTTCCTTATTAGAGCCACTCTCAGAATCTTGAACCTATTCTTCTACTCCTACTTGAGACTGCGGAGCACTAGAAGTAGCTTCATCTTGTACCTTGGCCTAGGTCCTAGTGGTCCATGGCTAATCAGTGTTAGAAGTCTCAACTTGGTACTCCTCCACTGAACCACTAGGGTGTTTCCTACTTGATCAGATTCGAAGGGCTTATCTATGAATGCCCTCCGAGCAACCATTTCAGCCCTAGCCCGCTTGTCTTGAGGCTTCTTCTTTGATATCCATTTTAGCGTCATTGTACCTGTGGAGAAAAAGGTTAATATGTATGATTTGAGAAAAAGAAAGAAAAAAAATGTCCTTTGAAGTTTTCCACAAGTCTGCAGTATGGATCGTACCTGATGTTCTGTATTCTTGTACGACTCAAGTTACGGATCTTGAGTGGATTCTATGAGTCGTACAAAGGGTTGTATTGTTACTTTTGAACTTTGACCCTTTCAGATTTATGGTATGATCACTATGTACAACCTATGGTAGGATAGGATCTGTACCATTTTTTCTGTTAGAATTGTCTTTGGACAGTCCCAACGAGTCGTCATATGAGGCGTGGTACAAAACCATGAGTGGTAGGATGGCTCATGAAGCCTATTCTCACCTTAGCAGTGGCAATTATTAAGGCAAAGAGTTAGAATGAACTGGGTACTCATAATTCACAATTTAGGTTTACAATTTTAATCATTTTTGCCTACCTAGTTAACCCCCAACATGCTTCACACCCTGTAACTCATTATAAGAAATCAAATTTTAAGCACTTCGAATGTGTACCCATTCAATGTATTCGCACAACAAGCTACTGATCACCTTCCTCATCCCCATTTTCATGAGTTTTGAGGAATCATAGTGTTCAATCAGCTTACACATAGCAAGGTTTAGATTTAGCACATTTTTACTTGATTTTGTCAAGTTCTTTCTCAACTTTAGCTTGCTTCAATTTTGAGTTACGAAGTCAAAGTTTGTGCAGATTAATTGCACAGATTTGAGCTTCAACTATTTTTAGCTCGAGTTACTGGTGTGAGGCTTGTGGGTGAGAATTGTGGATTAATGTTATGTTTGCGTGGGAGTTAAAGTACAAAAACTTTTGACTTAAATGGGTTAGGGTGGATTTTTAAACATCTGTGTCGCGTTGGGTCAATTTCATTCATTTAGCCCGTCATGACTTGTACCACGAGTCATAGGTTTGACCTATGGCTTGTCCCTTGGACTCGTAGTGGAAGACTTTAGGAACTTACCTGGGACCTATGAGTGCATGGTACGAGTCGTACCATGAAGGTATGATCTGTACATCGCCTCATAAGTCAATGACTCTGCACTTCCATGCATAGCCTAGTTCATTCATACAGTGGGTACTACAACTCGTATAACAGTGGTGTGAGTCGTAATGACCAACCTTATCATGAACTCTTGCTTTTTCTTTTAACCATGATTGGTATTATTGCCTGTACAATTCTCTTATGAGTCGTAATGAGGCTCGTAGTACTGGTCTCGTCTGCAATTCTTCTCTCACCAGATTTTTGTTTCACCTGCACACTGAACACAAAAAAGTTAAGTTACTTGGGTTGCCTCCCAATAAGCACTTGATTTAACATCGTAGCACGATGCAAGTGGTTTGGTTACTCAGACTTCACAAAACCATCTCACGGGTTGCTTCCCAAGTAGCACCTAATTTAACGTTGCGACACGATGCAAGTCTCTTGACTACTCAGAATTCATCAAGAAACTCAGAATCATCCTTGATTGCTTAGATAACCCAAAACTCATTGGGATGATTCATTGACCGGCATACATTTAAGGTGACCTCTTCTTTATTTAGCCGAAATTTTAGTTGGCCAGCCTCAACATCTACCCAAGCCTCCCAGTGGAAAGGAATGGCCGCCTCAAAACAATAGGGACCTTAAAATCAACCTTGCAATCTAGGATTACTAAGTTTGTTGGGTAGATGAAATGGTCCACCTTAATTAACACGTCAAATAGGATCCCCACTGGCTTTTCGACCGTGCACTCTGCTACCAATAGTCACATTAAAGTTGGTGTGGGGGCTCCCAAGCTGAACTGTTTGAACATAGTCAATGACATTAAGTTGATGCTAGCTCCCAAGTCACATAGTGCCTTCACAAACTCAAAATCACCAATTGTACACGGAATAGTGAAGGCACCTGGATCCTCCTTCTCTTGAGCAAGGACCCGTGAGGCTATGGCACTACAATGATGCAAGTTACCAACTGGGTCATAGCTCACAGACCTGTTCTTGGTCACAAGATCCTTCATGAACTTGGCATATCCGGGAATCTGCTCCAATGCCTCGATCAATGGTGTTTGCATAGATAATTGTTTAAGTATAGAGATAAATTTTTGGAACTTATCACCTTCCGCCTTTTTCTTCATTCATTGAGGGAATGGTGGCGGTGATCTAGGGATAGCCTTATAAATTTTCATGGCACCTTGTTTCTTACCTTTATCAGCTTTAGACTCCTTTGCACCACCTAGAGTCTCAGTCAACTCAGGCTCTCCCATAAGCTCATGCTCAGCAATCTCATCTTCCTCACTAAGCTCAATCTCCTTCCATCTTTCCATCTCAACTACAATTGGAAGAGGGGGATCAACTATGATCTTTCCACTCCTAGTTATTACAACCATAGAGTGACTATCATTCTTTAGATGTTGCATTGTGTTGCTAGGAAGTGTTCCTTCTGCCTTTGGTTCAGGGAAGCCGACATTTGACCAAGTTGCTGCTCAATCTATTTGATCACTGTGGAATGTGATTCAAATTTCTATCTCATGCAGATATATCTCCCCAAATGTCCCTCAGCTGATGATCTATTGATTTTACTTTCTTGAGTTTCTCAGCCATTATGTTCTCTAATTTAGAGGGCCCAGTCTGACCCTCACGTGCATTAGGAGGAACATACAAACCTGTGTGGTCATTGCGATATACATCATTTTTTCTCCATTCTCCCTCTCTCTCATGACCTCAGTTCCGATCCCTATACCCGTTCTTGTTATAGTTGTCCCAATATTGGTTCTGACCTTGATTTTCAAAACTTTGGCACAAAGTGTTCCATCCAGATCCTTGGGCATTGGCTCGAAAACCTGCCACCTAGTTGTCCTAGAAGTTTTTCTCCTCCTCAAAATCTAAATGCTTTTTCCCCAATTCCTGACTCTGAGCTCCCACTACATTTACCTTTTACACATCAGAGCCCATGATATGCTTCGTGAGCAGTTCTAATGATGTCCGCATATGGGCCAACTCCTGATCAGGCTCATTCTCCTTTCTGTGTTGATACCTAGACATACTAATAGCATACTCACCTGCAGCTACTTTCGCTTCCCAGGTGTTCTAGACCCTATTCATCTTAGCCACTCTATCAAGAATAATGGTAACTTGGTCCCACGTGAACTCATCAACACTCGTCCCCCCACAGTATCTGCTACAACCTTTATGTTGTTGTTTAAGGATTTGTAAAAAAATTCCAACGAACTATCATGTGGAATTTTATGGCTCAGGCACTTGGTCAGCTTCTTCTTAAACCTCAACCATGTCTCATAAGGTGCCTCTGCTTTCAGTTGTTGAAAGTTATAAATTTCGATCTTTAACTGTAGCATCCTGGAAGGGAGAAAAAACCTTTCCAAGAAGGCCAACTTGAGATCCCTCCAGTTTGGTATGGAGTTATTGAACAACTCCGATAACCAAAGTGTGGCCTCTCCAGTTAGACAGAATGGGAAGATCCTTAGTCGTATAGCATCTTGGGTCATACTAGGTATCCTATACACCTTGCATATGCCCACAAAGTTCATCAAGTGTAGGTTAGCATCATCAGACGTACTATCACCAAACACCCCTTTCATATTCAGCAATTATATATTAGTGCTAGTGATATCAAACTTTTCCCCAGCAGGCAAAGGTGCTAGGATGATGGCTCCACTTGACCCGGCTTCATCAATATCTGGGTTATCCTCATCATAGAACTGAGAAGCATATTTTTGTCCTTGATTTCCCCTTCCATGGTAGCCAGTATTTACTACATCCTCCCGAGTATCTTCTAGCTCTTGAAGTGCTTCTAGAGGAGCTAACTCAGCTTGGTGAGCCTCTTCATCCAACCATGCCTCTCTCTGCTCAGGGTTCTCCATTCTTCGTAGAGTTCGCTCTAATTGAAGATCAAGAGGAATAACGGGGTTTCCGCTCCATCGAGTACATGGCATTCACCAAGAGACAACCTGTGGATGTCAAAAACAAAAAAAACATAAATGAGGAAATAAAAACTAAAAGTTAAACACAATAATTACTAATCCTATGTCATATTCCCCAGCAACGATGACATTTTTTATAATGCTCAAATCAGACCCCTGTAAAAGTATGACGTGGACATTGTCAATATAGGACCCAACAAAGGTTGGGGTCGATCCCACGGGGAATATGGTCAAGATATTGAATAATGCTAGTATTTAAGATTTAAGATTGTTGTCTCCTAAATGGGGTTTTTGTAAAAGAAAATATGTAACAATGCTAAGAATTGATTGTTGTTTATCAAGTTTATGAAAATAACTAGGGTAAGTGTTCCCCAGGGATTCATAACTACTTTGGGTATTATACTCGTGATCTACCCCAATGCTTACTTGTAGAACAGATAACTAGGGTTCATCTAAATGAGCAGTTCTTCTCTATTGGATGACTATACTCAATCACCAGATTAGGTCTCATGAGTGATTTCACTTCAACTATTATCAATTTGTTTCAAATTAACTATCTTCCATCAACATCTCAAGTCATACAATGTCCCATAAAGATCAAGGTTCTGTTGTAATTATCTTTTACTAATCTCTATTTTTCTATATTCAAGGAAGTAAAGAATTAGGGAAAGTCCTAATGTTGTGCTCCGTTAAGAAGCGTTGAAGATGAAGAGAATACAATACAAGAGTTTAGTAGTGATTTAGGGTCACTTTGTGCAACCCTAATTCATTAATTCACCATTGTTCCCACAGCCCTAGTTGTGGAGGTTTTAGCCTCTCATGGTTATAAGAGAATTATAAGTATTCATACACAAACACATAATTTAGAACTTACAAAGATGATTGGAAAAAACCCACTTGATTATTTCAAGAATTAAGGAAGAGCAATTTCAGAACCATGAAAAAATAAAATCAAGAAGACCTCCAAAAGTTGTTCTCAATAATCCAAAAACTTGAATAGAAAATCAACAAAAATTGTTTTCCACCAATTCTTACTTTTTTCTAACCTTTTATGACCGAAAGTAACCTAAAAAGTATTTATACAAATATTTAGAACCCTTTTCTAAGTAAACAGGGAAATCTGTTGAAATGACACCAACTTCACTTATGACCCATAACTGGATTGTACGGGTCATACCTTCACTCGTACGTTGGCTGGCAACATTCAATTTTTTCTAAGTGTTGGAAACTGGTACGACTCGTACCATGAACCTAAGAGTCGTACTATCTAGTTGTGGTTTGACCCTGAGAGTTTTGGTATCCTCTGAATATTTTTTATAAGTTTATCAGTACGACTCGTACTTGCATCCTATGACTCCTGACTCCTAGTCATACCTTGAGATCTATCGGTCTTCAATCCATCTGAAGTTTTCCACGGCTCCTTTGTACGGGTCTTAGGTAGATATCACAATCTGTGGCTTCTACCAATACCAGGAGACTTGTCATGTGCAACATCTTCTTAGGTTTTCTACAATTGTCGTGGTATGTCTCGTACCGTGCGTCGTACTTTGCCTTTTCCTCAAGAAAATATTTTGGACTTTTCCATGACTCTTAGTATGGCTCGTACCAGGATGATACAGCTTGTACTGAGTTCATAGTTAGCCTTTTTTTTGCAATGTTCCTCCTTTTGCGTATTTCAACTCCAACATCTATTTTCCCTTAAAACAAAGTTAAAGTGCATCATATCCTTATAAACACAGCTAAGTCCATGCTTATTTTCTCAGTTTTAAGTATCAAAAGTGTTGTAAACCCACGACACATCACTCCAAAAGCCTCACATGATGGCAGTGGAGTCTATACTTGCTGAAACTAATGAACTTGATTCACAGTTGGTGTCGTCACTAACTTGCCGATCACATTCACCAACTAACTGATATTTGACTGAATTGTAGACACACCATCAACCTCAAGTTTCCTCGAAACCTTGATTGTTGTGAACCCTATGCCTGAATCTTGGTAATCCTGAGTTCCAGGTGACATGAGATTTAGCAAAGCTTCTATCTTTTCATAACTTTTGATAGTATATGTCACTATGTAGTAGCATCATGTAAAATCTTTTACTTTGGCTTCAGCCCGTCTATGAAATTATGCCTAATGATCTCTTTTGGTTACATGTAATGAGGGTAATCTTACAGATAATGCTTGTATCTCTCAAAGCCTGAGCTGAGGTTTCACCATCTTTTTGAGTGAATCCTGAGATCTCTCCTCTTAACTCCTTTATTCTTCTCGAAGAGAAAAACCTGTTTATGAACTTACTGGAAAGAGCTTCCCAAGTGATAACGGACCCTGCTGGTTCATTCTGTAGCTATGTTTTTGCCTCTCCAATCAATGAGAATGGAAAAAAAGTGAGCTAAATGTACTCATCAGAGACGTTTTGGTAGTGAAAGTTCTCACTTAGTTCCACAAATGTCATCAAATGCCTATAGGGATTATCATGCGACTTGCCCTAATACTAACAAGTGTTTTGAACCAACCATGCAGTTCCCTCCTTCAATTCAAAGTTTCCAGTGATGGTCAGCTTGATGATTGCTTTAGAAGAATTGTCCAAGTTTGTCCTAGCAAAATTCAACACTAGAATTCATTCTTGGTCGTTGGCTTGGTCCTTCCCATTGTTATCTGCCATTACTACCTGATGTGTTATGGGTTTATAGTAGTTTCAATGCTTAAAACTGATAAAAGATGCATGGTCTTAAGTGTGTTTATTCAGATATAATGGACTTTTGCTTCATTTCCAGGGAAATCATGGGTTGGAGATGAATTGTATAAAAGAAGTGAAAAAGTGCATAAAATGGTGAAGTTGCAGGCTTCAGTACGAGTCGAACCTTGGTGGTGTGAGCTATACTATGCATTCATGATTAAATTCCTGAGGAAATGCACAAGGTGATGGCTAAGTACGACTCTTGTTACGAGCTGTACTAGAGAAGTTTTAGAAAAGTACAGAAGTATGCACTTGTCTAGTCTCCTGGTATGGTAAGCATCTACAAGTTGTGATGACCACATACGACTCGCACAAAGGAGCCATGGTGAAATTTAGAGCAAAAGTTGTTAGGAAGATTCCAGGGTACGAGAGGATACCATGAGTCGTAAGATAAGGTACGAGTCATACCAAAGCACTCGCAAAAATATTCAGAGGATGCCAGACTTCACAGTATCATACCACAAAAAAAACGTACGACTCGTAATAGCATTGTACGAGTCATACCACCTCCTAGGACTTAACCAATTTCAAAGTTTCCTAGCATTGTACGGATGGAAGGTACAACTTGTAGCTACAAGCTACAACTCGTAGGATCTGGTGGCGACAGTTATAACAGTTTCCCTATTGATTTAGGAAAGGTTTCTGATTATTTGTATAAATACTTTTCTAGGTTATTTTTTATAGGAGACCGACGTTTTGATAGAGAACCGATACTTTTGAGATTCCTTTGAGTTGTATTCGCATTTTCTTGAGTTTTTCAATATTCTTTGAGGATCAATTACATGCATTTCTTGAAGAATTTATTCATTATTCTTGATTTGTTCAAAGTTGAATTGTGCAATAATCAATTAGATTTTATTTCAATCATTATTGTAAGTCTCTAATTATGATTTGCTCTATGAATTACAATTATTTTCTTACCAACATGAGAGGCTAAAACCTCCACAACTAGAATGGTGAGAACCATGGTGGAATAACCAACTAGGGTTTACACATCGTGATTCAAAACCAATACTTATGTCTATATTGTCAACGACCGTTTACACTCCATCCTAGTGAGGATAAAAGTTTGACGTTATCGAAAATGGCATCATTGCCGAGGAATGTAGTTTGATAGCCTTTAGTTGTTTGTTAATTTGTTGCATCTTGGTTGGTTTGACTTTACTCTCGTGATTGGTGCCATTTAGGTTGATTTTGACATGAGTTAGCAGTCACAAGAAGGAGAAGGTCCAGTAGATGGGCGTATGGATCATGAGGATGACGATCCTGTGATGCCCAATGTAGAGGTGTCATTTTCCTACCTCCTACGATAGGGGATGTCATATTTCATGTTACGAGTACAATGCTGCACTTACTCAAAATGAAAGGTCTCTTCATAGGGATGCCAAGTGAGGATGCAAACAAGCATCTCCAAAATTTTCTTGAGATTTCCCAACCCTTCAACATTGCAAATATAAGTCAGGTGTTGATTAGATTGAGGCTCTTCCCATTTTCACTAATAGGGGAAGCAACGATATGGTTGGAGGAGTTGCCTCCCCGAACTATTACCTATTGGAATGAACTCACAGAAGCATTTTTGGTTAGGTTCTTCCCTCAAGCAAGGATGCTACAACTGACGGATGATATTGCCAACTTCCGACAACTTGTTGGGGAACAACTCCATGAAGAATGATTGAGGTTCAAGAAAAAAGTAGTCATTTGACCAAACCATGATTTACCCGATGGGGTCTACTTTAGAGATTATATAGTTCATTAGATTCTATCAATAAGTCCATGACGAATAATTTCGTGGGGGGTTCTATGAAGGATCAGCCCTATGGAATAGCAAAAGCACTTCTTGACAGAATGACTAAGACCAATCGAGCATGGCATACTAGAGAAATGGAGGTATCTTCTAGTGGTGCTTCTCCCAATCTTATGACTACTAAGATGAGAAAAAGGGATCAGGCTAGAAATGGAACTCTTGTTAAGATATTGACCCAGTTAGAGTTGATGACAAAACATGTGACGAGAGCTGGTGCAAAGAGTGTGAATGTTGTAAATGCCCAAATTCATATTTAATTTGATGATGACATTTCACCCCCGAGATATGAGGAGTGTCAATACATGGCGGGTCAATTGGGGGGTTCTCCTCCTGGGTATCAAGGTGCCAATCAAGGCCCTTGGCTCCCAATGGAGGAGAATCAAGTTTGAAAAAACTGTAATAATCAAGGATGGGGGAAATAGAAATGATCAATAGGAGAATAGAGATCAAAATCACGAAGGAGAGCAATACCACTGAAGTGCTAACCCCTATGTGCCTCCTCCAAAAGTAGAAGCATCTCAAGGCATCCCAGGAGTGAGTGATGTGGGCAGTTCGAAGATTGAAAAAATATTATCTCGGGTGTTGAAGAAAGTAGAATCCATAGATAGTGGGGTTAATGAATTAAAAGGGGAGATGTCTAACCTTGCCCAAGTAGTAAGTTCCCACTCAGCATCGATCAAGCATCTTGAAGCCTAAATGAACCATCTATCTTCACAAATGAACCCCTATATTAAGGGTGCACTACTGAGTGACACTGTTCAAATCCAAAGAAAGATGTCCATTGCATTGTCACGCTCCAAGTCTACACCCTGGACGTAACACGGTACTTGAAGCCAAGAGTGACCCCAAGTCAACCCCTGGTCTATCATTCACTAGCATTCTGAGTAAACATGCATAGTGGAGATTTTAAATAATATCATAAAAACATTTATGAAAGACAAGTCTGAAATCATAAAATTCAAAACACTTGAATAATACTGGAAAATCTAAAAATCATGTCTGTCTGAAAGCCATCTAACTGACTAGTTGTTGGGACAAGCCCCTAGCTAAATCTAAGTCTAACCAAAACTAAATAATGACTGAAAGAAAGAAATAATTCCCTTGGATGATGAGGACTCACACTTCAACTGTTGGGCGGAGAATCTGAACTGCGGCGTCTAGCGGTGCTGAGTCTGAGAACCTACAACTGTATCATGAAACGACAGCATAAAAGTTTGCGTCAGTACTTTGAATGTACTGAGTAAGTGGGAGAACCATGAATAGCATGATACAACTGGGAACTGAACTGATACGATATGATATGACCAACTGAAATGCTAAAAACTGATACAACTAATAATAAACTAAAATGGTCAAAACTGACCCTGGCTAATGGTCATAAACATGTTCTAAGTTTGAAATACTGAGTCTGAAATACTGCACTGAACTGATCTGGACTGAGGAATCTAATAGAAAGCTATACTGAATAGTGGGAGAGGCTATAACTGACTTATAACCACGTGAGCTAGACATGGAGTCGATGTATACACCCCACCGGTAGTACCCAATATACCTTTTCAGGGTATAAAGGCATGGACTGTGAGAATCACTGTCAAAGGGGGCCATGAGGCCAAGTAAATATATATAACCTACAGTGGCAACGTAGTTTTGGAACCTAGGTGCACTGCAACCCCAACCCTTTCGGTGCTAAATCCTACTCCCACTGGATAATTCTATTACTACTACTACTGACAAGCGGATAGCTCGATACTGGGGTCAAAGACTATACTGACCCAGGGATACTGTCAGAGAGTTCCCTGAGCTGAGCATCTTATAGGTCCAGATTTGGAAACTGAGTTCTAAGACTGGTCAGATCTGCTTATCTGGTAGCATCGTAACCGTCTAGATAACAAATTGATAACTGAACTAGGGTCCAGGGGTTGGTCAGAGCTATAACTGGAATGTCATGACCGTCTATAGACCAAATAACTGAAATCTAAGTTTGAGTCTGATAATTGAGAGGCACCAGTGACACCTCGGGAAAAGACTATAGTTAAACTGATCAGCTGACATAACTGACTAACACAAAAACATTCTAATACTGTGACTGAAACTGAACTGACATTCCTAAGTGATACTGAGTAAATAAATTCCTATATGAGACTGAGTTTCGGATACATACAAATACTATAGGAATTTCCTAACTTCGATGAATTTTAGAGCATGACTCAATAATCCAACAAACACACAGGATTCTAGTTTCTGCTCCAAAGTTAGTCTAAAAATCTTACTTCACTGGAATAGACATCATTTTAGTCACAAACGGGTGGAAATAAACTATAATGAACATAAACTTGAATTCCACAAGAATTAATCAAGAACCATAACAATATCTTAAATTTCATAATTTCAGGGTTAGAACTGAAAGTTAACTGAGGAGGGTTCTGGGGACACAAGGGGAGAACAATCTCCTTGTTGAATTCCCACATACCTGTAGAAGAAACCCTGGTGAAAATCCCTGAGAAGAACTGAGAAGAAAATTAACCCTTGCTCCTGCTCTATGCTTTTTGTCAGAGTTTCTACGCACTGTTCTTGAGGGAGTTGGGAGGAATGAAGAGAAAGTGTCATTCTAATACCTTTAATTCTCTCCTATATTAACCCAAAACGACAAGGTTTCAAGTCAAAAAGGCTGGGAAAGTACAAAAATAACCCTGGCATAAAGAACTGAAAACTGCCCGACCCTAAACAACGGATCTCAGGATGGACAGTTGGTTCAAACAATGGCCCGTTGAAAGCTGTCGTTGGTTATTGTTTCTGAAGCGAAGCCCACTGGACTGATATCACGAGAATATTCAATGGTCTATTGGGAGAATCAATGAACCGTTGGTTCCTATCGTGGTCTGGAAGAGGGAAACTCGGGCCCTAAGATAATGAGTGATACAACAACTCTTTGGTAGCAATAACGTGTCGTTGAACCCACTCGTTGTCAACACTGCCGAAGTCTAGTTCCTGACGACGGGTGTAAAGGACGATATGTTTGGTGTTAACAACAAGATGTGGATTCCACTTGTTGATTCCTACAACAAACCCAACCCTCACTAAAGTCTAACGACGGCTGCCTACACTGGGTCCCTGGAACTACCAATGGCTCGTTGGTCAGTTCGTTGTTTCTGGGAGAAGAATATGTTGAGCAAAACATGACCCCTTACAATCGACCGTTGGTTCTACCAATGGTCTGTTGTCTATGCCGTCTGAGATAGAAAAATTTATGGTTTCTTATGGTTTTTCATGCAATGTCAGAATTTGGTCTAGAAAAGTTTTGGGGTGTTACAATATCTCCCCCCTTGGGATCATTCATCCCCAAATAAATACCAAAATTAGGAAAAGAGCTAAGATTTCTAAAATTGAGGCTATTACTAATTTCTGGAGGAGTAACTGACTCTGGACTGACTTAACCATACTAACAGAGCTAATGCAATTAGAATGCATGTAGAAAATCTAAATAAGGCTGATGAGTACGGAACTGAGTAGAGTACTGAGAGGGGATCTAATACCTAATTCTGGGTCTAAACTGGATGGGAACAATTGAGGGTATCTGACCATCATGTCTGCTTCTTCTTCCCATGTGGCTCCCTCAACTTGCTGATTTCTTCAAAGCACCTTGACTGAAGCTATCTCCTTATTGCTCCACTTATGAACCTGACGGTCAAGGATCTGGATTGGTACCTCCTCATATGTGAGACTATACTTTATCTCCACACTGTCCAATGGCACTACTGAAGTTGGATCACCGATGTACTTCTTCAGAAGTGACACATGGAAAACGGGTGTACTGCTACTAGTTCGGAAGGTAACCCTAGCTTATAGGCCACCTTACCAATCCGTCTCAGAATCTTATAGGGTCCCACATATCATGGATTGAGCTTTCCATATTTCCCAAATCTCATCACCCCTTTCATGGGTGAAATCTTCAGATATATCCAATCTTCAACTGCAAACTCCAACTTCTTCTCTGCACGTCGGCATAAGATTTTTGACGGCTCTAAGTTATTTTCAACCTTTCTCGGATGAGCTAAACTTTCTGCATTGCCTCATGCATTGAATCTGGCCCTATCAAGGTAGCTTCACCAACTTCAAACCACCCTATAGGCAATCTACACCTTCTACCATACAATTCTTCAAATGGGGCCATCTGGATGCTGGAATGGTAGCTATTGTTGTACACGAACTCAATAAGAGGAAAATGGTTATCCCAATTACCTTTAAAATCGATTGAGCACACCCTCAACATATCTTCTAGGGTCTGAATGGTCCGCGCAGCTTGACCATCAGTCTGCGGGTGAAAGGCTATGCTGAGCTTGACCTGGGTACCTAGTCCTTTTTGAAAAGACTTCCAGAAGTGAGAGATGAATTGGGTACCTCTGTATGAGATAATGGAAAAGGGAACTCCATGAAGTCTGACTAGCTCCCGAATATAAACTCTAGCATAATCCTTGGCTGACTCTGTGGTTTTGACTGGGAGGATGCGAGCTGACTTAGTTATCGATTGACTACTACCCAGATCGAGTTATGTAGCCGCCGAGTCCAGGGAAGACCTGTAATGAAGTACATATTTACTTCTTCCGACTTCCAAGTGGGTATACTGATATCTTGAGTCATGCCTCCGGGTCTCTGGTGTTCTACCTTGACTTACTGGCAATTCAGACGCTATGCTACAATTTCAGCGATATCCCTTTTCATTCCGTTGTGGCAGTAAATATCCTGCAAGTCGCAGTATATTTTAGTAACACTAGGGTGAATAGAGTATCTCAAGTTGTGTGCCTAGGCCAGTATCTGCTGTCTCAACTTACCAACATCCGGTACACACAACATGCCCTGGTAACAGAGCACCCCATCTCTCCCTTAGGAGAAAGCTTCTATCTCGTTTCTGATGACTGCTTTCTTAAGTTTAATTAAAATGGGATCCTCATCCTGTTTGGATTTGACTTCTACTACCAAGGATGAATCTGACTCTCTTTGCATTACCACGCCATCTTCAGCTGAATCCACCCACTACGCCCCTAACCGGTCTAGCCTGTGAACTTCTTTCACTAGCTCCCTCTTGCCTTCCTCAATGTGAGCTACACTTCCCATAGACCGTCTGCTTAGGGCGTCAGCCACCATATTGGCCTTGCTTTGGGTGGTAGAGCACACTCATGTCATAATCCTTTAAGAGCTCCAATCACCGTCTCTGACACAGGTTTAGGTCCTTCTGGCTGAACACATACTGAAGGCTCTTGTGATCTGTGAACACATCTACGTGAGCCCCGTACAAGTAGTGTCTCCATATTTTAAACACAAACACCACTGCTGCTAGCTCCAAGCCATGAGTTGGATTGTTCTTCTCATGGACTTTGAGCTTTCTAGAGGAATAGACTATCACTTTTCCCCGCTGCATCGACACACAACCAAGTCCAACTCTGGAGGTGTCACAATATACAACAAACCCATCTGTCCCTTCTGGCTGGGTCAAAACTGGAGTGGTAGTGAGTCGATTCTTTAGCTCCTGAAAACTCTTCTCACACTCATCCGACCACTGAAATTTCACCTTCTTTTGGGTTAACTTGGTCAGAGGGGATGCTATGGAGGAGAAACCTTCCATAAATCGTCGGTAATAGCCTGCTAAGCCTAGGAAACTCCTGATTTTGGTAGGAGAGGTAGGTCTGGGCCAATCCTTCACTGCTGCTATTTTATGGGGATCTACTTGTATCCCCTCACCTAAGACCACATGACCCAAGAAAATCACAGGCTTCAACCAAAATTCACACTCGCTGAACTTGGCAAATAACTAGCGATTTCTGAGGGTCTGCAATGCTAACCTTAGGAGATGGGCATGCTCTTCTTCATTTCTGGAGTACACTAGAATGTCATTGATAAATACAATGACAAACATATCCAGGTACTACATGAAGACCCTATTCATCAAATCCATGAAGGTTGTTGGGGCGTTCGTTAACCCAAAGGACATTACGATAAACTCATAGAGACCATACCGAGTTCTAAATGTTATTTTCGGTATGTCACACTCTCTAACCCTTAGCTAATGGTACCCTAACCTGAGATTGATCTTGGAGAAACAGCTGGATCCCTGAAGTTGGTCAAATAGATCATCAATTCTAGGTATAGGGTACTTGTTCTTAACTATGACCTTGTTCAACTGACGGTAATCTATGCACATTCTGAAGGTACCATCTTTCTTACACACGAATAGCACTGGAGAACCCCAGGGAAAGATGTTGGTTCTGATAAACTCTTATCAAGAAAATCCTTTAACTACTCATTAAGCTCAACTAGAGCCATTTTGTTAGGAGGGATAGAGAGGGGTTGAGTGTCTGGGAGGAGATCTATTCTGAAGTCTATCTCCCGTTCAGGGGGAACTCCGAGAAGATTTTCAGGAAATACATCTGGGAACTCGCTGGTAACTAGAACTGACTGTATGGCCAGGGTATTAGAGTTGAATCCTTGACCCGAACCAGATGATATAGACATCCTTTGGAAATGAGTTTCTAGGTCTTAAGGAAGGAAATAAACCTACCCTTACGCGCTGAACTACTTCCCAATCATTCTAACACTCGTTCATTCAAAAACTGAAACTTGACAACTCTAGTTCTGTAGTCAACTGAGGCATAGCAGGAGTGTAACCAATCCATGCCGAGAATAAGATCGAAATCGACCATGTCTATCTCTACGAGATCAGTTGAAATTACTTTATTCAGGATTGAGACTAGGCAGTTTCTATACACCTGGCTGGCTCTAACTGACTCGCCAACTGGGGTAGAGACTGAGAATGGTTCTGAGAGGACCTTTGGACTTATATTGAACTGAACTACTATATACAGAGTCTCGAACGAAAGAGTAGCTCCCGGATCTAAGAGGACATATACATCTAGATGGAAGAGATGTAACATACTAGTAACTACGTCAGGTGAGCTTTCCTGATCCTGATGAGAAGATAGAGCATAAAAATGATTCTGGCGCTGGCCACCATCTGTACCTGATGAGTTGGCTTGCTGAGCTGGTCGGCCTGATTGAGCTGCTGAGGTAGTGGATTGTGATCTCCCTCACCCTGCTAACGGGTACTCTCTGAGTCGGTGCCTAAGATGTCCACATCCAAACCAACTCTCTTTGCCCTGTAGACACTCTCTGGGGATGATTCTTTCCGCACTTGGGGAAAGCTGGATACCTGTTCCCTATATTGTGGGCCTGAGACAGAGTGCCAGATGACCCACCCCTCTGATCCTAGTGGGACCGAAAGGTCCTGAGCTAGGTGCGGGGCCCTCTGTTGTTACTGATGTTGTGGGCGGATACCACCGCCAGATCTTTGGTGGCCAAAATCTGGATGACCAATTCTTTCCTACTTGTTCTTACGCTCCATATCTTTCAACGTCTCAACCTCAACCTGCTAGGCATAAACAATCAGGCTAGAGAGGTCCATGTCCTTGATAAGCATCACGGTCCTGCACTCCTTGAGAACCAGATTGGATACTCCATTAACGAACTTCAGCATGCGAGCCCTTGGCTCGACCACCATCTCTGGAGCATACTTTGATAACCTGGTAAACTCCAAAGTATACTCCTCTATTGTACGGTTGCCTTTTCGTAGGTTCATAAACTCTGCCATCTTAGCCTCTCTCAGCTCCTAGGGGAAAAACCTATCCAGGAAAGCTTTGCGGAATTCTTTCCACTCCACTGGTCCTGCTTCCGCTAGCCGCCCCTCCTTCCACTACCCATACCAAACCTGGGCTACCCCTTTAAGCTGGTAGGCATCCAGGTCAGCACTCTCGGAGGAGCTGACACCCAAAGTGCGGATAATGTTCCTAACTTTACCTACAAACTCTTAGGGGTCCTCCCCCGCTTTTGTTCCATGAAAATTCAGAGGATTCATCCGAGTAAAATCTCGTACTCGAGAAGCTACTGTGAACCCATTTGTGGCTACCGGAACCACCTACCGATTCACCTAATTGGTCACGATTTGTGCTAGTAACTGAATGTACACACTAAACTCTGCAGTAGAAATCGAATCATCTTAAGGAGTTGTGCGGGTTGGTGGGGCAGGTCTGTTGGCATTTCCGGACCTCCTTCCGTTACCTCGTCTAAGAGGCAAGGTTCACTGAAATGAAGTAGAGCACGAATTAGAAGAACATTTCTGGAATTGAACTTTAACTCATGATAAGGAATATGAACAAAAGGTGGAGTTTTTCCTAATAAAATCTCGTAGCCTCCTCGTCATAAGTGTGGTACACTTCAGACCCATGAAAAGGACTCTACTCGATGCGGCTTTCAGACATTCCAAGGATACTCTAAACCTAGTACTTCGATACCAAGTTTGTCATGCCCCAAGTCTACACCCTGGACGTAACACGGTACTTGAAGCCACAAGTGACGCCAAGTCAACCCCTGGTCTATCATTCAATATCATTTTGAGTAAACATGCACAATGGAACTTTTAAATAATACCATAAAAACATTTATGAAAGAAAAGTCTAAAATCATAAAATTCAAAACACTTGAATAATACTGGAAAATCTAAATATCATGTCTATCTGAAAGCCATCTAACTTAGTAGTTGCTGGGACAAGCCCCCAGCTAACACTAAGTCTAACCGAAACTAAATAATGACTGAAAGAAAGAATAATGCCCTCGGATGATGAGCACCCACACTTCAACTGCTGGGCGGAGAATCTGAACGGCAGCGTCTAGCGGTGCTGAGTCTGAGAACCTGCAGCTATATCATGAAATGATACAGCATAAAAGTATGCATCAGTACTTTGAATGTATTGAGTAAGTGAGAGAACCATGAATAGCATGATAGAAATGGTAACCGAACTGATATGACATGATATGACCAACTGAAATGATGAAAACTGATACAACCAATAATAAACTGAAATGGTCAAAAGTGACCCTGGCTGATGGTCATAAACATGTCCTAAGTTTGTAATACTGAGTTTGAAATACTGCACTGAACTGATCTGGACTAAGGAATCTGATAGTAAACTATACTGAATAGTGGGAGAGGCTATAACTGACAGATAACCACGTGATCTAGACATGGAGTCCGATGTATACACCCCACCGGTAGGACCCAATATTCCTTCCCAGGTTATAAAGGCATGGACTGTGAGAATCACTGTCAAAGGGGGCCTTAAGGCCAAGTAAATATATATAACCTATGGTGGCAACGTAGTTCTAGAACCTGGGTGTGCTGGAACCCTGCCCTTTCGATGCTAAGTCCTACTCCCACTGGATAATCTATTACTACTACTTCTGATAAGCGGATAGCTAGATACTGGAGTCCAAGACTATACTAACCCAGGGATACTTTCAGAGAGTTCCCTAAGCGTCTTATAGGACCAGATTTGGAAACTGAATTCTAAGACTGGTCAGAGCTGCTTATCTGGAAGCGTCGTAACCGTCTAGAGAACAAACTGATAGCTGAATTGGGGTCCGGGGGGTGGTCAAAGCTATAACTGGAATGTCATGACTTCTTAATGGACCAAATAACTGAAATCTGAGTCTGATTCTTATAACTTAGAAGCACCACTGACACCTCGGGAAAAGACTATAGTCAAACTGATCAGATGACATTACTAGCTAATACTGAAACATTCTAATACTGTGATTGAAACTGAACTGACATTCATGAATGATACTAAGTAAATAAATTTCAAAATGAGACTGAGTTTCTGATACATACAAATACTATAGGAATTTCCTTACTTTGAAGGATTTTAGAGCATGACTCAATAATCCAACAAACACACAGGATTCTAGTTTCTGCTCCAAAGTTAGGCTAAAAATCTTTCTTCACTGGAATAGGCATCATTTTAGTCACAAATTGGTGGAAATTAACTATAATGAACCTAAATTTGAATTCCACAAGAATTAATCAAGAACCATAACAATATCTTAAATTTCGTAATATTAGGGTAAGATCTGAAAGTTAACTGAGAGATGGTTCTGAGGGACGCAAGGGGAGAACAATCTCCTTGCTGAATTGCCACATACTTGTAGAAGAAACCCTGGTGAAAATCCCTGAGAAGAACTGAGAAGAAAATTATCCCTTGCTCCTGCTCTATGCTTTCTGTCAGAGTTTCTACGCACTGTTCTTGAAGGAGTTGAGAGGAATGAAGAGAAAGGGTCATTCTATTCCCTTTAATTTTCTCCTATATGAACCTAAAACGACATGGTTTCAAGTTAAAAAGGCTGGGAAAGTACAAAAATACCCCTGGCAGAAAGAATTGAAAAGTGCCCGACCCTGAACAATGGATCTCAGGATGGACCGTTGGTTCAAATAAAGGCCCGTTGAAAGATGTCTTTTGTTCTAGTTTCTAAAGCTGGGCCTACTGGACTGAAATCACAGGAAGATCGAATGGTCCATTGGGAGAATTAATGAGCCATTGGTTCCTATCATGGTTTAGGAGAGGGAAACTCGGGCCCTAAGACAACGAGTGATACAACAACTCATTTATAGAAAAAACATGTCATTGAACCCACTCATTTTCAACACTGCCGAAGTCTAGGTCCTAACGACGGGTGGAAAGGATGGTCCATTGGTGTTAACAACAAGCCATGGATTCCACTCATTGATTCCTAGTACAAACCCAACACATACTGGAAGTCTAACGACGGCTGCCTACAGTGGGTCGTTGGAACTACCAATAGCTTGTTGGTCGGCTTGTTGTTTCTGGGAGAAGAATATGCTGAGCAAACCATGACCCCATACAACCGACCGTTGTTCTACCAACGGTTCGTTGTTTAGGTTGTCTGAGATAGAAGAATTTCCGATTTCCTGTGGTTTTTCATGCACCGTCGGTATTTGTTTTAGAAAAGTTTCAGGGTGCTACATACATGGAAATCGAATCTAGGAGTGGGAATATATTAAAGGATGTCGGCGTGAAGTCCAAGGATGTTGTTGCCCCGAAGGCTAAGGATGATGATGTTGTGGAAGAGGTGCCAAAACATCAGGTGTTTGTGATGATGAAGAAGGGAAGGATGAGGGGGAAGTTGATTTGACTCCTTCACATGACGTGATGGGAAGTGAAGGCAAGAAGCCTCCAATGACAAAGATCAAGAAACAAGAGTTCCACCTCCATATCCACAGCGGTTGACCAAGAAAAAGGAAGATACTCAATTTTGCAAGTTTATAGAGATGTTTAGCAAATTATCCATCAATATACCGACTAGGGATGCTTTGATTCAAATGTCAGGCTATGCAAAGCTTATGAAGGAGCTCTTGAAGAAAAAGAAGATGGTTATACGGGTACCGATGAGGTGACCCATCATTGTAGTGTAGTAATGACTAGCAACCTTGATCCATAATGTGAGGATCTAGGGGCATTTATCATTCCTTACACAATTGGATTGTGCATGTTCGATAAAGCTCCTTACGATCTCGGTGCTAGTATCAATTTAATGCCTCTAATTATCTTCAAAAAACTCGGGTTAGAGAATCCCAAACCTACATCCATAAGGTTGTTGATGGAAAATAGGTCGATTAAATGACCCGTTGGAGTGCTAGTTTATTCCTTGTGAGGGTAGAAAATTTCATACTCCCAACTGATTTCGTTGTGCTAGATTGTGAGATGGACATCGAGGTGCCAATTATCTTGGGGCGCTCATTACTAGCAATACGAAGAGCTTTGATTGATGTGGAGCTTTGGGAGCGTAAGTTCCGAGTAGGTGGTGACGAGGTTACCTTCAATGTATATAAGCCTATTAAGCCCCTACATGAGCATAGCCTATTAAGCCCCCGATAAGTATAAGGTCTTGGAAGTGCTTGATGGTGAGGGAGAGCATGATGGCTCTTTTTATGATGAAATTGAATCGGAGGATGACCCTCCGAAGTGTTGAAGCTTGAGATGGTATACGTTGTACCACAGCGTTACCTAAGGCGCTTATTGAGAGGCAACCCAAGCATTTTTATTTTGACCATTGTGATGTTTTTGTTGTTTTTGCTTTTTGTCAGAAGAATTGGAGGCAAGATAAGAAGGATAAAAATAGGGTAAGCATAGCGCTAGTCCAGCGAAATGATGATGCACACATGCGAAGCGCCGCCCTATCAAAGGTGATAAACAAAATGGTGGATAAAAAAGAGGAAACGAGCGACCTGTTGGTGGAACACCAATACCAATCCGTGAATCGCCAGTGCAACGCCGACTCAAACCAGTACACCTAGAAGTTATGGTCTATTCGGTGACCTAACCAGTGAATTTCAGTGCTAATAATCTGCAAACCGTTGAACAACCACCAATTTCTTAATAGTGAACTGAAAGGGTGATGGGTACTAATGTTGAATACAGTGAATCACCAGTACCTATGTGGGTCCAAGTACGTAAATCTTTTAAGATGTTGACTACTCCATGGATAAACCCCGATACGGGTATTTAAAATACCGGTCAAACCCTCTTTAAATTCCCATAAACCTTTTCTCCCACCTTTACATTTCCCCATTACACCTTTTTAACTTCCCCATACACTACCTTTCCATCTTCCCACCATTAAATCCACCTTTTTACCTACCAATCCTCTCCACTTCGTATTTCCTAGAAGTTCCACATTCCACTCCCCTCATTTCATCACTATTCACTTATCTCTTCACTACATCAAAGCAAGAAAATTTTTGTAGGAACCCCATTTTTTAGAAACCCCAAGCTTTGATCTTTCTCTTCTCTTCATTTTCAAATCCATTCAATATGTGTTTCTTGCTTTGCTTTTGATTTTTGTTTAAACTAGTTAATTTTCTCGGTCTTTGTAATCATTTAAAAATAAAAGTGAACTTGCTAGAGTGATCATTTAATATAAATTAATTTACAAAAAATAATAATAAATATGAAAAATACTTCAACTAATTTTCATTTATACTGACATGTCTAAAGTCTAAACTAATCAAATCTCTTTTTAAGCAAAATTTGAAAGTTTAAAATAATATCGAGTAAAAGAGCTTCCAAAATTATAGTAAATCAATACAAAATAGACTCCTTTCCCATTGTTGCTCACTCATCAAAATGGTCTCCAAAATAATATTAATAAATAAATAAAAAGATACAACAATCTTGAATTGCAAATCCACAAGCATAAATATAATAGTCTTTACTCTCATTAGGGTGGAAAGAATGTACGATATATCATATATGAAACGAAATTCTTCTCCTTAATACTTATAATTTTTTTTGATATTATTATTTTGCACTGTCATTGATGCACCAAATCTGAAAAATATTACTATATATTATTGTTAAGAGAAAGCCGACTAGACAAATAAATACATGAAAAATAAATACAAATGACAGTGCTGCTAGAACTTCAGAATTCTCTATCCACTTTAAGCAAAAAGGGATTTTCTACAAAAGATGGCACCATGAAAAAGAATAACAATAAAATACTTGCTATATTTCAATTTTTATTTCAGAGATATGCAACCCTAAATGATTAGATCAGATTACTTGAATGGATTGCATAACCTTGCTTACGCATCCTTGGATTCATTTTGGTGAATAAGATATTCCTATGAGTATCTTTTAACAATTTATGCATGAAAAATAACATCATCATATACTATTAATAAGTATGTGGATTTACCAATTAAAGTAAATATTTAAACATCTTAATTAAATAAATATAGGATGAAATATCCTTGAAGTTTAAATGTAAAAAAAAATTGATGTAAAGAAGTCATGTGAAGAAACTCAATATCAACTCAGGACATTAAGATAATTTTGATATCCCATAACAAATCATACCATAGAACTTCACACTAAACAATTAATGAAGAGATTATACTTGACTATTAAATCTTATGTTGGCAAAAAAGTAGAGTTACTTTATGAAGTAAAAATAATTATATATATATATATATATATATATATATACTAATGTCATAAATAATTTACAATGGACATATTATCTATTAATTACAAAGAAAAAGTGCATGCTTGGCATGACGACCATTAACTATTACACAAAAGAAACTGTTGGATAAATTTTTTACCAGGACTTGCATAGATTTGTAAGATATAATGACTGAACCAACAAATCTAACTATATTCTTTTATCTTGATAATATTCTCCTCCAAAAGATATATATTTTTGGAAGATCCAACACGATTGTGATAGCATCTATGGAGGATCTGAGTAATATAGGTTATAATCATAAATGAAAAGTGATAAGCACAGTGACTATCCGTATAGCTTACTTAAGTATGTTTGGGATAAGGGATTATAGTTGTTGTAATGAGACATTATTTATTGAGGTAAAATAATTTATCCTAACATTATCAGGTTAAACTGGGAAGATGCAACTAATATACTTCATACTTTACACAAAATAGAAAAATAAAAAGTTATGATATACTTTATTGGTATACAAGTTCTTTCAACTTGAATTTTGAAAATGACTCTTGATACAATTATGTCTATTCAAGTTGATAAATGAAACTAATATTTTCTTTGGAAATCAAATTTTAGAAATGATATAATTAGAAATATTTCATCAATATCTAGTTTAAGGAACATAGCACTTGAAAGGCCCACACCTCCTATATAACATCCGACTTTGTTCCTCTTTTTTTGTACTCCTTCCTTCGTTTCTATTAATAGAAGCTCAAATCTTATTGATCACCTTAATTATCATAGTCAATGAGTATATCATATGACTACTGAATTTCCTACCAAAAAATATCCAAGTAAGATAGTGACTAGATGACCCCTAAGTTGGTTACATAATAGTACTATTAAATATTTACATCAAATATTTCAAGCATATAAGTGCTAAAAATATATAAAAGAGATACAGAGAAAAAATAATGGATGAAACTAATGGTCATGGTTAAAATTATTGGTGATTTACAAGAATTGAAAAAAACCACAAGAATAACATACAAAAAGCAAAAAAAGAGAATTATTTATATTATCATGCTAAAAATGAATACAAAAAGGTCATTTTCTTGTCCAGATTTTAAGCAATTTAGTAATTTTTTTGGGATTAATACTCTCCATTGTTCTTTTGTGTTCATAATCAAACATTCAAAACCACCATCAAAATGAATAATAAGAACATACATGCTCCTTTTTCAAATAAGGAGTAACATTATCAATAAATAGCTAACCAAGAAATTTATAGTCGATCAAGCACACGCGCATCATAAAATAAAGATATAACCTATTATAAAACAAAAGACAACAACAATTCAACAATTACATTCGATTCTTTTAGTGAAACTATCAAAAGTTACATCTCCAATTTTACTCTTCAGAATGTATAGTTGATAAAATACTAAATCAAATACATTCTGTTGTGAAAAAATATATTATTTTATTGAGATTAAGTAAATCGTTAAATTAACTCAGGCATGTTATGAAGCAATGTTGCAGTAATTTTATTTTTCTACTTCAGAGCAAAGTGTTGAAAAAAGACTCACAAAACATAGGAGCAAGAGGAAAATCAAATTCATAATTGGAATGGGTCTCCCTTTTTATGATCGAAAGAAAAAGTATTGACATTTATTTCATCTTTCGCTCAGCATAAGCACCTAAAATATACATATATAACTTGAGTGAAGGCGAATATTGCTCACGACAAAATCACAGATCTTCTACTTGTTTAAAGTTCTTTTGGCCCTATATACATAAAATGTGCATCTTCTGGAAGAGACAAAAAATTGGATGAAAAAAATTATGTAGATATCTTCCTTTTTTCCCATCTTCAAGTCATCCCTCAATCCCAAAATTCATTTTGAGATCCTCAAGTTGTCGCCAACCCGTAAATTACTAATATGATCAAAATTTGACAGTAATTCTATAAAATAAATAGTAAAATGAGAAGTCCATCATAATACCACAAATTGCATAACAAATAAATTGCAATGATTGATAAATTAGTTCACAAATTTAAAACCTAACAAATCAAAAAGTAGATTTGATATTTTAAGAGTTGAAATGCCATCTAAGAAATAGACAGGAATTTGTAAAGACCCAAACACACCTTTCTGATTTATTCCATAAGACACTCTAGTCACGTATGAAAAATCTCCCGACTTGTATTATAAACTGACATATATAATTGAAAGATTCTTTTTGTTTGTTGGGGATATAAAAGCATAAAATTTGGATCATAAGTAACAAATGAAAAGGGCATGAAGTTGATGGTAAATCATTTTAAAACTCACATGGAAAATAGAGAATACATGTATCTCACAATAAAATCACAAATCTCCGACTTGTATAAAGTTTTTTAGACCCTATATACATGTAACTCGAAACTTCTGGTAGAGACACAAAGCTGGATGCAAAAATTATGCAAATAGCTTTTCTTTTTTTTTTCATCTTCAAGTTATCCCTCAATTCCAAAATCCATTTTGAGATCCTCAAGTTGTCACCAATCTATAATTTACTTATATGATTAAAATTTAAAGGTAATTCTACAAAAGAAATAGTAAAAATGAGAAGTCAATTATAATACCACAAACTGCATAACAAAGAAATTGTAATGATTGAAGAATTAGCTCACAAAATTTAAAACCTAAAAAAATTAAAAGTAGATTTTCTCCTTTAAGAGTTGAAGTGTGATCTAAGAAATATAAAGAAATTTGCAAAGACCTCAACACCCATTTGCTTATCTGATCAAAACATGAAGATAATTCTACAAAAATTAGTTTAACATGAGAAGCCCAACATAATAACATGAACTTCTTAACAAATAAATTATAATGATTGACAAATTAGTACACAAAATTTAAAACCTAACAAATAGAAAAGTATATTTGATCCTGTCAAAGTTGAAGTCTCATCTAAGAAATAGACAGAAATTTGCAAAGACCCGAATACACCTTTCTCATTTGCTACACAATAATTCTAGTCATGTATGAAAAATCTTCCGACTTCTATTATGAACTGACATATATGATGAAAAGGTTTCTTTATTTGTTCGTTTGTTGGGATATAAAAGCATAAAATTTGGATCATGAGGAATAGATAAAAAGGGCATGAAATTGATGGTAAATCATTTAAAAACCCCCATAGAAAATAGAGAATACATGTATCTCACAACAAAATTACAAATACCTAACTTGTTTGAAGTTTTTTAGGCCCTATATATTTTGGTATATACATAAAGTTGGATGAAAAAATTATGCATATATTTTTTTTCTATTTTCAAGTCATCCGTCAATCCCAAAATCCATTTTGAGATTCTCAAGTTGTCACAAATTCGTAAATTACTTGTATGATCACAACTTGAAGGTAATTCTACAAGAAATAGTAAAAATGAGAATTCTATCATAACACCACAAAATTCATGACAAATAAATTGTAATAATTAAAAAATTACTTCACAAAATTTAAAACCTAACAAATCGAAAAGTAGATTTGACCTTTAAGAGTTGAAGTGTCATCTAATAAATAGATATAAATTTTCAAAGACTCAAACACACCTTTGACATTTACATCATAAGATATTCTAGTCATATATGACAAATCTCTTGACTTTTATTATAAACTGACATATACGATTGAAAATCTTTTTGATTATTTTTTGTTGGAGATATTAAAATCTGAATCATGAATAATAGATGAAAAAGCATGAAGTTGATGGTAATAATTTAAAAAGTCTCATTGAAAATAGAGAATACATGTATTTTCATAGAAAGAGAAAAGACCTTCTGAGAAAAAAAAACAGGGGAAAAAATTCTATAATTATCGGGAAATTGCAGAAGATGGAAAAGTTGTATGGTGTAATGAATAGGAGTTAATGTAAGTGACTTTTGGTTTTTCAAGAAAGCACCTTATAAGAAAAAATAGAATTTAAACTCTAAAAATTTGAGAAAAATGCCAAAAAATAGGCAAAAAGATAAATAGCTTTTCTGATCAATGAAGCATGCCACGTCACCAAGTTGAGGTCTCTCTTTTATATAAATATATAGATATGTGAATAATTTTTAGCATGTGAAAATCGAACTTTTCCCATGCATCTGTCCCCATTACCCCATTATTATGCTTGTCATTACTTTTGTATTATTCATATTATGTGTATGTTTGGGTGGTGATAAAATGTTGAATGGTAATGTGGGTATCCTTGGTGGAAAAATTCTTGATTCTTGATGTGATTGATTCTAGTTGGGAATGAAGTTTGAGTAGTCTCGTGTGTTTTTAGAATGCATAAGTTGCCCGATGATAGATGGAGTGACGTCTTTTTAAGGGTAAATTGTCACTTTTATTTGCCTTGTTGTTGTGTTGAGTGAATAAACCTTGAATTTGAAAACTTTGATTGATTTCACAGACTTTGGGATGAGCTTCATTGATCGGCTATCACTGGTGAACTGCTGGTTAGGCCCGGTGAAATGTCGGATGAAGCGCAAGATTGGGGTGTGAGACTTCAGGACACTATCCCAGACCTGCATCACACCAGTGCTCCAAGGGTCAAAACTGAAAAAACGTCACTGTGGCTCCGGCTAAACCATGTCTTCCCAATTTTCTAGTAATGACAAGCAGCTAACCGGCGGTACACCGGGTCCTAACGGTGCTACCAGTGCTTAACCACTGAACTCTTCTACTTGTTTGTCATCTAATTGTTATAATTCCTTTCCTTAGTTTAGGATAGATGCCAGTTTTTATTTTTCTTGAACAAAAATCTGAAAAGAAACATTATGGTATGGTACTAACATGGTCTTTATGACTTCATCCAGGCAACCCAATAAAGGCAAGGCCCCAGCTTCATCAGAAACAAAGGAAAAGGGAAAGTAAGGGAGACCCCAGCCCCTAATACTTGAGAAGCCATTATATTCTACGTGCCCAACATGGAGGGGCACTATGCCATTTGCAAAGGGAGCTCTATCATGGTAGAAAAGCGCTTCGATCTGGTGGAGCTGCAGGGTGATTTCCCCCATATCACAGCACAATTCATAGACCGCCAATAGCACATCTTTGCAAATCCTCTGCCCAACTTCTACTACAGCCTAGTGCCCGAGTTTTACATCTCATACCCGGCAAGGCAAGAGAGCATGCAACACAGAGGCAAGGTTGATGAATTCCCCTACCTTCCCTCAGTCATGATAAGGGGTGTAGAGGTGGACATTACACCGGTGACTATCAATTCGTTATTCTGGAAGGATAAGATTGACACTGCCTCTAAGTATGTTGCTAGAATTATTGACAAAGAGAACCAGTTCAGGTGGATAGCTCTCGTCATAGCCGCCAATACGTTTTTGGGCCTCTATGGGTGGCGAGACCTCCCAGCATGATCTTAATTTTGAAGGCAAGTTGTGGCTGGATTATGCCTTCAAAGACTAAGCAGAGGGTAAGTTTGGAAGCGCTAATCCTCATCATATGCTTCATGACAGGGGTCTCCATATATTTTGAAAAAATAGTGGCTATTCAGATGAAGAGGAAAGCAAGGCAATCTAGAACTTTAATGCCCTACATTGTGCTTATATCTTAACTATGCCTTCAAGATGAAGTGCCACTCTTCCCCAATGAAGCCCCTAGCTACGCTACCGATGTGATTATAATGGATAGAAAAAGGGACGCAGATGCTCCCAAGAGTAAGAGAAACTGGTTGCAGTCCTTTGAAGACCCCGAGGAGTCCTCTCACATGGGTTAGAGCAGGCCCTAATGGCCCCCGATCTCAACATACCACATCCGGAGGCATCGGGCCAGGCTTCAGGCGAAGCACTTACTAGGGGA
Organism: Datura wrightii; assembly: GCA_035772735.1. Taxonomy (NCBI): domain Eukaryota; kingdom Viridiplantae; phylum Streptophyta; class Magnoliopsida; order Solanales; family Solanaceae; genus Datura; species Datura wrightii. The sequence goes on along the minus strand of JASDFA010000004.1, from coordinate 23,504,975 downwards.
GCCTCACCTCCTCCCACATCATCCTAGCTGAGTAGCCTCCACATACTTCTAGAGGTGACACACTCCCATGAGAGCCACCTTCAGAAATTGGCTAAAAGTCTCCTTGCCTTGATTGTCAAGACGGTGAAAAAAGAGATAAAATCTATGTATGACTACTTGAGCAAACTATGTTCATTTGTGGATGTTGTGGATGGGGCTGTCACCTCCCTTTTGGATGAGGTAAGGTAGTGGAAAGGTCGGACATCAATGGCGGTGCCATATATGAGCGCACTTGACGCAGCTATGGCTGCCCCTTCTATAATCCGAGGCCCCATCAATGACTTGTTCGAGGGCTTGGGAGATGATGAGGAGGGCCTGAGAGACGAAGGCCATGATGGGGAGGCTAAAGCTGAAGATGATGAGGATGATGATGAGTGACCACTTCAGGGAGTTTTTAACCTCTCTATTTTGTATGCATACATTGGAGACAATGTATTGTTTGAGTTGGGGGTGGGATGAGTGTTTCTTTTGTTGTGGTCATTTTTATTGATGATTGTGTTTCACTTTTCGGGCTTTTGTTTTTAAGTTGTGATGATTGGTGAGACTTTGTCGGGCTTGGGATGGACTTGTCGGGCTTATTTTGTTGATGACTGATGTTGCCCTTATCAGGCTTTTATTTTGGTATTTGATTGAATTGTTACTGAACCTTTGTCGGGCTCAAAATTGATGAAAGAAGCAAAAATTTATCTTAAATTGTTAGTTCAAGTCTGATTTTCTTCTTTGCAAATAGTAGGTAGAGAATAAACTCCAAGGATTTTCTTTGTACCATGATTCTTTTTTGAGGAGCAATTTCTTTTTCTTTCTTTTTCTATTGTTGAACCCGGTGACATTTCCCAATGATTGATTTTAAGGGAACTTTCTTAAGGGAAAATGTCATGTCTTTCAGTCTTGTGAAATTGTTTTTGAGGGGTACCACCGAAAATAATTTTGTGTGGCATGAAAAATGTAGCACTCTCTTGTCATATATTGCACATTCCTTATTTGGCTTGTTGATTCACATGCTCAATGGTCGTAAAATCATAATCTAGCTTTGACGATGTATTGTGTGAACTCCTTGGAGTGTGATGCCTTGTGTGATAAGGCTGATTGAATGATTCACATGCATATACGTTTGTCTAGAACTTGCCCTAAGTGTGATTCAAGGAGAAATCCTAGAGGTAGTTTCACTTAGAACACAATTTTAGGCTTTCTATTTCTAGTCACAACACCCAAAAGGACCTCCCTAAATATCTTCCCTTTCTAGCCAATGTTGACCCTTCGACCTTTTTTATTGAAAACTACATTACAAGCCAATGTCCCCTTGTAATCCTATCTTTTGGCACCCATCCTCCTTAATTGCTTCTTTTTGTGGTGAATGAATGAAAAAAGGGGACTTGAATCCCAAGAAATGGGGACAGATAAGGAAATCAATAGAAACGAGGCGAAAAGCCTAAGTTTGGGGGTTTTCAAGAAGGGGAGAAATGTGATGAGCTTTAATGTGGGTAGTACCAAATTGTGATAAAAGATAAATGAAATGATGGGTTGCAAAACCTAGAATCATCAAAAGAGAAAGAATAGTGAAAGGTGTTACCTCTTGCTTAGATAAGGTTAAATGTGAAACCCATAGGAGTTATAAGGGTGGCTCTTGATTAACAAAAGATGAAGAGGAAGAAAAAGGAGAGATAAGGGGGAGTGATCCAAAGAGTATGATGGGATGTTAAAAGTGTCTAAAAAAATCCATTAGGGAGGTTCTAGTCACTAGAGCTAAGTAATCGTTTTACCCTTATCCCTAGCCTTCATTATGACCCCCAAGTCCTAATTGATTCTGAGTATAGCAACTCTACATTAGTGGTGAGTTATATGAAGGGCAAGCTTATGGGTCAAGTTGTGTGCATGGATAATTTCTTTGTGAAAGTGAGTATTATTGTCCTAATCTATAATCGCGTGTTTGTGCATTGTTTGATGATAGAAAATGGGATTCTCTCTTCTTATGAGTGGCATCACCTCCTTTGAGAACATACTTGCATTGGTGAGAAGAAGTGATTGGCACATTAGTGTTGTGAGCTTTAAACAAAGTTTTGGATGTGAATTTGTAATGACTTGAGATGTTATGTGTGCTTTTTGTGATAGACCATGCCCTAGTTTTGAAGAAGGAAAGCATTTGTGAATCATGCCTATTCATTGTGGTTACCTCTTGAAATTTTTTCATATTTTGGGGAATCTTTTCTCTTTTCTTGAGTTGGTGAGCATTTTTAGGTTGTATTAAGCTCATAAGTCCTTAGTGCATAGATTCATATATGACATGTTGTTTCATTTGCTTGCATGAAAAAAATTGCATTACTTGAGGACAAGCAATAGTTCAAGTTTGGGGGTTTAATGAGTTGGTAATTTACTAACTCACTAGGCTCTTAAACATGAGTTTTTGCTTAGTTTTCAGGTCATTTAGGTGAATTTTATGCCCTTTTTTCTTGATCTTTGTAGGTACCTAACTTGAATAGGAAAATCATGAAATTAAGCAAAAAAACATGAAAAAAGAGATGAGGACCGACGCTCCACCGGAGGGCACCGGTGAAACGCTGATTGATCGCAGTTCCACACTATGCTGATGAAGATCAATATCAGTGAGCCGTAGATTAGCACTTGTGAACCATTGGTGCTAGCGCCAAAGGATTCTGGAATCACTGATCATCAGCCAAAATCAACCAGCAGATCACGGATGAGCATCAGCAAACCGCTGGTGAATTACAAGTGATGCACATCTGCATAGAGGTAAAAATGTCTAGCTCAGAAAAGAAAAAGGAGAAAGAATGTACCCTATTTTTATAAATCTCAAAAATAAACTGAACATTCCATTATTTCGTATTAGTTTTTCATTATTCTATTAGCCTTGTATTGAATTAGAGAGAAAAAGAGAAGAGAGAAGTAGAGAGAGAAGCACTCATCTTCTTCTTCATTGAAAAAGTAGAAAACTCCATTGGAGATCAGACCTTTGAGCTTGAATTTTTCTTACTCATTTTTTTGAATAGATGTTGAATTGTTATTGAATGCAATATTTTCTTCTACTTATATGATTAGCTAAATTCCTTGCTAAGGGTGTGTAAATGATTAGGCCTGATTTGGATTGAGTATTGTTCGATTGCTCTTTTACTCAATTAGTATAATTCTAATGTTTAATCTAAGTTTTAACTAAATACTCATAGTCGCAAATGTGTGGTTATTTTTACTTACTCTAACTTTTATTGAAAAAGGAATTTAGAATATAGGTGATGAAACATTAACAGGTAATTGGGTCTTGATCACATGGGGTTGGGATAGAAATAGCCAAAATCCATTGCCAAACACCCATTGAGAAGAAAATCTAGAAATAGTTGAGTCTTACCCAAGTTGATATGGTTGTTGTGAAAAAGGCTTTGGGGTTTGAGAAAACCCGAGGTATAAGACATCTAATTGGTTGAGAAACACAGAATGTCATCTTGTCCATAACTAATTATACGATTGAGTAAGGCTAGGGGATGTTAACAATTCCAATCCAATGATGCTCTGATAATTTCACACCCCTAGTAGTCTCTCCCTTTGTATTTTCTATACTTAGTCCCTATTTGTGAGTAAATTTTGTAGTTCAATTGTCAAGTAGCGATTCCACAATTTTTACTTTATTGTTGTTGAAATATTGATGCGAATTACTTAAACATAATAGACAACTCTTGTGTGATCAACTAACCTTCTCTATGAGATTCGACCCCAACATCCTCCGAGTATATTTATTTTGCCAACGGCCGTTTACACTCCATCCTAGTGAGAAGTGAATTTTGACGTTCTCACCAAGTAGCTGAATATTTTCTCTGAAGTCTACAAGGTGGCCCGCCATGCCTGGCATAGCACTAATGTGTGCCAAAAAATCTCTAGAGTTTGTGGCTTGGCGTGATGCACCAGCCATCTCACCAAGCATTTTCTTTCAACTTCTTCTTTTGGTACATCTTGCAACTTTGACATTTCCTTGATTTTGGGTGTTTTTTGCCATTCATTTCCTGCAAAACATCATTTTAACACATTCGTCCGCTCTTTTCACAATATTTCATGAAAACATTAAATCTATAAGGATATTCTTCTCAAAACACTGTAAAACATGGGTAAAATATGGCAAGAGGGCATATAAATACGCCAAGATCACTCAGTCCACTACTTTAGGAGCCCCTTCAGGTCACCCATCTTAGCAAGGTGCTTCTTCTAGTATGGGCGGAGGTCAGTGCCAGAACGCTTCTATGCCTTGTAATCCCATCAGAATCAGGAGAGCTCGCCTGATATAGTCACTAGTATGTTACGAGTCTTTCAGTTAGATGTATATGCATTGTTAAATTTAGGAGACACACTTTCTTTTGTGACTTCTTATATTGTAGTAAAGTTTGATGTTAGTCCCGAATCCTTTTAGAACCCATCTCACTCTCTACTCCTGTTGGTGAGTCAGTCATAGCTAAATAGGTATACAGAAATTGCCCAGTATCAATGTTTTAGAAAATCACCACTGTTGATCTAGTAGAGTTAGATATGAATGATTTTGATAACATTCCTGGCATGTACTAGTTACACTCCTGTTATGCCTCAGTTGATTGCACAAGAAGAGTCGTCAAGTTCCAATGTCCTAATGAAGTAGTCATACAATGGAAGGTAGTACCTCAGCGCCTATAGGTCAATTTGTCTCTTACTTAAGGTTAGAAAAATAATCTCCAAAGGTTGTATTTACCATCTAATTTGAGTTAAGAATTCTAGGTTTGAAGCCCCAACCCTTCAATCATCTTCACTTGTGAATGAGTTTCCACAAATGTTTCCCGAAGATCTTCCCGAAGTCCCTCTCGAATTGGAAATTAACTTCGGAATAGATCTTCTTCCAGATACCCAGCCTATCTCAATTCATCTATGTAGAATGGCTCAAGTTGAGCTTAAGAAATTGAAAGATCTGCTAAAAGACCTCTTCGACAAAGGCTTTATCAGACTTAGCATCTCTCCGTGGGCTGCTCCAGTTCTTTTTGTGCGTAAGAAGGACGGTTCTCTCGGTATGTGCATTGATTACCGTCAGGAGAACAAATTCACAGTAAAGAATATTTACCACATTCCCAGGATTGATGACTTATTTGATCATCTTTAGGGTGCTAGTTTCTTTTCAAAGATAGACCTTAGATCCCTCTACTATCAGCTCAGAATCAGAGAATGTGACATCCCAAAGACAGTCTTTAGACCTTGGTATGGTCACTATGAATTTGTACTTATGTTCTTTGGGCTAATGAATGCTCCTACAACTTTTATGGAATTGATGAATAGAGTGTTAGAACAGTATTTAGATATGTTCATCATTGTTTCACAAATGACATACTTATCTATTCTCTGAGCAAGGATGAGCATGTTGACCATTTGAGGATCATCTTGCAAATTCAAAAAGATTGCTAGTTATTCGCTAAGTTCAGCAAGTGTGGATTCTAGTTGAAATCAGTAGCATTTCTTGATCATTTTATCTCCAGAAAGGGCGTTTAGGTTGATCCTCAAAATACTAAAGTAGTTAAGAACTAGCCTTGACCTACCTCTCTATCATACATTAGGGGTTTCTGGGTTTAGCTTGTTACTATAGATGATTTGTGGAAGGTTTTTCTCTATTACTTTTCTTATGTCCAGATTGACTTAGAAGAAAGTCAAGATTTAGTGGTCTAATGCTTGCAAGAAGTGTTTTTAGGAGTTGAATACTCGAGTCACTTCTACTCCAATTTAGACTCTTCCATAGGGTTCATATTTGTTCGTAGTTTATCACGATGGCTCCGGAATTGGCCTTGGTTGCATGTTAATGCAACATGGTAAGTTTATAGCCTATGTGTCATGACCCGAGCTGGGACCCGAATTGAGACATGGTGCCTAGAACCATGAATGGCTCCAAACTGACCCATGGAATAGCATAATAAAAATCTAATGATAGCTAACCAAGCATATCTGAGCGAAAGCTAACTAAAAATAACTGATCATAAAATAAAGACATAGGTTAATAAAAATGTTGATTCATAAGCTGAGAATCTAACACTACATTGTCTAAAAGCCTCAACTAATCTGATGAGCTACTGGGACAAGCCCCCAACTAACTCCAAAAATCTAAAACTAGCACAATATTGGATTAAGGAAAACATAACTCCCATCCTCGGAAGATGAGAACTCACCACTGTCAATTGATAGAATCTGGAGCGTGTCTAACCACGGGGTTGAGTCTGACTACTTAGATCTATATCATAAAATAATATAGCAGATAAATTATGCGGTTAGTATTTGGAATGTACTGAGTATGTGAGAAAAGTAAGTGAAGCTAGGAACATACTGGTAAACTGAGAAGGACTGAACTGGATACATAACAAAGATGAAGTACAGTAAACCTATCTAAAATGCATAGATACCGACATGATGTGCTTATTTAAAAATATTTAATGAAATATAAGTAAAACTAACTTATAAGGGTCATGTACATGCACTGATAACTGAAGAAGTAATTGTAACTGTAAAATATACTTAAATAACAGTACTGAAACTGAAACTAAACTATACTATGGGAGAGACTATTAACCAACAAACTCCAATGTGAGCCTCATGGAGCCCGACCTGTAACCCTAGTTGGAAGGGTGTTCATACCTTGCCAAGAGTACGAACTCTAACTGGAATGATATCACTCGTGACTCAGGGTGGAAATCTCCAATAATGATGTCCCCTGCATGTGCCCATCGAAGCAAGGGAGACACTCTCAAATAACAAGGATCCCATATTCCTCGGGCTAAGGGAAACATTCTCTACTATTGAGAATCCCTTATCCTATGGTGGCACGTAGTTCTAAAGACCTGGGTGCGCTGCAACCCTGGCCTGCCCGGTGCTAAGTACTACTCTCAATTGAACATAAGGATATGTGTAAACTAATAAAAACGAAGTTGATACCCCAAGACTAGTCGGAACCACTTTATCCAACAAGGATCCCGAGAGCCAAAAGGGTCATGAACATACAAATACTAAGGGCTCAAAACTGATATTCTAAGTCTAATCAGGGCTACTCTCTAATAGAGAAAGACTTGAAGTTCTAAAGGAAACTGAGATTCTAGGACTTGTTAGGGCCACTTTCTAATAGCAAGAGACCGGAGAGTCTAAAGAATCATGCACATGTTGATCATACAGAAATCATGAAAATCGTAGACTCTATCATAGTTAAATCATATGTAATGAAATCATGATAAGTTCATATATATTTTAAAAGTCCATATTCTCAAATACAATGTTAAATCATGGTTGAGTCTTAGAACATGCTAACATCATATCATGGACATAGATCAATGGATTGGAGAGGGAACATGCTAACATCATATCATGGACATAGATCATGGATTGGAGAGAGAGAGAATCATGAACATACATAGTTATTGATCATAAAATCCTTGAAATCATGAACCTTGTATGCTATTTATCATGAAAAACGTGGAAATATGGAAGACATGAGACAATTCCTGCGTAGGATCGAAACCCTAAGACATGCTTTCTATGGAATTAAAATAACTAGGGTTTTGAACATAAATTGGGACACATTGATGAACAAAAATCCTTGTTGAAGTCCCACATACCTGATTGAAGAATCCCCCAAAAGATCTTGAAGCTTGCTGCAGGTTGGAGAGGAAACCCTAGGTCTTGAGCTTTGAGAGGAAGAGAGGAGAAGAGCTTACGATTGATTTGGATGGAATGAGAGATTAGGCTAGGAAGACCCATTTAATTCACCTCACATGAAGCCTGTAAAGACGTCACTTAGGCATTAAAAGCATAGTATTTTACCAAAATATCTCTAAACTGCCAGACTTAAAATGGAACGGGCAAAACCAACGACCTAGACAATTGGTTATTGTTTAAACCAATGGACCGTGGGTTCTAATTGTTGGTTCGTACTCTGCTCAGATTCATTATCTGGATCTGATTCAATGACCCAACCAATAATCAGTTAAAGCAAACAATAGATTGTTCAATCCCCTCATCGTTACCACTACCACCCTAATACAGTCTCTGCAGTCCTTTCAATGGATTGATACCACGGTTCATCACTCGTTACTATAGGTTATTGAACCCTTCCATTATTAGTGAATCATATTTGAAACCTCTCTGAACACCATGCCATGACCACTTAGTATGACATATTACATGAGATAATGAGTCATCACCTGACTCATTATTTTGCTAGGGATCCTAACCGAGGACCTATAACGAGGCACATTATGGGTCTTTGTTCCTCAAAATGGCTCGTTACATCCTCTCTCGTTACAAAGTCCTGTTACACCCTTTTTGAAACTCTTCTAATGGCTTGACCTAATGACCCGACAGACCAAATGAAGACTTATCACATGAGTCGTTCTGAGGTACTTTTTATTGGTTCCCTTCTGAATTCCATTCAAACTCTACAATATGATCTTGAAAACTTTTGGGGTGTTACACTATGCTTCTCGGCAACTCAAGGTTCATGAGAAGAATTACCTGATTCATGATCTAGAGTTGGCAACAGTAGTTTTTTCTTAAAGATTTGGAGGCACTATCACTATGGTGTTCATGTGTATGTGAATGTGTTTACTGACCACAAAAGCCTTCAATATGTGTTTAGTTAGAAGGATTTGAATCTTCGTCAGAGGAATTGGCTTGAGTTGTTGAAATACTATTATATATGTATTCTATACCATCCAGGTAAAGCCAATGTAGTGGTCGATGCCCTCAGTAGATTATCCATGAGCAGTGTTGCTCACATTGAGGACAAGAAGAAAGAATTAGCTATTGATGTTCATAGGCTTTCTCATTTAGGAGTTCGTCTTATTGATTCAGTCGAGGGTGGAGTTATAGTTTAGAATGGTTTAGGATCTTCTCTTGTGATGAAGGTTAAGGAAAAGCGGGATGATGATCTGATTTTGGTTAAGTTGAAGGAAGCAATCCTCAAGAAAAAGGTGGAGGTTTTCTCCAAAATGGGAGATGGTTTGCTTCGTTATTGGAATTTCTTATGCGTTTCGGATGTAGACGATTTGAGGCAGCAGATATTGAAAAAAATCTATTCACCTAGGTCCACTAAAATGTACCATGATCTATGGGAAATCTATTGGTGGAATGGCATAAATAGGGATATCACAAAATTTATGGCTAAGTGTCTTAATTGCCAACAGGTTAAGGTTGAACACCAGATACTAGGAGGTATGACTCGGGATATCAACAATCCTACTTGGAAGTGGGAATAAATAAATATGGACTTTATTAAAGGTTTATCTAATACACACCGATAGCATGATTCGATATGGGTGGTTGTAGATCGAATGACTAAGTCAACATATTTTCTGCTAGTTAAGACTGCAGATTTAGCTAAGGATTATGCTAGATTTTACATTTGAGACTTGATCAGATTGCATGGAGTCCCTCTGTCCATCATTTCTGATAGGGGTACTTAATTCACCTCACAATTTTGGAAGTCAGTTTAGAAAGATCTCGGTACCCAGGTTAAGCTTTGCACAGCTTTTTACCCATAGACGGATGGTCAAGCTGAGTGGACCATTTAGACATTAGAGGACATGTTGAGATCTTTTGTGATCGACTTTAAAGGTAATTAGGATGAGCACTTGCCTCTCATTTAGTTTGCTTATAATAACAGTTACCACTCCAGTATTCAGATGGCTCCATTTTAGGCACATTATGGTAGGAGGTGTACATCTCCTATAGGGTGGTTTGAGGTTGGTGAAGTTACCTTAATCGAGCCTAATAATTTCATGAGGATATGGAAAAGGTTCAACTTATTAGAGAAAGGTTATAAAAAGCTCATAGTTGTTAGAAATCATATGCAAATATGAGGAGGAAGAGCTTGAGTTTGCTATTAATAATTGGGTTTATTTGAAGATTTCACCCATGAAGGGGGTGATGAGATTTGGTAAAAATGGGATACAAAGGCCTGGTATATTAGTCCTTATAGGATATTGAGATGCCTTTGCAATGTGGCCAATGAATTGGACTTGCCTGCAGAGTTAGCATTAGTGCATCCAGTCTTCCATGTGTCTTTGTTGAAGAAGTGCATTGGTGGTCTAACCTCGGTTGTTCCTTTGGAGAGTGTTGGCGTGAAAGATAGTATTGTATCTCTTTTCCTATCTTTTCAGCTTTATTAGTCTTCATTCAAGGATGAATGTTCCCAAGGAAGAGATATTATAACACCTAAGACTTGGAACAGACTGATTTACCGCCTTAGATAAGGTTCAGACCTATTTTGGGTAGCCACGGGTCAGTTGATGGACCATGTTCCAAAAGGACAGTTCGTCCTATCAACCATGGGACTCGGTCTGAGAAGGACCATCTACAAGGATCTTTCCACAACTAAGTTGATGGACCATCGTTCAGTTTACAACCCGTCCTGTGAACCTTGGAAAATCCTCAAAGGGATGGCCCACTTCACAAGTAAGACTTCATGATCGATTCCACGGACCATTGTCCCAGTTGGCGATCTACCCATACACTCGTAACATGATTCCAGAAAGTTGGTAGATTTAGGGAAAAAAGGGAATATCCAGGCGACGATCCATCATCAAGAAGGATGGACCGTTGATCTGGCAGCCAAATGTCATCAATTCACTTCCCCAGGTAAGGACGGACCAGTTGATGGTCCATCGTCGGATGTAGGGGTGTTCACGGTTTGGTAAAACACCAAACCAAATCACAAACCAAACCAAACCAATTAAAAAAAACTGATATTTGGTTTGAATTGGTTTGGTTTGGTTTTAAATTTTAAAAATCGATAATATCTAGTTTGGTTTTAGTTCTACTAAAAACTGAAGAAATAACCAAATCGAACCAATAAATTTTATACATAAATTTTACAATTATTTGAATATAATATATTAGTTTTTCATAAATAATTATAAATATTTTATATGTTTTAATCATTAATGGTTTTAGTGTACTTTATTTCACATGTACTACAACACTTTTAATTTCTATTTCTTAAAAAATATATCCAAACCTAACACTCTAAGTATAATTTATCTATATGTGGTGTTGTGTATTGTCGATTTTTAATTTTCTTTGCTGAGACATCCATCTACTCTTCAATTGTTTTTCCCTTTGACTTTTGAAGGATTGACCATTCTATTTAAAGTTGTATATTATTTCTGTGTGGATATTAAACATGTGAAGTGGAAGAACCTCTATAGTTATGTAACTTAAACATGCTAAAGTCCTAGAATAATGTTGAAAAATAATAGAAGATTCAGATATATTCATCTTGCAACAGTAAAAAGAAATTTGTTGATTCCTTGTGTTCACTTGAAATTGTTATTTCATGTTTCTGTCATTTTACTATTATCAATTCATCGTTAGCTAGTTATAAATTGAAAAATCAAACCAAACCAAATCAAATTGACAAGAACCAAACCGATGGTTTTTATTTTATTTGGTTTGGTTTGATTTTAGAAATTTAAAAACCAACTAATTTGGTTTGTTTTTGTTTTGATCCAAAATCGATCCAAATTGAACCATGAACACCTCTAGTCAGAAGGATGAGTTGTAAACCTAGTTGTCAAAACTCAACAATTTTTCCTCCATCCATTTTATGATCCAAAGCATGGCCCATCATCTGAAGGATTACCCATGATGCGATCCATGGGGCGAATTTCTAGAATTTCAGAACGGGCTTCCAAGGGTATTTTCATAACTATCTATACTTTTTTTAACCCATAAAATATGTCATTTTAGGGTCTCTTAGAGGGGGATTAAGGGGATATATTCTATCCTTGCTCTCATTCTCCCCTAAGCACTAAGAAATAAAATGTTAGAAGCGATTAAACTCTCTCAATTCAAGAACTAGGGTTCTTCTCTAAAAGATTCAAGGTTCAAAGTTCTAGCAAGAATTCTCCAACTCCAGATATGTGGGATTTCAACAAGGGTTGTCCTTTCACTCTAGTGTCCCAAACTCTTTCAGAAAATATAGAAATTTCAGTTCTTTAGAAATCATGTCCTAGGGTTCGTATTCAGTTTATGGTTTCCCTTATCATCTTAGTATTTTCAAGACTCCTATGATTATTATTATTACATGATATTCATGATTTTAATTTTAGTTACATATCATATTTTCATGTCATTGATTTTAGCATGATTTTAAATGTACAGTCTTTATGGTTTAGCATCATTTTAGAAAAACTTGGCGCATTATGAACATATAAACCCCTCATAATTTCCATATGCATATTTTGATAGCATAACTAGTAGTTTTAGGTTCTTTAGACTGTCAGAACACATTCTAATTTTCGAGCTATTAAAAAATTATCAGTTGGGAGTAGTACTTAGTATCGAGTTGGATTGGGTTTCAGTAGAACCAAGTCCCAGAACTACATGCTACTGTAGGTTATTAATCCGATTGAGCATTAGTTTTAGTGACCACACCATCGTGGTCTTTATACCTTGGCAAGATATATTGGGTCCAATCAACAAAAAGTATACATCTGTTATACCCTAGAAACCCAAAGATCAGACTTGGGAGTTGAAATGGAGAAAAACGTAACACTGGCATCAGGACACAGAACAGGTCGTGAGGTGACCCCTGAGAGAATCCCACAAGTCTTGAAGTGACTCGTGGTGAGGCTCAGGAGATGAGTTTGTGTCACGCCCCAAAATTGGGTAGGGCGCAACTGGCACTCGATTCATGATTGATCGAGAATTCGGTATATGACATCTGTAACTATAACACTTAGGCCATCCAAGCCACCTTTGACATTCAACTGAAGTATAAACTGGACCCATAAGGTCTCAACAATACGGGGTGAACAATCAAAATGCAACCAAGGAAATTAGTGTGCTAAACCAAGCAACAATGAGCCGACGAGGCCACAAACTGAATAACACTGTACACACTAAGTCCACAAAGCCTCTAAAGAGTAAACTGACTGATGGTCGGAAGAGGGATCCAACCTAATCATAACTACATCTCAAAACTCAAGCATAAATAACTAAGCCCTAGCTCCAGGAAAAAAGGAGCATAACAACCATCTGTTGATATCACGAACTGCTACTCAACTGGCAATCTTGACGTCTACATGTACCTGCGGCACGAACGTAGGTCCCCAAGCAAAAGGACATCAGTACGAATGAAATGTACTGGTATGTAAGGCAGAAACTGTAAACATAAGATAATAATCTTGTAATAACTGACTCAACACATAAAAATATAAAGGATAGATATAATCGGGAACTCTGCAACCTGTAATTGATAACAACTTACTATGACATAAGTGGACTCAAGAGAACTGAACCACGAATAAGGAATAGGAACAACTTGAAATCCGAAACCTGATAATAACTCTATAATGAGATGAAAATGCAATTAAGAAATGCACAAGAAAAAACTATAATTGTAATGCAAGCAACCAGCCAACCATAAATCCATATATAAAATTCATCCAACCTCTGTACCATACCAGGAAAAAATAAAAATATCTCCAGCTGATGTATCACACCGGGGTAAAATTAAAATATCTCCAGCCTATATACCACACTAGGGTAAAATAAAAATATCTCCAGTCAATGTACCACACCGGAGTAAAATAAAAATATCTCCGCAGATGTACCACACCGGGGTAAAATAAAAATAATTATCAATCATAATCATAACTAGGGCCAATATGGCTTATATTGATTCAATTTAACACGTATGACATATAAATGACAAATGTTAATTATGTGGCCGGAATAGGCCTCTTTCGTAACCCATAAATGGAAGTGAGCACCCATATCATGTAAAGCTAGAAAATATACATATATATCACGTAAATCTATCAGATTATACATGAACATGTCGACTCAATTACTTGGAGGACCTTCAAGAGGTTTAGACAACATAAGAACTTATGTAGGCTTACAAACAATATCCTACAAATAATCCTACCAATTTAACATATTGCTTGGATAGAAACACATAGAGCTCATTTCTACACAATTCTTTAACATCTGTGAACTTCAAATATATACTGCCTACCAGGTGGTTCCTTTACCTGTATCGACAACTATACATTGGAATTTCATTGCCAAAATTATCATGTAGATAAGCACGTATAGTTCTTAATTCATTTGACTTATTTGACTAGAAACTTGGAGTTATTTGTCATACACATAGAGCTGAGAACTGAACTACAGACATACAACGTATGAGACTTCTGTATAATGTATAACTCGTATTTAGTTAACTTGGTGACCTCCATGAGACTTCCTGGTATTCAAAGTTCTGAGCTTAACTGATCATTATCATAGCTTGCGCATATACTTACCTAGACATTAGGAACATTGGTACATGAGAGAATCTCTCCTCTGAATTTAGGAAACTCAACTGATAACTCAACAAGAACTAAACATAAAGATGCATGACTTGAATATAACTGAAAGAATTCAACTGTATGTTATAACATGAAAATCATATACATTAAGACTTCTTACTAGAAAGACATATAAAGCCTTGAGTTCTTAGACTTGTATGCAACATTAGATACTTGATCGAGACATTCACAAAATTCTCGAAATATGATCTCTCAAAAAATTCTTAGATCAACTAGCAGGTTTCAACATAAATTAGGGATGTAAAGACATAACTTAAGGATCTGAGACTTGGTGCTTTGTAACTTAGGAACTCGTGAGTAACTCTCTAATTGATGCCTTTTAGGCAAATAAAGATATATAGCCGTAATTCCGGCAATGCTGGATTGACTTACGTAACTTTGCAATTATTTTTAGAGCTTTAGAAAGCTTACATAATCATAAGTGACTTAGAAGATCCTAATATTACCCTTTTAGACATGGTAGAAGATTTCAACACTTAGAATAGATAACTTAACATAATCATTTAGGGGTATAGTAGAGAGCTTCTCAACTTAAGTTACTATTTTGCAGACGTTCAACGCTAATTATTTCGTAGAAGGTTAACACTTTAGTGGTTATTATCCAATGAACACATATTGAAAATAAATTACTTAATTTATAACTCTTTTGCTAAACGTCTTTAGAACAGGGTTAATCTTCCTAGCTGTTTGCCTAACTCGTTCACAATCGTAACCCGTGTCGTCTAATTTAACAATATTTAGCTCTACTTTCCTTGTTCATCTTAACTTCTTTATCGAACATTATTCACTCTACACTCAAGTCTTTACCTTCTGTTCACTATTCCATCAATTATAATACGCACTTACCTCTTTGTCTAATTGACAACTTTATCTGTTAAACCTCGTCTTGCTTATATTTTCACGTCGTTCAGAGGTTCTAAAAAGCAATTATGGGAAGAGTGCATATTATATCACATATTAACTTAAAAGGGATAACATTTACTCTTATCTTCCCTTTTTATAACGTCACAAAAAGATTAATAACTTAGCCACGCTTTCCCCGTTAACACGTATCGACTTAGCTTATTCTCAACATGTCGCTTGCTTAGCTTTAAGGAGGGAAAACATAAAATCTACTTTTTACCTTAAGCACTTTAAAACATAAACATATAGGAGGGATTAACAATATTATTAAAACGTCATTTCAATATGCTCGTTTACCCTCAATCGGCTTAGCGTCATCTTCTTGGTTTAAGTTCAATTACATGTCGTCGTCTTAGCATTTCCTACAAATTTCACTAAGTGACTAGATCTTAACATATATTCAATATACTGCAAAGGACCAGCTCACGGTGCCCATGTTAAGGGGACTTCAGACTCGATTTATAACTACGACAACAATCGTATAAAAATTATGCCTTTCGCTTCACATGTGTTCGCTTCTACCATTCTTAACGATTCAAGCTTTATGCCAAGTATTTCCAACCCTTTGGACAGGATCATACATGCCTCAATATTATTTTAAAAACATAGGAACATTGATCCTTTCAATGACTTAGTTTCGTACTTGAAAAACAAGAAAAGGGACGCCTTTACATACCTTGGCATGTCGGCTCTAATTTTGTCGAAACTCTTCCTTTCAAGATTACTCCTTAAGGCTCCTTCCAATTCATATTTCCAAACACAACAAGCAGCAACTTCACTTTACCAAAGTTCTTGAAAAATTGGGCAGCAACATGCCACAAGAACACACAAAGAAACAACAACACAATACTACAATATTCTCCATGTTATTACCTCATAAACTCAAAGAAATCAAAAAGGGAATTACTTACCCTTTCTTGGATATGTTATTAGCTAAACTAGGAGTAAACTCCTACTCTTTCCTCTGCCTAGAATCATCTAAAAGGGGAGCAACAACACAATCAACCACAAGACAACAACAAGCCATGACTTTCTTTCAAGGTTCTATTTTCAAAGCCCAAAAGAGACAAGAGTGAATTTTCTTACCTGGGATATCTTTTCACCATGTGATAGGGCTTTGAATTCTCTGAATTCTAAAAAACAAATCAACTAAAACAGAGTAGAAATGAGCTTTCTAGCTCAATTTTACTTCATATAGACGGGCTGGCCAAGGTCTGGGTGGAGCCCGAGTGCGGCGCCCGTGCGACATGCCCTTTCATACGTGTGCGACTGCTGCCTACCTGTCTCGACACCCACGCGCCTGGACGCTTTTCCAACTGATAGTGTTGTCTTTAAATGAGCATAACTTTTTACTCCGAACTCCGATTGATGAGCAGTTTTTTTCACTATAAACTAGACTCAAATACCTTTAATTTGATAGGTTGTGGGACTTCTGAATCATTATATGTTTGGATATATGTCCATTTAAAGTTGAACCTTTTTTACAAACATTATATACTCTTCGCTTTTCCCTTTGAACATGTTTCCCTCCTCACCTACGGACAATATATGTCACACCTCACCTTGGGGGGTACGACTGGCACCTGGTGCCCTACTAGGACCTGACTTGCTGGACCGTTAAGCTTGGGCACATCTGGTGCCTGGCTGGCTCTAACTCATATTTCTGGAAACAAAGGGCTATATAACGGCTGTAAACACAGCCCCCGGCCTATTGGCCTATAGCCTCCTGTACCTGTACTAACAGCTGACCAGAAACATGTTAATTCAGGGGAACCTATACGGGCCGACAAGGCCACCATGCTGTCTAGTTATCTGTAACTCAAACATAACATACTGAAAAGCTACGTGACCGGCAAGGTCACCACTACTGGCAAACTATGGCCCCACACGGCCATTACAAAAGAAAGAAAGAGTAAAGGCAACTATACAACTGCACGGCCTCACACGACCGGCTCATCTGACCACAGGGATTATATACAGACTGCAAGCCTCTAAGAAGAATAATAGAAATGATCGGGACAGGGCCCCGACCTACCCGTACTGTACAACAAAAGGAACTGAACTACACCTCTAGAAATTCAGTCTCCGGATGACAGGAGCTGAATACTCAACCGCTGACAGGAAGTCACGTAGAATCGCCTGCTCGTCTAAGAGTACCTGCAGGCAAGTAATGCAGCGCCCCACCGGGCGTCAGTACCGCTGGTACTGGGTATGTAAAGCAACTAAAATAACATAACTGAAAACAACACCTGGAAGCAATAATATGACTGATGAAGCTGAAGTAGAAGGAATAACTTATCTATCTGATAATGTAAACCCTACCTCCTCTCAATCTTTACTGGAAGGGATAAGAGTCGTACCTGGAACGTATCGTGCTACTGTTGATCTACCTTTATCTAACATAACATGACATAACATGAAATAACATAACATAGCACACACAAACCTTACCCGGCCCCCATAAGCCGGGAGGTACAACCAGCACAGAACCTATACCCCTACCCCGGTCATCCCATCTCCTATAGTGGCTGTAAGCATCCTGCCGGTCCCAGGGTATGCACTTGGGCTTGCTGAGCCCCTGACTATAACTGCATCTGAGTCCGGAGGACTCTTGAATCTGCACCCGGGCGTATCCGCTCGACTGGGGTGTGTAAGGGCCGATCAAGGCACAAATATGGGGAAACACTGGCATCCCATCTTCGTCCCCTGGCGGGACGGCATGCCACTCTGTAGAGTGACGAATCCTCGTCCTCTGGCGGACGAGTCGATACAGGTATTAACCCTGGGCGGTCATGGATGCTAGGTAATCCAACCCCAAACAATACAACGGTCTCAACTGGTAATACTATCTGTGTATCTCACATGCTGAGGCTACTAGGGGTAAAGTATCATATAAATTACATGCTGGGCTAATGATAGTAATCTATATGTATTTAATACGTGCTGAGGCAGGTAAAGATATATAAATATGAATATAGTCTCCTGCCGGCTGTACTGGGCAAATGCTATATAAGATAATGTTTCTACTGAAAACTCTGCTGTTTACTAAGTTTCTGTATACACTATATGCTGGACTAGTGATAGAAATAAGTACATACTTAATACATGCTGAGGCTGGAAGTACTATATATGTATGTACGAATATAATCTTTCTACTGAACTACGCTGTATACTGACTTTCTATAGTAACATGATTTACTAATCCTGACATGCTTTCGGAACTTCATTTTAGCCTGCTATTCTATTTCTGAAGTGCTTTACGGGTATTGCATTACTATACGGGGTTTCAACTGAATACAACCATATCCTGACATGGCATATCACATTACATACTGAGTATACTGGGCAATCTCTAATACTTGCGTTAGAATCTGTATCGTACTGATAGGTTTCATATACATTACAACCCAATATTTCTCACATCGCACCGACATTCATAATAACGCAATATTCGACTCCTGAACATTCTACTGGTCTGTAATTTATTACACTACACTGATATTACTTAACTTGCCAAAGGAAACTAACTTTACATACCTTGTCTTTGAATTATTCGTCCGTCGGACGGGGCTCGGTACTTCAACTATTTTCTCCCAACTGCATTCATAAATACGTCAATTAATACTAAATACAGCTGTATTGTAAAGAGCAACGTTACTTTCGATATAGTTTATAGCCTAAACTTAGGCTTATCGAAAGACGGTCAAAAACTCGCTATTTTTCAGCGGCCCAGAAGGGAGAAGTATTCACTTCTCAGCTAGGAACACATAGACATTAATTTAGAGCAATTCTATTTACTTTAGTTCGGTGGCTCGCCGATTCGTCGGCCGTATTTCGCAAAACTAATTCCGTAGAAATGCTCTCTGCTACTAAATACTCGGTATCTGGGATTAATTTGAGTTTGGGCGGCGTTTGGCAGCGCAATCGGACGAAAATATTTAATTTTCTTCGTCTTCCTCGGCTTCACTGCGTTTTTCTGGAAATTTATAAGTGTAATATGATTTTAAACCGAAGTGGGGGATTTATATACTTGGGCCTGAACTTGGGCAACGTGTCACGGAGCCATCGCGGAGGCCTCACCTCCGTGACACGCTGTCATCGCGGAGGAGCTCTGCCTCG
Organism: Datura wrightii; assembly: GCA_035772735.1. Lineage (NCBI taxonomy): Eukaryota > Viridiplantae > Streptophyta > Magnoliopsida > Solanales > Solanaceae > Datura > Datura wrightii. The sequence goes on along the minus strand of JASDFA010000004.1, from coordinate 23,485,548 downwards.
GCTCCTCCCGCGATGGTTCGATGGGTTTCTCGTCCGATCTTTTCCCGGGCCTTTCCCTAGCACGTATGGCTTTCAAATATGCTTAACCAACGTGCGAATAGGTCATCTAAGTGCCGGAAATTCTACGGGGTATAACATTCTCCCCCCCTTAAGAACATTCGTCCTCGAATGTATACTGTCATCTAGAGGACTACTTACTTTACTTTCTGGAAAAATTTTGGCAGTGTTTCCCCTGTAACATGGACTATCGCAAAAACCTGAAATGCAGAAAAGTCCAACACAGGCACTGCACACAATATTCTAAGATTCACTGGACAACTAAATGTCACCTCTTCTTTATCATTTACAAACGCACAATCATAAGATACTGTATAAGTAATGATACGGACATACCTGTCATTTGACTAGGCCTGAAATAGGTGAGGGTATCTGATTTTCATATTTTCTTCAGCCTCCCACGTCATTTCCTCCCGATTTTTGTTACGCCATAATACTTTGACAGATGCAACATCTTTAGTCCTCAGCCTGCGAATCTGTCTGTCTAAGATAGCTACGGGAACCTCTTCATAGGCTAACTCCTCTGTGACCTGAACATCCTGAACTGGAACTACTGTAGAAGGGTCCCCTACGAACTTCCTTAACATAGAAACATGGAATACGGGGTGAACCGACGCTAACTCTGGAGGCAAGTTTAACTCGTATGCCACGCGGCCTATTCTCCACCGAATCTGATACGGCCCAATGAATCTTGGGCTAAGCTTGCCTTTCTTGCCAAACCTCATTACCCCTTTCATCGAGGACACTTTCAGATATACCCATTCGTTCACCGAAAATTCTAGATTTCTGCGTCGCCTATCTGCATATGACTTCTGGCGGCTGTGAGCGGTCAGTAAACGCTCTCGGATAAGCTTTATCTTTTCCACGGACTGCCGAACAATGTCTGGGCCAACTAATGTTGATTCTCCTATTTCAAACCAGCACACCGGCGATCTACATTTTCGCCCGTATAATGCCTTGAAAGGCGCCATCTGAATAGCTGAATGGTAGCTGTTATTATAAGCGAATTCGATTAACGACAGATGTTCATCCCAGCTACCCCTAAAATCTAACACACACGCTCGTAGCATATCTTCGAGCGTCTGGATCGTACGTTCAGCCTGCCCGTCTGTCTGAGGATGGAATGCTGTGCTCAAATTAATCTGCGTCCCCAAACCTTTCTGAAATGACTGCCAGAATCTAGCTGTAAACTGTGCTCCCCTGTCTGAAATGATAGATACCGGCACCCCATGCAATCTAACTACTTCTCTGATATATAATTTGGCATAATCCTCAGCTGAGAAGGTAGCCCTTACTGGCAGGAAATGAGCTGATTTTGTCAGCCTGTCAACTATTACCCAAATGGAATCATTTCTGCGTCTAGTACGGGGTAACCCTGTTACAAAATCCATGTTTATTAGTTCCCATTTCCACATAGGTATCATTATCTCTTGAGTCAGACCACCCGGTTTCTGATGCTCTGCTTTCACCTGCTGACAATTAGCACACCTAGATACAAATTCAGCTATCTCAGCTTTCATACCTGGCCACCAATAGATGTCTCTGATGTCGTGGTACATTTTTGTCGCACCTGGGTGAAGGGAATAGCGAGCGTGGTGTACCTCATGCATGATTTGCCCACGAAGTCCTGAAATATTTGGGACACAGAGGCGGCCCTTACAACGTAGCACATTATCTTCGGTTATCTGAAAATCTGGCTCCTTACCCTTCTGAACTCTATCTCTGAGCTGGACTAAATCGGGATCCTCATACTGCCTTTCTTTTTCTTCTGTAATTAACGATGACACTGCAGAATTCTGAATTACTGCTCCATTATTTTCTGTTTCCCTTACTCGTACGGCTAGATCAGCTAACTGATGAATTTCCCTGGCTAACTTCCGTTTCTCAGGCCGTAAATATGCCAAACTCCCCATTGACTTTCGGCTCAAGGCATCTGCTACAACATTAGCTTTTCCGGGGTGGTATAGAATATTCACGTCATAATCTTTCAGCAGCTCCAACCAGTGGCGTTGCCGCAGATTCAGCTCCCTCTGAGTAAAATTATACTGTAAACTCTTATGATCTGTGTATATATCAACATGGACGCCGTACAGATAATGCCTCCACATCTTCAAGGCATGAATTACTGCGGCCAATTCCAGGTCATGGGTAGGGTAATTCTTTTCGTGTTTCCTCAGTTGTCTGGAAGCATATGCAATTACTCTACCATGCTGCATCAACACACAGCCCAGCCCAACACCTGACGCGTCGCAATAAACTGAATACCCTTCTGTGCCTTCCGGCAATGCTAATACTGGGGCGGAGGTTAATCTGTCTTTCAGTTCCTGGAAACTCTGCTCGCATGCCTCCGTCCACTGAAACTTTACTGCTTTCTGTGTCAATTTAGTTAAAGGTTCTGCAATGGTTGAGAATCCCTCAACAAACCTCCGATAATACCCTGCCAACCCCAGGAAGCTACGAACTTCAGTCGGGGTGGTAGGCCTAGGCCATGACTTAACTGCTTCTATCTTCTGCTTGTCTACGTGTATACCAGCGTCTGAGACAATATGCCCTAAAAAGGCTACTGAGTTAAGCCAGAATTCACATTTCGAAAATTTAGCATACAACTGGCGGTCCCTGAGAATCTGGAGCACTGTCCGCAAATGAGTCCGGTGATCTGCTTCAGAGCGTGAATACACCAGAATATCATCAATGAATACTATCATGAACAAGTCCAGGAAAGGTCTGAAAATACTGTTCATCAGGTTCATAAAAACTGCTGGGGCATTCATTAGCCTGAAGGACATAACCAGAAATTCAAAATGCCCATATCGGGTCCTGAATGCTGTCTTAGGAATGTCCCTCTCACGTACTCGGACCTGGTGATATCCGGACCGCAAGTCAATCTTAGAAAAGTATCTGGCCCCCTGTAGCTGATCAAATAAGTCATCAATTCTGGGAAGCGGATACTTGTTCTTTGCTGTAACTTTGTTTAGCTGCCGATAATCTATGCACATTTGGAGCGAGCCATCTTTCTTTCTCACAAACAAGACTGGCGCACCCCACGGAGAAGTACTCGGCCTGATAAAACCTTTATCTAACAAGTCTTTCAACTGCTCCTTTAATTCTCTGAGTTCTGCAGGAGCCATACGATAAGGAGGTATTGATATTGGCTGAGTGCCTGGTAACAAGTCGATAGCAAAGTCTATTTCCCTTTCTGGGGGAATACTAGGTAACTCATTAGGAAATACATTTGGGAATTCATTTACCACTGGGACAGACTGGAGTGTCGGAGATTCTGCTTGGACATCCTGAACTCTGACAAGATGGTAAATGCACCCCTTAGATATCAACTTTCTCGCCTGAAGGTAGGAAATAAACCTACCTTTTGGCGTCACGGTGCTGCCCTTCCACTCCCGTACTGCTTCCCCCGGGAAGTGGTATCGGACCGTTTTGGTCCAACATTCAACATTGGCAAAGCATGGCACTAACCAGTCCATACCCATTATGGCATCGAAGTCTATCATTTCTAACTCGACCAGATCTACTGTGGTCTGATGGTCAACAATCTCTACTGTACACCCGCGGTAGATTCGGCTAGCTGTGATAGAGTCACCGATGGGCGTAGATACTAAGAAAGGCTGTTGTAGTGATTCTGGTACAATACTAAACTTCCGTGCCACAAATGGAGTAATATAGGACAAAGTAGACCCTGGATCAATTAACACATAAGCAGGGTGTGAGCAAATAGTTAGCATACCTGTCACGACATCAGGCGATGCTTCTGAATCTTGCCTCCCTGGTAAGGCATATGTACGGCTTGGCCCCGCACCTGTACTGGAGGCCCCTGATCTGCCCCGACCCCTGCCTGCTAAAACTGGGGGCCTGCGCCCAGTCGAGGATGCTGTGGCTCGTGACCCTGTTGATGTCCTATCCTGTCTATCGCGGTCCTCTCGACCTCTGGCTGGGCAATATTTCATCAAATGGCCTTCTTGGCCACAAATATAACATGCGGTGGAGCCATATCTGCATGCTCCAAGATGGCGTCGATTGCATATAGGGCAAAGTGGTAGGGTATACCTACTCTGCTCTGCCCTCCTCTGTGATGGTGAATCTGCCATCTGCGAGCCTCTACCAGTCCCTGACTGCCCCCTGCGGCTGAATCTACCCCCCTGTGACTGTGGCGGAGGCGGGGGCCTGGGCGGCCTGTCTGACAATCGGGGCCTGGGTCCTCCCCGGGCCTCTCCCTGTAATTCAACTGGCCTGTCCCGGCGACGCTGTTCCTGATTAACCCTTCTGACCTCTCGTTGCCCCTGTCTGATGCCCTCAATATTCTGAGCAAATGCCTGAATGCGAGCAATATCCATGCCCTCTCTCAGTGTGACTGTAGTGCAAATCTCAACATATTCTGGATTCAATCCCGTAATGAAGTGATGCACTCTGGATGCCATCGTATCAACGAAGGCCGGTGCATATCGGGCTAAGGAATCAAACTGCAAGGAATATTCCCGAACACTCATGGCCCCCTGTTCTAGATGTAGGAACTGGTCTACCCGGGCCTGTCGAATCTCCCGCGGCAAATAATGATCCAGAAAGGCTCCTGAAAAGCTGGGCCAGGTGGGAGGGGAAACATCTCTCCCTCGGGACCTCTCCCAGCTTTCGTACCATAACACCGCAATATCCCGTAACCGGAATGCGGCCAACTCAACTGACTCGATAGACGTGGCATGCATAACCCTAAAGATTCTCTGCATCTGATCCAGAAAATCTTGGGGGTCCTCTGTTCGGTCCGTGCCTGTGAACTGTGGGGGATTCAGGGCTAAAAACTCTCGGACCCCCGAACTACCGGGCCCTCCTGATGATTCTGCAACTGTAGATGGCATTGGCTGACGCTGAGCAGCCATCATCTGTGCTAACAGAACTACAACACTCCTAACCTCCTGGTCAGAAGGAGTCAATATAGGGGCTGCCGAAGGTAATGTCGCCCCAAGTGGCTCCTGACGTGGTGGAGACTGCTGAGGAGGCTGGGATGATGCCTCTGTAGTACCCTCTGATCGGGCTGTCTCCAAATGAGGGGGAGGCATCCTGCTGGTGCCTTCTCTTGCTGCAATGTCTAAGTTCCGACCTGTAATAGGATGGCGCTGGTCTGACATTATCTGTAACCAAAGAATATGGTAAGATTTTAGGGAATCAACCCTATACTGTACCGCTCTATAGCACGACTGAATCAGAATAAAAGACAACCATCCTATCATGCCTTGCAGCCTCCTACCCATAGTATGTGGTGCACAACACATCCATGGACAGGACTCTACTTAGCACGGCTTGCAGACTCCCTGGGATACGACCTGCTCTGATACCAAGTTTGCCACACCCCACCTTGGGGGGTATGACTGGCACCTGGTGCCCTACTAGGACCTGACTTGCTGGACCGTTAAGCCTGGGCACATCTGGTGCCTGGCTGGCTCTAACTTATATTTCTGGAAACAAAGGGCTATATAACGGCTGTAAACACAGCCCCCGGCCTATTGGCCTATAGCCTCCTGTACCTGTACTAACAGCTGACCAGAAACATGTCAATTCAGGGGAACCTATGCGGGCCGACAAGGCCACCATGCTGTCTAGTTATCTGTAACTCAAACATAACATACTGAAAAGCTACGTGACCGGCAAGGTCACCATTACTGGCAAACTATGGCCCCACACGGCCATTACAAAAGAAAGAAAGAGTAAAGGCAACTATACAACTGCACGGCCTCACACGACCGGCTCATCTGACCACAGGGAATATATACAGACTGCAAGCCTCTAAGAAGAATAATAGAAATGATCGGGACAGGGCCCCGACCTACCCGTACTGTACAACAAAAGGAACTGAACTACACCTCTAGAAATTCAGTCTCCGGATGACAGGAGCTGAATACTCAACCGCTGACAGGAAGTCACATAGAATTGCCTGCTCGTCTAAGAGTACCTGCAGGCAAGTAATGCAGCGCCCCATCGGGCGTCAGTACCGCTGGTACTGGGTATGTAAAGCAACTGAAATAACATAACTGAAAACAACACCTGGAAGCAATAATATGACTGATGAAGCTGAAGTAGAAGGAATAACTTATCCATCTGATAATGTAAACCCTACCTCCTCTCAATCTTTACTGGAAGGGATAAGAGTCGTACCTGGAACGTATCGTGCTACTGTTGATCTACCTTTAGCTAACATAACATGACATAACATGAAATAACATAACATAGCACACACAAACCTTACCCGGCCCCCATAAGCCGGGAGGTACAACCAGCACAGAATCTATACCCCTACCCCGGTCATCCCATCTCCTATAGTGGCTGTAAGCATCCTGCCGGTCCCAGGGTATGCACTTAGGCTCGCTGAGCCCCTGACTATAACTGCATCTGAGTCCGGAGGACTCCTGAATCTGCACCCGGGCATATCCGCTCGACTGGGGCGTGTAAGGGCCGATCAAGGCACAAATATGGGGAAAAACTGGCATCCCATCTTCGTCCCCTGGCGGGACGGCATGCCACTCCGTAGAGTGACGAATCCTCGTCCTCTGGCGGACGAGTCGATACAGGTATTAACCCTGGGCGGTCATGGATGCTAGGTAATCCAACCCCAAACAATACAACGGTCTCAACTGGTAATACTATCTGTGTATCTCACATGCTGAGGCTACTAGGGGTAAAGTATCATATAAATTACATGCTGGGCTAATGATAGTAATCTGTATGTATTTAATACGTGCTGAGGTAGGTAAAGATATATAAATATGAATATAGTCTCCTACCGTCTGTACTGGGCAAATGCTATATAAGATAATGTTTCTACTGAAAACTCTGCTGTTTACTAAGTTTCTGTATACACTATATGCTGGACTAGTGATAGAAATAAGTACATACTTGATACATGCTGAGGCTGGAAGTACTATATATGTATGTTCGAATATAATCTTTCTACTGAACTACGCTGTATACTGACTTTCTATAGTAACATGATTTACTAATCCTGACATGCTTTCGGAACTTTATTTTAGCCTGCTATTCTATTTCTGAAGTGCTTTACGGGTATTGCATTACTATACGGGGTTTCAACTGAATACAACCATATCCTGACATGGCATATCACATTACATACTAAGTATAGTGGGCAATCTCTAATACTTGCGTTAGAATCTGTATCGTACTGATAGGTTTCATATACATTACAACCCAATATTTCTCACATCGCACCGACATTCATAATAACGCAATATTCGACTCCTGAACATTCTACTGGTCCGTAATTTATTACACTACACTGATATTACTTAACTTGCCGAAGGAAACTAACTTTACATACCTTGTCTTTGAATTATTCGTCCGTCGGACGGGGCTCGGCCGGTACTTCAACTATTTTCTCCCAACTGCATTCATAAATACGTCAATTAATACTAAATACAGTTGTATTGTAAAGAGCAACGTTACTTTCGATATAGTTTATAGCCTAAACTTAGGCTTATCGAAAGACGGTCAAAAACTCGCTATTTTTCAGCGGCCCAGAAGGGAGAAGTATTCACTTCTCAGCTAGGAACACATAAACATTAATTTAGAGCAATTCTACTTACTTTAGTTCGGTGGCTCGCCGATTCGTCGGCCGTATTTCGCGAAACTAATTCCGTAGAAATGCTCTCTGCTGCTAAATACTCGGGTATCTGGGATTAATTTGAGTTTGGGCGGCGTTTGGCAGCGCAATCGGACGAAAATATTTAATTTTCTTCGTCTTCCTCGGCTTCACTGCGTTTTTCTGGAAATTTATAAGTGTAATATGATTTTAAACCGAAGTGGGGGCTTTATATACTTGGGCCTGAACTTGGGCAACGTGTCACGGAGCCATCGCGGAGGCCTCACCTTCGTGACACGCTGCCATCGCGGAGGGGCTCTGCCTCGGCTCCTCCCGCGATGGTTCGACGGGTTTCTCGTCCGATCTTTTCCCGGGCCTTTCCCTAGCACGTATGGCTTTCAAATATGCTTAACCAACGTGCGAATAGGTCATCTAAGTGCCGGAAATTCTACAGGGTATAACAATATACAACCCATAATTCTCTTAATATGACATATAACCATCAAATAATCATCAAAAAAAATTCAGGGTGTAACATCCTCCCCCCCCCCCCCCGTTAAAATCATTCATCCTCAAATGAGGGTTATACCTCAGTAGCCTTAAGTTTAGCCATAACATCTTTAACTTTTCCTTGCCTTGTGTCATTAACATACATTCCATTTATTTGTAAACATATCCTTTCCTTTCACTGTCTCATATCAAACTATACTTATTCGACTCAATCTATTTATCTAACATAAGTCATACGTGCCTTAACACCACATAATCGATAAACTTTTCTAACCGTAAGCAAATTTATACACTACCACAGTGGATGGTTAACTCCAATATCACTTTTCATTCACTACATAAGACATAGGATCAATTGTTAAATCTGAAGCCACGCTTTTACCCCTGTTTTTACCATAACCCATTATTGGTGGTCCTGATAACTGAAACTAAAGCGTGATCTTGGGAAACAAAAAAGGGATGATGTCTTCAAGAGAAACTAAATGTTTGGCCACCTAGTTCCTTGAAACACTACAAGGTGCCTTAAATAATCCTATTCACGTAGTCTCCCCCACTCTATTTTACTTTTATGTTGTTACTTAAAGACGGTAAATCAGATCCTCTATCAAACCTAATACAATTAATATACTCTATCCCTCGTATTCTGCACCCTATCTGAAGCATATCGGGCCAAAAAATTAAACCCGATAATATATTCGCGAATACTCATGCTGACCTGCTCTAGGTACAAAACCTTATTGGCTCGAACTCGTTGAAGTTCCCATGGTAAGTACTGATTCATGAAGGCTAGGGGATTTAGAATCAAAACACATGGGCATTAAAGCTCTTAGAAGTATTTTCCTAGACCCTGCCATTAATTTCAACAGCTAGTTTTTGAAACGTCACTATTCGGGTTAACATCTAAAATGCTTTCTCAAAATCTCATCCCTTTGATATAGCTGAAGGTGCTGGAGGATAAACAACTCTACCTCCTCCTGGATCTACTGAAACTGGGACAACATGAAGGGATGAATCCCTTCCCACGGTAGCTCTGACTAGAACCAGAGGAACTGTAACACGGGGAATAAAATAAAACTCACTTCGGGTATATACTCTATTTATCGGATCGACAGGATGGCGACTAGGACCCTTTCAAGCATCAGTGTCGATAAGATCTCGTAGCCATCTTCCTTACTCCTGTTGAATGCTAAAACATAAGCACGATTTAGATTTCAAACAACCCTTATATCATTGCTTTATAGCACGATCTATTAATGAACAAAGTGAAACAACCCCTAAATTCCCTACAGCCTCCTGATTATAAGTATGGAGCAAAATATACCTATAAGAAAGACTCTACTAGACACGGCTTGTGGAATCCCTAGGATATGACTTCCCTCTGATACCAAGTCTATCACACCCCAAAACTGGGGTAGGGCGCAACTGGCACTCGATTCATGATTGATCGAGAAGCCGGTATATGACATCTGTAACTGTAATGCTTAGGCCATCCAGGCCACCTGTGATAATCAACTGAAGTATAAGCTGGACCCATAAGGTCTCAACAATACAAGGTAAACAATCGAAATGCAACCAAGGCAATTAGCGTGCTAAACCAAGCAACAATGAGTCGACGAGGCCACAAACTTAATAACACTGTACACACTAAGTCCACAAAGCCTCTAAAGAGTAAACTGACTGATGGTCGGAAGAGGGCTCCAACCTACCCAAAACTGCATCTCAAAACTTAAGCATAAATAACTAAGCTCTAGCTCCAGGAAGAAAGGAGAATACCAACCATCGGTTGATCTCACGAACTGCTACTCAACTGGCAATCCTGACCCCTACCTGGACCTGTGGCACGAACGCAGGTCCCCAAGCAAAAGGACGTCAGTACAAATGAAATGTACTGGTATGTAAGGCGGAAATTGTAAACATGAGATAATAATCTTGTAATAACTAACTCAACACATAAAGATATAAAGGATAGATATAATCGAGAACTCTACAACTTGTAATTGATAACAACTTACTAAGACATAAGTGAACTCACGATAACTAAACCAGGAATAAGGAATAGGAACAACCTGGAATCCGAAACTTGATAATAACTCTATAATGAGATGAAAATGGAACTAAGAAATGCATAAGAAAAAAACTATAACTGTAATGCCAGCAACCAGCCACCATAAATCCATATATAAAATTCATCCAGCCAGTGTACCATACCAGGGAAAAATAAAAATATCTCCAGCCGAGATATCATACCGGGGTAAAATTAAAATATCTCCAGCCGATGTACCATATCGGGATAAAATAAAAATATCTCCAGCCGATGTACCACACCAGAGTAAAATAAAAATATCTCCAGCCAATGTACCACACCGGGGTAAAATAAAAATATCTCCAGCCGATGTACCACACCGGAGTAGAATATAAATACTTCTCAATCATAATCATAAATAGGGTCGATATGGCTTATATTGAGTCAATTTAACACATATGACATATAAATCCGGAATAGGCCTCTTTCGTAACCCATAAATGCAAGTGAGCACCCATATCATGTAAAGCTAGAAACTATTCATATATATCACGTAAAGTTGTCAAATTATACATGAACATATCAACTTAGTTACTTGAACGACCTTCAAGAGATTTAGACAACATAAGAACCTTTGTAGTCTTACAAACAATGTCCTACAAATAATCCTGCCAATTCAACATATTACTTTGATAGAAACACATAGAGCTCATTTCTACACAATTCTTTAACATCTGGGAACTACAAATATATACTGCCTACCAGGTGGTTCCTTTACCTGTATCGACAACTATACACTAGAATTTCATTACCAAATTTATCATGTAGATAAGCACATATAGTTCTTAATTCATTTGACTTATTTGCAGGAAACATGGAAATTATAAGTAGGAACTTGGAGTTTTTTGTCATATACATAGAGTTGAGAACTGAACTACAGACATACAACGTATGAGACTTCTATATAATGTATAGCTCGTATTTAGTTAACTAGGTGACCTCCAGGAGATTTCCTGGTATTCAAAGTTCTGAGCTTAACTGATCATTATCATAGCTTGCGCTTATACTTACTTAGACATTAGGAACATTGGTACACGGGAGAATCTCTCCTCTGAATTTAGCAAAATTCAACTAATAACTCAACAAGAGCTAAACATAAAGATGCATGACTTGAATATAACTGAAAGAATTCAACTGTATGTTATAACATGAAAATCATATACATTAAGACTTCTTACTGGAAATACATATAAATACTTGAGTTCTTAGACTTGTATGCAACATCAGATACTTGGCCGAGACATTAGAAAAATTCTCGAAATATGATCTCTCAAAAACATCTTAGATCAGCTAGCACGTTTCAACATAAATTAGGGACGTAAAGACATAACTTAAGGATCTGAGACTTGGAGCTCTGTAACTTAGGAATTCGTGAGTAACTCTCTAAGTGATGCCTTATAGGCAAATAAAGATATATAGCCATAATTCGGGTGACGCTGGATTTACTTACATAACTTTGCAATTATTTTTGGAGCTTTAGAAACTTACATAATCATAAGTGACTTAGAAGATCCTAGGGTTACCCTTTTCATACATGATAGAAGATTTCAACACTTAGAATAGATAACTTAACATAATCGTTTAGGGGTATAGAAGATAGCTTCTAAACTTAAGTTACTATTTTGCAGACGTTCAACTCTAATTATTTCGTAGAAGGTTAACACTTTAGTGGTTATTCACCAACGAACACATATTGAACATAAATAACTTAATTTTATAACTCTTTTGCTAAACGTCTTTAGAACAGGGTTAATCTTCCCAGCTGTTTACCTAACTCGTTCACAATCATAACCTGTGTCGTCTAATTTAATAATATTTAGCTCTACTTTCCTTATTCATCTTAACTTCTTTGCCAAACATTATTCACTATACACTCAAGTCTTTACCCTCATGTTCGTTATTCCATCAATTCTTATACGCACTTACCTCTTTGCCTAATTGACAACTTTATCTGTTAAATCTCATCTTGCTTATATTTTCAAGTCGTTCAAAGGTTCTAGAAAGAAATTATGGAAAGAGTGCATATTACTTACATGTTACCTTAAAATGTCTAACATTTACTCTTATCTTCCCTTTTTATAACGTCACAAAAAGATTAACAACTTAGCCACACTTTCCCCGTTAACATGTATCGACTTAGCTTATTCGCTACATGCCGCTTGCTTAGCTTTAAGGAGGGAAAATATAAAATCTACTTTTTACCTTAAGCACTTTAAAACATAAACATATAGGAGGGATTAACAATATTATTAAAAAATCATTTCAATAAGCTCGTTTACCCTTAATCGGCTTAGCGTCATCTTCTTGGCTTAAGTTCAATTACATGTCGTTGTCTTAGCATTTCGTACCAATTTCACTAAGTGACCAGATCTTAACATATATTATACATTACATATACAGTATACTGCAAAGTACCATTTCACAGTGCCCACATTAAGGGACTTTAGACTCGATTTAGAGCTACGGAAACAATCGTATAAAAATTATGCCTTTCGTTTCACATTTGTTCGCTTCTACCATTCTTAATTATTCAAGCTTCATGCCAAGTATTTCCAACCCTTTGTACCGGATCATACATGCCTCAATATGATTTTAAAAACATAGGAATATTGATCCTTTCAATGACTTTGTTTCTTTCTTGAAAAACAAGGAAAGGGACGCCTTTACATAACTTGGCACATCGACTCTAATTTTGTCGAAAATCTTCCTTTCAAGATTACTCCTTAAGGCTCCTTCAAAGTCCAATTTACAAATACAACAAGCAGCATCTTCACTTCACGAATTTTCTTGAAAAATTGTGCAGCAACATGCCACAAGAACACAGAAAGAAACAACAACACAATACTACAACATTCTCCAAGTTATAACCTCATAAACTCAAAGAAATAAAAAAAGGAATTACTTATCCTTTCTTGGAGATGTTATTAGCTAAAGTAGGAGTAAACTCCTACTCTTTCGTCTGCCTAGAATCATCTAAAAATGCAGCAGCACCACAATCAACCACAAGACAACAACAAGCCATAACTTTCTTCCAAGGTTCTCTTTTCAAAGCCCAAAAGAGACAAGAGTGAATTTTCTTACCTGGGATATCTTTTCACTATGTGATAGGGCCTTGCATTCTCTGAATTCTGAAAAACAAATCAACTAAAATGGAGTAGAAATGAGCTTTCTAGCTCAATTTTACTTCATATAAGCGGGCTTGCCAAGGTCTGGGCGGAGCCCGCGTGCGGTGCCCATGCGACATGGCCTCGCATGCGTGCGCGACTGCTGCCTACCTGTCTCGGCGCCCACGCGTCTGGGTGCTTTTCCAGTCGATGGTGTTGTCTTCAAATGAGAATAACTTTTTACTCCGAACTTCGATTGATGAGCAGTTTTTTCAATTCTCATGTTTCATACTATATTTTATGAATTACAATCAGATTTTACAACTAATTCGATTATAAATTTGTTGAATTTAAATTTTTATTAAATTATACCCAATCATACAAGTTCTACGAAAAATTGAATTATGATTCTACCTTTATTTTGATGAATTTATGATTTAAAAAGCATTTACATGATCTACAAATATGCATGAACCTCATGATTTACTAATTATGATTTACTAATCATGAACCTCACGAGCCTTACTCTCATGGCTAGTTCACGTATTTACAAGTATGTTTATGATTATTATGATTTAACTAGCCCATGAATCTCATGTATATTATACTATGAGCACTATATATGTTTTAGGAGTAGTATTTAAAACCGAGTAGGTTCGGGGCCCAGGTTTTACCCCGAATCTCATAACTACGTGCCACCATAGGACATGATGGGACCTCCCTTGAGACTATTTCATTTTTCCCAAATGGGACTTTCATGTGTGATATCACTCCCTTTATGGTTATACCTTTGGCAATGTACGAACATCCTCCCACTAGGGATTTACAGGTCGGGCTCCATGTGTGCTCATATGGGGTATGTCTTTTATAAAAATCTCCCATTGTTCTGCATATTTTATTCATTATTATGTTTATGTTATTTTGTCTCAAGTGATGATTTATAAAGTTCTCTTATGACTATAGTAATGAATGGATTATGAATAATTTCAAAAGTTGAGCCGTATGTCATCTTATTAAATTTATGTTATGAGCATGTTGTCCCACTCTTATGATTTCTTATGAGCTTTTATGTATCATTTTAAATTCCCGTTTTACTTACCTTGCATAATCGGTACATTCCACGTACTGACTGCATACTCTATGTTGCATCATTTCATGATACAGGCTCCGATCTCAGACCCAGCACCGTCAGTAGTTCATCTCGGAGTTTAGCAATCAGCTCTTAGGTGAGTCCTCATTCTCCGAGGACTAGTTGATATCAATTGTCTTTTCATGTTCAGTTTTCTAGACTTACCGGGTTAGTTGGGGTGTTGTCCCATCAACCCGTCGGATAAGTTAGAGGCTTTCAGACTATATGTAGTATTCAGCTATTATGTATGTAGTATGTTACGCTTACCATGTTATGTTATATTCATGCTTCCGCTATGTCGTTATGTCACGTATTCCACTTTATTGATATTGAGTTAGATGTATTCTCATGCCATGGGTCTACGGTCAGATCATGTTACAATCCGGTTCATAGGAAGACCCATTGATCCTAACAACGGACCGTCTTGTCGTCCGTGGAATCCCAAGTTCAGGGGTCTACTGGACCCTTCCCTGAGATAACAGGAAGGAACAACGGCCCATGGTAGACTCCAAAGAGCTATTGTGACCAATCATCGTTCCATTCTAGAACCCAGTAGTGTGAACCACGAGGGGACACCATGGCCCGTTGGTTTTACCAATGAGTCATTGTTATCACTGGTTGCCCCCATGCCTTGTTTTCTTACCAGTTCCAACGAGAGGTACCAACGGCCCGTTGTTACTTCTAACGGACCGTTGTACCTAACCGTGGCTCACCCTTGTTAGCCTAGTTTTTGAACCCAGAAACCACATCAAGATTCAACGGGTCGTCGTTTCTACCAACGACCCGTCCTGAGGCCCGTTGGTTCCTGTCGGCCATATTTTAGATTTAAATCCCAGGGTTATATTTGTAAAATTCCACCTACCTAGTCCCCAAATTATGTCATTTGGGGTTCATTCAGGGGTTTTAGAAGGGGTAACCAATGGTTTCTCCCCATATTCCTTCTCTCATTCTCAAGAACAGAGCGTAGAATTCCTCTGGAAGAACAGAACATAAGCTAGGGAAAATGACAATCCTCTCAATTTTTCTCAGAGATTTTAACCAGAGTTTCTTCTATAGGTATGTTGGAATTCAGCAAGGAGTTTGTTCTCCCCTTGCGTCCCACAAAGCTCTCTCTCTCTGTTCACTGTCAGTCATAGCCTTGTGTTTGTGAATTTGAAATGTTTTCTATTGTTCTTGGATTATTTCATGTAGAATCCTATTCTTTGTTAATTGTAGCTATTTTCAACCATCTTGTAATTAAAATGATGCTTGTTCCATTAATTTAGAAATTCAGCCCTAATTTTTGACAAGTCAAAAATTAGAATCCTGCTTAAACTTTGAACTCTTGAGAATTGGTTGCATCTTTCAGAGTTAGGGGATTTTATAATGCTTGTATGTGTTAAAAACTCAGTTACTTGTATGTTATTTAGATTCAGTTAGAAAGTCTTTATACTTTGTATTTTCCCAAAATTGTTAGTTCAGCTTCAGTCAAAGTACTAGAATATTTAGTGTTAGTCAGAAATGTCAACTGATCAGTTTGACTATAGTCCTTTCCCGAGGTATCAGTGGTGCCTCTCAGTTATCAGACTCAGACTCAGATTATAGTTATTTGTTCCATTAGGCGGTCATGACATTCCAGTTATATAGCCTTGACCAGCCCCAGGACTCTAATTCAGTTATAAGTTTGTTCTTCACACGGTTACGACGCTTCCAGCTAAGCAACTCTGACTAGTCTTAAAACTCAGTTTCCAAATTTGGTCCTATAAGATGCTTCAGGAACTTTCTGATAGTATCCCTGGTTCAATATAGTCTTGGGCCCCAGTATCGAGCTATCCGCTTGTTAGTAGCAGTGCAATAGGATTATCCAGTGGGAGTAGGACTTAGCACTGAAAGGGCTGGGATTTCAACGCACCCAGGTTCCAGAACTACGTTGCCACCGTAGGGTTTTATTTACTTGGACTAACGGCCCCCTCTGATAGTGATTTTTCACAGTCCATACCTTTATACCCTAGTAAGGTATATTGGGTCCTACCAATGGGGTGTGCACATCGGACTCCATGTCTATCTCACGTGGTTATATGTTGGTTATAGCCTCTCCCACTAGTCAGTTCAGTTTACTCTCAGATTTCTCAGTTTAGATCAGTTCAATGTAGTATCTCAGACTTAGGACATGTTTATGACCATTAGCCAGGGTCACTTTTGACCATATCAGTTTTACACACTAGTTGTATCAGTTTTCAGTATTTCAGTTAGTCATTTCATGTTGTATCAGTTCGGTTATTAGTTATATCATATTATTCATGTCTCTCTCACTTACTCAGTATATTCAAAGTTCTGACGCATACTTTTATGTTGTATCATGTCATGATATAGCCACGGGTTATCAAACCCAGCACCGTTAGCCGATTACGTTCGGGTCTCTCTATCAGCAGCCGCAGTGAGATTCCTCATATTCCGAGGGCACATTTTATTCATTTCAATTTCTTTATTGTTTTCAGCTAGACTTAGAGTTAGCTGGGGGCTTGTCCCAGCAACTACTCAATTAGATGGCTTTCAGACAAGACTTGATTTCAGATTTTCATATATTTTAAATCTCTATGTTTAGTCTTTAATTTTTCATAAATGCTATTATGTATTATTTAAAATTTCCGTTGTGCATGTTTACTCAGAATACCAGTGTATGATAGACCAGGGATTGACTTGGGGTCACTCGTGACTTCAAGTACCGTGTTATGTCCAGGGTGTAGGCTCGAGGCATGACAAACTTGGTATCAGAGCACTAGGTTTAGAGTATCGTTGGATGTTTGAAAACCGTGTTAAGTAGAGTCCTCTTCATGGGTGTGAAGCGCACCACACCTATGAAGAAGAGGCTATAAGGCGTTTTAGCAAAATTCCCTTCTTTAACTATTCCTATTGTGCGATAGAGTGTAAACATTAAGGTCCATCCTCTAATTCGTGCTTTACGCGTTCGCAGGCAATGTCTCCCAAAATGGATGTTGGAAGAGGGAAAGGTAGCGGGAATCCACCAACCCTAGTAGGCCCCCTCAGTGGGCAAGTGGCAAATGCGGAGCTCAGGGCTACCCTTAGAATGTTAATACGGGCTTCAACCGCTTAGGTTAGCCAGTAGACTGTCACATCCACGAACCCTACAAAGAGATAATAGCTACCAGGATTCGAAACATCACACCTGAGTTTCACGATATGATAGCGGATGAAAGGTTCAGGGGAAAAGAAAAGGGAAGTAAGAGAGCAAGGACAGGGGACTCGAGGATTCCCCAATAAAGGATGAGTGGAGGACCCCGCTTCAAACATCATAGGAGGTCATCAGCCCCAGCACCCTCGGTAGCCAGGAATCCTAACAAACCTAGAGTAAGGGAGATTACATACCTAACTTGCAATAACTGTGGGAAGAACCATTTGGGGGAATGCATGGTTGGCTCAGGAAGCTGCTTTTGGTGCAGCAAGTCAGGCCATAAACTCAGAAATTACCCAGCAGCCAGACGGGGAAAAGGTAGAGCCCCGGCTATCTCTTCTGTGGCCCTGTCAAGTCGCCCAGCTTGTGAGAATTGTGGAAGGAGACACCTTGGAAATTGTTTGCTTGGTAGCGAAAGATGTTTTGGATGTGGTTAGTCAGGTCATAGAATAAAGAATTTCCCTCTAGCAGCACGTGGGAAGACTTAGTCCACCATTCCAGCAGCTCGCCCATCTCAGCAGGGTACAACATCTAGTACAAGTGTTAGACAACTTCAGATATAGTTGCAGGTATGTTATAAGCTTCTCATTTTGATCCTTGAATGTTGTAGGCCCTGGAGCCACTGTATAAAGTATGATATTCCCCTTAGCATGCTAGAATGAGATTTATTACATGACTGGTATGAAATGGCTATAAGTATGAAGCCTGTAGTGATAGCTTTCGTGGCGAATGAGAAATCAAGAGTTAGCAATGTTATCCTAGCCTTAAGAAAGGATCTAAGAGCTTTAAAATGATGACTTAAAGCTAAGGGGGAGATGATAAGTTAAAAAGGCCAAGCCAAGCCTAGGTGTTGTGGCAGAAAGGTTCCATAAATAGCAACTATAGGATGTAAATCTTTTCTACTCAGCTGTTTCCTCTTGTATTTCAGTTTACGCTACATTCTATTTATGCTCATGTTCAGACTCCTAGAATTATAGATAACCGGTTTGGATAGTGATCCTGGTCTTACTTCATGGTTCCGAAAGTTCTAGCTTCATGTCATGAAGACTAGTTATGTACAAACTCATGACTCACATTATGCCCAACTCCAAGAACCCAGTCCCTCAGACTCTCCTTAACGGTTCAACAGATTATGCTACATCATGTGTATACTCAGACTAGACTCCTTGAGTGATTCGTGCTTGCGTTTCCCTACTCTAAGACATATGTACATTCACCCATATGGGGAATGATTGTTGTAGTAGATACATTCAATATGAATTTCTAATTATGCCTTAGATTATCAGAGTGTAGGAGTTCATGAGATACAGTTGTTAGTCCTACTCGGGATATAAGGAAATTCTTGGGTGGGATATGCTACAGAGGAGTCGTAAGATGGGTTTAGTGATAGGTTTGAATGGGCGATGAAGTGGTTGGAGTTTCTAAAAGACTATAACATGAGTGTCCTGTATCACCTGGGCAAAGCCAATGTGGTGGCTGAAGCCCTAAGCAGACGGTCGATGGGGAGTGTGGCTCATACTGAGATAGAAAAAAAAGAATCAGCAATGGATGTTCACAGACTAGCCAGGTTAGGGGTGCAGCTAGTGGATTTACCGAAGGTGGGGTGATAGTCCAAAGTGGGTCGGATACATCCTTGGTAGTTAAAGTTAAGTCCAGACAAGATGAAGATCCAGCTCTACTTATGCTTAAGGAAGCAGTCCTCAGAAAAGAGATAGAAGCTTCTCCCAAAGGGGAGATGGGGTGCTCCATTACCAGGAGAGGATGTGTATAGCGGATGTTGGTAAGTTGAGATAGTAGATACTAGCTGAGGCACACAGCTCAAGATACTCTATTCACCCCAGTGCTACTAAAATGTATCGCGACTTGCAGGATATTTACTGGTCGAACAGCATAAAGAAGGGGATATCGCTGAATTTGTAGCACAGTTCCCAAACTGCCAGTAAGTCAGGGTAGAACACCAGAGACTCAGAGGCATGACTCAATATATTAGTATAACCACATGGAAGTGGGAAGAGCCTACCCCAGACTCGTCGACAACATGATTCAATCTGGGTGATAGTTGACTAGATGACTAAGTCAGCACATTTCCTCCCAGTCAAAACCACAGATTCAGCTGAAGACTATGCTAGGCTTTATATCTGGGAACTAGTTAGAATCTATGGGGTGCCACTATCCATTATCTCAGACAGAGGTATCCAATTCACCTCTCACTTTTAGAAGTTTTTCCAGAAAGGACTAGGTACCTAGGTCAAGCTCAGCACATCCTTTCACCCATAGACCGATGGACAAGCTGAGCGGGCCATTCATACCTTGGAAGATATGTTAAGAGCGTGCACGATCGATTTTAAGGGTAATTGGGATGCCCATTTTCCTCTGATCGAGTTGCGTACAACAACAGTTATCACTCTAGCTTCAGATGGCCCCATTTGAGGCATTATATGGTAGGAGGTGTAGATTCCCTATAGGGTGGTTTGAGGTTGGTGAAGCTACCTTGATAGGGACAAACTCGATTCATGAAGCTATGCAGAAGGTACAGACCATTGGAGAGAGGTTGAAAACAGCTCAAAGCCGTCAGAAATCTTATGCAGATGTGAGAAAAAGAGAATTGGAGTTCACTATGGATGATTGGGCTTACTTGAAAATTTCACCCATAAATGGGGTGATGAGGTTTGGGAAGAAGGGAAAGCTTAATCCAAGATATGTGGGACCCTACAGGATTCTGAGGCGGATTGGTAAATTAGCTTACAAGTTGGAGTTACCTTCAGAATTAGCAGTTGTGCACCCACTCTTCTACGTGTCACTACTAAAAAAGTGCATTGGTGATCCAACTTCAGTAGTTCCATTGGACAGTGTGGGGATAAAGGATAGTCTCACATATGAGGAGGTACCAGTCCAAATCCTTGACTGTCAGGTTCGTAAGCTGAGGAATAAGGAGATAGCTTCAATCAAGGTCCTATGGAGAAATCAGAGAGTTGAGAGAGCCACATGGGAAGCAGAAGCAGACATGATGGCCAGATACCCTCACTTTTTCTCTTCCAGTTCAGTTCCAGAATCAGGTACTAAATCCCTCCTCAGTACTCTACTCAATTCCGTACTCATCAGCCTTATTTAGATTTTCTGCGTGCATTTTAGTTGCATCAGCTCAGGTAGTATGGTTAAGTCAGTTTGGAATCAGTTACTCCTTCAGATATCATTCATAGCCTCAATTTTAGAAATCTCAACTCTTTTCCTAGTTTTGGTCTTCATTCAAGGACGAATGATCCCAAGGGTGAGATATTGTAACACCCCGAAACTTTTCTAGACCAAATTTAGACGTTGCATGAAAAACCACAGGAAACCAGAAATTTTTCTATCTAAGATGACCCCCACAATGGACCGTTGGTGGAACCAACGGACCTTTGTAAGTGGTCGTGGTTAGAAGCAGCCTTTCATCGAGGGAAAACAACGAGTCATAGGATGACCCGTTGATTCTAACAATGGGCCATCCTGTCGTCCATGGAATCCCAAGTTCAGGGGTCTACTGGACACTTCCCTGAGACAACGGGAAGGAACAACGGCCCATGGTAGCCTCCAACGAGCTGTTATGACCACCCGTCATTCAGTTCCAGAACCCAACATTGTGAACCACGAGGGGGTACCACGACCCGTTGGATCTACCAACAAGTCATTGTTATCACCCGTTGCCCCCATGCCTTATTTTCTTACTAGTTCCAACGGGAGGTATCAACGGCCCGTTGTTACTTCCAATGGACCATTGTACCTAACTGTGGGTCACCGTTGTGAGTCTAGTTTCTGAACCCAGAAACCACGGCTAGATTTAACGAGCCGTCGTTTCTACCAACGACCTGTTCTGAGGCCCGTTGGTTCCTGTCAGCCAGATTTCAGATTTAATCCCAGGGTTATTTTTGTAAGATTACACCTACTGAGTACCTAAACTACATCATTTGGGGTTCATTCAGGGGTTTTAGAAGGGGTAACCAACGATTTCTCCCCATATTCCTTCTCTCATTCTCAAGAACAGAGCGTAGAATTCCTCTGGAAGCACAGAACGGAAGCTAGGGCAAACGACAACCCTCTCAGCTTTTCTCTGAGATTTCACCAGAGTTTCTTCTATAGGTATGTGGGAATTCATCAAGGAGATTGTTCTCCCCTTGTGTCACCCAAAGCTCTCTCTCTCTCTCTATTCACTTTCAATCGTAGCCCTGTAATTTGAAATTTTTTCTATTATTCTTGGATTATTTCATGTAGAATCATATTTTCTGTTAATTGTAGCTATTTTCCACCAGCTTGTAATTAAAATGATGCTTGTTCCATCAATTTAGAAATTCAGCCCTAACTTTTGACAAGTCAGAAATTAGAATCCTGCTTAAGCTTTGAACTCTTGAGAATTTGTTACATCTTTAAGAGTTAGGGGCTTTTATAGTGCTTGAATGTGTTAAGAACTCAGTTACTTGTATGTTATTCAGATTCAGTCATAAAGTCTTTATACTTTGTATTTTCCCAGAATTGTTAGTTCAACTTCAGTCAAAGTACTAGAATATTCAGTGTTAGTCAGAAATGTCAACTATCAATTTGACTATAGTCCTTTCCTGATGTGTCAGTAGTGCCTCTTAATTATCAGACTCAGACTCAGATTACAGTTATTTGTTCCATTGGCATTCATGATATTCCAATTATATAGCTTTGACCATCCCTAGGACCCTAGTTCAGTTATCAGTTTGCTCTTTAGACGGTTACGATGCTTCCATCTAAGCAGCTCTGACTAGTCTTAGAACTCAGTTTCCAAATCTGGTCCTATAAGACATTTCGAAAACTCTCTGACAGTATCCCTGGGTCAGTATAGTCATGGGCCCCAGTATCGAGCTATCCACTTGTCAGTAGTAGTAGTAATAGGATTATCCAGTGGGAGTAGGACTCAGCACCGAAAGGGCCAAGGTTCTAGCACACCTAGGTTCCAGAATTACGTTGCCAACGTAGGTTTTATTTACTTAGACTAACAGCCCTTTCTGACAGTGATTTTTCACAGTCCATGCTTTTATACCCTGGCAAGGTATATTGGGTCCTACCGACGGGGTGTGTACATCGAACTCCACGTCTAGCTCACGTGGTTATATTTCAGTTATAGCCTCTCCCACTAGTCAGTTTAGTTTACTCTCAGATTTCTCAGTTCAGTGCAGTATCTCAGATATAGGACATGTTTATGACCATCAGCCAGGATCACTTTTGACCATATTTGTTTTACACAAGTTGTATCAGTTTTCAGTATTTCAGTTGATCATTTCATGTCGGATCAGTTCAGTTATTAGTTCTATCATATTATTCATGTCTCTCTCACTTACTCAGTACATTCAAAGTACTGACATATACTTTTATTCTATATCATTTGATGATACAGCCGCAGGTTCTCATACCCAACACCGTTAGCCGATTACATTCAGGTATCTCTATCAGCAGCAATGTGATTCCTCATATTCCAAGGGCACATTTTATTCATTTCAATTTCTTTATTGTTTTCGGCTAGACTTAGAGTTAGCTGGGGGCTTGTCCCAGCAACTCCTCAGTTAGATGGCTTTTAGACTAGACTTGATTCCAGATTTTTAGATATTTTAAATCTCTATGTTCAGTCTTTAATTTTTCATAAATGCTATTATGTATTATTTAAAATTTCCATTGTGCATGTTTACTCAAAATACCAGTGTATGATAGACCAGGGATTGACTTGGGGTCACTCGTGACTTCAAGTACCGTGTTACATCCAGGGTGTAGGCTCGGGGCTTGAAAGTACCTATAGGTCATTTCATTTTCTATATTAAGGTCAGAAGTTGATTTCTAAGGGTTATGTGTATCATCTAGTTAAGGTTAAGGATGTTGATTCTGAGACCTCGACTATCCAGTCAGTCCCAGTAGTATGTGAGTACCCAGAGGTCTTCCCTGATAATCTACCGGGAATCCCTCCTGAGCGGGAGATTAATTTTGGTATTGACCTTCTTCCCAATACGCAATCTATATCTATCCCTCCCTACAGAATGGATCCAGCCTAGCTAAAGGAGTTGAAAGAACGTTGAAGGACCTGCTAGATAAGGGTTTTATTAGACCAAGCAAGTCCCCATGGGGTGCACCAGTTCTCTTTGTCTGAAATAAGGATGGCTCCTTTCAGATGTGCATTGATTATCGGCAATTGAACAAAGTCACCGTCAAGAACCGGTATCCTCTACCCAGGATTGATTATTTATTTGACCAGCTCCAAGGTTCCAAGTTCTTTTCAAAGATAAATCTCATATCGGGGTACCATCAACTCAGAGTTCGGGAGAGCAATATCCCGAAGACAGCCTTTAGGACGTGGTATATTTATTATGAGTTTATAGTTATGTCTTTTGTACTAATGAATGCTCCTGTGGATTTTATGGACTTGATGAACAGGATGTTCAAGCCATACCTGGACATGTTCATGATTGTGTTTATTGATGACATCCTGATATACTCTCGAAGCAAGGAAGAACATGCCGCTCATTTGAGGGTGGTGCTACAGACTCTCAAGGATCGCCAATTATATGCTAAATTCAGCAAGTGTGAGTTTTGGTTGAACTCTGTAGCATTTTTGGGCCATGTGGTATCAAGTGAGGGCATAAAGGTTGATTCTCATAAAATAGAAGAGATGAAGAATTGGCCTAGACCGGTGAATCCTTCGGATATTCGGAGCTTCTTAGGTTTGACTGGTTACTATCGAAGATTCGTGGAAGGTTTCTTATCAATTGCAGTACCTTTGACCAAATTGACCCAGAAGAAGGTGAAATTCCAATGGTCGGAGGCTTGTGAGAAGAGCTTCCAAGAGTTAAAGACTCGACTTACTTTAGCGCTGGTGTTAACCCAACCTAAGGGTACTGATGGGTTCATGATGTATTGTGATGCTTCAAAGGTCGGACTTGGGTGTGTATTGATGCAGCACGGGAAAGTTATAGCATATGCCTCCAGACATCTAAAGGTTCATGAGAAGAATTACCCAACCCATGATCTTGAATTGGCCACAGTGGTATTTGCATTGAATATATGGAGACATTATTTGTACGGGGTCCACGTAGATGTGCTTACGGACCATAAGAGTTTACAATATGTTTTTACCCAGAAGGATCTCAATATTCGGCAATAGAGGTGGTTGGAGCTACTCAAGGACTATGATATAAGTGTCCTTTACTATCTGGGCAAGGCTAATGTAGTAGCAGACGCACTTAGTAGACTCTCCATGGAGAGTGTGTCTCATGTGGATGAGGGGAGGAAGGAGCTAGTGAAGGATGTGCATCGGCTCACAAGGTTGGGAGTTAGGTTGGTTAACTCCACCAATGGCAGTGTTATGGTTCAGAACAGATCAAAATCATCATTGTTGACTGATGTAAAGGCTAGACAAGATGAGGAACCAGTTTTGGTAAAGTTAAAGGAAGCAATTCAAAATCAGAAGGTAGAGGTCTTCTCCAAAGGGGGGAGATGGTGTGCTTCGGTACTAGGGTCGCTTATGTGTTCCGGATATTGATGATTTAAGGAACCGAATGTTTCACGAGGCACATGGATCCAGGTATTCTATTCATCCAAGTGCCACCAAGATGTACCATGACTTACGGAAAGTCTATTGATGGAATGGCATGAAAAAGGACATAGCAGAATTTGTAGCTAAGTGTCCCAACTGTCAGCGAGTAAAGGTCGAGCATCAGAGACCGGGAGGTGTGCTTCAGGATATTAGTATTCCTACTTGTAAATGTGAAGAAATCAACATTGCCTCGCACTCGTCGACAAAATGACTCCATTTGGTTGTAGTAGATAGGTTGACCAAGGATGCTCATTTTCTACCGGTCAAAACCACAGATTCAGCGGAGGATTATGTCAAACTATATATCGGGGAGCTAGTTCGATTGCATGGAGTGCCCTTATCTATCATTTCAGATAGAGGTACCCAATTTACCTCTCAGTTTTGGAAGTATTTTCAAAAAGGACTTGGTACTCAGGTTAAGCTCAGCACTACATTTCACCCACAAATGGATGGTCAAGCGGACCAGACAATTCAGACTCTCGAGGACCGTTGAGAGTATGCGTTATTGACTTCAAGGGTAGTTGAGATGATCATTTTCCTCTTATTGAGTTTGCATACATAACAACTACCATTCAAGTATTCAGATGGCTCCGTTTGAGGCTCTCTATTGGCGGAGATGTAGATCGCCCATTGGTTGGTTCGAAGTTGGTGAAGCTGCGATAATAGGACCAGATTCAGTTCATGAGGCTATGGAAAAGGTTCAGCTCATACAGGATAGGCTGAAAACAGCTCAAAGTCATCAAAAGTCCTATGCCGATGTGAGAAGGAGAGAATTAGAATTCGAAGTGGATGATTGGGTATTTCTGAAGGTATCTCCCATGAAAGGAGTGATGCGGTTTGGAAAGAAAGGAAAACTCAGCCCTCATTATATTGGCCCTTACCGAATTGTGAAACGGGTTGGCAAGGTGGCATATGTAGTTGCCCTCAGAATTAACTTCCATGCATCCTTTTTTCCATGTATCACTCTTAAAGAAGTGTTTGGGTGATCCAGCCCTAGTTGTTCTAGTGGACAGTATTGGTGTGAAAGACAGCTTTAATTATGAGGAGGTTCCGGTGGAAATACTGGATCGTCAGGATCGAAGGCTAAGGAATAAGGAAGTAGCTTCAGTCAAGGTTTTATGGAGGAATCAGCATGTTGAGAAAGCTACGTGGGAAGCCGAAGTGGATATGATGGCTAGATACCCACATTTATTCTCTTGGGCATTCAACGAAGTGTACGAATCAGCTATAATCAGATATGTAGGGTTACAAGTGGGTGTTTTGGTTCACACCCATGTCTAATCTCTCTTGATTCATGAAGTTTTGTTTAAAATTCTTATGGGGTTTTATCTCAAATCTTGTGGAATCCTAATGATCTATCCATGGGTTATTACTTCTCATGTTTTATATCATATTTTATGAATTATTATCAAATTTTTCAACTAATTCGATTATAAATTTATTGATTTAAATTTCTATAGAATTATACCCAATCATACATGTTTTATGACAAATTGAGTTATGATTCTACCTTGATTTTGATGATTCTTCAACCCATCATGATCTATGACCTATGATATGGAATTATTCAAATGCCTATTATGAATTTGTGATTTAAAAAGCATATACATGATCTACAAATATGCATGAACCTCATGATTTACTAATTATGATTTAGACAGACTCACGGGCCTTACTCTCATGTCTAGTTCATGTATTTACAAGAATGTTTATAATTATCATGTTTTAACTAGCCCATGAATCTCATGTATATTATACTATGAGCACTATATATGTTTTGACTGTAGTATTTTACGCCGAGTAGGTTCGGGGCCCAGGTTTTTCCCCGAATCTCAGAACTACGTACCACCATAGGATATGATGGGACCTCCCTTGAGACTGTTCCCTTATTCCCAAATGGAGCTTTCATGTGTGATATCACTCCCTTCATGGTTCTACCCTTGGCAATGTACGAACACCCTTCCGACTAGGGATTTACAAGTCGGGCTCCATGTGTGATCATATGGGGTATGTCGGTTATAAGAATCTCCTATTGTTCTGCATATTTTATTCAATATTATGTTTATGTTATTTTGGCTCAAGTGATGATTTATAAAGTTCTCTTATGACTATGGTAATGAATGGATTACAAATAATTTCAAAACATTGAGCCTTATGTCATATTATGAAATTTATGTTGTGAGCATGTTGTCCCACTCTTATGATTTCTTATGAGCTTTTATGTATCATTTTAAATGCCCGTTTTTACTTACCTTGCATAATCGGTACATTCCACGTACTGACTGCATACTCTATGTTGCATCATTTCATGATACAGACTCCTATCTCAGACCCAGCACCGTCAGTAGTTCATCTCGGAGTTTAGCAATCAGCTATTAGGTGAGTCCTCATTCTCCGAGGACTAGTTGATATCAATTGTCTTTTCATGTTCAATTTTCTAGACTTATCGGCTTAGTTGGGGTGTTGTCCCATCAACCCATTGGATAAGTTAGAGGCTTTCAGACTATATGTAGTATTCAGTTGTTATGTATGTAGTATATTATGCTTACCATGTTATGTTATATTCATGCTTCCGCTATGTCGTTATGTCACGTATTCCGCTTTATTGATATTGAGTTAGATGTATGTTCATGTCATGGGTCTACGTTCGGATCGTGTTGCAATCCAGGTCTACTTTCCGTGTTACCATCTGGGTCTATGTTCGTGTCGTGAAAACATCGGACTCCACGTTCAGCTCTATGTCACTTAACAGGCTTTCCCATAATTCATTACCATTACGGTTTCAATCTCAGTTACAGACTCAATTTTCAATGCATGCACATGACTCTCAAACTAGTTTTACTTATATTTTCAATATGCATCCTCAGACCATTATTCCATATCAATATTTATGCATCTCAAATAAGGTCATTGTACTTCAGTTCAGTTTATGCATCCAGTTCAACATTTTAGATTTATCAGTATATTAAATTTAGTCAATCGCATATCTCACATGCTCAGTACATCCGAGTACTGACCGCATGCGTTCTCATGAACTATACCCTATCATGATATAGGTTTAGGTATTCAGGCATGGCATCATGATTAGCTTCAATCTGGTGCCTATCGGCAACTTTCACTAGTGAGTCCTTATCATTTGAGGACTAGAGTTATGTTTATTCTAGTTATATTTATTATTATTTTTAGTTTCAAACTTTTAGAGTTAGCTAGGCACTTGTCCCAGTAATTCATCAGTTAGTAGAGGCGTTTAGACAAACCATTACTATTTTTAGTTTCATATTTAATGTCAGACACAGTATTTGTTAATTTGACTTAGTTCACACTATTTTAATACTCTAAAAGGTTTTTTATAAATTCAATTGCTTCCACTCAAATTGTCTATAATTAGATCGTATCAATGTTATGCCATGTCGTGGGTTAGCTCGGGGTCCCTCATGGCTCCAAGCATCGTGTTACGTCAAGGGTGTAGACTTGGGCCATGATATTATCAAATTAT
Organism: Datura wrightii; assembly: GCA_035772735.1. Taxonomy (NCBI): domain Eukaryota; kingdom Viridiplantae; phylum Streptophyta; class Magnoliopsida; order Solanales; family Solanaceae; genus Datura; species Datura wrightii. The sequence continues at coordinate 23,456,824 of JASDFA010000004.1, read as the reverse complement.
TTGATTAATATGGTATGGTCTTTGATTAAATTTTGAGACGTGATATCATGATGGGGATTATGATAATGATAGAGTCACGTCTCTTATAAGTTAATTGAAAATTGTTCTTTATAGTAGAATTACTAATTAGGATATTAGTAATTCAGTTAGATTAATATGCATTTAGTGGTCTTTATTAGATAAATATTAGTTGATCATTAACTAAATTACATACATAGATGATGCATATAGAGATAAGATTATTGAAAAGATTTATTGGTTAATTCATAATGGTTAGAATTACCATAAACTATCATTAATATTATCTGGAAGAATGTAATATAAGAGTTTTCTTGAACTTGAGGTCATCATAGTAATTAATAAGTTATTTATTAAACTTTAATATTGAACACCCATGACCCTATGAAAATGGTTGAAAGAATATTGGGTATGATTAGATATTTGTAGAATTAATAACTGAACAAGATGGAATCTGTCATTTCTTGGTAATGAGTTTAATCTCTATATTGTCATGAATTATAGACGACTAATGAAGACCTTGCCCGAGACAATTGAATGAAAGAAGAAACGAGTTTCTTAGGTCATTCAATGATCGATTATAATTTGACATGTATACATAGTTGATCACCTATTGGGATTTGACAGTTAGACCATATCTTAGGGTAATTTGGACCTATAAGGACAGAAGAAAAGACTACATTATATTTTATAGGTTCTTGAGAGTAAATTGTATACTTCACAATATACAGTCATTAAGGAGTATTGCTAGACACTACCCTTGATTAGTATATTGATACGATCAATTAGTAATGAACCTATGGGTTCGCACACTAACGAGTGTTCCTATCTTTGTTAATGGATTAATTATTTTATATATTTGATAATTAAATTAGAGAATTTAATTATACAAATAAATAAATTTTTAGTCCGAATATAATATTATTATGTCTTTGCTAGCACAAAGAATAATTGATGCAAAAAAAGTTGCATCAAGGCCATTCACAAGGAGCCAAGCTCGATACCTCCAAGTCCTACAAAGGCTATTCATGAAAAAAGAGGTGTTTGAGCGTACTTTTATGCCAAGCAAGGGGTTCTACACTTTGATGATTGCTTGAAAAAAAGGAAGGGAAGCGTAGTTTGTAAACTACAGCTAACATTACAATTTACAGAAAAAGCCACTATTGGGCTATTTTTCTGATAACTTAGCATAGACTATAAATAGTTGAGCTTCATTCATTTTAGACTTTGTTTTGATGAATATTTAATTTTCTTCTCCTGAGAGAATTGAGAGCTTGGTTGAAGGTTTTATTGGTTCTTATAGAAAAATTGGCTGCAAGGTGAACTTTATTCCCTTGAAGTCCATTTCTTAGTTTAGGTACTTGTAGGATTCTAATACATTGAAGGTTTTGATATCTTTATCATTATTTTCAATTGATTTCCTTGCTTGTGTCTAGATTTTATCTTTATCTTCTTTATTATTTGCTTAAGATTTCTATTTTTCTCATTTTATTCTTATATCATTTGGTATCAAAGCCAAAAATTTCCCAAGTATTGGGCCTTTTTTGGACCTCAAAATTTTTTGAAGTTTCCTAACTTCATAGTTCTTCTTCCTAACTCAAATTTCTTCCAAATTCTAGATTAATTAACATCTTATTAACATTTTAATTATTTGTTAATTTGTTCTTCATCATTTTCCTCTCATTATTTCCCAAAAACTACCTAATATTAAGTAATTCATCCTATTCTTTGTTACTTAGTTTTTTTGAGTCCGATTTTCTTTCATCCCAATTATTTCTTGAACTTTTCTCGTTTTATTTTCATCGTTAATCTTTTTGGCTCAATTCTATTAGAATTAATTGAGTCATTCATATTTCTACTAATAAGAATCCATTCTAACCAAGAGTAGCAATTGTACACCTTGTCAACCGTCGACTTCAACAAGTTTCAACATCGGCCAAGTCAATCATAAGGTCACTCAAAGGTGTGTAAACTTGATAGACTTGTGAGGTTTTTTTTCTAACTACTAACTTATTTTCTTTTTTTGTTTAGTGTCTTTTCATAGGTACCATGTCGCTGCAAGAGGGATTGCAATCTCCTAATCTTGAAGCTAAGATAGATGAATTAATGAATGTGTTAGTCAACTAGAATCAAAGGTTGGGGGTTTTGGAGAATGATCTTAAGGTGATGTCACCTCGAATCTTTTATGAGGGGCATACAAGTGGGGTCGCTCTAACCTCACAAGTCCAACACCAACCAAACCTTCCAAATCCAAATTCACCATCTTGGAATGAGAACCTAAGGGAAAATGAACCCTTAGATGATCTTGACAATTATGGTGACAACTATGGAGAACAATTGGGAAGATAAGGAGGCAAAGGGAGATTTGAGAATACAGGAGGAGGTAGAGGAGCTAGAATGTACCATGGAGGTTACCAAGATCATGGGAATGACCAATATGGTGATCAAGGGCACTATGGAGATCAAGATCATTGGATCAACTTGATGCGGGTATATTCTTATTCTCATTTGCCATATGTATACCTATCTTTTATCATGTTTTGAGATAATTATCCTTATGAAAAGCATGATTTCAGAAATGTGTGTTAAATGACCTAACAAGTGCTTTTTGATGATTTTAGCAGGTAACACTTGGAAAAAGACTCAAAAATGGTCCAAGGTGTGAAGAAAGAAGAATTCGAGAAAATTTGGCTTGGTGAGATAGCCAGAGTGGCGCGCTAGCCACCAAACTTTAGAGAAAATTGTGCTTAGGTTGGTGTTATGGATGGCGCTGTGCACAACACCTCAAACTTTAGAAGAATTTTTTATCAACACCTTGGCGAATTGAGTGAAGTGGCGTACCAAAGAGGTTCCAGACTTGGGAAACTTTTCCAACACTTTGGTACATTGATAGGAGTGGCGCACCAGGTCCCAGAAGTGTAGAATTTTGAGTAACACATTGGTGAGATGACTGGTACGGCATGCCAGAGGCTCAACTTCAATTTCAAGTCAATTCTGGTGAGGTGGGTGATGCGGCATGCTAGGGCCTTTCTGGGATGAATTTTTCTAAGGCTAAAAGATGAATTACTAGAGGGCAAAAGAGTCAATTGTTACCTAGCCTATAAATACCTTATCTAGGGTATTTTTAGCTATTTTTCATCAAATTGATTGATTGTACGCATTCTTTTGGGGGAAAGAGAAGAAGTTCATTTTCTTCTTTAATTTAATCTTTATTAATTTGAATGATGAATTCTTCGTTTTTGCACTTGAACATGAGTGGCTAAACTCATGTTCTAGGGTTTTGGCCATGGTTGATTGTTGTAGTTTGAATATTCGTTTATGCTAGACTTTCAATTCTTCTTTTCAAGATTGTTTGTGCTTACTTGTTTTCATGCTTATTCATTAGATTTATCACCTTTCAAATATTATCTATTGTCTCTTGGTTGAACTCGGGAGAGGGAACTAAGAGGGTTAAAAGGAAGCATAGAATATGTTTTAGTTATCTTGTTCAAATAGTTCAAGAGTTGATTTCATTGTTGAGGATAGGGATATACCCTGCAACCCTGTTCACTTGAGCCAAGTAGCTTCAACCATCGTCCCATGTTTCTCCTGCAAACATAGGGATATAGGTGTTAGGTTTCATGAGATAGTTTTCGGCTATTAGAGAATAGTTGAGAAGTTAGTTCGTAATTTGCAACTAGCAATCTTAGACGAATGTTGTCTAGTGTATTTGAATCCTAAAACTTAACTTGAAAGCATAAGTGCCAAAACTATGGATTCTTATCATCATTTGAATTACAAACTATTTTTCAAACAAGTGTAGTTTATTAATTTTTATTCCAAGTTAGTAGAATAATCTCAAAACTATTTTACCATTTTACTAGTGTTTATTTGAATATCAAAATAAAGGTTCAAAACAAATTAATCTAACAAGTCTTTATGGGTGTGATATCAGGACTGCACCATCCTATATTACTTGAGGACCACATGTGCTAGCGACATCAAGTTTTTGGCACCGTTGTGGGGGACTTAAATATTGATTAATTGTTTGTGGTTAGGATTTTTATTCTGTTATTCCACATTTTATATTTTTTTTGGTTGCTAAAAGTTTCAGATGGTGTTTGTTCAGTGTATTCCATCTACTAGAAGTTAGGGACAACCCTTGGCTTACTTTGATCTGAAAATAGAGAGAACTTTTTGTCGGTTAGAAATGGAAGAAAACAATGAGCAAGCATAAGGCAACAAACAAGAAAGGATTCCAGTGCTCAACTTTGCTCGGAAAAACTTGGAGAATATTTTGAAAGCGATTATCAAGCCGACCATCATTAGAAATTTTAAGTTTAAAGGAGGGAACTCTACGGTGGACACTGAGTAACTATCTGATGGTCCACCTAGTTTGTAACTATCTGAGTGAGTAGCTGGATAGCTACCCTGAACTCTACGGTGGACACTGAGTCGTCCTGAGGGGCTACTGGAGCTAGTGGGGCAGGTTAGTGAGCGTTACCGGCCCTTCTTCCTTTGCCACATCGTGGAGGCATAATTTTCTAAAAGAAACGGAGCACGAGTTAGGAGGACGATTCTGATATTGAATTTCGATGCACGATAAAGAGTATGAACAAAGGGAGTTTTCCTAATAACATCTCGTAGCCTCCCCGTCTAAGTGTGGTGCGCTTCACACCCATGAAACGGACTCTACTCGATTCGGCTTTCAAACATCCGAGGATACTCTAAACCCAGTGCTCTGATACCATGTTTGTTATGCCCCGAATCTACACCCTGGACGGGACATGGTACTTGGAGTTTCAAGTAACCCTAAGTCAACCTTTGGTCTATCATACACTTGCATTCTAAGAAAACATATAAATATAGCAGATGCTTTAAAGTAAAATACAAAACACTTATGAGAATAAAGCTGAGTCATATAGTTTTAAAATGTCAAAACAATACTGAAAGTCTGAAACTCTATCAATGTCTGAAAGCCAATTACAACTGATGAGTTGCTAGGACAAGCCCCCAGCTAACGCCAAGTCTAAAATAAAGAAAATAATACTGAATAAAATGATCTTCATCGTCAAAAGATAAGGACTCACCAGTGGTGCAGCTGGAGTCTTCTGAGAGTGGTCTGCTAACCAGGCTGCGGCTGAGATCCTGCAGCTATATTATAAACTGATACAGCATAAAAGGTATGCATCAGTACTTTGAATGTACTGAGTAAGTGAGAGAAACCATACACTAGAAGTGAAATAACTGAACTGAAAGACATGCAATGGTCAACTGAAACTGCTGAACTAAATAACTGAAATAACTGAGATGGTCTAAATGACCCTGTCTGATGGTCAAGGACATGCCCTAAATCTGAGATACTGAACTGACTAATTTGAGACTAAAATGAGAGTGTATAACCGACATACAACCACGTGAGCTAGACGTGGAGTCTAATGAATACACCCTATCGATAGGACCCAATATACATTGCCAGGGTATAAAGGCATGAACTGAGTGATCACAGGTCTAGGGCCATGAGGCTAGTAAAAATATATCCTACGATGGGAACGTAGTTCTTGGAACATGGGTGCACTGGAAACCCGATCCGCTCGGTGCTAAGTCCTACTCCTACAGGATAGTTCTAGACTGACTACTAAGACTAAGCTGATAGCTCGAAATAGGGGCCCAATACTAGTCAAGAGTACCTATCAGGAAGCACCCGGAGATTCTTATCGGATCGAATTCTGCAACTAGGTTCTAAGACTGGTCAGAGCTAGTTATCTAAAAGCGTCGTAACTGTCTAAAGAACAAACTGTAATCTGAAGCTGGGATCCTAAGGCTGGTCATATTTTCTTATCTAAAAGTGTCATGACCGCCTAAAGAACCACTAAAACGGATACTGAGTCTAATTCTGATAATTGGGAGGCACTATTGACACCTCGAAAGTTTCTGTAGTCAAACTAATCAGCTGACATTTCTGACTAACACTGGATATTCTAACATTTTGACTGAAACTGAACTGACAATAATCTGACTAAGTTTTAATACAAATAAAAATATGGGAGTCCCCAACACTGATAGAATCAATCCAAATTTCGATATTAAAACACTATTGCAAGATTCAAGCTCTCTGCATTCAAGAGCTAAGGCTAGAATTTATTTTATAGGGACAAGCACCAATACATTGACAAACCGGTGGAAAAATATCTACAATTATCATAAATAATATTCTATATGAATTAAACAAAGTCTGACTAAGAATTTCTTAACATTTGATAATTTTCAGGGCTAGAACTGATAAAGAAAATAGGAAGAATTTTGGGGACACAAGGGAAGAACTATTCCCTTGTTGAGTTCCCACGTACCTGGAGATGGAAATCCCAAAGATAATTCCTCGAAAAATCTGAGAAGAATCAATCACCCTATCTTCAGTTGCTCTAAACCTTTCTGAGAGAGACTTTATGCTTAACTATTGAGAGATGAGAAAAAAAATGAGAGAAAACCATCGGTTTCCCCCTCTAAAACCCCTGCTTAAACCAAAAACGACGTAGTTTAGGGACTAAGTAGGTGAAAATTTACAAAAGTACCCCTAGAAATTTAAATCTGAAATCTGGCCGCTAGGGTCCCAATAGGTCACTCAACGAGTCATTGTTGAGACCACGACTCGTTGGGACCTCTCATTAGTTCCACTGCCTGTGGTGAGAAGTCACTAGACCTAGCAACTGGGGTCACCACAACTCGTTGTATGATCCAACAGGTCATTGTTTCCTCCCGTAGACACTAGGTGAGGAAAACTGGAAGGCCAAGCTACGGGTGACACAACGACTCGTTGGTTGAACCAACGAGTTGCCATGTCTAGTCGTTAGGTTCACTGGAGGGATTTTTTTCTGAAAATGCCTAAGTTGAAAAATCAGTGCTAACAATGACTCATTGGGGGAAACAACGAGTTGTTGTTTCCTCTCGTCTTCACTGGAAGGGGGATTTCAGAGTCTTCACCCGAAAACTCTCACAACGGGTAGTTGTTTCTGACAATGACTCATTGGTTGAGTCGTGAGGTCCTAGGAGGGATTTCTGGGCTAGGGAACCACGACTGATAGGACGACTCATTGTTTCTCAGAATGGGTCATTCCTTGTCTCGTTGGTTCCTAAGTGGCCAAGACCTGGTGACCACGACTAACACAATGAGTCATTGGAGCTGACAACGACTCGTTGTCTCAGTCATTCTGAGAAATTTTTTCTAGTTTTTCTGCTGCATTTTTCTAGAGATGTCTAAGTCTGATCTAGAAAAGTTTTAGGGTGTAACAATATCTCCCCCTTGAGATCATTCATCCTCGAATGAAGACTAAAACTGCAGTAAAACTAGGAAAAGAGCTGAGATTTCTAGACTGAGGCTATGAGCTAGTTTCTGAAGGAGCAACTAACTCCGGACTGACTTAACCGTACTAATAGAGCTAATGCAACTTGAATGCACATAGAAAATCTAAATAAAGCTAATGAGTAGGGAACTAAATAGAGGACTAGGGAGGAATTTAGTACCTGATACCGGAACTAAACTGGAAGGGAACAAGTGTGGGTATCTAGCCATCATATCTGCTTTGGCTTCCCACATAGCTCCTCTACATGTTGATTCCTCCACAAGACTTTGACTGAAGCTACCTCCTTGTTCCTCAACTTACGAACCTGACGGTCAAGGATCTGAACTGGGACCTTTTCGTACGAGAGACTATCTTTCAACCCTACATTGTCCAATGGCACAGCTGAAGTTGGATCACCGATGCACTTTTTCAATAGTGACACATGGAACACTGGGTGCACAGATGCGAACTCTGAAGATAATTCTAGCTCATAAGCTACTTTTCCAATTCATTTCAGAGTTCTATAGGGTCCCACATATCTCAGACTGAGCTTTCCTTTCTTCCCAAATGTCAGCACCTCTTTCATGGGTGAAATTTTTAGATAAACCCAGTCATCCATTGCAAACTCTAATTCTCTTCTCTTCACATCTGCATAAGATTTTTGACGTCTCTAAGCTATTTTCAACCTTTCTCTGATGAGATTTACTTTCTGAATAGCTTTATGAACCAATTCTGGCCCGATTAAAATAGCTTCACAACCCTCAAACCACCCAGTAGGAGATCTGCACATCCTACCAGACAATGCCTCTAAGGAGACAATCTAAATATTGGAGTGGTAGTTGTTGTTGCATGCAAACTCAATGAGAGGAAGTGATCATCCCAACTGTCTTAGCTACAAATTCAGCGATGCTCTCTTCATGCCATTCCACCAGTAAATATCCCGTAAATCACGGTACATCTTAGTAGCACTAGTGTGGATGGAATATCTCAAGTTGTGTGCTTCAGTTAATATCTACTATCTCAAATCACCCACATCCGGTACGCATAATCTACCCTGGTAACGGAGTACACCATCTCCCCCTTAGGAGAAAGCCTCAACTTATCTCCCCCTTAGGAGAAAGCCTCAACTTCCTTTCTGACAACCACTTCCTTTAGCTTAAGTAAAATGGGATCTTCATCCTGTTTGAACTTAAAATCAACAACCAAAGAGGAATCTAATCCACTCTGCACAACTAATCCACTCTCAGCAGTATCAACCAGTTGTACTCCCTTATCTTGGGCATAATTGCATGCCCAAGTGATACTTTATAACTTAGTTTTGCCTTGTTTATCTAGTTATTTATATACATTCTCATGTATTTTTATGTAAATGTGAATAAGTATTAACCAACACGATTAGTCCTTGTTTTTGAAGGTAAATAATGCATTTGAGGACTAAATCCATGATTTGGTGAAGTGGAGAAATGATATCGGGAGCAAAACATCAAAATCAGAACAAAACTTGGCATAACTGAAGGGTGCCGCGATGGGCACCATGTCACGGAGCCATTGCGGCAGTGTTCTGCCTACCAGAAATAAATTTGGGCCATTTCCAGTGAGCATCCGCGATACCTCTATGTCATGGAGGTAGTGCTCCACGATACACTCCGTGACACGGAGCCAGTCCACTTCAGGCAAAATAGTAGATTTTTCTCATTTAATATAAATAGGAAGCTTTTCCAAATATTAGGGTAGACGGGATTTTCCGGAAAAACTGCTTAGGAGGCACAAAGGGAACTTGAAGAACTCCATTGGGTTCATCTTTTCTTGGTTTCTTTTCATCTACTCTTGTAAGTAAATTACTCTAAACATGTTTTTGAGTGTTTTTACAAACATGAGTGGCTAGAACCCTCATCTAGGGTTGAGGCCACAGATATGAATGTATTTGCTTGATTTTCGGATTGGGTTTAGTTATTAATTGTTATTTTGTCTTGCATTCTTGATTTTGGTTGTTTTTCTGCTTGATCACCATGAAAACATATGGGTTATATTTGGGTGAAATCTTGGAAGAGAAAACCTAAGTAAGAACATAAGAATATAAGGGGCAAGTTCTTGTCTTTTGATAAGATTTGTGGTTAAGATAGAAATACCCTTTATTTACCTTGCTTGGTTGATAAAATTGGAAGATAACAAGACACCAACATAGAATTGTTACTCTACCTATTGTAGTAGTAGTGTTCTTCGACCTATTATAGGAGTCATTATATTGCTAAGTTTGGTTAAATGGTTGGACGTACGGAAGTCCACAATCAATGGCAAAAACCCCATAAACCACATCAATGTAGTTGATTATGCCCACAAATTAGGATGTTGCATACCGAACGTCAACATGTAGTTGTTACTCCACCGATTGTGTAGTAGCTGGGAATGGATTGTTACTCCGCCGATTGTGGAGTAGGCTAGTTTGTGTGTTTAGTGGCTCGAAAGACCATAAACGCCGCGTTTTCAATTATGTCAGACAACAATTGATCATCTCGTACTTAACCCATTTTGAATTGTAGCATTGCATGATTATCCGGCCTTTACTCTAGTTATCTTATATTGTTTTCGGATTATCTTTGTCTCAAACCTTGTAATTAGTTATAAACCAACAACAACCTCCCTATCCAACTAAACTAACACTTGAACTTGATAATTAGCTGAATTGATCCAGTCCCTGTGGGTTTGACATTCTGGCTCTTTAAAAGGGCCACTATATAACTTGTATTACCGCGTGTACTTGCATGTGCGCTGGAGCGCAACACTCCCAATTGAGCTAAATTGGGATATCCTTTGCCAGCTCCTTTTTTCCTTCCTCGACATGAGCCACACTCCCCATAGACACTCTACTCAGGGCATTAGCCACCATATTGTCTTTTCCTGGGTGATATAGCACGCTCATGTCATAGTCCTTTAGTAGCTCTAACCACCTTCTCTGACGAAGATTAGATCTTTCTGACTGAACACATACTGAAGGCTCTTGTGATCGGTGAAAACATCCACGTGAGCCCCATACAGGTAGTGTCTCCATATTTTTAATGCAAACACCACCGCTGCCAACTCCAAGTCATGAGTATGATAATTCATTTCATGAACTTTGAGTTGTCTGGAGGTGTAGGCTATCACCTTACTCTGTTGTATCAGAATGCAACCGAGTCTAACTCTGGAAGCATCGCAATATACTACAAACCCATCTGATCCTTCTGGCAGGGTCAACACTGGAGCAGTAGTGAGTTAAGGTTTTAACTCCTGGAAACTCTTCTCCCACACATCTGATCACTGAAATTTCACCTTATTTTGAGTCAGCCTAGTTAGAGGGGATGCTATATAGGAAAACCCTTCTATAAAGCATCAGCAATAATCGGCTAGACCCAAGAAACTTCTGATTTTCGTTGGGGAGGTAGGTCTGGGCCAGTCTTTCACTGCTGCTATCTTTTGATGATCTACCTAAATACCCTCACCCAAGACCACATGACCCAGGAAAGTCACGGACTTCAACCAGAATTCGCATTTGCTGAACTTGGTGAACAATTGGCAGTCTCTGAGTGTCTGAAGCACTATTCACATGTGATTAGCATGCTCTTCCTCATTTCTGGAGTATATCAGAATGTCATTGATAATTACAATGAAGAACATATCCAGATACTGCTTGAAGACTTTGTTCATCAAATCCATAAAAGTTGCAGGGGCATTTGAAAGTCCAAAGGACATAACCATGAACCGTAGTGACCATACTAATTCCTAAAAGTTGTTTTCGATATGTCACACTCTCTGACCTTCAACTGATGATACCCCGACCTGAGATCGATTTTGGAGAAACAATTGGATCCCTGAAGATGATCGAACAAGTCATCAATCCTGGGTAGGGGATACCTGTTCTTGACTGTGACCTTGTTCAATTGATGGTAATTGATGCACATTATGAGGGTACCATCTTTCTTTCGCATGAATAGTACTAGAGCACCCCAGGGAGATATGTTGGGTCTGATAAAACCCTTATCAAGAATGTCGTTTATCTGCTCCTTCAACTCCTTCAACTCAGCTAGAGCCATTATGTAAGGAGGGATGGAGATTGGCTGAGTATCTGGGAGAAGGTCTATACCGAAATCTATTTCCCGCTTAGGAGGGACTCCGGGAAGATCTTCGGGAAACACATTAGGGAACTCACTAATAATTGGGACTGACTGGATAGTTGGGGTCTCAGAGATGGAATCTTTGACCCAAACTAAATGATAAATGCACCCTTTGGAAATAAGATTTTTGGCCTTAAGGTTGGAAACAAACTGACCCTTAGGCGTTGTACTACTGCATGTCCACTCTAAAGCTGGCTCATTAGGAAATTGAAACTTGACAACCCTAGTTCTGCAGTCGACTGAGGCATAATCGGTGTGTTACCAATCCATGCCAAGAATGAGGTCAAAGTCAACCATGTCTAACTCTACTAAATCAGCTGGAATAACTTTATTCATGATTAAGACTTGGCAGTTTCTATACACCCAGCTGGCTCTAACTGACTTGCCAACTGCGGTGGAGACTATAAATGATTCTGAGAGGACCTCTAGACTGATATCGAACTGGACTGCTACATAAGGAGTCACGAATGAAAGTGTGGCTCCTGGATCTAGTAGGGCATACACGTCTAGACGAAAAAGTCATAACATACTCGTGACCACGTCAGTTGAGCTCTCCTGATCCTGACGAGAAGACAATGCATAAAAACGGTTTTGGCGCTGGCCGCCATTTGTACCTGAAATATTGGCCTGTTGAGCTGGTCGACGTGATGGAACTGTTGAGGTAGTGGATTGTGACCTTCCCATCCTACTGACGAACACTCTTTAAGCCGATGACCAAGCTTTCCAAGACCAAAACATCCCTCTCGATCTTTAAGTCACTCTCCTTGGTGGTTCTTGCCACACTTAAGGCAAATGAATAGCGATTACTAGCATTGAAGCTCTGGGACTGAGATCCAGATGCTCCACCTCTTCGATCCTTGTGGGACCAAAAAGTAGGGGCACCAGCTGAACTAAGGTGCCCTCTGTTACTATTGTTGTTGTTGCTGTGGGCGGCTACTACCACTAGATATTTGATGGTCATATTCTGACTGGCTGGTTCTCGCCTATTTGTTCTCCCCCTCCAAATCTATCAATTTTTCTGCCTCAATTTGTTGGGCTTGAACTATGAGGCTGGAGAGATTGATGTCCTTAATAAGCATTGTTGTCCTGCACTCCTTAAGGACCAAATTTGAAACTCCATTTACAAACTTCAACATGCAAGCCCTTGGTTCAGCTACCATCTCTGGAGCATATTTAGACAATCTAGTGAACTCCAGTGAATATTCTTTTACCGTCCTGTTTTCTTGTTTTAGATTCATGAACTCCTCCACTTTCACCTCGCTGAGCTCCCGAGGGAAAAATCTATCTAGGAAGGCTATAGTGAACTCCTTCCCTCCACCAGTCCAGCTCTCGTTGTCCTCCCCTCCTTCCATTGCAGGAAGAAGGCATCGAGATTCCAGAAGTAGAGCCAAAACACGTATGGAAAACCATGTGAAAGGAAAGTACACCTTCCCACTATACCCACAGAGGCTCATTCCAGCGCGATCACAAAGTCTACACAAAAAGAACGGGTTTAGAAAAAGGTTGTTGAGAATCCTAAAAGTGCAGTTGAGAGACCTCCACCTCCGTTCCCGAAAAGGTTTCAGACAAGCAAGGATGAGACTGGGTTCAATAAATTCCTTGATATTTTCAAGGAGCTACACATAAACATCCCTCTGATTGATACACTGAAAGAGATGCCTAAGTATTCAAAGTATTTGAGGGATGTGGTTTCTTGGAAGTGGATATTGATCGAGCTTGAGACAGTTGCACTTACTGAAGAGTGCAGCTCAAGGGTGTTGAGCGATATTCCCCAAAACTAAAAGACCCAAGGAGTTTCACCCTTCCCATACAAATTGGTGAAAGTGAAGTGGGGCGAATTCTGTGTGATTTAGGAGCAAGTATCAATTTTATACCCTTATCCATGTTTAATACACTTGGTCTGGGAGAAACTAGGCCCACTATTATCACTCTATAGCTAGGCATAGATCATACATCACTCAGATGGCATCATTGAGGACGTGCTTATTCAAGCTAGTAAGTTTGTGATTCATGTTGACTTCATAATTCTTGATTTTGAAGCAGATAAAAAGGTGCCAGTCATATTGGGGCGACTATTCCTAGCTACAGAGGGGACATCATCGATGTCAGAGCAAGAAAGCTCAAGATGAGAGTACATGATGAGGAAGACACTTTTAATGTGTATAAAGATCCTTCCACATCTTCACACTGCAAAGACTTATGCATGATCATATAGATGGTCCATGATAAGTGTGCGATGGAGAAAGAGGAAGAGGAAAACTCCAGTGTTGATTTAATAGAAGAGAGTGATGTCAAGTTGCTCACATTCAGAAGGTGGCTGAAGCATACGTTGAATAGTGGTGAGGTGGAGCAAAAGAGAAGAAGAAATAAATTAGAGAAAACTCTAAAAGAGAGGAGGAAATGCTTGAAATTTCCTTGATCTAAAGACCTGCATTATGCTGCAATGTTAAATTAGGCGTTGATTGGGAGGCAACCCAATTTGTAATAGTGTAGTTTTTTTTCTATTTTCTTATAGTGTCACTTTTGTTTTGGTTTTGTGTGCATAGAAGGAAAAGTCTGAGTACCCAAAATCAAAGCTAAGGAGCATGTCTTGAGCTTAAGTTTGGGGTCTCGCTACCCATGAATCCAAGAGACATACTGCTAGCTAAGTCCTAGAGGGACTTAGGAGTATTTCTCACTCATGTTTTATTTTATTTTATAGATGCTCTGGGGACAGAGCATGACTTTAAGTGTGCTTTGAGGGTATTTCTTCCGGTATTTTGAGGTTAAGGGTGAGTATCCATCAAGTTTAGTTAAAAATTTCTAAAAATGGCATGTCTCATCCACCCTTCATCTCGTATGGCCTCGAATATTTTCCAAAGGGGAGACCTTTGAACCAGATAAATTTTTCATTTTTAGGAGTAGTTTTAATTTTTTTAAGGAGTAGTGACCCTTAACGATGATGGATGGATGACGAACTTCTTAAGAAAAAATTATTCACCTTTTTCTGGATGGAGTCAAAATCAATAGCTTGTGTGCTCTTGATATTCCACTTAGCAGCTAAGCTAGAAGTAATAAAGTGGTCATCTTGAATTCATAAGAAGTGAGAATTCTATGAGAGACATATAGGTTCTTTAACTTAACTCAAGTAAAAACATTAGGTCTTAATAATGAAAAATTCATTCAATATGATTGTATGGATATGTGGCCATAGGAAATTGACTCAAATCTTGATGCCATGAGCGGTGAGCCTAAATTTGTTGTGTTTTGTACATAGTGTACCATCTAGAATTTGCCTTAGTGTGTATATGATAGCCAGTTTCCAAAGAGGTAAGATATGATTAAGGAATGTCTTTGAAAAACCACGTTTCTCCATTATTGTTATACCTTTCTTAACATTATCCCTAGTCAACCCCATGATCTATAAGCCTTATTTTTCTTCTTAGCCACAAAAGAAGCTTATTCCCTTTGTTGTGTAACCTCCAGAGTCTTTGATCCAAAGATAGTATGAGGCACATTGAGATTTAAAGAATGAAGGTTTCACCTGTGTAACAGTGCTAATGGAAAGAAAAAATATGGATGGCAAGATGAGAAGATAGGAAAGAGGGGTAACCATAAAAGATATTGTGTACTTGCTTCTAGAATATGAAAGAAAAGATTCTTAATAGCTAATTATTCTTGTTGATCATAAGAGCAGAAACTAGCAGTCAAGTAGTATAAAAAGGGGCATGAGAAAAGAAAATGAAATTAGTGAAAGAAAAGGTGAGCATTGAGGAAAAAGTGGTGGTCAAGAAAAAAATGTCTTAAAGTGCTTAGGATTGATAGCCACTATTAAAGAAAATCATTCCTACTCATCCCTTAGCCGATATTACAACCATAAAAATTTCTTATGATCTTATTCTCTTTGAAGTAATTAAGTAATCTAACTATACATGAGAGGAAAGCCTATGATATGTTGCATGTGTATGATACATCATTTGTAAAAGTGAGTGTGTCTTGCTTATTATGTTCTAGGTTTTGAAGTAATAATATTAGGGAAGGAGCACCACTAAATAAGTGAGGTCATAAGATGGTTAGAGTCAGTGTACTATATGTTGCATTTTTCATACTAAATCATGTTGGCGCTGTTTTGAAAAGAAAAGTCAGTTATGGTAGTTATGTAGTTTCGAATGTGAAAAATTTCTATGTGTATCTAGTGTTTCTTTGTGAATTGATGAACTACTTATTCATATTCTTTGTTCTAAGTTGATTGAGTGAGAATTGATAGAGGTGACAAGTGGTGAGAAAAGATAGTTGTTGCATATAAGTAAGAATTGTTTGAGGACGAACAATGATTTAAGTGTGGGTGGTGATGTTAGGCATATTATTATGCCCATTTGCCATACTTTTACCCATCTTTTATCATGTTTTGAAATAATTATCCTTATGAAAAGTATGATTTCATGAATGTATGTGTTAAATGAGCTAACGAGTATTTTTAAATGATTTTAGCAGTAACACTTGAAAAAAGACTAAAAAATGATCCAAGGTGTGAAGAAAGAAGAATTGGAGAAAATTTGGCTTGGTGAGATAGCTAGAGTGGTGCACCAGCCACCAAACTTCATAGAAAATTGTGGTCAGGTTGGTGCTATGGCTGGCGTGGCATGCCAGACCTCAAATTTTAGAAGAATTTTTTATCAACACGTTGGCGAATAGAATGGAGTGGCGCGCCAAAGAGGTTTCGGACTTGGCCAAATTTTTGAACACTCTGGTGCATTGACAAGAGTGGCGCACCAGGTCCAAGAAGTGCAGAGTTTTGACTAACACCTTGGCAAGATGGATGGTGCGGCGCACCAAAGGCTCAACTTCAGAAGAATTTCAAGCTAAGTCTGGTGAGATGGGTGGTGAGGCGCGCTAGGGCCTGTCCAGATGGATTTTGCTGAGTCTAAAAGCTGAATTACCAGAGGGAAAAAGAGTCATCTGTTACCTAGCTTATAAATACCTTGTCTGGGAATTTGTTAGCTATCTTTCATCAGATAGATTGATTGTACACAGTCTTTTGAGGTAGAGACAAGAATTTTATTTTCTTCTTAGGTTTTTCTTATTTATTTTTATCTTTATTAATTTGAATGATGAATTCTTGGGTTTTGCACTTGAACATGAGTGGCTAAACTCCTATTTTTTGAGTTTTATCCATGGCTGATAGTTGTTGTTTGAATATTTATTTATGCTAGACTTTCAATTCTTCTTTTCAATATTGTTTATGCTTACTTGTTTTCATGCTTCATTAGATTGATAGCTTTTGAATATTATCTATTGGCTCTTGGTTGAACTCGGGAGAGAGAACTAAGAGGTTTAAACAGAAGCATAGAATAGGTTTTAATTATCTTGTTCAAATAGTTCAAGAGTTGATTTCATTGTTGAGGATAGGGATATACCCTGCAACCCTATTCAGTTGAGCCAAGTAGCTTCAACCATCGTCTCATGTTTCTCCTGCAAACATATGGATATAGGTGTTAGGTTTCATGACATAGTTTTTGGCTATTCGAGAGAATAGTTATGAAGTGATTTGTAACTTGAAACTAGCAATCATAGAAGAATGTTGTCTAGCGTATTTAAATCCTAAAACTCAACCTGAAAGCATAAATTCCAAAACCCTAGATTCTCATCATCATTTGAATTACAAACTATTTCGCAAACGAATTTAGCTTATTAATTTTTATTCTAATTTTGTAGAATAATCTTAAAATCATTTTCCCATTTTACTGGTGTTTATTTGAGTAGTCTAATAAAGGTTCAAAAACTTAAGCAAATAATCTAACAAGTCTCTATGGGTAATATATTTGGACTTCACCATTCTATAATACTTGAAGAATGTGCTCTTGGAGACATCACAACTCCATCATGGTCACTCTTCCAAGATTAAAAGGAAGTAGTGACCCTAAAGAATACCTCAATTGATTGACTCAATATGATCGAATTTTTCAAACCAGTGATATATGTGAGAATAAGAAGGCAACCTATGTTATTACTCAATTTGAAGGGTCTGTGTAACACCCCAAAAGTTCCTAAGATTTAAAAACCCGAAGTTGAAAGGAGCTCAGTAGTAAATCTGCAAAGTGGCCTCGGAATGACTCATCCAACGAGTCGTTAGTCCCTCTAACGGGTCATGGAAGCAATCGTTAGGTGGGAAAAAGGGTTCCTTGTCAGTGGCAACAGATGGTCATAACAGATCGTTGGAGCTAGTAATGACCCCTGGAGTCAATTGTGGGAAGGCTCTTAAGGCTTAGACCGGTGGGGGTGACGGAAGGATATGATGAGTCATTAGGTGTGGCAATGAATCGTCACGCCAGTCGTTAGATAGGAGGATCTAAATTCGTGAGGTAGTTCCAGTGTACCTATTGAGTGGGTTCAACGAGTCATTAGAGCGGTTAACGACTCGTTATGTTGGTCGTGGGATGAAGGAGCTGAAACTGTGCAAGCAGACCAATGCACCTAATGGAAGGTCACCATGAGTCGTGGTGAGTACCAATGACTCGCGGTAAGGGTTGTGGTCCCAAGTCCATGAACTTTTCATGTTTTCTCATGGGTAATTTGGTAAAATCCTATGCTCCCAGTTTTTAAGTGGTGCCATTTTAAGCTTTTTAGGGGACGTTTTTAAGGGTTTTTCTAAGCCAAATCTCTCATTTCTCTAAAAATACTCTCTCTCAAACCCTTCTTCCTTCCCTCTCTCAAGTTCAAGGAACCTTCAAGGATGTTTTCAAGGACTTCAAGGTCAAGCTTAAGTGGGTGATTCTTCAAAGCAGGTATGCAGGTCTTTCAACAAGGATAATTTCCATCCTTGTGCCTCAAAATTATTTTATCAAAAGCCCAATTTCAACTAATTGAGAAAAGAATGGCCTAGGGTTTGTGTGATGGGTAATTTCTTCTACATTTTCTTTGAATGCTAAAATTGTCATGCCCTACCTTGGGAGGCATGACTGGCACCTGGTGCCCTACTAGGACCTGAACTGCTGAGCTGAGCCCAAGCACTTCTAGTGCAGGGCTGGCTCTAACTCTAGAATCAAGAAAACAACGGGCTATATAGTGGCTGTAAATACATCCCCCGGCCGACAAGGCCTATAGCCACCTGTGAAAATAAACAGCTAACCAAAACGAACAAACATAGGGAGTCCTATGCGGGCCGACAAGGCCACCATGATATCTAGTTATAACTGAAAAGTAAAATCAGATACTAAACTGAGCTATGACCGACAAGGTCATCAATCAAAAGCTAAGAAGGGCCCCACACGGCCAACAAACATAATCTAGAACACATATGGCCCCACACGGCTGATATCATCTAACCACAGGGAAGTAACACTATCTGCAAGCCTCTAAGAGTAATAACATGGTCGGGATAGGGCCCTGGCCTACCCATACTATACACACAAAAACAAGTAAACCTCTGTCACACACAAGCTCCGGAAGAAGGGAGTTGATGGCTCTGTACAGCTGACTGGAACTACGAGGGGTCTGATCCTCGTCTATGTGTACCTGCAGGCAAGTAATGCAGCACCCCAAAGAGGGCGTTAGTACCATAGGTACTGAGTATGTAAAGCAGTAACTTTAAATAACTGAAAGTAAGGAAATAGAACTGACAATAACTGAAGTAAAGCAAATGGACTGAAGATGACTCAGGTAGTGAAATCAGGACTAAACATAACCGTAATAAGGAGGGTAGGGGTCTTACCTGACAAACGAGGCATCCTACTGTCTAACTATTAGTAACTAAAGCAACATAAACCTTACCTGGCCCCCATAAGCCGGAAGGTACAATCAGCACAGAACAACCCACCTGGGCCCCCATTATCCCTAGTGAGTACACCTCAATCTATACACCCCTATCAAAGTCATACTGAGTCAACTATCAGCTATAAGCATCTTGATGATCCCCTAGGTCTGTAACTTGGCCCGTTGTCACTAAGTTCGGAGGACTCCTGATATCTACACCCCGGGCGTAAGCACTCGGCGGGGGTGTGTATAGGCCAACCACGGCAAATATGAGGATCTGGCTCCCCACCTTCGTCCCTTGCAGACGGCATGCCGCTCCGTAGAGCGAATATCCTCGCCCCTAGCGGATGAGTCGACACAGCTATTAACCCTGGGGCGGTCACGGAAGCTATACTGGTAATCTAGCCCAAAAAAATACAATTACAGGTCTCAACTGGTAACAACAACTACACATGATAACATACTCCTGACATGCTTTACTGAGATTCATACTGGATTACTATGCTGAAGAAACTGACTTGCCGAAAGAAAATGCTTTAACATACCTCGTTCTCTGTTTACCAATTAACTGGTGTGTTCCAATTAGTATTCAATAGCCCTCTCCCACTGGAATCGTGTCACTGGAAAGATAGGACTAGTTTTAACACTAAATTCGGCAAAAAGGAAAATTTTATATATAAATGTTAACTATATTCCAATTTTACAGAACACGGTCGAAACCTCATTATTTCTTGAAAGTGTAGAAGGTAGAAATACTTACTTTAAGCCCGGTATCGTATTGACACTAGTTTGGAGCAATTCCAACAACTTTGGCTCAGCGGGACGATGATTCACTGGGCGAATTTCACGAAACTAACTTCGTCTAAATGCTCCCTGCAGCCTTATACTTCGATACCCGAAGTTAATTTGAATTTGGACGGCATTTAGCGGCATAATCAGATGAAAAGTAAATGTTTCCTTCGTCTCTCAACTCTGCTGGTCGAGTTGTATATGAAAATTATCAAGAATTCTAAGGGTGAGGCCTATATATACTTGAAGCAGGATGCAAGGCAACGTGGCACATTGGCCAACGCGCCGTTTCAGCTCCGTGCCATGTTGGCTAACGTGGAGGACCAGACTCCGTGCCACTTTGCCCCTTTAGGCAGCTTGGTTCGGCCTCCTCTCGCGAAATCCCAACTTACACTCGTTTGTCCTTTCCCCGGGACCTTTCCTCGCACGTATGGCACTCTAAAACTCTCAACCAACATGCGAATAGGCCGACTAAACTCTAGAAACTTACGGAATGTAACATCCATCCCCCCTTAAGAACATTCTTCCTTGAATGTTTACTTCTACTTGCAAGAACTTTAACCTTGCAATTACTTATCCTGGAGAAATTTCGGCAGAGTCTCCCCTGTAATATGGACTATCCAAAAACCCTAAAATGCAGAAAAGTCCAATATAGGTACTCCACACAATATTATGGCATTCATCTCACAATAAAATGAAGTCAACTACTCCACATATACATGTATATAATGCAATTTATGAATCAACAATAACAACATACCTCTGGCTGCACAATCTGACTAAGTCTGAAATAAAGGATATCTGGTTTTCATATCGTCTTCTGCCTCCCAGGTCATCTCTTCTCGGTTCTTATTTCTCCATAACACTTTAACAGAAGCAACATCTTTAGTTCTCAGTCTACGGATCTGCCGATGTAGCATGGCTACTGGAGCTTCTTCACAAGCTAACTGCTCAGTGACTTGGACGTCTTGGACTAGAACAATCCGGGAAGGATCTCCTATACACTTCCTTAGCATTGATACGTGAAAAATTGTGTGAATGGATTCCAATTCTAGAGGTAAATCCAATTCATAAGCCACTTGGCCTATCCTTCGGCGAATCTGATAAGGCCCAATAAACCTCGGGCTAAGCTTGCCTTTCTTACCAAATCTCATCACACCCTTCATCGGTGAAACCTTCAGGAATACCCAGTCACCTACATTAAAGTCTAGATTTCTTCGCCGCACATCAGCATAAGATTTCTGGCTGCTCTGAGCAATCAGCAGACGTTCCCTGATAAGCTTTACTTTCTCTTCTAACTGATGAATAATATCTGGCCCAATCAATGCTGATTCTCCTACCTCAAACCAGCCAGCTGGCGATCTGCACTTCCACCCATATAACACTTCATAAGGCGCCATCTGAATTGCTGAATGATAACTGTTATTATAGGAAAATTCAATAAGCGGTAGATGTTCTTCCCAGCTGCCTCCAAAAACCAACACACATGCTCGTAGCATATCCTCGAGCGTCTGGATGGTACGTTCTGCCTGCCCGTCTATATGAGGATGGAAGGTTGTGCTGGTTAACCTGCGCCCCCAGACCCCTCTAAAAGGATTGCCAAAACTTAGCGGTGAACTGTCCTCCTCTGTCAGAGATAATTGACAGCGGAACACCATGCAACCGGGCTATTTCTCTAATATACAGCTCGGCATAGTCTTCATTTGAAAAGGTAGCCCTTACTGGCAAAAAGTGAGCTAATTTTGTCAACCTGTCAACAATTACCTAGATAGAATCATATTTACGCCTGGTACAAGGTAGCCCTGCTACGAAATCCATATTAACTGCCTCCCATTTTCATAAAGGCACGGCTATATCCTATGTCAGTCCACCTGGTTTCTGATGTTCAGCTCTCACCTGTTGGCAATTGAGACATTGAGCTACGAATTCTGCTATCCCTTTTTTCATTCCCGACCACCAGTAAATCTCTTTTACATCATGGTACATCTTTGTCGAACCTGGATGGAGAGAGTAACGGGCATAGTGTACCTCACCCATAATTCGCTGGCGAAGCCCTGCCACGTCTAAAACGCAGAGGCGATCCCTATATCTCAAAACTCCGTCCTAGGTTACCTGGAAATCTGCCACTTCCCCTCACTAGACCATATTCCTAAGCTGAACCAAGCTAGGATCTTCATACTGTCGTTGTTTCACTTCCACAACCAATGATGACACTGTGGTATTCTGGATTACCGCTCCATTGTCTCCTGATTCTACTATGCGAACGGCTAAACTGGCTAGCTGATGCAATTCTCAGGCCAATTCCTGCCGCACGGGCTGTAAATATGCCAGGCTTCCCATGGATTTGCAGCTAAGGGCATCTTCTACAACATTGGCCCTTCCTGGGTGATATAAAATATTCACATCATTATCCTTTAACAGCTCCAACCAGCGATGCTGCCGCAGATTCAACTCTTTCTGGGTGAAAATATACTGCAAGCTTTTGTGATCAGTGAAAATATCTATGTGGACGCCATACAGGTAGTGTCTCCATATTTTCAAGGCATGAATCACCACGGCTAACTCCAGTTCATGGGTAGGGTAGTTCTTCTCATGCTTCCTCAGCTACCTGGAAGCATAGGCAATCACCTTACCATGTTTCATTAAAACACATCCTAACCTGACACCCGAAGCATCACAATAGACGGCATAGCCCACTATTCCTTATGGCAATGCTAGCACTGGTGCTGATGTCAATCTGTCTTTCAGTTCCTAGAAGCTCTGCTCACATGCCTCAGTCCAATGGAATTTGCTACCTTTTGCGTCAGTTTAGTTAAAGGTGTTGCTAAAGTGGAAAATCCTTCCACGAACCTTACGTAATACCCGACTAACCCCAGGAAACTACGTACTTCGGTCAGAGTGGTAGGTCTAGGCCATGTTTTCACTGCCTCTATCTTCTGTATATCTACCTGTAT
The DNA here is from genome assembly GCA_035772735.1 of Datura wrightii. NCBI lineage: Eukaryota > Viridiplantae > Streptophyta > Magnoliopsida > Solanales > Solanaceae > Datura > Datura wrightii. The sequence continues at coordinate 23,433,862 of JASDFA010000004.1, read as the reverse complement.
TCCAACATCTGACACAATATGGCCCAAAAAGGCTACTGAATTCAGCCAAAATTCACATTTAGAAAATTTTACATATAGCTGGCGATCTCTGAGAATTTGGAGCACTATCCGTAGATAATCCCGGTGATCAGCCTCTGAATGGGAATACACTAGAATATCATCGATAAATACTATCATGAACAAGTCCAAGTATGGTCTGAAAATGTTATTCATCAGGTCCATGAACACTGCTGGGGCATTTGTCAGTCCAAAGGACATGACTAGAAATTCAAAGTGGCCATATCTGGTCCTGAAGGCAGTCATAGGAATATCTCTTTCACGAACCCGAACCTGATGATATCTGGACCTTAAGTCAATCTTTGAGAAATACCTCGCCCCCTGTAGTTGATCAAATAAATCTTCTATTCTGGGAAGCGGTACTTATTCTTGATAGTGACTTTATTCAGTTGCCGATAATTTGTACACATACGGAGGGAGCCGTTCTTCTTCCTCACGAACAAAACTGGCGCACCCCATGGTGAGGTACTCGGCCTGATAAAGCCCTAATCTAGAAAATCCTTCAATTGTTCCTTTAGTTCTCTAAGTTAATCAGGAGCCATTTGATAAGGGGGAATAGATATAGGCTGAGTGCCTGGTAATATGTGGTGCACAACACATCCATAGACAAGACTCTACTTAGCACGGCTTGCAAACTCCCTGGGATACAACCTGCTCTCATACAAAGTTTGTCACGCCCCACCTTGGGAGGCATGATTGGCACCTAGTGCCCTACTAGGACCTGAACTATTGAGCTGACTGAGCCCAAGCACTTCTAGTGCAGGGCTGGCTCTAACTCTAGAATTAAGAAAACAACGGGCTATATAGCAGTTGTACATACAACCCCCAGCCGACAAGGCCTATAGCCACCTGTGAAAATAAACATATAACCACAACGAACAAACATAGGGAGTCCTATGCGGGCCGACAATGCCACCATGATATCTAGTTATAACTGGAAAGTAAAATCAGATACTAAACTGAGCTATGACTGACAAGGTCATCAATCAATAGCTAAGAAGGGCCCCACACGGCCAACACACATAGTCTAGAACACATATGGCCCCACACGGCTGATATCATCTAACCACAGGGAAGTAACACAATCTGCAAGCCTCTAGGAGTAATAAGATTGCCGGGACAGGGCCCCGGCCTACCCATACTGTATACACAAAAAGAAGTAAATCTCTATCACACACAAGCTTTGGAAGAAGGGAGTTGATGGCTCTGTACAGCTGACTAGAACTATGAGGGATCTGCTCCTCATCTATGCATACCTGTAGGCAAGTAATGCAGTGTCCAAAGAGGGCGTCAGTACCACAGGACTGAGTACGCACAGCAGTAACTTTAAATAATTGAAAGTAAGGAAATACAATTGACAATAACTGAAGTAAAGAAAACAGACTAAAGATGACTGAGGTAGTGAAATTAGGACTACACATAACCGTAATAACGAGGGTAGGGGTCATACCTGACAAACGAGGTGTCCTACTGTCTAACTATCAGTAACTAAAGCAACATAAACCTTACCTGGCCCCCATAAGCCGAAAGGTACAATCAGCATAGAACAACCCACCTGGGCCCCCATTAGCCCTAGTGAGTACACCTCAATCTATATACCCCTATCCAGGTCATACTGAGTCAACTATCAGCTATAAGCGTCCTACCGATCCCATGGGTCTGCAACTTGGCCCGTTGGGCCCCTGACTATAGTTGTGCCTGTGTCCGGAGGACTCCTGATATCTACACCCCGGGTGTGTATAGGCCAACCACGGCAAATATGAGGATCTGGCTCCCCATCTTCATCACTTGAGAATGGCATGCCGCTCCGTAGAGCGACGTATCCTCGCCCCTAGCGGATGAGTCGACACAGCTATTAACCCTGGGTTGATCACGGAAGCTATACATGTAATCCATCCCAAAACAATATAATTACAGGTCTCAACTGATAACAACAACTACACATGATAACATACTCCTGACATGCTTTACTGAGATTCATACTGGATTACTATGCTGAAGAAACTGACTTGCCGAAAGAAAATGCCTTAACATACCTTGTTCGTTGTTTACCAATTAAATGGCGTGTACCAATTAGTATTCAATAGCCCTCTCCCACTTGAATCATGTTACTGGAAAGATAGGACTAGTTTTAACACTAAATTCGACAAAAAGGAAAACTTTATATATATATATTAACTATATTCCAATTTTACATAACACGGTCGAAACCTCATTATTTCTCAAAAGTCTAGAAGGGAGAAATACTTACTTTAATCCTGGGATCGTATTGACACTAGTTTGGAGAAATTCCAACAACTTTGGCTCGGCGGGACGAGGATTCACCGGGTGAATTTCACGAAACCAACTCCGTAGAAATGCTCTCTGCAGCCTTATACTTCGATACCCGAAGTTAATTTGAATTTGGACGGCATTTAGCAGCATAATCGAAAGAAAAGTAAATGTTTCCTTCGTCTCTCAACTCTGTTGGTCGAGTTGTATATGAAAATTATCGAGAATTCTGAGGGTGAGGCCAATATATACTAGAAGCAGGATGCAAGGCAACGTGGCACGTTGTCCAACGCATTGTTTCAGCTCCGTGCCATGTTGTCTAATGCGGAGGACCAGGCTCCGTGCCACTTTTCCCCTCTGGGCAGCTTGGTTCAGCCTCCTCTCGCGAAATCCCAACTTGGCACTCGTTCGTCCTTTCCTCGGGCCCTTTCCTCGCATGTATGGCTCTCTAAAACTCTCAACCAACATGCGAATAGGCCAACTAAACTCTAGAAACTTACGGGGTGTAACAAAAATCTATTGTGATTATGTATTAATTAGGAATATAAATTAATGGGTTGTCTTGAATGGTGGGTTAGATGATGGAAATGCATGAGTATAGAATATTCTTCATAAATTGGTTTGAGCATTGAATGGGATTTTATTATTGTTCACTTGATTATCGTAGTAACTCATTTCCATGTTTAAAATATGTGTATATCGTATGATTATCCCTAATAATCCGATTATGCCATTGATAACTATGTTGAGATGAGTTTAGAGTTTATGGGCTTGATTATGTCTATGTTTTCAATGGAATTAATTGGGTATGAGGTAAATCTATGATAATGGTCTAATTATTTCATCTTTCCCATGAATTGGAGCAAATTATGAAATGGGTCTTATGAAATGAAAATGTATTCTTCTCCCATGGTTTTTTTGTAAATGATGAGGTATGAGTTAAATGTATGGGTTGTCCGTAAATCTAAATAAATGAAGAATTGTATCTATGATAAAGTATGAATTGAACCTATAGACCATGCATGACCCTATGTTATATGTTGAATGAGATGAATTCGGAATTTGAATGTCGTGAAGTATAATGCATAATGTGAATCTATGGCATGCTCGTTAGTGTAAGATGCTTGATAAAATATTGATTTTACTCTGTGACAATGTGAATTATGATGATAAAGCATGAGAATGATATCTGAGACTGTTGGGCTTGTGTGTAATTCAAAGTAGCCCTAATCCTATCGAAATGAATGTTGTATGATGAAATTAGTAAATGTTTCTTGTCTCTGATTAGCTGTTGAAATTTAAACTAGCCTTAGTCAGTCGGGATTCTCTTTAGCTGAGAATGTTTCCCTTGGTCAGCCAGTGACTCTCTATATCAGAGCATACTCTCCCTTCGACAGTCAAGGATCCTCTCTAGCCGAGAATGTTTTCCTTTGACATTCAGGGATGCTCCCTCAGTCATTCAGGACTCTCCCTTAGATAGTCAGGGACCCTCTATGATATCAGTCATGGCTTTGGTCCTCTGTGTTGGTTTAGTTTATAACCTTGTGTATCGGTGGATCATATTTCAGTAAATGCCCTTATAATGTTATTACATTAAAATGTGTATGTACATCTTATATAAGGTTGTTGTATCTCCTTTCAGTTATATTATCATTAAAGTTTTTGGGTTTATTTCTTTCTTGTACACTTGCATGTTTTAGTTTATTTATGTTTTCCGTATACTCAGTACATTTCAAGTACTGACCGCACTCCTTCATGTGCTATATCATTTCATGATATAGATTCAGGTCTTCGTACTCAGCCTCGTGGTTAGATACGTTTCGTCCTCTCTCAAAGGCCAGTGGTGAGTCCGCATCTCCCAAGGACGTGATTTATGTTTTATTTTTTTCCTTATGTTTCAGTTTTCAGACTTTAGGAGTTAGCTGGGGCTTGTCCCAGCAACTTATCAGTTTAGTAGAAGGCTTTTAGACTTGTCTAGACATATGCAGCGTGGTATCTAAGTGTGGTTAAAATTTGTTCTTATGGTTTCTATTAGATCTCGCTATTAGCTTCCGCTTATTCATGTTGATTAGTCGTTTCTATTATTAAGTGTTATGCTATGATTATTTCATGGGTCGACTTGGAGCCTTTTGGGGTTTCTTGTCCCATGTTACGGCTAGGGTGTAAATTCGGGTCGTGGCAGTTTGCTTCAACATGGTGGTAATCCGTTGTAAGAGGTAGAAGGGATATAGGTGTTGACATCATTCCTACTTGGGAGGTATTGATGACAATCATGAGAACACCTCACCAAGCGGCTCAAGCAAGATCAACTCAAAAGGATGTACACATTAAGGCAAGGGTTCAAGAGTGTAAAAGAGTACTATGATGAGTTTCAAACTTTGAAAAATGTGAGTTGACTTTGTAGAGGAAGATGCTTATGCCTCTACTTGATTTAGAGCCAGGTTGAAGAAAGAAATTTCTTCTCAACTCCAACTCCACAAGTATCCAACTTTAGAAGAAATGGTTGAAGCGGCTATTGAAGTTGAGTGGGGGCTCAAAAAGGACAAACAGTTCAAACCAATAGGAGTCTCAACCTGATAGAGTAAAGGCAAAGAGGTCGGCAACTCTTCCTCCAAAGGGTCCAAGCACAGAGATGCAAGGCAAGACTTCAAGAAACTATTTGAGAAGACTCCTCCACAAGGGCAAAACATTCCAAAGAATATGCCAATACAAGGAGCTAACAAGCCTCTCCACTGCTTCAAATGTCAAGGGTGGGGCCATGTGATGAGTCAATGTCCTAAAAGGAAGGGATTTGTTGTGAGATAAGAAGTTATTTATCCTGAGAATGAGGAGGAATGTGTGGGTGATCTTAAGGATACCCAAGAAGAATATGATGACTTCGGTAATGATGAAGAGTTCGAAAAAGAGGCCTTAGAACAAGATGGGAAATCACCATTCCAAACTATGTTGCTAGAAGGGCCATAACTAGCAAAGCTATGGATGATCCAATCCAAAGGAAAAAACTTTTCCACTCCAAATGTCTCATCAAAGGGAATGGGTGTGTCTTGATCGTTGATGGTAGGAGTTGTGCAAACATTCTTAGTACCACTTTGGTAAGTTATTGAATCTCCCAACTACTAAACATGCTAATCCCTACAAACTTCAATGGCTAAATAATTGTGGAGAGTTGAAGGTGCAATAACAAGTATTGATTAAGTTTAAGATTGGAGATTAATGTGATGAAATCTTATATGATGTGGTACCAATGCACGCTTTCCACCTGCTACTTGGAAGCCCTTGACAATACGATCATATGACTAGGCATGATGGGAGAACCAACAGGTACTCAATATGATGAAAGATCATCGATACCTTCTCCAACCAATGACACCTTTCCAATTTAGTGAGGTATATCAAAAGATGAGGAACATTAGGAGAAGGGCAAAGGGAGGTAGAAGGAAGTGGTAGTAATAAAATTGTCAAAGAGGGGAATGAGAGGAGCCTAAGGGGAAGCATAAGGTGGTCCTCTTGATGAGTTACAAAGAGATTACGGAGGAGGTTGAGAAACAAATGCCGATGATCCTTATCATGCTTAAGGATTACTCTTTGCTTACTAATGAACTAACTTCTTCTTTGCCTATCCCTATCTCTTATGTTTGGAGGATTATGTGAATTTCTTTCCCAGGGAGCTTCCAAAGGGATTACCACCCCTTAGAGGTAGTGCACATCATATTGACTTTTCCCCAAGGTCACAATTACTAAATGATGCGGCTTATAAAAGCAACCCAGAGGATACAAAATATCTTCAAAGGTAAGTAGAGGAACTCCTCAAGAAGGGAGTCATGGAGGAAAGCATGAGTCCGTATGCAGTGTCGGTCATTTTGGTTCCATAGAAGGATGGAACATGGAGGATGTGCATTGATTGTCGGTCCATCAATAAAATAATAGAAAAGTATCTCCATTCCATACCTCATGTAGATGACATGCTTGATGAACTGAATGGTTCTAGCCTCTTCTCTAAAATTAATCTTAGGAGTGGGTATGACCAAATCTGGACAAAGCCCGATGATGAGTGGAAACGGCATTCAAGACCAAGTTTAGTCTATATTAATAGTTGGTGAAGCCTTTCGGTCTCACTAATTCTCCTAGTACTTTCATGCATTTGATGAATCATGTAATGAAGTCATTCATTGGCAAGTTTGTGGTTGTTTACTTTAATAATATTATGGGGCACAGCAAGAACATGAATGAGCATATTAAGCATTTGAAGTGTGTATTTGATATTCTTAGACAACAACAACTTTATGCTAATTTTGCAAAGTGTGCCTTTTGCGTTGATCAAGTTGTTTTCTTGGGTTTTGTTGTGAGTTCAAAGGGCATTGAGGTGGATGAAATCAAAATAGACGCTACTAAGAATTGTCCAACTCCTAAATCTATTCGCGATGTGAGAAGTTTTCATGGATTGACTAGTTTCTACAGATGTTTTGATAAGGACTTTACCTCCATAGCCACTCCCTTGACTGAGGTAATCCGTAAGGATAAATATTTTTTTTCTTAGAGTGAGGAGCAAGCAAAGGCATTTGATACTGACGTTGGCCATATTTCTATAACCATTTGCCATGTTTTTCCCCATCATTTACCATGTTTTGAGCTCATGATCCTTATGAAATACATGAATTCATATTTTTGTGTGTTTTATATGCTAACAAATGATTTGAGATGATTTGAGCAGGAAAATAGGAAAAGAGGAACCAAAATAAACCAAGGTTGGAGGTTTAAGCAGCTAAGTTAAGAATCTGGTGAGATGGCTGGCGCCCCGTGATCTTGGGCAGATTTATATGCCCAAGTGATACTCAAACGTATTATTTTCGCCTTGTTTGTGTGCAATATGTATATATTCTCATGTAATTGGTAATAAAATGTGAATTTATACTAACCAACATGATTAGCATTTGTTTTGCAGGAAAATATGATTTTTAGGAGCTAAAATGCATGTTGGAACTATATCGGAGTTGGACTTGGATACAAGCGTGGAAAAGACATTGGAATGCACAAATTATAGGGGCTCCGCGATGGAGCCGTGCCACGCTACCATCGCTGAGGCACACTGCCTGGAGAGGAAATTAAATGGCAAATTCCAGTGAGGCCTCGCGACAGCTCTGTGGCACGGAGATAGGCCTCTGCATTGGCCTCCGTGCCACGTTGAGGCTATTTTACCGGACCCTGGATTTCCAGTGAAGGTCCGCGTCCACGCCGTGTCACGGAGGTAGTGCTCCGCGTTGACCTCCGTGACAGGTTGCTTGTTATTCCGGGAAAAATTTCCCTCTAGTATAAGTAGCACACTTAGGTTTATTTTAAGTAGTTCAGACTTGGTGGAGCAAGGACGTGGGTTAGCAGCAGTTGAGGGACGAAAAAGCTAAGGGATTTCTTCTCTTCCTTTCTTCTTTCAATCAATTGTATGTATGATTTACACTTGTTTTAGGATGATCAGTCCACAAATGAGTGGCTAATTCTCTTCCTTGCTAAGGTTTTGAACATGTGTAGTGAATTTTGATTGTAAATGATATGGTTTTCTTCTTCTTCTTTCATGTTGTTCTATTAATTCTTGTTCTTACTGCATTAGTGCTTGTCCGACATTAATGTACATCTAAAAAGTCCAATTTCACTCGAGAGAGCAAGAAATTGGAAAGTTGTGAATTAATAGGGTATTGTTCTTAACTTGATTTAGGAAAATTGGGTTTTGATGTGCTTTCCTGATAGAAATATACTTGAAAGCCGTATTAGTCAATTTAGGAACCGGAATTGTATTGCTAGGTCGTAAATTGCATTTGATCACAGAAATGTAGACGAATGGTTTATGATTCTTAAGTGAAATTAAATACGAGAGTTTTAATTTCTAGGCTACTGTTCTTGGCTAGCAACATGAAGAAGAGATTAACCGAATTATTATTATAATTGAATGCATTACTTGTTCTTAACCTTGGCATGCTCATATCCATAGTTTAAATTCACAGTAAATAATTGTTAATAGTTTTAGTATATATAGATTTTATAAACAAAAACTCATTTAACTGTTGGTTACGTTGTTGTTAGCATAATTAGAAGTAAGATAAGAATATAGTATACTTAGGCAAATTTTACATATCCTGAGCCTCCTTGGATCGATACTTGGCTTACTTAGCCACTTTATTACTTGTTTGACCACGTGCACTTGCGTGTCGGTTTATAATATATAATACCAACCGAAACAGCCGAACAAGTGATCTTGGGCAGATTTATATGCCCAAGTGATACTCAAACGTATTATTTTCACCTTGTTTGTGTGCAATATGTATATATTCTCATGTAATTGGTAATAAAATGTGAATTTATACTAACCAACATGATTAGCATTTGTTTTGCAGGAAAATATGATTTTTAGGAGCTAAAATGCATGTTGGAACTATATCGGAGTTGGACTTGGATACGAGTGTGGAAAAGACATTGGAATGCACAAATTATAGGGGCTCCGCGATGGAGCCGTGCCACACTACCATCGCGGAGGCACACTGCCTGGAGAGGAAATTAAATGGCAAATTCCAATGAGGCCTCGCGACAGCTCCGTGGCACGGAGATAGGCCTCCGCGTTGGCCTCCGTGCCACGTTGAGGCTATTTTACCGGACCCTGGATTTCCAGTGAAGGTCCGCGTCCACACCGTGTCATGGAGGCAGTGCTCCGCGTTGACCTCCGTGACACGTTGCTTGTTATTCCGGGAAAAATTTCCCTCTAGTATAAATAGCACACTTAGGTTTATTTTAAGTAGTTCAGACTTGGTGGAGCAAGGACGTGGGTTAGCAGCAGTTGAGGGACGAAAAAGCTAAGGGATTTCTTCTCTTCCTTTCTTCTTTCAATCAATTGTATGTATGATTTACACTTGTTTTAGGATGATCAGTCCACAAATGAGTGGCTAATTCTCTTCCTTGCTAAGGTTTTGAACATGTGTAGTGAATTTTGATTGTAAATGATATGGTTTTCTTCTTCTTCTTTCATGTTGTTCTATTAATTCTTGTTCTTACTGCATTAGTGCTTGGCCGACATTAATGTACATCTAAAAAGTCCAATTTCACTCGAGAGAGCAAGAAATTGGAAAGTTGTGAATTAATAGGGTATTGTTCTTAACTTGATTTGGGAAAATTGGGTTTTGATGTGCTTTCCTGATAGAAATATACTTGAAAGCCGTATTAGTCAATTTAGGAACCGGAATTGTATTGCTAGGTCGTAAATTGCATTTGATCACAGAAATGTAGACGAATGGTTTATGATTCTTAAGTGAAATTAAATACGAGAGTTTTAATTTCTAGGCTACTGTTCTTGGCTAGCAACATGAAGAAGAGATTAACCGAATTATTATTATAATCGAATGCATTACTTGTTCTTAACCTTGGCATGCTCATATCCATAGTTTAAATTCACAGTAAATAATTGTTAATAGTTTTAGTATATATAGATTTTATAAACAAAAACTCATTTAACTGTTGGTTACGTTGTTGTTAGCATAATTAGAAGTAAGATAAGAATATAGTATACTTAGGCAAATTTTACATATCCTGAGCCTCCTTGGATCGATACTTGGCTTACTTAGCCACTTTATTACTTGTTTGACCACGTGCACTTGCGTGTCGATTTATAATATATAATACCAACCGAAACAGCCGAACATGTTTTTGGCGCCGTTGCCGGGGATGCTAGGAAAATTTGTGAAATTGTGTTTAGTGTAAATTTACTGTATTTTTATTTTTATTTTCTTAAGTGTTAACAACTTGGTCTTAGCCTGTATTTTGCAGACTTGATTTCTGTGAACACTGGCAAGGGACAAAGAGCTGGTGGAATCTTACTTAGAGCCTGAACGTGAATTTCATAGTCAACGTAGAGAAGCTCTACAAAAGAAGCTGCAGTTGCTCAGACAATCTATTATGGAGCAGCAACATCCACCAGTTGTAAGGGCAGTGTTAGTGCCCGATGAAGCAGCAGCAAGGCCGGTTCGCGAGGTGGCAATCCCACATGCTAACAATGTACATTCTAGCATCCGCAAACCAGAGCCTGGAGGGAGGTTTGAATTGAAGCAGAATATGGTGCAACTCTTGCACACAAGCGGGCAATTTACCGGTCTCCCTCATGAAGATCCACAACAACATCTCCAAAACTTTTTGGAGATAAGTGACACTTATATACCCGCTGGAGTGTCACCTGATTATCTTCGGCTCACCTTATTTTTGTTTTCCTTACTTGGTGAAGCCAAGAGGTGGTTAAAAGCTGAACCACCCAATTCTATATCAACGTGGGATGATCTTGCACGAAAGTTTTTGATTAGATTTTTCCCTTCGGGTAAAACAGCCAGACTTAGAAGTCAAATTCTAAGTTTTAAACAGAGGGAGGGAGAAAATCTATATCAAGCCTGGGAAAGATTTAAATCCATGTTGCGGGACTGTCCTCATCATCATCAGTCCAATGAGGTGTTGGTACACACATTTATTGAGGGTTTGGAACCCCACACTAAAATTCTGTTAGATTCAGCAGCTGGAGGGAAAGCGCTGGAAAAGACTTACGAGGAGCTGTACACTTTGCTCAACCGAATTTCACAAGGCAATCCAGAATGGAATGCAGATTCATCGAGAGGTGGAGCAAGGAAAGCAGCAGGAGTGCTTGAAGTGGATGGATTTACAGCTATCGCTGCACAGATAGCTGCCTTGCAAAATCAGTTAAATAATCACTTCAGCAATATGAACTTGAACCAGCCTGCAGCTTCAGTCAATGCTGTCCAACAGATGTGGTGTGAAGTGTGTGGTAGTAGTGAGCATTCAGCTAAATGTTGTGGTGCAAAACCTGATTCTGTTAACTTTGTGGGCAATGCACAGAGAAATCAGCAGCAGTTTGGTAGTGGCTACAACTCAAATTGGAGGAACCATCCAAATTTTTCGTGGGGTAGCAACAACCAACAAGGCCAAGGTTCTGGTCAGGGTATGCAGAGAAATCAAGGAGGGCAACAAAACTTTCAAGCTCAATTCAGAAATCACAATGCCCCTCCTCCACCACCATCACCTACCATTGAGGAGATGTTCGAGACCATGATTGCTAATCAGGCACAATTGCAGGCTGACTATGTTAAATTGGCAGCCGAAGTGAAGAACAATCAGTTGGCGACCAAGGCTCTTGAAGCACCATGTCTAAAACATCAGAAGAAAATCTACTCAACATCTTGGCGAGATGAGAGGAGTGGAGCCCCATCCATAGCACCAAAAATTCTACTGCTATGGTGGGCGTGGAGCCCCATCCATAACACCAAAAATTCTAGTGCTATAGTGAGCATGGAGGCCCATCGATAGCCCCAGAGCATTTCAGACTTAGAAAAGTCTCACAAAATATGGTGAGATAGAGGGGTCGGCGCACAAAATCCTAAACATCAGAGAAAATTGAGCCAAACTTGGTGAGATAGATGGGGATGGACACTAGAGAGCTTCTAGATCAAGGAAAATTGGGTAATTCCTTGGTGAGATAGGTGGGGCGGTGCACCATACCCATCCCATAGATGAAATTGCTGAAAATTTGACTAACTCTGTGGTGAGATAGGTAGGGCGACACGCCACGGCCATTCCGGGGTAGAAAATGCTGATTTTAAAGCTATGTTTTGGAGGGAAGAAGCATCACTTGAAGGATCAACTATAAATTTAAGCCTTAGATCATTTGTCAAGAAATCTTTGATCGATCTTTGGTCATTTTTTAAATTTTGTAGTTCATTTATTGAGGCTTGTAAGTCGTTTGAAAAGAAAACAAAGTTTTACCCTAGGTTTTTCTCTTCTTTACTTGTACTTTCTTATGATGATGACTAAGAATTCATTTTTCTACTTGTCTATAAGTGGCTAAAACTTATATTCTAAGGTTGTGGCCAAGGTGGATGGTCAAATGTTTGAAAGACTAATTTAATCTAGTTTCAGTTCTTCAATTATGGTTGTTTGTATTTATTTGTGTTAATTTATTATTTATGAAATTAATCACCTTGTAAGTAATCTTTTGGCTTTCGATTGAACTTAGTAAAGGGAATCAAAAGGGTTAAAGATAAATATAGAACGAAAATTCAAAAACGCTTAAACCCATTGGTGATAGGATAAAAGTTGTTGTTGAGGATAGGCATATACCCTTCAACCCTGTTTAGTTGAAATATAAGTAGGCATAATTGTCATTTCATTATTCTCATGAGACTATAGGGATATAGTCGTTAGGATACATGAAATGGTTCTTGGATGCTAGGGATAGTGGCAAGAAATGGGATAGTAACGTGCAATTAACAGCCATAGGAAGAATCGTACTAGTGTAATTATTTCTTGAAAACTCAACTTGAAACAACCTAACTTCCATTTCCCTAGACTCTCATCATCATCGAAATACAATCAAACTCACAATCATTTTTTAGTTAATTTTACATTTAAAGCTTTTAATAGTTTAATTTCCCAAACCATTCCCCATTTCACCTGGTTTGTTAGAATAGTGAAAATAAAGTAATAACCTTATAATGATTGAATTGACAAGTCCCTATGGGTAAGATATCTAGAGTTCAAATCCTATATTACTTGACGACCACGTGCGCTTGTGTGCGCTTGGGCGACATCAAGTTTTTAGCACCGTTGTCGGGGACTTGAATATGTTAATTATTTATAGGTTAAGATTTTTATTCTGCTATTCTATATATATTGTAGAGATTTTTCTTTTTTCTTTTTTTTAATATTTTACCACTCTTCTTAACATGACATCTTGGTATATAAATGGGTCTAATGATGGGTATTCATATTTTGGTGAGCCATGTCTAAATTGTGGAGGATCTCACTTGTGGAAACACTGTCATACTTGTGGTGTATGTGGTGGTCTGTATGGCCATTGGAGCCATTGCCCAAATTCTTCTTCCCCTTCGCCAAGCCCCTATTATGATCCTCCTGTTGTTTTTTATGCTTATAGGAATAATAAAGAGGGGGAACATTATGCTCCAATGAGCAATATGGAAAAATTGATCCTGGCGCATATAGAAGTAATGAGGGAGCAGCTTACTGAATAGGGAGAAGCCTTAAAAGGAATGATTTCCAAGCTCACAGAGATGATAGCTGAGACTACAACTTGTAATGATTTGAAAGTCACAATCTTAGCCAATACTCAAGAGGAACCTCAAGTGGAAGAGATAATAGAGCTCGGACAAGAGATAGACCAATTTGGCTCAAGTATTCATGACCTGGAAGGTCTTTTGAATGAAAAAGTTGAGGTGTCTGAGGTCCAACTACAAAGTGTAGTGGATACTAGCCAATGCATGGAACAATAAAAAGAATCCCAACCAGTAAATGATTCTTTGATGGTTGATGTCGATGTTGAGGAGGTGGATAAAAGTGAGGTGGCTAATGTAATCCTTTAGTTAAGGCATATTGGTCCTCATTCTAAACACTTTTCGGCAATGTGTTTGGTTGGCGACCTAGAAATAGAGCCTTCCAAGCCTATAGAGAAATGTGTAGATGAGGAACAACACCCTTATATTCTAAAATTTTTTATGCCAAAGACACACTGCAACATCCCTCACTTAAGGGCCAAGAAGGGAAATAGGCAATATCTATTACTTGGTCCCTTCATATTTACACCACCGTCCCTTAAGCATAACAAAAAATTGAAAAAGAAACTAGGGGAGAAATTTATAATCTCAAAGTGGAAGAAAAACTGGTGAAACTTGATGGCGTCGTACCACAACATTAAATCAGGCGCTTATTGAAAGGCAACCCAATTTGTAATAGCATATTTTTTATTACTTTCTATAGTGTCACTTTTGTGTTTTGTTTTGTGTGTAGAGCAGGGAAAGTCTGACTACCCAGAATCAAACCTAAGGAGCATGGTTTGATCTTAAGTATGGGGTCGTGCGAGCCGTAAATCTAAGAGACATGCTGCTAGCTAGACCCTAGAGGGCCTCAGGAAGTAACTTCTCACTCTTATCTAATCTTTAATTTGAGATGCTAAGAGGACAGAGCATGATTTTAAGTGTGGAGTGAGGGGATATCTACCAAAATTTTGAGGTTAAGGGTGAGCATGCTAGCAAGTTTAGTTGAAAATTTTTGAAAATAGCATGTCTCATCCACCCTCTGATCTTTATTACGTCCTTGGTTCTTTTCCGCAGGAGGGACCTTTGAACTGGGTAAATTTTTCATTTTCGGAGTCGTTGTCATCGTAGAGTAGTGGCCCTTCCCTATGATAGATGGATGATGGCTGTCTCAGGGGAAATTAGTCACGGTTTTTTTATTTTATTTATTAGGATTGAGTCATAGATCATTCAGTTGTGTGCTTGTGACATTCTACATAGCAGCTATGCTAGACTTAGTAATGTGGTCACCTTGAATACATAAGTTAGGAATCCATAAGAGGCATACATATCTCTTTAATTTGACTCAAAATATCCTTAGGACTTAATAATAAAATTTAATTGTCATTCAATGTGATTGTGTGAATGTGTAGTTGTAGGAAACTGACTAGAATCTTGATTTCCATGAGCGGTGGGCTAAATTGTCTTGTGTGTATATATTGTAGTACCTAGAACTTGCCTTAGTGTATGTAGGATAGCTAGCTGTTAAGGAGTTAGGAAGTGATCAAGGAATTTCTTTGAAAAGCCAAGTTTTTCCACATTTGTTTTACCTTCCTATATATTCCCCCTAGTTACCCCCTTTGAGCCTTAAGCCTTATTTGTTCTTAGCCATGAAAGTAACTTAATACCTCTTTTTGTTAGACCTCATATATGTCGATCCAAATTAATCTTAGGCACTTTGAGACATAAAAGTAAAGGTCCACCAAAGTATAATGTTAAGGGAAAAGAAAATTTTGTGGTAAGAAAAGAAAATAGGAAGAAGGGGTGCCCAAAAATTGTATTGTCTACTTACTGCTAGGAAATTGAAAGAGAGAGCTTTAGTTGTAAAAATCTTTAGTGATTATATGAGTAGAAAACTAGAAGTCAAGTAGTGAAGTATGGGGCATAAAAAGAAAAGAAAAGGGTCAGATAGTTGAAGGGTGAACACAAGGAAAAAGTGAAAGATGTCTTAAAAGTGCTTAGGGTGGTAGTTACTATAAAAGAAATATCATTCCTACCCATCCCTTAGACAACATTACAACTAAGAAAAGTCCTTTTGATCTTAATCTCTTGAAAAAATTAGGTAGTCTAAACATACATGAAGGACAAGCTTATGGTGTGTTACATATGTACATTACTTCATTTTTGTGAGAGTGAGTGTGCCTTACTTATTGTGTTCCATGTCATTATATTGATAAACTGAGAGACGAACATCACTAAAAGTGAGGGGCATAAGACGTCTAAGCTGGTGTACTACTTGTTGCATGTATCACACTTAATCATGTTGGCCCTATGTTTTGAAAAGATGAGTCATTTAAAGAGGTTGTGTGTTCTTGATTGTGAAATATGTCTATGTGCTTGAAGAGAATTGTTGTATGTTGATTAACCACTTGATCTATGCTCTATGCTAGTTGGTTGAGTATGAGTTTATATGGGTACTAAGTGTGATGGTAAAAGATAAGTTTATGTATGAATTAAGGATTGTTCGAGGATGAACAATGGTTTAAGTGTGGGGTGGTGATCTTGGGCATATTTCTATGCCCATTTGCCATGTTTTTCCCCATCTTTTATCATGTTTTGAGCTCATAATACTTATTGCATGCATGAATTCATATTTTTGTGTATTTTATATGCTAACAAATGATTTGAGATGATTTGAATAGGAAAATAGGAAAAAAGGACACCAAATGAACCAAGGTTGGAGGTTTGAGAAGCTGAGTGAAGAATCTAGTGAGATGGCTAGCGCCCCACACCAGGTCCAAAACATTAGAAGAAAATCTACTCAATACCTTAGCAAGATGAGAGGCATAGAACCTTATCTATAGCACCAAATATTTTGGTGCTATGGTAGACATGGAGCCCCATCCATAGCACCAAAAACTTTGGTGTTACGGTTGGCATGGAGCCCCATCCATAGCACCAGAGCATTCCATACTTAGAAAAATCTCATAAAATCTAGTAAGACATAGGGAGCGGCACACCAATTCCTAAACTTTAGAGAAACTTGAGCCAAACTTGGTGAGATAGATAGAGCTGGGCGCCGGAGAGCTTCTAGAGCAAGGACAATTGGCTAAGTCCTTGGTGAGATAGGTGGGGCAGCGCACCAAACCCATCCCCGAGCTGAAATTGCTGAAAATTTGACTAACTCTGTGGTGAGATAGGTGGGATGGTGCACCATGGCCATTCTAGGGAAGAAAATGCTAATTTTTTAAAGCCACCATTTGAAGGGCAGAAGCGTCATTTGAAGCTCAACTATAGATATGAGCCTTAGGTCATTTGTTAGGCAATCTTTGATCGATATTTGATCATTTTTTACATTATGTAGTTCGCTTATGGAGGCATGTAAGTCGTTTGGAAGGAAGACAAAGTTCTACACTAGGATTTTCTCTTCTTTACTTGTATTTTCATATGATGATGACTAAGTATTCATTTTTCCGCTTGTCTATGAGTGGCTAAACTTATATTCTAGGGTTATGGCCATGGTGAATGGTTGAATGTTTGACAGACTAATTTACTCTAGTTTCAATTCTTCAATTATGGTTGTTTGTATTTATTTGTGTTAACTTATTATTTATGAGATTGATCACCTTGTAAGTAATCTGTTGGCTTTCGATTAAACTTGGAAAAGAGAATCGATTAGGGATAAAGATAAATACAGAACGGGAATTCAAAGTTGAACCCATTAATGATAGGATAGATATTGTTGTTGAGGATATGGATATACACTTCAACCCCATTTAGTTGAAATATAAGTAGGCATAATCATTGTTTCATTGTTCTCCTGCGACCAAAGGGATATAGCTGTTAGGGTTCATGAAATAGTTCTTGGATGCTAAGGATAGTGGCAAGAAATGAGATAGTAACTTGCAACTAACAACCATAGGAAGAATCGTACTTGTGTAATTATGTCTTGAAAACTCACTTGAAACCAACCAAGTGTCATTGCCATAGACTCTAATCATCATCGAAATACAATCAGCTCACAATCATTTTTTTAGATAATTTTACATTTAATGCTTTTAATAGTTTAATTTCCCAAACCATTCCCCAATTCACCTGTTTTGTTAGAATAGTAAAAATAAAGTAATAATCTTATAACGATTGAATTGACAAGTACCTGTAGGTACGACATCTGGACTTCAAACCTATATTACTTGATGATCATATGCACTTGCGTGTGCTTGGACGACATTAGATACCTTAAAAGAAATGCTTAGCTCCACCCTTTGTTTCTATTACCCAATTCTGAAAAGATATTTAAAGTCACATGTGATACTAGCAAAGTAGGTATTGGTGTCATTTTAATAAAAAATCAAAAACCAATGGCCTATTTTAGTGAAAAGCTCAAAGGTGCAACTTCAAATTATTCTACTTATGATCTTGAATTGTATGCATTGATTAGAGCCTTGAGTAATTGGCAACATTATTTGCGGCCCAAAGAATTTGTGATTAGAACCGATATGAGTCTTTGAAAGATCTTAGGGCCCAAGGGAAGTTGAACAAAAAGCATGCCAAATGGGTTGAATTTCTTGAAAATTTCCCTATGTAATTCAATACAAAAAAGGGGAAGGACAATATTATGGCAGATGCCTTTTCTAGAAAGCATATTTTGATAAATACTTTATCTTCTAAATTGATTGGTTTTGAATGTTGAAGACATTATATCCCAAGGACCCTAACGTTTCTAAGATTTTCATGATTGCAAAGAATGGGAAAGGGAAAGGTAGCTTAGGGATAGATCTTCTACTCCCTACTCTAAGTTTAATGGTTTCTTGTTTAAGGACAAGAGACTTTGTGTTCGAGGGAACTCTTTGTGAGGAACACACATGATGGAGGATTAACAGATCATTTTTGTATTGATAGGACCTAGAAAATTCTTGAGGAACAGTTGTATTGGCCTAAAATGCATAATGAGATTGCTCATTTTTGGCCAATGTGTTGAATGAAGAAGTGCTAAATCTAGACTTCTTCTTCATAGTATGTACACCCCTCTTCTCACCCCTCCAAGACCTTGTCTTGATATTTGTATGGACTTTATTTTGCGTTTTCCAAGGACTAAAAGGAAAAGAGATAGCATTTTTGTGGTTGTTGACCAATTTTCAAATATGGCTCATTTTATTGCATGTCATAAATGTAATAAAGCTTCTAATGTTGCATCTTTATTTGTTGAGTATGTGATCAAATTTCATCGTATTCCCAAGATCATTGTGAGTGATAGGGACTCTAAGTTCTTTGTCCATTTTGAAAGGAATTGTGGGGTCAACTTGGTACTAAGTTGTTATTTTCTACCTTTTGTCACCCCCAAACCGATGGTCAAACTGAAGTTGTGAATAGGACTTTGAGTTCTATGCTTCGAACAGTGGTGAAAGGAAAGTTGACATATTGGAAAGAACATTTATCTTTAGTTGAATTTTCTTATAGTAGAGTCATTCATAGTACTATTGATATGTCCCCAATTGAGGTTATTTATGGTTGTAAACCCAATAACCCCTTTGGATCTCACCCCTTTGTCTCAACACGTTATTTTGAGCTTAGATGGTAACAAAAGGGATGAAGAAACTACATGAAAAGGTGAGACTTCACCCTGAGAAGAAGAATCAAGAGATTGCCAAGAAGACAAACAATGATTGTAAGAGAATTGTGTTTGAACCAGGAGATTGGGTGTGGTACATTTTCGCAAGGAGCAATTTCCAACCAAGAGGAAGACCAAGTTGATACCAAGAGGAAATGGACCATTCCAAGTGCTTGAGAGGCTAAATGAAAATGCTTATAAGATTTACCTTCCTTTGGAGTATCAAGTGTGTAACACTTTCAACGTTTGTGATCTTTCTCTCTTTGATACTTCTGATGGTGATTCTTTAAATTTGAGGACAAATCCTTTTCAAGAAGGGGAGAATGATGCAAATTAAGTTGCATCAACGCTATTCACATGGAGCCAAGCTCGAGATCTCCAAGTCCTACATGGGATATTCATGAAAATAGAGGTGCTCGAGCATACTTTGATGCCAAGCAAGGGGTTCTATGCTTTGAAGACTGCTTGGGAAGAAGGAAGGGAAGCCTAGTTTGCAAACTAGGGCTAACATTGCAATTTACACAAAAAGCCACTTTTGGGCTATTTTTGTAATAACTTAGCATAGACTATAAATAGTTGGGTTGATGTCGTTGTTCGCTTCCAACTACACGCAAGTGCACGTAGTCCTACAAGTAGTAAAGTGGCTTTATTTCAAGCCAAGTATCGATCCCACAGGGACTGAATTATGGTAGTAATTATCCTAATTGTTAGTGAACGATATCGCTATGAAGGTAGACAACCAAACAAATAATGTTTTATGAGTCAATAGTAATAGTTAATGCGAACCTAAGTAAAGATTGTAAATTAAAGTCTGAAAAATAGCAATGAACAAGCTGAAGTTTAGGCAAACATGCAGGGATGTAATTTATTAATTAGAATCAGTCTATCTTCTCTTCGGTTGTTAGTCAGGAATTAATAACCCATGGATTAGATATTTAGACTCCTCACCAATTAAAGAATCATGAAACTTACATTAACATTTCTGTGATGCAAAAACCCCATGCTCTAGCCATACATAACAAATTCCATAAATGACCCAATATGACATTACAGATATTTTCTATTCTGAACGTAAATCTTCTCTTAATTTTCTCAACCAAGAAAAGATCATATTCCACCAATTCACATCTATCCAATTAATTTCCCTTTTAGAATAAAAATTGGTATTCTAGCATATACATTAACATTGGCCAAACATTAACGTAGTAAAAAAAAGAATTGGTAAAACAACCGCTATAGAGAAGATGAACACTGAAATAATCATTAATTACATTCCTCTACAATGATCCTTAACCTCAGCAAGAGGTGAATTATCCACTTATTTGTGGATTAAACATCTTCAAACAAGTAGAATTCATACAAACAATTGAAATTAAAGAGAAAAAGGAAGAGAATTAACCCTAAGAATTCTTCTTCTCAATTGCCTGCTTCCCACGTTCTTGCTCAAAAAATGTCAGATTGTTTAAAACAAAACCTAAGTGTGCTATTTATACTAGTGAGAATTTTTCCTGGAATAACTGGCAACGTGGCACGGAGTGTATCGTGGAGCATCACCTCTGTGCCACGGCCCTGTCGTGGACCTTCACTGGAACTCAGCTTCCAGGTAATTGCCTTCAGCGTGGCACGGGTGTATTGCGGAGCCTCACCTCCGTGCCACGGTGCCATCTCGCACCTCCACTGGAACTTGAGGTTTCGGATAATCATCCTCAGCATGGCACAGAGTGCATCGCGGAGCATCAGCTCCATGCCACGGAGGAACGCAGACCTCCACTGGAATTTAACATAAATTTCCCCTCTAGGTAGACTGCTTCTGTGATGGTAGCGTGACACGGCCTCCATCGCGGAGCCCCTATTTTGGCCAATTTTCCTTATCGACTTCTGCTTCTTTCTTCCGAGTCCATTTCCACACTTCACCAACTTGTAGATTAGCTTCCGAAAATTCCTTCTGCACTGCAAAACAACACTAATCATGTTGGTTAGTATAAATCCACATTTACATACAAATCACATGAGAATGCACACATAAATGTAGATAAAAATGTAGAAATGAAGTATTAAAGTATCGCTTGGGCATGCAATTATGCGCAAGATCACCTACCCCACACTTAAAACCTTGTTCGTCCTCGAACAATACTTTCACATCTCATGCAATTGAAACCAACGCATAGCCAATTTGGCGAGACCATTCAAGCTACGGCTATAAGGAATATTTAAGATAGCAAATCATCAAGAGAGCATCCACGGTTTCATCAATAAAATGAAATACAACACATTAAGACCTCCTATCCTCAAGAACTGACTCTCGATCTTGGCAAACTCATGAAAATCAACTGATCAAGACATCCGACACGAATTTTATCTCTCATCAAGCATGTGCCCTCACAACACAAGGGAGTTACCCCATGTTCACTCATAAAATTTCCAAAGCTCTACATGTAGGGGTATGTGATTAAAATTACGCTCGCTCTCCCAAATAATTCACATGCATCATGTCGTGAACCATAAGCTTGTCCTTAGTGCTTTACTCCACTAATTTGAGGATGCATGACGTAAGATCATGTAGAACTTAATGGGTTGTAATGTAAGCTAAGGAACTAGTAAACACTGTGCTAGCCGATAATAGTAACTAGCTTCCCCAAGCGCTTTTAATATATCCCACATTCATTACGGACATTGCTTCTTCCTCAATCCTCTCACTCTTGAATCTTCTCTTTGTTTTTGTTCCCATTTCTTTAGGCACAATCGACTTACTAGCAAAGAGTATTTAAGCAACTTTTTTCATTCATTGATTTTCTTACTCTCTACTAATAATTAATCAATTCCAAACAAGTGCACCTTTGACCTTTTTCTTTAACTTTTACCCCTTCCACTTTCCCTTCTGTTTCAAACTTCTCACTCCTTCACTCTTTGGGAAAATTGTTTTTTTAAGTGCTTAGGAGTTTTGGATCAAAATCACGGCTAATGAAAAAAAGGGATTAAGTTAGGTTTTGTATCTATCAAAGAATAGGCTAAGGTTCAATGGGGCTAACTAGGTTTTAAAATTCAAAGTGGGTACGACAAGGGAGAAACTTTCAGTTTATTCAAAGAAATGCCTACATCCTTTCCTACAATCCACATCCTTCATTTCATTTAATATACACATCAGGCAAGTTCTAGACACTTCACAATAGCATGGAATAGTCGAAAACTCACACGCACTGCTCATGCTCAACTTAAGACATATTCACAGACTCTTCATTCAGTTAATTACAAGAATTCATTAATTAAGCCTTGATCACCCCAAATCAAATTCTAGGGTCTAGGTATCTCAACATGTTTAACACATTTGCATGCTTCCATACGAATCACACTTGCATCTTACAACCATGTGTAGCACATAACTAGAATGTCAAACCATTAATTAGCAACACGTTTGGAACACAAACGAAAAAAAAGAAACCTAAATTTCTTAACCCTGTCGACTAAATTTCCCTTAAGACGGTCGTCATCCATCCATTATAGGGAACAGTCGCTATCTACGACGTCGGTTCAAGGGGACTATTCTTGGGAAAAGCACCGAAAATAAAAACCGAGAAACCTAAACAAAACAAATTTCGATAGAAAAAAATTAAATATAATCCAAAAATTTACACATCACAAGCATCAGCATCTTAATATTTATTACAACAACATAAAACACATAGTAGCAATTAGCAATTAGCACAACCATAAAAACACACACACAACAGCTAGCACCTAACTACTCCCACACCACACTTAATCGAAACACTGTCCCCAGTGTTCACAAAGTTTCAATTAAAAGCAAAGTTTGGGTGGTGTAACTCCCTGATCAATCGAAATATTCAATCTCTTCATCAGGTGCCAGCGCCTCATCGCCAAGATTAGAATCGTCCCCACCGTCCTCCTCCGACTCAATGTCTGAGTCCTCCCGGTGTGTTTCCTCATCAGTAGGGACGTCATCATCCACGGGCTCACAAATACGGGCCCCACTTGGCATAAAGCTTGGGCATGCTCATTGAATAGATAGTCCATGTCGAGCTGTCATAACTCATCCTCCATCGCAGGCCTTCCACCAATGCGCAGCTGCAACATTTGCATCCCATACATTCGGGCCATGTATTGATCATCCCGAGCATGTCGCTCGGCTAGTGTGAGCACAGGCCCATATGTAGTATCAGGTGCCTTGGTTTTAGTAACATCCAAAGCACTCCTGTCAAGCTGAGGGATGTAGTCCAGGGCCTCTTCTTGAATACCGTGGCCCCTGAGGAAAGTGGTGAGAATACCATCGAACCCATACCGATGCCCCTGATGCAGTCGGGCTCTCTTCATGGTGGAGATGATCACCGCTCCTACATTAATTTCCAGCCCTTTCATAAGTGCATAAACCAGACAAACTCTATCCTGGGTGACATCAGTCATGTGCACCCCCAGGATCAGACAAGAGCAAACTATCTTCAACCATATCCGGGCTTCTCTGTTCATCTGGGAATATGGCAATGTCTGGTGGTAGCCCCTTTCCTTGTACCTACCCCACCTGGCTGTCGATCGAGCTTCATATAAAGTGCGTCTGATATCCGCATATGGTGGAGTGATGTTCAGCTGGCGGAGGACATGAGCGTCTGTGTCCCGCGCTCCTAGGATTGCATTTAAATGGTGTGGTTCGAAGGTAACCACCTGCCCTCTGATCTTGATGGTGTGGCTATGCAAAGTCGGGTTCTAGTTAGCATAGAATTCCCGGATAAGATGAAGATTGCACTCTTTGGGTTCTCCAAAAATGAAGTTTAACCCAACAGTGTCAATCCTATGTAAGATCTGTGGGAATTCCTGTGCTAGTGGTTCCCGGGCTATCTGTTCCTCCGGGAAGTACTTGGTTTCCTTGTGTTTGGAATACCATTTCTTCCCCTCATCTGTCACCCATCTAGTTCCATACTGTCGGCGTTGCCCTCGAGGAATAGGTGGTGATGCTGGTACTGCTGCCCCGGTTCTTACTCTTTTTCTGCTGCCGCCAGATGTAGACGCGCCCTTGCCTTTATCCTGCGGTGCAGACATTTTCCTGTGCATTCAAAAACACATAGTTCAAATGATATTTGAGGCATAGTTGGCTACGACTAAGGCTGGGCTTAATTTGATCACCCCACACTTAGTCGATAGTCGCAGTCAACACAATTCAACAAGAACATTCATGTTTTTTTTTCAATTCTTAATTCCCAACATGCTCAGTGCATTCATACAAGTCGATGGAACAATTTCTTTGTACTACTCAGACTTCATACAATGAATTATGAAAATTCCTCCATCGATTCAATTATATCATCATGAGCACTTTCCAATTTGAGCACAACAACCTATGTTAATTCCCTATTTTCATCCCCCGAATTTCCATCTTCTACCATAGCATAATGAACTTCGATCACAATATGTTTCAATTCAAACAACATGCACAACCCAAAATATCTACATTTTAACCCATTTCTTCTTCTTCCTATTTCAATTCTCAACCCTAGTTATCAATATCATAGTATTTTTAACAAATAATGTAACTATTGAGTTAATCTAATCACAACGATCATATAAACCTCATTAATCCATAACTCAATTGATTAAAACACTCATCAATCATTTAAGGCGGAATTTCATCAAAGACAACATGTTCACGAGTCAAACTATTCAGCAAAAATGAGAAAATAATCGAGAACATACCTTTACTTGATGAATTTTAAGAAGAATCGAAGAAACTTTCTCACTAGGTCCGTGGCACGTTGATGGAGAAGGAATTTTGGGGTGTTGGTCGCGGAGGATTTGAATAAATGGGGAAAAATTAAGGGATTTGGGGTTAAAAAGGTGAATTTCGCGCGGGTTAAACTCGGTGACCCGAGGTGACCCAATGCGGAATTAACCTCAACATGTCACGTAGGCCATCGCGGAGGCCAGGCTCCATGACACGGAGCCATAACGGAGGCTCACCGGAATTTGTAAAAATTCCAGAATGCACCTCAACGTGTCATGAAGGGTAACGCGGAGGCCCTCCTCCGTGACATGGAGCCAATGCGGAGGCTCACTGGAATTTGTCCCAAGTTTTATTTTCTTACCTTGATTTTTCCTTTGCGCGCTTTTGTATTTTGACCCTTCATTTCACTTGAAAATCATTCAACCACAAAAATTTGTTAGAAATCATAGGTTGCCTCTCAACTATTTCCAATACTTTTCTTTTTTTTTTAAGTATTCAATAATCCTACAAATCTATTACATTACATTCACGGGTTGCCTCCCGTGCAGCACCTGGTTTACCGTCGCGGCTCGACACTTTTCATCCTTAATCATCTACTAAAGTGATAGACGTCTTCTCTCGAATAACGTCTTCACCCCAGTAGTTCTTACATCTTTGCTCGTTCACCAAAAATGTGTCACTTTTATCCTCTTGCCACAATTCAACTGCCCCGTGTGGGGTCATTCTCACAACTTCAAACGGCCCTGACCACTTGGACCGCAACTTTTCTGGAAAGAGTTTCAATCTCGAATTGAACAGCAACACTTTTTGCCCTAGCTCAAAGATCGGATGCACCATGTGCCTGTCGTGCCACCTTTTAGTTTTCTCCTTGTAGAATTTAGAACTTTCATAGGCGTGCCATCGAAACTCGTCTAACTCGCTCAGCTGCATCAACCTCTTCTTTCCTACTAGCTCAGGATCCATATTTAGCTTTCCTACCGCCCAAAAAGCTCAATGTTCCAGCTCCACAGGTAGATGACATGCCTTTCCATAAACCAATCTGTACGGAGAAGTCCCAATGGGTGTCTTGTATGCAGTTCTATAATCCTACAATGCATCTTCAAGTTTGCTTTCCCAATCAATTCGTTGTGCATTCACTGTTTTCTGAAGAATCTGCTTAATCTCCCTGTTTGACACCTCCACTTGCCCACTAGTTTGGGGATGACACGTTGTCGCCACCTTGTGCCGCACCCCATACTTAGCTAGCAAGTTTCTGAAACCTGCATTCACAAAATGATCCCCTCCATCACTTATAATAGCTCGGGGGTACCGAACCTGGTGAAAATCTGCTTCTTCACAAATTTCGTCACCACCTTGTTGTTGTTCCTAGGACAAGCTACTGCCTTGACCCACTTAGACACGTAGTCCACTGCTACCAAGATGTAAGGATTACCAAATAACGGTGGAAACGGGCCCATAAAGTCTATCCCCCATACATCAAAAACCTCAACTTCTAATATCTAATGCAATGGCATCGCCTGTTTCCTTCCAATTGTTCCTGTTCTTTGACATCTATCACACATCTTGACATACGCTATAGCGTTTCTGAACAGTGTAGGCCAAAAGAACCCTGACTGTAGCACCTTGTGAGCTGTTCGCTCTCCTCCGTGGTTACCTCCATACAATGATGAATGACAACTCCTCAATATTTCTGCAATCTGGCTTTCTAGAATGCATCGTCTCATCACTTGGTCCGGTCCCTGCTTAAACAGATATGGCTCATCCCACATGTAGTATCGGGAATCATGCCTCAGCTTCTTCCTTTGTTGAGTCGTTGCCTCAGGTGGGTATACTCCACTTACCAGCAAGTTCACAATGTCTGCATACCAAGGGATTTCAGCTTCCCTTATTGCCAAGAGTTTCTCATCAGGGAACTCTTCTCTGATGCTATCACCTTCCTTCACATGCGAACGGCTTTCCAATTGCGATAGGTGATCTACAACTTGATTCTCGCTTCCCTTTCTGTCCCGAATCTCCAGATCAAACTCTTGTAGCAATAATATCCATCTGATTAGCCTGGGCTTCACATCCTTCTCGCCAAATAAATACCGAATTGTTGCATGATCAGTATATACCACCACTTTCGAACCCACCAGGTAGGATCTAAACTTGTCAAATGCAAACACTAAAGCCAGCATCTCTTTCTCCGTGACTGTATAATTGACTTGGGCAGCGTCAAGTGTTTTGCTTGCATAATAAATGGAATGAAAAATTTTATTCCTCTGTTGCCCCAATACAGCTCCTACAGCCACGTCACTTGCATCACACATCAACTCAAAAGGATGTCCCTAATCAGGAGAAATGAGAATAGACGCTTCCACCATCTTCTGTTCTAGCTCCTCGAATGCTTCTACACACTCCTTGTGAAATTCGAACTTCACCTCTTTTTATAGCAATCGGCATATCGGTCTAGAAATTTTTGAGAAGTTCTTGATGAACCGTTTGTAAAACCCAGCATGTCCGAGAAAGCTGCGAACACCCTTCACTGACGCTGGTGGTGGTAGCTTTTCAATCACCTCAATCTTTGCATGATCGACTTCCAACCCTTTGCATGACACCTTATGGCCAAGAACGATACCCTCCTTGACTAAAAAGTGGCACTTCTCCCAGTTGAGCACCAGGTTTGAGTCTTCACATCGAGCTAACACCCTATCAAGATGCTGCAGACACATAGAAAATGAATTATCGAAAACAGAAAAGTCATCCATAAATACCTCGACAAAATCTTCCAGCATATCGTGGAAGATCACCATCATGCATCGCTGGAATGTGGCTGGTGCATTACATAGACCAAATGGCATTCTCCTGAAAGCATATGTCCCATAAGGACATGTAAAAGTGGTCTTCTCCTAATCCTCCGGTGCTATGGCTATTTGATTATAGCTGGAATAACCATCCAGAAAACAATAATATTCCTGACATGCCAACCTGTCCAAAATCTGATCAATAAATGGAATAGGATAATGATCTTTCCTCGTGGCCTCATTGAGCTTCCTGTAGTCCATGCAAATTCGCCAACCCATGACTGTGCGTGTGGGGATTGGCTCATTCTTTTCATTGGTGACCACGGTCATCCCTCTTTTCTTTGGAACACACTGAACTGGGCTAACCCATTCACTGTCTGAGATGGGATATACCACACCTGCATAGAGCCACTTGATCACTTTCTTTCTAACTACATCTTTCATCATCGGGTTCAACCTCCACTGATGTTGCACTATTTTCTTGTATCCTTCTTCCATGAATATCCTGTGTGTGCAGAAAGCCGGACTGATTCCCTTGATGTCCGACATTTGCCAACCCATTGCTCTCTTCCGCCTCTTAAGGACCACCAATGCATCTTTCACTTGTGCACCTGTCAGTTCTGCTGAAATGATGACTGGCAAGGTGTCATCTTCACCCAAAAATACATACTGCAGATGTGGAGGCAATGTCTTCAACTCCAATTTCGGTGCCTCCTCAATTGATGGCCTTGGCGAGGGTTCCAAGGACCTATTCAACAGTTCAAAGTCCTGCATCCTGAAGAACCATTTTGGCTCATTCAAAGTCTGCACCATCTCATATGTAGCACTGTCCCCAAAATGATCGTAGCCCACCAAGGCTCTCTCCAATGGGTCCTGTGAGTCAACAATTTGAAGGGTCGATTCCTGATTTAGAACACTGATTGCTGATAGCTCCTCATAAATGGTCGGTAGCTTCATGTCCTTGTACACATCAAAAACCTCTACTTTGTCATGCGCTCGCATGGTTAGCTACCCAGCAGCCACATCAATCAAGGCTCGCCTGGTCGCCAAGAAGGGACGTCCCAAAATAAATAGGACTTCAGCATCCGGCTCAAAATCCAGAATTATAAAATCCACCGAGAAAATGAGGTAGCCCATTTGCACTAGCACATCCTCCACAATACCATCAGGTCTGGCCAATGAACGGTCAGCTAGCTGCAAGATCACAGTAGTTGGTCTAGGGCTGCCCAGTCCCAACTTCTTAAACACCGATGTCGGCATCAAGTTTATGCTTGCTCCCAAATCGCACAATCCGCGAGCTCGAATAGATTGCCCAATTGTAATCTAAATAGTAAAGCTCCCAAGATCTTTGAGCTTTGTCGGCAATCTATTCTGTATGCGGGAGGTGCACTCCTCAGTAAGCGTCACTGTAGCGTACTCCGTCAATCTGCTTTTGTTTGCTATAATGTCCTTTATGAACTTGTCATATTTCGGCACTCCCTGCAAAACATCAACTAAAAGTAAATTAATATGTACCTGTTTTAACACTTCCATGAATTTCTTGAAGCAAGCTTCCTCCTTGTGCTTTTTTAATCTCTTAGGAAACGGGGGCGATGGTCTTTCTATCTCGGCTGCCTTTTCCTTGCCCCTCCTATCATCATGTTCTTCATCCTTTTCTGCTACTCCAGATTGCTGAGGTGGACTTTCTGGTTCCACCTCCTTGAGTTGAGTTCCACACCTGGTAGTAACTGCATTGACCTGCTTGGGATTTGGGTCAGTATCACTTGGTAATCCTCCCCTTGGTCTGGTGTTTTGAGCTCCAGCTAACTGTCCAAACTGATCCTCCAATGCCTTTGTAGCTAACTGCTGATTTTTCATGTCAGCCGCTAATTTCACATAATCAGCCTGTATCTGTGCTTGGTTAGCTATTATGGTTTTGAACATATCCTCGATGTTGCTGGTTGGTGGAGGAGGTGCATTGTTTCCTCTATATTGTGACTGGAAATTTTGATGCCCCTCT
The DNA here is from genome assembly GCA_035772735.1 of Datura wrightii. NCBI lineage: Eukaryota > Viridiplantae > Streptophyta > Magnoliopsida > Solanales > Solanaceae > Datura > Datura wrightii. Next base: position 23,404,353 of record JASDFA010000004.1, on the reverse strand, counting down.
TGGTTTCTCTGCACGCCCTGATTTGAACTCTGTCCTTGATGACTAGTACTCCCCCATGAAAAATTCGGATGATTCCTCCAATTTGGGTTGTAACTATTTCCATACTGTTGATTACTGTTCCTCTGGACGTTTCCAACAAAATTCACCGAGTCTGGATTTGCACCACAACACTCAGATGAGTGTTCACTACTTCCACATACTTCACACCATACCTGATGAACTGCATTGACTGGGACTTGATCCTGGCTCAAGCTCATACTGCTGAAATGGGTGTTAAGTTGATTTTGCAAAGTAGTTATCTGTGCAGCGATAGCTGTAAACCCATCCACCTCAAAGACCCCTGCAGCTTTCCTTGCTCCTCCTCAAGTTGAATCCGCATTCCATTTTGGATTTATCTGTGAAATACGGTTTAATAAAGTGTAAAGCTCTTCATAGGTCTTCTCCAATGCCTGCCCACCGGCTGCTGAATCTAACATAATCTTAGTATGCGGTTCCAAACCCTCAATGAACGTAAGCACCAGCACATCATTAGATTGGTGATAATGAGGACAATCCCATAGCATTGACTTGAATCTCTCCCAAGCCTGATACAAATTCTCACCCTCTCTCTGTTTGAAACTTAGAATCTGACTTCTAAGTCTGGCTGTCTTTCCTGACGGAAAGAATCGTATCAAAAACTTCCTTGCGAGGTCATCCCAAATAGTGATAGAATTTGGTGGTTCAGCTTTCAACCACCTCTTTGCTTCCCCCAACAGTAAGAACAGGAATAATGTAAGCCTCACATAGTCGGATGATACTCCAGCGGGGATATAGGTTTCACTTATCTCCAAAAAGTTTTGGAGATGTTGTTGTGGATCTTCATGAGGGAGACCTGTAAATTGCCCGCTGGTGTGCAATAATTGCACCATATTCTACTTGAGTTCGAATCTCCCTCCTGGCTCCGGTCTGCGGATGCTGGATGTTATATTATTTGCATGTGGGATTGCCACTTCGCGGACCGGTCTTGCTGCCATCTCTTCGGGCACTAAAACTGCTCTTACAATCGGTGGTTCCTGTTGCTGCTCCAGAATTGCCTGTCTTAGCAACTGCAGCTTCTTCTCTAGAGCTTCCCTTCTTTGTCGATGAAATTGTCTCTCTGGCTCTATAAATGAATCCACCAACTCCTTATCTCTTGCCAGCGTTCAGAAAAGAAATTCAGTACCTGCAAGAGGAAGGCTAAGATCAAGTTGTCAACACTTATATTGAACTTGTAAACTAACACTAAGAGAACTAAATAACCAATTACTAGTCCCCGGCAACGGCACCAAAAACTTGTTCGCTTCCAAATACACGCAAGTGCACGTGGTCCTACAAGTAGTAAAGTGGCTTTATTTCAAGCCAAGTATCGATCCCACAGGGACTGAATTATGGTAGTAATTATCCTAATTGTTAGTGAACGACATCTCTATGAAGGTAGACAACCAAACAAATAATGTTTTATGAGTCAATATTAATAGGTAATGCGAACCTAAGTAAAGATTGTAAATTAAAGTCTGAACAATAGCAATGAACAAGCTGAGGTTAAGGCAAACATGTAGGGATGTAATTTATTAATTAGAATCAGTTTATCTTCTCTTCGGTTGTTAGTCAGGAATTAATAACCCATGGATTAGATCTTTCGACTCCTCACCAATTAAAGAATCATGAGACTTACATTACACATTTCTGTGATGCAAAAACCCCATGCTCTAGCCATACATAAAAAATTCCATAAATGACCCAATATGACATTACAGATATATTTCTATTCTGAACATAAATCTTCTCTTAATTTTCTCAACCAAGAAGATCATATTCCACCAATTCACATCTATCCAATTAATTTCCCTTTCAGAATCAAAATTGGAATTCTAGCATATACATTAACATTGGCCAAACATTAATGTAGTAAAAACAAGAATTGGTAAAACAACAGCTATAGAGAAGATGAACACTGAAATAATCATTAATTACATTCCTCTACAATGATCCTTAACCTCAGCAAGAGGTGAATTAGCCACTCATTTGTGGATTAAACATCTTCAAACAAGTAGAATTCATACAAACAATTGAAATTAAAGAGAAAAAGGAAGAGAATTAACCCTAAGAATTCTTCTTCTCAACTGCCTGCTTCCCATGTTTTTGCTCAAAAAATGTCAGATTGTTTAAAATAAAACCTAGGTGTGCTATTTATACTAGTGAGAATTTTTCCCGGAATAACTGGCAACGTGGCACGGAGTGTATCGCGGAGCATCACCTCTGTGCCATGGCCCTGTCGCGGACCTTCAGTGGAACTCAGCTTCCAGGTAATTGCCTTCAGCGTGGCACAGAGTGTATCATGGAGCCTCACCTCCGTGCCACGGTGCCATCGCGCACCTCCACTGGAACTTGAGGTTCCAGATAATCATCCTCAGCATGGCACAGAGTGCATCGCGGAGCATCAGCTCCATGCCACTGAGGTAACGCGGACCTCGATTGGAATTTGACACATATTTCCCCTCTAGGCAGACTACTTCCGTGATGGTAGTGTGACACGGCCTCTATCGCGGAGCCCCTATTTTGGCCAGTTTTCCTTATCGACTTCCACTTCTTGCTTCCGAGTCCATTTCCACACTTCACCAACTTGTAGATTAGCTTCCGAAAATTCCTTCTAGACTGCAAAACAACACTAATCATGTTGGTTAGTATAAATCAACATTTACATACAAATCACATGAGAATGCACACATAAAAGTAGATAAACAAGTAGAAATGAAGTATTAAAGTATCACTTGGGCATGCAATTTTGCCCAACATCAGTTGCGCAGTGCACGCAAGCACACGTGGTCGTCAAGTAATATAGTACTAAAAGTCCCAATTATCAATCCCTTAGAGACTTGTTAGTTTAATCATTTAAGGTCATTTCTTATTTCACTATTCTATCAAACAGTTGAAATAGGGAAGTGGTTTGGGAAATTAACTACTAACTGTATTTTAAATATAAAATTAACTAAAAAACTGTTGCAAACTTGGTTTTACTTTAGATAATGATGAAAATCTAGGGAAATGGAACTTATAGTTTCAGGTTGAGTTTTCAAGATGTGATTACACTTGAATGATTCTTCTTATGGTTTGTAGTTGTAAGTTACTATCTAATTCCTTGTCACTCTCCCCAACATCCAAGATCTATCTCATGAACATTAACACCTATATCCCTATGATCATAGGAGAAACATGAAATGACGGTTATGCCTACTTGTATTTCAACTAAACAGGGTTGAAGGGTATATCCTTATCCTCAACAACAACTTCTATCCTCTTACAAATGAGTTCAAGGGTTTTTGAATTCCTATTTTATATTTACCTTTAACCCTTTCGATTCTCTTTCCCAAGTTCAACCAAGAGCCAAAATATTTACTTACAAGGTGATCAGTCTCGTAAATAAGCAATTATAACAAGTAAATATAAACAACCATAAATGAAGAATTGAAACTAGCATAAAATTAGTCTATCAAACATCAACCATCCACCATGGACAAAATCCTAGAGTATGAGTTTAGCCACTCATAGACAAGTGGAACAATAAAGATTTAATCATCATCATTCAAAGTAAAATAAAGAAGAAACCTAGTGTAGAACTTGTCTCCTCTTCCAAGTGGCTTAGAAACCTTATAAAATGATATACGAAATGTAAGTGATTAAAAGATTATTAACAAACTACCTAGAGGCTATATATAATTGAGCCTTAAATGACCTTTTTTCCCTTCAATACTTAGCTTTAAAATTAGCAATTTATGCTCTGGAAATAAGCCTGGCACGCTGCTCCATCTATAACCCTAAGTTGGGCTCAAGTTTCCTCTGAAGTTTGGCTCGGGGCACCCATCCTTATCCGCAGCACCAAGGAGTTAGCCAAATTTCAACACCTCTGGATCATCCTAGTGCCCCATACCACTTATATCCCCTGAGTGTTAGTCAAATTTCTTGGCTTTAAGGCATATCTGATGCCCAGCCCCATCCATCTCACTAGAATTTTGGAAAATTTCTCTAAGCATGGAATGCTCTGGGGTTCCGCGCCTCTTATCTCACCAAAGTGTTGAATGAGACATCTTTGAAATTTAGGACCTAGTGCTGAACTTCAGTCATATCCCCATATGTGATGCACATTTTCTCTGAAGTTTGGGACCAGGCGCGAGGTGCCAGCCATAGCTCAGATCCTTCTTCGCAGCTTCTCAAATCTACACACCTTGGGTTAATTTGGGTCCTTTTTCCTTGGTCTTCTTCTCAAATCACCTCAAATCATTTGTTAGCATACAAAACACACAACCACGTGAATTTATGCATTTCATAAGAATTATGAACTCAATACAAGGTAAAAGATAGGCAAAAACATGGCAAATGGGCATAGAGATATGCCCAACATCACCACCCCACATTTAAATCATTGTTCGTCCTCGAACAATCCTTAATACACACATAACTCATCTTTTACCATCACACTTGGTACCTCTATCAATTCATACTCAACCAACTAGCATAGAGCACAGATCAAGTGGTTCATCAACATACAACAATTCTTATGAGCACATATAAAGGTTTCAGAATCAAGACTACACAACCTCTATAATTGACTCATCTTTCCAAAATATCAGGCCTATATGATTAAGTATGAAATATGCAACAAATAGTGCACCGACTTAGACATCTTGTGCCACTCACTTTTAGTGATGTTCGTCTCTCAGATTATCAATGCAAAAACATGGAACATAGAAACCAAGGAACCCTCACGCTCACAAACGATGTAATATACATATGTCATATACCATAAGCTTTTCCTTCATGCGCATTTAGACTACTTGGTTGTTTCAAGAGATTCGGATCACAAGGACTTTTCTTGATTGTAATGTCGGCTAAGCACGGATAAGAATGATATTTTTTGTAGTGAATATCACCCTAAACTTTTAAGATATTTTTCATTTTTCTTGTCCACCACTTTTTTCTTATTGTTCACCTTTCACTTCACTCATCTTTTTCTTTCTTCTCATGCTCTCTTTTCACTACTTGAAAGCTAGTCTTTGCTTATAGAATCAATAGGAATTTTTCAATTAAAGACATTTCTTTCATTGTCCTAGTAGCAAGTAAACAACACAATTCTGTTGGCACCTTGTTTTCCTATTTTTCTCCTCTTACCACAATTTCTTTCTTTTTCCCTTAACATTATACTACAGTGGACATTAACTTTCAAGTCTCAAAGTGCCTAAGGCTACTTTGGATCGATAAGTCTGAGATCTCACAACAAGAGGGATTAAGTTGCTTTTGTAGCTAAGAAAGAAAATAAGGCTTATAGCACAAAGGGGTTAACTAGGGAGAATGTACAGGAAGGAAAAACAAATACGGGAAAAAACATGGATTTTTCAAAGAAATGCCTTGATCATATCCCAACTTCCTAACAACTAGCTATCTTATTTACATTAAGGAAAGCTCTAGATGTTATAACATGTATAAATAAGACAATTTAGCTCATCTCTCATGGAAATCAAAAATCTAGTCAGTTTCCTACAGCTACACCTTCACATAATCATATTGAATGATATCTTTTCATTTATAATCCCTTAACATCATTTTGAGTAAAATTAAAGAGATATGTGTGTCTCTCATGGACTCTTCACTTATACATTCAAGATGACCACATTATTGACTTTAGCATAGCAGCTAAGTAGAATATCAACAAGCACACAAGTGAATAATCTACGACTTACCGTCTCAAAGGAATTCCATGATGATAACCATCGTACTCTAGTGATGTCCGTCATGTGTGTCCCATGGAGAAACACGGCACAAACTATCTTCACCCAAACGTTCGCCTCCTTGTTCAAGTAGAAGAACGCAAGTGTGGAGTGAGTGCTCTTGTGGTCCCTTGCCCAACGGGCGGATGAGTGCTCACCACATAGAGTGTGACGGATGTCATGGTATAGAGGCATCTCAAGCAAGATAAAGTACTCTAAAGGGTCTACCTCAAGTGTGCTAAGAAAAGCATTGAACCTCTTTTGAATGAACCGCACCACCTGACCCCTTATCTTCACTTTGGTGCTCTCTCCAAATGATGTGTCCCAGTTTGCATAGAACTCCCTCATCAATGTGAGGTTGAACTTTTTTGGCTTAGAAAATATTTATCCAACTCCCAACTCATGGAGCTTGTCCCTGATGGTCAAGAACTCAACCGCAAGGCGGCCCCCATCAATCTAATTTTCAGCAGCATACTTTGCCTCCTTCAGTGAGTTGAACCAGATAAGTCCATAAGGCTTTACTGCCTTTGCTCCAAATCTTCTAACATGGCTATCCTTGGCTGCTGATGAACTAGCTACCTTCAGGCCTTTTCGAAGCCTCTTGGGGCTTGGTTTAGCAATCACCACTTCCTTTTCTTTGATGCCATGACTCCTGCCAATCAAAAATTAAGAACTTTACAAATAGTTCGTGAACAACAAAGCTAACAAATTAAGTGTCAAAGGTGCAAAATTGACCCCACACTTAATTTGCTAGCATACTTGTGAGATTTGTCCAACAAGATACTCAAGACTTCCCCTATCATCATCCAATCTCAACAATACTAATTTATTCACCAACTCTAACTAAAATCAAGTTCGTGAATTTTTCAACTCTCCCCTCACTTTTAGCTTTTTAAGAATGCCTCACTTCGGTCATTCCTCTCACTTTTCCTCCTTCAATTCATAATTTAAGTAATTCATGTATGGAAGTAACTTCATTCAATTCATTCAGCAACCCAACAAACAATTTACTACCATCCATAATGAATTAATCATGAATTTCAACAACTCAAGAATCTACCCACCAAATTCATGAATTCAATTCACCATCCCCTTTCATCCCCACAACTTAAAATCATTATATTCAACCAAAAATAAGTTAACCCAACAAGAATACACACTATCATGGAAGAATTTATGAAATTAAAGCTCATGAAACCCACAATATCAAGCTTAAATATTTCACCAACCATGATGATTTGGGTCTTTAATCTTGGGAAAGAAGGGTGTGAGAGAATGCTTCCTATATTACCTAACCAAGAGAGAGAAGAGAGATACTTACTTGAGTTGAAAGGAGGAACTTCACCAAACCTTTGTGAAAACAACAATGGAGAGAAAAAAGGGGGGACGGAGTTACGGGTTTTGCGAGAGAAAGGAGAGAGAATTTTTGGCTTTTTGTCTTTCAACTTTTTAATATAAAAGGATGAATGAGATTATAAATAAAGGTGTGGGGTATGGTTTTTTGATAATTTTATAGCCTTGGGTCAACATTGACCCATTTAATCAAAATATTTTTGACCAGAATGCCCCTGGCGCGCCACATTGCCCCACAGACTTAGAAAAAAAATTCTTTGGGGACTGAGGCTGGCGCGGTGTGCCACCCATAGCACCAACCTGATAATTTTTTCCTTGAGAGTTTAAAACCTGGTGCCCCACTCTAGGTATCTCACCCCTGACTTAAACTTTTCAGCTCATTTTGCCTCTAAAGCTCTGTTCATCTCTACAAAACAAAGAAAAATGTAAAAAAATTTTAGAAAAATGAGTTGCCTTCCACCAAGAGCCTTAATTCTAGTTGTGGCATAATATTCATGAGTTTCCTCCTATGCAGTTCCTTATTTAATGTCGCGGCACAACTATGGTGACTTTCACTCCTTCATCTAAGTGAAACATTGTCCAAACTCATAATCTGATAAACTCCCATACAGCCCATGTTGCTCAACTAACTGATTATATCCTCCAAGATTTATCGTTGGCTTAACTATGAAGTCCTCATAGTGAGGAGGAATCCTTGCACCTCTAAACACCTCAAAAATTGCTTCCTGACCGTTCACCCTCATAGACATCATGCTCATCTTTACCAATATGACAGCATTTGTGGTGGCTAGAAATATTATCCCCAAATGAGGAGAACTACCGCATCTGCTTCGTAATCTAGGATTATAAAGTCCACCTAAAGGATGAAAGGTCCCACCTTTATCAAGACGTCCTCTATTATTCCATCAGCGTAAGCAAGCAATCAGTCTGCAAGCTGCAAAGTCACTGTGGTAGGACGTGGTTTACCTAGCTCCAAAGTTTTGAACAGGAAAGAAGGCATCAGATTAATGATCGTACCCAAATCACATAAGGCTGAACCAACATCCTTAATTCCAATCATCACTAGAAGGGTGAAGCTCCCCGGGTCCTTCAACTTTTTGGGAATTTGGTTTTGAACCCGAGAACTGCACCCTTTTATGAGAGCCATAGTATCAAACTTTGTTATCCTTCTCTTGTTGGCCATAACGTTCTTCAAGTACTTAGCATATTTTGGAACTTCCCGCAAAAGCTCCACCAACAGAATGTTAACATGTACATGCTTTAACAAGTCAAGAAACTTCTAGCAGGCTGAGTCCTCCTTCTGCTTCTTACTTATTTGAGGGAATGGAGGAGGTGGCCTGGCTACTATAACTTTTGGTTGTGAATTGCTTGACTCACCAACCTCATTCTTAGACTTTACAACCTGCTTATCATCAACCTTCTTTTCATTGGGTATCACCTCATCCAACTCTTTAACACTGCACAAAGATATTACGCTCACATTTTCCTTGGAAGTGCCCCTTTCGGTCTGTTCATCTGCTGCAAGGCCAATTGTCCCATCTGCCTCTCAAGCTCATGGATGGACATCTGGATCTCATTCACCACCTGAGTCTGCTACACCATCCACTCCTTCATTGCCTTCTCAAGAGAACTACTCAGCTGCTGGCCCTGAGGCCTTGGATAATTATTTTGGGGACTTTGGAAGTTCTGATCCCCCACCTCCCCGCATGATGGATTGGCTGCATTTTGGTACCCCTAATTATAGCCATTACCTGCAAAACCTCCACCACAATCTTGGTGTCCCACAAAACATTAGATTCGAGGTTAAGTGGACAACTTGAATATACATGACCTTCTCCATATACTTCACATGATGGTGGTCGAGTCTGAATCTGATGTACCTGTTGTACTTGGCTTTCTGCTAGTGTGGTCACAAGCTTGCTAATGTTTGCTCTGACTGCCTCAACACCATCTTCCTCAAGCTTCCCTATCACCTTAGCTGTTGCGAATCCTCTACTTGAGTCTTGATAATCCTGACTCCCTGCTGACATGAGGTTCAAAAGAGCCTCTATCTCATCATAGCTCTTGGACAAGATTTGTCCCTGTGCGGTAGCGTCAAGCAAGATCTTTGACTCAAGCTTCAGACCCTCTATAAAATTTTGTCCAATTATCTCCATAGATTGCATGTGGTGCTGACAATATCTCAAATAGCCTTTATAATATTCCCACGCCTGAGCTAAGGTTTCACCATCTTTCTGCACAAACTCAGAGATCTTCCCTCTCAACTCCTTGGTTCTCCTTGAAGAGAAAAACTTGCTGATGAATTTATTGAAAAGAGCCTCTCATATGGTGATGGAACCTGCTGGATCATTTGAATCCACTCCTTGGTTTTACCAATTAGCGAGAACGAAAACAATGTCAGTTTAACATATTCATCTTACATGTTCTGGTAGTGGAAATTCTTACTCAGCTCCACGAATGTCATCAGATGCTTATGGGGATTCTCATGCGGCTTGTCCTGATATTGGCAAGTGTTTTGGACCAACTTCATGGTCCTTTCCTTCAACTTGAACTTTGCAGTGATAGCCGACTTGACGATCGCTTTAGAAGCATTCTCCAATACTTAGCTTTAAAATCAGCAATTTCTACTCTAAAATAAGCTTGGTTTGCCACCCTATATATAGCACCAAGTTGGGCTCAAGTTTCCTCTGAAGTTTGACTCCAGATGCCCAGCCCCATCCGTAGCACCAAGGAGTTAGCCAAATTTCAATACCTCTGGATCATCCTGCGCCCTGCGCCACTCATACCCCTAAGTGTTAGTCAAATTTCTTGGCTCTAAGACCTCTCTAGCACCCAGCCCATCCATCCCACCAGAATTTTAGAAAATTTCTCTAAGACTAGAATGCTTTAGAGCTCCGCGTCTCTTATCTTACCTAAGTGTTGAATGAGACATCTCTGATGTTTAGGACCTGGCGTTGGACACCAGCCATATCCCCAAATGTGATGCACATTTCTCTGAAGTTTGGAACCTGGCGCAGGGCGCCAGCCATAGCCTCAGATCCTTCTTCTCAGCTTCTCAAATCTTCACACCCTTGGGCTAATTTAGGTCCTTTTTCCTTAGTTTCCTGCTTAAAACACCTCAAATTATTTGTTAGCATACAAAACACACAAACACATGAATTTATGCATTTCATAAGGATTATGAACTCAAAACAAGGTAAAAAAAAAAGGCAAAAACATGAAAAACGACCATAGAAATATGCCCAACATCATGAGCCTCATTCATTTAGACTTAGTTTTGATGAATATTAAATTGTCTTCTCTTGAGAGAATTGAGCGCTTGATTGAAGCTTTTGTTAGTGCTTGTTGGACAAGTGGATTGCAAGATGAATTCAATTCCCTTAATGTCCATCTCTTAGTTTAGGTGCTTGTTAGGATTCTAATCAATTGGAGATTTTGATATCTTTATCATTATTATCAATTGATTTCCTTGCTTGTGTCTAACTTTTATTTTTATCTTCTTTGTTCTTAACTTAGGATTTCTATTTTCGCATTTTATTCTTGTATCGATAATAAATAATATTGTGAATAAATTAAAACTTTCTATTTAGAATAGAAGATTAGATTATATCTCTTAATTGAAATATATACATGATAGTATCTAATTATAGAAGGCATATAATAAAATATTATTCAATAAGGGGACTTTAAGTTCAAATCCAATTTTGAATTGGAAGTAAACTAATTGTTCGAACCTGCTATTCTAATTTAGAATTGGCAAGATTTGTTGTACACGGCAAATTGGCAATAATGCCAATTGGGAAATATTTTCGATTTTCTCTATAGAAATTTCATAAATTTTTTTTTTGATAATTAACTTTTACTCAAAGTAAATTATCACTTTAGTTGAATAAAAAAAGGTTTCTAAAGGAAGGTTCATATCCCTGTTGGGGAGAGCGCATGTAGACTTTCTATAAAAATATATATATATATCACACACCCGCAGTAGCTAAATGAAGGCCAAAATTTGGTCATAATTAATAGTTCGGCATGTTTGGACAAGGGATTAGCACAATCTAGTGGTAGGTTAACCTTACATAGAGGTTGTATGTGGAGGAGTTAACAAATAGCTACCTAGCTAGCAAAAATCAATCACGTTTAACATAATTTGTCATGCTTTTGTATATACTTTCTTATTTTGGTTATATACTTTCTTATCACACGAATTTATTAAAATTCATATAGAAAATTTATATATAAAACTTAAAAGATCTTTATAGAGTGATTTTATTATATTTATTACTCTTGTTCATGCCATTGGATCAAAGTTGGACCAACATTGCAGAAAAATTGTATCAAAACAGCAGCATAAGACGAAAAGTCCACCAACTACTGTTTTAAAACAACACCAAAAAACTAGAACAAAAATTGCACTTAGACAACAATAAAAACTAGACCAATATAATTTAGGGGTTTAAATAATAAGAAAAAAGTTAACTTTGCGGAGCTAACAGGACCCTCACATAATTTAAGTGTGCAAAATAATACGAAAAGTTTTTTTAAAAAAATAGGACCCTCGCATAATTTAAGTGTGTCATTAGTAATTTTACCATAATTCAGGGGATTTTTTATCTTATCCCAAAAGAAAATATTACTTTTTATATTTATATATAATTTAATTTTAAAATTTTTATTTTATTTTTGATAAGATAATTTGTAACTTCACAAATACTTTTAAAAATTTAAATAACAAAGTTTAAAAGTTTTTATCTAAAAAAAAATATGTCTTCAATCAAATAATATCACATATATTAAGATGTGATATACCCATTTCTTGCTAGTATGGCTATCAGATGGAGAGATGATGTACCTCTCTGAGAGCCTTTTAGTTAAATTATCAAAATTTGTTTTTTGAGAAATATTTTTGTAAAAAATACTTTTAAAAATTTCTGAGAATCAGTTCGGATTCATGCCAAGGCGCTCGACTACAAAAGTCATTTATCTCGTAAGGAGATTGGTGAAGCAGTATAGAGAGAGGAAGAACGATCTTCACATGGTGTTCAGAGACCTAGAAAAGGCTTATGACAAGGTCCCGAGGAAGGTTCTTTGGAGTTGCTTAGATGCTAGAGGTGTATCAGTGGCATACATTAGGGTGATTAAGGATACATATGATTGAGTCAAGACTCGAGTGAGGACTGTGGGAGGGGACTTGGAGCACCTTCCAATCTTGATGGGATTGCACTAGGGATCAACACTTAGCCCATTTTTATTTATCTTGGTGATGGATACATTGACTCAAGGGTTCAAGGAAAGATGTCATGGTGTTTGCTATTTGCAGATGACATAGTTCTGGTTGACGAGATTTGCGGTGGCATAAAATCTAAGTTAAAGGTTTGGAGACAAATCTTGGAGTCTAAAGAATTTGGGTTGAGCAGGACCAAGATAGAATATTTGGATGTAATTCAGTTAACTGATGCATGGGAATCGTGTGGAGGTGATGTTGGGTACACAAGTTATCCAAAAGAGAGAAAGTTTCAAGTACCTTGGATCTATTATCCAAGAAAGTAATGAGATCGACAAGGATGTTGCCCACCGTATTGGTGAAGGATGGATGAAATTGTCACGACCCGAGCATGGACCTCCGATCGAGACACAAGACCTAGAATCATAAATGGATCCAAGGTAACCCATGGCATATGCATAGCATGACTTAATAACATAAACAAGTGAAAATTTAATAAAAACATCTTTAAGCAAAAATCTGGTATATCAACTATAAAAAATGGGGTCACAACTGACAACTGAAAAGTCTACATAATGTCTAATAAGCCTTTAAACTGTCCGATGAGCTGATGGGACAACACCCCCCAACTAGCTTGCTAAAATGTGAAACTGAAATAGTAAAAACCATAAACTGAACTTAATATCCTCGAAAGATGAGGACTCACCAACAATAGGGCTGAGTTGGACTGAGGGGAGAGCAGGACTAACGACGAGGCTGAGTCTGATCACTCGAACCTGTATTATGATACGATATAGCATAGAGTATGCGATCAGTACTTTGAATGTACCGAGTATGTGAGGTAAGTAAAAATAAATAATAAAATATATAAGAGTTCATGAGAGTAGAACATTTCAAAAGAAAACATGAGGAAGTAATCATAATTAAAACATGTGGGCTCAAGGTTTTCAAAACTGTTCATAATCGTAACCATGAGAGAACACTTGTCAAAACATAACTTGAGTCACAGTATCGTAATCATAATCATGTATAAATATATGGAACAATGGGAGGACTCATCATAAACGACCATCATGATAGAGCTTACATGATGTCCCAACAATCTCACTCAAGTGAGAAAAGCTATCCTAAGCCTTTCTAGGCAAAAACGACAACATGGTATGATCACCGAAAAGACCCCATAGGATTAACATGAATATCATCCTACGTTGGCACATAATTTTGAGACTCGGGGTTTACCTGAACTCTAGGCCTACTTGATGCTAGACACTACTCCCAAAAACATGGACATGGCTTATAATCAATATCGTGAAATCATATATGAAGTTCATGGGTTAGTTTAAATCATGATAATCGTGAACATACTTGACATACGTGAACTAGCTATGAAATAAGGGTCCGTGAGTCAGTCATAATCATAAACTTGATAATTATGAAAAGTCATGCATACTTGAGAAAATTCTCATACTTGAGATTCATAAATTTATGAAGAGTTCTTGTAATAAATCATGTGTCATAAATCATCCATTAGGGCTTACGAGAGTTGAAATCGTAATAGAATCATAGAATTTTATAAAAAGAAATTTTAGCCCTAAAAGTTCATAATCATGCTTGTATCATAAGGAATTATAATTTCATGAAAACTTGAAGAAATCTTAAAATTCGAATCATGAAAATCGTAAATTTGTATCAATTCAATTATACCCATAAGGGAATCATGGAGAAATTTCATAACCCAACATAAACCTTTGAATTTCAAATTAGGGTTTGGGGAATGTGTGATCATGAATTGATTGAATAAAGGGCATGAGGGTGAGAGAACCCATCATTGAATAAGCCCACATACCTGGAATTAACAATATACACTTAGCCTGAAATTCCACTCGAATTTAGGAGAAGCTTGTGCAAGAACCCTAGAAAACTTGAGAGGATTTTGAGGAGCTTGATCTTCTAATTAGGGTGTTAGGAAGAGAATGAGTAGGCTAGGGATGATTATACCTCTAAAACGCCCTTTCCCAAGCTTAAAACGATGTAGTTTAGGACTTAGAAGTTTAGAAATTAAGAAAATAACCTTAGGGTCTGTTTGGAAAGTCATTGTGTAATTGGAATTGGTGTAATTACTAAGGTAGTAATTACACAATCTAGTAATTACACAGTATAATAATTACGATGATCTGTTTGTTTGCCATAATGTAATTACAGTGTGCTTAGAAGTGTACTGTTTGGTGCACAAGTCTAATTACACAGTTAGATTAATTTTTAAAAATAAAAGCTAATTATCAAAAATTAATATTTGATAAATATATGTCTTTATAAATTATATCAAATTAGGTATTTAAGATACATATTATCTCTAAAAATATAATAATTAATAAATATATAACTTTTACTAATATGATTAAAAAAATAATAGTTAGATTAATTTTTAAAAATAAAAATTAATTATCAAAAATTAATATTTGAAAAATATATATCTTTATAAATGATACTAAATTAGGTATTTAAAATACATAATATCTCTAAAAAATATAATAATTAATAAATATATATTTTTAACTAATATGATTAAAAAAATAATAGATACATATTTTTAAATTAAAATATTTTGATTTAATTAATTATAAGAACTAAAATTCATATTTTTTAAGAACATCATAGAATACATGTTTGAAAAAAATATATTAATATTATAAACATAATGTAATAAAATTATTCAAATATTTGACAAATAATAATCTACCAATTTTAATTAAAAAATGAATGGCATGCAATGTGAAATAACAAGTCAAATACTACTAAAACAAATAAATTAGAACCAAAAATGTAATATAAATTCAAAAAAAAGTAAACCTAATACTCTTGTGTCAAATTTCAACATAACTTAAAATAAGTTCCACTATAACTTAAGTAGATATAATTCAAAAGAAAATAAAAACAAGTCTATAACATAATAAAATAATGAAATTCTACGTTAATTCAAAAATTAGAGTAATAATGTATTTTTTTAAAATTAAAAAATAAAAAATAAAAAATACTAGCAATTACATAGAATCACAAGAAATAAGAAATAAAGGTTGGGAAATGAGAAGAAAGGAAAAAAAATAAATAATATAAAATAAAAAAATATTTTAAAAATAAAAAATTAAAATAATAAAAATAAACTAGAAATTAAAATAAAGAAATAAAGAAATTAAATTAAAATAATAACAAAAATAAATAAATTAAAAAGTAACTTTGTAATTACATTATGTAATTACCTGCAATTTTAACCTCCCCTAGGAATTGGAGAGTGTAATTACACCCTTCCAATTACACCAAATTCCCTGCTGACCATGTAATTATCTGACCAAACAAACATGTCAAACTGTATAATTACACCCAATTACACTCAAATCCAATTACCAAGTGGCTTTCCAAACAGGCTCTTAATGATTTTGCAGGAAAAATCTCACTGTCAACCGTAACGACTCATACCACGAGTCATACCTTGAAACGACGGCTCGTGGTTATCTCTCATTATCACCACTATTCCCATTCTTGATTCCTGAAGTTTCCAAATGGACCCAAACAATGGGCCATACCTCCTAACGATGGGTCGTTGACCCCATCCATTGCCATTGGACCAAATTTTCCAACCTCTCTGATTTTCACCACGACCACCTACCACAACTTATTGTTTCCCACAATGAGTCGTACTATGACCCATACCTTTCAAACCTGACACATCATCACTTACCACGACTCCAAACAATGGTCCATTACAAGGTCCTGGGGGTCATACCTTGACTCGTTACACCAAATCTTCCGCTGCAGGTACTGACCACGACCTGTGACAATGAGTTGTCACATCAACCAATGAGTCATACCTTGAGTTATTGGTCTAGGACCTTTACACCAAAAGCCTACCACGACTCCAACCCACGACCCGTTAGTCCACCCGATACGAGTCGTTCTGAGTCATTTTTTCAACTTTTTCTGCTGATCATATTTCTAATCCTGAATCTAGTCTTAGAAATTTTTCGGGTGTTATATCAATGGAAGCTTGCATCTAGTGTCTTGTGTGATAATAAGGTACCAACAAAGCTTAAAGGCAAGTGCTACAGAGTAGTGGTTATACTAACTATGTTGTATGGAACGGAATGCTGGCCAGTAAAGAACTCTTACATGCAAAATATGAAGGTTGCAGAGATATAGATATTACAGCGGGTGTGTGTGGATACTAGGAAAGATAGGATTAGAAATGATTATATTCGGGACAAGATAGAAGTAGCTGTGGTGGAGGAAAAAATACGTGAGGCGATACTAAGGTGGTTCAGATATGTGAAGAGGAGGTTCCTAAGTGCCCCAATACAGAGGTGTGAGAGGTTGGCTATGGATGATTTTAGGAGAGGTAGAGGTAGATCGAAGAAGTAATGGGGAGAGGTAATTAGAAAAGATATGGCGCAGTTGCAACTTACTGAAGACTTGACTTGACTCTAGATAGGAAGTTGTGGAGTACGGGGATTAGGATAGCAGAGTAGTAGGTTGCAGTGTGTCACACTATTTTGTCACCCTTAGTAGTAGTCCTAGTATGGACCTTATAGTTTCTTGTCTCTTAATGTCTGTTACTAACTATTGTGACTTATATCTTGGTTAGCAAGTTGTTGTGTGGTTGATGATATTACTAGTTGATATTTTATATTGTATATTTCCCCCTTTACTGCTGTTATATTTTTTTCGAGAATGTTTTTTATAAGTCAAGGGTCTACTGAAAATAGTCTCTTTACCTCTAAGGTGGAGGTAAGGTCTGTGTATATTCTACCCTCCCCAGACCCCACTTTGTGAAATTACACTAGGTGATTGTTGTTATTGTTGTTATTTTATATTGTTGAAGAAAAATTATTTATGTTTGATCAATTCATTTGAAAGTGATTTTAAATATTTAAAAACTATATTGTTTTGACATTTTAAAAAAAATATTTATGAGTGTCAATTATAAATAAAGAAAAAAGTATCAAGGCACATTTGCAATTAAGTTTTCTTAAATAAAAAATTATTATAAATAATTTACCTAGGTAATCCGTTAGGATAAACCTTATTCTTAGGGTGAGGAGAAAGCAAAGGCATTTGAGACTTAAAAAAATACTTAGCTCCGCACTATTATTGATATCACCAGATTTTGAGAAGATATTTAAAGTCAAATGTGATGCTAGCAAAATAGGTAGTGGTGTCATTTTAATGAAAAATCAAAAGCAATTTCCTATTTTAGTAAAAAGCTCAAAGATGCGGCTTTAAATTATTCTACTTATGATCTTGAATCGTATGCATTGATTAGAGTCTTGAGTAATTGGCAATATTATTTTTGGCCCAATGAATTTGTGATTAGAACCGACATGAGTCTTTGAAACAACTTAGGGCCCAAGGGAAGTTGAACAAAAATCATTCCAAATGGGTTGAATTTATTGAAACTTTCCTTATGTAATTCAATACAAAAAGGGGAAGGACAATGTTGTGGCAGATGCCTTATCTAGAAAGTATATTTTGATAAATACTTTATCTTCTAGATTGATTCGCTTCAAATGTTTGAAGATATTATATCGTAAGGAACCCAACTTTACTAAGATTTTTTATGATTGGGGAGAATGGGAAAGGAAAAGGTAGCATAGGGACAGATCTTCTACTCCCTACTCTAAGTTTGATGGTTCCTTGTTTAAGGGCAAGAGACTTTGTATGCACATGAGCTCTTGGAGGAAACTCTTTGTGAGGGAGGCACATGATGGAGGATTAATGGATCATTTTGGCATTGATAGGACCTTGAAAATTATTGAAAAACAATTGCATTGGCCTAAAATGCATAATGATGTTGCTCGAATTGTGGTCAATGTGTTGAATGTAGAAGTGCTAAATCTAGACTTATTTCTCATAGTTTTTACAGCCCTCTCCTCACCCCGCAAAGACCTTGTCTTGATATTTTTATGGACTTTATTTTGAATTTGCCAAGGACTAAAAGGAAAAATATAGCATTTTTGTGGTTGTTGACCGATTTTCAAAGATGGTTCATTTTAATGTATGTCATAAATGTGATGAACCTTCTCATGTTGCATCTTTTTTTGTTGAGAATGTGGTCAAATTGCATGGTATTCCCAAGACCATCGTGAGTGATAGGGACTCTAAGTTCCTTAGTCATTTTGAAAGGAATTATGCGGTCGACTTGGTACTAAGTTGTTGTTTTTTACCTCTTGTCATCCCCAAATCAATGGCCAAACCAAAGCTATGAATAGGACTTTGAGTTCTATGCTTCGAATCATGGTGAAAGAAAAGTTGACATCTTGGGAAGAACATTTGTCTTTAGTTGAATTTGTTTATAATAGAGTCATTCATAGTACTATTGATATGTCTCCATTTGAGGTCGTTTATGACAACCCTTTTGGATCTCATCCCTTTGTCTCAAGATGTTTTTTTGAGTTTAGATGGTAACCAAAGATCCGATTCTATGAAGAAACTATATGAAAATGTGAGACTTCAACTTGAGAAGAATCAAGAGATGGTCAAAAAGACAAACAAGGATCGTAAGAGAGTTTTGCTTGAACTGTGAGATTGCGTGAGGTATATTTTCACAAGGAGCGGTTTCCAACCAAGAGGAAGACCAAGTTAATATCAAAGGAAGATGAACCGTTTCAAGTGCTTGAGAGGCTAAATGACAATGCTTACAAGATTGATCTTCCTTCAGAGTATCAAATGCACAACACTTTTAATGTTTGTGATTTTTTTCTTTTTGATACTTCTGATGGTGATCCTTTAAATTTGAGGACAAATCCTTTTCAAGAAGGGGAGAATGATGCAAATTAAGTTGCATCAAGGCTGTTCACGAGGAGCCAAGCTCGAGACCCCCATGTCCTACATGGATTATTCATGAAAATAGAGGTGCTTGACCATACTCTGATGCCAAGCAAGGGGTTCTATGCTTTGATGATTGCTTGATAAGAAGGAAGGGAAGCCTAACCTGCCAACTAGGGCGAACATTAAAATTTACACAAAAAAAACACTTTTGGGTTATTTTTGTAATAACTTAGCATAGACTTATAAATAGTTGAGCCTCACTCATTTTAGACTTAGTTTTAATGAATATTAAATTTTCTTGTCTTGAGATAATTGAGCACTTGGTTGATGCTTTTGTTGGTGCTTGTGGGACAAGTGGGTTGCAAGGTGAATTCAATTCCCTTGAGGTCCATTTCTTAGTTTAGGTGCTTATTAGAATTCTAATCAATTGGAAATTTTGATATCTTTATCATTATTGTCAATTGATTTCCTTGCTTTTGTCTAACTTTTATCTTTATCTTCTTTGTTCTTAACTTAGGATTTCTATTTTCGCATTTTGTTCTTGCATAAGTAATAAACAATATTTTGAATAAATTAAAACTTTCGATTTAGAATAGAAAATTAAATTATATCTCTTAATTGAAATATATACATGATAGTATCTAACTATATAAGGTATAAAATAAACATTATTCAATAAGAGGACTTTAAGTTCAAATCCAATTTTGAATTGGATGTGAACTAACGTTCGAACCTGCTATTCTAATTTAGAATTGGCAAGAATAGAAATTTCATAAATTTCACTTTTGTTAATAAGCTTTTACCCAAAGTAAATTATCACCTAAGTTAAAGATTTTTAGGTGATTCTAATATAAAGGGTAATGGAAAAGTTTCATAGAAGTGGTCTATGAGAAAAGTTCTTATCAGAAAAACATTTCGTTGAAAGTGTGTGAGTATTACATCAAATCAAGATATAAAATATTATTGACAAGAAAATTATTTTCTTATTTTATTTATTGTGGGTTGAGATTTTTGATTAAAAAATTCAACAAAATATACGTAATCGAATTTGTTTGTGAGTTCCATTGGCCATAGAGTTGATAGTAAAGATATCTTGGTATGGATTGGCATAGAGTCTTAGTACTATCAAAAAAAATTTTCAATTACAACTGGCGTCACCAAATTTGTCTTGATACATATTCTTTTATACGTAAATAAATTTTAAATACATGTAGATTTATCCAGGATTTCTTGTCTTCGCTACATGTTAAGAATACCCTACAATCCTACAATAATTGTATTGGTAATTGTTGAGCCCAAATCAAAGTCTAACATGTAAACACTTACATGTACAAGTTAAAATAAGTTAAAGTTGGTGGCCTCCAATCAAATAATCTTGGTACTTAATATGTTTGTGGTCACTAGTCAGGTTTATAAACTTTGGATCTTTAGTTTAATTTATTTTATTTTTTATTGTTTTGTATCTTTTGTTCCATTGTTATTATATGAGAATCTAACTTTTTGTCTATGCGAAAGTCTTATGTATCTTTTATATAGAATCTTTATGACTAAAAGGTGTTGATATGTCAAGATGTAAAAATTATAGATTCGATTTGATGATGGATTTTTTTTATATTATGATTTATTAAAATATATTAACTTTACTAAAAAGATTGTGGTGGAGTGGGTATTCTTTCATCTTTAATTAGAATTCTCGGATTATTTGCGTTACCATGAGTACAAAATCATTTTTATTAAGGAGAACTTGTCCCCTAATGTGGACTTCTCAACGCGAATTCGAATTTAATCAAAATCTAATACAAGTACATAATACCAAATGAATTTTTTTTAAAGGAAAAAAAAGACATATTGTTATACCCCGTAGAATTTTCGGCACCTAGATGACCTATTCGCACGTTGGTTAAGTATATTTGAAGGCCATACGTGCTGGAGAAAGGCCCGGGAAAAGATCGGACGAGAAACCTGTCGAACCATCGCGGAAGGAGCCAAGGCAGAGCCCCTCCGCGATGGCAGCGTGTCACGGAGGTGGAGCCTCTGCGTTGGCTCCGTGACACGTTGGCCTTGTCCAGGCCCAAGTATATAAAGCCCCACTTCAGTTTATTTTGGAATTAAATCATAAAAAAATTCCAGAAACAGAGAGGAAAACGCATGAGAAGGGATAGGAACGAAGAGGTAATATAATTTTCGTCTGATTACGCTGCTAAACGTCGTCCAAACTCAAATTAACCTCAGACACCGAGGTATTTAGCAGCAGAGAGCATTCCTACAGATTTAGTTTCATGAAATACGGCCGACGAATCGTCGAGCTACCGAGCTAAGGTAAGTGGAATTGCTCTAAACTAGTGTCTATGTGTTCCTAGCTGAGAAGTGAATATTTCTCCCTTCTGGACCTCTGAAAAATAGCGAGTTTTCGACCGTCTTTCGATAAGCCTAAGTTTAGGCTATAAACTATATTGAAAGTGACGTTGCTCCTTAAAATAAACCTGTATTTAGTATTAATTGACATATTTATGAATGCAGTTGGGAGGAAATAGTTGAAGTACCGGCCGAGCCTCGTCCGACAGACGGATAGTTCGAGGATAAGGTATGTAAAGCTAGTTTCCTCGGCAAGTTAATAAATCTCTGTATAGTAAAGTAATTTAACGGCCAGTAGAATGTTCAGAAATCATGTGTTCTGTTAATTACGAATGTTGGTACGTTATTAGAAGCATCACGTTATAATTAGCACGAGACTTGCCAGCATGATGTAGATTCTAATATAAGTGTTAGGAACTGCACAGCATGCTCAGTATGTGATGTGGCACAGAATGTTAGGATATCATTGTATTCAGTTGAAACCCAGTAGAGCAATATAATATCTGTAAGGTATCTCAGAAGTAGAATGATGGGTTAAAATGAAGTTTAGAAAGTATGTTAAAAATAGTAAATCATGTTACTATAAGAGACCCAGTATACAACATAGTTTTCAGCAGAACGACTATATCTTGTTCAGCATTAGACCCAGTACAGTCTAGCAGAAGACTATATTTATACATATATACTATTACCAGCCTCAGCACGTATTAAGTACGTACATATTACTATCACTAGCTCAGCATATAGTATATACAAATACTTTACCACTATTAGCTTCAGTATGTGGGACACGCAGATAGTATTGCTAGTTGAGACCGTTGTATTGTTTGGGGTTGGACTACCTAGCATCCATGACCGCCCCAAGGTTGATAGCTGTATCGACTCGTCCGCCATAGGACGAGGATACGTCGCTCTACGGAGTGGCATGCCATCCCACAGGGGACGAAGATGGGATGCCAGTTTTCCCCATATTGTGCCTTGATCGGCCCTTACACACCCCTGTCGAGCGGATACGCCCGGGTGTTGATTCAGGAGTCCTCCGGACTCAGATGCAGTTATAGTCAGGGGCTCAGCGAGCCCAAGTGCATACCTAGGGGACCGGCGGGATGCTTATAGCTATTATAGGAGATGGGATGACCAGGGTAGGGGTATAGATTATGTGCTGGTTGTACCCCCCGGCTTATGGGGGCCGGGTAAGGTTTGTGTGTGCTATGTATGTTATGATATGTTGTGCCGTGTTATAGTAGATACGAGTAGATCGACAGTAGAATGATAAATCCTCAGGTATGACTCCTGCTCCTTCCAGTATAATTAAGAGAAGGTATGACTTACATTATCAGACAGTTAATATATTCCTTCCTACTTCAGTTTCATCAGTTATATTGTTGTTTTTAGATTTTGCTTTCAGTTATTGCTTTACATACTCAGTACCAGCGGTACTGACGCCCGGTGGGGCGCTGCATTACTTGCCTGCAGGTACTCATAGACGAGCAGGCGATACCACGTGATTCCTATCAGCGATCGAGTATTCAGCTCCTGTCATCCGGAGACTGAATTCTAGAGGTGTATTTCATTTTCTTTTGTTGTACAGTACGGGTAGGTCGGGGCCCTGTCCCGATCATTTCTATTGCTATTCCTAGAGGCTTGCAGTCTGTATATATTCCCCTGTGGTCAGTTGAGCCGGTCGTGAGAGGCCGTGCATTTATATAGCTGTTAGTACCTTTCCTTCTTTTTTGTTGGCCGTGTGGGGCCATAGCTTGACAGTAGTGGTGACCTTGCCGGTCACGTAGTCTTCTAGTATTTCATTGTTAAGTTGCAGATAACTAGACAGCATGGTGGCCTTGTCGGCCCGCATAGGTTTCCCTATATTGATATGTTTCTGGTCAGCTGTTAGTACAGGTACAAGAGGCTATAGGCCAATGGGCCGGGGGCTGTGTTTACAGCCGTTATATAGCCCTTTTGTTTCCAGAAATGTGAGTTAGAGCCAGCCAGGCACCAGATGTGCCCAGGCTTAGCAGTCTAGCAGTTCATGTCCTAGTAGGGCACCAGGTGCCAGTCATACCCCCCAAGGCGGGGTGTGACAAACTTGGTATCAGAGCAGGTCGTGTCCCAGGGAGTCTGCAAGCCGTGCTAAGTAGAGTCCTGTCCATGGATGTGTTGTGCACCACATACTATGGGTAGGAGGCTGCAAGGCATGATAGGATGGTTGTCTTTTATTCTTATTCAGTCGTGCTGTAGAGCGGTACAATATAGGGTTGAGTCCCTAAAAGCTTACCATATTCTTTGGTTACAGATAATGTCAGACCAGCGACATCCTATCACAGGCCGAAGCTTAGATATTGCAGCAAGGGAAGGCACCAGCAGGATGCCTCACCCTCATTTAGAAATAGCCCGATCAGAGGGCACTACAGAGGCATCGTCCCAGCCTTCTCAGCAGTCTCC
The DNA here is from genome assembly GCA_035772735.1 of Datura wrightii. Taxonomy (NCBI): domain Eukaryota; kingdom Viridiplantae; phylum Streptophyta; class Magnoliopsida; order Solanales; family Solanaceae; genus Datura; species Datura wrightii. Next base: position 23,380,383 of record JASDFA010000004.1, on the reverse strand, counting down.
ACCACATCAGGAGCCACTTGGGGCGACACTACCTTCAGCAGTCCCTATACCGACACCTTCCGACCAAGAGGTTAGGAGTGTTGTAGTTATGTTAGCACAGATGATGGCTGCTCAGCGTCATCCAGTGCCGTCTATAGTTGCGGAGTCATCAGGAGGGCCCGGTAGTTCGAGGGTCCAAGAGTTCTTAGCTCTGAATCCCCCACATTTTACAGGTACGGACCGGAAAGAGGACGCTCAGGATTTTCTAGATCAAATGCAGAGAATCTTCAGGGTTATGCATGCCACGCCTACAGAATCAGTTGAGTTGGCAGAATTTCGGTTACAGGACATCGCCGTGTTATGGTATGAAAGCTGGGAAAGGTCCCGAGGGAGAGATGTTTCCCCTCCCACCTGGTCCAGCTTTTCAGGAGCTTTTTTGGATCACTATTTGCCGCGGGAGATTCGACAGGCTCGGGTAGACCAGTTCCTGCATCTGGAGCAGGGGGCCATGAGTGTTCGGGAATATTCCTTGCGGTTTGATTCTTTGGCCCGGTATGCACCAGCCTTTATTGATACCATGGCATCCAGAGTACACCGCTTCATCATGGGGTTGAATCCAGAATATGTTGAGACTTGCATTATGGCCACACTGCGAGAGGACATGGACATTGCTCGAGTTCAGGCATTTGCCCAGAATATTTAGGGCATCAGACAGTGACATCGGGAGATTAGAAGGGTCAATCAGGAGCAGCGTCGCCGGGACAGGCCAGTTGAGTTACAGAGGGAGGCCCGGGGAGGACCCAGGCCACAATTGTTAGACAGGCCGCCCAGGCCCCCGCCTCTGCCACAGTCGCAGGGGGGTAGATTCAGCCGAAGGGGGCAGTCAGAGACTGGTAGAGGCTCGCAGATGATAGATTAACCATTATAGAGGAGGGCGGAGCAGAGTAGGTATACCCTACCACTTTGCCCTATATGCAGTCGACGCCATCTTGTAGCATGCAGATATGGCTCCACCGCATGTTATAATTATGGCCAAGAAGGCCATTTGATGAAAGATTGCCCAGCCAGAGGCCGAGAGGACCGAGATAGACAGGATAGGGCATCTGCAGGGTCACGAGCCACAGCATCCTCAACTGGGCGCAGGCCCTTAGTTTCAGCAGGCAGGGGTCGGGGCAGATCAGAGGCCTCCAGTACAGGTGCGGGTCCAAGCCGCACATATGCCTTACCAGGGAGGCAAGATTCAGAAGCGTCACCTGATGTTGTGACAGGTATGCTAACTATCTGCTCACACCCTGTTTATGTGTTGATTGATCCAGGGTCTACTTTGTCCTACATTACTCCATTTCTGGCACGAAAGTTTAGTATTGCACCAGAATTATTGCAGCAGCCCTTTTTAGTATCCACGCCCGTCGGTGACTCTATTGTGGCTAGCAAAATTTACCGAGGGTGTACAGTAGAGGTTGCTGACCGTCAGACCACAGTAGATCTGATCGAGTTAGAAATGATAGATTTTGATGCCATAATGGGTATGGATTGGTTAGTGTCGTGCTTTGCCAATATTGAATGTTGGACCAAGACGGTCTGATTCCACTTCCCAGGAGAAGCAGTGCGAGAGTGGAAAGGCAGCACTCCTACGCCAAAAGGTAGGTTTATTTCCTACCTTCAGGCGAGAAAATTGATATCTAAGGGATGCATTTACCATCTGGTCAGAGTTCAGGATGTCCGAGCAGAATCTCCGACACTCCAGTCTGTTCTGGTGGTGAATGAATTCCCTGATGTGTTCCCAGATGAGTTACCTGGTATTCCCCTAGAAAGGGAGATAGATTTTTCTATTGACTTGTTACCAGGCACTCAGCCGATATCAATTCCTCCCTATCGTATGGCTCCTGCAGAACTCAGAGAATTAAAAGAGCAGTTGAAAGATTTATTGGATAAAGGTTTCATCAGGCCGAGTACTTCACCGTGGGGTGAGCCAGTTTTATTTGTGAGGAAGAAAGATGGCTCGCTCCGAATGTGCATAGATTATCGGCAGTTAAACAAAGTTACAGTAAAGAACAAGTACCCGCTTCCCAGAATTGATGACTTATTTGATCAGTTGCAGGGAGCCAGATACTTTTCTAAGATTGACTTGCGGTCCGGATATCACCAGGTCCGAGTACGTGAGAGAGATATTCCTAAGACAGCGTTCAGGACCCGATATGGACATTTTGAATTTCTAGTCATGTCCTTCGGGTTAACGAATGCCCCGGCAGTCTTCATGGACTTGATGAACAGTATTTTCAGGCCTTTCCTGGACTTGTTCTTCATAGTATTCATTGATGACATTCTGGTGTATTCTCGCTCTGAAGCAGATCACCAGACTCATTTGCGGACAGTGCTCCAGATCCTCAGGGACCGCCAGTTGTATGCTAAATTTTCTAAGTGTGAATTCTGGCTTAACTCAGTGGCCTTTTTAGGGCATATCGTGTCGGATGCTGGTATACAGGTAGACAAGCAGAAAATAGAAGCAGTTAAGTCATGGCCTAGGCCTACCACCCCGACTGAAGTTCGTAGCTTTCTGGGGTTGGCAGGATATTACAGGAGGTTCGTTGAAGGGTTCTCGACCATTGCGGCACCTCTAACCAAATTGACACAGAAAGCAGCAAAGTTTCAATGGACAAAGGCATGCGAGTAGAGCTTCCAGGAACTGAAAGACAGATTAACCTCCGCCCCAGTGTTAGCATTGCCGGAAGGCACAGAAGGTTATTTGGTCTATTGCGACGCGTCAGGTGTCGGGTTAGGGTGTGTGTTGATGCAGCATGGTAGAGTGATTGCATATGCTTCCAGACAGCTGAAGAAACATGAAAAGAATTACCCTACCCACGACCTGGAATTGGCCGCAGTAATCCACGCCTTAAAGATGTGGAGGCATTACTTGTACAGCGTCCATGTGGATATTTACACAGATCACAAGAGCCTACAGTACATCTTCACTCAGAGGGAGTTGAATCTACGGCAACGCCGCTGGTTGGAGCTGTTAAAAGATTATGATGTGAACATTCTGTACCACCCCGAAAAATTTAATGTTGTAGCAGATGCCCTGAGCCGTAAGTCAATGGGGAGTTTGACGTATTTGCGACCTGAGAAGCGGAAGTTAGCCAAAGAAATTCATCAGTTAGCTGGTTTAGCCGTTCAAGTAATGGAAACAGAAAATAATAGAGCAGTAATTCAGAATTCTGCTGTGTCATCATTAGTTACAGAGGTAAAAGAACGACAGTACGAGGACCCTGATTTGGTCCAGCTCAGAGATAGAATTCAGAAAGGTAAGGAGTCAGATTTCCAAATGACTGAGGATGATGTGCTACGCTGTAAGGGCCGCCTCTGTGTCCCGAATGTTTCAGGGCTTCGCGGGCGGATCATGCATGAGGTACATTACGCTCGCTATTCCCTCCATCCAGGAGCGACGAAAATGTACCATGACATCAGAGACATCTACTGGTGGCCAGGTATGAAAGCTGACATCGGCGAAGAATAGGACGAGTTGCATACGAATTGAACTTGCCTCCGGAGTTAGCATCTGTTCACCCAGTATTCCACGTTTATATGTTGAGGAAGTTCATAGGAGACCCTTCTACAGTAGTCCCAGTTCAGGATGTTCAGGTCACAGAAAAGTTAGCATATGAAGAGGTTCCCGTAGCTATCTTAGACAAACAGATTCGCAGGTTGAGGACTAAAGATGTTGCATCTGTCAAAGTATTGTGGCGTAACAGGAACCGTGAGGAAATGACGTGGGAAGCTGAAGAAGATATGAAAGCCAGATACCCTCACCTATTTCAGGCCTAGTCAGGCGACAGGTATGTCTGTATTATTACTTATGCAGTACCTTATAGTTGTATGTGTGTGAATAAGAAAGATTGATACTTAGTTATCCAGTGGATCTTAAAATATTGCGTGCAGTACCTGTGTTGGACTCTTCTGCATTTCAGGGTTTTGCTATAGTCCATATTACAGGGGAAACTCTGCCGAAATTTTTCTAGAAAGTAAGTTAAGTAGTTCTCTAGATAGCAGTGTACATTCGAGGACGAATGTTCTTAAGGGGGGGAGAATGTTATACCCCGTAGAATTTCCGGCACCTAGATGACCTATTCGCACGTTGGTTAAGTATATTTGAAGGCCATACGTGCTGGAGAAAGGCCCGGGAAAAGATCGGACGAGAAACCTGTCGAACCATCGTGGAAGGAGCCGAGGCAGAGCCCCTCCGCGATGGCAGCGTGTCACGGAGGGGGAGCCTCCGCGTTGGCTCCGTGACACGTTGGCCTTGTCCAGGCCCAAGTATATAAAGCCCCACTTCGGTTTATTTTGGAATTAAATCATAAAAAAATTCCAGAAACAGAGAGGAAAACGCACGAGAAGGGATAGGAACGAAGAGGTAATATAATTTTCGTCTGATTACGCTGCTAAATGTCGTCCAAACTCAAATTAACCTCAGACACCGAGGTATTTAGCAGCAGAGAGAATTCCTACGGATTTAGTTTCGTGAAATACGGCCGACGAATCGTCGAGCTACCGAGCTAAGGTAAGTGGAATTGCTCTAAACTAGTGTCTATGTGTTCCTAGCTGAGAAGTGAATATTTCTCCCTTCTGGACCTCTGAAAAATAGTGAGTTTTCGACCGTCTTTCGATAAGCCTAAGTTTAGGCTATAAAACTATATTGAAAGTGACGTTGCTCCTTAAAATAAAGCTGTATTTAGTATTAATTGACATATTTATGAATGCAGTTGGGAGGAAATAGTTGAAGTACCGGCCGAGCCTCGTCCGACAGACGGATAGTTCGAGGATAAAGTATGTAAAGCTAGTTTCCTCGGCAAGTTAATAAATCTCTGTATAGTAAAGTAATTTAACGACCAGTAGAATGTTCAGAAATCATGTGTTCTGTTAATTACGAATGTTGGTACGTTATTAGAAGCATCACGTTATAATTAGCACGACACTTGCCAGCATGATGTAGATTCTAATATAAGTGTTAGGAACTGCACAACATGCTCAGTATGTGATGTGACACAGAATGTTAGGATATCATTGTATTCAGTTGAAACCCAGTAGAGCAATGTAATATCTGTAAGGTATCTCAGAAGTAGAATGATGGGTTAAAATGAAGTTTAGAAAGTATGTTAAAAATAGTAAATCATGTTACTATAAGAGACCCAGTATACAGCATAGTTTTCAGCAGAACGACTATATCTTGTTCATCATTAGACCCAGTACAGTCTGGCAGAAGACTATATTTATACATATATACTATTACCAGCCTCAGCATGTATTAAGTACGTACATATTACTACCACTAGCTCAGCATATAGTATATACAAATACTTTACCACTATTAGCTTCATTATGTGGGACACGCAGATAGTATTGCTAGTTGAGACCGTTGTATTGTTTGGGGTTGGACTACCTAGCATCCATGACCGCCCCAGGGTTGATAGCTGTATCGACTCGTCCGCCAGAGGACGAGGATACGTCGCTCTACGGAGCGGCATGCCGTCCCACATGAGACGAAGATGGGATGCCAGTTTTCCCCATATTGTGCCTTGATCGGCCCTTACACACCCCTGTCGAGCGGATACGCCCGGGTGTTGATTCAGGAGTCCTCTGGACTCAGATGCAGTTATAGTCAGGGGCTCAGCGAGCCCAAGTGCATACCCAGGGGACCGGCGGGATGCTTATAGCTATTATAGGAGATGGGATGACCAGGGTAGGGGTATAGATTTTGTGCTAGTTGTACCCCCCGGCTTATGGGGGCCGGGTAAGGTTTGTGTGTGCTATGTATGTTATGATATGTTGTGCCGTGTTATAGTAGATATGAGTAGATCGACAGTAGAACGATAAATCCTCAGGTATGACTCCTGCTCCTTCCAGTATAATTAAGAGAAGGTATGACTTACATTATCAGACAGTTAATCTATTCCTTCCTACTTCAGTTTCATCAGTTATATTGTTGTTTTCTGATTTTGCTTTCAGTTATTACTTTACATACTCAGTACCAGCGGTACTGACGCCCGGTGGGCCGCTGCATTACTTGCCTGCAGGTACTCATAGACGAGCAGGCGATACCACGTGATTCCTGTCAGCGATCGAGTATTCAGCTCCTGTCATCCGGAGACTGAATTCCAGAGGTGTATTTCATTTTCTTTTGGTTTACAGTACGGGTAGGTCGGGGCCCTGTCTCGATTATTTCTATTGCTATTCCTAGAGGCTTGCAGTCTGTATATATTCCCCTGTGGTCAGTTGAGCCGGTCGTGAGAGGTCGTGCAGTTATATAGCTGTTAGTACCTTTCCTTCTTTTTTGTTGGCCGTGTGGGGCCACAGCTTGAAAGTAGTGGTGACCTTGCCGGTCACGTAGTCTTCTAGTATTTCATTGTTAAGTGGCAGATAACTAGACAGCATGGTGGCCTTTGACGTGCCCGATTCGTGCGTCTGCAAGTGTACGGGTCGTGCAAGTAATATAGTGGCTCTTTTTAAGAACCGGATTGTATAACCCATAGGGACTGGACCCATTCCTCTAACTATCCATTTCTATTGTGATCTTAAATGCCTCAAGTGTTGGTTATAGACATTTTCTATTGAGATTAATTAAGTCTAAGTTTGGGTCAACGAGATATTCTAAAATCACTCTAGGAGCAACATAGAGTTAAAACCAATTAATCATGCGATACTATGATTTGCAATGGGTTAAGCATGAAACTATCAATTGTTATTTCACATAATTAGAATTGCATGTTCATGGTCTTTCGAGCCTCTAAACACGGCAATCAAGCCTCACTGCATCATTGTGAGCGAGGAGTTTAATTTTCTAGTCGAGGGCAATCAATTATGTTGTGGTTTACGGGGAAACGATTAGGTACTTTCGTACGTCTAACCATTTAACTTAACTTAGCCTCACAACTACTTCTTCGAGTGGTGATGTGACATCCCAAGTTGGTCTTTCATAACCCCCGTGTGTAAACCAAGCACGGTGTGAGGTATATTTCTATCCTGACATAATATATCTCCCGAGATACAAACATGCTTCTCACATTCTCATGTCCTGACCTAGGTAATGCTTTCTCAAGCTATTACTCAAGCTAACAAATATGCTTTCATGGTGATCAATCATAAAAACAACCAACAATCCAGAATGCAAGACGGAAACAACAATCAATAACTTAATTCCAAAACAATTTCATAAAATCACAATCATAATTCATGGCTTCAACCCTAGAGGAAGGGTTCTTGCCATTCATGTTCGTAAAACTACAATTAACTAATACTAAACTAACATACTTACATGAATTTGGTAGATGAGAAGGGAATTTGATAAACCCTAGATGAGTTCTCCCACTTCTCCCTTCACTCCTAGGTGGTTTTTCAGAATAAAATCGTGACCCCTTGATTTTAAGAGCTAAGGGTCCTATTTATAGTAAATGGAAAACGTGCATAATTTAGTCTGAAATGGAACATCTCCGTGTCACGGAGTGTATCGCGGAGCACTGACGCGAAATCTCTCTGGAAAGTGCCTCCGGAACCCAAGCTGCTGAGGGTCACCGCGCTGGCCAACGTGGCACGCTGCTCATGCAGCGCGTTGGCATGCTGCTGGCGCGCAGATGGCCTAGCGTGGCACGGCGCTGGCGCGCTGGTTCTCTGCCTACTTCTGCCTGCTGCTGCCTTTCCTCGTGCGCTTGGCAAGGGCGTGGCACGGTGCTGGGCGTGGCACACGCACAGCGTGGCACGCTGCCTGGCGCGGCCAGCCTTGCCAAGGCATGCTCCTTGCCGACTTTCGCCACTTGCTTCTACTCCATTCCTTCCTATTCACCAACTTGTGAATTAGTTCCTCAAAATCCTTGAAACCTACAAAACAAGGACTAATCATGTTGGTTAGCACATATATTCACATTTATATAAAATCACATGAAAGTATGTAAAATAACTTAGATAAACAAGACTAAATTAAGGTATAAAGCGTATCTCGGGCATGCTATTTTGCCCGTGATCACAACCCCACACTTAAAGCCTTGTTCGTCCTCGAACAACCTTTTACATATCATGCATATGGAGACTCCCACATAACTAATTTAGCAAGATAATTCAAGTCACGGCTATAATGATTACGTAAGATAACAAGCTACAAATAGAGCATACACAATTTAATCACCGAGATGAAATACAACGATGCTAAGACTTCTTAACCTCAAGAATCGACTCTCAATCTTAGCAAACTCATGCAAATCAACTGATTAAGAAATCCCACATGAATTATATCCTTCATTCAACATGTGCCCCTCACCGAAATAGAGTTACCCAATCACACGCAAAAATCATTTGTACATCATAACATGTGTGGGTGAATAAATAGAATTTCACTCACTCTCACAAAGAATTCACATGCATCATGTAATGACCCATAAGCTTGCCCTTAGTGTTTGATTCCACTCATTTAAGGCTGTGTGAATGTAAGATCAAGTAGGACTTAATGGGTTGCAATGTAGGCTAAGGGACAGGTAGGTACTATTATGGCCAGTAATAGTGACTATCTTTCCTAAATGCTTTTAATCCATTACGCCCTCCTTACGAACTTCCCTTCCCTTACTTTACCTTTTTCTCCTTTCATCTTTCTTGTTCCTCTAATGTACCCCCATTTCTTTAGGCACTTTTAACTTATTAGTAAGGAGCTCTATAAATAATTTTTCATTAATTTGTTTTCTTGCTCCTTACTAATACTCAACCATTTTCACGCATGTGCACCTTTGTCCTTTTCTCACTTCTACAACTTGCTACTTTTCCTTTCTTTTCATTCTTCTCACTCCTTTACTCCTTCGGATATTTTTCACTCAAGCGCTTAGGAGTTTTGGATCAAGTTCAAGGCTAATGAAAGAAAAAGGATTAAGCTTATGTTGCAGCTGTCAAAGAATAGGCTCAAGGCTCAATGGGGCTAACTAGGATTAATTTTTCAAGGTAGGTAAAATGAGGGATAAAAATTTGGTTCATTCAAAGAAATGCCTAAATCATCTCCTACAATTCACATCCTTCATTTTGTTTTATAAACACACCAGGCAAGTTCTAGACATTCCACAATGGTACAGAATACTCAAAAACCTTACACTCACGGCACATGCTCAAATCAAGACATATTCATCAGACTCTTACTCAACTAATCACAAGAATTCAGAATTAAGCTTCAATCATATTGAGTCAAATTCCCGAGCTTAAGTGTCTCAAACAAAGTTATACATTTGCATGCTTTACACTGAACATACTTGCATCTTACACTCACGTATAGCACATACAAGAGCATCAAGCACCACTTAGTTATGGTTTCAAAAACCCATCACCTACCGACTAATTTTTCCTCAAGACGGTCGTCATCCATCCATCGTCGGAAACAGTCCCTAACTATGACTAAAACACTATATACAGACAAAGGAAAGAAAAAGAAAAATTTTTATTCTTCGGTTCAAAGACCCCCCCCCCCCCCCCGTCGGAAAAGAACCGAAAAGAAAAACCAACGGGTGATGAAGTCATGCTTACTTCACAAAAATTTTCAAATTTTTCAAATTTTTCAAATTTCTCAAGCATTAGCATTACATTCACCACAAACTTGTTAAGCACAAAAAAAAAATTTTTGAAATTTCCCTTGAAATTTCCCTCACCCCACACTTAAATAATGCTATGTCCTCATAGCATCAAATCAAAATTTAAAAAGGGTGAGAAATACTCCCTGAGGCCTTTAGGCCTAGCTAATAGCATGATTTTCTTCAACTTTGCACAAGTGTGTATCGACCCCACATTTTTTCTCTTCCATGCTTGTTAGCTTCCTCCTCCACGGGTACTCAGACTTCCCGCCATCTGTGCTTAACTTTCCACCAAAAATACAAATAAAATAAAAATAACAAAATTTACAAAGAGTACCTGAGGTACCCTTGGGTTGCCTCCCAAGCAGCGCCTTATTTTACGTCGTGGCACGACGTGGACTGTCATTTTCAAGACATCCTCCTACCTGGGTTCTCTTTCGAGAACCATCTCCTTTTCTTTTGCTGTTTAGAGGAAACAACCTCCACTCTATTCCTCTCTTTCTCTAACTTTTTCTCAATTTGAAGCCCTTCATCAGACTCGGGCTGAACACTTGTAATTGCCTTTGGCCCTGCACCTATGGAATCCTCCACCCCACACTTATGCTCTGCCAACACACTAACCTGACAAAGGTTTCTGCAGTGTGCAGATGGGGTTCATTTCTTGGTAAACGCGGAAGATTTCTTCTTATCCTCAACCCTCATTTTCAGGGTCCCTGCTTTCAAATCAATCACCGCTCCTCCAGTGGCCAAGAATGGTCGTCCCAAGATCAGGGGTACCTGGTCATCAACCTGAAAATCTAAGACAATAAAATCAGCAGGTATAATGAACTTACCTACTTTGATGAGAAGGTCCTCTATTATTCTATCAGGTGTCACTCGCGACTTGTCAGCCAGCTGCAGCATCAACCTTGTCGGCCTCGATTTTCCCAACCCCAGGGTGTTGAATAAGGATAGGGGCATTAGATTGACTGCTGCCCCTAAGTCACACAAAGCTCGTAGCACCTCAGCTTTACCAATTTGTATGGGGAGGGTTAAACTCCCTGGGTCTTTGAGTTTCTTTGGCATTTTGCTCAATACCCTGTGACTACACTCCTCAGTCAATGCTACCGTCTGGACGTCCACCAATATCACTTTGTTCGCCATCACGTCCTTCAAGTATATAGCATACTTGGGCATTCCCTGCAAAACATCAAGAAGAGGCAAATTTATGTGAAGTTCTTTGAAGCTCTCAAAGAACTTTTTGAAGCATTCCTCTTCCTTGCTTTTTCTGAATTTCTGAGGGAATGGTGGTGGTGGTCTTTGTGCTGGCTACAATGGAAGTTGTGCATTTTGTTTCCCAGCACTCTGATTATCTCCCATGTTGATGGGTGGTCCTGGTCTAACCAACTCCGGCTGCACCTCCTTTCTCAGCTCTTTTGGCACTGCATCAGCTAATTGCTTACCGCTTCTCAGACTGATGGCATTGATCTGTCGGGGGTTAGGATCTGTGTCGCTTGGTAATCCCGCCTGCGATCTCATGGTTTGAGCAGCTGCTATCTGACCCACTTTTTTTTCAAGATTTCGGGTGGCTACTTGCTGATTCATTAAGTCTGTTGCCATCCTCGCCTGATTTTCCACTAACTGAGTCTGGGTCTCCATGATTTTCTGCAATGTTTCCTCAATGTTGCTACTCAATTGCCCATCATTCTGCCTATTTTGCTGATACTGCTGCTGTTGAGGTTGCATATAATTTTGCTTTTGGTTACCACCCCAAAAACAATTCGGGTGGCCCTGCCAATTTCTGTTGTAACGGGTTTCAAAATTTTGATTGTTGCGCTGCACATTACTAACAAAATTTACTGACTCCGGATTGGCTCCACAAGATTCTGCATGGTGCCCATTATTACCACAAATTTCACACCAACTCGGAGCTTGCTGAACTGCATTAGCCTAGCCCTGGCGTTGGTTCATACTCAGTTTATTGAACTGAGTCATCATTTGATGCTGAAACGAAGCTAACTGTGCTTCCAAGGCATTCAAACCCTCTACTTCTATCAACCCCGATCTGTTTCCTGCCTCTCTCGATGACTCGCTGTGCCACTCTGGATTTCCTTGTGCAATTCTGTTCAACAAAGTGTACAACTCATCATACGTCTTATCCAAGGCTTGCCCACCCGATGCAGAGTCTAGTAATATTTTTGTGTGTGGGTCTAGACTTTCTACAAAGGTATGAGCCAGCACTTCATTTGTTTTCTGGTGATGGGGGCAATCTCTCAACAATGACTTGAATCTTTCCCAAGCCATATATAAGTTCTCATCAGGCCTCTGCTTGAAACTGAGTATTTCACTTCTCAACCTTGCAGTTTTGCCTGAGGGGAAGAATCTGATAAGGAACTTCTTAGCCAAGTCATTCCATGAAGTTATGGAGTTCGGTGGCTCAGCCTTCAGCCACTTTTTCACCTCTCCCAACAGTGAAAATGTGAAGAGGGTCACTCGGACATAATCTGTGGACACGCCGGTGGGGACAAACGTGTCACTAATCTCTAAAAAGCTCTGTAAGTGCTGTTGCGGGTCCTCATGTGCCATCCCAGTGAATTGACCACTAGAATGTAACAGCTGCACCATGTTCCGTTTAAGCTCAAAGTGCCCTCCAGGCTCCGGTTTACGAATGCTTGAGGTCACATTTGTCGCTAGTGGGATTGCCACTTCGCGAACTAGTCTTGCTGCCATGGCTTCGGACGACAATTGTACTTGTCCCGCGGGTGGTTGTTGTTGTACCTTTTCTTGAAGTCTCTTTAGCTTATGCTCTAGAGCTATTCTCCTTCGCAAATGGATTTGACGTTCAGGATCAAGCAACGGTTCCACAAGCTCTCTATTTCTAGCCAGCTCGGCAGGACAACCTGTCACCTGCAATTAAGCACACTAAGACCAAGTTTCTCAACACTTAAGGAAATTCAAAAATAACACAAAAATAGATAAATTATCAAAACTTCGTCGTTTCCCCGGCAATGGCGCCAAAAACTTAACGTGCCCGATTCGCGCGTCCGCAAGTGTACGGGTCGTGCAAGTAATATAGTGGCTCTTTTTAAGAACCGGATTGTCGAACCCACAGGGACTGGACCCATTCCTCTAACTATCCATTTCTATTGTGATCTTAAATGCCTCAAGTGTTGGTTATAGACATTTTCGATTGAGATTAATTAAGTCTAAGTTTGGGTCAACGAGATATTCTAAAATCACTCTAGGAGCAACATAGAGTTAAAACTAATTAATCATGCGATACTACGATTTCCAATGGGTTAAGCATGAAACTATCAATTGTTATTTCACATAATTAGAATTGCATGTTCATGGTCTTTCGAGCCTCTAAACACGGCAATCTAGCCTCACTGCATCATTGTGAGCGAGGAGTTTAATTTTCTAGTCGCGGGCAATCAATTATGTTATGGTTTACGGGGAAACGATTAGGGACTTTCGTACGTCTAACCATTTAACTCAACTTAGCATCACAACTACTTATTCGAGTGGTGATGTGACATCCCAAGTTGGTCTTTCATAACCCCCGTGTGTCAACCAAGCACGGTGTGAGGTATATTTCTATCCTGACACAATATATCTCCCGAGATACAAACATGCTCCTTACATTCTCATTACCTGACCTAGGTAATGCTTTCTCAAGCTATTACTCAAGCTAACAAATATGCTTTCATGGTGATCAATCATAAAAACAACCAACAATCCAGAATGTAAGACGGAAACAACAATCAATAACTTAATTCCAAAACAATTTATAAAATCACAATCATAATTCATGGCTTCAACCCTAGAGGAAGGGTTCTTGCCATTCATGTTCGTAAAACTACAATTAACTAATACTAAACTAACATACTTACATGAATTTGGTAGATGAGAAGGGAATTTGATAAACCCTAGATGAGTTCTCCCACTTCTCCCTTCACTCCTAGGTGGTTTTTCAGAATAAAATCGTGACCCCCTGATTTTAAGAGCTAAGGGTCCTATTTATAGTAAATGGAAAACGTGCATAATTTAGCCTGAAATGGAACATCTCCGTGTCACGGAGTGTATCGCGGAGCACTGCCTACGTGACACGGAGGCAACGCGAAAGCTCTCTGGAAAGTGCCTCCGGAACCCAAGCTGCCGAGGGTCACCGCGCTGGCCAACGTGGCACGCTGCTCATGCAGCGCGTTGGCATGCTGCTGGCGCGCAGATGGCCTAGCGTGGCACGGCGCTGGTTCTCTGCCTACTGCTGCCTGCTGCTGCCTTTCCTCGTGCGCTTGGCAAGGGCGTGGCACGGCGCTGGGCGCGGCACACGCACAGCGTGGCACGCTGCCTGGCGCGGCCAGCCTTGCAAAGGCATGCTCCTTGCCGACTTTCGCCACTTGCTTCCACTCCATTCCTTCCTATTCACCAACTTGTGAATTAGTTCCTCAAAATCCTTGAAACCTACAAAACAAGGACTAATCATGTTGGTTAGCACATATATTCACATTTATATAAAATCACATGAAAGTATGTAAAATAACTTAGATAAACAAGACTAAATTAAGGTATAAAGCGTATCTCGGGCATGCTATTTTGCCCGTGATCACAACCCCACACTTAAAGCCTTGTTCGTCCTCGAACAACCTTTTACATATCATGCATATGGAGACTCCCACATAACTAATTTAGCAAGATAATTCAAGTCACGGCTATAATGATTACGTAAGATAACAAGCTACAAATAGAGCATACACAATTTAATCACCGAGATGAAATACAACAATGCTAAGACTTCTTAACCTCAAGAATCGACTCTCAATCTTAGAAAACTCATGCAAATCAATTGATTAAGAAATCCCACATGAATTATATCCTTCATTCAACATGTGCCCCTCACCGAAATAGAGTTACCCAATCACACGCAAAAATCATTTGTACATCATAACATGTGTGGGTGAATAAATAGAATTTCACTCACTCTCACAAAGAATTCACATGCATCATGTAATGACCCATAAGCTTTCCCTTAGTGTTTGATTCCACTCATTTAAGGCTATGTGAATGTAAGATCAAGTAGGACTTAATGGGTTGCAATGTAGGCTAAGGGACAGGTAGGTACTATTATGGCCAGTATAATTAAGAGAAGGTATGACTTACATTATCAGACAGTTAATATATTCCTTCCTACTTCAGTTTCATCAGTTATATTGTTGTTTTCAGATTTTGCTTTTAGTTATTGCTTTACATACTCAGTACCAGCGGTACTGACGCCCGGTGGGGCGCTGCATTACTTGTCTGCAGGTACTCATAGACGAGCAGGCGATACCACAATTCAGCTCCTGTCATCTGGAGACTGAATTCCAGAGGTGTATTTCATTTTCTTTTGTTGTACAGTACGGGTAGGTCGGGGCCCTGTCCCGATCATTTCTATTGTTATTCCTAGAGGCTTGCAGTCTGTATATATTCCCCTGTGGTCAGTTGAACTGGTCGTGAGAGGTCGTGCAGTTATATAGCTGTTAGTACCTTTCCTTCTTTTTTGTTGGCCGTGTGTGGCCATAGCTTGACAGTAGTGGTGACCTTGTCGGTCATGTAGTCTTCTAGTATTTCATTGTTAAGTTGCAGATAACTAGACAGCATGGTGGCCTTGTCGGCCCGCATAGGTTTTCCTATATTGATATATTTCTGGTCAGCTGTTAGTACAGGTACAGGAGGCTATAGGCCAATGGGCCGGGGGCTGTGTTTACAGCCGTTATATAGCCCTTTTGTTTTCAGAAATGTGAGTTAGAGCCAGCCAGGCACCAGATGTGCCCAGGCTTAGCAGTCTAGCAGTTCATGTCCTAGTAGGGCACCAGGTGCCAGTCATACCCCCCAAGGCGGGGTGTGACAAACTTGGTATCAGAGCAGGTCGTGTCCCAGGGAGTCTGCAAGCCGTGCTAAGTAGAGTCCTGTCCATGGATATGTTGTGCACCACATACTATGGGTAGGAGGCTGCAAGGCATGATAGGATGGTTGTCTTTTATTCTTATTCAGTCGTGCTGTAGAGCGGTACAATATAGGGTTGAGTCCCTAAAAGCTTACCATATTCTTTGGTTACAGATAATGTCAGACCAGCGACATCCTATCACAGGCCGGAGCTTAGATATTGCAGCAGGGGAAGGCACCAGTAGGATGCCTCACCCTCGTTTAGAAACAGCCCGATCAGAGGGCACTACAGAGGCATCGTCCCAGCCTTCTCAGCAGTCTCCACCACATCAGGAGCCGCTTGGGGCGACACTACCTTCGGCAGTCCCTATACCGACACCTTCCGACCAGGAGGTTAGGAGTGTTGTAGTTATGTTAGCACAGATGATGGCTGCTCAGCGTCATCCAGTGCCGTCTATAGTTGCGGAGTCATCAGGAGGGCCCGGTAGATTGAGGGTCCAAGAGTTCTTAGCTCTGAATCCCCCACATTTTACAGGTACGGACCGGAAAGAGGACCCTCAGGATTTTCTGGATCAAATGCAGAGAATCTTCAGGGTTATGCATGCCACGCCTACAGAATCAGTTGAGTTGGCAGCATTTCGGTTACGGGACATCGCCGTGTTATGGTATGAAAGCTGGGAAAGGTCCCGAGGGAGAGATGTTTCCCCTCCCACCTGGTCCAGCTTTTCAGGAGCTTTTTTGGATCACTATTTGCCGCGGGAGATTCGACAGGCTCGGGAAGACCAGTTCCTGCATCTGGAGCAGGGGGCCATGAGTGTTCGGGAATATTCCTTGCGGTTTGATTCTTTGGCCCGGTATGCACCAGCCTTTGTTGATACCATGGCATCCAGAGTACACCGCTTCATCATGGGGTTGAATCCAGAATATGTTGAGACTTGCATTACGGCCACACTGCGAGAGGACATGGACATTGCTCGAGTTCAGGCATTTGCCCAGAATATTTAGGGCATCAGACAGCGACATCGGGAGATCAGAAGGGTCAATCCGGAGCAGCGTCACTGGGACAGGCCAGTTGAGTTACAGAGGGAGGCCCGGGGAGGACCTAGGCCATGATTGTTAGACAGGCCGCCGAGGCCCCCGCCTCCGCCACAGTCGCAGGGGGGTAGATTCAGCCGAAGAGGGTAGTTAGAGACTAGTAGAGGCTCGCAGATGATAGATTCACCATTATAGAGGAGGGGGGAGCAGAGTAGGTATACCCTACCACTTTGCCCTATATGCAGTCGACGCCATCTTGGAGCATGCAGATATGGCTCCACCGCATGTTATAATTGTGGCCAAGAAGGCCATTTGATGAAAGATTGCCCAGCCAGAGGCCAAGAGGACCGAGATAGACAGGATAGGGCATCTGCAGGGTCACGATCCACAGCATCCTCAACTGGGCGCAGGCCCTTAGTTTCAGCAGGCAGGGGTCGGGGCAGATCAGAGGCCTCCAGTACAGGTGCGGGTCCAAGCCGCACATATGCCTTACCAGGGAGGCAAGATTCAGAAGCGTCACCTAATGTTGTGACAGGTATGCTAACTATCTGCTCACACCCTGCTTATGTGTTGATTGATCCTGGGTCTACTTTGTCCTACATTACTCCATTTCTGGCACGAAAGTTTAGTATTGCACCAGAATTATTGCAGCAGCCCTTTTTAGTATCCACGCCCGTCGGTGACTCTATTGTGGCTAGCAAAATTTACCGAGGGTGTACAGTAGAGGTTGCTGACCGTCGGACCACAGTAGATCTGATCGAGTTAGAAATGATAGATTTCGATGCCATAATGGGTATGGATTGGTTAGTGTCGTGCTTTGCCAATATTGAATGTTGGACCAAGACGGTCCGATTCCACTTCCCAGGAGAAGCAGTGCGAGAGTGGAAAGGCAGCACTCCTACGCCAAAAGGTAGGTTTATTTCCTACCTTCAGGCGAGAAAATTGATATCTAAGGGATGCATTTACCATCTGGTCAGAGTTCAGGATGTCCAAGCAGAATCTCCGACACTCCAGTCTGTTTCGGTAGTGAATGAATTCCCTGATGTGTTCCCAGATGAGTTACCTGGTATTCCCCCAGAAAGGGAGATAGATTTTTCTATTGACTTGTTACTAGGCACTCAGCCGATATCAATTCCTCCCTATCGTATGGCTCCTGCAGAACTCAGAGAATTAAAAGAGCAGTTGAAAGATTTATTGGATAAAGGTTTCATCAGGCCGAGTACTTCACCATGGGGTGCGCCAGTTTTATTTGTGAGGAAGAAAGATGGCTCGCTCTGAATGTGCATAGATTATCGGCAGTTAAACAAAGTTACAGTAAAGAACAAGTACCCGCTGACGTGCCCGATTCGCGCGTCCGCAAGTGTACGGGTCGTGCAAGTAATATAGTGGCTCTTTTTAAGAACCGGATTGTCGAACCCACAGGGACTGGACCCATTCCTCTAACTATCCATTTCTATTGTGATCTTAAATACCTCAAGTGTTGGTTATAGACATTTTCGATTGAGATTAATTAAGTCTAAGTTTGGGTCAACGAAATATTCTGAAATCACTATAGGAGCAACATAGAGTTAAAACCAATTAATCCTGTGATCCTACGATTTGCAATGGGTTAAGCATGGAACTATCAATTGTTATTTCACATAATTAGAATTGCATGTTTATGGTCTTTCGAGCCTCTAAACACGGCAATCTAGCCTCACTGCATCATTGTGAGCGAGGAGTTTAATTTTCTAGTCGC
This sequence comes from Datura wrightii, assembly GCA_035772735.1. Classification (NCBI taxonomy): domain Eukaryota; kingdom Viridiplantae; phylum Streptophyta; class Magnoliopsida; order Solanales; family Solanaceae; genus Datura; species Datura wrightii. The sequence goes on along the minus strand of JASDFA010000004.1, from coordinate 23,362,140 downwards.
CGGCAATCAATTATGTTGTGGTTTACGGGGAAACGATTAGGGACTTTCGTGCGTCTAACCATTTAACTCAACTTAGCCTCACAACTACTTCTTCGAGTGGTGATGTGACATCCCAAGTTGGTCTTTCATATCCCCCGTGTGTCAACCAAGAACGGTGTTAGGTATATTTCTATCCTGACACAAAAATCTCTCCCGAGATACAAACATGCTCCTTACATTCTCATGTTCTGACCTAGGTAATGCTTTCTCAAGCTATTACTCAAGCTAACAAATATGCTTTCATGGTGATCAATCATAAAAACAACCAACAATCCAGAATGCAAGACGAAAACAACAATCAATAACTTAATTCCAAAACAATTTCATAAAAGCACAATCATAATTCATGGCTTCAACCCTAGAGGAAGGGTTCTTGCCATTCATGTTCGTAAAACTACAACTAACTAATACTAAACTAACATACTTACATGAATTTGGTAGATGAGAAGGGAATTTGATAAACCCTAGATGAGTTCTACCACTTCTCCCTTCACTCCTAGGTGGTTTTTTAGAATAAAATCGTGACCAAATGATTTTAGGAGCTAAGGGTCCTATTTATAGTAAATGGAAAACGTGCATAATTTAGCCTGAAATGGAACGGCTCCGTGTCACGGAGTGTATCACGGAGCACTGCCTCCGTGACACAGAGGCAACGTGAAAGCTCTCTGGAAAGTGCCTCCGGAACCCAAGCTGTCGAGGGTCACCGCGCTGGCCAACGTGGCACGCTGCTCATGCAGCGCGTTGGCATGCTGCTGGCGCGCAGATGGCCTAGCGTGGCACGGCGCCGGTGCGCTGGTTCTCTGCCTTCTGTTGCCTGCTGCTGCCTTTCCTCGTGCGCTTGGCAAGGGCGTGGCACGGCGCTGGGCGCGGCACACGCACAGCGTGGCACGTTGCCTGGCGCGGCCAGCCTTGCCAAGGCATGCTCCTTGCCGACTTTCGCCACTTGCTTCCACTCCATTCCTTCCTATTCACCAACTTGTGAATTAGTTCCTCAAAATCCTTGAAACCTACAAAACAAGGACTAATCATGTTGGTTAGCAAGACTACATTAAGGTATAAAGCGTATCTCGGGCATGCTATTTTGCCCGTGATCACCCGCTTCCCAGAATTGACGACTTATTTGATCAGTTGCAGGGAGCCAGATACTTTTCTAAGATTGACTTGCTGTCCGGATATCACCAGTTCCAAGTACGTGAGAGAGATATTCCTAAGACAGTGTTCAGGACCCGATATGGACATTTTGAATTTCTAGTCATGTCCTTCGGGTTAACGAATGCCCCGGCAGTCTTCATGGACCTGATGAATAGTATTTTCAGGCCTTTCCTGGACTTGTTCGTCATAGTATTCATTGATGACATTCTGGTGTATTCTCGCTCTGAAGCAGATCACCGGACTCATTTGCGGACAGTGCTCCAGATCCTCAGGGACCGCCAGTTGTATGCTAAATTTTCTAAGTGTGAATTCTGGCTTAACTCAGTGGCCTTTTTAGGGCATATCGTGTCGGATGCTGGTATACAGGTAGACAAGCAGAAAATAGAAGCAGTTAAGTCATGGCCTAGGCCTACCACCCCGACTGAAGTTCGTAGCTTTCTGGGGTTGGTAGGATATTACAGGAGGTTCGTTGAAGGGTTCTCAACCATTGCGGCACCTCTAACCAAATTGACGCAGAATGCAGCAAAGTTTCAATGGACAAAGGCATGCAAGCAGAGCTTCCAGGAACTGAAAGACAGATTAAACTCCGCCCCAGTGTTAGCATTGTCGGAAGGCACAGAAGGTTATTCGGTCTATTGCGACGTGTCAGGTGTCGGGTTAGGGTGTGTGTTGATGCAGCATGGTAGAGTGATTGCATATGCTAACAGACAGCTGAGGAAACACGAAAAGAATTACCTTACCCACGACCTGGAATTGGCCGCAGTAATCCATGCCTTAAAGATGTGGAGGCATTACCTGTACGGCGTCCATGTGGATATTTACACAGATCACAAGAGCCTACAGTACATCTTCACTCAGAGGGAGCTGAATCTACGGCAACGCCACTGGTTGGAGCTGTTAAAAGATTATGATGTGAACATTCTGTACCACCCCGGAAAAGCTAATGTTGTAGCAGATGCCCTGAGCTGTAAGTCAATGGGGAGTTTGACGTATTTGCGACCTGAGAAGCAGAAGTTAGCCAAAGAAATTCATCAGTTAGCTGGTTTAGCCGTTCGAGTAATGGAAACAGAAAATAATAGAGCAGTAATTCAGAATTCTGCTGTGTCATCATTAGTTACAGAGGTAAAAGAACGACAGTACGAGGACCCTGATTTGGTCCAGCTCAGAGATAGAATTCAGAAAGGTAAGGAGTCAGATTTCCAAATGACTGAGGATGATGTGCTACGCTGTAAGGGCCGCCTCTGTGTCCCGAATTTTTCAGGGCTTCGCGGGCGGATCATGCATGAGGTACATTACGCTCGCTATTCCCTCCATCCAGGAGCGACGAAAATGTACCATGACATCAGAGAAATCTACTGGTGGCCAGGTATGAAAGCTGAGATAGCCGAATTTGTATCTAGATGTTCTAACTGTCAGCAGGTGAAAGCGGAGCACCAGAAGCCGGGCGGTTTGACGCAAGATATAATGGTGCCCATGTGGAAATGGGAAACGATAAACATGGATTTTGTAACAGGGTTACCCCGTACCAGACGCAGAAATGATTCCATTTGGGTAGTAGTTGACAGGCTGACAAAATCAGCTCATTTCCTGCCAGTGAAGGCTACCTTCTCGGCTGAGGAGTATGCCGAATTATATATCAGAGAAATAGTTAGATTACATGGAGTGACGGTATCCATCATTTCAGATAGGGGAGCACAGTTTACAACTAGATTCTGGCAGTCGTTCCAGAGGAGTTTGGGAACGCAGATCAATTTGAGCACAGCATTCCACCCTCAGACAGATGGGCAGGCTGAACGGACTATCCAAACGCTCGAAGATATGCTGCGAGCGTGTGTACTAGATTTTGGGGGTAGCTGGGATGAGCGTCTTTCATTGATTGAATTTGCTTATAATAACAGTTATCATTCAGCTATCCAGATGGCGCCCTTTGAAGCATTATATGGGTGGAAATGTAGATCGCCAGTGGGCTGGTTTGAAGTGGGGGAATCAGCATTGGTTGGCCCAGATATTGTTCGGTAGTCAGAGGAAAAGATAAAGCTTATCCGAGAACGTTTACTGACTGCTCAGAGCCGCCAGAAGTCTTATGCAGATATGCGGCGCAGAAATATAGAATTTGCAGTAAATGACTGGGTATATCTGAAGGTGTCTCCAATGAAAGGGGTGATGAGATTTGGCAAGAAAGGTAAGCTTAGCCCGAGATTCATTGGGCCATATCAAATTCGGCGAAGAATAGGCCGAGTTGCATACGAATTGAACTTGCCTCCGGAGTTAGCATCTGTTCACCCAGTATTCCATGTTTCTATGTTGAGGAAGTTCATAGGAGACCCTTCTACAGTAGTCCCAGTTTAGGATGTTCAGGTCACAGAAAAGTTAGCATATGAAGAGGTTCCCGTAGCTATCTTAGATAGACAGATTCGCAGGTTAAGGACTAAAGATGTTGCGTCTGTCAAAGTATTGTGGCGTAACAGGAACCGTGAGGAAATGACGTGGGAAGCTGAAGAAGATATGAAAGCCAGATACCCTCACCTATTTCAGGCCTAGTCAGGCGACAGGTATGTCTGTATTATTACTTATGCAGTACCTTATAGTTGTATGTGTGTGAATAAGAAAGATTGATACTTAGTTATCCAGAGGATCTTAAAATATTGCGTGCAGTACCTGTGTTGGACTCTTCTGCATTTCAGGGTTTTGCTATAGTCCATATTACAGGGGAAACTCTACCGAAATTTTTCTAGAAAGTAAGTTAAGTAGTTCTCTAGATAGCAGTGTACATTCGAGGACGAATGTTCTTAAGGGGGAAGAATGTTATACCCCATAGAATTTCGGCACCTAGATGACCTATTCGCGCGTTGGTTAAGTATATTTGAAGGCCATACGTGCTGGAGAAAGGCCCGAGAAAAGATCGAACGAGAAACCTGTCGAACCATCGCGGAAGGAGCCGAGGCAGAGCCCCTCCGCGATGGCAGCGTGTCACGGAGGTGGAGCCTCCACGTTGGCTCAGTGACACGTTGGCCTTGTCCAGGACCAAGTATATAAAGCCCCACTTCGGTTTATTTTGGAATTAAATCATAAAAAAATTCCAGAAACAGAGAGGAAAACGCAGGAGAAGGGATAGGAATGAAGAGGTAATATAATTTTCGTCTGATTACGCTGCTAAACGTCGTCCAAACTCAAATTAACCTCAGACACCGAGGTATTTAGCAGCAGAGAGCATTCCTACGGATTTAGTTTCGTGAAATACGGCCGACGAATCGTCAAGCTACCGAGCTAAGGTAAGTGGAATTGCTCTAAACTAATGTCTATGTGTTCCTAGATGAGAAGTGAATATTTCTCCCTTCTGGACCTCTGAAAAATAGCGAGTTTTCGACCGTCTTTCGATAAGCCTAAGTTTAGGCTATAAACTATATTGAAAGTGACATTGCTCCTTAAAATAAAGTTGTATTTAGTATTAATTGACATATTTATGAATGCAGTTGGGAGGAAATAGTTGAAGTACCGGCCGAGCCTCGTCCGACAGACGGATAGTTCGAGGATAAGGTATGTAAAGCTAGTTTCCTCGGCAAGTTAATAAATCTCTGTATAGTAAAGTAATTTAACGGCCAGTAGAATGTTCAGAAATCATGTGTTCTGTTAATTACGAATGTTGGTACGTTATTAGAAGCATCACGTTATAATTAGCACGAGACTTGCCAGCATGATGTAGATTCTAATATAAGTGTTAGGAACTGCACAGCATGCTCAGTATGTGATGTGACACAGAATGTTAGGATATCATTGTATTCAGTTGAAACCCAGTAGAGCAATGTAATATATGTAAGGTATCTCAGAAGTAGAATGATGGGTTAAAATGAAGTTTAGAAAGTATGTTAAAAATAGTAAATCATGTTACTATAAGAGACCCAGTATACAGCATAGTTTTCAGCAGAACGACTATATCTTGTTCAGCATTAGACCCAGTACAGTCTGGCAGAAGACTATATTTATACATATATACTATTACCATCCTCAACACGTATTAAGTACGTACATATTACTATCACTAGCTCAGCATATAGTATATACAAATACTTTACCACTATTAGCTTCAGTATGTGGGACACGCAGATAGTATTGCTAGTTGAGACCGTTGTATTGTTTGGGGTTGGACTACCTAGCATCCATGACCGCCCCAGGGTTGATAGTTGTATCGACTCGTCCGCCAGAGGACGAGGATACGTCAGTCTACGGAGTGGCATGCCGTCCCACAGGGGACGAAGATGGGATGCCAGTTTTCCCCATATTGTACCTTGATCGGCCCTTACACACCCCTGTCGAGCGGATACGCCCGGGTGTTGATTCAGGAGTCCTCCGGACTCAGATGCAGTTATAGTCAGGGGCTCAGCGAGCCCAAGTGCATACCCAGTGTCACACCCCGCCTTGGGGGGCATGACTAGCACCTGGTGCCCTACTGAGACCTGAACTGATGAACTGCTAAGCCTGGGCACATCTGGTGCCTGGCTGGCTCTAACTCATATTTCTGGAAACAAAGGGCTATATAACGGTTGTAAACACAGCCCCCGGCCCATTGGCCTATAGCCTCCTGTACCTATACTAACAGCTGACCAGAAACATATCAATTCAGGGAAACCTATGTGGGCCGACAAGGCCACCATGCTGTCTAGTTATCTATAACTCGATCATGAAGTACTAGAAAGCAACGTGACCGGCGAGGTCACCACTACTGGCAAACTATGGCCCCACACGGCCAACATAAAGAAAGAAAGAGTACTAACAGCTATACAACTGCACGGCCTCACACGACCGGCTCATCTGACCACAGGGAGGTATATACAGACTACAAGCCTCTAGGAATAGTAATAGAAATGATCGGGACAGGGCCCCGACCTACCCGTACTATACAACCAAAAGAAAATGAAATACACCTCTGGAATTCAGTCTCCGGATAACAGGAGCTGAATACTCGATCGCTGACAGGAATCACGTGGTATCGCCTGCTCGTCTATCAGTACCTGCAGGCAAGTAATGCAGCGCCCCACCGGGCGTCAGTACCGCTGGTACTGAGTATGTAAAGCAACAACTGAAAGAAAAATCTAGAAACAACAATGTAACTGATGAAACTGAAGTAAGAAAAAATAGATTAACTGTCTAATAACGTGAATCATACCTTCTCTCATATATATACTAGAAGGAAATAGGGGTCGTACCTGGAGACGTATCACTCTACTGCTGATCTACTTGTATCTAACGTCACATGGCATAACATAACATAACATAACATAACATAGTATAGCACACACCAACCTTACCCGGCCCCCATAAGCCGGGAGGTACAACTAACACAGAATCTACACCCCTACCCCGGTCATCCCATCTCCTATAACCCTGTAAGCATCCTGCCGGTCCCCTGGGTATGCACTTGGGCTCGCTGAGCCCCTGACTATAACTGTACCTGAGTCCGGAGGACTCCCAAATCAACACCCCGGGCGTATCCGCTCGACGGGGGTGTATAAAAGCCGACCAAGGCAAAATATGGGGAAAACTGGCATCCCATCTTCGTCCCCTGGGGGACGGCATGCCACTCCTAGAGCGACGTATCCTCGTCCTCTGGTGGACGAGTCGATACAGCTATTAACCCTGGGGCGGTCATGGATGCTAGGTAGTCCAACCCCAAACAATACAACGGTCTCAACTAGTAATACTGTCTGCATATCTCACATGCTGAGGCTAATAGGGGTAAGGTATCGTATAAACTACATGTTGAACTAATGATAGTAATCTGTACGTATTTAATATGTGCTGAGACTGGTAAATATATATATATATGAATATAGTCTCCTGCCAAACTGTACTGGGGCAAATGCTATACAAGAGAGTGTTTCTGCTGAAAACTATGCTGTTTACTGAGTTTCTGTATTAACATGATTTCCTATTCCTAACATGCCTTCTAAACTTTAGTTTAGCCTGCCATTCTATTTCTGAGGTGCTTTACGGATATTGCAACACTTTACGGGGTTTTAACTAAATACAATAATATCTTAACAGTTCATATTACATCACATACTGAGCATACTGGGCAGTTTCTAACACTTGTGTTAGAATCTAGGTCGTACTAGTAAGTTTCACGCAAGTTACAACTCGATGGTTCTCATATCGTATCATCATTCACAATAAACGTAACACTCGACTTCTAAACATTCTACTGGTCTGTAAATTACTACACTGTACCGATATTACTTAACTTGCCGAGGGAACTTAACTTTACATACCTTATCCTTGAATTATTCATCTGTCGGACGGGACTCGGCCGGTACTTCAACTATTTTCTCCCAACTGCATTCATAAATATGTCCATCAATACTAAATCCAACTTTACTTTAAAGAGTAATGTCACTTTCGATATAGATTATAGCCCGAACTTAGGCTTATCGAAAGACGGTCGAAAACTCGCTATTTTTCAGCGGTCCAGAAGGGAGAAATATTCACTTCACAGTTAGGAACACATAGACACTAATTTAGAGCAATTCCACTTACCTTAGCTCGGTGGCTCGACGATTCGTCGGCCGTATTTTACAAAACTGAATCCGTAGGAATGCTCTCTGCTGCTAAATACCTCAGTATCTGGAGTTAATTTGAATTTGGGCAACGTTTAGCAGCGTAATCGGACGAAAATTATATAATTTCCTTCGTTCTTACTTCTCTCTGCCGCTCACCCTCTGTTTTCTGGAATTAATTGTGTGGTTAAATGATTTAAAACCGAAGTGGCCTTTATATACTTGGGCCTGGACAAGGCCAACATGTCACGGAGCCAACGCGGAGGCCCCTCCTCCGTGACATGCTGCCATCGCGGAGGGGCTCTGCCTCGGCTTCTTTCGTGATGGTTCGACAGGTTTCTCGTCCGATCTTTTCCCAGGCCTTTCTCCAGCACGTATGGCCTTCAAATATGCTTAACCAACGTGCGAATAGGTTGTCTAGGTGCCGAAAATTCTATGGGGTATAACACCCAGGGGACCGGCGGGATGCTTATAGCTATTATAGGAGATGGGATGACCAGGGTAGGGGTATAGATTCTGTGCTGGTTGTACCCCCCGGCTTATGGGGGCCGGGTAAGGTTTGTGTGTGCTATGTATGTTATGATATGTTGTGTCGTGTTATAGTAGATACGAGTAGATCGACAGTAGAACGATAAATCCTCAGGTATGACTCCTGCTCCTTCCAGTATAATTAAGAGAAGGTATGACTTACATTATCAGACAGTTAATCTATTCCTTCCTACTTCAGTTTCATCAGTTATATTATTGTTTTCAGATTTTGCTTTCAGTTATTGCTTTACATACTCAGTACCAGCGGTACTGACGCCCGGTGGGGCGCTGCATTACTTGCCTGCAGGTACTCATAGACGAGCAGGCGATACCACGTGATTCCTGTCAGCGATCGAGTATTCAGCTCCTGTCATCCGGAGACTGAATTCCAGAGGTGTATTTCATTTTCTTTTGTTGTACAGTACGGGTAGGTCGGGGCCCTGTCCCGATCATTTCTATTGCTATTCCTAGAGGCTTGCAGTCTGTATATATTCCCCTGTGGTCAGTTGAGCCGGTCGTGAGAGGCCGTGCAGTTATATAGCTGTTAGTACCTTTCCTTCTTTTTTGTTGGCCGTGTGGGGCCATAGCTTGACAGTAGTGGTGACCTTGCCGGTCACGTAGTCTTCTAGTATTTCATTGTTAAGTTGCAGATAACTAGATAGCATGGTGGCTTTGTCGGCCCGCATAAGTTTCCCTATATTGATATGTTTCTGGTCAGCTGTTAGTACAGGTACAGGAGGCTATAGGCCAATGGGCCGGGGGCTGTGTTTACAGCCGTTATATAGCCCTTTTGTTTCCAGAAATGTGAGTTAGAGCCAGCCAGGCACCAGATGTGCCCAGGCTTAGCAGTCTAGCAGTTCAGGTCCTAGTAGGGCACCAGGTGCCAGTCATACCCCGAAGGCGGGGTGTGACGCATATTATGTTTATATGTTTCTAGATTTTATGGACCACGGAGTGAAGATAGTATAAGTACCTGTTTATTTTGTGTATTTATATTTTAACCTAAGAAAGTTAGGTTGATACATTATTTAATAGAAGATGCATTGCTTTTAATACGTCCTACGGAATCGGGTTTTCAAGTTAGTAAAATTCTGTTCATTTTGTGATGCGCAAGTAGAGGTGCAATTTTGTTATTGAATTAACCTCTTCATCAAATTGTATGCAATTAATCACATTTCAATTTTCTAAATATTGAATTTTTGCTGATTATTTTAGTTAGAAATAGATTTTTTATTTCACGTTTGTTCGTTATTTGAGATTGTTCTATTAAGTATTAGATATTGGTTTTTTGCTTAGAATTTAAAATAGAACCACTCATGGATCAAGCGGTACTTTTTAAAAAAAATAGATTTCATGTTGAATAAATATGTAATTTAATTTTTTCCTAATATTTAGAAAGTTAAATACAATTTAAATTTTGCTTATTAAATATTTTCTTATTTGGATCGTATAAGAAATTCTAATGTTTAAAATATTAAATCAATAAAAATTTTATGTTTACAATTTTTTTATTTGAATTATTTAAATTAACCACAATACATTCTATTATCCATTTCCCTGAGGATTCATCTCTACATTGAATTTGAGTTCTTTTAAAAATTTTAACTCAAATTTTGAATACATTAAAAATATTTTGGAATGTTTTTGAATTTAAATTTGTCTATTTTTAGTGTATGTCAAGATTGTTAAAAAAAAACTATAAATGTATTGATGAAATGACATTTTATAATTGCACGTTAAATATAAACATATAATTTTAGAGAAGACGAATAGAATATAATTATATATTTGAGATATAATATTTATTTTAAAGTCAATTATTATTTTTTAATAATTTTATTCTTCTTATATATAATTTTATTGACTGAAACAAGACACACGTGCAGAATTCATACATTATACTAATTTATTAAAATAGGATTATTAGGACTATAGCAAGTGTTAAGTAATATGCATAAATTGACAGTAGACATAATTAGGTGTGGTATGGCAAAATTGAGTGGTGATATTATCATCATCATGGCCATGTTGTTCAATGTTTGACCGAAAAATTAATGGTCTTTTAAATAGTCCAGCGAAAAATTCTGTTGAATCAAAATATACCTTTATATTCTCTATTCTTAGAGATTCATCAACCTACCAATATAAATAAACTAGTTAAAATTGATAAGTTCAATTAATATAACTAAAGCGAATAACAATTTTTTTGTTGATATTGATAAAATCCCTAGAGAGTCAATGAGCTTCTGGCCCTTCTCCAATTGGTGCACAAATTTAAATCTAAGAAGTATAAGAAGAGGAAAGTTCAATTAGGCAAATCATTGGTTGCTACTTACTAATTTATTCATTTCAATTTATTTGTATTAATTTGACTGAATATAAAATTTAAGAAAGAAATAATGACTTTTAAATTTTGTATCTTAAATTTAAAAGAGTCATATCGCATAAATGTTCTTATTTTGATGTGATCTTTAATGTTTGTCCCTTAAATTTGTGGTCTTTAATATTTGTCATTCAACACTTTAAGTGAATAAAAAGGGATCAAAAATACTCTTAACAGCAAAAACAAACAAGAAAAAATTCATAGGGCATGAGTTTCGCCCAAGTTAAGCTTTGAGACATAAATTCTGCTATTTAAATTGCGTCTATGCTTAAAATTTCTATATTTATAGCTTATGTCTTTTGTCGTTGCTTGTGCCTTTGGGGCATAATTTCATTTTTTTTCCTCCCATGCAATAAACTCCCTACATTTATAACTTATGTCTTATGCCATGACTAGTGTCTTTTAGGCATAATTATTTTTTTTTTCCTCCCATGCAAAAAACTCCCTATTTTTATAACTTATGTCTTATGTCATGACTTCTGTCTTTGGGGCATAATTTTATTTTTTTTCTCTGTTGCAAAAAAATTTTATTTTTATAACTTATGTCTTATGTCATGACCTGAGCTTTTGGGGCATAATTTTTTTTTTCATTCAAAAAACTCCCTAATTTTTATAATTTATGTCTTATGCCATGACTTGTGTCTTTGGCATAGTTTCATTCTTTTTTTCTATGCAATAAACTTCTTACATTTATAACTTATGTCTTATGCTATTACTTATGTCTTTGGGCATAATTCTTTTTTTGCACATGCAAAAAGCTCCCTATATTTATAAATTATGTCTTTTGCCATTACTTGTGCCTTTGAGGCATAGTTTAATTTTTTTTCCGCATACAATAAACTCCCTATATTTATAACTTTTGTCTTATGCCATGAATTATGCATTTGGGGTATAGTTTTATTTTTTTTCTCCCATATAAAAAATCCCCTACATTTATAACTTATATCTTATGTCATGACTTGTACATTTGCGTCATAATTTCATTTTTTTTCTCCCACGCAAAAAGTTCTTTATATTTATAACTTATGCCTTTGGGGGATAACCTGCAATGAACACCCTACATTTATAACTTATGCCTTATGTCATGATTTTTGCCTTTTGGACATAGTTTCATTTTTTTTCTCTCGTGCAAAAAACTCCCTATATTTATAACTTATGCCTTGGGGCATAATTTTTTTTTTTCGATGCAATAAACTCCCTACATTTATAACTTATGTCTTATGTCATGACTTGTGCCTTTGGGGCATAATTTAATTTTTTTTTCTCCCATGCAAAAAACTCCCTATATTTATAACTTACGCTTTTGGGGCATAATTTCATTTTTTTTTTCGATGCAATAAACTCCTTACATTTATTACTTATGCCTTATGCCATGATTTTGTGCCTTTGGGGCATAATTTCATTTTTTTTCCTCTCATGCAAAAGACTTCCTGTATTTATAACTTAAGCCTTTGGGACATAATTTTTTTTTTCCGATGCAATAAACTCCCTACATTTATAACTTATGTCTTATGTCATGAGTTGTGCCTTTGGGGCATAATTTTATTTTTTTCTCCCATGCAAAAAACTCCCTATTTATAATTTATGCCTTTGGGGCGTAATTTTATTTTTTTTCTCCCATGAAAAAAAATTTCTATTTATAATTTATGTCTTTGGGGCATAATTTTATTTTTTTCGATGAAATAAACTCCCTACATTTATAACTTATGCACTCTGTCATGACTTGTGCCTTTGAGGCATAATTGCATTTTTTTTCTCATGCAAAAAACTCCTTATATTTATAACTTATGCCTTTGGGGCATAATTTTATTTTTTTTGACGATGCAGTAAACTCCCTACATTTATAACTTATGCCTTATGTCATAACTTGTGTCTTTGGGGCATAATTTTTATTTTTTTCAACCATGCAAAAAACTCTCTATATTTATAACTTATGCCTTTGGGGTATAATTTCATTTTTTTCGATGCAATAAACTCCCTACATTTATAACTTATGCCTTATGTCGTGACTTGTGCATTGGGGTATAATTTTATTTCTTTCTCCCATGCAAAAAACTCCCTATCTTTATAACCTATGTTTGTGGCATAATTTTTTTTTCTCAATGCAATAAACTTTTTATATTTATAACTTATGCCTTATGTCATGACTTGTGTCTTTGGGCATAATTTCATTTTTTTTTTGCTCCCATGCAAAAAACTCCCATATTTATAACTTATGCCGTTGGGGCATAATTTCATTTTTTTTCCGATGCAATAAACTCCCTATATTTATAACTTATGTCTTATGTCATGACTTGTGTCTTTGGGGCATAATTTCATTTTTTTCTATCATAAAAAGAACTCCCTATTTATAACTTATGCCTTTGAAGCATAATTTTATTTTATTTTTCAATGTAATAAACTCCGTACATTTATAACTTATGCATTTTGTCATGACTTGTGTCTTTGAAACATAATTTCATTTTTTTTTTCATGCAAAAACTCCCTATATTTATAACTTATGTCTTTGGGGCATAATTTTATTTTTTTTTCCGATGCAATAAACTCCGTACATTTATAACTTATGCAATATCATGATTTGTGCCTTTGGGACATAATTTTATTTTTTTCACCCATGCAAAAAACTCCCTATATTTATAAGTTATGTCTTTGGGGCATAATTTCATTTTTTTTTTCTGATGTAATAAACTTTCCTACATTTATAATTTATGCCTTATGTCATGACTTGTACCTTTGGGGCATAATTTCATTTTTATTTCTCATGCAAAAACTCCCTATTTTTCTAACTTATGCCCTTGGGGCATAATTTCGTTTTTATTTTTTTATGCAATGAACTCCCTACATTTATAATTTATGCCTTATGTCATGACTTGTGTCTTTTGGACATAGTTTCATTTTTTTCTCTCATACCAAAAACTCCCTATATTTATAACTTAAGTCTTTAGGGCATAATTTCATTATTTTTCTGATACAATAAACTCCCTGCATTTATAACTTATGTTTTATGTCATGACTTGTGTCTTTGGGGCATAATTTCATTTTTTTTCTCCCACAAAAAAAACTCCCTATTTATAATTTATGCCTTTTGGGTATGATTTCATTATTTTTTTTTTCAATACAATAAACTCCCTACATTTATAACTTATGCCTTATGTTATGACTTGTGCCTTTGAAGCATAATTTCATTTTTTTTTCCTCATGCAATAAACTCTCTATATTTATACCTTATGCCTTTCGGACATAATTTTATTTTTTTCTGATGCAATAAATTCCCTACATTTATAACTTATGCCTTATGTTATAACTTGTGCCTTTGGGACATAATTTCATTTTTTTTCTCATGCAAAAAACTCCCTATATTTATAACTTATGTCTTTAGGGTATAATTTCATTTTTTTTCCAATGCAATAAACTCCCTACATATATAACTTATGTCTCATGTCATGACTCGTGCTTTTGGGGCATAATTTTATTTTTTTCTCTCATGCAAAAACCTCCCTATATTTATGACTTGTGCCTTATATTCTGACTTGTGTCTTTGGGGCATAATTTTTTTTTCTCCTATGAAAAAAATATTCTATATTTATAACTTATGTCTTATGCTATGACTTGTGTTTTTAAAACATAATTTCTTTTTTTTTTCCTCTCATGCAATAAACTCTCTATATTTATAAATTATAACTTATAACTTATGCCATAAGTTGTGCATTTGAGACATAAATTTCCTATACAATAAACTCTCAACATATATAACTTATACCTTATACTAAAACTTATGTTTTTGGGGCATGATTTTATTCACAGCAATTCTCTGACGAACAACTGCAGATGATGCCTCAAGAACAAAAACATATTTCTTCCTCCATTCAGAAAACCCTGAATGCGTTCTCAGTGGAGTCATCTCAAGCTTTGAAATCTTTCAAACAAGAAGAAAATCAAATTTCTTCTGCTTCTTCATCTTTGCCGACTCTTCCAACTGCATTCTCGAGTAGCAGTTCGTGGGACTTCACATAAGGATTACAACTCACTTACACTAGCTCGACTTGATCTTGACTCAGCCCGAGTCATATCACTTCAAACTTGGGTAGATCTGGTTGTAAAGGGCATTGGTAAATCGGATCTCAAACCAATGGAAACTGAGTTCCAAGCTGAGGAAATTGAAGGGCCGATTATCTCCGGGACGATTCCAAGGAAGCGGTGAGTATTTCTCACGAATCGAAATCGGTCACCACCGAGTCAAGTTTACATGGGGCAGAAATTCGCTTGCCATTTTGTTTTTTTAAAAATATTGGTGGTGTTTTTGTCTCATTTTTATTACTTAAGATATTAAAATGGTAAAATTAAAGACTACCAATTTAAAGAGCAAAATTTGAAGATCATCTCAAAATAAGAGTAATCGGCGCAAAAACTTGAATTTAAAATACATATAGTTTCATAGTACGACGAAGAATAAAATTAGCTATTAAACTAAAATAGATGAACAAATTTAACCCTTTTACCGTTAGTAACAGAAACGCTTTAGTTAGAACATCATTATTGTATCATTGTCTCAAAATCAAAAAAGATAAGTACTTGACAGGTTAAACGCCACATATTTTAAGATAAGAGAAGCTTACATATGTGTTTCCATGTTGTCATGATTATATGTCTCATATTGAAAATATTTCTCCACCTTGTTAAAATTGTTTTCCCTTAAACAATTCAAGCTTGCTTTTTTTCATGTTATTTCTACAAAGAAGTATATTCGTCATATATAGGACTGACATATATGGAAGATTAATTAGATTGTTAGCTCATTTATGTTTTTTTTTTAAAAGTTATATAATTTTTTTGTGAGAGATTTTTTTTATATCACTAAGAAATTTAAAAAAGTCATTTTCTTTATTTATTAGAAGTCAAAAAATCTCATTTTCTAAAAATTATGATGTTGTTATGATTAATGTCAGTATGAGTCAACACATTGTGTTATTTTGTTAGAGCTTCTAACACGAATAGATTGCTCATACATCAAAATTCGAATAAGGATTCGAGAATTTTTGTCGGCCAGGGTTCTTCCTTTATTAGCTCACTAAATAAGATCCACACTTATAATTTTGAGAACTTGCATTATCTAATTAACGGACTTTAGTTTTGTTATATAAATATAATTTTATTTTTAAAAATGTGACTGTAAAAATTATTGATACTCATATTATGAAGTACACGTGTGATAATATAAAAGTGAAAAATCTCATAATTAAAAGTTATTTTATGAAATTACCATTTAAAAGTTTATTGACTAAATCACCTCTCATCTGAAAAAAAAATTACTACAAGTTTCTATACATAAAATGAAAACTGTTAAATTAGGATCTTATTAAATGGCAAATTATGATTTTATGAACGTGTCGATTGTAAAGGATTTAATTACATTTTAAGTCTTCAATAATGTCATATTAAATGCTAGATAATATTTTTTCCATTTTAAAATAAGGAATATTTCATCGAACGATGAAGATGAGATATATTTTTGATATCCTTTTATACAAGAATTTAATATAAATAATTTATCATTAGTCATAATTGATAACAGAAGAAAATTAATCAAAAGATCTGATAACTAAATAATCCTCACCATTCGATGAAATAATTGACCTTGTATATAAAAGTCTCCCTAATTCGTTCAAATATGTTAATCATTTTTACAGATTCATTTTTTATATATTTGATACCATATATATTGTGGTTTTTAACTCACATACATGTACTTCTCTTATAGAATTCACGTTATTTAATACTAATTTAAAAAAAAAAATATATATATATATATATAATATAAAAAAAATATTTAAATTTTGTGATCTTAAATATATATTATGAATGATGATTAAATTAAATAATCACTAAATATAAAAAATAATTTTACTTTTAGAACAGTTTAAAATGAAAAGTAAAATACATAAAATGAAACAGGGGTAATATGCTTCTATTATAACCAGAAGAGATATGCTGCATTTTTACTTCTATTCTATAGGAGGAGATCCTAACCAGGGTTGTAAAAGGTAGTTTTGGAGCGGGCGGAGTAAAAATACATTGGGATGATTTGTAGGCAAAAGTATGGTGAGATATGTCTTATCAGTCTAGGTGTATGCTTAGGCTTTGAGTGATTGAGTGAGTTTTTATTTTGATGTCTAAGTCTAGAAAATTTCTCTTCTCATCAATTTAGGCATAGCTTAGGCCTTGAGTGAGTTTTTATTTTGATGTCTAAACCTAGAAAACCTCTCATAATTAAAAGTTAAAGTGCTAATCAAGTCTTTAAATTAATGTGCAAACTACTAAGTAAAAATGTACCATTCTTCATTACTTACTCTACTTTGATGCTTCTGGTTATACGTTCTTTCTTTGCGTTCTTTTTATTTTTACAAGTTAATTCATAAATTTCTACTCAATCTTTTTTAAGAGTCTAATTAGTCTTTTGCAATGAGCAGATTATGTTTGCATTTAATTGTTGATTTTAATTAACATTTCAAAATGAAACAGTTCTATATACATTTTCACTCATTTTATATTTTTTAATTTTTTTTATAATTTTATATGTAATTTTATTTTTTATATTATTTATTTTTATTATATTAATTTATAAAATATCAAAATTTGAATATCTAAAAGGCTTATATTCCACAACCTCGAAACTTACAACTCATTACACCCGTGGGTTTTGAAACATTAATTACTATTTGCAATGAATTAAGCTCATAGTAATGAAAAACACAAGAATTTCATAATGATTACCTGATCCTAAATTAATTTTTGAAACGCTTTTATCACTACTTTAGATACTTATCAATTATCATATGTCTAAGGGGATTCAAAAGTTTAGATATAAAAAAAATAATTAATTTTATTCTAACTTATTTTCATGATCAAATTCTAGCTACGGTGATTACCTTCCAATTATTTGATACTATACAAAGAATTTACATTTCTCTGTGTATAGTTCGATCAAAGTTTTAAAGTTAGTTTAATTTAGGCATGTACTAAAAAAATCTTCAATTCTTTTTTAATTGAAATCAACTATAAATTTCGTCAACACTTCATAGCTAAATTACTCGCAACTAAAATATTTTTTAATAATCAATCACATAATTGGATTAGTAAAAGGTTTTTCTATTTAATTACAAAATTTTTTCATCTCTAATTTTCATGGAAAGAGGGAGAGGGATAGAAAGAGACCTTCATAATGCCAACGCCATAGAACTAGACCATCTCGCTAGTAGGGGTATGTCCTTTAAATGGGCCTTCAAAGAAATCCCAGTGTCTAAATTTGAATGTCACAACAGGTGGACCTATATACACATTGATCACTTCCTGGGCGAACTCTCTAGGAAAGACTGACCGAATAGCATTGTTACACGATTCTCAACTCTCTCCATCTACTTTGTATTAGTTGAATTCATCTGGCACTGAACTCTTCAACGTGGAATTGTAATTTTTTCAGTTGTTGTATTTCTTCTGCTGATAGTCCATCTCTTCCTATTCAGTCCTCAACATATGTATTACTATCTTGAAGTATCAAGGACTTTTGAAGAAACTTTTACGTGAAAGTTTTAATAATTTAAAATATGTGCAATATTTTGATGATTCAGTTTTATTAAATGCAAATAGGTGAGTATAAATGTATAATAATTAAAAAAATACTCTTAACAAATTAAGATGTGAATGATTTAATTCAGATGTTCATTAAGTGAAAACAAACAACCTCGATGTGGTTGGTTCTTATAAAGCTTACCATTAACAAAGAACTTTTGAATTTTTCAAGGCTAATAGTTCTAAAGTTTTTTATGCAAGTCTTGTGAGTAAACTCCATTTTCCGTGACTTTATAATCTTTTTAACTGTTTCTTCGAAAGATCGTTCTGACCAAACCTTCAAAATCATAAATGAACGTATTATAGATTCAAAAAAAATTTGAAATAACAAAATGAATATTGTATTGACAAGAAAGATGATAAATATTAGTTTTTTTTTTGGTTCAATTTATATAACACTTTTTTCTTTTTAAATATATTTTAAAATAATATTTTTTCATATGCACTTATATATAGTAACTTATATATATATATATAGTTTTGTTTTAAATTTCTAAAATGATAATTATGCATACATATTGTGGAATAAATTTATTTTTTTCTCTTAAATATTATGCATATATCTTTAATATTAAAGGTGTGTTTGAAAATAATTAATAAATTTAGTTTTGAATTTCTGTAGGAACAATTATTTTGGGATTCTTTTTTATTTTAGCTAAAATGGGATGGAGGGGGTAGTACAAACCTTAGTCCTTCCTTGTTCAAAGAACTTATTAACATTGTCATAACTCGGAGGACCACCATGTCTCCACTCAATTTGATCTTCATGTAGGAACTGCCTATACTTATCACTAATTGTCACTTTATTCGTTTCCTTGTGAAAATATGTATAGTCATAATTGAATTTTATATCTGAATAGAATGACCTAAAGCTGAAAATAGAATCATATGACTTGCTATAACTGAATTCATAAGTAAAAGCTTATAAACTGATCATTGGGTCAAACCTGTTGAAAATATAATATCATGTGTTATGAACATATACAACTGAAATTATGAGGAACAATGGGAGACTCGTTTTAACCGACAATCACCATGTATGAGCATAGGATGATCCCACATCTTGCCCACGTGGAGGAAGGCCATCTTGAGCCTTGCCAGGGCGAAGGACGAGTAAGTTGTGATATCACAGTGTGCCCTTGGGCAGGGAGAAATGCTCTCTTGAGAGGCCTCAAAATATACCTACGTTGGCGCATAGTTTATGAGACAGGAAAACCTTGGAACCCCTAGCCTACTCGGTGCTAGACACTACTTCCAAAATATAGTGCTCATATAATCATATTTTAGAACATAGCTTGAATCTATACGTTTGAGGAGTCTTGACTCCAAAACATATACCTATCATTGGATCTTGTTAGCCTTGGCTAGATCATAAAACATGCTTGTATTGTGTAGGCTTGCCCAAATCTAAAAATCATGCATACTTGAAATAGACTTCATTAATCAAAATCATAAATTCATATATGGATCATTTGTAAACATTCATTCATACTAGATATCTCATCATACTTGAGATCATAGACCATAAGCTTGATGTTTCATGAACTTGCCTAATTGGGTATAATTTTTTAAAATTTAAAATCATGAATTTATAACCAAAAGAGATATAAAATCTTTCCATGAATCTTAAAACATACTTTGAAACATGAAGGGAATTGACCTATAAATAAATCATAGAGAATTTCATAAAATTAGGATAAAACCCCATAGGATCTTGAACTTGATCTAGAACTTGAATTCATAGATGAGGAGAATTTTGGGCATGAAAGTGGGAGAAACTTCCATTCATAACCCTACATACCGGGAGAACTGAATCTGCACTTGTCCTAGAAAGCCCAAAGGATTTTGAGAATTATAGGCTTGATCTTCAATGGAGAAGTCTTAGTCTTGCATGCATGGGAGAGGAATGGTTTAGAATAGGTTTAACCTTCTTAAAACCCTCCTAATAGAGCTTAAAACGACATAGTTCAGGGTTTAGGAGCTTAGGATTTATGAAAATATCCTTACTTAAATCGTACACAAATTCATATTGCCAGAAGTCACGACTCACACCATGAGCCATTCCTTGATACCACAACTCGTGGTTACCATTTGTTGTCACCACTGTTTTTACCAGACTTTCTGAAGTTTCCTACGGATTAGACCATGACTCATACCACCAACCTACGAGTCGTTAGATCCACCCGTGATCATTTTTTTCAAGATCCTCATTTCCTTCTTACGGGTGCAGGCCACGACTCGTTGTTTTCCACAATGGGTCGTATCATGATACGTACCTTCCAACCAAGGTAACTCAGTCCTCAAACCACGGTTCATTCTAAGAGTCGTAACATGATGCCACGAGCGTACCTTGACTCGTTGTCACTGAACTCCTCCTGCAGATTCTAACCACGAACAATTCCTACGAGTCGTACCTTCTCATAACGACTCGTAGCACGAGTTGTCCTGTGAAAAAAAATCTTCTCTTTTCTACTTAACACATTTTAAATCTCGAGTCGAGTCTTAGTAACCTTCAGGGTAGTACAATAGACTTATAAATTTATGTGACCCCTTGTTTCTTACCTTTATCAGCTTCAGACTCCTTTGCACCACTTGGAGTCTCAGTCAACTCAGCCTCACATTTAAGCTCATAGCAACCTCATCTTCCTCACCAATCTCAATTTCCTTCCGTCTTTTTAGCTCAACTATAACCGGCAGTGGGGATCAACTATGGTCTTTCCACTCCTAGCCATCACAGCCATACAATGACTATCATTCTTTAGATTTGGCACTATGTTACTAGGAAGTGTTCCCTTCTGCCTTTGGTTTAGGAAAGTAGACATTTGACCAAGCTGCTGCTTAATCTGTTAGATCGTTGTGGCATGCGATTCAACTTTCTGGCTCATGCCAGATATATCTCTTTGAATGTCCCTCAACTGATCATCGATGGATTTTACCTTCTTGAGCATCTCATCCATTATGTTCCCTAATTTTGAGGGCCCAGTCTCACCCTCACAAGCATTGGGAGGAACATATAAACCTAAGTGATCGTTGCGATATCCATCATTCTTTCTCTATTCTCCCTCTCGCTCACAACCTCGACTCCTATCCCTATACTCATTTCAATTATAGTTGACCCGATATTGGTTTCGACCTTGATTCTAGAACCTTGATGCCAAGGATCCTGTTCAGACCCTTGGGCGTTAGCACAAAAACCCGCCACCTGGTTGTTCAAGAAGTTTGCCTCCTCCTCAGAATCTGAATGCTCTTGCCCTAGTTCTTGACCCTAAGCTCCCACTGCATTTACCTTTCTTGCACGAGAGCCCATGATATGCTTAGTGAGCAGGTATAATGATTTCTGTATATGGGTCAGCTCCTAATCACGCTCCTCCTCCTTTCTGTGTTGACCCGCAGACTTACCAATAGCATACATACCTGCTACTGCTTCCATTTCCCTAGTGTATCAAGCACTGTTTGTCTTAGTCACTCTATCCAGAATAATGGTAGCTTGCTCCCAAGTGTGACTCATCAACACTCCTCCCTCTACAGTATCTCCTACAGCCTTTGTGCTGTTGTTCAAGAACTTGTAAAAATTTCTAAGAAACTGTCATCTGGAATTTTGTGGTTCGGGCACTTGGTCAGCTTCTTATTAAACCTCAACCATGTCTCATAAAGTAACTCCATTTTCAATTGTCGAAAATTATAAATTTCATCCTTTAACTGTAGCATCCTGGAGGGGGGAAAGAACCTTTCCAAGAAGGCCGATTTGAGATCCCTCCAGTTGGTTATAGAATCGTTAGGCAACTCCGATAACCAAAGTGTGGCCTCTCCAGTTAGAGAATAGGAAGAGTCTCAGCCGAATAGCATCTTGGCTCACCCCAGGTAATCTATACACCTTGGATATGCCAATAAAGTTCCTCAAGTGCAGGTTGACATCATTAGCTGCATTACCACCAAACACCCCTTTCATATTCAACAATTGTATCATGGTGCTAGTGATATCAAACTTTTCCCTAGTAGGCAAATATGGTGGTATGATGACTCCAGTTGACCTAGCTTCATTAATATCCGAGTCATCCTCATCATAGAACTGAGGATCATATCTTTTCCCTCGATTTCCCCTTCCATAGTGGCCAGCATTTACTACCTCCTCTGCAACATCTTTTGGTTCCTAAAGTGCTGCTAGCCGAGCTAACTCAGCTTAGTGAGCCTCTTCAACCAACTGTGCCTCTCTCTTCCTAGGGTTTTCCACTCTCCACAGAGTTCTCTCTAATTCAAGATCAAGAGGAATCAGGGGATTTTTGCTCCATCGAGTACTTGGCATTCACCAAGAGACAACCTGTGGATGTCAAAAACAAAAACAAAATGTAAATGAGGAAATAACAACTAAATGTTAAACACAAAAATTACTCTAATCCTAAGTCGTATTCCCCAGCAATGACACTATTTTTTTTTATAATACTCAAATCACATTCCTGTAAAAGTATGACGGGAATGTTGTCAATATATAACCAACAAAGGTTAGGGTTGATCCCAAAGGAAATATGATCAAGATATATAATGACGCTAGTATTTAAACTTTTAAGTTTGTTATCTCCTAAAGGGGGGTTTTGTAAAAGAAAATATGTAACAATGATAAGAATTGATTGTTGTTTATCAAGTTTATGCGAATAACTAGGGTAAGTGTTCCCCATGGATTCATGACTACTTTGGGTTTTACACTTGTGATCTATCCCAATGCTTACTTGTAGAACTGATAACTAGGGTTCATCCAAACGATTGGTTCGTCCCTATTGAATGACTATACTCAATCACCAGATTAGGTCTCATGAGTGATTTCACTTCAACCGTTACCAATTTGTTCCAAATTAATTCTCCTGCCATCGAATCTCAAGTCATACAATGACCTCTAAAGATCAAGGCTTTATTGTAATTCTCTTTTCCTAATCTCTACTTCTCTAGATTCAAGCAAGTAAAGAATTCGGGCAAGTCCTTACATTGCACTCCGTTAAGAAACATTAAAGATGAAAAGAATATAATACAAAAATTTAGAATTGGTTTAGATTCACTTTGTGCAACCCTAGTTCGTTAAAATTCACCATGGTTTCCACAACCCTAGTTGTGGAGGTTTTAGCCTCTCATGGTTATAAGAGAATTATAAGCGTTCATATACAAACACATAATTTAGAACTTATGAAGATGATTGGAAGAAAACCCACTTAATTGTTGCAAGAATTTAGAAAGAACAATGAGAAAATAAATTCAAGAAAGTCTTCAAAAGTTGTTCTCAATAAACCCCAAAACTTGAATAGAAAATCAACAACAATTCTTTCTAACCAATTTCCAACTTCTTTTGACCAAAAAAACCTAAAAAGTACTTATACATATATTAAGAACCTTTTTTCTAAGTAAATAGAGAAAACTGCTGAGCTGCCGTCGACTTCACTTACGACCCGTAATAGGATTGTACAAGTCGTACCTTCACTCGTACGTTGGCTAGCAACTTCTATTTTGGGCTAAGTATTGGAAGCTGGTACGTCTCGTACCATGAACCTACGAGTCATATGATTCTGTCGTGAATTGCTACAACGAGTTTTATCATCCTATGAATATTTTCACGAGTGGCTTGGTGTGACTCGTACCTTAGTCCAACAACCTATGACATCTAGTCATACCTTGAGATCTGCCAGTATTCAATTCTTCCGAACTTTTCCATGGCTCCTTGGTACGGGTCCTAGGTAGATCTCACGATTCGTGGTTACTACCCATACCAGGATACTTGGCCTATGCAACATCTTCTGAAGTTTTATACAACTTCTGTGGTACATCTCGTACCAGGATGGTACGACTCATAACATGAGTAGTAACTTGCTTTTGCCTCAACACATTTAATCTGGGCTTTTTCACGACTCTTAGTACGGCTAGTACCAGGATAGTACGGCTCATACTGAGGTTCATACTTAGCCATTTTTATGCATTTTCTCCATCTTTTGTATAATTCAACTCCGATATCTATTTTTTCTGAAAATAAAGTAAAACTGCATCATATCCATATAAAACACATCTAAGTCCATGCTTATTTTTTCAGCTTTAACCGTTGAAAGTGCTGTAATCCCACAAAACATCAAGCATCTCCTTTTTTTACCAAAAAGAATTTTTTTTTTATAAATGGTTGTTGGGTCCATTAAAAGTTTAAAAGAAGAGAGAGAAAGAAAGAGAGAAAACATACAAATTTGAGGCTCTCACTAGCTCAAATGTGTGAAATACACTGATTTGTAATGTCATCATGAGATATTCATAAGATACACTTTTACCAAATTCAAGTGTCTATCTGGTCATTGACTAAGTTTGAGTGACTATTTTATAAATTCTGCTAAGTTTAATGGGCTATCTAGATATTTAGCCTTTATTTGGTACATAAAACTTGCAAGTTGTTTTGTTCATACTGTTTGGATTAAAACTGGACCAAAATTACAAGAAAAGTTATACCAAAACTAGACCAAAAGTCCAAAAATACTCTACTAAAACATCACAACATCTTGCACTATACCGCGTAAGGTCATCTCTAATCGCTGCTATGCAAATTTGAGAATGTATTCTCACTATTGAAGAGAGAATCAAAAAAAGAAATTTAGACCTTATACCGAACATATATGCACAATAAAGAATAAAAATTTTCTAATCTCCTGTAGCCTCTCGAAGATAAGTAACGGATGTCTCTGGACCGATCCACAAGACTCTACTAGACTCTGCTCTTGTACTTAGTAGAACCTATGAACCATACTCTGATACCATATTTGTCACGATTCAAAATTCCATTGAGCTGTGAGGGCACCCATCATCCCCATAGGCGAACTCCATTCTTTTATTAATCATTTAATAATATAAGTGATGCCGAAGTAATGGAAAAGAAGCAACTAACTTCTATCAGTATGAAATAGAAAAGTCAAAAATCAAAACAACCTCAAGACCTGGAGACATTAGGAGTAATAGAATTATTCAATGTCATAGTAAATACTTGGGTTTGATTCCAAGTAACTACATTTTTATGTATATTTTTAAAAAATTGACCTATGATTTTTTTAATAAAATATTTATTAAAATCAGTGGACTGAGTTTACTTTCCCTCGATTTTGACCGACCCTGTCCACCGATTTCATGGATATGACCCTTACCAAATAGATGATGCACGGTCGGTTGATTTTCCTTAGAAAATCGACTCAGTCCGTTGGATTTGGCCTATTTTTTAATAGTGGACTATATCATTATCATAATTCTTACTCTATTTGTCTTAAATTATTTATCGTAATATTTTTAAAAATAGTTGTCTCAAATTATTTGTCATTTTAGAAGTTTAAAATAAAATTAATTTTCTATATTATCCTTAATAGTAATTATTTTTGAAAACTACAAACACCTTAAGATTGCATATAAATAGAGTGAATATACAATGAAGAGAAATTATATTTTAAGTAATAAATAAAAAAAATTAATTAATATTCTTTTAGAAAATATAGGCCAAACACATATACAACCCCTTAAACTTTTTCTTATTTTTTATTTTGGCACTCCTTAGTCTTGTCCCATTTTAACCCTTCAACTCTATTTTTCATGTTTCATTTAAACACAAAATATTAATTTATATATTTTCATTATTTTTATTTATAATCTTCAACTGCAATTTTAATCTTTAAAAATCAACGTCCATCCGTTAATTTTTATTAAAAAAACAGCGGACGTCTGTCGATTTTTTAATTTTTTTTATGGTTTCTGCTCATTTATGTAAAAAAAAAAAAAGAATAACTGACAAAAGTACGCCAAATTTTTTTTTAAAAATTCATTGACAAACCAATGGAGTTCGTTGAATATTAGTGTTTTTTAATAGTTCTATTAGCAACATATCAAAGTCTTTTTTTACCTGTATTGAAGATGAGTTCTTTTTACCCTTATTGGAGCGAGTTAAAATTAGAAAGTGAGGTATTTGGGTTAAAGTCAGATGACTTAAATGATATGAAAAAACTACGTGGTGATTTTTAATTAATTAAATATTTTGTAATTTTCTAAAAATATTTATTAACATTCGTTGAATAATTTACATTAAATAATATTTTAGTGTTTAAATGAAATATAAAAAATAAAGTTGAAGGATTAAACAAAAATAATATAGAATGCCAAAATAAAAAATAAGACAAATTTAAGAAATTCTGTGTCTTTGTCCCTTTTAAAACTCATTAAGATAGATAGATTCATAGCTATTGCGTACCAATAACACTTTGTGATATTTATTGCTCATAGGTAGGAGCGTCCCCATTCGGGTTCAATTGATTTTTTGCTAAAAATAAAATTAAACCAATTAAGTTAGTTTTTTAAATTAATATTATATTAAATTAATTGAGTAGGTCTTTCATCATTTTAATTTTTATCAAGTTTTTCAGTTTATTTAATTTTTATTGGTTTCTTTAATTATAAAATATATATATACATATATATATATATATATATATATATATATATTTCCTAACACATATTAAATTAATTATATTTCAACATAATACTATCAAATCAATTACATTTTAAAAAAAGGAAAATTTATATCTATAGATAGGCTTTTCAAAAAAAAAAGAAGAAAGATTCACATCCCTAGACTTTTTATAAAAATCAAACATATTTACAACATATATACATATATTTATACACATACACACAAAATAACTAAATTAAGGTCAAAATTTGGTCATAATTAATAGTTCGGCATGTTTGGACAAGGGATTAGCATAATCTAGTGGTAAGATAACCTTACATAGAGGTTGCATGCGGAGGAGTTAACAAATAGCTAGCTACCTAGCTAGCAAAAGTCAATCATGTTTAGTATAATTTGTCATGCTTTTGTATAATCCATTAATACAAATATTATTTTGGCTATATACTTTCTTTTGACACGAAATTGTTAAAATTCATATAGAAAATTGGAAAAATTAAAAAAAACATATAATTAACAAATTTACATTGTAAAAATATAGCTCAAAATTTACTTTGCAATTCTGTAGCCCAAAATAAAATAAGTCCATCTCTGATTTCTGACAGGAAAAATTTGATATACAATAATATATATTTGTATACAATATTATACAAATTTTCTTAATGTTTAAATACTCGATATACAATGTTATACAACTAGTATACCTAGTATACAAATATTACATAAAATTATAAGAAGTATTTCTACACTCATATATAATATTATACACAAAAGACTATATTATACACAAAAGACTATCTTCGTCTTCTTCCTCGAATCCAAGCATTATATCCATCCAAAACACCTAAAAAACTACATCAAATCACCTTTAATTTCAAATTTA
Organism: Datura wrightii; assembly: GCA_035772735.1. Classification (NCBI taxonomy): domain Eukaryota; kingdom Viridiplantae; phylum Streptophyta; class Magnoliopsida; order Solanales; family Solanaceae; genus Datura; species Datura wrightii. Next base: position 23,334,520 of record JASDFA010000004.1, on the reverse strand, counting down.
GACTCCTCAATATGTACCCGAGCTTTTACAACAATACTCACTTGAAACAGAGCTAATATGCAAAAATTCAATTTTCAAACTTTGAAACTTCGAGCTTCAATAATGGACGTATATGGAATTTCTACAAGCCACATTTCTTTTTTTTCCTCATAAAAATCAATAGAACAGAAAAAGAAAGAAAAACGAGAACGCAAAGGAAGAAAAAACGAAAATGGAGGAAGAAATCATATTTCGGGTCAAATATTTTTCAAATGGCTTCAAATTATGTTTGATCTCCTACGAATTTCAACTATGAAACTCTATTCGAAATGGGTCAAATCTTTATCAAATGATTTCAAATTTTAACCACGATTTTGAAATGACACCACAACAAATCATAATTATCAATTTGTTAAGATTTCCAATAAATTTAAAATCTATTTGTGATTTTCAAACTTTTAAGAATTGCAATAATGAAGTTTTAAAATTTTAATTTAATTTTTATTTAATAATTAATATTTAAATTTATAATAATAAAAAATATTTAAATTTACATATAATATGTATGGATCTAAATATAAAAATTATGAAAGAAGTAGAATGAAAAAGAAAAAAAAGTGACAGAAGCAACTGAAAAACAAAGAAGAATGAAGAAGAAATAAGAAGAAAAGAGAAAAGAAAAAAAAGCAATAGAAGAAAAGAAAAAAAAAGAACGAAGAAGTGGAAGGAAGAAATTACAGAAAAACAAAGAAGAAGAAGAACGTAAAAGAAAAGGGCAAAAAGTTACATTATATATATAACATATTTAAATAGGAAATAAATAAATTCTATTTTTTAAAAATCCTATTTGGGGTGGATTTAAAATGAATTAGAATTAAGAAATAATAATAAGCTAATAAAAAGGACTATCTTAATATGGGTTAAAGGATGAAAAGTAAATTTTAATTTATATTGAAATTGAACTAAATTATATAAGAAGTTAAAATATGGGCTCATTTTGATAGAATTGTTGCCTCACTTGATATACAATATAATTTTTTTCTAGAAAATTTATATATAAAACATAAAAGAACTTTATAGAGTGATTTTATTATATTTAAATTATAACCGAGTATAAGAAACAGTTTTAGTATTTATGAATTTGCATCACTCGTTTGATCTCTATAAAATTATATTTGATGTTTTGCACAAGTTTCCTTCATTTATGAAGTTGGTTATACTTGTAAAGTTGGTATTTTGCACAAGTTTCTTTTATTTATTTGGGGTCAAATACCTAGATAACCCATTAAATTTGACAGGTTTTGTAAGCTAGCCACTCAAACTTAATTAGTGACCAGATAGACACTTGAACTTGGTAAAAGTGTATCGTTTAAATATCCTTATATATAAGATCAAGAGGGTGAATTACACTTTCTTATGATATATTAAGTAAATCAGTTGTTATATGACACTTGTAAATTAAATTATATATATATATATATATATACACTGTATGTATGTATGTATAAAAGTTTACACCCATCTCCCAAGCCTATGAATCTCTTCCTTTCCATTCTCTTTCTTTGTCTCCCTCACATTTGTAACTCTATTGATGTTTGTTCTAAGTTATTTTATATTAAAGAGATTAGTGGAGATAGAATCAATATATTTTTCCGTTAATTTTTTTTCTGCTCCAAAAAATAATTTCCTCATGTAAGCTGTCATGGTTTTCAGCTATTTAAAAGTGGTCATAACACACGATTTGTTATAATTTTTCGTAGTTTGAAAGTAACATGAGAAATACCTACAATCTATTATAAACTTCGTGCCATGATCTTGTCATTTTGGTTCCATTTCTTTGTTTTTGATTTTGTCAAAGAATATATCTCCAAAAAGCTTATGTTTACTATAACATATTAAGCGTTGATTTTTGATTTTTTTAAAATTGCTTGTTGATTTCTCTATACACAACCGTTGCTCAAATTCTTCTTTGTCAATAGTGATGATTTACTATATAAGCATTTCTTTTTTTACCAAGAAGAAGAAGATTCTTTATAAATGGTTGTTGGATCCATTAATAGTTTGTAGAGAGAGAGAGAGAGAAAACAAACAAATTTGAGGCCCTCACTCGCTTAAATATGTGTGAAATACACATGATTTGTCACGTCATCGTGAGATATCCATAAGATACACTTTTGCCAAGTTCTAATGCCTATCTAGTCATTGACTAAGTTTGACTGACTATTTTACAAATTCTGCCAAGTTTAAGGGGCTATCTAGATATTTAGCCTTTATTTGGTGCATAAAAATTGCAAGTTGTTCTTGTTTATGCCATTTGGATTAAAACTCGACCAAAATTACAGAAAAATTATACCAAAATAGCCAAAACTAGACCAAAAGTCCACCAATACTATATTAAAATAGCACAACATCTTGCACTATACCGTGTAAGGTCATCTCTCGTCTCTGGTATGCAAATTTGAGAACGTATTCTAATCATCGATGAGAGAATCAAACAAAGAAATTTAGACCTTATAGGGACAAATATGCATGTTAAAGAATGAAAATTTCCTAAGCTCCTGTAGCCTTTCAAAGATAAGTAACGGACGTATCTGGACCGATCCACAAGACTTTACTCTTGTACTTAGTGGGACCTATGAACTATACTCCGATATCATATTTTCACGATTCATAATCCCATTGAGCTGTGAGGGCATCCACCATCCCCACAGGCGAACCCCATTCTTTCATTAGTCATTTAACAATATAAGTGATGCGAAGTAAGGGAAAGAAGCAACTAACTTCTATAAGTATGGAATAAAAAAGTCAAAAATCAAAACAACCTCAAGACCTGGTGATACTAGGAGTGATAGAAATATCCAATGTCATAATAAATACTTAGGTTTGATTCCAAGTAGCTACATTTTTATGTATATTTCTGAAAAATCGACCCACAATTTTCTTTTAAAAAATATTTTATTAAAACCGGTGGACTGAGTTTGCTTTTTCTTGATTTTAACCGACCCTGTACACCGAATTTCTGGATATGACCTTGGACAAATCGATTGTCATGACCCGAGCTGAGACTCCGGACCGAGACACGGGATCTAGAACCACGATGAGTCCAAATCGACCCGTGGCATGAATATAGCGGCTAAAGAACATAAATTAGTGAAAACTGATAAACTAAACATGAACAAGAAGAAGTCTACACACATAATAATCATAAATCGAGTCAACACTGACAAGCTAAGTTTCTATACATTGTCTGAAAAGCCTCTAACATAAATGATGAGCTGATGGGATAACTTCCCCAACTAACTCGATAAAAGTCTGTAACAGAAATAACAAAATAACAAACTAAACTGAGTGTCCTCGAAAGATGAGGACTCACCAATACAGCTACACTAGACGAATACAAAAGCAGGACTAATGGCGCGGCTGAGTCTGATCCCATACAGCATAGAATATGCGGTCAGTACTTTGAATGTACTAAGTATGCAAGGTAAATAAAATGGACTAGTAAAATACATAAGAGTTCATAAGAGTAGGACAGTTCAAAACGTGAAGTAATAATTATAGCTTAAACATGAGGGTTCAAGGTTATCAAAACCATTCATAAACTAGTCATAATCGTAATCATAAGAGAAACCTTGTGAGAATATAACTTGAGACAAAGTATCATAATCATGATCATGCATAAAACATAAGGAACAAGGGAAAGACTTGTCTTAACCGGCACCATCATGATATAACTTACATGATGCCCCAATTATATCGCTCTAGTGGGCAGAGTCGTCCCAGGCTTTCCAGGCAAGGGACGTACATAGCGTGATATCACTAATGAGATCCACTTAAAGTCCAGGGACCCACCTAGAGTCCATGAATATAAACCTACATTGACGGTAGTTTTGAGATCACGGAGTTTATCTGAATGTCGGGCCTACTCGGTGCTAGACACTTCTCCTAAAAATATGCACATGAAGGCTCATATAACAATCATGAAATAATACATGAAATTCATAGCTAGCTAAATCATAACATACTTGATCATACTTGAAATACATGATTAGCCATGAAAGAAGGGCCCGTGAGTTGGCCAAAATCATAAACTCATAAATCATGAAGAACATACATGCTTGAAAAATCATCATACTTGAGATTTATAAATTCATGAAGAGTACTTGTAGGAAATCATATCATAAACTATAAATCATAAATTAGGGCTTATGAGAATCAACATCATAATAGAATCATAAACTTGACTTTTCATGAAGCTTGCATAATTTGGCATGATTTTCTAAAATTTGAAATCATAAATTAATAATCAAAATAAGAATACAATCTGCCCATTGATCTTAAAATGTGATTTGAAATATGAAGAGAACTGATCTATAATTAAATCATAGAGAATTTCATGAAAATGGAATAAAACCCCAATTGGATCACACTTGGATCAACACTTGAATTCATGAGCTTGAGGAGAAATTTGGGTATGAGAGTGAAAGAAAACTCCCATTCATATATATCCCTACATACCTGGGTAATCCGATTCTTAGCTTGACTTGGAAAGCCCAAGAGATTTGGAGGAGAATTGGAGGATTGCTAAGTTTGATCTTCAATTGAACTCTCTAAACTTGTATGCATGAGAGTTGAATAAATTAGAATAGGTTATACTCCCTTAATACACTTTTTTCAGGGCTTAAAACAACGTAGTTTAGGGTTTAGAAGCTTAGGATTTATGGAAATACCCTTAATGAATTCGCAGAAAAAAATTAATCTATCAGCTGTCACAAATCGTACCACGAGTCGTACAATCCTCTTACAACTCGTGGTATCCTCTCGTACTGACCAGTTCCAAAACCTCTAACCCTCTGAATATTTTCACGAATCTTACTACGATCGATAATACAGTTCTATCAGTCGTACTATAACTCGTACCACCAATCACTATATAGCCCTCAAAGACTTGCTACGACTCCTGATCATGGGTTGTACCCACATACTATGACTCATAATGGGGACTCATGGTCTGGGGAACAAAAATCTCTAATCTGATCCATGGGTCTTCCTACGACCCGAACCTACAACTTGTAGGTTAAGTCGTACTGAGGCAAGAATGCAGATTTTCTATTTAACCTCTCATCCAGTCTTAGGAACCTTCAGGGAATTACAATATCCCCCCTTTGAAAACATTCATCCTTGAATGTAGACAACTAGGGAAGGAGACTGAATTCTCAAATACTAAATATCTGAGGCTAAAAACTGACAGAGTGACTGCCTCCGAATTGATATATATGACTGAATTGAATTCATGAATCACATATACATGTACTGACATAAAAGAAACTGAGAGACATGAACTAAACGTGAAACTGAATAGAATATTAAGGAGGAAACTGATACCTCATGCTGGAACTAAGTTGGAAAGGAATAAATGCGGGTATCTAGCCATCATATCTGCTTTGGCTTCCCACATAGCTCCTTCAACAAGCTGATTCCTCCACAAGACTTTCATCAAAGCTACTTCTTTGTTCCTCAACTTTTGAACTTGACGATCAAGGATCTCAACTGCTATCTCCTTATAGATAAGGTAATCCTCCACACCTACGCTCTCAACCGGGACAACCAAAGTCGAATCATCAATGCACTTCTTCAACAATGATACATGAAAAACTGAATGTACTGAAGCCAACTCCGCTGGTAGCTCCAACTCATAGGCCACCTTGCCAACACGTCTTAAAATCTAGTAGGGACCAACATTTGGGGACTAAGCTTTCCTTTCTTTCGGAACCTCATCACTCCCTTCATGGGAGATACCTTCAAAAACACCCAATCATCAACTTCAAACTCCAGTTCTCTCCTCATACCAGCATAGGACTTTTGACGACTCTGAGTTATTTTCAGCCTTTTTCTTATAACCTGAACTTTCCCCATAGCCACATGAACTGAATCTGGACCTATCAATGCAGTCTGACCTACCTCAAACCAACCAATAGTGATCTACATCTCCACCCATAAAGAGCTTCAAATGGAGCCATCTAAATATTGGAGTGATAGTTGTTATTGTGGGAAAACTTGAAAAAAGATAAATGATCATCCCAACTACCTTTGAAGTCAATCTCACATGCTCTCAACATATCCTCGAGAGTCTGAATGATCTGTTCATCCTGACCATCCATCTGTGGGTGAAAAGCTATGTTAAGCTTGACTGAGTGCCGAGTCCCTTCTAAAACAACATTCAAAACTATGAGGTGAACTGAGTACCTCTGTCTGAAATGATGGACAGGGAAACTCCATGCAATCGAACTAACTCCTGAATGTATAATTTAGCATAATCCTCCACTCAGTCGGTAGTCTTAGCCGGTAGAAAATGCGCTTCTTTAGTCAACCTGTCTACAATCAACCAAATAGAGTCATACTGTAGATGTATGCGAGGTAACCCTATGATGAAATTCATATTAATCTCTTCCCACTTCCAAGTGGAGATATTGGTGTCTTGTAGCACACCTCCTGGTCTTTAATGCTCCACTTTCACTTGCTGATAATTCTGACACTTAGTTACAAACTTTGCTATGTCCTTCTTCATGCCATTCCACCAGTAGACTTTCCGTAGGTCATGATACATTTTGGTGGCACCTAGCTGGATAGAATAAGGAAAACCATGAGCCTTATGCAACATCCGCTCTCTCAAGTCATCGACATTTAGAACATAAAAAAGACCCTGATATTGAAGTCACCATCTCCCCCTTGGGAAAAGACCTCCACCTTCTAATTCTGAACCGCTTCCTTCAACTTTACCAAAATAGAATCCTCATCTTGCCTATCCTTGAACTCAGTCACCAAAGAAGATTCTGAACCATTCTGAACAATGACACTACCATTTGTCGAATCAACAAGGTGAACTCCTAGTCGTGAAAGCCGATGCACATCCTTCACCAACTCTTTCTTTCCATCTTCCATATGAGAAATACTCTCCATAGAAAGCCTAATAAGGGCATCACCACTACATTGGTCTTGCCTGGATGATAAAGGACACTCATGTCATAGTCTTTGAGCAACTCTAACTATCTCCTTTGTCGCAAATTCAAATCCTTTTGGGTGAACACATACTGTAAGCTCTTGTGGTCTGTAAACACAACCACATGGACCCCATACAAATGGTGCCTCCAAATCTTCAATGCGACCACCACCGTAGCCAACTCTAGGTCATGCATCGGGTGGTTCTTCTCATGAGTCTTAAGCTGTCTAGATGCATACACAATGACCTTACCGTTCTGCATCAACACACACCCACAACCAACCCTAGAGGTATCACAATACACAACGAATCCATCTGTTCCGTCTGGGGCTGAAGTGAATCGAGTCTTTAACTCCTGAAAACTCTTCTCACAGGTATCCAACTATTGAAATTTGACTTTCTTTTGGGTCATCCTAGTCAATGGTGCTGCAATGGATGAAAATCCTTCAACAAACCTCCTCTAATAGCCAGTTAAAACCAAAAAACTCCCGATATCTGAAGGATTAACTAGTCTAGGCCAATTCTTTACAACTTCTATCTTTTGAGAGTCCACCTGCACACCCTCGCTTGACACCATGTGGCCCAAAAATGTTATCGAGTCCAAAATCAAAGCTAAGGAGCACGTATTGAGCTTAAGTGTGGGGTCGTGTGACCTATGAATCAAAGAGACATCCTGCTAGCTAGGCCCTAGAGGGCCTCAGGGAGTATTTCTCATCCATGTCTTTTTTTATTTTATAGATGCTTTGAGGACAAAACATGACTTTAAGTGTAGGGTAAGGGGATATCTTCCGAAAATTTGAGGTTAAGGGTGAGTATGCCATCATATTTTTATTTGAAAATTTTAAAAAATGGCATAACTCATCCACCCTTTGGTGTTTCTTATGGCCTCGGTTCTTTTTCGAAGGGGAGACCTCTGAACCGGGTAATTTTTTTAATTTTTAGGAGTAGTTTTAATTTTTTTCTTAGGAGTAAAAAAGGACTTTCCCGATGATGGATGGTTGACAACCGTCTTGAGGTAAATTAGTCATTAGGTACTGATGTGCTATGAGTTTACAGCACTTTCGATGCTCAAAACTAAGAAAATAGTATGAACTTAGATGTGTTTATATGGATGTAAGACTCTTTTTCCTTGATTACAGGAAAAATAGGTGTTGGAGAAAGAATATGAAAAAGATAGCCTAAAACTGCAGAAATGGGCTAAACTTACAGTCTCAGTACGAGCCGTTTCGAAGATCGTGAAAAGTTTTAGATGACTGAGTTGTGAAGAGTGCATCCTACGACTCTTAGTACGAGTCATACAATGCTTGTACGAGCCGTAGCACTGAGTCATGGAAATATTCAGAAGAATTGCACAAGAGGCTAACTCCTGACACGGATAGATAGTACGAGTCGTGGTGGCAAGGTACGAATCATACCGTCACACTTGTGACAAACTTCAAAAAAATTAAGGATTCTTAGAGTCAAGCCATGGAAGAACAGTACGACTCGTAGGAAGCAGGTACGAGTTGTACCAATGCCCAACACTTAGCTAAATTTCAGCAAGCCAAGGACATACGGATAACAGGTACGACCCGTACAATCCTACTACTGGTCGTAGGATCTATCGTGACTCAGACGACACCAGATTGGAAATTTACCCTGTTAGCTTAGGAAAAGAATTCTTATGTCTGTATAAATACTTTTTATGTTTTATTTTCATGAGGAGATGTTAGAGAACAAGAGAGAACATCGAGACAACATAAAATTGAGTTGATTAGCTTGTGATCAACCTTTTCTTGATTTCTTCTTGATTTTTATAAATTGTTCTTGAGTTATTTCGGATATAATCAAAGAGGTTTTTCTCTCATATACAATTGTAGGTATTGATTTATGTGTTTAATTATGAATGCATATCACAACCTTGTAACTATGAGAGGCTAAAACCTCCATAACTAGGGTTGTGGGAACCATGATGGATTAATGATCTAGGGTTATACAAAAGTGATTAAAAACCAATGCAAAATCCTTGTATTGTATTCTATTCATGCTTAAACATTTCTTAAAGGTGTACAACATTAGGACTAGCCCAAATTCTTTACTTGCTTGAGCCTAGAGAGGTAGATATTAGGAAAAAAAAATTACAACAAAGCCTTGATCTTGATGATCATTGTATTAACTTGAGTTGTGGTCGCAGGAGAGTTAAATTTGGAAATTATTAATAACAGATAGTTTGAAATTGTTACACCCCGTAAGTTCTTGAAACTTAGTTGGCCTATTCGCATGTTGGTTAAGAGTTTTAGAATGCCATACGTGCGAGAAAAGGGCCTGGGGAGAGACCGGACAAGCGCAAAGTCGGAGCGTCGCAAGGCAAATATGACTTATAAATCGCATTCGACAAATGCGACTTACAAATCACATTCGACAAATGCGACTTAAAGGCCCCAAGTATATAAGGCTCCCACTTCATTTTAAATCATTTTCCCTTCATATAATTTCCAGTAAATGAACAAAAATAGAGGGGAACAAAGGGTTTGATTAAATTTCCTTCAGTTTACACCGTCAAATGCACTCGAAACTCGAATTAACTTCGGGTAGCGAACTATAAAGCTGAAGAGAGCATTCTTGTGGAGTTAGTTTCGCGAAATTCGACCGGCGAATCGTCATCACGCCGAGCTAAGTTGGGAGAAATAGCTGAATACTAGCCGAGCTACGCCAGTTAATCAGAAAGCCGGCAGTTGAAGTATGTAAAGCCAGTTTCTTTTGGCAAGCTAGTAGTTCCAGTATAGCAAAATAGTACAAATTCTAGTAGAATGTTTCAGAAGCCGTATATTATATTCAGTATGAGTTCAATAAGCATGTTAGAATTATTATACAGTGTTCAACATGAAACTCAGTAAAACAGTATTATTCCTAGCAGAATATTCCAGAAATATTATTTCAGATTCAGTATATTTCAGTATCAGATTCAACATATTTTAGAATCAGATTCAACATATTTCAGTGTCAGATTCAGTATATTTCAGTATGAGATTTAGAATAGAATACTAGAATATAAATATTATTATCAGATTCAGTATATATATATTACATGCGGTTATTGCTAACTATAGAGATATGATTGTTCTGTGTTGGGCACCCTTAGAGCTTCCATGACCGCCCCAGGGTTAATAGCTGTGTCGACTCGCCCGCTAGAGGGTGAGGATACTTCGCTCTATGGAGTGGCATACCGTCCGCCAGCGGACAAAGATGGGATGCAGATTCCCCAAAGCAGGCTGATCAGCACTATACCACACCCCCTGTCGAGCGCTTGCGCCCGGGGTGCAGATTACAATTTTCAGATTACAGATTACAGATTTCAGATTTCAAGAGTCCTCCGGACTCAGATACAATTATAGTCAGGGGCCCAGCGAGCCCAAGTTGCATACCCAGGGTGCCGACAGGATGCTCATAGTTACTAGGTGGATGGTATGACCCGGGTAGGGGTATATAGATTATGTGTTGGTTGGTACCTTACGGCTTGTGGGGGCTGGTAAGGTTCTTGTATGCTATGTTGTGTTAGTTATTAATAAATAGAAAGTAGACCGCTATGTTATCAGGTATGACTCTTACTCTCTTCAGTAAAGTTACGCTCTTTTCAGTCAGTCTCAGCCCGTCTCCTATTACTTCAGTATCTATCAGTATTGTTGTTTGCTTTCAGTTATTTTCAGTTATTGCTTTGCATACTCAGTACCAGTAGTACTGATGCCCGTTTTAGGGCGCCGCATTACTTGCCTGCAGTTACTCATAGACGAGGAGTAGATCCCTCGTAGTTCCAGCTAGCGTACAGAGTCTTCAGCTTCTATCATCCGAAGCTTGACAGCTAAAGGTTTACTTCCCTTTTTGTTTGTACAGTATGGGTAGGCCGGGGCCCTGTCCCGACCATCTTATTATTCTTAGAGGCTTGCGGATTGTATATTCCCTGTGGTTAGTTGTACCGGTCGTGTGAAGCCATGTGTACGTTTCAGTTTGCATGTGATGGGCGTGTGGGGCCTTGTTTAGTTGTCAGTTGGTGACCTTGTCGGTCACAGATCAGGTAGCACTTGATTCTACTTTTTAGTGATAACTAGTCAGCATGGTGGCCTTGTTGGCCCACATAGGTTCCCTTATGTTCAGTTGTACTGGGTAGCTGTTATATTCCTACAGGTGGCTATAGGCCTTGTCGGCCAGAGGCTGTATTTACAGCCATTATATAGCCCGTTGTTTTCATAAATCCAGAATTAGAGCCAGCCTGGCACCAGAAGTGCTTTGGCTCGGTAGTCCAGCAGTCTAGGTCCTAGAAGGGCACCAAGTGCCAGTCATGCCTCCCAAGGCGGGGCATGACAAACTTGGTATCAAAGCAGGTCGTATCCCAAGGAGTCTACAAGTCGTGCTAAGTAGAGTCTTGTCTATGGATGTGTTGTGCACCACATACCATAGGCAGGAGGCTGTAAGGCATGATAGGATGGTTACTCTTTCTTCACATTTAGTCGTGCCATAGAGCAGTACAATATAGGGTTGAGTCCCTAAAGCTTACTATACTCTTTGTTTACAGGTAAAATGTCAGATCAGCGACATCCTATCACAGGTCGAAGATTGGATACAACAGCAGGAGAGGGCACCAGCAGGATGCCCCAGTCTCGATTAGAATCAGCCCGATCTGAGGGTAATACAGAGGCATCATCCCGACCTTCTCAGCAGTCTCCACCCCATCAGGAGTCACTCGGGACGACACCACCTCCTACAGTTCCTATACCTACACCATCTGACCAGGAGGTCAAGAGTGTCATAGTTATGTTAGCGCAAATGATGGCTATTCAGCGCCAGTCAATGCCACCTACAGCTGCAGAGTCATCAGGTGGGCCTGGTAGTTCGAGGGTCTGAGAATTCCTGGCACTAAGTCCCCCATAGTTCATAGGGTTGGATCGGACAGAGGACCCCCAGGACTTCCTGGATCAGATGCAGAGGATTTTCCAGGTAATGCATGTTACATCTACAGAGTCGGTCGAATTGGCGGTATTCCGACTGCGGGATATTCCTGTGTTGTGGTATGAGAGTTGGGAAAGGTCTCGCGGGAGAGATGTTGTCCCACGACCTGGTCCAGCTTTTCAGAGTCCTTCCTGGACCTTTATCTACCACGAGATCCGACAGGCCCGGATGGACCAGTTTTTACACCTGGAGCAGGGGGCGATGAGTGTTCGAGAATACGCCCTGCAGTTCGATTCTTTGGCCCGCTATGCTCCAGCCTTTGTAGACACCATGCCATCTAGAGGCCACCGATTTATTATGGGGCTGAACCCAGAGTATATTGAGGCCTGTATGACAGCTACTTTGCAGGAAGATATGGATATTGCTCGAGTGCAGGCTTTTGCTCAGACTATTGAGGGCCTCAGACAGCGGCAACAGGATAGCAGAAGAACAAGTCAGGAATAATGCCGTAGGGACAGGTCAGATGAGTTACAAGGGGAGATTCGAAGAGGGCCTAGGCCACGGTTGTCAGATAGGCCACCTAAACCCCCACCTCCATCACAGTAGCAGAGGGGTAGATTTAGTCGCCGAGGACAGTCAGAGTCCGGCGAAAGTTCTCGAACAGTAGATTCTCCCTAGCATAGGAGAGTAGAGAAGAGCAGGTATACACCACCACTTTTCCCTATTTGCAGTTGACGCCACTCTGGAGCTTGCAGATATGGCTCCACAAGGGTGTTATATATGTGGACAGGAGGGTCATGTGATGAGAGATTGTCCAGCCAGGGGTCAGGGTGACCGGGATATACAGGACAGGGCATCAGTAGGGTCGCGAGCTCCAGCAGCCCCGGCAGAGCGCAGGCCCTCAGTTTCAGCAGGTAGAGGCCGAGGCAGATCAGGGACCTCTAGTTCAGGTACGGGCCCAAGCTGTACCTATGCATTACCAGGGAGAAAAGATTCAGAGGCATCTCCAGATGTTGTGACAGGTATGATGACTATTTTCTCTCACCCTGCTTATGTATTAATCGATCCGGGATCTACCTAGTCCTATGTTACCCCATTAGTGGCTCAAAAGTTCAGTATTGTACCAGAATTGCTTCGAAAACCCTTTTCAGTATCTACACCCGTCGGTGACTCTATTATAGCTAGAAGGGTTTATCGAGGGTGTACAGTAGAGGTTGCTAACCGTCAGACCACAACAGATTTGGTAGAGTTAGAAATGGTTGATTTTGACGCCATTATGGGTATGGATTGGTTAGCTCCATGCTATGCCAATGTAGAATGCTGGACCAAGACGGTCCGATTCCACTTTCCAGGGGAGGCAGCATGAGAGTGGAAGGGTAGTACAGCTACGCCAAAAGGTTGGTTTATTTCCTATCTTCGGGCGAGAAAGCTGATAGCCAAGGGGTGCATTTACCACATTGTCAGAGTTCAGGATGTTCGGGTAGAGCCTCCGACTCTCCAGTCTGTTCCAGTGGTTAATGAATTTCCTGATGTATTCCCAGATGAGTTACTTGGTATTCCCCCAGAAAGGAAAATAGACTTTGCAATTGATTTATTACCAGGTACTCAGCCCATATCAATTCCCCATTATCGCATGGCTCCTGCTGAACTCAGAGAACTAAAGGAGCAGTTGAAAGATTTGTTAGACAAGGGCTTTATCAGGCCGAGTACTTCACCTTAGGGTGCGCCAGTTCTATTTGTAAGAAAGAAGGATGGTTCCCTCCGCATGTGAATAGACTCTCGACAACTGAATAAAGTTACTGTCAAGAATAAGTATCCGCTTCCCAGGATAGATGATCTGTTTGATCAATTACAGGGAGCTAGATATTTCTCCAAAATTTACTTAAGATCCGGATATCATCAGGTTTGGGTTCATGAAAAGGACAGTCCAAAGATTGCCTTCAGGACCAGATACGACCATTTTGAATTATTAGTCATGTCCTTTGGGCTGACGAATGCTCCAGCCGTGTTTATGGACCTGATGAACAGTATTTTTAGACCATACCTGGACTTGTTCGTGATAGTGTTTATTGACGATATTCTGGTGTATTCTCGCTCAGAGGAAGACCACCAGGATTATTTGCGGACAGTGCTCCAGATTCTTAGAGACCGTCAGCTGTATGCCAAGTTCTCTAAATGTGAATTTTGACTGAATTCAGTAGCCTTTTTGGGTCATATCATGTCAGATGCTGGTATACAGGTAGATACACAGAAGATAGAAGTAGTAAAAGCATGGCCCAGACCAACCACTCCGACCGAGGTACGCAGTTTCCTAGGGTTAGCAGGGTACTACAGGAGGTTTGTTGAAGGATTTTCCACCTTAGCAGAACCTCTTACTAAACTGACGTAGAAGGCAGCAAAATTTCAGTAGATTGAGGCATGTGAGTAGAGCTTCCAAGAATTGAAAGATAGGTTAACATCAGCTCCAATGCTAGTATTTCCAGAAGGTACAAAAGGTTATGCAGTTTATTGTGATGCTTCGGGTGTTGGGTTAGGATGTGTGTTGATGCAGCATGGTAAAGTAATTGCTTATGCTTCCAGACAGCTGAGCAAACATGAAAAGAACTATCCTACCTATGACCTGGAATTGGCCACAGTGATTCATGCCTTAAAGATATGGAGACATTACTTATATGGCATCCACGTGGATATTTTCATTGATCATAAGAGCCTACAATATATCTTCACCCAGAAAGAGCTGAATTTGCGGCAGCGTTGCTGGTTAGAGCTGTTGAAAGACTATGATGTGAATATTCTGTATCACCCAGGGAGAGCTAATGTGGTGGCAGATGCCCTTAGCCGTAAATCTATGGGAAGGCTGGCACATTTACAGTCTGAGCAATGGGAATTAGCCTGGGAATTGCATCAGTTATCCAATTTAGTCGTTCGTGTAGCAGAAATAAAGGATAACAAAGCGGTAATCCAGAACACTGCAGTGTCGTCTTTAGTCGTGGGAGTAAAGGAACGACAGTGCGAAGATCCTAGCCTGGTCCAGCTTAGAAACAGAATTCAGCAAGGAGAGGTGTCAGATTTTCAGACAACCGAGGATGGGGTATTGCGATATAAAGATCGCCTTTGTGTTCCAGACGTTGCAGGGCTTCGCCAGCAGATTATGGGCGAGGTACATTATGCACGTTATTTTCTCCACCCAGGTTCGATGAAAATGCACCACGATATAAAATAAATCTACTGGTGGCCAGGAATGAAGAAGGGGATAGCAGAATTCGTAGCTTAGTGTCCTAACTGCCAGCAGGTAAAAGCTGAACATCAGAAACTAGGCGGACTGACTCAGGATATAGTTGTGCCTCTATGGAAGTGGGAAGCAATAAATATGGATTTTGTAGCAGGATTACCCTGCACCAAGTGTAGATATGATTCGATCTGGGTGATTGTTGACAGACTAACAAAATCAGCTCATTTTCTGCCAGTAAGGGCTACCTTTTCCACCGAGGATTATGCTGAGCTGTATATTAGAGAAATAGTCAGGTTGCATAGTGTTCCAGTGTCCATTATATCTGATAGAGGGGTGCAGTTTATAGCTAAATTTTGGCAATCATTTCAGAGAGGCTTGGGGACGCAGGTTAACCTAAGCACATCGTTTCATCCTCAGACAGATCGGCAGGCAGAACGCGCCATTCAAATGCTCGAGGATATGTTGCGAGCATGTGTGTTGGATTTTGGAGGTAGCTGGGATGAACATTTACCACTCATTGAGTTCGCCTATAATAACAGTTACCATTCAGCTATTCAGATGGCTCCTTATGAGGCATTATATGGGCAAAAGTGCATATCTCTAGTTGGTTGGTTTGAGGTAGGAGAATCAACATTGATTGGGCCAGATATCATTCATCAGTCAGAGGAAAAAGTAAAGCTTATCAGAGACTGTTTACTGACTGCTCAGAGCCGCCAGAAATCTTATGCTGATGTGCGGCGCAGAAACTTGGAATTTAATGTAGGTGATTGGGTGTTTATGAAAGTTTCGCCGATGAAGGGTGTAATGAGATTTGGCAAGAAAGGCAAGCTCAGCCCGAGGTTTGTTGGGCCTTATCAAATTCGCCGAAGAATTGGCCAAGTGGCATATGAGTTAGACTTACCTCTAGAGTTAGAATCTGTCCACCCAGTTTTCCATGTATCAATGCTGAGAAAGTGCATAGGAGATCCCTCCAGAATTGTCCCAATCCAAGATGTTCAGGTTACAAAGGAGTTGGCCTATGAAGAAATTCCAGTAGCCATACTAGACCGGCAGATCTGCAAATTAAGAACTAAAGATGTTGCTTTTGTCAAAGCATTATGGCATAACAGGTACCGAGAGGAAATTACTTGGGAAGCAGAAGAAGATATGAAAGCTAGATACCCTCAGTTATTTCAGACTTAGTTAGTCAGAGGTAAGTTGATATTGCTATTTTATGAGTTGTTTTATATTCATGTGTATGAGTGAGATGTTGACTTCAGTTTATTATGTAATGGATGCTATAGTATTATATGGAGTACCTGTATTGGACTTTTCTGCGTTTCAGGATTTTTGAGATAGTCCATATCACAGGGGAAACTCTGCCGAAATTTTTTCAGAAAAGGTGGAGCAAGTTAAAATTTCTATAAACGAAAGTTAACATTCGAGGACGAATGTTCTTAAGGGGGGAGGATGTTACACCCCGTAAGTTTTAACACTTAGTTGGCCTATTCGCATGTTGGTTAAGAGTTTTAGAATGCCATACGTGCGAGAAAACGGCTCGGGGAGAGATTGGACAAGCGCCAAGTCGGAGCGTCTCAAGGCAAATGCGACTTATAAATCGCATTCGACAAATGCGACTTATAAATCGAATTCAACAAATGCGAGCCCAAGTATATAAGGCTCCCACTTTGTCTTAAATCATTTTCCCTTCATATAATTTCCAGTAAATGAACAGAAACAGAGGGGAACGAAGGGTTTGATAAATTTTCTTTCGTTTACGCCGTCAAACGCAATCCAAACTCGAATTAACTTCGGGTAGCGAAGTATAAAGCTGCCGGGAGCATTTCTGCGGAGTTAGTTTCACGAAATTCGGCCGGCGAATCATCGTCACGCCGAGCTAAGTTGGAAGAAATAGTTGAATACTAGCCGAGCTACGCCAGTTAATCAGAAAGTCGGCAGTTGAGGTATGTAAAGCCAGTTTCTTTCGGTAAGCTAGTAGTTCTAGTATAGCAAAATAGTACAAATTCTAGTAGAATGTTTCAGAAGTCGTATATTATATTCAGTATGAGTTCAGTAAGCATGTTAGAATTATTATACAGTGTTTAGCATGAAACTCAGTAAAACAGTATAATTCCCAGCAGAATATTCCAGAAATATTATTTCAGATTCAGTATATTTCAATATCAGATTCAATATATTTCAGTATGAGATTCAGAATAGAATACCAGAATATATATATATATATATATATATATATATATATATATATATATATATATATTACATGTGGTTATTGCTATCTGTGGAGACATGATTGTTCTGTGTTGGGTACCCTTAGAGCTTCCTTGACCGCCCCAGGGTTAATAGCTATGTCTACTCGCCCGCCAGAGGGTGAGGATACGTCGCTCTATGGAGTGGCATGCCATCCGCCAGCGGACGAAGATGGGATGTAGATTCCCCATAGCAGGCTGATCAGCACTATACCACACCCCCTGTCGAGTGCTTGCGCCCGGGGTGCAGATTATAGTTTTCAGATTACAGATTTCAGATTTCAGATTTCAGGAGTCCTCCGAACTCAGATACAGCTATAGTCAAGGGCCCAGCGAGCCCAAGTTACATACCCAGGGGGTCGGCAGGATGCTCATAGTTACTAGGTGGAT
Source organism: Datura wrightii (assembly GCA_035772735.1). Classification (NCBI taxonomy): domain Eukaryota; kingdom Viridiplantae; phylum Streptophyta; class Magnoliopsida; order Solanales; family Solanaceae; genus Datura; species Datura wrightii. The sequence goes on along the minus strand of JASDFA010000004.1, from coordinate 23,316,747 downwards.
GGTATGACCCGGGTAGGGGTATATAGATTGTGTGCTGGTTGGTACCTTACGGCTTATGGGGGCTGGTAAGGTTCTTGTATGCTATGTTGTGTTAGTTATTAATAAATAGAAAGTAGACCTCCATGTTATCAGGTATGACTCTTACTCTCTTCAGTAAAGTTACGCTCTTTTTAGTCAGTCTCAACCCGTCTCCTATTACTTCAGTATCTATCAGTATTATTTTTTGCTTTCAGTTATTTTCAGTTATTGCTTTGCATACTCAGTACCAGTGGTATTGACGCCTGTTTTAGCGCGATGCATTACTTTCCTGCAGGTACTCATAGATGAGGAGCAGATCCCTCGTAGTTCCAGCCAACGTACAGAGTCTTCAGCTCCTATCATCTGGAGCTTGACAGCTAAATGTTTACTTCCCTTTTTGTTTGTACATTATGGGTAGGTCGGGGCCCTGTCCTGACCATTTTATTATTCTTAGAGGCTTGCAGATTGTATATTGTGGTTAGTTGTACCGGTTGTGTGAGGCCGTGTGTGCGTTTCAGTTTGCATGTGATGGCCGTGTGGGGCCTTGTTTAGTTGTCAGTTGGTGACCTTATCGGTCACAGATCAGTTAGCACTTGATTCTACTTTTCAGTGATAACTAGTCAGCATGGTGGCCTTGTCGGCCCGCATAGGTTCCCTTATGTTCAGTTATTCTGGGTAGCTGTTATATTCCTACAGGTGGCAATAGGCCTTGTTTGCCGGAGGCTGTATTTACAGCCCGTTGTTTTCATAAATCCAAACTTAGAGCCATCCTGGCACCAGAAGTGCTTAGGCTCAGTAGTCCAGTAGTCCAGGTCCTAGTAGGGCACCAAGTGCCAGTCATGCCTCCCAAGGCGGGGGGTGACAGAAATCGCTCATGAGACCTGACCCGGTGATTGAGTATAGTCATCCAATAGGGACAAACTAGTTGTTTGGATGAACCCTAGTTATTAGTTCTACAAGTAAGCATTTGCATTGATCATGTGTATATACCCGAAGCAGTTATGAACCCATGGAGAACACAAACACTAGTTAGTCTTAACTCATGATTTTATACCACAATTTTGATCATTATTTTTAATTATTTTTTCTTAAAACCCCCAAATTGGAGTAACTAACCAACAAGTTCACTTACCGGCATTAGTCTAAATCTTCCATATTCTCTGTGGGTTCAACCACAACCTCTAGTTGGGTTATTTATTAACAACGTCCGCTTCATACTTCAGCAGGAGGTGTGGTTTGAGCGTTATCAAAATGTGGCACCGTTGCCAGAAAATACGGCTAAGATTAGATTAATTGCTTGTATTTAATTTTTAGTTGTTATTTCCTCTTTTATGTTTTTGTTTGTTTTGTTTTGTCTCATCCAGGACATCTCTTGGCATAGCCAAGCATTTAATATAGTGGAGGATGAGTCCGAGTTCCTTGATGAAGTCTAAGTAGTCAAGAGAATTACGTCATATGCCACGATGTTAATTCAGGTACTGCATGGGAGGCAACCCATAGATGGTGAAGTCTGAGTAGCCACAGGTATGTTCCCTTCCCTCTGTTTTCATATTCTATGCTTCGGGGATGAAACATGTTTTTTTAGAAAAGGGGAAGGGGTGTACTTGTAATTTTTGGAGATTTTGATTCGTTCGAGGGTTTTTCTATCGTGTTTCTTTTCCTCGGGCGGGCTATCTAGTAGAACCAACATATTTAGAATTTTATTTTTGTGATCTTTGTTTAATTAGAAAGTAGCTTAGGAGTACTCAGACAATAAATTGTACTAGTTTTGAATTTATAAAAAAAAGGACCCTACTTAGAAATTTTTGATGATTAGCTATGTACTTGTGATTGCAAGCATGATTTCTGTGGATCTTTCATTTAGTGTATTAGCATGAATAGTCTTGTTAAGCCATGTGTAAACCAGACAGGTAGAGTGAATATAAGTCATGTGCCATGAGTGAGTGAGGCTTGATATTTAGTTCAGTACTGTGTTGAAGATCTAGAACTTTCCTAGTTGGTCTTTGCATAGGCTAAGGATGGTTGGTTAGGATATGATCATAGACCCTTTTTTGTTAAGCTCACTTTTATCCTAAATGACCTTACCAAAATCATTTGATTCCCTTGATCCAAATTTTTAGCCTTTAATAAACCATTTTTCTTTGATTAACCGATGAACCATATCCATTTTTTTTATAATGAACCTGTTTTGGTCTTGGTCCTTCCTTGGACATTGTGAACCTCAACATAGGCAAAATGCCTAAGTTGAAGGTGGCTAAAGTAGGGGTGCATAAATGGTGGTAATGAGAAAAAGGGAAAGAAAAGAGAAAAGGTGAAATATGAGGTGTAGTATGATAAATGACAAATTAAAAAAAAGAGATGAAAAAGTTGAAAATCTTGAAAAAGAAAATAAAAAAAATAATGCTTCAAAAAGTTGAAAAGACACCACACCTATACAAATGCATATAAAAGAGGTGAAAAGTGAGGAAAATGAATGAAAAAGAAAAGAGGGTGAAATAGGTCAACATGAAGCCAATGTATGTAGTGCCAAGGAATGGTTAGTCACTGAAAAATCTCTCATATTTATCACGGCCAGCTCTAAATCCTACATTACAAGCCACAAAAGTCCTATAGTGATTCTAATCTGACCATTTGACAGATCGAAGCAGAGAAAATAAAAGGCAAGCCTATGGTATCTGATACATAGTACCTGAAACTTCTTTGTGATAGTGAGAGTCTTGCTTTCTTAGTCCCATGTAATATATGACACTATATCTGTGAGTGGGGACTCATTTATTATGAGGGTACATGGGTTATGTTTACTAATACCATTGGTCTGTGTGAAAAGTATCGGCGATGACTTGATTGCCCATTGATAGCTAGATGACATGTTTTGATCCCTGCTTAGCTTGTTGTGTGGTTGCTTGGGGCACATTAGTTGATCATGGTTCATGGAAGAAGGGTCCAAAGTTGTTCAATGTATAGTACAAATTTTGTTTGGTATTGGCTATATTGTCCTAGGTTTATTTTCTAGTTGAGTATCGTATTTAGTTTTTTTCTTTTCTTTGCCTGAGGACATGCAAAAGTCTTAAGTTGAGGGTGTTGATGTGTTGTGAGTTTACAACACTTTTGACGCTCAAAACTAAGAAAATAGCATGAACTTAGGCGTGTTTATATGGATGTAAGACACTTTTCCCTTGATTACAGGATAAATAGGTGTTGGAGCAAGAATGTGCAAAAGATAGCCTAAAAGTACAGAAAATGGGCTAAAGTCACAGTCTCAGTACGAGCCATAGGTTGATGGTACGAGCCGTTTTGAAGATCGTGAAAAGTTTCAGATGACTGAGTTGTGAAGTGTGCATCCTAAGACTCTTAGTACGATTCATACAATGCTTGTACGAGCCGTAGCACTGAGTCGTGGAAATATCCAGAAGAATTGCACAAGAGGCTGACTCCTGACACGGATAGATAGTATGAGTCGCGGCGGCAAGGTACGAATCATACCATCACACTCGTGAAAAACTTCATAAAAATTGAGGATTCTCAGAGTCAAGCCATGGAAGAATAGTACGACTCGTAGGAAGCAGGTACGAGTTGTACCAATGCCCAACACTTAGCCAAATTTCAGTAAGCCAAGAACATACAAATAGCAGGTGACGTGTACAATCCTGCTACAGTCGTAGGATCTGTCGTGGCTTAGGCGGCACCAGATTTGGAAATTTATCCTATTAGCTTAGGAAAAGAATTTTTATGTCTGTATAAATACTTTTTATATTTTATTTTCATGAAGAGACGTTAGAGAACAGGAGAAAATATCAAGACAACATAGAATTGAGTTGATTGGCTTGTGATCAACCTTTTCATGATTTCTTCTTAATTTTTGTGAATTGTTCTTGAGTTATTTCGGATATAATCAAAGAAATTTTTCTCTCATCTACAATTGTAAGTAGTGATTTATGTGTTTAATTATGAATGCATATCACAACCTTGTAACTATGATAGGCTAAAACCTCCATAGCTAGGGTTGTGGGAACCATGGTGGATTAATGAGCTAGGGTTACACAAAAGTGATTTGAAACCAATTCAAAATGCTTGTACTGTATTCTCTTCATGCTTAAATGTTTCTTATGGTATACAACATTAGGATTTGTCCGAATTCTTTACTTGCATGCGCCTAGAGAGGTGGAGATTAGGAAAAGAGAATTACAACAACGCCTTGATCTTGATGATAATTGTATTAACTTGAATTGTGATCGCAGGGGGGTTAAATTTAAAACTTATTGATAACGGATAGTTTGAAATCGCTCATGAGACCTGACCTGATAATTGAATATAGTCATCCAATAGGGACGAACAGGTCATTTAGATGGACCGTAGTTATCAGTTCTACAAGTAAGAATTGATATTGATCACGTGAATATACCCGAAGCTGCTATAAACCCATGGGGAACATAAACCCGAGTTAGTAATAACTCTTGATTTTATACCACAATTTCAATCATTGTTTTTAATTATTCGTTTTCTTAAAACCCCCAAATTGGAGTAACTAACCAACAAGTTCACTTACCTACATTAGTCTAGATCTTCCATATTCCCTGTGGTTCAAACCCAATCTATAGTTGGGTTCTTTATTGACAACGTCCACTTCATACTTCAGCAGGAGGTGTGGTTTGAGCATTATCACGTACCCATTTGAATGCTAGGTGCTTAGGTTATGTGCTAATTTGATCAAAGATGCAAGTATTGAATTTGAAAGTTGAAAACATATTGTGGAAGAAAAATGAATAGCCTTAAGTTCAAATCCAATTTGGAATTGGATGTGAACTAACATCTGAACTTGCTATTCTAATTTAGAATTGGCAAGATTTGTTGTACACGGCAAATTGACAAAAATGCCAATTGGTAAATATTTTCAATTTTCTCTATAGAAATTCATAAAGTTCTTTTTTGGTAATAAACTTTTAGTCAAAGTAAATTATCATCTTGATCAAATAGATAAAAGGTTTTTAAGTGATGCTATAAAAAGGGTGATGAAAAAGTTTCATAGAAGTGGACTTTGAGAAAAGTTCTTATGAGAAAAACACTTTGTTGAAAGTGTGTGAGTACTACATCAAATCAAGACATAAAATTTCATTGACAAAAAAATTATTTTCTTATTGTATTTATTGTGGGTTAAGATTTTTGAGAAAAATTTAACACAATATATGCAATCTAATTGGTTTGCGAGATCCGTTGGTCATAGAGTTGATAGCAAAGATCGATTTCAGTGTGAATACGTATAGAGTCTTAGTACTATCAAAGAAATTTTCAATCACAACAGTCGTCACCAGGTTTATCTTGAAACTTATTCCTTTAGATGTAAATAAATTTTAAATATATGAAGATCTTTCCGGGATTGCTTGTCTTCCGCTGCGTGTTATGAACACCTTGCAATCCTTCAATAATTGTATTGATAATTGTTGATCCCAAATCAAAGTCTAACATGTAAACACTTACATGTACAAGTTACAACAAGTTAAAGTTGGTGACCTCCGACCAAATAATCTCGATACTTAGTATGTGTTTGTGGTCACTGGTCAGGTTTGTAAAGTTTGGATTGTTAGTTTAATTAATTAATTTATTTATATTTTTTGTTTTCCATTGTTATTATTTGAGAATCTAATTTTTCATCTATGTGAAACTCTTATATATGTATCTTTCATATAGAATTATTATGACTATAAGGTGTTGATATGTCAAGATGTAAAAATTATAGATTCAATTTGATGGTACATTTTTTGTATGTTATGATTTATTAAAGATATTAACTTTACTAAAAAGGGTCGTGGTGGAGTGGTAAGTATTCTTTCATCTTTAATTAGAAATCTCGAATTATTTGAATCACCCTGGGTACAAAGTCGTTGTTGTTAAGGAGCACTTCGTCCCCAAATGTGGACTTCCCAATGCAAATCTGAATTTAATCAAAATCCAATACAAGTACATAATACCAAATGAATCTTTTTTTTTTGAAAAAGCATATTATATTTATATGTTTCTCTAGATTGTATGGATCATAGAGTGAAGATAGTACGAGTACTTGTTTAATTTGTGTATTTTTAATAATATTTTATGTATGTATATTTTAACCTGAGAAAATTAGGTTGCTCAATTATTTAATTGAAGATGCATTGATTTTAATATGTCCCAGAGAATCAAGTTTTCAAGTTTGTCAAATTTGCTAAATTTTGAAATGCGTAAATAGAGGTGTAATTTTATTATTGAATTAATTTCTTTATCAAATTGTATGCAATTAATCACATATCAATTTTCTAATATTTAGATTATTGCTGATTATTTTAGCTAGTGATAGATTTTTTATTTCATGGTTGTTTGCTATTTGAGATTATTCTATTAAGTACTAGAGATTAATTATTTGCTTAGAATGTAAAATAAAACTACTCATGGATCAAGTGGTACCTTTTAAAAAAATAGATTTCATATTAAACAAACATGTAATTTAATTTTTCTCATAATATTTAGCCATTTAAATTCAACTTAAACTTTGCTTATTAAATATTTTCTTATTTGAATCGTGTAAGAAATTCCAATGTTTAAAATACTAAATCAATTAAAATTTTACTTTACAATTTTATTTTATTTTTGAATTATTTAAAATAAGTATAATACATTCTTGTTGGGACTTTGAAGTTTTGATGATTGACAAGATGATGAAACAGGTGAACAAAGCTGGTCCATTGAAGTGCTTAAACAGCTGTGTGATAAGATGAAAATATCCGGGAGCAAGGATGCAAAAATCTTGGAGTTGATAAGCATTAAATCATTCATATCTATATGTACTGATTTGTAAAAATTGGAGTCCGATTAAAACACAAAGGAAGCCAACAAATAGACTTGAAGAAGGATTCCTACTTGAAGGAGACTTCTAATGTGGCTGCAAAGATATGGAAGATTGTGTATATATAGAAGCGTGAATTCTGAGTACAGGTGTGCACTGAAAAGGAGAGAAAACAGTAATTTGCTTGGTAACGTTGTCTCAACAAACTTTTCTAGTAAAGAGTCAAGCTAGAGTTAACCATTCTTGTATTAGAAGTTTGTAATTTTGGTCGTGATTATTGTAATCTTGTTTCAGTAAGTTATAAACTGAAGAAAGAACAATTTGTCTTCTAGTAAGCGTTGCTAGGAAGATATTGTGGTTGTTGAATTAACGGTTAGGAGTTAGAGTTTATAATTCCGTGATTGCAAGAAGTTGTAATCAACCGTTTGAAGAGGCTCTTTGAAGTTAGTGAAGTTGGAGAAAATCCTGTGAAGGTACAGGTCGTAGTTTTTCACCTTTTAAGTCGGGTGTTTTCCACGCTAAATCACCGTCTCATTTACTTACGGTTTTATTCACATAAGTGAAACATGTTTGGCAACTTGTTTAATTCGTAGGCAAACAGTAAAGACAAGTTCTTAGGTCGTGCAACCTAACAAGTGGTATCAGAGCAGGTTTATCTTAAAAGGCTAACACCTAAGATAGATCATGATGAGTTCAGCACCACCTCTTGGACATTGTGAAGGACAGTCAACCACTCGACCACCTCTCTTCAACGGTTCTCACTTCATTTGGTGGAAAGCTCGTATGGAAAACTTCATCCAAGCTGAGGATTACGAATAATGAGATAAAATTATTTCTGGACCAGTTATTCCCAAGAAGATGATGGATGGAGTAGAAGTTCTAAAAGTGAGATCTGAATTTACAGCAGATGACTTGTTGGCCCTCAAGAAAAATGCTAAGGCTAAGAATATTCTTGTGTATGGGCTAGGTCCTGACGAGTACAACCGGATTTCAAATTTCTCAACCGCAAAGCAAATATGGGATGTCCTGATCAATGCTCATGAGGGAACAAGTCAAGTCAGGAAGTTCAGAGTAGCCATGCTGTTTACTGAATATGAAACTTTCAAGATGAAAGATGGTGAGACTCTGCAAGAGATGATAACTAGACTTACTTCGCTGGTAAATGAGCCATCTTCACTAGGAAAAGTACTCACCACTAAAGAACAAGTCGATAAGGTTCTAAGGGTGCTTCTTAAGGCCAAATAGGATGTCAAAGTCACTGCTATTTGAGAGGCCAAAGATATTTCTACCATGACGCTGGATGAGTTGGTAGGAAATTTAAAGATATACAAGATGAATATGGATGATTCAAGGAAAGGAGAGTTAGTCAAATATAAATCATTGGCTCTCAAGGCTTGTGATACTGACGAATTTGATGGCATTGATGAACACATTACCTTCCTTGCTAAGAAGTTCAAAAAATTTCTCAAGAAGGAGAAAGTATTTGACAAAAAGGGATTCAGTAACAAACGAAGCTCTAATGAGAAGTCTTTGCCTGGTTGCTACAACTGCAATAAAACTGATCACCTGATCAAAGATTGTCCACTCTGGGATATTGAGTGGAGAAAGAACAGAGATGAAAAAGAAAAAGCTGAAAAGGAAGCCAAAGAAAAAACAAAGAAGGAAAGCTATGCAATGATGGCTACTTGGGGGTTTGAATCCGGTAAGTCAGATGATAAAGTTGATGAAACTGCTCTTATGGCAGTAGGAGATTCTAATTGTGAAGAAGATGACAAGAACTCTCAGGTATGTATCTCTAATCTAAATGAAAATATTCATCATATGTATAAAAAGAAACCGATATTAATGATGAATGATGCAATGGAAAAACTTCAGGAAGTCACCTCTGATAGAGATCAATTGTTTAATGCTCTTTCTAGTCTAAAATTTGAATTCATTAATCTAAAAAGAGGTAAGAAGCTGTTGTGAAAGAAAATCATACTTTAAAGAAACACATAGTTGAACTTGAGTCAATAAACAAGAGTTTGAAAAAATCCTCAGATCAAAATGAGGAAATTAGTGAAAAATTAAAGAAAGTTGAGACTGAACTAAAGCAGTGTAAAACTGATTTCCTTAGTGAAAAGGAAAAGGTAAGGAAGTTGAATCTGGAGGTCTCTAGTCTAAAATGTGATCTTGACAAAGAAAACAAGTGGACTAAATCCTCTAGGATTATAAATAATCTAAGTGGAAATAGTCATAATGAAAGAGCTGGAATAGGTTTTTTTAAGAAATCTGATGTCTATGAAGATTTGTGCTACCTGTGTGATCAACATGGTCACCCTACCACTGAGTGTCCAGTTGTAGTAAAAAGCAGAAATAGGTGCATTTTGTTGGCTAAAGGAATTACAAAGAAAAATGCAAGCTGGAACAGGTCATCTAACCTGTTGCCACACTGGGCAAGAAGAAACTTGATTCATCCCTTTTTCCATAATAAAGGACCCAAGCTTGTCTGGGTTCTTAAAATTAACCTCTAAGTTGTTTTGTAGGTAAGGGTGAAGGGAATCAAGCATTGGTACATGCATAGTGCTTGTTCAAGACATATGACAAGAGATAAACAAAAATTCCTTTCACTCACTCCACTAAAAGGGGGGAATGTATCTTTTGGTGATGGAAAAAAGGGTATTGTTATAGGGATTGGCAGGATTGGAAGCTCAGAAAGAAGGGCATTGGAGGATGTATATCATGTTGAAGGACTGAAACATAATTTACTGAGTATATCTCAATTGTGTGATAAAGGTAATAAAGTAACCTTTACCTCTGCAGATTGCAAAGTCAAAAGGCTGAATACAAAAGAAATTGTACTAAGTGCAAGCAGACACAAAACTGTATATAAGGCAGACATCATGGGAATGCCTAATGCAAATCTGACTTGCCTTAGTGCAATTGATTGTGATTCCCTTCTCTGGCACAAAATACTGGGGCATGCCAGTTTGAAACAAATAAACAAACTTGCTTCAAAGGACATGGTCATAGGGCTGCCTAAGACTAAGTTCAAAAATGACAAAATTTGTAGTGCCTGTGTGAGGGGGAAGCAGGTGAGGTCCTCATTCACATCAAAGAATCAAGTAAGCACAACCAAGTGTCTGGATCTGTTGCAAATGGATCTATATGGACCAATGAGAGTGAAAAGCAGAGGTGGAGAAAGGTACATCTTTGTTATCATTGATGACTACTACAGGTACACTTGGGCTCTACTTTTAGCCTCTAAATATGATGTTTTTGATGTTTTCTACGTCTTTGTAAAAAGAATGGAAAAGAAATTAGGATCTTCCTTAATTTCCATAAGATCTGACCATGGAACAGAATTTGAAAATGCTAAATTTTTAGAATTTTGTTCAGAAAATGGAATAGATCATAACTTCTCTGCTCCAAGAACACCTCAGCAAAATGGAGTAGTTTAAAGAAAAAACAGGACTTTAGAGGACATGGCTAGAACCATGATGATTGCAAGTAACCTTGCAAAAAATCTGTGGGCTGAAGCCATAAGCACTTCTTGTTATATTTTGAATAGGTGCATGAATAGACCTTTGTCAGAAAAGACTCCCTATGAATTACAAAAGGGAGGGAGACCTAACATAGCTCATCTTAGAGTTTTTGGATGTAAATGCTTTATTCATAACAATGGGAAAGATAACTTGGGAAAATTTAATTCCTGGAGTGATGAGGGAATCTTCTTAGGTTGTTCTCAGCATGGTAAAGCTTATAGAGTATTGAACAAAAGAACAAATTGTGTTGAAGAAAGTGTGCATGTTATTTTTGATGAATCTTGTGTTATGCTTCAGACTAACATGCAGGATGAAAGTGAAAATGAAGAACATACTCAGGAATAGGTTGCTGTACCTATTTCATCTGTGGAACAAGATGGTGTCCTACAGACAGGAGGAACAACAAGGAATTAATCTGAGTCATCATTGTTGCAGCAAATCAACTCAAATACAGGAGCTTCACAAGGACTGCAGCTGAAGAGCTACAAGTATCAGGATTCCCATCCAATTGAAAATGTCCTTACAAATCTCTTTTCTGGTATTACTGCCAGATCAGTCTTAAAGAATCTGTGTGCCTTCAATGCCTTTCTATCGAAAATGGAACCTAAAAAGGTGAAGGAGGCCCTCCTTGATGAATACTAGATTATGGCTATGCAGGAGGAACTAAATCAGTTTGAAAGAAGCAAGGTTTGGCATTTGGTACCTCCACCTGAAGGAAGAACTGTAATTGGCATCAAATGGGTATTCCGGAATAAGTTAGATGAATATGGAACTGTAATTAGGAACAAGGCTAGGCTGGTGGTCCAAGGGTATAGTCAAGAAGAAGGAATCGACTATGATGAGACATTTGCTCCTGTTGCAAGACTTGAAGCAATTAGATTACTCATAACTTTTGCAGCCTTCAAGAAAATCACTCTTTATCAAATGGATGTGAAGAGTGCATTCCTCAATGGCTATTTGAAAAAGGAAGTTTATGTGAAGCAGCCCCCAGGGTTTGAAAGCTCTAAATTTCCAAACCATGTCTATAAGTTAGATAAAGCTCTGTATGGACTAAAGCAAGCTCTAAGGGCCTGGTATGAAAGACTTTCAAAATTTCTTCTAAAGCATGGACATACAAGAGGAAAGATTGACATTACAATATTCTTAAGAACAAAAAGGTGAGGATCTGCTGATAGTGCAAGTATATGTAGATGGAATCATATTTGGATCTACAAGCAGTGACATGACTCAAGAGTTTTCCATGCTAATGAATGGAGAATTTGACATGAGCATGATGGGAGAGTTAAATTTCTTTCTTGGATTACAAACCAAGAAGACTGCTACTGGAATTATGATACATCAGCAAAAGTATGTGCAGGAGTTGCTTAAGAAATTCAATATGGAGTCTGCCAAAGAGATTGACACTCCTATTGCCACAGCCACAAAATTAGACCTTGATGAAACAGGTCCATCCATAGATCAGACATAGTATAGAGGTATGATTGGTTCTCTATTATATCTCACTACTAGTAGACCTGACATTATTTTCAGTGTTGGCTTGTGTGCTAGATTTCAAGCAAATCCCAAGGAGTCACATCTCAAGACTGTCATAAGAATTCTAAGATATTTGAAGGGGACACCTGATCTTGGATTATGGTATCCTAAAGGTAGTAACTTTTCCTTAGTAGGATATTCAGATAGTGATTATGTAGGATTTTTGGTAGATAGGAAAAGCACTACAGGAATGACTCACTTTGTTGGACCATGTATGATCTCGTGGTCCACAAAGAAGCAAAACTCAGTTGCCTTGTCCACTGGTGAAGCTGAGTATGTAGCAGTTGGTTCATGTTGTGCTCAATTGCTATGGATCAAGCAACAGCTACTGGATTTTGGTGTTGATGTGAGATGTGTTCCAATCTTATGTGACAACACTAGTGCCATCAATATTGCAAAAAATCCAGTTCAGCATAAAAGAACCAAACATATTGACATAAGACACTATTTCCTTAGAGATAATGTAGAGAAAGGTCATATCTGAATTATGTTTTGTTCCACTAAAGAACAAATAGCTGATATCTTCACCAAAGCACTAGGAAGGGATCTCTTTGAAAAGAACAGGTTACAATTGGGGATGATTAAGATTGCATAGGTCACCTTCAATGATTGGTTAGATTATGCAATTTCCTTGTGTTATTGGTATCTATGTTAATATCCTAGAATGACACATTTAATTGTGTATCTCAAGCCTATGATAAAATTTTAATTGACAAGGTTTGGATCTTAACTTGTGCAGGGTTATCAAAGTCTCTATAGGCAGTCATTTATCAGGTATGTTCTTTTCACTTAAATGCTCAACTGCTAAATGAGAAACAACTATGCTTACCTGCTTCATCCCTCCATCATTATGATAACCGTCAAATCTCTCGTCTTCCCCCATAAAAAGCTGCCACTACCATCCATTAACCATCACGTCTACCATTGACACCCTGATCAACAGTCACATCCCACGCTTCACCTTCCTACTTTTATCCATCTATAAGATTGAAGCTGGTGTGTGTTGTAAAGGCATCCATACCAAATTACCTTTCTCACCCCTCTCAAGTAAAAAGGGCTTTTAAAATGGCTTCATATTCTTTTTCTTCTTCGGCCAGTTCTTCCACAAGTAACTCTGGGAAGACTTCTTTTTCTCAAGAACTGGTGTTTCACCCTTCTGCAAACATCCCCACCCACATTCCATTCAATATGTCTGATTTTGGAGCATGAAATGCCTTTAAAGCCCAATTTTCACCCTCCACAGTATTTCCTCCATTTTCTATTGGGGCTTCCCTAAAAAATTGTGATGTTTCCCCTCTTCAATCCGCACCAAATGAGGGCACTCCAATTGCAGACTTGATTCCACAAAGGGTACGCTCTAGGTTAAGGAAGAAGTTCAATAAACCTATGATTATTCCTGATGATGAACTCGAAAATGAGTCTGCTCATGAAACACCTCCACCCACCAGTTCCACTCGCACCCCTCTCACTCGTACCCGTAAATGTCAGGAAGATGAGCAACTTTCTCAAGCTCTTCAAAAGAGTAAAAAGAAGAAGTCTTTTACCTCTGGTGCTAGTGCAAAACAATCATCCTTCTCCAAGGATGTTTTGCTTAAATTTGTTCGCAAGTCTACTGTAGTCAAGAAAACCATACCCAAACCCACGACATTTGGGTCATCACCAACTCTTCTTCAACCTCCAACATCTTCAGAGCAAAATTCCGCTGAACCTACTGCTACATATTCATGACCTACGCCAAAACCCTCTTCCAAACCCACCTCCAAATCTCCTTCAACATCCACTCCTAAAGAATCCTCCAAACCTATCCCAAAACCTACCTCTAAAACCTCTTCCCAACCACCCTCCAAATCTACCTCAAAACCATCCTCCAAACCAACTCCTAAAACATCCTTCAAACCAACCTCTTCAGCTCCTTCTTCTTCTACAAAATTTAGATTTTCGGAATGGGTTACTCGACCTAGTCCATCCATTGCATTTTCAAAAATGAGTTGTTCTCAGGGGTAGAGTGATAACTGGGTTTGGTGGTCCGAAAATAGAGGTCTTGCTTGAAAAACTGGAAGTCCAAGGTTGGTCATCCCTATTTCTTTAGGGCGATTGTCAAAGAAAATTTGGAAAACCAGAGGTTGTTGAGTGCTATGCGAATGGGAGTACAAATGGTTCCCGTTTTTCTTCAACTGTTAGGGGAGTTTCTCTACATTTAGTTGTTGAGGATCTTTCTCGCATCTTGGGAATTTCCAGTGGTGGCTGGAATCATTATGTTAAATTTGAATGGCCACCACTGGAAAATCTTCCTTCTACTAGGGACATATGTAGGAAATTCTCAGGACAACCTGGACTTGTTCAGTATAGGCACATTCAGAAATGAGAAATGTCTTCCCTTCATCAACTCTATTTTGATGTTGTTCACAAAATTATCATTCTTAGGAAGGAAAGGAGGACTGAGGCTAATTATATTGACCACCTTAATGGAATTTCTTGATACTGAGGTCAAGATCAACTTGCCCAGTCTTATGGTAAAACATATGCAACGGTTCTTGCCAAGGATGATAAAGGACATGCCCTTCCTTATGCCTTCTGGTTGTCTTATGTCTTTGAGGACTACTCAGTCCCTATGCAGGTTTGGACCTTCCAAAGTACAAAGGATGTCCTGGGTGAAGTGAAACATGTTGATTTACCTACTTCAATGAGAAGGGCTGACACTCCCTTTCAAAAGATGCGTAATGCATTAGCTAAGAAGACTCTGAGCTTGAAGCTGCTTGAGCTGCTCATGCTTTGGAAAAAGCATCTCTTGAAGCTAAGATCACTGAGTTAGAAGGGACTCTTGCATCTGAAAGGGTTGCCAATGTTGAAACCATCAGACGTCTCTCTCAATTACTTCCCTCTGCACCTCCTTCTTAGAACCTCTGAGTTGTTTTCCTTATTTTGTTAATCCTACTATCAAGGCTTGGTTGTTTCTTATTTTTCAGTAGTGTATTCTTGTGTTAAGGACTTCCTGGATTAAATGAATTGCTTTTGTTGCTCAATTTTCACTGCCTTGTTAATATTTTCTCTTATTTTTAAAATGTTATCATGGTTGTCTTGAGATTGCCCCAGTGGAAATAGGGTCATTTAACATTTTAATGACAATAATTCACGTCTTTAGCTTTTCAATGATGCCAAAAGGGGGAAGAAAAATGCAAACATATTGATCATGCTTATGCAATATTTATAACCCATTTGCCTAACCTGTTTCGTTTGAGAGATGTCTTCCTTGCAGGAAGAATCTGTGTAGAAATGGGATTGTGTTTGTCATCATCAAAAAGGGGGAGTTTGTTGGGACTTTGAATTCTGATGATTGACAAGATGATGAAACAAGTGAACAATGCTGGTCCATTGAAGTACTTAAATAGCTGTGTGATAAAATTAAAATATTCGGGAGCAAGGATGCAAAAATCTTGGAGTTGATAAGCATTAAATCATTCATATCTACATGTGTTGATTTGTAAGAATTGGAGTTTGATTAAAACACAAAGGAAGCCAACAGGTAGACCTGAAGAAGGATTCCTACTTGAAGGAGACTTTTAATGTGGCTGCAAAGATGTGGAAGAATTGTGTATATATAGAAGCGTGAATTCTGAGTACAGGTGTGCACTGAAAAGGAGAGAAAACAACAATTTGCTTAGTGAGATTGTGTCAACAAACTTGCCTTGTAAAGAGTCAAGCTAGAGTTAGCTATTCTTGTACTAGAAGTTTGTAATTTTGGTCGTGATCATTGTACTCTTGCTTCAGTAAGTTATAAACTGAAGCAAGAACAATTTGTCTTCTAGTAAGCGTTGCTAGGAAGATATTGTAGTTATTGAATTAACGGTTAGGAGTTAGAGTTTATAATTCCGTAGATTGCAAGAAATTGTAATCAATCGTTTGAAGAGGCTCTTTGAAGTTAGTGAAGTTGGAGAAAATCTTGTGGAGGTACAGGTCGTGGTTTTCCACCTTTTGAGCCGGGTATTTTCCACACTAAATCACCGTCTCATTTACTTACTGTTTTACTCACATAAGTGGAACATGTCTGGCGACTTATTTCATTCGTAGGAAAACAGTAAAGACAAGTCCTTAGGTCGTGCAACCTAACAATTCTATATACATTTCCCTAAGGATTCATCTCTATATTGAATTCGAGTTCTTTTCAGATTTTTAATTTATATTTTGAATACATTAGAAATATTCTGGAATATTTTTGAATTTAAATTTGTCCATTTTTAGTGTATGTCAAGAATTGTTAAAAAGAAAAACTATTGACTTACTGGTGGAAGGACACTTTACAATAGCACATTAAATACAAATGACATAATTTTAGAGAAAATGAATAGATTATTATTATATATTTGAGATATAATATTTGTTCATATCATTTAAATAGATATAACATTTATTTCAACATCAATTGCTATATTTTAATAATTTTATTCTTCTTATATATAACTTTATTGACTGACGCAAGATATGCAAAGTACTTATATTATACTAGTTTATAATAGTAGGACCATTAGGATAGTAGCAAGTGTTGAGTAACATGCATAGAGGAATTGAAATTAGACATATGGGCAATGTTGAGTGGTGATATTATCATCTTTATGGCCTTGCTGCTTAATGTTTGACTCGGAAATTAGTGGTCCCTTAAATAGTCTAGCAAAAATTTCTGCTGGATCAAAGTATACCTCTATATTCTCTACTTTTAGAGATTCGACAACCTACCAATATAGACAAATAATTAGTTAAACTCGACAAGGTCAAATTTGAATCCCTTTCTTAAAGTTCTATTAAATTGAAGGATTATGCTTTATTTGTATTCATTCCCTCTCTTTTTTTCCTTCCAATAATAACTATGAAAGAATAAACAATTAAGCAAAGCATTGGTTGTTTTTTACTATTCCATCTATTTAAATTTATGTCCTAGTTTGACTGAAACACAAATTTTCTTTTTAAAAAAATAATGATTTTTAAATTTTGTGTTTTAAATTAAAAATACAGATATAATATACTAAAATATTATTTAAATTTAATAATCTTAAATATATATTATAGAATGATGATTAAATTGTAGAGCCACTTAATATAAAAAATTATTATGAAATAATAAAGAAAGAATAAGAATATTGTAGAGAAAGAGAGAAGAATAGAAGTTCTTATTTTTCTTGATGGGATGAAATACAATGAAGGAGAACCCATCTATGGGACAATGCCTCCTAACTTTTCTCCAAAAGATAGACTTTCACTATAATATAAACACATGTATTCACTACAATACAAATACCTTTATACACATTCACTATAATACAAATATGTTTATAACACTCCCCCTTCAATGTCTATTTGATAAATAATGTGCCTCGTTAAAACCTTACTAGAAAAAATCCAGTGGAAAAAAATCTAGTGAAGGAAAAGAGTACACATATCTAATAATACGCATTTTGGCTGCCTCATTAAAAACCTTATAAGGAAAACCCAGTGGGACAAAACCTCATAAGGGAAAAAGAGTACAACACGTATTAACTCCCCCTAATTAGAACATCCTTGAATCTTTGCATCCCGATCTTGTGCACCATCTTCTTGAAAGTTGCAGTTGGTAGAGATTTGGTGAATAAATCAGCCACATTATCACTTGAACGAATCTATTGCACGTTAATATCACCATTCTTTTGGAGCTCATGTGTGTAGAAGAACTTTGGCAAGATGTGCTTCTTCTATCTCCTTTTATGAATCCTCCTTTTAATTGTGCTATGCATGCTGCATTATCTTCATATAAAATTGTGGGTAATTTGTCACATTTCAAACCACATTTTTCTCTAATGAGATGTATCATGGATCTCAACCACACACATTCTCGATTTGCTTCATGAATAGCTATTATCTCAACATGATTTGATGAAGTAGCTACGAGAGACTGCTTTGTAGATCTACAAGATATGGCAGTACCTCCACATATGAACACGTAGCCAGTTTGAGATCGAGCTTTTTGTGGGTCAGATAAATACCCAACATTAGCATAACCAACAAAATCGGTACTGCAATTGTTAGAATAATATAAGCTCATATCGGTAGTCCCTTTTAGATACTGCATTATGTGTTTGATCCCATTCCAATGTCTCCTAGTAGGAGCAGAGTATATCTTCAAGACCAAGAATTTCCTCGTTCTTTTAAATCCTTCAAGGATTTTCATATATCCTTCAGTCTCTCTAGACATGAAAATAATTTCATTATGCGCATATCAAGTTTTTCATATATTGCCAGACTTATGAGGAACCTCAAAATAATTGCATCCACCACAAAAGGACCTCTCCATATAATAATGTCAAAACTTATGAAAAATATTTATGCCACAAGAATCCATTTATATCCATTGGCATTATACTTGAATTGCGTATTTTTAATTGGCCAATCATTTATCTGTCCATACTTTTTGACAGATTTGAATTCAAGATCCTCGTCAATATTTATAATATTGAACACTACATTATATCAAAGGTATCGTCGATGATCATTTTGATATTAGTTTCAATGCGACATAACTTATTGAGATCTCTTCATTTTTCGTCATTTTCAGGTATCTGAACCTTTGCCAAGGTTTTATGAAGTGTTATGTCGTGGTGCTTTCTTAAAGCACTTGCCTCATCATTATGACCATATTAATCATTTGCTCCTCTCCTTCTTCAAGGAGTTCTATATTTGGAACCGATTGGTCTATCACGCTTTAGGCGTCTCATAGACCCTATCCTTTAAGGACCTTTCATTGGAGCATTTGCAACTGATTATAAAATAGAGTTAGCAAATATATATGTCAATTGATTTGCAATATTTTGCAAGTGAATATCTATTGAACTTTAAGTTCACTTTTGTTTCCCGAGGATCTAGATAATTCATCCCACACTCAATTTTCAGCTGCTAATCACTTCTCCCCCTAATGTTAAAAAAATAACATTTACCCCCTAAGCTCATTTGGGGACCCATCTTTGTGCGTTGTGGTGGAGCAATTGAATCATATATCACACGTTCAAATTTTTAGATGGAATTATTTGGTTCCTGACCCTGAACCAATTGTGATAGGGGAAACCTTGTTGGCTTGATGAATTCAAGTGTTGCTATATGTTAAATAAACATATCTCATACCAAATTTTATTTGGGAGTTTTATTCTCATAACCAATGATTTAGCTATAATTGGAGGCATACAATTTTTGCTAAACCAACATAGATATGAATCAACATTATCAACATGATTTTATAATTTGGAACAATGCTCTTAATTTAATAACTCGAGCAGCAACCTTACAAAAATCAATTGCAAGTTGATATCAAAACACATGTGACCATACCGTAGATGCATCTATTAGCAAACGGTTCACATGGTAGGTGAACGGGCCCATATTCACCCTTTTATAAGTTCCAAAATTTCAGGGAATATAATTTTAATCTTAGCTGATCAAGATCATTCTATCATGAGAACAAACAACACAAGAGAATTCTTGAAGAATCTTTTATTTCTTCAACATATTGCCTCGTGAATTCTCAATTATTTTTGCATCACATTTGAACCGGGATGGCCAACCAGTTATGCCAACTTATTTAAGTAAACTTCTAGTTTATTTTCGTATGTGATTTCATCATCATACCCATATTTATATACTACAAATAAAAAAACAACGGGTATACTTTTACATAAATATTTATAACCCGCTTCAATTGTAGTAGCATGAAGATATTAGATCTTCCCATAATTTATAGTCTCAATTTTTTTTTTCAATATCTTTGAAACTTATAAGTTTCCTTTTGAGACTTACTACAATAATTTCATTCCTTCAGGTAGTAATACATTAGCTCTTCCGGAGCTCTCAATTAATTTTGTGTACTACCACATATTCAATCATATCAACATCATTAATAGTTTCTCCACAGAGTTTCAACTTTGAAATAATTTTGAATGTTGATGAGCTATACTCATGAACAAACTTATAGTCTTGATGGATCCAATCATATCGTGCCTTTGGGTGGATGAAAGGTGGTCATACCTTTCTTTTATGCTATTCCACAAAACAAGTGGATCCTTAATCGTGAGATATTCAATTTTAAGAATTTCGCAAGACGATGACGCAAGAATATCATAGCCTTAGCACGATCTTGATTTGATGCTTTATTTTCACTTTTAATGGTGTCTCCAAGACCCATTGCATCTATATGGATTTCAGCATCCAACACCCATGAAAGATAGTTTTTGCCCGAACTTTGAAGGGCAACGAAATCAAGTTTCGTAAGGTTAGCCATATTAAAAGAAAGAGAAAAATAATACATTGGCCTTCAAATTTTGAGACAGTAGAGTCGTAGAGCAACAATATCACCAAAGGAGTATCACTCCTGTGGTTAAGTAATACATCTTTCGAAAAAGAAGTTTTAATTTTTCTTACCTCAGATCTTTCAAAGTGAGTGTTCAAGGCAGAGACTCGTGCTGATAACGTGTTATGAAATAATAAAGAAAGAACAAGAATATTGTAGAGAAAGAGAGAAGAAGAGAAGTTCTTATTTCTCTTGATGAGATGAAATACAATGAAGCAGAACTCATCTATTTATAGCAACAATTCCTCCTAACTTTTCTCCAAAAGATAGACTTTCACTATAATATAAACACATGTATCCACTATAATACAAATACCTTTATACACATTCACTATAATACAAATATGTTTATAACAAAAATAACTTTATCTTTAGAACAATTTAAAATGAAAAGTAAAAGACATAAAATGAAACATAGGAAATACTTATTATGCCTCTATTATAACAAGAAGAGATGTGCTGCATTTTTACTTCTATTCTAAGGAGGAGATCCCGTCCAATGTTTTAAAAGAGTTTTGGCGTGAATTTTCGGCCGTGCGTAGTAACAATGCATTGAGGTGATCTGTTGGGGCGAAAATATCGTGAGGCTCAAGATTTATCAATTTGAGCGTATGCTTAAGCGTTGAGCGAGTTTTTTGTTTTGGTATGTGAGTCTAAGAAATTTCTCATAATTAAAATTTAAAGTACTTAATAAGTTCTTAAATTAATACCAAAAAAATATATAATTCTACTTGTTATTAAATTTTAAAATATTTAAAAACTTTAGAATCTAAGTTTTTTTATTTTAAGCCTTAAGTATTATTCTTTCTTTTCGACTTTCACTGATTAAAATGAAAAAAATGATTAACGTGTAAATTACAAAGTAAAAATGCATTATTTTTCATCACTTGCTCTGCTTTGATGCTTCTGGTTGTACGCTCCTTCTTTGTGTTTTATTTTACAAGTTAATTTATAAATTTCTACTCAACTTTTTTAAAAGCCTTTTGAGATGGGGCATATTATTTTTATAGTCAATTATTAATTTTAATTAATATTTTCATGATAAAACAGTTCTATGTGCATTTTCATATTTTATATTTTCGAACCTTTTATAATCTTATATGTAATTTTATCTTTTTATTATTTATTTTTATTATATTAATTTATAAAATATCAAAATTTAAATTTTTTTTACATCCCACCGTTTCAAAACTTACAACTCATCCCGTATTAAATAAAATATCTCGCATCATGACCGCATGTTTTAATATATTGATCATAACCAATTGCAAATAATGAAGCTCCTAGAAATGGAAAGTATCTTCCTTGACCCGATGATTTGGGTGGACAGTAGACTAATTGAAAACATTTTATTCGTTCTCTTATCGTTCAAATTCCAAAATTCTAATAACAGGATTAAAAAAAACACAAGAATGTCATAATAGGGATTTAAACTTGTATCCTAACTTAATTTTTGAAACCCTTTTATTACATTAGATACTTCTCATATGTGAAGGGGACTCAAAAAATTAGATATAAAAAATAATTAATTTTATTCTATTAACAAAATATAATTATTTAACGAATGAACTCAATTAAATCCCCTTTCTGATAGATAGCTCGGACTTATTTCCACAATCAAATTCTAGCTATTACAATAATTATCTGTAAATTATCTGATACTGTAAAAAGAATTTATATTTTTCAGTATATAAGAGTTACATCAAAGTTTTAAAGTTACTTTAATTTAAGCATGTGCTAAAAATTCCACAATTCTTTTTAAATTGAAATCAACTATGAATTTCGTCACTAGTTATCGCAAAATTCTCACAATAACATATTTTTTTTAATAATCAATTATTAAATAAAATTATTCTTTAAAAATTTAATTTAACTACAAATTTATTCGTCTCAAATTCACGTTGAAAATGATATATATAAGAGGGAGAGAGATAGAGCAAGACCTTCATAATGCCAATGCCATAGAACTGTACGATCTCGCCAGTAGGGGCATGTCCTTTAAATGGGCCTTCAAAAAAACTCCAGTGCCTGAATTTGTATGTCACAACAGGTGGGCCTGCATACACGTTGATCACCTCCCAGGCAAGCCCTCTTGGAAAAGCTGACCGAAAAGCATTATTAGATGATTCTCGGCTCTCTTCACCTGCTTTGTAGTATTTGAATTCGTCAGGCATTGAACTCTTCATACCGCATTGTGATTTCTCAGTTTTAGTATCTCTTATGCTGATAGCTCCTCTTTTCCTGTTCAGTCCCCAACATAATGTATCACTATTTTGAAGTATCAGTCACATCCAAAGTAATCTTTACATGAATATTTTAATGGTTCAGTTTTATTGAAAGCAAATAAGTGAGTACAAAACGAATAATAAAGAAAAATATAGTTAATAAATTGAGATGTGAATGATTTAATTCAGACTTTCATTTAAGTGAAAACAAACAACCTCGACATGGTTGATTTTTGTAAGTCATACCATTAACACAAAATTTGAACTTTTCAGGGTTAATAGTCCTAAAGTCCTTTACGCGAGTCTTGTGAGAAAACTCCATTTGCCCTGATTTTATAACCTTTTGAATTGTTTCTTCAAGAGACCCTTCTGGCCAAACCTTCAAAACCGTCAACTCAACGTATTATAGATTCAATAAAAATTGAAATAAACAAACCAAATTGTACTGACAAGAAAGATGATAAATATTGATATTTTCTTTTAATTTATGTGACATTTTTTATTTGTTGAAATTCAAATTAGGTAAACTTTAGTTAATATGTTAAAAAATATATATTTTCATAGTATGAGAAGATCAAATGCAACTTATACGTAATACTTTTCATATAAATTTAATAAAAGGATATTGAAATAAATAAGAAGAATTGTATTTTCAATATAAACTTATTTTTTTTCTTAAATATTATGCATACATCTTTAAAGTATATTTTTGTTTAGTTTTGAATTTCCATAGGAACAATTATTTTTTGAATAATTTTTTTATTATTTTAACTAAAATGGGATGAAGGCACTGGTACAAACCTTACTCCTTCCTTGTTCAAAGAGCTTATTAGTATAGTCATAGCATGGAGGGCCACCATGTCTCCGCTCAATTTGATCTTCATGCAGGAACTGTCTGTACTTATCACTTACCACTTGAACTATTTCCTTCTTACCTGGCATGTTTCTAAGATTTTAACACTTTCTCTCTCTCTAAGCTTATTTGATTTGGTGAATTCAACTTTGTGTTGCTTTGCCTTTTTATACATAAAATTGCAGCTTGATTATGTTAACCAAATAATGTACATGATTAAGCATTAATTTTAAAATTAATATTCAGAAATCAAATAAAATTTTATTGGAAAATAGATAGAGTTGAAATCCATCTTGATTTGTAGGTAGGTGTGTCAGATACAAGAAATATATTTTTTTAAAAATTCTATTTATTTTTGGAATTCATATTTATATGGCCCTTGTGGCCTTCTAATTAATAGAAATGCTTGACATAAAAAATAATTTGTTTTATCATATTAAATTTTTTAATAATAAATTTAATTAAGTGTTTTTTGTAAGATAAATATTTTAAATTGAATGATTTTATTGATTAAAAAAATTCAATAACTTTGTTATATAAATTCTCAAAATTGAGAGACTTCTTTAAATATTAACTTCTTTACGTAACAATCTCGTTTATTCACATAAATATTACTTCCTTCGTCCTAGAGTTTTCAATAATTCTTTAAAGCACCCAAAAAAATAATAATTTCCAATTGAAGAATTTAGATATTTTTAAGAAATATAATAAAAAATTTACAATGATTTTTTGTGCAAAAAGTTAAAAAGTTTAATGTGATTATATCAAGAGATATCTTGATGATATTTAAAATTAAATTAAAAATTAATTATTAATTAAAGGATTATAAATTATTTTGAACCTGAAATAGATTCTTGACATTATTAAAATAAAAATTAAAAATTAAATTAGAAAATAAAAATTAAAAAAAATTGATTACTGTTGAGACAAACGTCATTACGAACCAACAGCAACATACCCCATATTGGAAATCGCACGTAAACTTTCTATAAAATCAACATATATTAATATATATCCATAATAACTAAATTAAGGAAGAAAATTTAGTCATAATTAATAGTTTCGCATGCATATGTTATTTGTTTTTTCGTTTGTACAAGGGATTAGCATAATCTAATGGTAGGATCAGGATAACCTGAGATAGATGTTCTATGTGGAGAAGTTAACAGATAGCTACCTAGCAAAAGTCAATCACATTGAGCATAATTTGTCATGCTTTGTTATAATCCATTAATTAATACAAATATTATATATAAAACATAAATAGAATGATTTTATTATATTCAAATAATAAATAAGCATAAGATATTATTTTAGTATTTATAAAGTTATATTACTTGTTTTGATATTATAAAATTATTTTTGATATTTTATTCAAATTTTCTTTATTTATGAAGTTGTCATACTTGTAAAATTGGTATTTTTCATAAGTTTATTTATTTGATATATAAAACCTGCAAGTTATTATTTTTGTTCACGCTGTTGGATCAAAGTTGGACCAATATTGATTGAACCAAAACAGCAGCCAAAACTAGACCAAAAATCCACCAAATACTGTTTTAAAACAACACCAAAAAACTAGAACAAAAATTGCACTTAGACAACAATAAAAACTAGACCAATATAATTTAGGAGTTTAAATAATATGAAAAAAATTAAGTTTAAGGAAGCTAATAGGACTGTCACATAATTTAAGTGTGTAAATAATATGAAAAAAAAAATAAATTTAGAAAAATAATAGAACCTTTACATAATTTAAGATTCTCTCTAGTAATTTCACCATAATTCAGGGAATTCTTATGTCTTATCCCAAAAGAAAATATTACTCTTTCTATTTAGATATAATTTAGTTTTAAAAATTTAATGTAATTTTTGATAAAATAATTTGTGACTTCATAAATATTTTTAAAAAATTTAAATAACGAGTTTTTTAATTTTTTTTTTAAATTTTATGTGTTCGATCAAATAATATCATATATATTTAAGATGTGATATACCCATTTTTTATTAGTATATGGCTATCAAATGGAAAGATGATGTACCTCTCTGAAAGCCTATTTAGTTAAATTGTCAAAAATTGCTTTTTTGAGAAAGAGTTTTGTAAAAAATACCTTTTAAAAAATGTATTTTTGAAGAAAAATTATTTATGTTTGACCAATTTATTTGAGAAGTGATTTTTAAATATTTGATAAGCATATTGTATTTGATAATTTTTTTCAAAGAATATTTATAACTTTCAATTACAAGTAAAGGAAAAAGTATCAAGGCACATTTACAATTAGGATTTTTTGAATAAAGAAATTATTATAAATATTTATTATGACAATCTTTAAAACTATGTAAAAAAAATATTAACTTGTATTTTTTCTAGCGATGATTTTGTTTTTTCAAAGAGGAGGAGGAAAGAGTAGCAAAAAAAGAGAAATAATATATTTAGTTGACTAACTATTCACGAGGAGAAAAGAGACTGAAAATAGGAAAAAGATAAGGTAGAAACCAAAAAGGAAAAGGAGAAAATATTTTGAGGAAGGAAAGATAAATTTATGAAGAATACTTTGGTAGATATAAATTTATGATAAAAGTATTTTTGTCTTGAAAGTTAATTTTTTATTTATGCATTTTGGAAAAAAGTAGAAATTTGTAGCTTATTCCCATACAACAGCCAAAAAAATTGTTTCTGCTAGTTCTCAATACACTTTTTTTTACGAGCCAAACACCTTAAATTTAAAAACATTTTTTTTATTTTAATTTATGTGACTTTTTTGCTTTTCAAGATTTAAATTATATAATCTTTCACTAATATTTTAAAATCAAATTGGCATGGTTCTATGGCAAAAGACCTTTTTTATAACTTCAATTTAAAAACTACATCAAAAGTTTAAGTATTGGGAGAATACCCTTTTTCTATGATTAGGCTGATTTAGGTTAAAAAAACTTTACACCCTAGAAAAAGTCTTGAAAAGTACAAAATACTCTCAATCTCTAAAGTCTTAAAAGAACTTAGATCCCAACCCCAAAGTCTCGAAAAATATAAAATAGTCTCCATTCCAAAGTTTTAAAAAATCCAAAATAATCTAGATTTATATAATATTATTTATCCAAATTAGAAATAAAAATTAATTTTCTTCCCTCCTTTCCTCCAAACACTCCTGTTTTTCTTCCCTTCATTTCCCTTTTCGACACGATTTCAGGATTTTCATTGAAAAATTATTTTCGAACGATGAAAAATTTCTCAAATTAAGCCATTGTTATCCCCGCTCTCATAAATATCTGAAAATACATCTGATTATTTTCTTCATTACTGTAAAAGCTCAATTTATTCTGACGCAAATTCCAACCTTATTTGCATATCGGAGGTTATTTTGGAAGTATACATTCTCTTAAGGAGTCATTCCATCATTCCAGTAACTTAGTTGGTAACTGGTGAAAGCTCTATCCCTGCTTTGTCATTCTGAAAATTTCGAATAGTGATAGTTTCTATAGTCATAGACCAGTTTAGATTTACTATGTCGATTGAGGAATATATTATAGTAGAAGGTGATTACATGGATAAATGGGAGAAGATCCCAAAAAGATGAAACTGAAATTTTTTGAATAAGGCAACAATGCCGATTGCCTGTGTCGCAATGGTACATATAACAACTTAGTTGAGAGCATAACGGAAAGCAGGAAGTTAACATGTGAGCTCGGCGACGTGCGCATTAGTTACATGATTAATGTTTTGCTTACTAGGAGAAAAATTCATCTTTCTTTCGTATGGAATGATAGGTAGGTGAGACTTGATATGCTTGTTGTTGCTACTGATGGTTCTACACTTATTTTAAGGATAAATGTTATTGAAAGGTCACAAAAAGCTTCAACATCAATAGCACTATCCCCACCACAATTTCTAATCGATCAAAATACAATGCAAAATGAGAGCTAGGATGATTATCCAATGGATATTAATGCTCCTCCAAATAATAGTAAAGAGCATCCCGCCCTTGTTGGGAAAAATACCGGATCACAAGCCAAAGCATAACTATCCTGATGAAACTGGTTTTATCATGAAAAAACATTCATTAATAGGGCAAAGTTGGTGGTGACACTAAAGGTAGCTTCATTGAGGAAGCGTTTTCATTTTACAATGACTAAGAGTTGTAAAAACTTATATAAGGTGAATTGCATATCTCATAATAGTGGATGAATGTTGTGAGCTATGAGGTATGATAACACGAATAGGTTTTGCATTTTCAAGTACATTGATAATCACATTTAAGGAGTTGAACATCTTACGGACATTCATCAACATGCCTCATCGGCTATCATTGCTTCAGTCTTGATGAATCATAATGTTGATGGCAAAAAACCATCGATGAATGAAATTGAGAGGACTGTTAGGTGTGACTTTGAAATGTAAGGCAAACTATTGAAAGTGTTGAATGCAAGGTGTAATTATTAAGAACTTAGTTAGGGGGACAATAAAGCACGAGTATGATTTCTTAGCGACTTATTCTTATATGCTTGAGTCTGTATATCCATATAGCTAGATTGATTTAGGGTCAATCAGGATTATAGGTTCTTGTATTTTTTTTCTATATTATGGAGTTCGCATTCGAGGTTTTTCTAACATGAAAAAAGTTATTTTCGTTGATAGAATATTTTTATCTAGCAAGTATGAGGGTATCCTATTATCTGATGTCACACATGATACTAAGAATCATATCTATCTGGTCGTATTTTGTGTGGTGGATAAGGAGTGTGATGCTTCTTAGACCTTCTTCTTTGAGAAACTATTTAAAAAGAAAATAAAGAGATAAGTCGATCTAGAAAATAACTATCTAAACTAAAACAAAAGAACTAATGAACAATTACCCAAAGAAAGAGCAGATTTTTACGAAATTAAAGAAATGATTCGATCTAGGACTTTGAGTTGCTAGCAATCATTCACTTTCGTTATCCTATAATAATTATTGAGTTATTAATTTACGGGGTTAATAACATGCTTAGGATCTTTCGATCCTCTAAACTTCTATCCAAATTAGTCCCACAACTACATCATTGAGTGGGGATGTGGTAACCCAATTTGAACGCATTTGTATATCTTGTTGTTTTGTAGCCAAGTAAGACATTGTAGGTATATATCTATTCTAATCACAAATCACTTCTGAAAAGAGATCTCTCTCCCTATATTCTTCGCTTTATCTTGTTGATTCTTCTTTCGAGTTCACAATAAGAATATAGATGTATTTCAATGGTGGTCAATTATCAAAATGGTAATCACAAGAATATAAGAATAACTACTATGATAATTAAGCAATTCAACTTGAGTCCATATCAAGAAAATCATAATCCTAGAACGAGAAGTTTAGCTCCACGTAGACATGGAGTAATTATAACAAATCAACCAAAGAATTTCGCAAAAATAAATAATAAAAAGAAAAAAAGATGAAACCTAAATTCTCTAGCCTCCACAGCAGCTTCTAGAACTTCCTAGGTCAAAAGTTGTGTTTTAAGATATTTTTAAGGACTATTTATAAGTTTAGAAAAAAAGCCCACACAAAAATTGAGTCCAAAATAAAATGAAAAAATAAAAATTAATTTCGGGATGGCCTTAGGCATGGTGCGCTTCCAATGCGCCTCCTTGTAATTTTTTTATTTCTTCTGAAGTTTGGCCTCTGACGCGGAGGGCCAACCAAAGCGCCAAAGTGCCTCTCTACAAAGGTTTTTCGGGGGAAGTTTGGCCTTTGGTGTTGTGCGCCTCTCAATGCACCAGCTTGATCCTTGCCCAAGAACTCTCCCAAATTTCCTATAAAACTCTGAATCTTCTTAAATAGCTCATTCCGGTTGATTTTCACCATATTTTCCTACAAAATATCTCATCACACTTGTTAGCTCGTAATCAAGAGTTTTCAATCAAAATATGCAACTAAAAGTGAATATCATTCTCAAAATAAGGATAAACATGGATAAAATATGGAAAGCCGGCATACAAAAGCGCCCAAGATCACTCCTCTTTTGAGTTATTTCCTACATAAATCCATTTGGTTCCTCGTAAAATTCATTAAAATTCTATGAAAGCATCTCTTTCCATTGATATATGTTCGGTGGCTCCTGAGTCTACAATCCACATAGAAAGTGATTCAGTTAAATAAGAAAAACAAGAAACATTTATATCACTATGTAAATTATAAATAAGGTCATGTACCTTTTTAGGCTCGGGATAATCACAAGAAAAGTGTCCCTTTTTACGCAGTTGTAGCACTTGAGCTTAGCATGTTCGCCTTTTTCTTCAAAGCTAAAACATCTTTCTCTTTTTGTTGATTAATTTTAGGCTTCTTTTAGACTTTTCCTTTCCCTTTCTTCTAAGAAAATCTATCATACTTGCATTTTTTACCATGTCTACATTTTGGATCAGAACTAGTCATGTACGTATTTGTAGTAGCATTGTCAATCCCGAGGCACTCTTCCTCGTGTTCCAAATGACGCTTAGCATCTTTCATAATTTTGATATTAATATTATCAGTCAAGTGTATTTTCTTAATTTTCTAGCTTTGGGGTAGGGATCAAATCACAATTTGGATTTGTTGCTCTATGGTGAACACGTGACCGACATCTTTCAATTCATTCACCATATCCGACATATGACACAGATAATTATGCATAATATGATTAGGATGTTTCTTATAAGTATCAAACTTAATAGTAAGCACCTTTAACTTGGCAACTGAAATATGATCAAACTTTTCTTTTAATGTGGACCACATGTCCTTAGCATCGTCATATTGTCGAAATTCTCTCATAATATCATTATCCATGCTGCTCAGCAACGTTATGCGGGCAAGGGAATTCTTCTTTTTTCAAGCTTGATAAGCTTCAAGCTCTTGCATGTTGGGGTGTATTGCCACTTTTAAGAAGTGTCATAGAAACGTTAAGAACCTCAAGAGCATCTTGCTCTTCCGGGACATACTAGATTTACATGCTCCATATTTCATAATTATCACTGTTAAGCATATCACCCTTGTTAAGCTCAACGATAATGTTCATTGCTGAAGTAGATATATTGATTTTAAAAAAAATATATAAAGAATCGTGAGACAGCTATGTACATTATTATAACCTAAGTTCATATACATAATAATTCTCAAAACATTTAACTATGTCAGTAAGTTCATTAAGTTCTCAGTCATCATCTGAATTCTAATATATTGTAAATCTAACATAATTAATCATCTAGAAATTACTTATCTTAAATCACATAAATTCAAGATTAATTAAATTTAAATTCTATAACAAATATAGAAATGTTAAATATCAATAATATTCTAAAAAAAAAAAATTCTATAACAAATATAGAAGCGTTTAATAACAACAATGATCTAAAAAATTAAATTAAGAATTCATATAAGTCATATCACATATAAACAATTATTATACAAAATAAATATATATTTTCACATTATTCTTTTCATATGAACTGGAATAGATTTGATAAAATCTCACACAAGTCTTTAGGCAAAGATATCCCTCTTGGAACTATGGGTTTCTAGTTTAATTTGGCCTATTATTATTTCTTATTGATAACCCAAGGGAAAGACACACGGTCTTTTAAACCTTCAAGTCAATGTACTTATCCGCAAGATCTTGAACTAACGTCCTATAAGATACCAACATATGATGATCTAATTTATGTTACAAGATAGCAAGCAACTCTTTTTGAAAATCGCTAGGCACGATAGACTGCAAAATCATGATTTCTTTTCTACACTTAATAACGCCCGGTCCAAATGATTTCTTGAATTGACTTATTAATTCTTGTAATGTGTTTCACAAAAAGCAGAAGATCATCATCTTGTACATCGGATTCTAGCAGTAGATTGACCAAATTGCCAACCATAACTTTCACCTTACTGTTTTGTTTCTTTATAAAAACTCATTTGGATGTCCTTATCATTATCATGATTTTATGTAATACATACAAAAAATAATCAGGACTAACAAGATATGCATATTGAATGATATATATACACATAAATACACACATGTCTATATCGAAAATAGCCCAAGATTCTGTCAAATAATAATTTTGGTCTTTGCCAAAAGTTTTAGGTTCTCAGTTTCTTCCGCTTTTATTTTGTCATGTAATACGCTGTGAATAACTAAGGTGAAAAAAGAAAAACTACCAGAAACAAAAAAAAATTGAGAAATATTTAATTTGAAAAAGACACTACTAAATCAGCACCACAATTGTCATTAATACAAAAAACCTTTTCACTGTTGGGTTGAAAATCCTTTGAAGGTTTACTACCAATAACTTAACAAATAAGAATTAAATTAGAAATAATAACTATGGCCACAAAGTATTTGGAATTTCATTTAATTTAATTTAACACACGATTTATTCAAACATAAAAGAGCATACTATCATTTCTTTTTAGATATGTCTATTACGCCAATCCCCTCTCCTCTCCCCTCCCCACCCTACCCCCAGCAAATAAGGACTTCTTCCATACAACGTTCTTCATGGAAGAAACATCTAGACTAAAATAACTAAATCTGGCTCTACACAGTTCACAGGATCATTGAATTACTTTCACTAGTCAGATAGTGTAATTACATTCAAATACGTATTACATCATATAAAATCACAGTCTAAAATCATATCTTGTTACAGTTGTTCCAATGTTTTTCGGAGAATAAGTTTTCACAGGAACAAGGAACTTTACAAGAGTTGAAGAGGAAACAAGAAGAAATTTATCAGTTAATTTTCTATTCACGTTGAAAAACATAGAGGCTCCCCTCTTATTAAAAGACGCAAGGCACCTGTTCAGGAGGAGTCCTAATCATTATGTCCTTTTATTCTTTTAATTCAAATTAAATATATAATAAATAGATATATTTATTTATTATTTATATGGATTTGAGTTGAACCATACGGGTGACCCGAATCTAATTCCTTCACTAATATTATTCATAGTTGAATGTGGCAGGATGAAAATAATTAAGGCATCGTTGTAAGTTAATGCTGGAAATCTACACGACCTAATAATACAAGAGGGAGCTGAATCAGGTTATACCGAATTTTTTGCCTATGTGATGGGTCAGGTTTCTTCATCTGTTTCTTATGAGTTGTTTGCAGAATAAAGAAAGCAAAATAGTAACAACACAATATTTTTATGTGGAAAGCACCCGACTCACAAGGGTGAAAAACCACAACCTACACCTCTGCAGGATTTATCATGAACTTCACTAAAAATGTGAGCTTTAACAAAATTCAGATTACAAACACTTGCAACCTAAGAGACTAACTCCAATACCTTACCACTAAAATCACTAAATTGTAGCTAAATTCATATTACAAAATAATTTCAACCTAGGAACTAACTCTAATTCCTCTTACAATAATCAAGAAGAAAGTTGCGACTCCTCGAAGTTACCCTAACTTGAAGCTAATATTTCCTCAGAAAAATACCTAAAAAATGCTTCAAAGAAAGCTGAAAATAGGTAAAACTCAATAACAATCCTAATACAAAAAGATAAAATTGAAGACACTATAAAACATATTCATGAAATAGACTTTTCAATCTGGTCCTTTGTAACAATCTCCACACTTGAATGGTTAGACAGAAACTTCAGAATAATTTACGTTATATGCTTTGATTTTTGCTATTTCTCTAAGTATAGGTGTGTGAGTCTCTTCAATAAAAGGCCTACATGTCACGCCCCACCTTGGGAGGCATGACTGACACCTAATACCATACAGGGGGGACCTGCGCTGACTTGGCAGGGCATATGCACCTTTGGTTCCTGCCAGCAACTCAAAATCAAGAAGACAAACTGCTATATCTCAACTGTAAATACAGTCTCAGGCCAACAAGGCCACACAACACCTGTAAAGGGAAACAGCTAACCCAACCAATATAGCAATAAGAGATCTTATGCGGGCCAACAAGACCACCATGCTGTTTAGTCATAACAGAAAGAAAGACAGGTAGTCATATACCAACTACAGTTGACAAGGCCGCTAACTGGAAACTACACTGGGCCCCATACGGCCAACACACAGAACACAATAAATATAGGCCCCACACGGCTAACACAAACAACTAATTGAAGATTGTAGTCTGCAAGTCTCTAAGAGTGAAAATATTGGTCGGGACAGGGCCCTGACCTACCCAAAGGCTATAAAATTAAAAGACAGGTAAACCTCTATAACCTGGCAACTCCGAATGAAAGGAGCTGGCCAATCTGCTGACTTTGAATAGCTGCTAGGAGATCCTAAAACCTGTCTATCTAAACCTGCAGGCAAGTATGCAGTGCCCCATAGTTGGGTGTCAGTACAATATGTACTAAATATGTAAGACAGTAATAAAAGCTAATAAAGAACTGAAAAGTAATCAGCGACAAAGGCAGAAGTTAACCTATAAGATTTCTTATCTGTAAGCTGCATCTAGTAAGCCACTACACAAATAAGAACTGAAGCTGCACGGCTATACATCCATAAACTATATTCAACAAGCACGTATACAAACAAGAGCATAACCTGCTCCCCATAAGCCTGGAAGGTGCAAGTAACACAAAAATAACCTACCGGGGCCCTGATAAGCCCTGAAAGTACCACTCAATCTATATACCCCTACAAGGTCCTTATGATTCTACTGATAACTATAGCCAACCTACCTGACTTCTGGGTCTGCAGCTGAGCCCGCTGGACTCCTATAACTGTGTCTGAGCCCGTGAGGCTCCTGTAACTGCACCCTGGACACACAAGGCTCGATGGAGGGTCAGCAATGCCAGTACGGCATAAGAAGTGGTCCATACGTGGATGGATATAAATATGGCCTTATAGGCCTAAAAATAGTACCTTAAGACATCACATAGCTCCTCTGAGTGATACATAATCCCATAGGCAATGACACAATTAGTAACTCTAAAGTTGGTCAACGAAAGGCTATCCTAAGTGAGTATACTCCCGACCGAAGTACTACATTTTGGTCTCAACCTAGCCACTCAAAGGCGTATCTGGACCTTTAGGCCTAGCATGACTGAATAGTCTGTACAGCTACCAACAGGCACACCCCATGTGCCTACACCTGACCAGAGGGTCCTGGTAGTTATTATAATCTCTGACGGCCGGGACAGAATAGGGCGAGGTTCGGAGTCGCCTAAGCGATACTTTGAAGGTCATGTTAGGGCAATGATAGGTCATAAGAAAACACAAGGTCGTAGTCGACCATATATATGATTTCTTTGCTTGGGATAACTACAGGGCTGCTACCAACCGGATACGTTCCTAAACAGTTAGCCCTAACATCCCATGGAAACATGTTATAATTCTTAAGCTGGCGGTAATGCTTTGCTACTAAAATTCTAGTCCCTCAGACACTAACTTGGTTTGTCCAGATTGCGGATGGCTCCTCTGGACGGTTCCTAGCCTTGTAGACAGGTATATCTGGACCTAGCCCTACTAAGGCAGCATGTACATGATTATGTATAAAGGTTGCATGGGGCGTTGTCCCCACATTTGACTACTAATAAGGTTCCCTCCTTAGGGTATCAATTAGTCTGTCAGACTTGTAACAACTGGAGTGGTTTCCTGAGCGACCTGTAGGACAAACATTGAGTCGGTTGGAACTAACGGTCACTTGGCAGTAGCCAATCATATGGAAGGCTGTCGCTCAGTTCACTAGGCAATCCTGGTGCCACTAACTCGAAGGTAAGACCACCCTATCCAAATTCTGGCCCTGGAGGCGTCAAGGTACGCCAATGGCCTCTGGGCAAGCTTTACTAACAATTTAGGCGTTAAGTTGAAAGTTATATCGCTTGGCTACGCCCTATGCTATCCAACATACCAAGTCAGGCCCAACAGCTAACCATGAACTTCTAAGGCCTTGGCACGACAACAAAACATCAGAATACTTCTAAATGATAAATAGGTGAATAGGGAACTCTCTATGGTGCACCCAACGTTAGTCATACTTAACACGCCCTTTCCCAATGAGGGATACTATGGTATAATCTCAATATGTCTTATAGCAGCTAACCACAACATAAATAATCCTTATCTATTAGCAGCAACTAATTACAACATATAAGATCATTATCTACTAGCAGCAACTAATCACAACATATAAGATCATTATCTACTAGTAGTAGCTAATCCCAACATACTAGATTATTATCTACTTTCGAGGGCATAGGTCGTACTGCTATACGACAAGAATAACTTGCCGAAGAGATAAGCCTTAACATGCCTCGAATGCCGATTCTCATTTATCCAAATTGTTCTAACTTGTATCTAATAGCTCCACTCAATTGCAGCCTCTACGCTGTCACTTTTGGTCACATAGGACTCGATTAAAAGTGATTTCAACAACTTTTACTCAGTGGGGTTTTGATACTCCGAGCGAATTTTCAAGAAATAACCCCGTAGAGACATTCCTTTTAGGCCTGTAACTAGCTATCAAAGACGAATTTGCGTTTTGACAGAATTTAGCAGCGTAATTTGATGAAAAATGGATGAAATCATCGCTCAAGGTCACTTTTCTGCCGAAGGGAAATGTTAAAATGAATTAATCCAACATGTAGGAGCTTTATATAGTATTGAGACAGTGACAGGGGGTATGACACGCATCTCATCGCGCCAACATACGGGTGCGGCACGCCTCCCATTGCGCCAAGGGAGGGGTGCGATGCGGCGCCTGGGGTGTCCTGTCTCTAGCCCCGACCTCCTGCTCGCTCGATGATGCACTCGTGTGTTCCCCTCTTTGGGTCTTTTTCCGCATGCGTTGTACTCCAAATATCTAAACATACACACCCATGCATCGTTTAAGAAATAAAAACTTACGAGCTGTAACATCATCCCCCCTTAGGACATTCATCCTCAAATGTTATCTTAAGCTTAAGAGGCTCAATTCCTTTAACTATTGCCAGAAAAATTTTGGCAGAGTCTCCTTTATATTGTGGACTATCTAGAAACCTGTAATGTAGAAAAGTCCAATGTATGCGTTCAACGATACAAAATAGCTCCATATCATAAAAGTGAATAACTAAATAATACTAATATTATAGGTGACAACACAATAACTGGACAATAATTTCACCTCAACTGTACGATCTGGGTCAACCCTGAAATAAGTGAGGATATCTGGATCTCATATCATCCTCAGCTTTTCAGGTTATCTCCTCTACGTTTCCGTTCCTCCTTAGGACTTTAATGGAGGCTATATCCTTAGTTCTCAACTTGCGAACCTACAGATCTAATATAATTATTGAAGTCTCTCCATGGGACGACCCTTATGTACCTTGAGCATCCCCGATTAGGTCAATCTGAGAAGAGGTCTCCTACACACTTGCGTACCATTGATGAACAGATCCTAGCCCCGAAGGCAATTCTATCTCATAGGCCACTTGGTAGATCTTTCGGAGGATTCGGTATAGCTCAACGAATCTAGGGCTGGGCTTGCTCTTCTTTGGAAAATTTTTCAAGAATACCCAGTTATTTCTTCGATCCCTAACTCCCTACGCCATACATTAGAATAGGATTTCTGATGACCCTGGGCTGCCAGTACATATCCTTTAATAAGTTTAACTCTTTCCCTCTGACTCATGTAGTATGCTCAGTTCAGTTATCCCTGACTTACCTGCTTTAGGCCATCATATATGGGACCTACACTTTTACTCGTAACACATCTTCGAGCGTCTGAATTGTGTGCTCTACTTGAACATTTTTCTAGGGATGAGAAGTTGTACTAACATTAGCTTACATCCTAATTCGTTTTAACACCTTCTCCAAAAGCTAGTTGTGAGTTGTGCCCTTTTTTCAGAATTTGACAGACACTGGGACATCATATAACCAACTCAGCGCAATCCTTAGCTGAAACATAATTTCGACCAGAAAGAAATGATAATGACTCGAGTAGGGTCAAATTTACACCTGGTACGAGGTAAATCTGTAGCTATATTTGTACTGGCTAATTCCCACTTCCATGCAGGAATGACTATCTCCTGAATTAACCTTCACATTTTCTGATATCCAGCCTTTCCCTGATGGCCATTGGAGCCCTGAGCTACCACTCAACCATATCTTTCTTCTTCCTATACCCTCAGTAGATCTCTTTTATAACTTGATGAGTTTTCGTCAAGCTAGAGTGGAGGGAATAACGGACTTGATGTACCCTTTCTACAGTCTACTGTTGAAGGCCTGCCACATTTGAAATGCAGAGTCGACCTCTGGGTCTCAAGACTCCGTCCCCTATTATCTCACAGGTCGACGACTCCCTGCTGACCTTGTCTCTGGACTGTTTTAGGCTAGGGTCTCTGTACCGCCACTCCTTTCCCTCCACAACTAAAGGTGATACTGTAGTAATCTAGGTCACAATCTCACTACCCTCTAAATTTCAGCTTGATGGTTATTTCTCGACATTCAGCGACGATTCCGACCTCTATTAACCTACTACCTCCTTGAGGTGGTTCGATTCTCCTATAGAGCTAGATACTCATGCCTTCCCCATACTTTTATAGGCTGAGATTTGGGGTTCGTGCCCCATGCACCATACCGAGAAAGATTTTATCGGCCAAGACTACCAACTTGTATTGTCCTGACCCGCACTCGGGCCGGTTCCGATCATATAATCTCTCTTGCCTTTAACATAATAAGTTGGGGGTTGTAGGCTTTGTTCTCCAGGTATCCCCTAACGCCATCCATACACTATAGTGGAATTAGTCTATTTCTGATCTGAGCTTTGCTACTGGTGGGAACCTACTCCTTATGAACTCTCACATGTACTCCCTGCTTCTAGCAATCCTACCTGTCATCTTGATTCTTGTAATAAAGGGCTAGGTGGCTTATCTAAGTACTAGGGGTCCTGACCACTTTTTGTGACACCCCCCAGGAATCAACGGGTTTAGCCCTACTTTACTATCTACTCTTAACAACATAGCGTCAATACTTACGCTCTCTGTTATACTAAAAAAAGACCGGGAGACAGAGAATAACCATGTCATACTATAGTAGGGCTGAGGTATGAAACTTTACCAACTTCAAAGGGTTGGAGGTAAGAATCCTGCAATTTCCCAATCTTTCGTACCTTTTAGGTGATCCCACATTAACTATCATTCCTGTCTAATTCTGAGTATCTACTAAGTAAGCCAAATTATATGTACTACACTCCTGACCTCCTAAACCGAGAGTGTAGGAATGGCCGGGAACGGTACTGGCATGTCGGTTACCTTATGAGGTTTCTGGTGCCCTAGGAGGATGCTGAGGAGATCAAAAGGATGTCTGCTTTCGCCCTTGGGCTGGCTGTCCCCTAACTGTGGCACCTCATTGGTACCCTTTCCTGCTTCTGTATCTAACTTTCGGCTGGCTATAGTCAGTCTCATATTAGACATTATTCCGGACAGACATAACAATGAAAGCTTAAGGACCCAACCCTATACAACTCGGCTCTATAGCACGACCTGAGAAGAAGGAGGGGTAACCATACTATCATGACTCATAGCTTCTTGCTCATAGAATGTAGTGCACAACACATTTATAAACAAGAATCTATTAGACACAACTTATAGATTCCCTAGGATACGACGTTGCTCTGATACCAAGTTTGTCACGCCCCACCTTGGGAGGCATGACTAGCACCTAATGCCATACTGGGATCTAGGCTAACCTGGCTGGGCATATGCACCTTTGGTACCTACCAGTAACTCAGAATAAAGAAGAAAAACTGCTATATCAAGACTGTAAACACAACCTCGGGCCAACAAGACCACGCAACACCTGTAAAGGGAAATAGCTAACCCAGCCAATATAGCAATAAGTGATCCTCAGCGGGCTGATAAGACCACCATGCTATCTAGTCATAAGAGAAAGAAAGACATGCAGTCATATACCAACTACAACCGTCAAGGCCTCTAATTGGAAGCTACACTGGGCCCCACACGTTCAACATACAAAACACAACAAATATAGGCCCTACATGGCCAACGCGAACAACTAACTGAAGACTGTAGTCTGTAAGCCTCTAAGAGTGAATATTGGTCAGGGCAGGGCCCCGGCCTACCCAAAGGCTACACAAATAAAAGACAGGTAAACCTCTACAACCTGGCAACTCTAAATGAAAGGAGCTGGCCAATCTGCTGACTCTGAATAGCTGCTAGGAGATCTCGAAACCTGTCTGTCTAAACCTGCAGGAAAGTATCCAACGCCCCACAGTTGGGCGTCAGTCCAATAGGTACCGAATATGTAAGGCAGTAATAAAAGCTGAATAAAAGCTGATAAAGAACTGAAAAGTAATCAGCGATAAAGGTAGAAGTTAATCTGTAAGCTTTCTTATCCATAAGCTGCATCTAGTAAGCCACTACAAAAATAAGAACTTGTTACGCCTCGAGTCTATACCCTGGATAGGACACGGTACTTGGAGTCACAATTAACCCCAAGTCAACCCATTGTCTATCATAACACTGACATTCTGAGTAAAATCATAGAGGAAGCTTTAAAATAATAAATTAAAAAATTTATGAAGGAGAACTAAGTCATAAAGTTTAAAACAACTGAAACAAAGCTGAAAAAAATCTGAATCTAGGTATGTGTCTGAAAGCCATCTATCTGATGAGTTGCTGGGAAAAGCCCCCAGCTAACTCTAAGTCTAACTGAAGAAATATAATTGAAAAGAAATAACCTCGTCCTCGAAAGATGAGGACTCACCAATGATGCAGCTGAAAACTTCTGAGCAAGATCTGCTAACGATGCCGAGCCTGAGAACCTACAGTTGTATCATAAAATTATACAACATAAAAGGTATGCATCAGTACTTTGAATGTACTAAGTAAGTGAGAGAAACCATAACACAGAGAATAAAACAATTGAACTGTAAAGACATGCAATGACCAACTGAAATACTGAAACTGAATAAACTGAATACACTGAAATGGTCAAAATGACCCTTTTTGATGGTCAAAGACATGCCCTAAATCTGAGATACTAATTTGAAATTCTGTAGATGAATTGATCTGAACTGAGTAGTCTGAGACTGTTTTAACTGAGCTAATCTGAGACTGAACTAAACTGACTAGTGGAAGAATCTATAACTGACATATAACCACGTGAGCTAGACATGGAGTCCGATGCATACACCCCATCGGTAGGACCCAATATACCTTGCCAGGGTATGAAGGCATGAATTGAGTGATCACAGGTCTGGGGCCATGCGGCCAATGAAAATATAACCTACGATGGCAACATTTTTCTGGGAACCTGAGTGCGCTGAAACCCTGGTCTGCTCGGTGCTAAGTGCTACTCCCACTGGATAGTCCTAGACTAACTACTAAGATGATAGCTTGAAACTGGGGCCCAAGACTAAGTCAGGAATACCTATCTGGAAGTACCCTGAGAGTCTTATCAGATTGTATTTTGTAACTGGGGCTCTAAGACTGGTCTGAGTAGCTTATCTGGAAGCGTCATAACCGCCTAATGAACAAACTGTAATCTGAAGCTGGAGTCCTAAGACTGGTCAGAGCTGCTTATTTGAAAGTGTAATGACCACCTAAAGAACCACTAAAATCTTATACTGAAACTAATACTGATAACTGGGAGGCATCAACAGACACCTCAAGAATTAACTATATCAAACTGATCAGCTGACATTTCTTGACAATATTGAATATGCTAAAAATCTGATTGAGACTAGAATAACATGAATCTAACTGATATTTCAACATAAACTAACAATATGTGCATCTCAAAACTGATACAACCAAGCTACAGGGAAAACTAGTTCAACCAGCAAGATTTTAATTTCTACTGAGCTGGGAGCTAAGGTTAAATGATTCTACTAGATACAATTTCCACAACTTTCTGGAAATAGGGATTAATATATCTATTAAAACCATGAGGAATATACTACTCGAAATTTTTAAAGATATAAGTCTGACAATCTTCTACATTTCGAATCCACAGGGCTAAACAGAAAGAGGAGAATAGCGAAGGATTTGTGGACATACGGGAATAACTATTCCCTTTTTGAATTCCCATATACCTGGTGATGGAAATTCCTGAGAGAATCCCTTG
The DNA here is from genome assembly GCA_035772735.1 of Datura wrightii. Taxonomy (NCBI): domain Eukaryota; kingdom Viridiplantae; phylum Streptophyta; class Magnoliopsida; order Solanales; family Solanaceae; genus Datura; species Datura wrightii. The sequence continues at coordinate 23,275,372 of JASDFA010000004.1, read as the reverse complement.
AAAATCTGAGGAGAATTCTACTGTCCTAGCTTATGCTCTGAGTCTTTTTGAGAGAATTCTACGTTCTAACTTCTGAGAGGATGCGGGGTATGAATTAAAACCATCGGTTACCCCTCTAAATCCACTGATTAAAACCCAAAATGATGTAATTTAGAGAATAAATAGGTGGAAATTACAAAAATAACCCTGGAATAAAAATTCGAAAACTGGCCGATGGGGTCCCAAAGGGTCACTCAATGAGTCGTTGGTTGTGACCACGACTAGTTGATACCTCTGATTGGTTCCACTGCCTAGAACTTGAAAACACTGGATCTGGCAACGAGACTCACCACGACTCATTGGATGAACCAATGGGTCATTATTTCTCCCGTGGCCACTATACGAGGAAACCTAGAGGGTCTGACGACGGGTGACACAACAACTCGTTGGTGGACCTAACGGGTCATTGTGTCCAATCGTTAGGTTCACTGGAGGATTTCTGAAAATTCTCTACGTTGACATGATGGATGATGATAATGACTCGTTGTGGGAAACAATAGGTCTTTGTTTCCACTCATCTTTATTGGAAGGGATTTCTGGGTTCTCACCCAGCGACTCTCACACCGGGTCGTTGTTGCTAAAATGACTCATTGGTTGAGTCGTGGGGTCCTGGAAAGGATTTTTGTGCTGGGAACAATGACTGATAGGATGACTCGTTGTTTCTGACAATGGGTCATTCCTTGTCTTATAGGTTCCCGTGAGACCAAAACCCTGCTAGCCACGACTGACACAACGAGTTGTTGGAGCTGACTACGACTCGTTGTCTTTGTCATTCTGAGGCATTTTTTTGGTTTTTCTTCTGGATTTTTCTTGCAAGGTCTGAACCTGGTCTAGGAAAATGTCGGGGTGTTATAATATCTCCCTCTTGGGATCATTCATCCTCGAATGAAGACTAAATCTGCTGAAAATTGGGGAAAAGAGCTGCAATTCCCAATCTGAAACTATAAGTTGGTTTCCGAAGGAGTAACTGACTCCGAGCTGACTTAACTATACTAAAAAAGCTGATACAACTAGAATGCACATAGAAAATCTAAATAGGGCTGATGAGTACGTAACTGAATAGAGTACTAAGGAGGGATTTAGTACCTGATGTTGGAACGGAACTGGAAGGAAATAAGTGAGGGTATATGGCCATCATGTCTACTTCTGCTTCCCATGTGGCTCCCTCAACTAGCTGGTTCCTTTACAAAACTTTCACCAAAATGACTTCCCTATTTTCTCAACTTACGAACCTGATGGTCAAGGATCTGAACTGGGACCTCTTCATATAAGAGACTATCTTTTATTCCCACGCTGTCTAGTGGAACAACTGAGGTTGGATCATTGTTGCACTTCTTTAATAGTGACACATGGAAGACTGGGTGCACCGATGCTAACTCTGGAGGTAGTTCTAACTCATATGCCACACTACCAATTCGCTCAAGAAATCTTTAGAGTCCCACATATCTCGGACAGAGCTTTCCTTTCTTCCTTAATCTCATCACCCCTTTCATGGGTGAAATTTTAAGATAAACCCAATCATCCACTTATAACTCTAACTCTCTTCTCCTCGTATAATCATAGGATTTCTGACGACTCTGAGCTGTTTTCAATTTTTCTCGGATGAGCTGTACTTTCTGCATAGCTTGATGAACTAAGTCTGGCCCTATCAAAGTAGCTTCGCCCCAACCTCAAACCACCCTATAGGGGATCTACACCTCCTACCATATAATGCCTCAAACACGGCCATCTGGATACTGGAGTGGTAGCTGTTGTTGTACGCAAACTCGATGAGAGGTAAGTGATCATCCCAACTGCCCTTGAAATCGATCACACACGCTCTCAGAATATTTTCTAAATTCTATAAAGTCCGCTCAACCTGTCCATCATTTTACGGGTTAAAAGCTGTGTTGAGCTTGACCTGGGTGCCGATTCCTTTCTGAAAATACTTCCAGAAATGCAAGGTGAACTGGGTAGCTCTATCTGAAATAATGGATAAGGGCACCCCATGAAGTTTGACTGTTACACACCGTAAGTTGTATCATGTGATGGATGCGTGCATACGTATATTGAGAGTTTTAGAGTATGACGCACATAGGAAAAGGCTGGGGGTATGAACGGACGAGCATGGAATCGAGCGATCAGGAGGCCGAGACCGGAGGCCCAGCGCACTGGGCACCACGCCGCGCCAGGCAGCCTGGCACTACAGCCAGCGCGTCATGCCCGTGTTTTGGCGCTATGGGCGGCGCGACGCGCCTCCCCTGTTACCGACCTCCCATGTATATATAGGCCCTTCCCTTTAATTAAATCATTTCCAAACATTTTACATTCGGCCAGAAGTAAGGAAGTACGTAGATTTCAATTGTTTTTCATCCGATTATGCTATCAAATGCCATCCAAATTCAAATTAATTCAGGTATGGAGTTCTAAGCCAGCAGGGAAAATTACTACGGAGTTATTTTCGCGAAATTCATTGGAAAATAGTAGCCTCGCTGAGCAAAAGTTATAAGAATTGCTCCAAATCGATTTCTATACGATCACAGGCTCTAAGTAAGTATTTCTCCCTTCTAAACTCTCAGGAAATTATAGGTTTTTAGCTGTGTTTTACGTGATTGAATTATAATTGCTATTAGTATTAAAAGTTGCCAATTTTGCCGAGTTTAGTATTGATGCTAGACCCATTCTTTAAGTATTAAATTCACAGTTGGGAGGAGCTATTGAATATGAGTTGAAACCCGATGGTTATTTGGAAAACGACAATCGAGGTATGTAAGTCTTATTCTTTCGGGAAGTTATTCTCGTCGTATAGAGATACGACTTATGCCTCTAAAGCAAGACCAGGATTCTATATATTGAAATTAGCTAATGACAGTAGATAACGAGTGTATACATATATGTGTTACAACTAGCTATTATCAGTAGATTGCGATTAGACTTGTTGCAGACAACTATTTCTATAGACTATGAATATATGCATGTTGTGGTTAGCTGCAAGGATGCGTACGTAGATTGTATGACAGTGTCCCTTGTCGATAAAGGACATGCTAGGTGTGGCACCTGCAGGATGCGTTACTGAAACTCTTCTATCCTCCAGCTCATTGTATTAGTAGAATTGCGTGTTTTACTTCCAGAGGCCATTGGCGTACTCTTACGCCTCAAGGCCAGGAATTTAGATAGGATGAACATATTTTAGAGTCAGCGGCACTAGGGTTGTCCTATGAACTAAGTGACAGCCTGCCCTCTAGTTAGCTATTTCCAGTAATTGTCAGTCCCAGTTGACTTAGCATAAATCCTTCAGATCGCCCAGGAAGCCAGTACAGTCGTCCAGGTCAAATAGACCCGTAGGTATCCTAAGGAAGGGGACCTTATTAGCAGGTAGAGGCAGGGCTAGCGCCCCAGCCTCTTCTTAGAAGATACTCAGCTACAAATTGCCGTGAGCAGCTAAGTCTACGTAGACTTGTCTATAAGGTTAGTAATCACCCAGAAAAGTCACATAAGATTTGACCAGACCAAGATAGGGTCTAAAGGACCAGGACCGTGTTAATACAACGCTACCCTCAAGCTAAGGATGTTAGTAAGCTGCCTGTGGAGGATTAGGGGTCGACCTCCCAAAAGCATGTCCAGTCAGTAACCGCCCGACAACCGTTCTAAGTAGAGGGACCAAGTAACTAGTAATCTGCAACCCCACAGTTGTTTATAAGTTATAGTTGTTCGAGTAGGAGATTCAGAGTATTGTTAGGCCACTCCAGATCTCGCCCTATCCAGTCTAGACCATTAGAGATCATGATCGCTACCAGGATCCTCTGATCAGATACGAGTGCACGGGGTGTACCTTCTAGCAGCCTTACAAACTACACTAGGGGCGAGCAGCTGTAGTGTTAAGCCCAGAAGGTAAGATACGCCTTTGAGTGGATAGATTTGGATTTTAGTATAGCATCTTGATATGGGTTGCCCTTACTTAGGAGCCTTTCGTGACCTCCCAAGGGTTACTAGCTGTGTCAATGCTCGCTAGGGGCTAGATGACATCGCTCCAAAGAGCGATATGCCATCCACGAGGGACGAAGATGGGGTCCCAGGTCCTCATACAGTCCATTCCGTGGATGGACTATTCTTATGCCGATCGGCACTACACCACACCCCCTGTCGAGCCTAGTGCCCGAGGTGCAGACAGCAGGAGTCCACTAGACTCAGACACAACTACAGCTCAGGGGCCAAGTAGGCTCAGTAGTAGACCCAGGGGATCGGTAGGTTGGCTATAGTACTAGTAGAGTCATAGAGATCTGGATAGGGGTATATAGATTCAGATGTGCTCGCCAGGGCTTGAGGGGACCCGAGCGAGTTATTCTATGTTGATTGTCCCTTCCGACTTATGGGGGCCAGGTGAGGTTCTTATTTGCATTCCTGTCTACTAGTTATAGTTTATGAATGTGTAATTATACAGTCTTAGCTTACGTACATGTAGTGTTTTTTGGATGCAGATTATGAATCATCAGGTGTATAGGTTAATTTCTATTTACTTCCAATCTTTATTAGCTTATCTATTGCCTTAAATATTCGATACATATTGTACTGACGCCCTCCCCTAGGAGCTGCATTATTTGCTTGCAGGTTTAGACAAATAGAGTTCAGGATCCTCAGTAACAACTATTCAGAGTCAGTAGTTTGGCCAGCTCCTTTCATTTAGAGTTGCTAGGTTGTAGCAAGTGCAGTCTTACGATTGTATAGCATCTGGGTAGGCTGAGGCCCTATCCTGACCACTATCTGTATTCTTAGAGGCTTGCAGGCTATAGTTGTCAGTTAGTTCGGTGTCGTTAGCCGTGTGGGGCCCATATATATCGCTTTTTATGTGTTTGCCGTGAGGGGCCTAGTATAGCGCTTGATTTTCATTTCAGTTATAACTAGATATCATGGCGGCCTTGTCCGCCTGCATAGGATCCCCTGTTATGATCTGTTGCTGGTTAGCTGTTTTCTTTTACAGGTGGCTATAAGGCCCTGTCTGCTGGAGGTTGTGTTTACAGCTGAGATATAGCCCGTTGTTTTCTTGAGTTGAGTTGCAGACGTACACCAAATATACATAAGCCTAGCCAAGTCAGTCAGATTCCAGTGTGGCACTAGGTGGCAGTCATGCCTCCCAAGGTGGGGCATGACAAACTTTGTACCAGAGCAGTTCGTATCGTTGGGAGTCTGCAGGGCGTGTTTAGTAGAGTCTTGCTTATAAATGTGTGGTGCACCGCATTCTATAAGCAGGAGGCTACGAAGCATAATAGTATGGTTAAGCTTTCTTTTTCTCAGATCGTGCCATAGAGCCGAGTTGTACATGGTTGAGTCCCTAAGCTTTCATTTCTATGTATGTCTAGGATAAGGTTTGATATAAGACAAACTCTAGCCAGCCTCTAGTTAGCTGCAGCAGTAGGAAAGGGTACCAGTGCAATACCATAGTTGGGGGACAACCAGTTTGAGGACGAAGGCGAATGTCTTTTAATTTTCTCAATATCTTCCTAGGGCACTAGGAGTCTCATAAGGTAGTAGATATGCCATCACGGTCCTAGTTCTTTTTATAACCTCAAAGTAGGAGGTTAGGAGTATAGCGTATAATATACAAGATCTGGTAAGGGCAACAATTAACATTAGATTAACTGAAGGGTATGAAAAAGAGAGGGAATTGTGGGATTCTTACCTCCAAACCTTCGAATGTTGTACAGTTCCATACTTCAGTTCCATTGTTGTAAGAAATGACTATTCCCGCCTCCCAATTTTGTTTTCAGTGTAGCAAAGAGCGTAAGAATTGAGGTGATGTTGCCTAGAGTAAATGGCAAGGGAAGGTTGGATTTTATGACTCCGGAAAGTGTTAGGAAGTGGTGGAGACCCCTAGTGTTTAAGTGAATTTTCTAGACATTCACGGTAATAAATTAGGAGAGCAGGTAAGACTACTAGAAACACTCAAAGTGCGTATAAGAGTCTACAAGTGATAAACCCCTAGCAACAGTAAAGCTCATGTCATAATTAGGTCGATTCTGACGCAGTGTGTTAATGGCAGTAGAATGTACCTGCAGAATAATGGATATGGCCCTAGTTGGTTATGTCGAGGGACAAAAAGATCATATGAGCGAATTTGGCCCGAGTATGGGTCAGAACGATACAGGTCAACATACTTGGTCAGTAATGTCTTTAACAATATGGGGCCAAGGGTACGAACTCCAGAACTTAGCCCATGGAAGTAAAGGGAAAGGCACAAGTATCTAACTCTGGAGGGAAGTAAAATCACCCCAGACTAAGAGTAAATTGACATAATAAGATTGTAACCCAGAATACTGCAATATCATCACTAGTTGTGGAGGTAGAGGAGTGATGGCATGGAGACTCTAACTTAGTACAATCCAAAGACCAAGCCCAGTAGGAAGTAATTGGCCTTTAAGATAATAAGGGGCTAAGTCATAAGACCCAGAGGCTGCCTCTGTGACCCAAAGGTGGCCGAACTTTGTAAACAGATTCTAGCTAACATATATCATGTCTGTTATTCCCTTCACCCAGAGTTTAATGAAAATGTATCAGGCTGTAAGAAAGACCTACTGATGGGATGAGAAAACAAAGACTTTATTGAGTTATAGAGCAGAGCTTCAATGACCAATCAGGGAAGACTGGAAAGCAGAAACCGAGCAGGCCAATCCAGGAGATGGTCGTGCCTGCAAAAAGAATGGAGAATAGTCAATTTAATCATAGTTAGAAGGTTACCTCATACCAGGTGTAAATTAACCTCACTTGAGTCAGTGTAGAAAGGCTAACAAGGTCAATTCATATTTTGCTAGGTGAGTTATATTTCAACTAAAGGTTATGGTGAATTAAATGCTTAAAGAGTAGTTCGGCTGCGTCAAGCCCAAGTATTTAGTAAATTCTGACAGAAAGGCACAACATACAACTAAGTTTTAGAAAGGCTTTCAGAATAAGTTGGGATGCATGTTAGGTTAAATACGACTCCTCGTCCCTAAACAAATAGCTAAGAAAAGCACTCGGTTCAAATGCCGGAGATCTGTTGCAGGTGGAGATGTAGGCCCTCTATATGATGACCTGAAGCAAATAAATCAAAGGTAGTGAACCAGGGCACACTATAACAGACAGATGGAAGAAGTTAAACTTATCAAGAAATGGGTACCGATAGCCCAAGATCATCAGAAGTCTTACCCTAACGTACAACACAAACAGTTAAGGATCAAAGCAGCGATTGAGTATTCCTAAGAGTTTCGCCGATGAAGGGAACTATGAGAATTAGAGAAAAGTCAAGCTTAGACTTAGGTTCATTGGCCAAATTGTATCTTCTTGAGAGTAGGCAAAGTGGCATGGGGGCTAGAATTTCCTTCAGAACTGAAATTGGTCCATTCAGTCTTTTGCATGTCAATGTTGTGGAACGCATCTAAGATACCCATCCTAATTTGTGTCCCGTTGAGGACGTTCAAGTTATTAAGGAACTAACCAATAAAGAGGTTCTAGTTGCCATACTAGATTAACAAGTTCGAAAATTGAGAACTTAAAGATGTAGCCTCAGTTAAAGTACTGTGGAAGAATAAGAATAAAGAAGAGATGACCTGGGAAGCTGAGGACGATATGAGATCCAAATATCCTCATCTGTCCCAGAATTGATCCAGACTATGCTATTAAGGTAAAGCTATTGTTCAGTTTTTATTTTACTATTTATGCTATCTATACAGTTCAATTGACTACCATTCTGTTGTGGAATAGATGTTATAGTGCCATGTGAGATACCTATATTGGACTTTTCTGCATTTTAGGTTCTTCAGATAGTCCATATTACAGGGGAGACTTTATCAAAATTTCCCCAGCAACGGATAAAAAGACTTGAGCCTTTTAAGAAAGAAGACATTTGAGGATGAATGTTCCTAGGGCGGAGGATGTTACACTCGTAAGTTGTATCATGTGACGGACGCGTGTGTATGTATATTGAGAGTTTTAAAGTATGACACATACGGGAAAAGGCTCGAGGGATGAACGGATGAGCACAGAATCGAGCGAGCAGGAGGCCGGGACCGGAGGCCCAGCGCCTTGGGTGCCGCGCCGCGCCAGGCAACCTGGCTCTATGGCCGGTGTGTTGCGCCTCTGCTTCAACGCAATGGGCGGCGCGTTGCGCCCGTGTTTTGGTACTATGGGCAGCACGCCGATCCTCCCCTGTCACCGACCTCCCATGTATATATAGGCCCTTCACTTTAATTGAATCATTTCCAAATATTTTACATTTGACTAGAACTAAGAAAGTACGAAAATTTCAATCATTTTTCGTCCGATTACGCTATCAAACACCATCCAAATTAAAATTAACTTCGGGTATGGAGTTCTAAGCCCATAGGGAGCATTATTATGGAGTTATTTTCATGAAATTCGCCCGGCAAATCGTAGGCCCGCCTAGAAAAAGTTGTCAGAATTGCTCCAAACTAATTTCTATACGATCACAGGCTCTAAGTAAGCATTTCTCCCTTCTGAACTCTCGGGAAATTATAGGTTTTCAGCTGTGTTTTACGTGATTGAATTATAATTGCTATTAGTATTAAAAGTTGACAATCTGAGTTTAGTATTGAAACTAGACCCATTCTTTCAGTATTAAAGTCATAGTTAGGAGGAGCTGTTGAATACGAGTTAAAACCTGACGGTTATTTGGAAAATGACAATCGTGGTATGCAAGGCTTATTCTTTCGACAAGTTATTCTAGTTGTATAGTGATATGACTTATGCCTCTGAAGCAAGACCAGGATTCTGTATATTGAAATTAGCTAATGCCAGTAGATAACGAGTGTATACATATATGTGTTACAGCTAGCTGTTATCAGTAGATTGCAATTAGACTTGTTGCGGAGAGCGGTTTCTGTAGTATATGAATATATGCATGTTGTAGTTAGCTGCTAGGATGTGTACATAGATTGTATGACAGTATCCCTTGTCAAGAAAGGAAAGGCTGGTGTGGCACCCGCAGGACGCATTACCAAAACTCTTCTATCCTCCAGTTAATTATATTAGTAGAATTGCGTGTTTTACTGGCAGAGGCCATTGGCGTACCCTTACACCTCAGGGCTAGTAATTTAGATACGATAACCATATTTTAGAGTCAGCAGCACTAGGGTTTTCTAGTGAACTGAGTGACAGCCTTCCCTCTAGTTAGCTACTACCAGTAATTGTCAGTCCCAGTTGACTTAGCATCCATCCTCCAGATCGCCTAGGAAGGTAGTCCATTCCTCTAGGTCAAATAGACCCGTGGGTACCCTAAGGAAGGGGACCTTATTAGCAGGTAGAGGCAGGGCCAGCTCCCCAGTCTGTTCTTAGAAGATACTCAGGTACAGATTGCCGTGAGTGGCTAAGTCTACGTAGGCTTGTCTATAAGGTTAGTAATCGCACAGAAAAGTCACATTAGATTTGACCAGACCAAGATAGGGTCTAAAGGACCAGCACCGTGTTAGTACAACACTACCCTCAGGCTAAGGATGTCAGTAAGCTTCCTGTGGAGGATTAGGGGACGACCGCCCAAAAGCATGTTCAGTCAGTAGCCTCCCTACAACCGTTCTAAGCAGGGGGACCAAGTAACTAGTCATCCGCGACCCGATAGTTGTTTATAAGTTATAGTTGTTTGAGTAGGACATTCAGAGTATTATTAGGCCACTCCAGATCTCGCCCTATACATTCTAGACCATTAGAGATCATGATCGCTACTAGGAATCTCTAATCAGATACGGGTGCATGGGGTGTGCCTGCTAGCAGCCTTACAGACTATACTAGGAGCGAGCAACTGTAGTGTTAAGCCCATAAGGCCATATACACCTTTGAGTTGCCAGATTAGGATTTTAGTATAGCATCTCGGTTGGGGTTGTCCTTCTTAGGAGCCTTCCGTGACCTCCCCAGGGTTACTAGCTGTGTCGACGCCCGTCAGGAGCTAGATGACATTGCTCCAAGGAGTTGTATGACGTCCACGAGGGATGAAGATGTGGTCCTAGGTCCTCATACAGTCTATTCCATGGCTGGACTATTTTTATGCCGATCGGCACTACACCACCCCCCTTGTCGAGCCTAGTGCCCGGGGTGCAGACAGTAGGAGTCGACCAAACTCAGACACAGATACAGTTTAGGGGCCAAGCGGGCTCAGTTGTATAGCCAGGGGACCGGTGGGTTGGCTACTGTACCAGTAGAGTCATAGAAACCTGGATAGAGGTATATAGATTGAGATGTGCTCGCCAGGGCTTATGGGGGCCCGAACGAGTTATTCTATGTTGATTGTACCTTCCGGCTTATGGGGTCCAGGTGAGGTTCTTGTTTGCATTCCTGTCTGCTAGTTATAGTTTATGAATGTGTAATTATACACTCTTAGATTACGTACATGTAGTGTTAGTTAGATGCAGATTACGAATCAGCAAGTGTACAGGTTAATCTTTCTGCCCTTCTTTCTATTTATTTCAAGTCTTTATCAGCTTATCTATTGCCTTACATATTCGGTACATATTATATTGACGCCCTCCCCTGGGCGCTGTATTACTTGCTTGCAGGTTTAGACAGATAGAGTTCAGGATTCTCAGTAACAGCTATTCAGAGTCAGTAGTTTAGCCAGCTCCTTTCATTCAGAGTTGCCAGGTTGTAGCAAGTGCAGTCTTCCATTTGTATAGCATTTGGTTAGGCCATGGCCCTGTCCTGACCACTATTTGTATTCTTAGAGGCTTGCAAGCTACAGTTGTTAGTTAGTTGGGTGTCGTTGGTCGTGTGGGGCCCATATATGTATCTTTTTACTTGTTGTCCATATGGGGCCTAGTATAGCGCCTCATTTTCATTTCAGTTAAAACTAGATGTCATGGCGGCCTTGTCGGCCCGCATAAGATCTACTGTTATGGTCTGTTGCTGGTTAGCTGTTTTCTTTTACAGGTGGCTATAAGACCTTGTTGGCTAGAGGCTGTGTTTACATTCGAGATATATCCCATTGTTTTCTTGAGCCGAGTTGCAGGCCTGCACCAGATGTGGATAAGCCTAGCTAGGTCAGTCAGATTCCAGAGTGGCGCTAGGCACCACTCATGGCTCCCAAGGTGGGGCGTGACGCTAACCAACTCACATGTATCTGACCACTAAAATTTCACCTTCTTATTATTCAACCTAGCCAGAGAGAATGGTATAGAGGAAAAACCTTCCACGTAATGTCAGTAATAACCAGCTAGACCTAAGAAACTTCTGATTTCGATTGGGGAAGTAGGTCTTAGCCAGTCTTTCACCGCTGCTATCTTTTGAGAATAGACCTGAATACCCTCAAGTGAGACCATGTGACCAAGAAAATTCACATACTTCAACTAAAATTTGCATTTGCTAAATTTTGCGAACAACTGACGGTCTCTGAGCATCTGAAGCACTATCATCAGGTGATTGGCATGTTCTTACTCATTTTTGGAGTATACCAGAATGTCGTACAATGACGAACATATCTGGATATATCTTGAGAACTCTGTTCATCAGGTACATAAAGGCTGCAGGGATTAGTGAGTCCAAAGGACATAACCATGAACTCGTAGTGACCATACCGAGTTCTGAAAGCTGTTTTTGGTATGTCGTATTCTCTAACTCTTAGCTGATGATTCCCCGACCTGAGATCTATCTTGGAGAAACAACTGGCCCTAAAGCTTATCAAACAAGTCATCAATCCTAAGTAGAGGATACCTGTTCTTGACTGTGACCTTGTTCAACTGATGGTAATCGATGCATATTCTGAGGGTACCGTCTTTCTTACGCACGAATAGTACTGGAGCACCCCAGGGAGATATACTGGGTCTGATAAAACCTTTATCTAGAAGGTCCTCTAGCTGCTCCTTCAACTTCTTAAGCTCAAATGGAGCCATTTTTTAAGGAGGAATGGCGATGGGCTGAGTGTCTGAAAGAAGGTCTATGCCGAAGTCTATTTCCCGCTCAGGAGGGACTCCAGGAAGATCTTTGGGAAACACGTCAGGGAACTCGCTGACAACTAGAACTAACAAGATAGTTGGGGTCTCAGAGCTAGAATATTTGACTCGAACAAGATGATAAATACATCCTTTTAAAAAAAGGTTTCTAGCCTTAAGGTAGGAAATAAACCGACCCTTAGGCGCTGAACTATTGCCTGTTCACTCTAAAGTTGGCTCATTAGTGAACTGAAACCTGACGACCCTAGTTCTGCAGTCGACTGAGGCATAACCGACGTGTAACTAATCCATTCCAAGAATGAGGTCAAAGTCAACCATGTCTAACTCTACAAGATCGGCTGGAATAACCTTATTCAAAATTGAGACTGGGCAGTTTCTATACACCCGGCTGGCTCTAACTGACTCGCCAACTAGGGTGCAGACTGAGAATGGTTCTGAGAGGACTTATGGAATGATATCAAACTGGACGGCTACATAGAGAGTCACGAACGAAAGTGTCGCTCCTAGATCTAGTAGGGCATATATGTCTAGATGGAAAACGCGTAACATACCCGTGACCACGTCATTTGGGCTCTCCTGATATTGAAAAGAGGACAAAACATAAAAATGGTTTTGGCACTAGCCACCATTCGTACCTGAAGTGTTGGCCTACTGAGTTGGTCGGCTTGCTGGAGCAACTGAAGTGGTGGATTGTGATCCCCCCTGCTGACGAGCATTCCTTGAGCCGATGACCAAGATGTCCACACCCAAAACAACCATCTCGGCCCTGAAGACATTCTCATGGATGGTTCTTGCCCATACTTAGGGCAAGCTGGGTAGCTGTAGCGGTTGTTGACACTATGACTCTAGGACTGTGAGCCAAATACTCCGCCCCTTCGATCCTTGCGGGATCCGAAGGTAGGGGCACTGGATGAAATGGGTGCTGGAGCCCTCTGCTGCTGTTGTGGGCGTCTTCTACTGCCAGATCTCTGGTGGCCATAATCTGACTGGCCAGTTCTTGTCCGTTTTTTCTCCCACTCCAAGTCTTTAGTTTTTCAGCCTCAATCTGTTGGGCATGAACTTTGAGGCTGGAGAGATCGATATCCTTAATAAGAATTGTAGTCTTGCACTCCTGAGGACCAGGTTTGATACTCCATTAACAAACTTCATCATGCGAGCCCCTGGCTTAGCTACCATCTCTGGAGCATATTAGACAACCTTGTAAACTCCAATGCATACTCCTCCACCGTCCGATTTCCCTATTTCAGATTTATGAACTCAGCCACTTTAGCCTCCCTGAGCTCCAGGGGGAAGAATCTGTCTGGAAAGGCTATAATGAACTGCTCCTATTCCACCGGTTCTGCTCTCACTAGTCTCCCCTCCTTCCACTGTTCGTACTAGATCTGGGCTACCCCTTTCAGCTGGTAGGCAGCCAGGTCGACACTCTCAAAGGATCTAACAACCATAATTCGGGTGATCTTTCTAATCTCATCCATGAACTCCTATGGGTCCTCTTCCACCTTCGATCCTTGGAAAACTGGAGGATTCATTCGGGTGAAGTCCCGAACTCGGGAAGCTACTTCAGACCCATTAATATTGATCGGGACAACCTACTAGTTCACCTGATTCGTGACAATCTGTGTGAGTAGCTGAATGGCTGCTCTGAAATCTATGGAGGACTCTAGGTCTTCCTGAGGGGATGCTAGAGCATGTCGGTGAGCATTCCTGGCCCTTTTTCCATTACCACGTCAAGGAGGCATGATTTCATTGAAATAGAATAGAGTACGAGTTAGGAGAGCATTTCTAGAATTGAACTTCAAAGCACGATAAAGAGTATGAACAAAAGGGAGTTTTCCTAATAACGTCTCGTAGCCTCTTCGTCATAAGTATGGCGCGCTTCAAACCCATGAAAAAGACTCTACTCAACGCGGATTTCAGACATCCTAGGATACTCTAAACCCAGTGCTCTGATACCAAGTTTGTCATGCCTCGAGTCAATACCCTGGACGGTACACAGTACTTGAAGTCACAAGTAGCCCAACTCAACCCATAGTCTATCATAACACTGGCATTTTGAGTAAAATCATAGAGGAAATTTAAGATAATAAATTAAAACATTTATGAAGGAGAACTAAGTCATAAAGTTTAAAACAACTGAAACAAAGCTGAAAAAAATCCGAATCTATGTCTGTTTCTGAAAGCCATCTATCTGATGAGTTGCTGGGACAAGCACCTAGCTAACTCTAAGTCTAACTGAAGAAATATAACTGAAAATAAATAATCCTCATCCTCGAAAGATGAGGACTCACGAATGATGCAGCTGAAAACTTCTAAGAGAGACCTGCTAACGGTGCTGAGTCTAAGAACCTGTAGCTGTGTCATAAAACGACAACATAAAAGGTATGCGTTAGTACTTTGAATGTACTGACTAAGTGAGAGAAACCATAACACGAAGAATAAAACAACTTAACTGTAAAGACATGCAATGACCAACTAAAATGCTGAAACTGAATAAACCGAATATACTGAAATGGTCAAAATGACCCTTTTTGATGGTCAAAGAAATGCCCTAAATCTGAGATACTAATCTAAAGTTCTATACTGAATTGATCTGAACAGAGTAGTCTAAAACTGTTTTAACTGAGCTAATCTGAGACTGAACTAAACTAAATTGACTAGTGGGAGAGTCTGTAACCGACATATAACCACGTGTGCTAGAAATGGAGTCCGATGTATACACCCCATCGGTAGGACCCAATATGCCTTGCCAGAATATAAAGGCATGAACTGAGTGATCATAGGTCTGGGGCTATGAGGCCAATGAAAATATAACCTATGGTGGCAACATAGTTTTGGGAACCTATGTGTGCTGAAACCCCGGTCCGCTCAGTGCTAAGTCCTACTCCCACTAGATAGTCCTAGACTAACTACTAAGCTGATAGCTCAAAACTGGGGCCCAAGACTAAGTGAGGCATACCTATCTGGAAGTACCCTGAGAGTCTTATATGACTGAATTTTGTTACTAGGATTCTAAGACTGGTCAGAGCTGCGAAGAATCATAACCGTCTAAAGAACAAACTGTAATCTGAAGCTGGGGTCCTAAGGCTGGTCAGAGTTGCTTATCTGAAAGTATCATGACTACCTAAAGAACCACTAAAATGTGATACTGAGTCTAATACTGATAACTAGGAGGCATCACGGACACCTCAAGAATTAACTGTAGTCAAACTGATCAACTGACATTTCTTGACAATACTGAATATGCTAAAAATATGACTGAGACTAGAATAACATGAATCTGACTGATATTTCAACATAAACTAACAATATGTGCATCTTAAAACTTATAAAACCAAGCTACGGGGAAAACTAGTTCAATCCGTAAGATTCTAATTTCTACTGAGCTGGGAGATAGAGTTAAATGATTCTACTAGATACAATTTCCACAACTTTCTAGAAATAGGGAATAATAGAGCTATTAAAATCATGAGGAATATACTACTTGAAATTTTAAAGATATAAGTCTGACAATCTTCTACATTTCGAATCCACAGGGCTAAACTGAAAGAGGAGAATAGCGAAGAATTTGGGGAAACAAGGGAATAAATATTCCCTTGTTGAATTCCCACATACCTAGTGATGAAAATCCCTGAGAGAATCCCTTGAAAATCTGAGGAGAATTTGATTGCCCTAGCTTCTGCTTTGAGTCTTTCTGAGAGAATTCTACATTCTAACTTCTGAGAGGATGCTGGGAATAAAATAAAACCATCGGTTACCACTCTAAATCCCATGATTAAAACCCAAAACAACATAGTTTAGAGACTAAATAGGTGGGAAATTTCAAATATAACCCTGAAATGAAAATCTGAAAACTGACCGACAGGATCCCAACGGGTCACTTAACGAGTCGTTGGTTGTGACCACGACTAGTTGGTACCTCTCGCTGGTTCCACTGCCTGGAACTTTAAAGCACTGGATCTTGAAAAAGAGGTCACCACGACTCATTGGATGAACCAACGGGTCATTGGTTCCTCCCGTGGCCATTGTATGAGAAAACCTGGAGGGTCTGACGACGGGTGACACAACGACTCGTTGGTGTACCTAACGGGTCGTTGTGTCCAGTCATTAGGTTCATTGGAGGATTTCTGAAAATTCTCTAAGTTGACATGACGGGTGATGAAAACGACTCGTTATGGGAAACAATGGGTTGTTGTTTCCACTTGCCGTCACTTGAAGGGATTTATGGGTTCTCACCCAATGACTCTCACAATAGGTCATTGTTCCTGAAAATAACTCATTGGTTGAGTCGTGGGGTGTCACGATCCGAACATAGTCCCAGATCGCATTATAGGACAAGGAACCCTGAGGGACTCCAATTCGACCCATGGCATGAACATAAATCTAACTAAATAATGCAAATTATAGACCAACATGATAACTTAGCGGAAGTCTGAAATAAGCGTAATATCAGAAATACACACAAATCTGAAGCTTATTACATTCTGTCTGAAAAGCCTCTAATACTGATGAGTACATGGGACAAGACCCCCAACTAACTCTCTAAGTCTGAAACTAAATACAGGAAGGAAACTGATAGAGCAAGGTCCTCGGGAGATGAGGACTCACCAACAGTTGTTGGATGCTAACTCTGAAAGGCTGGCTAAGGACGAGGCTGAGTCTGAGAATCGGGGCCTGTATCATAAAATCATACAACATAAAGTATGCGGTTAGTACATGGAATGTATCGAATGTGAGAGGTAAGGAAAATCACTTAATGAATAAAACATTTAAAACATGCATAATATAAATCATAGAAAAAATAAACATCTGAGAGTAGGGCTTGCATGCTATCTTTCTGAAAACATGAACTCAACGTAACATAACATCATAGCTGAATCGATTGACGTAGAGCTAAAATCTGATAATCATAACTAAAACTAAACATTGGGTCAAACTGCTTTAGAACATATATATATACATATATATCATGAATGATAAACATGCATAACTGAAATCATGAGGAACAATGCGAGACTCATCATATAACTGACATACCACGATAGAGCTTACGTGGTCCCAACTATCACACTCAAGTTGGTAGAGCCGTCCAAGGCCTTGCAAGGGATAAGGACGATACCATGATATCGATATTAAGCTCTGGCCCAATCGGGCAGGGGATAGCTCACAAAGGAGGTCCCAAAGTATATATAAGAATCAACCTAAGTTGGCGCGTAGTTTTGAGGTGTAGGGTGATCGATCCTTAGCCTACTGGTGCTAGACGTTACACCCAAATCATGCATATGCTCTCCATCGTTATCTTTTAACGAAGCTCACCATCGTCTATTGATGAAGATCAATAATCAAATACATCTCAAATCTGAAATTATACATATATGTGAAGCTTTAGCTCAAACTATACCACAAGCTAAAAATAATTGGGAGTCTTCGCTCCAAAACCATGTGGTAAGCTCAATTCGGGAAATCATAAATCATACTTTAACATGTCGGCATTGCCCAATACTTCAACATGCTTGAAAATACTCAATTTACTCAAAAACATGATTATAAATATGGGAAACTCGAAAACATGCTTTTCATCAATAATATCTCATCATACTCGATCATTCATCATCAATCTCAACTTTCACGAATTTCTCATAAATGGGCATTCTAAATTTATAAAGCTTGAAACATGGTTTTTAATGAAAACAACGTAAAACTTTCCCATAATTCATAATTCAATAATAAAAACTCGTTTAAATCATACCCATGCAGAGAATAAGAAATTTTATGCATTAGGTTAAAACCCCATGGAATCAATATAGGAATTTTATGATTTAGAGAGTGATTGGGCATGGGTGTGAACGGATTCACCCATTCATAACCCTACATACCTAATGAAGGATGATTCTTACACTTCTTTGATTGCCCAAGAGGAATTTGAGAAGAATTGGAAGGGCTTAAGCTCGATCTCCTCTCTAACTCCCTAACTTGCATGCATGGGTTTAGAATGGGCTAGAATGACTTAACCTATCTTAATACACCCTGAACATGGCTTAAAGCGATGTAGTATAGGACCTTAGAGCATAGGGATGACTAGAATACCCTTAATGAAATCGCAAAAAATAATTGCTCGTCAGTCCCCACAAGGGACCTAACAAGTCGTTTCCACCAACCACGGGTCGTTACATCGGTCGTCGGGTAAACTATCAAGATTCACCTGGAATTCATAATGGGCCATCATAAAAATCATTACCGGGGTCCATGAATCGTGGTTACCACTCATTATCTCCAGCCTCAACCTTAGATCATTAGTTACCTGCTGCCCACGACCTATCCCACAAATTGTGGTGCCCGACCATGACTAGTGGGGCCCTTTCGTAAGGTACACTGCCAGGTCCCCTTCACTTTCCTCAATCCCTTGCCCATGGCTAACACAATGAGTCATGGGGACTAACCACGACTCGTGGTCAGGTTCGTGGGGACCTTAAATTCCAAAGTTCAACCCATGACTGGAACCTCACCACGAGTCACCTCATGACTCATGGTTTTCCCCCACGGGTCACAGAACGACTTGTTATTTTACCTGGTGCAAAATTTTCAATTTTCTCCGTTTCAACTCTCGGGCCTGATCTTTGGGCTTCCGAGGTATTACAATATCTCTCCCTTGGGAACATTCATCCTCGAATGTTGGAAAACATATAAAAAAGCTGAGAAATGCAATCATCATATTCAAATACTAATCATTTAAGCTAAAAACTGATGGAATGACTACCTCCGAACTGAACTACGTGGTTGAACTGAATTAATGAATCATACATATATACTTTGACATAAAAGAAACTTGAGCACATGAACTAGACATGAAAACTAAATAGAGTACTAGGGAAAAATTGATACCTCAAATCGAAAATGAGCCGGAAGGAAATAGGTGTGGGTATCTAGCCATCATATATGCTTCGGCTTCCCATGTAGCTCCCTCAAACTGCTAATTCCTCCATAAAACTTTGACTGAAGCTAATTCCTTGTTCCTTAGCCTTTGAACCTGACGATCCAGTATTTCTGCCGAACCTCTTCATAACTAAGGCTGTCTTTCACACCAACATTGTCCACCGGGACAACTAGAGCGGGATCACCCAAACACTTCTTTAAGAGCGATACATGAAAAACAGTATGCACGAAAGCTAATTCTCAGGGCAACTCCAATTCATATGCCACCTTGCCAACCCGTTTCACAATCCGGTAGGGGCCAACATACCGAGGGCTAAGTTTTCCTTTCTTTTCGAAACTCATCACTCCCTTCATGGGAGACACCTTTAGAAACACCCAATCATCCACTTCGAACTCGAGCTCTCTCCTTCTCACATTGACATAGGACTTTTGGCGACTTTGAGCCATTTTCAACCTGTCCTGTATGAGCTGAACCTTCTCCATAGCCTCATAGACTGAATCTAGTCCTATCATCGCAGCTTCACTAACTTTGTACCAACCAATAGGCGATCTACATATCCGCCCATAGAGAGCCTCAAATGGAGCCATCTAAATACTGGAATGGTAGCTGTTATTGTATGCAAACTCGATAAGAGGCAAATGATCATCCCAACTACCTTTGAAGTCAACAACACATGGTCTCGACATGTCTTCGAGAGTTTGAATTGTCCGCTCTGCTTGACCATCCATTTGGGGGTGAAATGTTGTGTTGAGCTTAACCTGAGTACCTAGTCCTTTTTGAAACGACCTCCAAAACTGAGGGGTAAATTGGGTACCCCAGTTTGATATGATGGACACAGGCACTCCATGCAACCAAATTAGCTCTTGGATGTATAATTTGGCATAATCCTCCACCGAATCTGTGGTTTTGACTTGTAGAAAATGAGCAGCCTTGGTCAATTTGTCCACAACCACCCAAATGGAGTCATATTGTCGACGAGTGCGAGACAACCCTGTTATGAAGTCCATATTGATTTAGTCCTACTTTCAAGTAGGAATACTAATATCCTGAAGCACACCTCCCGGTCTCTAATGCTCAACCTTCACTTGCTGACAGTTTGGACACTTAGCCACAAATTCTGCTATGTCCTTCTTCATGCCATTCCACCAATAGACTTCCCGTAGGTCACGGTACATCTTGGTGGCACCTAGATGTGTAGAATACCTAGATCCATAAGTCTCGTGCAATATCTGGTTCCTTAAATCATCAACATCCGGAACACATAAGTAACCTAGGTATAGAAGAACACCATCTCCCCCTTTGGAGAAGACCTCTACTTTTTGATTTTGAACGACTTCCTTTAACTTTACCAAAATGGGGTCCTCATCTTGCCTAGCCTTTACATCAATCACCAAGGAAGACTCTGATCCGTTCTAAATAATAACACTATCATCGGTGGAGTCAACCGATCGAACTCCCAACCTTGTAAGCCGATGCACATCCTTCACTAGCTCCTTCCCTCCTCATCCACATGGGACACACTCTCCATAGAGAGTCTACTAAGTGTGTTTACTACTATATTTGCCTTGCTTGGATGGTAAAACACACTCATATCATAGTCTTTAAGTAGCTCTAACCACCTCCTTTACTGAAGATTAAGGTCCTTCTGGGTAAATGCGTATTGTAAAATCTTATGATTCGTAAACACATATATGTGGACCCCATACAAATAATGCCTCCATATCTTCAAGGAGAATACCACCGCGGCCAATTCAAGATCATGGGTCGGGTAATTCTTCTCATGGATTTTCAGCTGTCTGGAGGCATACGCTATAACTTTTCTATGCTGCATCAATACACACCCAAGTCCGATCCTTGAAGCATCACAATACACCACGAACCCATCGATACCTTTGGGTAAAGTTAACACCCGTGCTAAAGTAAGTCGAGCCTTCAACTCTTGGAAGCTCTTCTCATAAACCTCCGACCATTGAAATTTCTCCTTTTTTTTAGTCAATTTGGTCAAGGGTGCTACAATAGATGAAAAACCTTCAACAAATCTCTAATAGTAGCTAGCTAAATCTAAGAAGCTCCTGATATTTGAAGGATTCACCGGTCTAGGCCAATTCTTCACCGCTTCTATTTTCTGAGAGTCCACCTGTATGCCCTCACTTGATACCACATGGACCAAAAATGCCACTGAGTTCAACCAAAACTCGCACTTGCTGAATTTAGCATATAGCTAGTGATCCCTGAGAGTCTGTAGCACCACCCTCAAATGAGTGGCATGCTCCTCCACACTCCGTGATATATCAGGATGTCACAATGACCACGATCACGAACATATCCAAATATGGCTTGAACACCCTGTTTATGAAGTCCATAAAAGTTGTAGGAGCATTCGTTAGTCCAAAAGAAATAACTATAAACTCATAATGACCATATTGCGTCCTGAAGGTTGTCTTCGGGATGTCGCTCTCCCGAACTCTGAGCTGATGGTACCCAGATCTGAGATATATCTTTGAAAAGCACTTGGCATCCCGAAGTCAGTTAAACAAATAATCAATCATGGGTAAAGGATACCTGTTCTTGATGGTGACCTTGTTCAATTGCCGATAGTCAATGCACATCCGAAGGGAACCATCCTTCGTTTGGATAAATAGAACTGGTGCACCCCATGGAGACTTGCTTGGTCTAATGAAACCCTTATCCAAAAGATCCTTCCACTGCTCCTTCAACTCTTTTATCTCGGCTAGGGAAATTTTATAGGGAGGAATAGATATAGGCTGTGTGTCGGAAGAAGGTGAATACCAAAATAAATTTCCCTCTCTGGAGGGACACCCAGTATTCAATCAGGGAACACTTCTGGATACTCACATACCGCTAGAACTGGCTGGATAGTCAGGGTCTTGGACTCAACATCCTTAACCCTAACTAGATGGTACACACAACCTTTGAAAATCATCTTTCTGGCCTTAAGGTAGGAAACAAAATGACCAACAGGCACAACTGAACTACCTTTCCACTTTAAGACTAGCTCACACGGAAATATGAACTCTACTGCGTGGGTTCTACAATTAACTGAGGCATAACATGCAAATAGCCAATCTATGCCGAAGATAACATCAAAATCGGACATGGCTAACTCTACTAAATCTGCTGAGTTGACTTTCTGAAGGACTACAACTGGGCAACTTCTGTATACCCGTCTAGCTACAACTAAATCACCTACTGGGGTAGGTATTGAGAAGGGTTCTGATAAAGTTTCGGGACTGACTCTAAAACTACAAGACACATAAGGTATCACAAAAGACAAGTTAGCTCCTAGATCTAACAAAGAATATAAATCAAGGTGAAAAACTCGTAACATACCAGTGACTACATCCGGGGAGACCTCCTGCTCCTGACTAGAGGGTAAGGCATAAAATCTATTTTGGTGCTAGCCGCCACCTGTGCTAGTAGATGCCCTTTGCTGTGATGGATGTGCAAGTGGAGCTGCTGGACTGAAAGCTAGGCCTCGGCCCCTTTCATGGCCCTATCTAGCTACTAGGCAATCTCTGAGAATATGCCCAGGCTTTCCACACCCAAAGCAAGCATCTGTACCTGCCAAGCAGTGAACCGTGTGCCCCTAACCACACTTGGGCAAGTTGGGATGCTGGAATCTGTGGGCCTGTTGCTATGACCCCTAGAGCTTAATGCTCATCCTCTTTGATCGTGTCTAGGTTTGGATGACAAACTCAATGCTGAAGAAGCTGGGGCTGAAGATCTCTGATGGGTCTGCTGTCGGTGCTCACCATCTTACCTCGGCTGAGAAAATCTATAACTATCCATCCTGGCCCTCTTAGCCTCCCTCTCCCTCATGTGCACTGCCTCCATCTGCTAAACATACAAGACTATCTGAGGGAAACCCATATCCTGATAGAGCATAGCAGTCCTGCAATCCTTGTCTAAGTAGCCTTCCACTCCATGAACAAACCTCCTCAGTCGCGCCCTCTAATCCATCACTAACTCTGGGGTATACTTTGACAAACGAGTGAACTTAAGGGAATATTCTTGCACCGTCATTTTTCCCTGCTTTAGATATATGAACGCAGCTGCCATCAACTCCCTCATCTCACGAGGGAAGAACTGATCTAAGAAGGCAACATGGAACTCCTCCCAAGTGACAGGGTCTGCCCCAGCGGCCCTACTATCTTTCCATTGTCAAAACCAGATGTGTGCAATCCCTTTTAACTAATATGAGGACAACTCAACACACTCAGCTCCATTCACCACTATGAGTTGGGTGATCTTTACAATTTCATCAATGAACTCATGCGGGTCCTCATCCACTTTTGACCCAAGGAACTCTGGCGGGTTCATTCTTAAGAAATCCCTGACTCGAGCTACCGCGACATTTTCGTTTTGCAAGACATACGCCACTGCCTGCTGGTTGACTTGAGAGGTCAAGGCTTGTGCTAGCATCTGAATAGCGGCCCTAAATTCAGCATGGGCAACCGACTCCGGTGCATGGTGCTCCTGGACAGGTGGGGCTTGCTGGTGACCGTCTCCGTTTCCATTCTCATGGCCGTTCCCATTTCAATTCCTCCTAATGTTAACTCTGCAGGGAGCCATGGTTCTGCAATTTCAAATAGCACAAGTTAGAAGGATAGGGAGGCATTTCACCGTACGGCATAGATCATGAAAGAAGGGAACATTTCCTAAATGTCTCATAGCCTCTTCGTCAAAAGAAGGCGCACTTCACAATCATGAAAAAGACTATACTTAACACAACTTTCATACACCCTAGGGCACTTAAAACCTATTGCTCTAATACCAAGTTTGTCACGACCCAAACATAGGCCCAGATCGAGACACGGGATAAGGAACCCTGAGGGACTCCAAGTCAACCCATGGCATGAACATACATCTAACTAAATCATGCAAATTATAGAACAACATGATAAACTTAGCGGAAGTCTGAAATAAGCATAACATAAAAAATACACATGAATGTGAAGCTGATTACATTCTATGTCTGAAAATCCTCTAATACTGATGAGTTGATGGGACAAGACCCCCACTAACTCTCTAAGTCTAAAACTAAATACATAAAGAAAATTGATAGAGATAGGTCCTCGGGAGATGAGGACTCACCAACAGCTGTGGGATGCGAATTCTGAAAGGTTAGCTAAGGACAAGGTTGAGTCTGAGTACCGGGGCCTGTATCATAAAACGATACTACATAGAGTATGCGGTCAGTATGTAAAATGTACTGAGTATGAAAGGTAAGGAAAATTTCTTATAGAATAAAATCATTTAAAACATGCATAATATAAAACATAGACAAAATAAGCATCCGAGAATAGGGCTCGCATGCTATCTTTTTGAAAACATGAACTCAACATAACATATCATCATAGCTTAATCAATTGACACAAAGCTGAAATCTAATAATCGTAAGTAAAACTGAACATCGGGTTAAACCTTCATTAGGACATATATATACATATATATCATAAATGATAAACATGCATAAATGAAATCATGAGGAACAATGGAAGACTCGTCATATAACCGACATACCACGATAGAGCTTACATGGTCCCAACTATCACACTCAAGTGGGTAGAGTCGTCCAAGGCCTTGCCAGGACTAAGGACGATGCCATGATATCGATATCAAGCTCGTAGCCTAATTGAGCAGGGGAAAGCTCACAAATGAGGTCCCAAAGTATATATATGTATCAACCTATGTTAGCGCATAATTCTAAGGCGTAGGTTGATCGACCCTTAGCTTACTCGGTTTTAGACATTACTCCAAAAAATATGCATATTCTCTCCATTGTTATTTTCTAACGAAGCTCACCATCTTCTATTGATGAAGCTCAATAATCAAATATATCTCAAATATGAAATTATACATATATGTGAAGCTTTAGGTTAAACCTTACCACAAGCTGAAAATAATTGGGAGTCTTCTCTCCAAAACCATGTGGTAAGCTCAATTCGAGAAATCATAAATTATATTTTAACATGTGGGCATCGCCCAATACTTCAACATGCTTGAAAATACTCAATTTACTCGAAAACATGATTATAAATATGGGAAACTCGAAAACATGCTTTTCATCAATAATATCTCATCATACTCGATCATTCATCATCAATCTCAACTTTCACGAATTTCTCATAAATGAGCATTCTAAATTTATAAAGCTTGAAACATGATTTTTAATGAAAACAACATAAAACTTGCCCATAATTCATAATTCAATAATAAAAACTCATTTAAATCATACCCATGTATAGAATTAGAAATTTCATGCATTGGGTTAAAACCCCACGGAATCAATATAGGAATTTCATGATTTAGAGAGTGATTGGGCATGGGTGTGAACGGATTCACCCATTCATAACCCTACATACCTGATGAAGGCTGATTCTTACACTTCTTTTATTGCCCAAGAGGAATTTGAGAAGAATTGGAAGGGCTTAAGCTCAATCTCCTCTCTAACTCCCTAACTTGCATGCATGGGTTTAGAATGGGCTAGAATGACTTAACCTATCTTAATACACCCTGAACATGGCTTAAAAAGACGTAGTATAAGACCTTAGAGCATAGGGATGACAAGAATACCCTTAATGAATTCACAGAAAATAATTGCTCGTCAATCCCCACAAGGGACTGACGAGTCGTTGCCACCAACCACGAGTCGTTACATCGGTCATCGGGTAAACTATCAAGATTCACCTGGAATTCATAATGAGCCATCATACAAATCATTACCGATGTCCAGGACTCATGGTCACCACTCGTTATCTCCACTGCCTCAACCTTAGATCATTAGTTACCTGCTGCCCACGACCCATCTCACGAATTGTGGTGCCTGACCATGACTAGTGGGGCCCTTCCTTAGGGTACACTGCCAGGTCCCCTTCACTTTCCTCAATCCCTTGCCCATGGCTAACACAACGAGTCATGGGGACTAACCATGACTCGTGGTCAGGTCCATGGGGACCTTAAATTCCAAAGTTCAACCCAAGATTGGAACCTCACCACGAGTCACCTCATGACTCATGGTTTTCCCCCACGGTTCACAGAACTACTCGTTATGTTACCTGGTGCAAAATTTTTAATTTTCTCCGTTTCAACTCCCGGGTCTGATCTTTAGGCTTCTGAGGTATTACAATATCTCCCCCTTAGGAACGTTCATCCTCGAATGTTGGAATACATACAGAAAAGCTGAGAAATGCAATCATCATATTCAAATACTAATCATTTAAGCTGAAAACTGATGGAATGACTACCTCTGAACTGAACTACATGGTTGAACTGAATTAATGAATCATACATATATACTTTGACATAAAAGAAACTTGAGCACATGAACTAGACATGAAAACTAAATAGAGTACTAGGGAAAAACTGATACCTAAAATCGAAAATGAGCCGAAAGGAAATAGGTGTGGATATCTAGTCATCATATCCGCTTAGGTTTCCCACGTAGCTCCCTCAAACTGCTGATTTCTCCATAAAACTTTGACTGAAGCTACTTCCTTGTTCCTTAGCCTTTGAACCTGATGATCCAAATACATAAGCCTTAACATACCTTGAATGCCGATTCTTGTTTATCCAAATTGTCACGCCTCGAGTTTACACCCTGGACGAAACACGATACTTGAAGTCACAAGTGAATCCAAGTCAATCCCTGTCTATCATACATTGGCATTCTAAGTAATATAAAAATACATACAACGGAAGTTTAAAGCAAAGATGTAATTACATGAAGGAAATAAAGTTGATTCATAGTGTTTGAAAATATTAAAACAATACTACAAGTCTGAAATACCAGTTTGAGTCCGAAAGCCACTATGACTGATGAGTTGCTGGGATAATCCCCCACCTAACTCCATATCTAAATAGAAGTAAATGAAAATATACTGAAATGAATAAATCTCCGTTCTCAAAGGATGAGGACTCACCAACTGATAAAGTTGAGGTCTTCGATGAGCGGTCGGCTAACGAAGCTGGGACTGAGATCCTGCAGTTGTATCATAAAATGATACAACATAAAAGTATGCATGAGTACTTTGAATGTACTGAGTAAGTGAGAGAAACCATACACAATAGAATAAATAACAAGAGAAATGTTGAACTGAAAGACATGCAATGACCAACTAACGCTACTGATCTGAATAACTGAAATACTGAGGTGGTCTAGAAGACCCAATCTGATGGTCAAAGCACCCTGTCTGATGGTCAAAGCATGTTCTAAGTCTGGAATACTGATCTGAACTGAACTGGGCTGAGCCTGGACTGAACTGACTAGTGGGAAGTCTATAACTGACATGTAACCACATGAGCTAGTTGTGAAGTCCGATGTATACACCCTACCGGTAGGACCCAATATACCTTGTTAGGGTATAAAGGCCTGAACTGGGTGATCACAAAATTCTGCGGCCAATCAGGCTAATAAGTACTGAAACCTACACTGGCAACGTAGTTCTAGGAACCTAGGTGCGCTGGAACCCCGGTCCGCTCGGTGCTAAGTCCTACTCCCACTGAATAATTCTAGCCCAAATACTAAGATGATAGCTCGAAACTGGGGCCCAAGACTAGTCATGGATATATATCTGAAAGTACCCTGAGAGCCTTATCGGACTAGATTCTCAAATTGGGTTCTACACTGGTTAGAGCTGCTTATGTAGAATCATCGTAATCGTCTAAGAACAAACTGTAATCTGAATTAGGGTCCTAAGGCTAGTCAAAGCTATATATCTAAAGTGTCAAAACCGCCTAGTGGACTAATAAACTGAATTCTGAATCTGATTATGATAATTGGGAGGTAATACTAACACCTTGGGAAATTCTGTAGTTAAACTGATCAACCGACATTTCTGACAGACATTGAGTATTCTTCACATTTTAACTAAATGTAGTAAACCATGTATCTGACTAAGAATTTAGCATATAAAATAACATGGAAATTCACCACACTGATATAATTAGGAAAATTTCAAGGTTTATCACTTTAGCAAGATTCTAGTCTTTTCTACTCTCAAAGACTAGCGCAAAACTCAATGTACAGGGATAAGCATCAATACTCTCACTAACTGGTGGAAAATATCCATAATTAATATGACATAATGACTCCACATGGATTAAACGAAGCATTACCAAGATTTTCTTAACATTCAAAAATCTGCAGGGCTATGATTCACTTTTACGGGAATAACATCAATTTAAACATGAACTAATGGAAATCATATCTGAAATAATCATGGATATCATTCTATGTGCATTCAAAGAAAACTAACATATATTCTCTTCACATTTGAAAGCTCAGGGCAAGGATTTTATAGAGAAACTAGAGAAGGGTTTTGAGGGACACAAAGGAAGAACTATCCCCTTGTTGAATTCCCACATACCTGATAAAGAAATTTGACAAATTTACTTGAGAACCTAAAGAGAAGTAGACTGCCCTAGTTCTGCCTCTGAGAGTCCCTGAGAGAATTCTATGATCTGTTTTCTAAAGGTCTAAGTGGGGAATAAGGAAAGAAACCGTTTAACCCCACTAATAAGTTTGAAATTATGACTAAAATAATGTAATTTAAAGTTTAGGAGGGTAGAAAATTACTGAAAGACCCTTGAAAACTTGCAGGGAAAAACTTAGTATCAGTCCTCACGGGTGACCTAATAGGTCGTGGCTAGTGACCACAACTCGTGGTCACACTAGTGGACCACACTGCCTGGAGCACACTGAAGGTCACCACGAGGGATCTAACGAGTCATCCCTTGTGGCCACGACTCGTGGCTTGACCCATGAAGTCCATTGCCTCTAAAACCTATAGGGCTCGTAATGGAAGACCTCAAGATTCGTCCCTGGTGACCACGACTCGTGATCACCACTCGTTAGGTGTACTGCCTCTGATTCATTCCTTGCTTCATCCTGCTGCTCACGACCCTCCCAATGAATTGTGGTGATTGACCAGGAGGCTAGGGTCCTCCTGTCAAGTTCACTGCGTCTTTTCACCTATTTACCCAAACCTCACTCCCTACGACTGACCTAACGACTCGTGGGGCTTGACCACAAGTCATAGCCATGTCCATGGGGACCTTATTTCTCAAGTTTCTAAATTCCTCACCCGGCCTCCCTACGATTCACATCATGACCCGTCGGTTGCTATCACGTGTCACCTCATGACTCGCATGTGGTCGTACAAGTAATATAGTAGCTTTTTTTTTCAAGCCGGATGTCGAACCCACAAGGACTGTAGAGTGGAAATAAATTTCTTACTTAAGTAGTCACAACGTCTTTATACAAGTATATGGAGAACACCGAATGAGAATTTGTTAAAGATTAATAGTTAATGTACACTAATTAAAATGAAAAAAAATGTGATTTAAGCGATAGCACGAGGAATCTAAGGTTAAGGCAAAACATGCAGGTATGTATAATGTGTATTATATTTCAACTAACCCTTCTCTTAGGTTGATGGTCGGGGATGACTGACCTATGGCTTGGGTCTTTTGAACCTCTAGCCAACTATAGAATGATGAGCCTTACACAACACATTTCTATGATGCAAGAGCTCATCTTATAACGAATCACAATAGTTTCCCTATGTAACCGAATATGACGTTACAGGTATATTTCTATCCTGCACGTGAATCTTACCTTTAATCCACAACAAAGACAAGAACATATTCCCCTACTCCATGTCTATCCTAATAATTTTCCTCTCAGAAACAAAATTAGGATTCTAAGTTGTACATTAATGATGGCCGAACATTAACACAATGAAAAGCAAGAATAGCAGAACAACTTTTCTTAAGAGAAGAGAATTAAGTTGAATTAATAATAAATTACACACTTCTGCAATTTGCCTCAACCTCAGACAGAGGTAATTTAGCCACTCATTTGTTGATTAATCATCTTCAAACAAGTAGTAATTATACAAACAATTGAAATTTGGAAGAAAAGAGAAGAGAAATAACCCTAGGATTTTCTTCAGCTCAACTGCCTGCCTCCCACGTTCGTGCATAAATTGTCAGCTCCCTAAAATAAAAGCCTAAGTGTTCTATTTATACAAGTGGAAAATTTTTCGAAATAAACTGGCAACGTGGCACGGAGGCTATCGCGAAGCTCAAACTCCATGCCATGGAGCCATCGCAAGGCCTTACTGGAATTCGGGTACAACAATAATCTCCTCAATGTGGCACGGAGGCCATCGCGGAGGCCAGGCTCCGTGCCACAGAGCCATCACGAGGGCTCACTGGAATTTGGGGAAGGGCACCAATTTCTCCTCAACGTGGCACGGAGGCCATCGCGGGGGTCAGGCTCCGTGCCACGGAGCCATCACGAGGGTTCACTGTTTTGTGCCTTCCCATTTTTCATCATTTCAGTCTTCCCCCCATGTAATGTGGCACGTTGTTTGATGCGAACCATCCTTAGCATGACACGGTGGGGGAACTTGCAATTTCTCTTTACGCCCTCCAGATTTTAGACTATTATCCCTCGGAGTTTGGCTTGCTCCTCCAGTTTCGTCACTTTCTTCTCCACCTGCAATTAGTCACCACACGATTATTAATCCGAAACAAAAAAAATAACCTTAATTAACTCTAACATGTGCGAATACCTCAATATTCTCCCTATTCAAACTCACAGCGGGTTGAAAATATGTAGTTTCGTTGTATAAATACGCTCAATATCACCCGTCCTAATGCCTGGTTCCAGTTTTGAGTTTTTCTTCATTTCAATTATCAGGTATAATCTTTGGGGCTTCTGGGGTATAACAATATCTCCCCATTGGGAACATTCATCCTTGAATGTTGGAAAACACACATAAAAGTAGAGAGGTGTAATTATCATATTCAAATACTGATTATTTACATCGAAAACTGACGAAATGACTATCTCCGATTCAAACTACATAGCTGAACTGAATTCAAAAATCATACATACATCCATATACATAAAAGAAACTTGAGCACATGAATTGAACATGAAAACTAAATAGAGTTCTAGGCAAAACTGATATCTCAAGCTGTAACAGAGCCGGTAGAGAATAAGTATGGGTATCTAGACATCATATCTTCTTCGGCTTCCCACATAGCTCCCTCGATATGATAATTCCTCCATAAGACCTTGACTGAAGCTACCTCCTTGTTCCTCAGCTTACAAACCTGGCGATCAAGGATCTGGACTGGGACCTCCTCGTATGAGAGGCTATCCTTTATTTCTACATTTTCCAATGGCACAATTGAAGTTGGATCACCAATGCATTTCTTCAATAATGACACATGAAACACTTGGTGCATAGAAGCCAGCTCGGAAGGTAACTCCAGCTCATAGTCTAGTTCGCCAATTCATCTTAGAATTCTATAAGGTCCCACATATTTTGGACTGAGCTTTCCTTTCTTTCCAAACCTCATCACCCCTTTTATGGGTGAAATTTTCAGATAAACCCAGTCATTTACAGTAAACTCCAATTCTCTTCTCCTCACATCAGCATAGGATTTCTGACGGCTGTGAGCTGTTTTCAATCTTTCTCTGATGAGCTGTACCTTTTGCACAGCTTTATGAACTGAGCCTGGCCCGATTATAGTAGCTTCACCAACCTCAATCCATCCAATAGGAGACCCGTACCTTCTACCATACAATGCCTCAAACGGGGCCATCTGGATGCTGGAGTGATAACTATTGTTGTACGCAAACTCGATAAGAGGAAAGTGGTCATCCAAACTACCCTTGAAATCAATCGCGCACGCTCTCAACATATCTTCTACGGTCTGAATAGTCCGCTCATCTTGCCCATCTGTCTGCGGGTGAAAGCTATGCTGAGCTTGACCTAGGTGCCAAGTCCTTTCTGAAAAGACTTCCAGAAATGTAAGGTGAACTGGGTGTCCCTATCAGAGATAATGGAAATGGAACTCCATGAAGCTGTACCAACTCCTGGATCTGAAGTCTAGCATAGTCCTCAGCTGAATTGTAATTTTAATTGGGAGGAAATGTGCTGACTTAGTCATCCCGTCTACTACTACCCAGATGCAATTATGTTGCCGACGAGTTCGAGGTAGACCCGTAATAAAGTCCATATTTACTTCTTCCCACTTCCACGTAGATATACTGATATCTTGGATACTACCTCTAGGTCTTTGATGCTCAACCTTAACTTGCTGGCAGTTCGGGCACTTAGCTACGAATTCGGCGATGTCTCTCTTCATGCCGTTCCACCAGTAAATATTCTGCAAATCGCGGTATATTTTAGTAGCGCCAGGGTGGATGGAGTATCTCAAGCTGTGTGCTTCAGCCAATATCTACTGTCTCAAGTTATCGGCGTCCGGTACACACAATCTGCCCTGATAATGGAGCACACCATCTCCCCCTTTGGAGAAAGCCTCAACCTCTTTCCTGAGAATCGATTCCTTGAGTTTAAGTAAAAAGGGATCTTCATCATGTTTGGACTTAACTTCAACAACTAAAGAGGAATCTAATTCACTTTGCATTACCACTTCACCCTCAGTTGAGTCAACCAACTGCACCCCTAACTGAGCTAGTCTGTGAATATCCTTTGCCAATTCCTTTCTTCCCTCCTCAATATAGGCCACGCTATGTATAGAAACTCTACTTAGGGCATCAGCCACCACATTGTCTTTGACTAGGTGATATAGCATGCTCATGTCATAATCCTTTAGGAGCTCTAACGACCTTATCTGCTGAAGATTCAGGTCCTTCTGACGAAATACATACTAAAGGCTTTTGTGATCGGTGAAAACATCAACGTGAGCCCCGTACCGGTAACGTCTCCATATTTTCAATGCAAAGACTACCGCTGCCAACTCCAAGTCATGAGTTGGATAATTCTTCTCATGAACCTTGAGTTGTCTAGAGGCGTAGGCTATCACTTTGCTGCGCTGGTTAGAAACGCAACCAAGTCCAACTCTGGAAGCGTCGCAATATACTATAAACCCATTTGATCCTTCTGGTAAGGTCAACACTAGAGAAGTAATGAGTTGAGTTTTTAACTCCTGGAAACTCTTCTCACATGCATCTGACCACTGGAATTTCACCTTATTCTGAGTCAACCTAGTCAGTGGAGATGCTATAGAAGAAAAGCCTTCCACAAAGCATCGGTAATAACCGGCCAAACCCAAGAAACTTTTGATTTCGGTTGGGGAGGTAGGTCTGGGCTAGTCTTTCACTGTTGCTATCTTTTGAGGATCAACCTGAATACGCTCACCCGAGACCACATGACCCAGGAAAGTCATGGGCTTTAACCAGAATTCACACTTGCTGAATTTAGTGAATAGTTGGTGGTCTCTGAGTGTCTGAAGTACTATCCTCAGGTGATTAGCATGCTCTTCCTCATTTTTGGAGTATACCAGAATGTCGTCGATAAATACAATGACGAATATATCCAGATACTGCTTGAAGAATCTATTCATTAGGTTCATATAGGTTGCAGGGGCATTTGATAGTCCGAAGGACATAACCACAAACTCAAAGTGACCATACTGAGTCTTGAAAGCTGTTTTTGGTATGTCACACTCTCTGACTCTTAGCTGATGATACCTCGACCTGAGATCTATTTTAGGGAAACAGCTGGCTCCCTGATGTTGGTCGAATAGGTCATCAATTTTGGGTAGGGGATACCTGTTCTTGACTGTGACCTTGTTCAACTGACGGTGATCAATGCACATTCTAAGGGTACCGTCTTTCTTTCTCACGAGTAGCACTGGAGCACCCCAGGGAGAGATGTTGGGTCTGATAAAATCCTTATTAAGAAGATCTTTTAGCTGCTCCTTCAACTCCTTAAGTTCATCCAAAGCCATTCTATAAGGAGGGATGGAGATGGGATGAATATTTGGAATAAGGTCTATGCCGAAGTCGATTTCCCATTCAGGAGGAACTCTACGATGATCTTCGGGGAACACATCTGGAAACTCGCTGACAATTGGGACTTACTAGATGTTGGGGTCTCAGAGTCGAAATCCTTGACCCGAACCAGATGATAAATACATCCCTTATAAATAATCTTCCTAGCCTTAAGGTAGGAATAAACCAACCCTTTGGCGTTGAACTACTGCCCGATCATTTTAAAGCTAGCTCATTAGGGAACTGAAACCTGACGACCCTAGTTCTACAGTTGACTGAGGCATAACCAGAGTGTAACCAATCCATGCCAAGAATGAGGTCGAAGTCGACCATGTCTAACTCTACAAGGTCAGCTGGAATGACTTTATTGAAAACTAAGATTGGGCAGTTTCTATATACCCGGCTGGCTCTAACTGACTCGCCAACTGGGGTGGAGACTGAAAAGGGTTCTGAGAGGACTTATGGATTGATATCAAACTTAACTACTACGTTGGGAGTCACAAATGATAGTGTGGTCCCCAGATAAAGCAGGGCATATACATCTAGATGGAAAAGACGTAAGATACCTGTGACCATATTTGGTGAATTCTCCTGATCCTGACGAGATGATAATGCATAAAAACGGTTCATGTGTTGACCTCCCTCCATACATGATGTGTTAGCCTGCTGAGTCGGTCAACCTGCTAGAGCTGCTGAGGTAGTGGATTGTGATCTCCCCCGTCCTGTTGATAGGCATTCCTTAAGCAATGCCCAAGCTGTCCGCAACCAAAACAACCTTCCCCACCCTAAAGAAACTCTCCTGGGTGATTCTTGCCGCACTTGGGACAAGCTGGATATCTGTTACCTACACGATAACTCTGAGTCTGAGATCCAGATGCTCCACCCCTCTGATCTTTGGCGGGACCAAAAGGTAAGGGTGCTGGCTGAGATGGGTATTGGAGCCCTCTGCTGCTGCTGCTGCTGTGTGTGGTTTCTACCACCGAACCTCTAATGGCCATGATCTAATTGGCCAGTCCTTGCCCACTTATTCTTTCTCTCTATGTCCCTCAGTTTTTCGGCCTCAATCTGCTGGGCATAGACAATCATACTGGAGAGGTCGATATCTTTGATCAGCATAGCTATTCAGCACTCTTTTAGGACTAGATTCGACACCTTATTTACAAACTTTAGCATGTGATACCTTGGCTCGTCCACCATCTCTGGAGCGTATTTTGATAACTTGGTGAATTCCAGAGCATACTCTTCTACGATCCTTTTTTCCTATCTTAGGTTTATGAACTCTGCTACCTTTTCCTTCTTGAGCTCTTGAGGGAAAAATCTGTCTAGAAAGGCTGTAGTGAACTCCTCCCATTCCATCAGTCCTGCTTCCGCTGGCCTCCCCTCCTTCCACTGTTCGTACCAGACTTGGGCTACCCCTTTTAGCTAGTAGGCAGCCAAGTCGACCCTCTATAAGGGACTAACACCCATGATTCAGGTGATCTTCTTAATCTCATTCACAAATTCCTGTGGGTCCTCTCCCATTTTAGATCCATGAAAGTCCTGAGGGTTTATCCTGGTGAAATCCTGCACTCGGGTAGCTATTGAGGAACCGTTGTTTTTGATTAGAACAACCTATTGGTTAACCTGAGTGGTCACAATTTGGGCGAGCAGCTGAATGGACGCCCTAAATTCTGCAGTAGATACCGAGTCATCCTGAGGGGCTGTCGAGGCTGGGGGCGTAGGTCGTTGAGCATTACCGGCCCTCCTTCCATTATAGTGTCATGGAGTCATAATTCACTGAAATGAAGTAGAGCACGATTTAGGAGAATGATTCTGAAACTGAATTTCAATGCACGATAAGGAGTATGAAATAAATAAAAGTTTTCTAATGACATATCATAGCCTCCCCATCATAAGTGTGGCGCGCTTCACACCCATGAAGAGGACTCTACTTGAAGAAGCTTTCAGACATCCGAGGATACTCTGATACCAAGTTTGTCACGCTCTGAGTTTACACCCTGGACGAAACACAGTACTTGAAGTCACAAGTGACCCCAAGTCAACCATTGGTCTATCATACACTGGTATTCTGAGTAATATAAAAATACATACAGCGGAAGTTCAAAGCAAAGATGTAATTACATGAAGGAAATAAAGCTAATTCATAGTGTTTGAAAATATTAAAACAACACTACAAGTCTGAAATACGAATCTGAGTCCAAAAGCCACTATGACTGATGAGTTGCTGGGACAAGCCCCCAGCTAACTCCATATCTAAATAGAAGGAAATGAAAATATACTGAAATGAATAAATATCTGTCCTCAAGGATGAGGACTCACCAACTGGTAAAGATGAGGTCTTCGATGAGTGGCCGGCTAATGAAGCTGTGATTGAGATCCTGCAGTTGTATCATAAAATGATATAACATAAAAGTATGCATCAGTACTTTGAATGTACTAAGTATGTGAGAGAAACCATACACAATAGAACAAATAACAAGAGAAATGTTGATCTGAAAGACATGCAATGACCAACTAGCTCTACTGATCTGAATGGCTAAATGCTGAGGTGGTCTAGAATACCTTATCTGATGGTCAAATCATGTTCTAAGTCTTGAATACTGATCTGAACTGAACTGAACTGAGACTGGACTGAACTGACTAGTGGGAGAGTCTATAACCGACATGTAACCACGTGAGCTAGACTTGGAGTCTGATGTATACACCCCACCGGTAGGACCCAATATACCTTGCCAGGGTATAAAGGCATGAATTCGATGATCACAAAAGTCTGGGGCCAATCAGGCCAATAAGTACTGAAACCTTACGCTGGCAACGTAGTTTTGGGAACCTAGGTGCGTTGGAACCCCAGTCCGCTCGATGTTAATTCCTACTCCTTCTGGAATATTCTAGATCGAATACTAAGCTAATATCTTGAAACTGGGGCCCAATACTAGTCAGGGATACATATATGAAAGTACCCTAAGAGCCTTATTAGACCAGATTCTGAAATTGGGTTCTAGACTGGTCAGAGCTGCTTATCTACAAGTGTCGTAACCATATAAGAACAAACTATAATCTGAACTAGGGTCTCAAGGCTAGTCAGAGCTATATATATAAACATGAACGCCTAGTGGACCAATAAACTGAATTCTTAATCTGATTCTTATAATTAGGAGGTAATAGTGACAGCTCAGAAAATTCTGTAGTCAAACTAATCAGCTGACATTTCTGACAGACACTAAGTATTCTTCTCATTTTAACTAAAGCCAGTCAACCATGTATCTGGCTGAGAATTTACCATATAAAATAACATGAAAATTCACCACACTGATATAATCAGGAAAATTTCAAGGTTTATCACTTTAGCAAGATTCTAGTCTTTTCTACTCTCAAAGACTAGGGATAAACTCAATGTACAGGGATAAGCATCAATATTATCACTAACTGATGGAAAATATCCATAATTAATATGACATAGTGACTCCACATGGATTAAATGAAGCATTACCAAGAATTTTTTAACATTCGAAAAATTTGCAGGGCTAGGATTCACTTTTACGGGAATAAAATCAATTTAAACATGAACTGATGGAAATCATATCTTAAATAATCATGGATATCATTCTATTGAATTCAAATAAAACTGACATATATTTTCTTCACATTCGAAAGCTCAGGGCTAGGATTTTATAGAGAAACGAGAGAAGGGTTTTGGAGGACACAAGGCAAGAACTATCCCCTTGTTTAATTCCCACTACCTATTAAAGAAATCCAACAAAATTCCTTGAGAACCTGAGGAGAAGTAGATTGCCCTAGTTCTGGCTCTGAGAGTCCTTGAGAGAAATTTACGATCTGTTTTTTGAAGGTCTGAGTGGTGACTGAGGAAAGAAAAAGTTTAACCCCACTAATAAGTCTGAAATTATGAATAAAATTATGTAGTTTAAAGTCCAGGAGGGTAGGAAATTACTGAAATACCCTTGAAAACTCGCAGGGAAAAACTGAGTATCAGTCCTCACGGGTGACCTAACGGGTCGTGGTCAGTGACCATGACTCGTGGTCACGCTCATAGACCACACTGTCTGGATCATACTGAAGGTCACCACGAGGGACCTAGCGAGTCATCCCTTATGGCCACGACTCATGGCTTGACACGTGAAGTCCACTGCCTCTCAAACTTGCAGGGCTCGTAACAGAAGACCTCACGATTCATCCCTGGTAACCATGACTCGTGGTCACCACTCGTTAGATGTACTGTCTCTAATTCTATACTTTCTTCATCCTGCTACTCATGACCCTCCCCACGAATCGTGGTGACTGACCACGACTTGTGGGGGTCCTCCCATCAAGTTCACTACCTCTTTTTACTTCTTTACCCAAATCCCACTCCCCACGACTGACCTAACGACTCGTGGGGCTTGACCACAAGTCGTGGTCATGTCTTTGGGGACCTCATTTCTCAAGTTTCCAAATTCCTCACCTAACCTCCCCATGAGTCATATCACGACTCGTGGATTGCTCTCACGGGTCACCTCACGACCCATCCTGATGCTTGGTGCCAGTTTTGAGTTTTTCTCTGTTTCAACTTCCAGGTCTAATCTTTAGGCTTCCAAGGTATAACATAAATAGTTCCAACCTGTAGCTTATAACTCCACTCAAATTGCAGCCTCTATGTTTTCATTGGTAGTCGCATAGGACTCGATTAGAAGTGATTCTGATAACTTTTATTCGGGTGGGATTTTGGTACTCCTAGCGAATTTCCAAGAAAAAAATCTGTAGAGACATTCCTAATAGGCTTTTAACTCACTATCCAAGATGAATTTGCATTTGGACGGAGTTTGGCGGTGTAATTTGACAACAAATGGATGAAATCATCACTTAAGGTCACTTTTCTACCGAGGGGAAATGTTAAATTGAATTAATCCAATGTGAAGGAGGTTTATATAGTTATTAAGGTGTGACATGGGGTTCGGCGCGCCTCCTATCGTGCCAATAAACGGGAGCGGCACGCCTCCCATTGCGCCAAAGGAGGGGCGCGACACGGTGCCTGGGGTGTCCTGCCTCTGGCCCCGACCTCCTGCTTGTTCAATGATGCACTCGTGTGTTCCCCTTTTTGGGACTTTTTCCGCATGCGCCATACTCCAAAACTATCAATATATGTACGCATGCATCGATAAAACAATAGGAACTTACTGGGTGTAACACTACATATTTATAATAAAACAAGTGAAAGCAAGTAGGTTAAAAAAATACTTTTAAGATAAGGACTCCTTGATATGATAGTACTTGAGATGGACACAAACTCCTTGCTTCACACAACTGAACTATGCAACAATTGGGAGTTTTATTTCGTGCAAAGATCCTGCAAGAAGACTCCTATATTTATTTGATCTTTTATTCTTATCCGAGACTCCTTCTATTCAAAGAGTTTTACTCACAGTCAAATTCTTGAATGGAACACGTAACTGATGTATCTAGTTCATTCAATTTAGCACTTGGTCCATATCATTTTTCTAAGCCAACCCAACTTCTCATTGATCCAAATCATTTTTTCAATCATCAAAACATACTAAATCCCAACAACTTTCCTCTTTTTGATGATGAGAAACTCGTGTCCTTTGTATCCTCTTTCAATCAGCCCAAAGATAAGAAAGACAAGTAGAAGAACCATTCAGATGAACTAGGCTAGAATATTAGAATAACGGGTTATAAATATGACAAGCATATACATCTTCCCCCTTTTGGCATCATCAAAAAAATTATTTCGTTATTCATAAGATCAATTAATGTTAACAATGTAATATTCATGGCCACTGGGGTTATCACAAATACAATCATAAGAGTTATCAAAATTTATCAAACATTCATCTAAGTATATTATCCATCTAAGAAAAATACATCAATGTAAAGAGAACTAGATTTTCATAAAAAAGTATGAAGACCACCATACGCTGTGCAACTTCATTACAATTAAAGCCATGACAATCGAAAAGGTAACAAAGGGATAATTGCAAAGGAATTACTAAACTAGTGACAACTTAATAAAAGCAGACACGTATAAGGACCAATTTATGGAACTCGTGATAATGGATTTTTTTCAGCATCTGACACAAGTCCAAAATATGGAGCATCCTTCTCTCTGTCACCCTGGGATGAACTAGGTTGCACAACTAGTTTCATACCTTCACCAATACTTTTTCATTTGAAATCTATCTATTTTCTTAGAATAAATCCTCCTTGTCAGATATTTATCATTTAATCACAAGAATTGTACCTAAAGGGTGAATTGGGTTCAGCCATGTAATGATCAAACTTTCCCCCTCACTTGTTGCACCTTCTTTAAACACTTTCATATTCAAGAGAATCCTTAGGACTCTTCCCTGTAACACCAACATCCTATTCTTTTTCATGTTTGACATAAGTACTAGGTCTAGCCACTTGATCTTCCATGATCACTACTAGTTCTTTCTCCCTATCACCATAAACTTTCAAGATTCATTCAAAAATAGAGTGGAGTTTTATAGGGAGTTACCACGATGTCAAACATACTTTAATGAAATGAGATTTTGGGTCATTGGAGTTTCAATAGGTTAAAGTTTTATGGAAACCTCCTTGATCATCACAACCCCCCCCCCTTTTGAGAAATATGTGAGTGAATTCATTCTCAAATTTCAAGGAAATTGAGTCCAAGTATAGAAAGAATTCTTGTGGAAATGGGATTATGGTGATTGATGTGCGATTTTCAAGATCAAATATAACCTACATGTTGAAGAATTTTGGCAGTTAAAACTTCTTTATCAATTATGAGGATGGGGTGGACTCCATTTGGACTTATCTGATAAAAAATAGACTCATGAAACACGTCACTAGATTTGGTACATGTCTTAGACGCAATTAATTACAAGAGATGGAGCACATACCTAGATTGACTAATGAACCATGTTTATCATCTGAAATTTTCTCAATATAAGATAGTACAACTAAGACAATAAGAGTGATGTCATTAGACTAAGTAAGACAATGTAACTGTCATGGTATAAGGACATTCATATAATTGAACAAGACTGAGTAGAACATTTTCACCTAAGACATATTTCATGTTGAACGTATTAATTGTAGGCAACCATTCAGGAATACTCATGCAATCTTAATCATCCCCAATTAATTCTATTGAGATTCCTGTGAGGAACCTATTTCATCCATGGTTTCCCCCTATCACAAGGCTATAAATATTTTCAATGTAACATATCCTTTTTTCAAATCATTTTCAAAGGATACACTGTTTCTCTTCATATCTATGAGTGAAAGGAACTTTAGTTTATCCCCAATCATATGTCTTGAGCAAGCACTATCTATGTATAATTTTTGTTTGCTTCCTTTCACTCAACCTTGCAAAATAATTAGAGGTTAACTTTAGGAACCTAGACTAGCTTAGGTCCTTTTCATTGAACAATAATGATTTAAATCTCTTTTTGTCCAGCTTAGCAACACATAGAAGAACATGTTCCATTTACCTGTTTCATGCTTTCCACCAAGATTGGCGTTTCTTTTCTTAACAACATTTAGGTTTCTTTCTTTTTGCATTAACGTCACAGGACACTTATATCTAAGATGTCCTGTATTACCGTAATGAAGACACAATTCTTCTTTTTGAGATACAATTTTAGGTATTTTATTTTTTAATCCTAAGCTAGTTGTTACACTACGTGTTCTACTACTAAGTTTAGTGAGAATCTATGATGATTGAGTCCAGCGGCTAGCTCTCTCAAGATATTTTTTCACTTTGCACAGTTCCAAGCTAATTCTTTTAGATTTTTCTTTCTCAAAATAAAGTTCCTCCTTAATATTTTTAAGGTCAGATTCACTCTTAAGCTGCTGATCACTAATTGTTATTTTAGATTTTCTAGTGACAGTTAGTTTCAGAACTTCAGACTTGAGCTAAAATAGATGAACCAAGTTGTTTCACTTGTTCCTTTAGGGAGTAGTTTTCATTTTCAGCTTTTTCCTTGCTAGTTTCAGAATAAATACATTTATACTTTAAACTAGTGAAGACACTAAGTAACTAGTCCCTTTTGGCAGTAATCTCATTGAAGTTGTCAATCAAAGCAAATATTAAGAAAGTTATTTTTTTCTTAGAGAGCAGGTTAAGAATATCTTTTAGGTCAAGAATACTTACCTCGTAGTTATCATCATCTTTTGAATATGAGTCTCCCACGACCATCAAAGCTATTTCATCAACACTGTAATCGTCAGATTTCTCAGAGCTTGATCCCCATGCAGCCATCATGGCTTTTGATAAGGATTTCTTTTTCTTATCTTGAACTTTCTCCTTCTCTTTCTATTCCGTCTTAGCTCTCTTCTTTCTCCATTCAATTTCCCATATGGGGCAATCCTTAATGTGATGATTAGCCATATCACACTTATAGCACCCATTTGTTTCTGACATCTCTGAACTCTTTCCCTTTTCAATATGATTTCTCTTTCAATTACTCTTACCTCTTTTGTCATTTGAGTCATCTTCTCATCAGTAGAGTAAGATACTTCACTGTATCTAATTGGTGGGGCAACATTCATTTTGATTTTTTCTTAAAGTATTAGGCTCTTAAAGATAACCTGCTCTAATCAAGTGCTTACCATCATGAAAAAAATTATAGCTGATAGCAAGGGTGTAACTTTATTTCTTAACTTAGCCCACCAAGCGAGCGCCATGTTCGATCATGACTCCGAACTAAGTCACCTGCCCTCTCGTGAGCCTTGCCATAGGCAGGATATTAGAGTTACACAATAATTCACCTCCCAACACTTGCCTCATACAACATGTTGCTCTTGAGAATCGAATCCACGACCTTGGCTCTGATATCAATTATTGGAAATTTGCACGACCTAATGACACAAGAGGGGGAATGGACTAGCTTACTTTATCTATTTCTTATGAGTTATTTGTGAAATAAATAAATTAGAATAGTAACAACACAA
This sequence comes from Datura wrightii, assembly GCA_035772735.1. Classification (NCBI taxonomy): domain Eukaryota; kingdom Viridiplantae; phylum Streptophyta; class Magnoliopsida; order Solanales; family Solanaceae; genus Datura; species Datura wrightii. The sequence goes on along the minus strand of JASDFA010000004.1, from coordinate 23,232,705 downwards.
TATTTTTACGTGGAAAGCAGCCGACTCACAACAGTGAAAAACCACAACCTACACCTTTGCAGGATTTTCCCTAAACTTCACTACAACTAGGAACCTTAACAAAATTCAGATTACAAACACTTTCAACCTAAGAGACTAAATCTAATCCCTTACCCCCTACAATCACTAGATTGTAGGTAAATTCATATTACAAAACAAGTGCAACCTAGGAACTAACTCTAATTCCTCTCACAACAATCAAGAAGAAAGTTGTGACACCTCCAAGTTATCCCTAACTTGAAGCTAATTTTTCCTTAGAAAAATACCTAAACAATGCTTCTAAGAATGCTAGAAATAGGTACAACTCAATAGAAATAGGTACAACTCAATAGAAGTCCTAATACAAAAAGTTAGAATTGAAGACACTGTAAAACATATCTATGAAAGAAGTTCTTCAATCTAGTCCTTTGTAACAGCCTCCGCACTTGAATGGTTAGACAAAAACTTTAGAATAATTTCGTTATATGCTTTAATTTCTGGTATTTTTCTCAGTATAGGTGTATGGGTCCCTTCAATAAAAGGCCTGCATATTTATAATAACAAGTGAAAGCAAGTTTGTTAAACACAAACACTTTCAGGATAAGGACTCCTTGATGTTATAGTATTTGAGATGGACACAAACTCCTTGCTTCAGACAACTGAACTTATGCAATAGTTAGGAGTTCATTTTTTGTGCAAATATTATCCAAGAAGACTCTTGTATTTATCTTATCTTTTATTCTTATCTGAGACTCCTTTTATTTAAAGAGTTTTACTCGCAGTCAAACTCTTGAATGGAACATGTAACTACTGTATTTGGTTCATTCAATTTAACACTTGTTCCATGTCATTTTTCTAATCCAACCAAACTCCTCTTTGACCTAAATCATTTTGTTAATCATCAAAACATACTAAATCCCAATAAATTCTCTCTTTTTGATGATGACAAACTCATGTCCTTTGTATACTCTTTCAATCAACCCAAGGACAAGAAAAACAAGTAGAAGAACCATTCAGATGAAGCAAGTCAGAATATCAGAATAACGGGTTATAAATATGACAAACGTATACATATTCCCCCTTTTGGCATCACTGAAAAACCGTATCATTATTCATAAGAGCAGTTGAATGTTAGGAATGTAGTACTCATAGCCACTGGGTTATCACAAATACAATCATAAAATTTATTAAAATTTCTCAAACATTTATCTAAGGGTATTAACCATTTAAGAAAAATAAATTAATATAAAGAGAACCAGATTATCATAAAAAGTATGAAGACCACCACACTCTAGGCAACTTCATTACAATTAAAGCCATGAGAACCAAAAAGATAACAAGGGGATAATTGCAAGGGAATGACTAAACTAGTGACAATCTAAGAAAAATAGGAACGCATAAGGACCAATTTATGGGACTCATGAGAATGAACAGACACATATAAGGAGCAATTTATGGGACTCGTGAGAATGGATTTTTGTTTTTCAGCATCTAACATAACTTCGAAATATGGAACATCCTCCTCTCTATCACCCTATGATGAACCAGGTTGCAAAACCTGTTTATTTACTTTTTCAACTTAAATCTATTTATTTACTTAGAATAAATCCTTCTTATCATATATTTATCATTTTATCATAAGAATTGTACCCAAAGGATGAACTAGGTTTAGCCACGAAATCGCCAAACATTTCCCCTCACTTGTTGCACCTTCTTTAAACACTTTCATGTTCAAGAGCATCCTTATAATTCTTTCCTGTAACATCAACATCCTGTTCTTTTTCAAGTTTGACATAAGAACTAGGTCTCGCCACTTGATCTTTCATGAGCACTACCAGTTCTTTCCCTCTATCACCATAAACTTTCAAGATTCATTCAAAAATAGAATGGATTTTTATAGGAAGTTACCATTGTGTCAGTGTAACACCTCAAAACTTTCCTAGACCAAATTCAGACCTTGTATGAAAAATCCAAAAGAACCAGAAAAATTTTTCTCAGAACAACCAAACAACAAGTCATGGTCAACTGAAATGACCTATTGTCTGAGTTGTTATCAGGCTTGCAGGAAGTCCCTTCGAAACCAATGAGCCAAGTAATGGGTCGTGGAAGAGACCAACGATCCATCCTGTTGAGCTGTTGGGAGAAGGTAAGAAAGTCCTTCCAGTGGGGACGAGGGAAAATAATGACCCGTTGTTCCATATAACAAGTCGTCATTTCCATTGGTGAGACAAGCCCGAGAAAATTCCAGTAGCCAAGATGAGAGAATATAATAACTCATTGGATCAACCAATGAGTTGTGGTGTCTCCCGTTAGAGGAGGGGGTGCAATGGTTTGTTTAAGACCCTGCTAGTGGCCACGAGAGGTAACAACGACCCGTTAGTTCTTCCAATGAGTCGCGGTCCCCATCCGTTGACAGTTCCATTAAGCCCTAGGTTTAAGACCAGGACAGATGACTGGTCCCAATGAGTCGTGGTGTCAACCAACGACTCGTTGTGTGACCCATTGGTATCTATCAGGCAATTTTCCAGATTTTTCTCACAGGGTTATTTTAGTAACTTCCCAGCTTTTTAATCCCTAAACTGCATCATTTTAGGTTATATTTAGGGGATTTAGAGGGGTAATCTATGTTTATACTTCATTCCCTCATAAGTCAGAGAGTAGAATCTCATTCAGGAAGCACAGAGCAGGGCAAGGGTTTTGATTTCTTCTTCTCAAAATTTCTCAAGGATTTTCTCAGGAATCCTTCATCAGGTATATGGGAATTTAGCGAGGGAATTGTCCTTCCCTTGTGCTCCAAAATCCATCTAAATTTTCTTATCAGTTCTAAGCCCTGAATTTTCGAATGTGAGTAAATTATCAGCCAGATTCTATCTGTATCATGTGGAATATGGTTCATGTTAAATATTGTTATATTTCCCCTATCGAGTGATCATGTTGGTACTTGTTCCTGTAAAGATCTCTTAGCCCTAGCTCTTGAATACAATAGATTAGAGTCTTGCATGATTGATTAGTTATTCATGTTTCTTGATTCAATCAGTGTTAGAAATTTCATATTTTCAATATCATTTGAAATATCAGTCAGTTGCATGCTAGTCCAATTTCAGTCAGAATATTAGCATTTTTCAGTATTTTTAGAAATGTCAGCTAATCAGTTTGACTATAGTGTTTTCTTGAGGTGTTAGTAATACCTCCCAGATATCAGGTTGTTCTTTAGACAGTTACGGCGCTTTCAGATAAGTAGCTTCAACTAGTCTTGGAACCACCAGCTTCAGCTTCAGTTTGTTCTTTAAACAGCTACGATGCTTCCAGGTAAGAAGTTCTGGCCATTCTTAGAACACTAGTTATAGAATCCGATTTGATAAGACTCTCACGGTACTTCCAAATAAGTATCCCTGATTTAGTCTTGAACCCCAGTTTCGAGCTATTAGCTTAGTAGTCAGATTTAGACTACCCAGTGGGAGTAGGACTTAATATTGAGCGGATCAGAGTTTCAGCACACTCGGATTCTCAGAACTACATTGCCACCATAGGTTATTTTATTGTCCCTATGGCCCTAGATTTGTGATCACCCAGTTCATGCCATTATACCCTGGCAAGGTATATTAGGTCCTACCGATGGGGAGTATGCATCAAACTCCACATTAGCTCACGTGGTTACATGTCGGTTATAGACTCTCCCACTAGTCAGTACAATTTCAGTTTAGCTTAGTTCAGTTCAAGTTAGTTTAGCTCAGATCAATATCTTAGATTCAGGACATGCCTATGACCATCAGTAGGGTAATTATTGGCCATATTAGTTATATTTCAGTTGTTCAGTTTTTAGTATTTTAGTTGATCATTTCATGTCATCTCAGTTTACTTACTTGATCTTTCATGTTTATTATATCTATCGCTTACTCAGTACATTCAAAGTACTGTCGCATACCTTCTATGTTGTATCATATCATGACACAGGTGCAGGTTCTCATCCCTGGCATTGTCAGTAGATTCCTTCAGATGATACCAGTACCAGCTTTTAGTGAGTCCTCATATTTTGAGGACGATATTTATTTTCAGTTAGTTTCTTTCATCTAGACTTTAAAGTTAGTTGGGGGCTTGTCCCAGCAACTCATCTTTTGTAGAAGGCTTTTAGACATAGACTCAGATATTCAGTATGTTTTTCAGATGTGTGGACTTTTGTCAAATCAGTTTTCTTAAATGATTCTTATTTATTTAAAAATTCCGCATATGTTTACTCAGTTTACCAGTGTTATGATATACTATGGGTTGGCATAGGGTTACTTGTGACTCCAAGTACCGTGTCTTATTCAGGGTATAGACTCGGGTCATGACAATCAGACACACATTGATGAAATGAGATTATAGGTCACTGGTGTTTCAATAGATTAAAGTTTGTGGCATTTATGGAACCTCACTTATCATTACAATTTCCCCTCCTCCCCTCCTTTTTGAGAAATGTTGAGTGAATTCATTCTCAGATTTCAAGGAAATTGAGTCCAAGTAAAGAAAGGATTTTTCTTGAAGTGGGATTATGGTGATTGATGTGTGATTTTCAATATCAAATATAACCTGCACATTGAAGAATTTTGACAGTTAAAAGTTTTTTATCAATTATGAGGATGAGGTGACTTTCTTTTGGACTTATCTGATAAGAAACTGACTCATGAAATACATCACTAGATTTAGTACATGCCTTAGACATAATCAATTACAAAAGATGGAGCACATACCTGGACTGACTAATGATCCCTGTTCATCATATGAAATTTCCTCAATACAAGATAGTTCAACTGAGATAATAATGGTAATATCATTAGACTAGTGAGACAATGTAACTATTATGGAATAAGGACATACATATAATTGCACAAGACTGGGTAGAACATTTTCAACTAAGACATTTCATATTGAACGCATTTATTCTAGCTAATCATTGAGGCATACTCATGAAATCTTAATCATTCGCAATTAATTCTTTTGAGATTCCTGTGATGAACCTATTTCATACATGTGTTTCATCCATAGTTCCCCCTATCACAAGGCTATCAATCTTTTCAAATTCACATATCCTTCTTTTCAAACCATTTTCAAATGCTACATTATCTCTCTTCATATTTGTGAGTGAAAGGAACTTTAGTTTATCCCCAATCATATGCTTTGAGCAAGCACTATCCATGTACCATTTTTGCTTGCTTCCTTTCACTTAATCCTGCAAAATAATTGGAGGTCAGCTTTATTAACCCAGACTAGCTTGGGTCCTTTTCTTTGAACAAAAGGATTAATTAGATCTCTTTTTGTCCAGCTTAGCAACACATAGGAGAACATGTTCCATTTACCTATTTCATGCTTTCCACCAAGATTGACATTTCTTTTCTTGACAACATTCAGGTTTTTTCCTTTTTGCATTAAGGCCACTTGACACTTATAACTAATATGTCCTATATTACCGCAGTGAAGACATAATTCTTCTTTCTCAAATTCAATTTTAGGTATTTTTTTTAAAATCCTAAACTAGTTGTTACACTATGTGTTCTACTACTAAGCACAGTGAGAATCTGTAATGATTGAGTCCAATGGCTAGCTCTCTCAATATATTTTTTCACTTTGGGTTGTTTCAAGCTAATTCTTTTAGTTTTTCTTTCTCAAAATAAAGCTTCTCCTTAATATTTTTAAGGTCAGATTCACTCTTAAGTTGTTGATCACTAATTATTGTTTTATCTTTTCTAGTGACAATTAGTATCTCAAACTTGAGTGCTAAATAGATGAACCAAGTTGTTTCACTTGTTCTTTTAGGGAGTAGTTTTCATTTTCATCTTTTTCCTTACTAATTTTAGCATGAATAACTTCATACTTTAAATTAGTGAAGGCACTAAGTAACTGGTCCCTTTTTGCTGCAATCTCATTGAAGTTATCAATCAAAGCAAATATTAAGGAAGTTAATTTTTCCTTAGAGAGAAGGTTAAGCTTATCTTTTGGGTAAAGAATACTTACCTCGGTGTTATCATCTGTAATGCCTCAGAAGCCCTAAGATTAGACCTGGAAGTTAAAATGGAGAAAACTAAAAAATCTACACCAGGTCATAGAACGAGTCATTTTGTGACCCGTAGGGGTGACCACGAGTCGTTAGGTGACTCGTGGTGAGGAGCTCGCATAAGTCTTGAAATGTGTGTTTTAAAGACACCACGTGCATGACCATGACTCGTGATCAGACCCCACGACTCGTTGAGTCGGTCGTGGCCAAGGAAAATTAAAAGGAGAAGTTTGAGTGGCAGTGTACCCTAGAGTTGGACCCACGAGTCATGGTCAGGCACCATGATTCGTTGGGATGGTCGTGGTCAAGATGGGTCAAGGGATAATAGTTTTGGACAGTGGAGACCACAAGAGGTGACCACGAGTCGTGGTCACTAACCATAATACGTTAGGTCCCTCATGGGGACCCTTAGAGGAAAAATGAACAATGTACATGACAAAAGCAGGTCACGACTCATTCCCTCGGACGATGACTCGTCTAGTCCCTCGTTGGGACTGGCAGTCAGTTTTTAACTATGAATTTATTATGGGTATTATCATCATTCCTAACCCCTAGGGTCCTATACTACGTTGTCTTAAGCTTTTTCAGGGTGTATTAAGATAGATAAAGTCATTCTAGCTTATTCAATACTCATGCATGCAAAGTTCAAGAGTGTAGAAGGTGATCAAGCATAAAACCCCAAGGTTCTTCATCAATTGTTCTTCAATTCCTCTTGGAAAAGTAAGGGAGTGATATAAATCAAGTCTCTGAGGTATGTAGAGTTATGAGTGGGTGAATTCATTCACACCCATGCCCAATATCTCCTAATTCATGAAATTCTATAAAAAAATCTTATGGGGTTTTATTCCAAATTCTTATGAAATTCTAATGATCTATCTATGGGTTAATATCTCTCATGTATCATATCATATTTTACGGCTCATAGGAAGATTATACAACTAATTCGATTACAGATTTATTGATTTAAATTTCTATTATCTAATCATGCATGTTCTATAATGAAGCGAGTTATGATTTTACCTTGATTTTGATGTTCTTTAATCCATCATGATTTATGATTTATGATATGGATTTACTAAAATTCTCATCATGGATTTATGATTACTAAGTATATACATGTTTTACAAGTATGTATGAACCTCATGATTTATGATTTATGATTATGGCTGACTCATGGGCCTTATTTCATTGCTAGTTCATGTATTTCAAGCTTGCTTATGATTATCATAATTTAACTAGACCATGAATTTAATGTACGTATCTTATGAGCACTGTATATATTTTGGGAGTAGTATTCAACACCGAGTAGGTTCGGGTCCAGGTTTTGTCCCGAATCTCAGAACTACATGCAACCATAGGTCATGACGGGACCTCACTTGAGACTGTCCCCTTTGCCCAATGGGCCTTTCATGAGTGATATCACGCCTTTCATGGGTTTACCCTTGGCAAGGTACAAATACCCTCCTGACTAGGGGTTTACAGGTCGGGCTCCATGTGTGCTCATATGGGGTATGTTGGTTATAAGAATCTCCCACTGTTCCTCATGATTTATGTATGATTATGATTATATACCTTGGCTCAAGTCATGTTTAATAAAGCTTTTCTCTCGTGACTACAAATATGGATGATTTACGAATGTTTTGAAACCTTGAGCCATATGTTACATTATGATATTTATGTTATGATCATGTTGTCCTACTCTTATGAACTTTTATGTATTTTAAGTTTCCGTTTTACTTACCTCGCATACTTGGTACATTTCATGTACTAACCGTATACTCTATGCTATATCATTTCATGATACAGGCTCCGGTACTCAAATTCAGCCTCGACCCTAGCCAGCTTGCGGAGTAGCATCAGTCTCTGTCAGTGAGTACTCATCTGTCAAGGGCCCCTCTTTATTTCAATTATGTTGGTGTATTTTCAGTTTCAGTTTAGAGTGTTAGTTGGGGTCTTGTCCCATCAACTCATCAGTGATAGAGGCTTTCTAGGATATAGTTTATATTCATCTTTGGATGCATGTGATGTATTTAAGACCTTATTCCATGTTTAGACTTCCTTTATGCTATGTATGTTGAATCTTCCACTTTTATTGATTGAGTTAGTTGTATGTTCATGCCATGGCTCGACTTGGAGTCCCTAGTGGTTCCTTGTCCCATGTTTCAAATCAAGCCTACATTTGGGTCATGACAAACTTGGTATCAAAGAAATAGGTTTTGAAGTGTCCTAGGATATTTGAAAGCCGCGTTAAGTAGAGTCTTTTTCATGGGTGTGAAGCGTGCCACACTTATGAAGAAGAGCCTACAAAATATTTAGGAAATATTTCCTTCTTTATGATCTCATGTCGTACGATGAAACGTCTATCTATCCTTCTAACTCATGCAATATACGTTTGCAGAATCATGCCTCCATGTTGAGTGAACGAATAGATAAATGGGAATGGCCATGAGAACGACAATAAAGAGGGCACCATCATGCCCCACCATCCCATAAGGAGCATGTACTAGAGCCGGCTGTCCACGCTGAATTCAGGGCAGCCATACAGATGTTAGCACAGGCCCTTACCGCGCAAGTCAATCAACAGGCGGTGGCGCATCTCCCTCAAAATGGGAATGCGACCGCAGCTCGGGTTAGGGATTTTCTAAGGATGAACCCACTAGAGTTTCTTGGGTCAAAAGTAGATGAGGACCCGCATGAGTTCATTGATGAGATTTTGAAGATCACCCAGGTCATGGGGGTGGAAAATACGGAGTGCGTTGACTTGGCCTCTTATCAATTGAAAGGGGTTGCATATATCTGGTTCAAATAGTGGAAAGATAGTAGGGCAGTGGGAGCAGGCTCTATCAGTTGGGATGAGTTTCATTCCACCTTTCTAGATTGGTTCTTTTCTCGTGAGATGAGGGAACTGAAGGAGGTCGAGTTTGTAAATATGAAGTATAGTAACATGTCAGTTCAGGAGTACGCTTTGGAGTTCACCCATTTATCCAAGTACGCGCTATATTTAGTGGCAGATCAGAGAGCTCGAGTGAGCAGGTTCGTACATGGAGTGGCGGACTACCTAGATAAGGACTGTAGGATCGCCATGTTGTATCAAGACATGTATTTTCCCAGCATAGTTGTACACGCCCAACAGATGGAGGCGATATATTAAAGGGACAAAGAGGCCAAGAGGGCCAGGACAGACAGTTATGGGACTTCTCAGCCTAGATTAGAGGTGGGGGGGGAGCGCGGACATTGCTAGCAGTCTCATCATAGGTCTTTTGCTATAGCACCATCATCAACTAGTGCACCATCTTGACCACGAGGTGATCAGAAGAGCAGGGCCTCATATTCGAGGGGCCAGGGTAGCATGCAGATAGACTGTACCTTCCCAGCTTGTGCGAAGTGTGGCAAGAATCACCCAGGGAGGTGTTTAGTTGGCTCAGATGCTTGTTTCGGGTGTGGCAAACCCAAACACAGACTCAAGGATTTCCCTTCAGCTAGAACAGGGGGTGGTGGAGCTTGTATGCCAGCCGCTAGTTCAGCATCTCCAGCAGCATGTCCCTCCCAGTAGGTTGCTTCAACTAGTTCAGCTGACGGCTAGCACCAGAACAGATTTTATGCCCTTGTGTCTTAACAGGAGCAGGAGACTTCCACCGATGTGGTTACTGGTATGTTGTGAGTTTTCCATTTTGATGTATATGCTTTGTTAGATCTAGGGGATACCTTGTATTTTGTGACACATTATTTGGCAAGTAGTTTTAGAGTAAGTCCCAAAACCTTGTTTGAACCCTTCCCAATCTCTACTCTAGTGGGTGATTCAGTCGTAGCTAGATGGGTATATAAAAGTTGTCCGGTCACAATCCTCCAGAAATCACCTTAGCGGATTTAGTAGAGTTAGTCATGACTGATTTTGATGTTATCCTCAGCATAGACTGACTATTTTCATGTAATGCCTCCGTTAATTACAGAACTCGTGCGATAGAGTTTAGACTTCTGGGTGAGCTAGTCTTTGAATGGAGGGGTAGTTCAGTTGTGCCTGTAGGTTGTTTCATTTCCTATCTTAAGGACAGAAAGATGATTTCTAAAGGTTTTGTGTACCATTTAGTTAAGGTTGAGTATGCTACATCCGAGACCCTGACCAGTCAGTTCCAGTGGTATGTGAGTATCTATAAGTGTTCTCAGATGATCTATCAGGTATTCCTCCCAAGAGGGAAATCGATTTTGGTATTGACCTCCTACCCGATACGTAGCCCATATCTATTCCTCCTTACAGAATGGCTCCAACTGAGCTAAAAGAGTTAAAAGACCAGTTGAAGGACCTTCTAGACAAGGGTTTCATTAGACCTAGCAAGTCTCCGTGGGGTGCACTAGTTCTCTTTGTCCGCAAGAAAGATGGCTCTCTTCGTATGTGAATTGATTATCGGCAATTGAACAAGGTCACTATCAAGAACAAGTATCCTCTACCCAGGATTGATGATTTATTTGGCCAGCTTTAGGGTGCCAAATGCCTTTTGAAAATAGACCTCAAGTCCGGATACCATCGGCTCAGGGTGCGGGAGAGTGACATCCCAAAGACAGTCTTTAGGAAGCGGTATAGTCATTATGATTTTGTAGTTATGTCTTTTGGGCTAACAAATACTCCTACAACTTTTATGGACCTGATGAACAAGGTGTTAAAGCCATATCTATATATGTTCATGATTGTGTCCATAAATGACATCCTTATATACTCTCGGAGCGAGGAGGAGCATGTCACTCATTTGAGGGTGGTGTTGCAGACTTTGAAGAATCATCAATTGTATGCAAAATTCAGCAAGTGTGAGTTTTGGTTGAACTCTGTGGCGTTCTTGGGTCATGTGGTGTCTAGTGAGCATGTGCAGGTATACTCACAGGAGATAGAGGGGGTGAAAAATTGGCCCAGACCGGTGGATCCTTCAGATATCATAAGTTTCTTGGGATTAGCTGGCTATTATCGAAGGTTTGTTGAGGGGTTTTCATCTATCACAACAATGTTGACTAAACTGACCCAAAAGAAGGTAAAGTTCTAATGGTCGGAGGCTTGTGAGAAGAGCTTCCAAGAGTTGAAGGCTCGACTCACCTCAGCACCAATGTTAACCCTGGGTTTAGGTGTATTGTGATGCTTTAAGGATTGTACTGGAGTGTGTATTGATGCAGCACGGAAAAGTTATAAGATATGCCTCTAGACAGCTGAAAGTTCATGAGAGGAATTACCCGACCCATGATCTTGATTGGCGGCGGTGGTATTCTCCTTGAAGATATGAAGACATTATTTGTATGGAGTCCACGTAGATGTGTTTACAAACCATAAGAGTCTACAATATGTTTTTACCTAGAAGGATATCAATCTTTGTCAAAGGACATGGTTGGAGCTACTCACAGACTATGATATGTGTGTCCTTTACCATCCAGGCAAGGATAATGTAGTAGCGGACACTTAGTAGACTCTCTATGGAGAGTGTGTCCCATGTGGATGCGGGAAGAAAGGAGTTGGTGAAGGAGGTGCATCGACTTGCAAGATTGGGTGTTCATTTGATTGATTCAATCGATAGTGGTGTTATTGTTCAGAACAGATTAGAATCGTCCTTTGTGACTGATGTAAAAGCTAGACAAGATGAGGACCCTATTTTGGTAAAGTTGAAGGAAGCTGTTCAGACAGAAGGTAGAGATCTTCTCCAAAAGGGGAGACGGTGTGCTTCGATACCAGGGTCGCTTATGTGTTCCGGATTTTGATGATTTGAGGAATCAGATATTTCACTAGGCTCATGGATCAAGGTATTCTATACACCCAGGTGCCATCAAGATGTACTGTGTCCTACAGGAAGTCTATTGGTGGAATGGCATGAAGAAGGACATAGCAGAATTTGTGGCTAACTGTCCAAACTGTCAGCATGTGAAGGTTGAGAACCAAAGACTCGGAGGTGTGCTCTAAGATATTAGCATTCCTACTTGGAAGTGGGAAGAAATCAATATGGACTTCATAATAGGTTTGCCTCATACTCGCCTATAATATGACTCCATTTGGGTTGTTGTAGACAGATTGACCAAAGCCACTCATTTTCTACTGGTCAAAACCATTGATTCAACGGAGGATTATGCAAAACTATACATTCGAGAGTTGGTTCGATTGCAGGGAGTGCCTTTGTCCATCATATTGGACAGAGGAACTCAGTTTACCTCTCAGTTTTGGAAATCATTTCAAAAAGGACTGCATGCTCAGGTTGTAAGCTCAGCACAACATTTCAACCGCAGATGGATGGACAAGTGGAGCAGACAATTCAGACTCTCGAGGACATGTTGAGAGCATGTGTGATTGACTTCAAGGGTAGTTGGGATGATCATTTGCCTCTTATTGAGTTTGCGTACAATAACAGCTACAATTCCTGCATACAGATGGCTCCATTTGAGGTTCTCCATGGGCGGGGATGTAGATCGCCTATTGGCTGGTTTGAAGTTGGCGAAGCTACAATGATAAGACCATATTCAATCCATGAGGCCATGGAGAAGGTTCAGCTAATACAGGACTTGTTGAAAATAGCTCAAAGTCTCCAAAATTCCTATGTCGATGTGAGAAGGAGACAACTAGAGTTTGAAATAAATGATTGGGTGTTCCTGAAGGTGTCTCCCATGAAGGGAATGATAAGGTTTGGAAAGAAAGGAAAACTCATCCTTCGTTATCTTGGCCCCTACCGGATTGTGAGACGAGTTGGCAAGGTGGCATATGAATTGGAGTTGCCCGCAGAATTAGCTTATGTGCATCCCGTTTTTCATGTATCGCTCTTGAAAAGTGTTTAAGTGATCCAGCTTTAGTTGTTCCAGTGGAGTGTCTGGGTGTGAGAGACAGCCTTAGCTATTAGGAGATTCTGGTGGAAATATTAGATCGTCAGCTTCGGAGGCTGAGGAACAAGGAGGTAGCTTTAGACTAGGTATTATGGAGGAATCAACAAGTTGAGGGAGCTACATGGGAAGCCGAAGCAGATATGATGGCTAGATACCCACATCTATTCCCTTCCGGCTCAGTTTTAGTTTGAGGTATCAGTTTTTTCCCTAGTACTCTATTTAGTTTTCATGTTTAGTTCATTTGCCCAAGCTTCCTTTATGTCAAAGTGTGTATGTATGGTTCGTGAATTTAGTTCAGCCATGTAGTTCAGTTCGGAGGTAGTCATTCCATCAGTTTTCAGGTTGTATGATTAGTAATTGAGTGTGATTGTATTTCTCTGCTTTTCTGTATGTTTTCCAACATTCAAGGACGAATGTTCCCAAGGGGTGATATTGTAATGCCCTGGAAGCCCTAAGATCAGACCTAGGAGTTGAAACAGAAAAAATTGAAAAATCTACACCAGGTCACAGAACGAGTCGTTCTGTGACCCGTGGGGGTGACCACAAGTCGTTAGGTGACTCATGGCGAGGAGCCAGCTTAAGTTCTAAAATGTGTGTTTTGAAGACACCACGGGCATGACCACGAGTCGTGATCAGACCCTATGACTCGTTGAGTCATCCGTGGCTAAGGGAAATTGAAAGGAGAAGTTTGAGTGGCAGTGTACCCTATGGTTGGACCCCATGGGTCGTGGTCAGGCACCATGATTCGTTGGGATGGTCGTGGTCAAGATGGGTTAAGGGATAATGGTTTTGGGCAGTGGAGACCACTAGAGGTGACCTCAAGTCGTCGTCACTAACAACGATCCATTAGGTCCCACGTAAGGACCCTTTGAGGAAAAATGGATAGTGCACACGACGGGCAGCAGGCCACGACTCGTTCCCTTGGACGATGACTCATCCAGTCCCTTATTGGGACTGGCAGTCAGTTTTATAACTGCGAATTTATTAAGGGTATTATCGTCATTCCAAAATCCTAAGGTCCTATACTACGTCGTTTAAGCTATTTTCAGGGAGTATTAAGATAGATAAAGTCATTCTAGCCTATACAAAACTCATGCATGCAGAGTTCAAGAGTTTAGAGGGTGATCAAGCATAAAACTCCAATGTTCTTCATCAATTGTTCTTCAATTCCTTTTGGGCAAGAAAGGGAGCTATAGAATCCAAGTCTCCCAAGTATGTAGGGTTATGAGTGGGTGAATTCATTCACACCCATGTCCAATCTCTCCTAATTCATGAAATTCTATTAGAAGATCTTATGGGGTTTATCCCAAATTCTTATGAAATTCTTGTGATCTATCTATGCGTTAATATCTCTCATGTATCACATCATATTTTATGAATCATGGGCGTATTGTACAACTAATTCGATTATAGATTTATTGATTTTAATTTTCTATAAAAATTTTCCCAATCATGCATGTTCTATGATGAATCGAGTTATGATTTTACCATGATTTTGATGTTCTTTAACCCATCATGATTTATGATTTATGATATGGATTTACTCAAATTCTCATCATGGATTTATGATTACTAAGTATATACATGTCTTACAAGTATGTATGAACCTCATGATTTATGATTTATGATTATGGACGACTCACGGACCTTATTTCATGTCTAGTTCACGTATTTCGAGAATACTTATGATTATCATGATTTAACTAGCCCATGAATTTCATGTTCGTATCTTATGATCACTATATATGTTTTGGGACTAGTATTTAACACTGAGTAGGTTCGGGGCCCAGATTTTGTCTCGAATCTCAGAACTACATGCCATAGGTTATGATGGGGACCTCCCTTGAGACTATCCCCTTTTACCTAATGTTCCTTTCATGAGTGATATCACGCCTTTCATGGTTCTACTCTTGGCAAGGTACGAACACCCTCCCGACTAGGGGTTTACAGGTCGGGCTCCATGTGTGCTCATATGGGGTATGTCGGTTATAAGAATCTCCCACTGTTCCTCATAATTTATGTATGATTATGATTATATACTTTGGCTCAAATAATTTTTAATAAAGCTTTTCTCCCGTGAGTATGAATATGAATGATTTATGAATTTTTTGAAACCTTGAGCCTTATATTACATTATGATATTTATGTTATGATCATGTTGTCCTACTCTAATAAACTTTTATGTATTTTAAATATCCATTTTACTTACCTCGCATACTCGGTACATTCCACATACTGACCACATACTTTATGCTATATTGTTTCATGATACAGGCTCTGGTACTCAAATTCAACCTCGACCCTAGCTAGCTTGTGGAGTAGCATCAGTGTCTTTCGGTGAGTCTTCATATGTCAAGGGCCCCTCTTTATTTTAGTTATGTTGGTGTATTTTCAGTTTCAGTTTAGAGAGTTAGTTGGGGTCTTGTCCCATCAACTTGTCAGTGATAGAGGCTTTCTCGGACATAGTTTATATTCAGCTTTGGACGCATGTGATGTATTTCAGACCTTATTCCATGTAGCCATCATGGCTTTTGATGAAGATTTTTTCTTATCTAGAATGTTTTTCTTCTCCTTTTTTTCCTTCTCAGCTTTCTCCTTTATTCAATATCCCACATGGGACAATCCTTAATGTGATGATCAGGCTTATCATACTAGTAGCATTCATTTGTATGTGAATCTCTGAACTCTTTCCTTTTGCAGTAGGATTTCTCTTTTCATTACTCTTACCTCTTTGAGTAATCTCTTGAATTTTCTTGTCATTTGAGTCATCTTCTCATCAGCACATCCTTCAATGTATCCAATTGGTGGTGAAATATTCATCTTGATCTTTTCTTAAGGTGTTAGCCTCTTACAAATAGCCTGCTCTGGTCAAGCGCTTACCATAATATCAAAAGTTATAGCTGATACCAAGGGCCCATTTTATTTCTTAACTTAGCCTAATAAGCAAGTGTCATGTTCGATCATTACTCCGACTGGACCACTGCCCTCTCGTGGGCCTTGCCATAAGCAGGATGTTGGTGTTACCCAATAATCTCCCTTCCAACACCTGCCTCATGCAGTATGTTGCTCTTGGAAATCGAACCCATGACCTCAGCTCTGAATCCAATTGTTGGAAATCTACACGACCTAATAACACAAGAGGGGGTTGAATCAGGTTATACCAGATTTTTACCTATGTGATGGACCAGGTAACTTTATCTATTTCTTATGAGTTGTTTATGGAATAAAGTAATTAGAACAATAACAACACAATATTTTTACGTGGAAAGCACCCGGCTCACAAGGGTGAAAATCACGACCTACACCTTGATGTGCCATGATTTTACAGCATTTTTGACACTTAGAATTAAGAAAATATGCTAATTCCAGGTATATTTATATAGATATAATGTATTTTTATCGAGTGTTGTAGGAAAACAGGTTCGGACAGTGAAATGGGCATAACGAGGCTAAAATGGGCTAAGTCTGGATTGCCAACATATTAACGAGTCGTAGTGTCAGTAAACGACTCGTTCGTTGAGCCGTTAGGAGAAGAAAAGTTTGAAGGAACAAAACCTAGGCTAGAAATAGTGGTGACCACGAGTTAACATCACGACTCATCCTGTTTGGCAACAAGTCGTTAGGAAGGTCGTGAGGACTAGGAGTTGAAATTTATTAAAAGGCTTGGGAGTTAGAATGGAAGGACCAATGAGTCTTCGTATGACTTCACGACTCATTGGGAGTACTCTTCAGGTAAAGCTCAAAAGTTAAGCATCATGGGATAAGTGTCAGGACAAAAGGAGCAATGAGTCGTCATGAGACTCATCGACTCATCGTGAACATGCAGGAACAACCGTCAAGAACACTGGAAGTTTTAAGGCTCAGAAGCAATGAGGGACCTCACAACTCGTTCAGTCACTTAATGAGTTGTTAGGTGACCCGTCTTCCAAAAGGAGTTGTATGCTGAGCACGAGTCATCACTGCTTTCCACGAGTCGTTGTCACTGCCGACCTGTATTCCTTTTTAAATTAGGAAAGGATATGCCCAAATCTACAAATACTTTATGTAGGTTTGTTTTTGTAGTTTATGCATTATTACAACTTTGACCATATTGTTCATTGTTTTTGATTAACGTTAAGGTTCAAGAAACAAGTTTCATAATTTTGTTCTTGAATTCGGGGATTCAAACAACTTTGGATTATTAATTAGATTCTTGTTGATTTATTCAAGACACGTGGTTTCTTATATGAATTATTGTAAGTTGCAATTATGATTTCTTCTCTAATTTCTAATTGTAATCTTTCAAGCATGAGTAGCTAAACCCATAACTAGGGTTGTGGGAACCATGATGAATTAACACACATAGGTAAAAATACTTAGTGAATCTTGAACGGGGTTTATGCATGTATTTTTTTTCTTCATTTTAATTGTTTCTTAATGGTTGTAAACGTTAGAATTTGCCTTCTTCTTACTTACCAGATCAAGGGGGGTAATTAATGGGAAAAGGGATTAACAATGCAGATTTGAGGTTATCAACCCTAATGTAATAGCTTGACCTTATCCGGGAATAGCTAATCTGATATAAAGGTTAAGGTAAAATCAATTATACATTTGCATACGGATTAAGTTGTGTGGTGATAATCATCTAAGTAGGGGACCAACCATTTAGTGAAGTTAACTTACCGATATGGCATGTTAGACACCGAAATAGATCACTAGTATAAAATGCCTTGTGGTTATGAAGTCATAGGGTACACAATCCTAGTCAACTCACTCTTTGAATCCAATTAATTTTTAATCAAGGATCTACTCATTACTCTCTACTGTTTTCTATTATTTCTAGCTACAATTATCCCCAATAGGAAATAAGTAAGCCAATAGTAGTAGCTAAATGCATTAACTAAGGTCCTCTCCATATTCCTCATGGGATTCCACTCCAACCTTGGTTGGGTTCTATATTTGAACATCGATAGCTTTATATCTCATTATGAGGTGTAATTTGTGTGACATCAAATTTTGGTGCAGTTGCCGAAAAATACAGCTTAGGCTTTTGTTAATTGTGTTTTCTTTGTTGTTGGTCCTTATTTCCTTTTTATTTTTCTTTGTTGTTTTTGCTTCTTTATAGGTCTCAAGCTTGTGTATGCCTATTAGTAGGTGTTGAGGAAAGTACCTGGTTTTAATTGATCACGAACTTGAGCGAACACTACGAAATTTAGGGAACATGGCCAACGTACATGGGCAAGAGATAGTGAAAGAAGCAACAGCCAGAATGTTGGCTGAGGAACAAGCTTGCGTGAGAGATAGAGAGGTAGTTAGGCTTGTTGAAGAGCAACGCCAAGTTGCCGAAGACGAGCAAGCTAGAAGGAACAGAGGTCTAGACAAGCAGATGCACCGATACTTTGATGATGATGATAATGCTGATATTGATGACACCGGTTCCACTGGAGCTATTGTCCCTCCCCCTGTGCCTGCTAGGAAAAAGTTTGATATTACCAGTGCGATGATCCAATTGCTTAACATAAAGGGGATATTTGCGGGGCATGCTACTGAAGATGCACATACTCACTTGATAAATTTTGTGGGTATTTGCAATGAATCAATTGGGGGTGAGTCAGGATGCAATAAGGTTGATGTCATTTCCCTTTTTCCTAAGGAGTGAGGCAATGTTGTGGTTGGCTAAATTGCCAAATGATTCTATCACTACTTGGAGGGATCTTAAAAGAGCTTTTTTGAGAGATTCTTTCCACTTTCCAGAGCATTGCAGCTAAAATATGAAATTTATAACTTCAGGCAGTTGAATTTTGAAGCACTTCATGAGACGTGGTTGCGGCTCAACAAGAAGCTGAAAAAGGTTCCCAACCACAGGATCCCAGATGATACACTCTTGAAATTTTTTTATAGGTCTCTGAATGTTAATACCAAGGAGGTGGTAGATACTATCTCTGGTGGGACATTCATGAGTCATACATACGTTGAGGTTGCTGAGGTCCTTGATAGGATCATCAAAACCAACCGTCCATGGCACACAAGAGAGTCGGAAGTTCCGGCTAGTACTTATGCGGTAGGTATGTCTGCGGAGCAGAAAAGGAAGGATGAAGAGTGAGATCATGATATTGATGAGATCAAAACCGCAATGGGACTTCTATCTAAATATATTATGGGAGTGGGGAGTGAAAAGGTGAATGTAGTTGGTTCTCGGGGCAAGGCCCCGAGAAATAATGCAAGCGAGTCAAAATCTGAGGAGGAAGCTAATTACTTGAATGATCAAGGGGTGAGTTTCCAAACCAACACACAAGGGTCTAACCAAGACTCTTAGCGTCAATGTCAGGGGAATCAAGGTCAAAACTATTACAAAGACAATAACTACAACCGGGGCCAATATAGGGACAAGAGTAGAGGCAGAGACAATGGTCATTGAAAAAAGTGTGAGGAGTACAAAAATGATAGATGTGGTCTCTATGTTCCTCCAAGAAACCGTGAACCAAAGTCTAGAGGTTCAAGGGTGGAAATATTTTGTCGAAAGTACTCAAGCAGATGGAGGAGACAGATGGCCATTTTAAGGAACTCTGTGCTAATATTTCTGGTATGAACTAAAAGGTGGAATCACATGTCATTGCCATTAAGTAGATTGAGCTGCAAGTTAGCGCTATGAACTAGAGGCAAAAGGGCACGCTTCCCAATAATACAGTTCAGAATCCGAAAAATGACAGTCATTGCGTGGTTGTCATTACTAGGAGTGGGAAGGCGATAATTGATCCTCCTATGCCGATTGTGACTGATGAGATAGTCGAGCCCTCAGTGATTGATGATGATAGGGTGGTGGACTCCGAAGAATAGATTTTGATTGATGATGCAGTTGAGAAGACAACTCCTAGTAATGTAGAGGAGCATGGGTCTTAAAAAGGAAAAGAGAAGGAGGTAACTCAAAAAATAACGCTCATTCCTAGACCTCCTCCCCCTTTCCCGTATAGGCTGAAGAGGAAGGTCGAAGATGGAACGTATCACAAATTTATTTCAATGCTGAAACAATTATCTGTGAACATCTCATTAGTCAAGGCACTTGAGTAGATCTCTGGCTATGCTAAATTTATGAAAGACCTTGTTAATAGAAAAAGGATCGTGAGCTTTGAACCTGCTAATAATTTGCACTATTGTAGTGCAATAGCATCTCGGTCTCTTGTGCAGAAGAAGGAAGACCCTGGAGCTTTCACCATACCATGCACTATTGGAGCCTTTAACTTTTCTAAGGGCGTTATGTGATCTGGGTGCTAGTATAAATCTGATGTCATTGGCACTGTTTAGACAGTTGGGATTGGGACCCCAAACCGACTATAATGCAGCTATTGATGGCAGATCGCACGGTGAAAAATCCGGTGGGAATTCTTTATGAAGTGCGGGTGAAGGTGGAGTCCTTTATATTTCCGGCTGACTTTGTTATTCTGGACTATGAGGTTGATTTTGAGGTCCCCATTATCATGGGGTGACCATTTCTTGCCACTGGACGTGCTCTCATGGACATGGAGATGAGACAACTGAAATTTCGATTGAACAATGAAGATGTGGCATTTAATGTGTACCGGTCCATGATACAGCCAAATGACATGCGGGTGGTCTTAGTGATTGATAATGTGGAAACTAAGCTTCCAATCATGCCTATTGGTGAGAGGGTGAGTATTAAAGATTTAGCAGCAGTGTTAATGAATGTGGATGCTAAGGAGATTCAGGGGGTGAGGAGATCGTTAATGCACTTGCAGGTATGGGGTCCTACACTTATGCACACAGAAGATTGATCTTGATTTAAAAAATCGTATGACCCCATCGGCTAAGCCATCTATTGAGGAGCTTCCAGTATTAGAGCCCAAGGAACTCCCATCTCACTTACGATATATATTTCTAGGGACCGGAAACACATTACCGGTAATAGTAGCAACAAACTTGGTGGAATGGCAAGTGGAGGCTTTGGTCTCCGTTCTAAAGAGGTATAAGCAAGTCATTGGGTGGACCATAGAAGATATTATTGAGATCCCATCTGGTATTTGTGTCACACCCCTTTTTCAGGCTGAAGAACAAGAATTTTTTCAATTGAAGTAACGTTTTTGAATAGGGATTATTTTTTATTTATAGAGTCACCACTTGGAATTGAGTTATAGTGTTCCAAATCACCTTATTGAATCCCTAATTAAGAGGAAGTTGACTCTTTTATTATAGGTCTGCGAACTAGAAATTCGAGTAAGTAATTCTGTTGATTGAGGGGAAGGTGTTAGGCACCCCTCGAGTGCCGTGGTTCTAGCATGGTCGCTTTATCGACTTATGCCTGGTTAAAATTAATTTTGAATAAATTATTTTATATTAATTATGTCTATGATTCACTTAAATATTATTGAAGTTTTAATAGTCTCAACAAAGATGCTTAATCGCATTCTTAGTCTTGACATACAAGAATTTAGAAGCGTAATTCTCTTTCTTTGCTCGAATTACGGCTACTAAATTCTATCTATACGCCTTGATGTGAAATGAATTTTAACTATTAAAATAAGTTGGTCAAGATGCGTAACCGCAATCTTGATTTTTTTTTTTAAATTTTAGACGTCTCAAAAAATAGAATGGTATCCTTAAATTGAATCAAATTTAATCACAAAATAATAATAATTAAAAAAATTCATTTACTATAAAAAAGAAATATTTTTGATAAAATTAAAATTAGCAAATAGATAGTTAAATAACTTAAACATTAATTTTCTATAATTAAAATATTTAAATTATACACAAATTAAGTCGTACTTTTTACGATAATTAACTAACAAAAAAAAAAGAAATTCTTTTCTTTTTCCCTTTTTTTCCCTTTTCTCTCCTTTCTTTTCTTTTCTTTCTTTTCTTTTTCTTTTTCTACTTCTGTTTACCTTATCTTTTCTTTCTTCTATTTTTAATTTCTGTTTACATTTTTTTTGGGTCTGTTTAATTTTTTTGTTTTCTGTTTTTTATTATTATCCTTTTTTTAAAGTCTTTTCTTTTCTTTTTCTTCTCTGCTTCTATTTTGTTTCGTTCTTGGTTCTTTTAGTTATCTTTTCTATTGTTTTCTTTTCTTTTCTTCTGTTCCTATTATTTTCGTTTCTTTTCTTCTGTTCCTTTTATTTTCGTTTCTGTGTTTTTTTTTTTAAGTTTTTCATCTTTTTTGGCCAAGCATTTTATTGTTTAGCATTTAAAAATATCAATAAAAAATTAGTTAAGTAAAATCTAAACCTTACTAGTTTTATATTTTTATTCATACGAACAACAAAACTACAAAATTGTTATGTTCCTTAAGAATCGATACTCTCGAAATTCATGAGAAAGAAGACTATTATTAGTTTTTTTTACGCAAATCCACTTTCAATTTATTCAACTCAGCCACATATTTTATTGTCTATATCACTATCCAAACATGTTAAATCAAAACATAAATGAATAATAAAATATAATTTAATAACATAATTCAACGGAATTGAAGATGCAAATACAATCAAATTTATATATATGAAAAGAAATAGATAGATAAGAGGAACCTTTTAGTAGCCGAAAACTGTAGTAATAATCCAACTATGAACAACAGGACCTCGGCTTTCTTCTTTTCTCTTCTTCTCTTGTTTTTTGTTCTCCCTTTTTTCTCTGTCTGTTGTCTTTTTTTCTCTGTTTGTTGTTGTCTTTTTCCTCTGTATCTGCGTGTATTTTTATATATTCTGTCTTTTTTCTCTCTATATCTGCGTGTGCTTTTTTACTTTGTGTATATTGTGTCTTTATATTATTGTTGTGTGTGGGTAGAAGATGGGAATGTGGGGGAGTGGGATTAGTTTTTAGTTGAGAGTTTTTAGAGCGTGGAGAACTAGAAAGAACGTGTGGGGTTTTTTGGGTGAGAGTTTTTAGGGTATGGGAAGAGAAAAGAAAAGGAAAAAAAAAGTGGGGGTGGGGGAATTTAGGGATCAGTTTTTCTGGGTGAGAGTTTTAGGGGGAGTGAGATTGGTAAATTTAGAAGATTCCATCTCTTTTATTTTTATTTTTTTTTGGGTTAATAATAATAACATTACCGATAAAATAAAATAAATAAAATAAAAATATTAATGCTAGATAATTAAAGAAAGATTGAAAGATATTTAACTAAAAGCTAGATGAAAATAAAATATTTTTTATCATTTTCTTTCTTTTATAAAATAAAATCACAAATGTATAATCTAAGAAAGAAAAAAAATAGTTTGTAATTTTCAATGAATAAAAACCTACTAAAAAGCTAAAATCAAGAATAATCATAATATAAAATTTAACGCTAAAATAATATAGAAATTAAGGAGGGTCAAAAATACGTGTCTACAGTTTGCCCCTCTTTGACTGGAAATACCCAGAGTTTTCAAACAAAAAAAGTAGACAATGAGATAAGTTTTGACCCGACTGCCATATAAAAGGGGGAAGAAAAGCAGAAAGACACGGGATTGAACCCTGAATTTTAGATAGCCTAGATACCTTGGGTTATAAGAGAGTCGGGCCAATTGTAGTTCGAGAAGTAAGAGGGGTGATGGAAGGATGAGTTGGAGAATCGAGTAGGGTCCCATCGAGGCTTTGGTCCGTGCTCATGTTATTACATAAAAAAAAATCAAACTACAATCTAAAAGAAAATACAAGTATAGGGTCCTATCTATGCATCTTCTCTTGAATCTTTCTTGAAATTTCCACTGAAATCTTGACCTTCAAAGTGCTATTCTGCTTTTAACTCTGGGTGCTCAGGTGGGCTTGCGAGATTGAAATGAGGATTTTTTTCATTCTCCCAAAAGATTCCTGATATCAAAACGAACAAAGGAAAAGGAAACAAAATTTTGTCCCGGTTTAAAGTGAAGGAAATTTTGTTTCTTCGCTCATGTATTAGGAATTCGGGTGATACTTGAATTATGTATCGCATTCTTCACAATGCTTCTAAGTGTTGATGGTAAGTCTTTTCTTCACGAGCACCGTGATACTATATCCCAGTATCCAGGAGGGTCCTGCTATAATACATCTCATTATCCAGGAGGGTCCCAGTATACTAAATCTCATTATCTAGGAGGGTCCTGCCAAATTAATTCTCATTTTTCAGGAGGGTCCTGCTATACTAAATCCCATTATCCAGGAGGGTCCTACTAAACTAAATCTCCATTATCTAGGAGGGTCCTGCTAACGAAATCCCATTTTTCAAGAGGGTCCTAATATACTAAATCTCATTATCCAGAAGGGTCCTGCTATACTAAATTCCATTATCTAGGAGGGTCCCTCCAAATTAAATTCCATTTTCCAGGAGGGTCCTGCTATACTATATTCCATTATCCAGGAGGGTCCTACTAAATATGTCTCATTATCCAGGAAGGTCCTGACAAATTAAATCCCATTTTTCATGAGGGTCCTGCTATACTAAATCCCATTATCCAGAAGTGTCCTGCTAAATATATCCCATTATCCTAGAGGGTCCTGTCAAATTAAATACCATTTTCCAGGAGGGTCCTGCTATACTAAATCCCACCTCCTGCTATACTAAATTCCATTATTCAGGAGGGTTCTGCTAAATACGTCCCATTATCCAGGAGGGTCCTGACAAATTAAATCACATTTTTCAGGAGGGTCCTGCTATATTAAATCACATTATCCAGGAAGGTCCTTCTTACTAAATTTCATTATCCAGGAGGGCCCTGCTATACTAAATCCCATTATCCAGGAGGGTCCTACCAAATTAAATCTTATTTTCCAGGAGGGTCTTGCTGTACTAAAATTTCATTATCCAGGAGGGTCCTGATATACTAACTCCCATTATCCAGGAGATTCCTGCTATACTAAATCCCATTTTTCAGGAGGGTCCTGCTATACTAATTAAATCTTAAAGACTAACAACGCGAACAAAATTTTTTGCCCTAGTTTTACCAGAAAATTATTATGAGTGTCGTTAGAATCAACAAATATTTATGAGCAAATAAAACTAGGAGAAAGCGCCTCCTAAGAGATTGTGGCATCGACAATTTAAAAAGATACTCTAATTTTATTTGATTTTTTTAATGCAAACTTGTATTGTGCCATCGTCCTTCTATTTTTCTAGAAAAAAGTGAACATTTAGAATTTGAGGCCTCTCTCTTGAATATAACTTACATTCCTGTTTTCACACCAAAAATATTTGTAAGTTCAAAAGTGTGGTCGTTGGTTTGCGACTTTGTCCTTTGACGCTGAATATTTCAATCCTTGTCAAATTCAGCTTTACCTCCAGTATTTTGAGTGTGTCAATGGCCTACTATAGTATTGACCCACGATCCGGCTATCAAGCATGGTTTTAAACCAATATCACATCCTCAATTTCCTGATGTTTCTCAATCATATCTCTACTTAACCTTGGTATTTTGATGAATCCAAAACTTTCCAACAAATGATAATCCATTAAATACCTTGCTCTATTTTGAAAATGTTATTTTATGTGGTGGACATTTTCTTGCTCTCTGCAATTGGAAAGGCTGGTAGCGAGTTTTGAAATCTTTTCTCACTTGTTTTTAAACTGACTTGACTCAATGATACAGAAAAATAAAATGACATAAAGATAGAATAATAGAGAAGAATGAAATTCAAATAAAGACGTTATTTTTTGAACTGAGATGTGAGAGAGGCATATCTGAGTGTGTAGCCGGCTCCAATGATTATGACATGTATTTTGAATTGACCAGCCTGACGTATCCACTCAAACTAACATCAAACTCATCGTACCTCCGACTTTGAAACTGTATTTTCTGCACTTCAATAAATCTCATCACAATACGAGCTCTCTTTCGACTAGTAGCACTTGGAAGAGTTTTCGCTAACAAGCCTCTCTCATCTTTATTTCTATCGACTCACCATCGCCTTATGGTGCCCAAAAGATTTTTCACCAATAAGACTCTCTCATTTTTATTTCTCTCAACTCACCAGCGCTTTACAGTGCCCAAAAGGGTTTTCACCAATAAGACTCTCATTTTCATTTCTCTTTGTGTTGTTGAAGACCAATAATATCCATGGTGCAAACGTCATATATCCGTAGTATGCTTAGCCTTGACATTCCCAAAGATTGATTAAAAGGTCTTTGTTTTTGGTTGTAACGTGGCTCTTGGACAGGGTTAGAAAGAAAAGGGAGGCATGAAGGCTCAAAATAATATTTAAAATAGGGTCGGAACTTACAAATTTCGAAATCAACTCAATAAAAATAGAAACAACGTTTGCCCCAGTTTTCTTTTAAAATGGGTTTTATTATATTTTTTTATTGGTTGGACCGAACCTTGGAGTAAGGCTGCCTGCGTATCTTGTCGAGACAAGAATTAGGTTAAACATAGTTCATGAGATTGTTATTTAAAAAAAAATTCTTCTTGTTTTTTTAATTTATTTATTTCCTATTCTTCTTTTTCTCTTTTTTTTTTCCTTTTTTTGTGACTCCATTATGATTCCGAAAGAAGGATATGAAAGAAAATAAATTAAGGCTCAAAAGGGATGACAAGGGATGACACAATAGTTGGATAGAAGAATAAAATGTTTGCATCATATCAAACTTTGAAATGTCAAGTATAAAGCAACAGAAGCCAATTACGGGAAATAAAGGTCATACATAATATCTCTTCACAGCATCGACGTTAATAGACATTTATGTTGTTTTTCCTTCTATGTCTGTCAAGCATAGAGCACCATTGGGCAACACCCTCTTCACAATGAGTGGCTCTTCCTAGTTTGGGGAGAACTTGCCCTTCGCTTCAGCCTAGTAGGGGAGGATACGCCTCAATACTAACTGACCCACTTCAAAATGTCTAGGACACACATTTTTATTATATGCTCGTGCCATTCTTCTCTGATATAGTTGTCCATGACATACTGATGTCAATCTCTTTTCATCAATCAAGCTTAACTGCTCCAACCGGGTCTTAACCCACTCATCATCATCGATCTCAGCTTCCACAATAATTTGAAGGGATGGAATTTCGACCTCGACAGGTATAACTGCTTTCTTTCCATATACCAATAAATAAGGAGTTGCACCTATAGAAGTGCGAACAGAAGTGCGATAACCCAATAAAGCAAAAGATAACTTTTCATGCCACTGTCTGAAACTCTGCACCATTTTGCGAAGTATCTTCTTGATATTCTTATTAGCATCTTCTACAGCTCCATTTTCTTTTGGACGATATGGAGTTGAATTTCAATGTGCAATCTTGAACTGTTGGCATTCCTCTTTCATCAAATGACTTTGAGATTAGCAGCATTGTCTGTAATAATTATCTTCAGGACACCGAATAGTTCTCTTTTGATTCCCATTGGCATGTTCTGTATATTCTCCAAATTGAATATATCCTATGATATCATGAATCCAGGGTTCACCATCAAGTTCTTCTTCGACCGCATTGCAATATGCATGTTGATCGCGGATCTATATATGTAAAGGGTCGATTTGAATCTTGTCGGGATGTTGAAGCATCAAAGAAAAGGTTGTCAAGGCATCAACAATCTCATTATAAATTCTGGGTATGTTTCTGAACTTTACTAATATAAATCGTTGAAAAAGATTTTGTAAGCAATCTCGATATGGTATTAGCTTTAAGTCACGAGTTTCCCAATCTCCCTGAATCTGGTGGACTAACAAGTCTGAGTCCCCTAACACCAATAATTCTTGAATTCCCATGTCAATAGCTAGTATTAAACCCAAGATGCAAGCCTCGTATTCTTCCATATTATTAGTACAGTAGAATCGAATTTGGGCTGTTACGGGATAATATTCTCCTAACTCAGAGATAAGAACTGCTCCTATCCCAACCCCTTTTACATTAGCGGCACCATCAAAGAACAACTTCCAACCGATGTGGTTATCAGAAATAGCTTCATCAACACATAATACTTCTTCATCAGGAAAATATGTCTTTAATGGCTCATATCCTTTATCAACGGGGTTTTCAACCAAATGATCTGCCAAAGCTTGGGCTTTCATTGTTGTCCATGTCACGTAGATAATTTCAGATTATGTGAGCAATATCTGTCATTTGGTGAGTCTACCTACGGGCATGGGCTTCTGAAAAATATAATTTAAGGGAACCATGCGAGAAATGAGGTAAGTAGTGTAGGACGAAAGATAATGCTTCAGCTTTTGTGCCACCCAAGTTAGGGCACAACATGTCCTTTCAAGAAGAGTGTACTTTGCCTCATAGGTGGTAAATTTCTTGCTGAGATAATAGATGGCCTGCTCCTTTTTTCCAGTGATGTCATGTTGACCCAATACACAACTAAAAGAGTTATCCAAAATTGACATATACAATATCAAGGGTCTGCCCGACTTAGGGGGAACCAATACAGGTGGATTCAACAAGTATCCTTCGATTTTGTCAAATGCCACTTGACATTCTTTAGTTCATTCAACCGTAGAATTCTTCTTCAACAACTTGAAAATGGGCTCACAGGTGGTTGTGAGTTGGGTGATGAATATTCTAATATAGTTCAACCTTCCAAGTAGGCTCATCACCTCAGTTTTGTTCTTTGGCGGTGGCAATTCCTGAATAGCTTTTATCTTTGAGGGATCTAACTCGATACCACACCGACTGACTATAAATCCAGATAGCTTTCCCGATGGTACTCCAAATATACATTTTTCTGGATTCAGTTTGAGATTATATCTACGAATCCTTTCAAAGAATTTTCTCAGATCTTTGACACGGTCAGACTGCTTTCGTGATTTGATGATCACATCATCCACGTAAACTTTAATATCTTTATGCATCATATCATGAAACATAGTGGTCATAGCCCTTATGTAAGTTTCTCCATCTTTTTTTAGACCAAATGGCATGACTCGATAACAATGTCCCCCATGCTGTGATAAAAAATGGCTTTTCTACATCCTCATTGTCCATAATGATCTGGTGGTACACTGCGTAACAATCCACAAAAGATGTGAGTTCATGCTTGACACAATTGTCTAACAAAATATGGACGTTAGGTAGTGGAAAGTCATCTTTTGGGCTTTCTTTATTTAGATCATGATAATCGATGCACATTCGAACTTTTTCATCTTTCTTTGGGATCGAGATAATATTGGCCAACCACGTAGGATATTGAGCAACTCGAATGACTTTGGCCTCAAGTTGCTTTGTAATTTCCTCTTTAATTATTACACTCATGTCAGTTTTAAGCTTTCTCAACTTTTGTTTGATTGGGGGAAATGTCGGATCAGTTGGCAACTTGTGAGCTACTAGGGTGCTCAAACCAGGCATATCATCATACGACCACGCAAAAACATCTTTGTATTTAAATAAAGCCTCGATTATCGCTTCCTTTTGTTGTTGTTAAGCATGTACACTCACCTTAGTCTCCCTAATATTTTCATAATCTCCTTTCATTCCTATTAGGGTTTCATTTATTCTCAAACTGTTCGTAACTAACTTATTTCCTCAAATACCTCATCCTCATCATATTCAACTTCTTGGTTCATTATTTCCTGATTAGATTGAATTTTATGATCTGGCTGCAAATTCTGCATGCATGTCATATCACTAGAATCGGCACAAAAAGAACTGTGCAAAAGGAAAATAAATAAGTAAATATTAGACTCAAAAATAGAAAGAAGGGAAACTGCATTTCATTGAAAGGAAAGATAGGAGCGTTTAAACATAAGAACGAATGAGATAAAGATCCGAATTACAACCCTAACATAATTCGAATTACAGAAAGGAAAACAAAAAAAACTACCAAGACTCCTTCTTACTAGGGAGAGGAGTGGCCTCCCAATTGTTGAGCTGGACATCAGGGCCAATAAATTACACATCTGCGTTACCGGAACCCTCCCTAGTTTCCACCATATCAGCCTCAATAAACAGGTTTCGAAGATAACCAACCAGCTCTGTATCAATATCAAACACTGGTTGTAGGACTAGTGACTTGGAGGATCAGATAGCACCAGCTCTGATAAAAGACTTGTTGATTGGCGAGACTGTTTGGGTAAGTAACCATGATTCTTTTTTTCTCTTCTTGGCACTCTTTCCATCTTTAAAAGTGGGTTCATACCCCAAACCAAAGGCGCTAAGGCTTCCATGGGGGCATATTGGATGAGTTATTCCTTTTAAAGACATACCTAAATCTTTCCCTGGTTTAAAACAATACTTTACCATTTCGTTCACCACCATAACAGATGCAGGGGCAGTTGTGGTGTTGGAATGAGATTCCCCTTGAGGATATGCTCAACAGCCACTACCTCAATAACTTGATAAATAGGTGCTCCATCTATGTTGCCCACCTCGATAGAGGAAATGAAGGAGTCTTTGTACGTCGATAAGTCTCCTTCACCATGAACAACTACTTCTTGTCGTCGTGTTCAAACTTTATCATTTGATACAATGTAGATGGGACTGCCCCAGCCCTATGAACCTAGGGCCTTCCTAATAACAATTTGTAGGAAGCATCAACGTTCAACACCTGAAAATCTATGGTGAAATCAATAGGCCCTATTGTCATCATGAGCTCTATCTCACCAATGGCATCTTTTTTTGCTCCATCAAAAGCTCTGACACTTACATTATTGGGTCGAATCCTTTTTGCACTAACATTTAACTTCTGCAAAGTTGATAGAGGACAAATATTTGCCCCATAGCCTCCATCAATCAAGACTCGGGTGACATAAGAATGCTCACATTTTACAGTAATATATAGGCCTCGGTTATGCCCAATACCTTCCGCAGGTAGTTCATCATCCGAGAAGGTAATCCTGTTTACCTCAAAGATTTTTCCAGCAATTTACTCCAATTGATTCACCGTAATGTCACTTGGTACATGTGCCTCATTTAAAATCTTCATTATGGCTCTATGATGTTCATCTGAGCGTATCAACAAAGACAACAAAGAGATTTGGGCTGGAGTTTTCCTCAACTGCTCACAATAGAATATTCTAGCGATTTCATCTTTTTCAAGAATTCTTCGGCCTCTTCCTCGGTGACCGGCTTCTTAATTGGCATTTGGTTATCCTTGACTTGTTTAGTTTTCCTTAACTCTTCTAGGGAAAAACATCTCCTATAACGGGTTAATCCCCCCACTCCGTCCACTTCTGCAATGACTTTCTTCCCCTTATATGTCATCACGGTGCGGTTATAGTTCCAATGGACTGTCTTGGCATTAACCATTGGAAGTTGTGGCACTGGTTTAATAACAATGGCTTCAATAAGAGCTCCTTTCACAACTAAGAGGGGCTTGTGGGCGTTCCTGGAACAATTATCATTGATTTTATCTGACTTTCCCTAACATTTATTGAAGCTCCTTTCACAATTAGCATGGGAGTATTCGAGAGTCCGGCCTTTATTAGCATCTCGTTTACCCTTGAGGGCACTGGTTTTCGGTTTTGATCTTAATGATAGGCTTGTAAGAAATCATAGACTCTCCACCACCATGTATCAACTCTAGCATGTTTGTTTCAGTATGGACTGGCAGTGGGTTTTGATTGATGTTTGGTGCATCCGAGCTTTGCACTACAATTTGATGTGTATTAATCAGATCTTGGATTGCTCTCTTTATGTACCAACATTTCTCTATGTCGTGCACTGGGGCATCAAAATAATATGCACATCTTCTAGAATAATCCAGATTCTTCTAGAGAGGGTTAGGGATCCTTCTCTCAATTGGGCTTAGAACATTTAATTCCCTTAGCTTCTGAAATAAACTAGCATATGATTCCTCGAGAGGAGTAAAATTATCCTTAGCTACATTTCCTCTCTTGTACTCTGCCCTAGGTCGAAAATTAAATTTGGGAGGGCCTGGGTAAACTTGAGAAGGTAGTGGATGATTTTGAGGGTCAGGTGCACACCATTGTGGGTAAGAAGGGGGTTGGACATATGGTTGTGCATTATAAATGGGACATTAAGAGGATGGGGTGGAATATAGTGGGGTTCGGGGGAGAGAGTAATGTTGTGGGTGGTTATACGGGTCTTGAGCACAGGTTTGAAATTGAGACTGCATGTATTGGTGTTGTGGAGCCCCTGGACATTGTCGTGGTCCGGGCATAATAGTGGTCATATCCTCCTTCCTTTTCTTCCCTCCAAGACTCCCCGGTTTTGAATTTCCTGCGTAGTAGCTTTAAAAGCAGCTTGGCTTATGATCTTTCCTGAATTAATTCAATGTTCCGCCATTTCTCCAACCTTTATAACATCAGCGAATGTTTTCCAATAGCAGAAAGAAAATGATGGAAGTAGTCAGGTTCCTGTACCTGGAGAAAAACATCAATCATCTCAGACTCCTTTATGGATGGCTTAAGTCTAGCATCCTGCTCCCTCCACCTAATAGCAAATTCACGGAAACCTTTAGTGGTCTTTTTCCTCATGTTGACAAGTGTGGTGTGATCTAGCACTATGTCAATATTGTATTGAAATTGCGGACAAAATCCCGAGCCATGTCATCCCAAACATGCCAACGAGAGATATCTTAATCAATAAACCATTCTGAAGTTATCCCTGTTAGACTCTCTCCAAAGTAAGCCATTAGTAGTTCTTCTTTCCCCCTTGCTCCTCTTGATTACAGAACCTTTTCAAATGAGCCAAAGGATCACCGTGGCCATTGTACTTGTCAAACTTTGGGGTTTTGAACCCTAGAGGCAAGTGAACATCGAGAAATAAGCACAAATCTTTATAAGCAACACTTTTGTGCCCTCCCAGTCCTTGTATGTTTCTCATGTTTCGCTCCAAACTTCTCATTTTCCTAGACATCACTTCTTGTTCCTTGTTCTTAGTAGTTTTTTCGATCATGATAGGGAGAGTATACTGATGCACGGGATAGTATGAGTTTGGAACCTTAAAAGTCAGTTCAGGGGAATAGAACTGATCATGATATGGCTCACTATTAGATTTCTGTATTAGAGTCGGTTGAGGGCCTGCAGTGGTTTGTACCACAGGAATGAAAAGTGGGTTATTTGTGAGAGATGCATTTGGAGGGCGCACGGTGGAGGTCCCAACTGTGCTAGACACGTTAACATATGGGCTTAATCTCGGTGGGTAAAGTGGATCATTTATTGAAGCCTGAGTGGAAATTGGAATAGCCCCGTCAAAAAGTCCTGGGATTGAAGAGGGCGGTGCTTGTCCATTCATCCAGGATTAGTACATTTCTACCATCTCTTGTCTCAATAACCTTATCTCCTCCATTGATGCAGATTCTTGTGGGATTAACTGTTCATGAATTTTCTTATTATTAGACTCTATCCCATCCTTGTAGGTCATTTTGCCTTTTCTGGTGTTGTAAGGATGAGATGACAGCTTGACCACAAACCAGCCACCGTATAACTTTTATCTCTTTTTTGACAAAAACAAAAATGTGTTCAGGTTTTAACATTTCGTATATATTAATCACATGTTGTATGTCATAAATCTAAAGTTATTTTCATTTCTTGAATGAGGTTGGAAGGCTTTGCGATGTTTCATCCCGGCTTTGGGTGGATATGCTCCCATACTTATTTTAAGAAATTATTTTTATTCATTCGGTGATTTTAGAAGTATTTCAATCGAATCCACTAAGGGTTGCCTACGTATCATGTTAAACATGAATCAGGTCATTATGTAGTTCATCAAAAAAATTCATTAAAAATCTCTTCACTGATTAAAATTTTGATTCAAATACACAAAGAAAATATCTAAACACACAAAAAAAATCCATAAACTCGAAAAGACAAACGTGATCAAAATAAGCAACATAAACATTAAAAAAAACTTGAAAATCATCAAACTAAAAGGCAATTGTTAAACTAATTCCTAACAACTAAGCTTCAGTCTTGGAAAATCTCTGATCTGACAGATTTCTCATGGAGCTTTTGCCCAGGCTGACCTCCTAACATGCCGTATATCTCCTCCAGCTTTGTTGCAAAATGACGTGCGAAGGTAGGTACCTCTATAGCAAATTGCTCATAACTCATTCCCAAACAGTACACAAAACTTTGGGCAGTATCAACAGCTCAATCGTGGATCTATTTTTTTGACATCGTCATAGTTATGTTCTAAGTCTAGGACTTGTTGTTGGCAAGTAATGACTATCTCCCTTATACTTGTCTCTCAGTTCAGTGCTAACTCAAGCTGATTCTAAATTGTTGCTCGATCCATCACCAATTGGTTCCTCTCTACAGCAAACTGAGCTCTTTCTTTATCAAACTCTTCTTGTTGTTGAGCCTGCAATGCTCGAAACTGGGCACTCTCATTCTCAAATTGAGTTTTCTCCCTATCAAAGTGGTCTCTCTTCTCATTGAATTCTCTCTGTTGCTAATCCATAGCTCCTGTGACGAAAGTTTAAATCCTCATATAATGTCTGAATAGCAGAGCAATGGCTCTTCTCAACCTTTTTTTTGGGCTAACTTAACTTTGGCTTCCAACTCTGCCTCCACCTGGGATAAAGTTTCCCTAGCACTTTTTAGATCTTCATTCAGAACATGTAGAGTGGATTGATAATTTTCTTCAACTTCGAGCTGAGCTTGCTTGATTCTCATTTTGGTTTCTAC
Source organism: Datura wrightii (assembly GCA_035772735.1). Classification (NCBI taxonomy): domain Eukaryota; kingdom Viridiplantae; phylum Streptophyta; class Magnoliopsida; order Solanales; family Solanaceae; genus Datura; species Datura wrightii. The sequence continues at coordinate 23,198,344 of JASDFA010000004.1, read as the reverse complement.
TTCCTAGTCTATTGCTCCCTTTACTGATCTCTCAGGTCGGACTTTCAAACTTGGTTGTTCCTTAAACCATGTAGGGTACAGCGAGTGTACTTCCCCCGTATCACGCTCCTTCACTAATGTATTGAATCTGAAAATTTGACAACCACCCCAAATCTTCTGGGCCAATCCCTTAGGAAGGGAGATATCTGGTTTCACTTCGAACACAAATTCTCTCATGTCTTCGATTACAGGTATTATCTGACGTCTGCCTAACTGGCGTAGAACTCGCAGTGGCACATATGGTTGAACGCCTCTAGTACCCATCAACAACAGAAAAGGACGATAAGAAGACATGTATATTACTTCCTTCTAAGGGAACCAAGGGTAAATCCAAGTGAGCTTGTCTGCCGTTAATGAGAGAAAACGTTCAAACCAAGCCCTTATCCCTTCTGGAAAATCAAACCCATCCAGCCTCTTTGTGTAGCTTGTAATATAGTCACTCTGGTCATGAAGGAATCTAGCCACATTACGGTGTTGGTAGAGATATTCCACTATCCACATTTGTAGTAAAATATTACACCCTTCAAAGAAATCCTTTCCTTTTTGGCAAACCGTTAGGGCATGGTAAATATCAGCCAAGATCATCGGCACAATGGTATGGTTCTCTTTTTTAAGCAAAACATCCACTACCCCAGCTAAACGAATGTTGGTCTTTCCACCTCTTCTTGGGAAGACCATTGTTCCTAAGAATGCCACCATAAAAGCAAAACGTATGTGCTCTTTTCAAGTTTCAAATCTCCCTTTGTTACTGAGTTGTCTCTCGAATTGTTGGAACCCTTCTTCTCTACCATACCTTTCATACAGAAACGTCGGGGAGACCCAACCTTTGTTTAGAGATGCCTCATTGACTTTGCAAATGTTCAAATGGCTTAAAAATTTGTTCACGAAAATATTTCTTAGGGCTACAAGCTTCTGATGATGCAGGTTTTTTCCAAACCCAGTATAACCGGCTATCTCTTCCAAGGAAGGGGTCAACTCAAAGTCTGAAAAATAAAAAACGTTGTTTGTGGGGTCCCAAAAAGATAGCAATGCTTCGATCACATCCCTCATAGGGTCCACTTTCATGATTCTAGTTAGGAAGCCCATATGTTTGAATATTAAACCATGCTCTATTTCTTCCATTTCATTCCACCGTGTCCAAAGTTTCTAGGAAACACGATCTACAACTTGAGGTGGTACATTCACATCTCTTTTCCTCTTTTGGCACTTTCCACAATCGGGATAAAACATGTTGCACCTATAAATAGAGATGCAAAGTTAACCCCCTAACCTTGGATGAAATCAAATTTACTATCCTTTGGGGTTGGGAATCATGAATGCTAATAGATACCAAAATTGGATTCAAATGAAAGACATCAAACGACTTTTCAAAGATAAGAATTTGAGGGAAAATAGATTTAAACATCCTTTCTAGAAAGAAATCAATTTTTCTTGATGATCAACTGTGATCCAAAACAAATCAGGCTTAACCAATGGACCCAAAATATGATATGAAAATTAAGTTCGAGACAGGTTGCCTAGGTATCTCAGTTATGCGTGATTCGTGGAATTCGTAAAAAATATTTGATTTTTTACTTTTGGAGTAAGAAGTAAATGTTTTTTATTTGAACAGGAACAAAACAAATGTTTTTTCTTTATTTCTTAAAGACTTTTTCTTTGAATAAGAACTTTTGGATTGTTGAAATAAGAAAGAAAATTTATATTTTTTTAATCTCTTTTTTTGAAATTTTGTGAAAGGATTTTTGAATAAGGAATTAAAAATAAAAAATATTCTCCTTCTTCTTCTTCTCTTTTTTTTTTTGGATCGTTAAATAACAAAAGGAAGAAGAAAAGAAGAGAGAGAGGAAAAACCCTTTAATAAGGAATATATGTGTATATATATATATATATATATAGCTAGATAGATAGATAGATAGATAGATAGATAGACAGATAGATAGATTTTTTGAATAAGGAATAGAAACTTTTCTTTTTATTTGGACTATTGAAATCTTCCTTTTTTTTTTTTGGAAAAAATATTTTTTTTTTAATTTTATAATTTGTAATAAAGATCACCGAACCCGAAGAGAGTTGCCTACATATCTCATAGAGGTGAGAATCAGATGTGCATAGTTCGTGAAGCTCGCAAAAGTGTTGAACTTGTTGAAAATTTTATTTTGGACATTTTATTTGAACCAATAAAATAATAATAATAATAATAATAATAATAATAATAATAATAATAATAATAATAATAATAATAATAATAATGAGAATTTTTTTAAGAACCATATAATTTGAAATTTGACTATCAAATGGGTATATTTCGTAGATACTAGAGGAAATATTCTCACTCTTTCTCCTTTTTAGTTTAACTAGTTTACCCTTAAGCCGGTCAACATTCCAACAAAGCCTTCCAAATAATGTAGCACATAGTCATGAGTTTGTTGGTCTTGAAAGTTAGGCTCCTGTCCTAGACAAACCCGACCCCTGTGCCGAGCCCCGCTAGGTCAAATGCAAATGATGCAAATAAGCGGAACCTATTAAGGATAATCATGTCTTGTGTTTCAGTTCTGCTAAGTTTAAGCCAATGGGAAAAAAGTGTCTAGACTAGCTTACTCGAGCGGATAAATCGAGCCAGAAAAGGGCAACCTATTGGTAGCAGCGCTATTCCAATTTTATTACTGGTCCAACTCCACCTAACATGTGTGACTACAATACTTCACCGGGTGCCAAGACACTCCAGCTTTATCTCAAAAGAAAGTAGGATGCATAATTGCATTCCTGTGATCGTGTGTGAAGTGTTTTCAGAGACTTAGAGGGGTGTGTGATGCAGATACATATATACAGTTCAATAATATCTGTTCGCGCTCTGCTGCTCGGTATATATTATACACCGACACGCAAGTGTACGTGGTCAAACAAGTAATAAAGTGGCTAAGTAGCCAAGTATCGATCCAAGGAGGCTGCTCTAGATATGCAAAACTGCCTAGTTTACTATATCTCTATTCTATTTCTAACTATGTTAACAACAATCCAACCAAGATTTGAGTGAGTTTTGTTTCTAAACTAATTATCTACTAAAATTAATAACTACTATTTACGTTGAGTTTAGACAATGGATATGCACATGCCAAGGTTAAGAACGAGTAATGAACTTGATAATCATGATAATTTGGTCATCTTCTTCTTCATATTGCTAGCCAAGAACGTTTTCCTAGAAATTAAAACTTCCGTATTTAATTTCACTTTAGATTCATAAACCATTCGTCTACATTTCTGTGATCAAATGCAATTTATGACCTAACACTACAATTCTGGTTCCTAAATTGACTAATATGGCTTTCAAGTATATTTCTATCAAGAAAGCACATCAAAATCCAATTTGCCCAAATCAAGTTAAGAACAATACCCTATTAATTCACAACTTTCCAATTTCATGCTCTCTCGAGTGAAATTGGACTTTTTAGATATACATTAATGGTGGCCAATCAAGAATGTAATAAGCACAAGAATTAATAGAACAACATGCAAGAAGAAGAAGAAACCATATCAATTATTACCAACATTCATTACACAAGTTCAAAACCTCAGCAAGAAAGGAATTAGCCACTCATTCTTGGATTAATCATCCTAGAATGAGTGTGAATCATGCATACAATTGAAGGAAAGAAGAAGGGAAGAGAAGAAAACTCTTATCTTTTCTATTCTTCAACTGCCACAAAACCACGTTCCTGCTCCCACTTCTGAACTCAGGCTAAAAAACTAAAACTAAAAAAAACTCTTTTAAAAATAACCTAAGTGTGCTATTTATACTAGTGGGAATTTTTTCCCGGAATAACAAGCAACGTGTCACGGAGGCCAACGCGAAGCACTGCCTCCATGACACGGCGTGGACGCGGACCCTCTCTGGAAATTGCATGGTCCGGATAATTAGCCTCAACGTGGCACGGAGGCCATCGCAGAGGCCTATCTCCGTGCCACGGAGCTGACGCGCAGGCACACTGGAAATTGCCACTTTTATTTCTGCCCAGGCAGTGTGCTACCGCGATGGCAGCGTGGCACGGCACCATCGCGGAGCCACTGCAAAATATGCCATCCGAGGTCTTTTCCACGCTCGCATCCAAGTCCAACTCCGACATAGTTCCAACACGCATTTTAGCTCTTAAAAATCACATTATCCTGCAAAACAAATGCTAATCATGTTGGTTAGTATAAATTCGCATTTTATTACCAAATACATGATATTATATACACATTGCACAACAAACAAGGTAAAAATGATACGTTTGAGTATCACTTGGGCATATAAATCTGCCCAAGATCACTTACCCCACACTTAAATCCTTGTTCGTCCTCGAACAACACATACACAAATCATGCACATCACATCTCAACCTTTGTCACTATGGTGCAACCATTTACGTTACGGTCATACCGATTATTCGATTTTTGCAAATCATCAAGAAAGCATGCTTGGTCGTACAAGACAATGACCTTAATACATCGAGGCTTCCTAGACTGTTAAGAATTGATTCTTGATATCGGCAAACTCATGCAACTCAACTAATCAAGAAATCCGACACGAAAATCAATCTTTCATCAAGCATGTACCCTCACAACTCGAGAGAAACTTCCCCTTTTATGCTCGTGCAGCACACAAACATGCAAGTAGGGGCATATAGAAATTAATTTCACTCTCTCTCCCAAAAGAATTCACATGCATCATGTCATGACCCATAGGCTTGCCCTTAGTGTATTACTCCACTAATATAAGGAAATGCAGTGTAGGATCAAATAGGACTTTTAATGGGTTGTAACTTGGCTATGGATCTAGTATATATATATTGGATTAGCCAATAATAGTCGCTAGCATCCTTAAGCGCCTTTTCAACTCATTCCCATCGACTCATGGACATTGTTCCTCTCTTTTCTCTTTTTCTCCCATTCATGCTGGTTTACTTTCATACAGCCCATTTCATCAAGCACACTTGACCCCAAACGGAAGGTTTTCATGTACCCTCAATTTCATTTAATTACAACTAGTGCCTCTTCAACATCATCTTTTCTTTCCTCACTTTGCTTTTCTTTTCTTTTCACTCTTTTCACTCTTTAACACTTTGGGAAACAATTTTCTGTTCTTTGTAAGCGCTTAAGAGCTTCTTATAGACTTTAAGGCTAATGAAAAGAAGGAATAAAGCTTAGTTCATACAATTCTGGACAAAAGAAAGAAATCGGCTAAAGGCTCAACGGGCTGACTAGGGTATACAACATATAAAAAGGTAGAATTTTGACAAGAAAAAAAATGGAAACTAATGGTTAAAACAAAGAAATGCCTACATCCTTTCCGACACTACACCTCCTTCATTTCGCTTTGTATACACGCCAGGCAAGTTCTAGACAATTCACAATGACATGGAATAACAAAACCTCACTCACACTTCATGCACATGCTCGAATCAAGATGCATTCACAGACTCTTTAATTAGTCAATTACATGAATTCAAGATTAAGCCTCAATCATAATGAACCAAATTCTATAGCCTAGGTAACTCAACATATTTACACAATTACATGCTTTCAAACGAATCACTTTCACATTTCGAACATCAATTACACACGCAACAAAATTTTAGCAACCATAAGCAACTACAGTTTATTGATGCAATCCACCAAAGAAACTAAAAACAAAACATCTACTCCTATCGACTACATTTCCCTTAAGACGGTCGTCATCCATCCATCATAGGGAATGTTCACTAACCATGACATCGGTTCAATGGGACTATTCTCGGTAAAAGAACCGAAAACAAACTCCGAGAAACCCAAAAATAAAACTTCAAAATTTTTGCAACACATCTATCATTTCGATGAAAAAAAATATTTACAAAATATGTTGATAAGTGCAACATCTTTTCGCAAAAATTTTGAAAAATATCGATCATATCGATAGAGAAAAAATATTTACAAAATTTACAAAATATTTACAAAGGCAACCATAACTTTTTTAAAAACACACATCATTAGCCACAAACAAATATATACACATCATTCACAAATCAGTTCACAACAACAGGGAAAGCACAGACATACGTAAACGTCAAGGAAGAATATACAGCAGATTTAGAGCCTATGACCCAGCACCTAACTACTCCCCACCCCACACTTAAATCGAACACTGTCCCCAGTGTTCACAAAAATACAAAGCACAAAATTTTGGGTGGTGAAACTCCCTGCTCAGTCGAAATATTCGACTTCCTCATCCGGTGCTGCGGCCTCGTCGCCCATATCTGAATCAGCTCCCTCGCCATCATCGGACTCCACATCAGAGTCCTCACGACGTGTCTCCTCATCAGTAGGGACGTCGTCGTCAGTCGGCTCCACAAAGGCTGGCCCCACCTTGCATAAAGCTCTAGCGTTCTCGCCAAAGGGGTAGTCCAGCTCCAGCTGCCATAATTCATCCTCGGTGGCTGGTCTCCCACCTATCCGTAGCTGCAGCATCTGCATACCGAACATACGGGCCATATACTGGTCGTCACGAGCATGTCGCTCGCCCAGAGTCAGCACAGGTCCGTGTGTAGTGTCGGGGGCCTTGGTCTTTGTCACATCAAGGGCCCTCCGCTCCAACTGCGGAATGTAATCCAAGGCTTCTTCCTCAACGTCGAGGCCTCGGAGGAAGGTGGTGATGAGTCCGCCAAACCCGTATCTGTGGCCCTGGTGTAGTCTGGCTCTCTTCATGGCGGATATTATAACCGCCCCCACATTAATCTCAAGCCCTTTCATAAGGGCATACACCAGGCAGACACAGTCCCGGGTCACGTCTGTCATATGTACTCCCGGGATCAAACACAAACATACAATTTTTAGCCAGATTCTGGCCTCACTGTTCATCTGCGAATAAGGCAGAGTCTGGTGGTAACCCCTCTCTTTGTGTCTACTCCATCGGGCTGTGGATCGAGCCCCACATAACGTACGTCTGATGTCGGCGTACGGTGGGGTGATGTTGAGCTGGCGGAGAACGTGGGCGTCTGTGTCCCGCGCTCCAACGATGGCATTCAGCTGCTGGGGTTCCAGAGTGACAATCTGCCCTCTGATTTTAATAGTGTGGCTTCTGATGGCCGGGTTCCAGTTGGCATAAAATTCCCGGACCAAGGGAAGGTTGCACTCCTTGGGCTCCTGAAAAATAAAGCTGAGCCCAGCTGCTTCAATCCTCTGTACGATGCGAGGGAACTCTTGTGCAAGTGGTTCCCTTGCAATATGTTCCTCCGGGAAGTACTTGTTCTCCTTATGCTTTGCGTACCATTTCTTCCCTTCATCGGTGACCCATCGTGTCCCGTATCGGCGGTGTTGACCGCGTGGAACAGCAGGTGCAGCTGGGACAGCAGTGCCCAGTCTCATTCTCTTTCTGCCGGTGCCTGAGGTTGAAGCACCCTTGCCTTTATCTTGTCGGCTGGCCATTGTACCTGTCAATTTACACAGACAAGCACAACGTTAAGCTAAAAACTTGTTAGTTTTGGCTAAGGTCGGGTTAAACAAAATTTACCCCACACTTAGTCTTTAACAATATTTACAACATGTTAGCAAGGATAGATCTATTTACACCCCAAACACAATCACTATAAACATATTGCTTAGTGCGTTCACAAAAATTCGACAGCATAACGGCTAGCGAACTACTCAGACTTCATACAGCTAACCCAATCCTACTATCGACAGCTATTCACCCATAGCACTTAGCAACAATAACAACAACAAAATAGAAACAACAATACAAACATTTTATATACACTAATCTAAGCAATTCAACCAATTCACATATTACGCAATGTCCCACACAAAATCGAGAATTAGTCGTCTTTCACCAATTATACAATATTTACCATGACTTATCTCAAATAATAAACACACCCCGGCCTCAATTTCGTCAAACTATCAAGTTACCCAAGTTAAAATTCAACAACCCCAAGCCCTAGAACTCAATTCGACAATCAACAATGAATTATTCAATCAATCGATAAGTTCACCCGTCAACTACAACAATCCGAACACAATCAATCGCAAAATAATTCACGTCATGTTTAATTTCTACCTAGGGTGATATATCTCACCTCACATGCTCAAAATCGACAAAAATCGCCAATAATTTGAGATAGACGATGAAAACATACCCTGGAAACTAAATTGACTAATACGGCTTTCAAGTATATTTCTATCAAGAAAGCACATCAAAACCCAATTTTCCCAAATCAAGTTAAGAACAATACCCTATTAATTCACAACTTTCCAATTTCATGCTCTCTCGAGTGAAATTGGACTTTTTAGATATACATTAATGGTGGCCAATCAAGAATGTAATAAGCACAAGAATTAATAGAACAACATGCAAGAAGAAGAAGAAACCATATCAATTATTACCAACATTCATTACACAAGTTCAAAACCTCAGCAAGAAAGGAATTAGCCACTCATTCTTGGATTAATCATCCTAGAATGAGTGTGAATCATGCATACAATTGAAGGAAAGAAGAAGGGAAGAGAAGAAAACTCTTATCTTTTCTATTCTTCAACTGCCACAAAACCACGTTCCTGCTCCCACTTCTGAACTCAGGCTAAAAAACTAAAACTAAAAAAAACTCTTTTAAAAATAACCTAAGTGTGCTATTTATACTAGTGGGAAATTTTTCCCGGAATAACAAGCAACGTGTCACGGAGGCCAACGCGAAGCACTGCCTCCGTGACACGGCGTGGACGCGGACCCTCTCTGGAAATTGCATGGTCCGGATAATTAGCCTCAACATGGCACGGAGGCCATCGCGGAGGCCTATCTCCGTGCCACGGAGCTGACGCGCAGGCACACTGGAAATTGCCACTTTTATTTCTGCCCAGGCAGTGTGCTACCGCGATGGCAGCGTGGCATGACACCATCGCGGAGCCACTGCAAAATATGCCATCCGAGGTCTTTTCCACGCTCGCATCCAAGTCCAACTCCGACATAGTTCCAACACGCATTTTAGCTCTTAAAAATCACATTATCCTGCAAAACAAATGCTAATCATGTTGGTTAGTATAAATTCGCATTTTATTACCAAATACATGATATTATATACACATTGCACAACAAACAAGGTAAAAATGATACGTTTGAGTATCACTTGGGCATATAAATCTGCCCAAAATCAATATCAAAGTGATAAAAGAGCAGCAAGTAGCACATTAGGCTAATATACACATAATATATTCAAAAAATAATAATAAAAAACAAGCATGAGTCAATATAATAAAACTCGAATTCTATTTATTCCCTAGAGGAGTCGCCAGAGATGTCAAACCCCTTTTTTAGGCGTGGACCGAAAAACAAGGGTTTTTCCAATTAAACTAACGTTTTTTAATACGGATCATTTTTTATTTACAGAGTTGTCACTTGGAATTGAGTTATGGTGTTATAAGTCACCTTATTGAATCCCTAATCAAAAGGAAGTTGACTCTTTTATTATAGGTCTACAAATTAGAAATCCGAGTAACTAATTATGTTGACCGAGGGCAAGGTGTTAGGCACCCCTCGAGTCCCATGGTTCTACCACAGTCGCTTTATCGACTTATGCCGGGCTTAAATTAATTTTAAATAAATTATTTATATTAATTATGCATATGATTCACTCAAATATTGTTGAAGTTTTAATAGTCTCAACCAATATGCGTAACCGCATTCTTTAGTCTTGACATACAAGAGTTTAAAAGCGTAATTCTCTTTCTTTTCTCATTACAGCTACTAAAATCTATCTATACGCCTCGATGTGAAATGAATTTTAACTATTAAAAAAAGTTGGTCAAGATTTGTAACCGCATTCTTGATTTTTTTTATTTTTATTTTTAGACTTCTCAAGAAATAGAATGGTATCCTTAATTTGAATCAAATTTAATCATAAAATAATAATAATAATAATAATAATAATAATAATAATAATAAAAATAAAAATTCTTCATTTACTATAAATAAAAATAACATTTTTAATAAAATTAAAATTAGCAAATAGATAGTTAAATAACTTAAATATAATTTTCTATAATTAAGATATTTAAATTATACACAAATTAAGCCGTACTTTTTACGATAATTAACTAACAAAAAAAAAAATCTTTTCTTTTTCCCTTTTTTTGCCTTTTCTCTCCTTTCTTTTCTTTTCTTTCTTTTCTTTATCATTTTCCACTTCTGTTTACCTTATCTTTTCTTTCTTCTATTTTTAATTTCTGTTTACATTTTTTTTTGGGTCTGTTTAATTTTTTGTTTTCTGTTTTTTATTATTATCTTTTTTTTAATTCTTTTCTTTTCTTTTTATTATCTTTTCTTCTCTCCTTCTGTTTTGTTTCGTTCTTGGTTTTTTTAGTTGTCTTTTTTATTTTTTTATTTTCTTTTCTTTTCTTCTGCTCCTTTTATTTTCGTTTCTATTTTTTTTATTTTAAAGTTTTTCATTTTTTTTGGCCAATCATTTTATTGCTTCTAGCATTTAAAAACATAAACAAAAAAATTAGTTAAGTAAAATCTAAACCTTGCTGGTTTTATATTCTTATTCGTACAAACAACAAAACTATAAAATTGTTATGTTCCTTAGGGATCGATACTCTCGAAATACATGAGAAAGAAGATTATTATTAGTTTTTTTTTACGCAAATCTACTTCAAATTTATTCAACTCAGCCAGATATTTTATTGTCTATAATACTAACGAAACATGTTAAATCAAAACATAAATGAGTATTAAAATATAATTTAATAACATGCTTCTTAATAACATAATTCAACGGAACTGAAGATGCAAATACAATCAAATTTATATATATGAAAAGAAGTAGATATATAAGAGGAACCTCTTACTAGTCGAAAACTGCAGCAATAATCCAACTACGAGCAATAGGACCTCGTCTTTCTTCTTTTCTCTTCTTCTCTTATTTTTCGTTCTCCCTTTTTTTCTCTGCCCGTTGTTTTTTTTTCCCTCTGTTTTCCATTGTTTTTTTCCTCTGTATCTGTGTGTGTTTTTGTATATTCTGCCTCCTTTCTCTCTATATCTAAGTGTATATTTTACTTTGTGTATATTGTGTCTTTATATCATTATTGTGTGTGGGTAGAAGATGAAAATGTGGGGAGTGGAATTAGTTTTTGGTTGAGAGTTTTTAGGGTGTGGGGAACTAGAAAGAACGTGTGGGGTTTTTTGGGTGAGTTTTTGGTGAGAGTTTTTAGGGTATGAGAGGAGAAAAGAAAGGGGGGAAAACGTGGGGGTGGGGAAATTTAGGGATCAGTTTGTTTGGGTGAGAATTTTAAGGGGCGTGGGATTGATAAATTTAGAAGATTCCATCTCTTTTATTTTATTTTGTTTGTTAACAATAATAACATTACCTATAAAATAAAATAAAATAAAAATGTTAATGCTAGATAATTAAAGAAAGTGTTATACCCCGTAGGAGTCCCGGCACCTAGATGACCTATTCGCACGTTGGTTAAGCATATTTGAAGGCCATACGTGCTAAAGAAAGGCTCGGGAAAAAGATCGGACGAGAAACCTGTCGAACCATCGCGGAAGGAGCCGAGGCAGAGCCCCTCCGCGATGGCAACGTGTCATGGAGGTGGAGCCTCCGCATTGGCTCTGTGACGCATTGGCTCTGTGACACATTGGCCTTGTCCAGGCCCAAGTATATAAAGCCCCACTTTGGTTTTTAATCAATCATTCTTATAATTTCCAGCGAAAACAGAGAGGAAAGACCAGAGGAAAGAAAAGAACGAAGAGGGTAAATATATTTTCGTCCGATTACGCTGCTAAACGTAGTCCAAACTCAAATTAACCTCAGATACCGAGGTATTTAGCAGCAGAGAGCATTCCTACGGATTTAGTTTCGCGAAATACGGCCGACGAATCGTCGAGCTACCGGACTAAGGTAAGTGGAATTGCTCCAAACTAATGTCTATGTATTCCTAGCTATGAAGTGAATATTTCTCCCTTCTGGACTTCGGAAAAATAGCGAGTTTTCGACCGTCTTTCGATAAGCCTAAGTTTAGGCTATAATTATATCGAAAGTGATGTCGTCCTTCAGAATAAAGTTGTATTTAGTACGGATTGACATATATATGAATGCATTTGGGAGGAATATCGGAAATACTGACCAAGCTACGCCAGTTAGTCGAGAAATCAGAAGCGAAGGTATGTAAAGCTAGTTTCCTCGGCAAGTTAGTAATCTTGGTATAGTAAAGTAGTTTAAGGGCCAGTAGAATGTTCAGAAATCAGGTGTTATGTTTATTACGAATGTTGGTACGATATTAGAAGCATCATGTTATATTTAGCGTGCAACTTGCTAGCACGATATGAATTCTAATACAAGTGTTAGAAACTGCACAGCATGCTCAGTATGTGATGTAGTACAGAATGTTAGGATATTATCGTATTCAGTTAAAACCCAGTAAAGCAATGTAATATCTGTAAGAAATCTCAGAAGTATAATGATAGGTTAAAATGAAGTTTAGAAAGCATGTAGAAATAGTAAATCATGTTACTATAGAAACTCAGTATACAGCATGGTTTCCAGCAGAAAGACTATATCTTGTTCATCATTAGACTCATCACAGTATGGCAGAAGATTATATTTATATATATATACTATTATCAGTCTCAGCATGTATTAAGTTTGTACATATTACTATCACTAGTTCAGCATACGGTATGTATAAATACTTTATTATCATTAGCTTCAGTATGTGGGATATGCAGATAGTATTACTAGTTGAGACCATTGTATTGTCTTGGGGTTGGATTACCTAGCATCCATGACCGCCCCAGGGTTAATAGCTGTATCGACTCGTCCGCCAGAGGACGAGGATACGTCGCTCTACGGAGTGGCATGCCGTCCCACAGGGGACGAAGATGGGATGCCAGTTTTCCCCATATTGTGCCTTGGTCGGCCCTTACACACCCCTGTCGAGCGGATACGCCCGGATGTTGATTCAGGAGTCCTCCGGACTCAGGTACAGTTATAGTCAGGGGCTCAGCAAGCCCAAGTGCATACCCAGGGGACCGGCAGGATGCTTATAGTTATTATAGGAGATGAGACGACCGAGGTAGGGATATAGATTGCGTGTTGTTTGTACCTCCCGGCTTATGGGGGCCGGGTAAGGTTTGTGTGTGCTATGTTATGTTATGTTATGTTGTGCCATGTTACACTAGATACGAGTAGATCGACAGTAGAACAATACATCTCCAGGTATGACTCCTACTCCTTCCAGTACAGTTAAGAGTAGACATAGTTTTACATTTTCAGTCAGTTAGTCTATTCCTTCCTACTTCAGTTCCATCAGTTGTGTTGTTGTTTTCAGATATTTCTTTCAGTTATTGTTTTACATACTCAGTACCAGTGGTACTGACGCCCGGTGGGGCACTGCATTACTTGCCTGCAGGTACTCATAGACGAGGGGCCGATACTTCGTGATTCTAGTCAGCTCACAGGGTCATCAGCTCCAGTCATCCGGAGCTAGATAGCTAGAGGTTTATCCCTTTTCTTTTGTTGTACAGCATGGGTAGGCCGGGGCCCTGTCCCGACCATCTTATCAGTATTCGTAGAGGCTTGCAGTCTGTATATATTTTCCTGTGGTCAGATGAGCCGGTCGTGTGAGGCCGTGCAGTTGTATAGCTGTTAGTATTTTTGTTCCTTTTATGTTGGCCGTGTGGGGCCTTAGCTTGACAGTAGTGGTGACCTCGCCGGTCACGTAGCTTTCCAATATTTCATTGTTGAGTTACAGATAACTAGACAGCATGGTGGCCCTGTCGGCCCGCATAGGCTCCCCTATATTGATATGTTTTTGGTTAGCTGATAGTACAGGTACAGGTGGCTATAGGCCTAGTCGGCCGGAGGTTGTATTTACAGTCGTTATATAGCCCGTTGTTTTCCTGAATTTAAGTTAAAGCCAGCTAGGCACCAGATGTGCTCAGGCTCAGTAGTCTAGCAGTTCAGGTCCTAGTAGGCACCAGGTGCCAGTCATACCCCCCAAGGTGGAGTGTGACAAACTTGGTATCAAAGCCGGTCGTGTCCCAGGGAGTCTGCAAGCCGTGCTAAGTAGAGTCTTGTCTATGGATGTGTTGTGCACCACATACTATAGGCAGGAGGCTGCGAGGCATAATAGGATGGTTTCCCTTCTTTCATACTCAGTCGTGCCATAGCACAGTACAGTACATGGTTGGTCCTTTTAAAACTTATCATATTCTTTGAATACAGATATAAGTCAGACCAGCGAAATCCTATCCCAGGCAGAAGATCAAATATAGCAACAGGAGAGAACATCAGCCAGTTACAAGGTAACTACAGTAGCAGGAGGAGGTAACAGGGGCCTCCCAATGTTATCTTTTTATTGGTACCATCCCCAGTATATGTCGATAACTTCAGAATAGGAAGTCATAAGCATAACGTATAAATGAGTCGATTTATTTGTTAGATATATATATATATATATATATATATATATATATATATATATATAAGACCTGATTAAGATAGTAGACAATATTAGATTATCAGATAAGTGTGAGAAAGAGAGGGAAATGTAGGATTCCCACCTCCATTCCTTTAGGTGTGGTACAGTTCCATGTCTTCATTTCGTTTTAGTAAGAAAAAGTTATTCCTACCCCTTTGTTTCGATCCCAGTGTAGCAAAGTACATAAGGAGTGAGACGATGTTGCCCAAAGCAGGCAGTAAGTGAAAGGTGGATTGGTTGATTTCAGAAAGTGTTAGAAAGAGTAAGGAGCCCTTATGATTATGTAAGTTGTGCAGACCCTCACGGTAATAAGTCAGAAGAGAAAGTAAGACTACTAGCTTACTCGAAGTGGGTGTAGGAGATCCGTCAATGATGGACTCCCAGTAAGAGTCAAGTTCAAATCAGGAAAGGGTTGAATCCGCCGTGTCATGGTAACGACGGCAGGGTATGTCTGCAAGATAATAGTTATAATTTTAGCTATGATATCAAAAGACAAGGGGATTATATGAATAAGATGGGTCCGACTGCAAGTCAGAAGAAGTATAGGTTGGAACTTGACTGGCAACCTTATTGATAGTGTAAGGCAGGTACCTTGAACCCCATAGCCCAATTTAAGGAAGATGAAGGTGAAGAGTATTAATACTAGATTTTGAGGGGAAATCAGAATCACCTCTAGATTGATAGAACATCGTGTGTTAAGGACTAAACCTTAGACGAACAACTAAGAGACAGTAAGGTTGTAGTTTAGAATGTTGCGGTATGTCCGCCCAAGGAGAAGGTAAGAGGGTACCGAACCAGAGACTCCAATCTAGTGTGGTCCAGAGACAAGGTCCAACAGACAGTCACGGGCCTTAATATAATGCCAAGTAAGGCCACAAGGTTTGGATGTTGACCCCACATTGTAAGAGTGGCGAAATTTCAAATAGCAGATCATAGCTAAAAGTGCATGTGTGTGTTGCTTCCAGAATGGAATGAAAAAAAATCCCATGAAATGATACGAGAGGATATGAGATATCATTAGACCGTAGGAGCGGTATATCATGTGCAGTATGAAATCCAGTAAGGCATGTTCGAGATTACGTATCACCACAAAATTCAGTATGTATTGTACATAGTTGTTAATATATATATATATATCTACAGATGATAGATATGATGTAAGTAGTTGGCAATGGGGGTTACAGTCACATAGATTTTGGTTAGCTGCTAGGAAATATATACAGATCGTACTGCAGGACCCCTCACCAAAAGAGAGGGGGGCATGTTAAGTGGTCGTACATCGTTTTCCCAACCTTGTAGGTGAGAGTCGGCCTTAGTCAACCTAGCAGTTATTATGCGGAACACCCCGCAAGTCAGCCGACCGTCTCAGTCAGACAAACCTGTGGGTACCCCAAGAAAGAGTCCATATCAGTAGTCAGTGACAGACTAGTACTTCAGCTAGTTCTCGTAAGGTATTCAGATACAAAGCCCTAACAGAAGGCCAGTCTTTACAGAATGGCTCATAAGACTGAGAATTTCCAAGGACAGTAATATAAATCCAAGGGGGTACGAATAAGGCGTAAGAAGTTGGTAGTGCTCTGCTAGCATAGCATTTACTAAGACAAGGAGATCGGTAGGTTCCCTACGAAGATCCAGGGACGGATCGCCTGAGAGTAGGTTGGTCTAAGCACAACACCACAATTGTTCAATTAGGAGGACGAAACAGTTAGCTTCCACAACCCCGCAGTTATGCATGAGCTACAGATGTCCAAGTAGGACATGTAGAGCATCGTTAGACTACTGCAGCATTCGGATCATTTAACCCAGCTATTTAGTTAGTCAAGGTTATTCAGCCAGACTATTAAAGATCATGATCATTGTCAGGATCCTCTGATCAGATATAGGCACATGGTGTGTAGATAGTCGTTCAGGTTATCCCAGCGACAAGTAGCCTTAGCATGCGGCCAGAAGGCCAGATAAGCTCTAGCTATACCGGTAGATTACTCGTCAGATTCTCCGGTATAATAAACCAGTATGACCGTCAGTTATATGTCAATTTTTTTCTAAATGTGAATTTGGGCTGAGTTCAGTAGCCTTTTTGGTCACATTGTGTTGGAGGCTGGTGTACAGGTAGATACACAGAAAATCGAAGAAGTGAAGACATAGCCCAGACCTACCACTACGATTGAAGTACACAATCCTTGCGGTTAGCCGGGTACTACAGAGGGTTTGTGGAAGGATTTTCCACTTTAGCAGCACCTCTGACTAAATTGACACAAAAGGCAGCAAAGTTCCAGCAGACTGAGGTGTGTGAGCAGGACTTCCTGGAGTTAAAAGACAGGTTAACATCAGCCCCAGTGTTAGTATCGCCAGAAGGTACAGAGGGTTGACACAACATGGTAAAGTAATAGCTTATGCTTTCAGGCAGTTGAAGGAACATGAAAAGAATTATCTTACCCATGACCTGGAGTTAACTGCAGTAGTTTATGTCTTAAAGAATGAATATTTTGTATCATCCAGGAAGGGCTAATGTGGTAGCAGATGCCCTTAGCCGTAAATCTGTGGGGAGTTGGCATACTTGCAGCCTGAACAACGAGAATTGTCCCGAGAATTACACCAGTTAGTCAGTTTAGCCATTCACATAGCAGAAATAAAGGACAACAGAGCGGTAATACAGAATGTCGCAATGTTGTCTTTAGTGGTGGAAGTAAAGGAATGGCAGTATGAAGACCCTAGCCGGGTTCAACTTGAACATAAGGTTCAGCAAGGAGAGGTGACATATTTTCAGGTAACCGGGGATGAAGTGTTGCGATGTAAAGGCCGCATTTGTGTTCCAGATATTTTGGGGCCTCGCCAGTAGATTATGAGCGAGGCGCATTACGCCCGCTATTCTCTCCACCCAGGCGCGACGAAGATGTACCATGATATCAAAGAAAAATTTCTGGTGGCCAGGTATGAAAAGAGAAATTGCTGAATTTGTAACTCAGTGTCCTAACTGCCAACAGGTGAAAGCAGAACATCAGAGACCAGGCGGTTTGACTCAGGACATAGCTGTGCCTCTCTGGAAATGGGAAGCAGTAAACATGGACTTTGTAGCAGGATTACCCCGTACCAGACACAAATATGACTCTATATAGGTGATAGTTGATAGATTGAAAAAATCAGCTCATTTCTTGCCAGTAAGAGCTACTTTCTCGGCCGAAGATTATGTAGAGTTGTATATCCGGGAAATAGTCAGATTGCATAGAGTACCGGTATCCATTAATTCAGATAGAGGAGCATAGTTTACGGCTAGATTTTGGCATCATTTCAGAGGGGTAATGAGATTCGGCAAGAAAGGTAAGCTAAGCCCTAGGTTTGTTGGGCCTTATCAGATTCGTCGAAGGATAGGCCGAGTAGCATATGAGTTGAACTTGCCTCCAGAATTAGAATCCGTTCATCCGGTCTTCCATGTATCTATGGTGAGGAAATGCATAAGAGACCCGTCCAGAGCATTCC
The DNA here is from genome assembly GCA_035772735.1 of Datura wrightii. NCBI lineage: Eukaryota > Viridiplantae > Streptophyta > Magnoliopsida > Solanales > Solanaceae > Datura > Datura wrightii. Next base: position 23,180,341 of record JASDFA010000004.1, on the reverse strand, counting down.
CAGTCCAGGATATCCAGGTTACAGAAAAGCTGGCCTATGAAGAGGTTCCAATAGTTATCCTAGACAAACAGATTCGCAGATTGAGGACTAAAGATATTGCGTCTGTCAAGGTATTGTGGCGTAACAGGAACCGAGAGGAGATGACATGGAAGCGGAGGAAGATATGAAGACCAGATATCCTCACTTATTCCAGGCCTAGTCAGGCAACAGGTATATCCGTATTATTACTTATGCAATGCCTTATAGTTGGGTATGAATAAGTGAGAAAGATTGATTTTTAGCTATACAGTGAATCCTAAAGTATTGCGTGTCGTACCTGTGTTGGACTTTTCTGTATTTTAGGTTTTTGCTATAGTCCATATTACAGGGGAAACTCTGCCGAAATTTTCCTAGATAGTAAGTTGAGAAGTCCTCTAAATAGAAGTTTACATTCGAGGACGAATGTTCTTAAGGGGGGGAGAATGTTATACCCCGTAGGATTTCCAGCACCTAGATGACCTATTCGCACGTTGGTTAAGCATATTTGAAGGCCATACGTGCTAAAGAAAGGCCCGGAAAAAAGATCGGATGAGAAACCTGTCGAACCATCGCGGAAGGAGCCGAGGCAGAGCCCCTCCGCGCTGACAACGTGTCACGGAGGTGGAGCCTCCGCATTGGCTCCGTGACACGTTGGCCTTGTCCAGGCCCAAGTATATAAAGCCCCACTTTGGTTTTTAATCAATCATTCTTATAATTTCCAGCGAAAACAGAGAGGAAAGACTAGAGGAAAGAAAAGAATGAAGAGGGTAAATATATTTTCGTCCGATTACGCTGCTAAACGTAGTCCAAACTCAAATTAACCTCAGATACCGAGGTATTTAGCAGCAGAGAGCATTCCTACGGATTTAGTTTCGCAAAATACGGCCGACGAATTGTCGAGCTACCGGACTAAGGTAAGTGGAATTGCTCCAAACTAATGTCTATGTATTCCTAGCTATGAAGTGAATATTTCTCCCTTCTGGACTTCGAAAAAATAGCGAGTGTTCGACCGTCTTTCGATAAACCTAAGTTTAGGCTATAATTATATCGAAAGTGATGTCGTCCTTCAGAATAAAGTTGTATTTAGTACTGATTGACATATATATGAATGCAGTTGGGAGGAATAGCAGAAATACTGACCAAGCTACGCCAGTTAGTCGAGAAATCAGAAGCGAAGGTATGTAAAGCTAGTTTCCTCGGCAAGTTAGTAATCTTGGTATAGTAAAATAGTTTAAGGGCCAGTAGAATGTTCGGAAATTAGGTGTTATGTTTATTACGAATGTTGGTACGATATTAGAAGCATCATGTTATATTTAGCGCGAAACTTGCTAGCACGATATGAATTCTAATACAAGTGTTAGAAACTGCACAGCATGCTCAGTATGTGATGTAGTACAAAATATTAGGATATTATCGTATTCAGTTAAAACCCAGTAAAGCAATGTAATATCTGTAAGGTATCTCAAAAGTAGAATGATAGGTTAAAATGAAGTTTAGAAAGCATGTAGAAATAGTAAATCATGTTACTATAGAAACTCAGTATACAGCATGGTTTCCAGCAGAAAGACTATATCTTGTTCAGCATTAGACTCATCACAGTATGGCAGAAGATTATATTTATATATATATACTATTATCAGTCTCAGTATATATTAAGTTTGTACATATTACTATCACTAGTTCAGCATACGGTATGTATAAATACTTTATTATCATTAGCTTCAGTATGTGGGATATGCAGATAGTATTACTAGTTGAGACCATTGTATTGTCTTGGGGTTGGATTACCTAGCATCTATGACCGCCCCAGGGTTAATAGCTGTATCGACTCATCCGCCAGAGGACGAGGATACGTCGCTCTATGGAGTGGCATGCCGTCCCACAGGGGACGAAGATGGGATGCCAGTTTTCCCCATATTGTGCCTTGGTTGGCCCTTACACACCCCTGTCGAGCGAATACGCCCGGGTGTTGATTCAGGAGTCCTCCGGACTCAGGTACAGTTATAGTCAGGGGCTCAGCGAGCCCAAGTGCATACCCAGGGGACCAGCAGGATGCTTATAGTTATTATAGGAGATGGGACGACCGGGGTAGGGGTATAGATTGCGTGTTGTTTGTACCTCCCGGCTTATAGGGGCCGGGTAAGGTTTGTGTGTGCTATGTTATGTTATGTTATGTTGTGCCATGTTACACTAGATACGAGTAGATCGACAGTAGAACGATACATCTCCAGGTATGACTCCTACTCCTTCCAGTACAGTTAAGAGTAGGCATAGTTTTACATTTTCAGTCAGTTAGTCTATTCCTTCCTACTTCAGTTCCATCAGTTGTGTTGTTATTTTCAGATATTTCTTTCAGTTATTGTTTTACATGCTCAGTACCGGTGGTACTGACGCCCGGTGGGGCGCTGCATTACTCGCCTGCAGGTACTCATAGACGAGGGGCCGATACCTCGTGATTCCAGTCAGCTCACAGGGTCATCAGCTCCAGTCATCCGGAGCTAGATAGCTAGAGGTTTATCCCTTTTCTTTTGTTGTACAGCATGGGTAGGCCGGGGCCCTGTCCCGACCATCTTATCAGTATTCGTAGAGGCTTGCAGTCTGTATATATTTCTCTGTGGTCAGATGAGCCGGTCGTGTGTGGCCGTGCAGTTGTATAGCTGTTAGTATTTTTGTTCCTTTTATGTTGGCCGTGTGGGGCCTTAGCTTGACAGTAGTGGTGACCTCGCCGGTCACGTAGCTTTCCAATATTTCATTGTTGAGTTACAAATAACTAGACAGCATGGTGGCCCTGTCGGCCCGCATAAGCTCCCCTATATTGATATGTTTCTGGTTAGCTGATAGTACAGGTACAGGTGGCTATAGGCCTAGTCGGTCGGAGGCTGTATTTACAGCCGTTGTATAGCCCGTTGTTTCCCTGAATCTAAGTTAAAGCCAGCCAGGCACCAGATGTGCTCAGGCTCAGTAGTCTAGCAGTTCAGGTCCTAGTAGGCACCAGGTGCCAGTCATACCCCCAAGGCGGGGTGTGACAGAAAGATTGAAAAATATTTAACCAAAAGCTAGATAAAAATAAAATATTTTTTATCATTTTCTTTCTTTTATAAAATAAAATCAGAAATGTATAATCTAAGAACGAAAGAAAGAAAAAAATAGTTTGTAATTTTCAACGAATAAAAATCTACTAAAAAGCTAAAATCAAGAATAATCGTAATAGAAATTTAACGCTAAAATAATATAAAAATTAAGGAGGGTAAAAAATTACGTGTCTACAATTTGCACACATAAGATCCAGCTTGAGTCAAATTGTATTTCAAATATTGAGCATCATCATAGGTTGAATCTGCTTATGCAAGAGGTGGTCAAGAAGGAGATTATTAAGTGGTTGGATGCAGGTGTGGTTTACCCTATTGCTGACAGCAAATGGGTGAGCCCAGTTTAGTGCGTACCAAAGAAAGGAGGAATCATTGTGGTCTAGAATGCTAATAATGAGTCATTCTACTGAGGCCAGTCACAAGTTGGAGAGTATGCATGGACTATCGTAAGCTAAACCACTGGTCACAGGAAGATCATTTTTCAGTATCATTCATAGATCAGATGCTAGACCGACCTGCAGGTAGAGGGTGGTACTACTTTATTGATGGTTATATGGGGTACAATTAGATCTCCATATCCCCAAAGACCAAGAGAAAACCACTTTTACCTGCCCCTATGGGACATTTACTTTCAAGAGGATGTCGTTCAGGTTATATAATGCGCCCGCCACTTTTTAGCGCTGCATGATATCCATAATATGTAACATGGCGAAGGAAACCATTGAAGTCTTTATGGATGATTTTTCAGTGGTGGGTAACTCTTTTGATGAGTGTTTGGCTCGTCTGAGCAAGGTGCTGCAGTGATGTGAAGAGACCAACTTGGTCCTTAATTGGGAAAAGTGTCATTTCATGGTTAAAGAAGATATAGTGCTCGGCCATAGAATTTTTGGTAAGGGCATTGAGGTAATATAGAAAAGATTGATGTAATTGCTAGTCTACCACCTTTGATTTCTGTAAAGGGTGTTTGAAGATTTTTTGATCATGCAAGATTTTATCAGAGATTCATTAAGGATTTCTAAAAGATTGCACATCCCTTGTGCAAGATACTTGAGAAAGAGGTGAAGTTTGTGTTTGGTGATGCGTGTTTGAAGACTTTTGAATGCTTGAAAGAGAGATTGACTACTGCACCGATCATAGTGGCACCTGACTGGTCTTTACTATTTGAGGTTATGTGTGATGCTAGCGGAGTGGCCCTGGGAGCTATTTTGGGCCAAACGTGAAAAGATTTTTCATCCAATTTATTATTCTAGCAAGGCGTATGCAACTCAAAAGCATTACAGCGTGACAGAATACGAGTTGTTGGCTGTGATATTTGCATTCAAGAAGTTTGGGGCATACTTGCTTGGAACTAAGGTGATAGTTCATATAGACCATGCAACTCTGCGTTATTTGATAGCAAAGAAGGATGCCAAACCACGGTTGATTAGATGGATTCTATTACTGCAAGAGTTTGAGTTTGAGGTTAAGGACCGGAAGAGGACCAAAACTTAGGTGGCGGATCATTTGTTGAGATTAGAGGCAGATGCAACACTTAGAGATGAGCTTGATATTGATGACACATTCACTGACGAGCAGGTTTTGGCTGCTTCCCAGGATCTCATCTCATGGTTTGTGGACTTCGCTAATTATCTAGTGAGTGATGTGATGCCAGAAGATTTATCTTTTCACCAGCAAAAGAAATTCATGTCTAATGTGCGGAAGTTTTTCTGGGATGAGCCTTACTTATTCTGCATATGTGTTGATGGGGTAATTCGGAGATGTGTGCCGGAGACTGAAATGTTGAGCATATTGGAGGCTTATCACTCATCCTCTGTTGGGGGCCATCACAGCGGGATTCACACAGCCCACAAAATTCTGCAATATGGGTACTATTGGCAACCATTCACCAAGATGTATATGATTTTGCAAAGGCATGTAATGCATTCCAAAGGCATGAAGGAATGAGCTCCCTCTTATTCCCATCTTTATCATTGAGCTGTTTGATGCTTAGAGCATTGACTTCATGGGCCCGTTTGTGAGCTCTAATGGGATGAAGTACATACTTGTAGCTGTGAACTATGTTTCTTAGTAGGTGGAGGCAATTGCACTTCCAAACAATGAAGGTAAGAGTGTCACAACATTCTTGAAGTAGAATATTTTCGCCAGATTCGGGACTCCTAGAGCTATCATTAGTGATGGGGGTTCACACTTCTGCAACCAGTTGTTTGGACTTTTCTTGAGAAATATGGGGTGAAACACAGGGTGAAAACACCTTATCATCCACAATCTAGTGGGAAAGTTGAAGTCTCTAACTGGGAGATAAAGACCATCTTAGAAAGATTGTAACTGCTAATCAGACAGATTGGTCTATGAAGCTGGATGATGTGTTATGGGCATATCTGATTGCATTCCAGACCCCTATATGTATGTCTCCTTATTATCTTGTGTACGGGAAAGCATGTCATCTTCCGGTCGAACTTGAGCACAAAACTATGTGGGCACTCAAGAAGCTGAATTTGAATTGGAGCGATGCTGCGAACTTGAGGCTTGATCAGTTGAATAAGCTAGATGAGTTTCATTTGAAAGCCTATGAAAGTTTAGAAATTTACAAAATGAGGATGAAGATACAGCATGACCGAAATATTGAGTAAAGAGAGTTCAACCCTGGAGATATGGTGTTACTATTTAATTCTAGGCTTTACTTGTTTCCTGACAAGTTGAATTGGGACCGTTTCGAGTGGTCAGGACCATTTCGAGTGGTCCAATTATTCTCTTATGGGGCAATTGAGTTGGAAAATCACGAAGGTAAATGGTTCAAGGTGAATGACCAACACGTGAAAGTATATCTGGGGAAGAGTAAAGAAATTAAACTGGTGGACCTTTGGGCTCTGGGTGAAGTCTGAGTAACTCGGGGACTTGCATCTTGCCGCAATGTTAAATCAGGCGCTACATGGGAGGAAACTCATGGAGGTATCTTGGTGAAGTCTGAGTTATCAAGATACCTGCATCATGTAGCGACGTTAAATTAGGCGCTTCTTGGGAAACAAACCAAGTTATAATTGTAATTTCAGTGTAGTTTTTACGTGTGTTGATATGTGCAGGTGATTAGGATGAGAAATCTGGAGCTGGAACCAAAATTCTAAACCTTAGGGTCTGGTATCAAACAACATAGGATGAGTCGTTACCTGACTGAATGACTCATCAAGACCAGTCGTGGCCATTGAAGCAGAAAATAGTAAAAACTGGAAAGTCAGTGACGAGTGACTTAACAAATCATAAGGTCACTCAACGAGTCGTCAAGCATCTTATCCTGACACAACTAAATGTCCACAAAGAGTACAGAGCCAACGAATCAAGACACGACTCGTTGGGTAACACCACGAGTCGTTAGGTCCCAGGTAAGCTTTCTCTATTGACTAATGTGATGGACAACTTAACGAGTCATGCTCATAAGAAACAACTCGTTATGAGGTCGTGGTGCATATGCATCATTTTGAATCACTCGACCCGGCCCACGTGAAATTGGGTAATTTAACTTCTTAAACTTTAAAACCACGATTTTTCCCTAACACCCCACCTTTTAAACGCCTAATTCTGTAGAAACGGTTCCCTCCACATTCATCACTTCACGTATTCAATTGCACACACACGCACGCACTGACACAAGCATCCGGTTGAACATCACCATCATTGCCCACACATTTTGACTCACAACTACTCAAAGTATTACCTTCTATCCTTGAACATCTTGAAATTGTGGTTAAGTGAGACTCCCGGATATTCAAGCACTGTTTGATAAATACCAATTTGGGTGGTTAAGTGAGCCGTCCGGCAGTTATAGCCCATCATTGGTCAGAGAATTTTATGCAGCATATGTGGCTACGCTACATCATCAGGACCTGGGAGGCCAAGACTAGAGGAAACATCCTGCACTGACCCGTGTTATGGTAAGGGAGACTCCAGTGGATATCTCTGAGCGCCCCATCTACCGTATGTTATATGGTCCAAAGTATGAGCTTTCGATGGACATAACCGAGTTCGATCATCGGCTGAGTGAGCTACAGAAAATCAAGACCAAGAAGTTAAGCCAGGAGGATAGAAAAATACAGCATATATGGCTAGCCCAAATCATAGCCACTCGAGGTACATCGGTGGAATGGCTGAATGGCCCAGAGGCACAAATTGAGAAGGCCACTCTAAACTTTTAGGCCAAATTATTGTGGTCATTAGTGTGACATAGGCTGGTACCAACTAGCAATGACAATTTCGTATCACCAGACTGAGCTGCACTGGTAGCTAGTATCATAGAGGGCTATGCAATCAACTTTCCAAGGTATATAGCGGAGGAGATCCAGGAGAGAGCCATCATGGAAAACACAAGAATCCCCTTCCCATGCCTTATATACCAGCTTTATAAGGAGTCATAGGTCTCAGAGTTTCCATCCGTATATCAGAAAGTTGAGGTGCACAAAATTATAGACATCGGGTTGATCAAAGATGATATGAACACGGTTTCTAAGGATGAGAGTTAGGCAACCATATCCACAGGGGACGCATTACTAGCTGAGGCATTGAGTGAAGGTCCTCAGAGTGATGTTGCGAGGTTCACAGAGATTGAGACAGAGCCGTCAGCGGCCCATGAGACTGGTAGCCAGCCTGATGCTACCACTGCAGTAGATATACCATTGACCGCCGAGGTCCTAGAGTCATCCTACACTACACTAGCAGCTCGCCCACCCATTAAATCACCTCGTTCCTCACTGGCCGGCTTAGTCACGATATCCTAGGATTCTCTTACCAACGTGTCTACGTGGCTGGCGAAAGCCAAAAAGCAGCTGGCTCACATGACACTTCAGGTGAAAATGCTAATGGAGCGGGTCAATCCCTGGGTAATGAATGAGTTGGAGGGCTTATCTTGGACATGGCATGATAGGTTTGATGCCTTTGAGAGGAGCGACTTGCTTAGTTACAGGCACCCGAGTTGACATGATGGTATGCATAGGTGGCGGCCCTCAGAGCTGCGTTGTGAGAGTTGACAGCACGGAAAATACCTTCCATAACACCACCAGTGCTCCCAGTAGAGGATGATGAGAGTGAGGAGGAGCTACCTCCGGTATTGTCATGACCTAAACGTACACCCGGATCGTAGCACAGGACAAGAAGCCCCGAGAGACCCCATGTCAATCCATGGCATGAGCATACATCTACTTCAATCACATGAGCAGAAGACTTATCGTAAAACAAACGTATGCATGTCATAATAATAGAGAAAAGACAATACATGATTCCATACACGACAACTGAATACGACTTATAGTCTGAAAAGCCTCTAATCATAAAGGATGGGTTGATGGGACAATTTCCCCAATTAACCCACAATACATAAACTGAAAGAAAAGCATAGAGTCTGAACATATGGCTCTCGGAACATGAGGACTAACCAATAAGCTGATATTAATCTCGGAAGCACTATAGAGGAGGATGAGCCAGAGAACCAGGACCTGTATCATAAGACGATACAACATAGAAAGTATGCAGCCAGTACGTGGAATGTACTGAGTATCCAAGGTAAGTAAAATGGACATTTAAAACATATATGAAATTCATAAATTATCAAAAGAGTAGGACGTCATGTTCGTATCATAAATCATAATAACATATCATATGGCTTAAGGTTTTAAAAATATTCGTTACATAACATAATCGTAATCATAATAGAAATTTTTTACTTAACATGACTTGAGCCAACATACATAGTCATATCATTCATAAATCATGAGGAAGAGTAGGAAATTCTCTTAACTGACATACCCCATATGAGCACACATGAAACCCGACTTGTAGCCCGAGTCGGAAGGGTGTTCGTACCTTGCCAAGGGTAGGAACCATGAAAGGTGTGATCACACATGAAAAGGGCCATTTGGGCCAGGGACTAACATGAAAGGGGTCCTAACATACCTACGGGGGCACACAGTTCATGAGATCCAGGGCTTAAGCTGAGCTACGAAACTACTCGGTGATCGATACTACTCCCAAAATATATATAGTGCTCATAATAATACATACATGAGTTCATGGCTAGTTAAATCATGACAATATTAAACCTGCTTGAACATATAAGAACTAGCCATGACTTGAGGCCCGTGGGTCAGCCAAAAACATAATTGATGATTGACAAAATTCATACATACTAGTAGATCATGAATATAGCTTGAAATTCATAAGTTCATAGGAGATAACATCATAAATTCATAAATAAATTCATAATTCATGTTGGGCTTATCAAAACACCAATGGATCATTGGATCATAAATCGGTTCATCATGGGGCATGCATAATCAAGCTTAATTATTTAGAAATTCAAATTCAATAATATTATAATCAATATAAATCCCAAAAGATGATCAAAATCAGTTGATTATGATAAGATTTCAAAATCACAAGACCCATAGTTAAATTGTTTGATTTTATACAAATCAAATACAAAACCCCATGAGTTTTCGATACTTTATAAGTAAAAGCATAGAGTAGGAGCATGGGTGTGGAAAGAACCATCCATTGAAGACCTTACATACCTGAAAATACTAATTCTTAATCTCCCTCAAAAGCCCAAGGTAGAATTGTGAGGAATTGGGGAAGAACACCTTGAATCACCCTCTATACTCCTTCCTAAACTCTTGCATGCATGAATTAGGCTTAACATGGACTAATCCCCCTTAAAAGACCTTATTCATACCTTAAAACGACGTAGTCTAGGCCTTAGGAGTTAAAAAAATACCCTTACTAAAACTCAGAAAATTTTCTGGTTGTCAGTCCCCACGAGGGACCTCACGAGTCGTTGCTAGGGGGCACGACTCGTGGCCTGAAACCGTCATGCTTACTGCCCAAACTCCCCAGAGGACCCCACGAGGAACCCCACGAGTCTCGGTGGCTGACCACGACCCGTGGTCACTATCCGTGGTTTTCACTGTCCTTTCCCATTTGCCAACTCGTCCACCTACGCCACGGGAGACCTAACGATTCGTGTGGCCTGACCACGACTCATGGTCATGCCCGTGGTCTCACCCCAAAACTTAGTCGTGCCCTGCTTGACCACGGGTCACTCCACGACTCATGGTCAGCCCTCACGACCCACCTCACGGGTCGTTCTATGACCTGGTGCGAATTTCCAGCTTTTCTCCGTTTTGACTCCCGGTCTGATGTTCGGGTTCCTGCGGTATAAAAATATCTCCCTCTTGAGAACATTCATTCTCAAATATTAGAAACATGCAGAAAACTCATAAACAAGCAATTCCCATATATAAATACTGATCATTTAAGTTGAAAACTAATGGATTGACTACCTCCAAAAAGGACTACATAATTGAACTGAATTCGGACACCACATACATATGCCATATTATAAACACTTGTACGCATGAACAGAACATGAAAATTGATTAGAGGTTTAGGGAAAAAACTGATAGCTTAAACTAAAACTGAGCAGGTAGAGAACAGGTGTGAGTATTTAGCCATCATATCCGTTCAGCTTCCCATATAGCTCCTTCAACATGTTGATTCCTCCACAATACTTTAACTGAAGCTATTTCTTTGTTTCTTAGTTTACGGACTTGACGATCTAAGATTTTCATCGGAATTTCTTCATAGCTGAGGCTATCCTCTATGCCAACCTTGTCCACCGGGACTACTAAAGCTGGATCACCCAAGCACTTTTTCAAAAGTGACACATGAAACACAGGATGAACCGAAGATAACTCCGAGGGCAAGTCCAACTCATACACCACCTTACCAACTCTCATCACAACCCAGTAGGGGCCAACATAACGGGGACTGAGTTTCCCATTCTTCCCAAACGCATGACTCCCTTCATGGGAGATACCTTTAGAAATACCTAGTCATCCACATCAAACTCTAAGTCTCTTCTAACTTACATCGACATATGATTTCTGATGACTCTGAGCAGTTTTCAACCGCTCCCTTATCAACTGAACCTTCACCATCGCCTCGTGAACCGAATCTGGCCCTATCATAGCTGCCTCACCAACCTCAAACTATCCGATGGGAGATTTACACCTCTGCCTATAGAGGGCCTCAAACGGAGCCATTTGAATACTAGAGTGATAACTGTTATTATAGGCAAACTCGATTAAGGGTAAATGATTGTCCCAACTACATTTAAAATCCATAACACATTCCCTCACATATCCTAAAGAGTTTGGATTGTTTGCTCGGCTTGGCCATTCATTTGCGGATGAAAACCCGTGTTGAGCTTGACTTGAGTCCCAAGTCTATTCTGAAAAGACCACCAAAACTGGGAGGTAAACTAAGTACCTCAGTCTTATATAATAGACAAGGGCACTATATGAAGTCGAACCAACTCCCGAATATACAGTTTGGCATAGTCATATGCTAAATCTGTGGTATTGACCGGTAGAAAATGGGCAGCCTTAGTTAACCTGTCTACCACCACCCAAATGGAATCATAATGTCATCAAGTACGAGGTAGCCTATAATAAAATCCATATTAATCTCTTCCCACTTCCAAGTGGGGATGCTAATATCCTGAAGTACGCCTCCCAGTCTTTGGTGCTTGGCCTTCACTTGCTGATAGTTAGGACATTTGGCTACGAACTCTGCGATATCCTTCTTCATACCATCCCACCAATAAATTTTCCGCAAGTCCTGGTACATCTTCGTGGATCCCAGGTGAATAGAATATCTGGTACCACGTGCTTCATGCAATATCTGAATCCTCAAATTATCGACGTCTGAAACACATAGTCGACCTTGGTATCGTAGCACACCATCTCCCCCTTGGGAGAAAACATCCACCTTTTGACTCCGCATTGCTTCATTCAGCTTCCTCAAGATCATATTCTCATCGTTCTTAGATTTGATATCAACCACCTAGGACAATTCTGACCCGTTATGCACAACTACACTGCCATCGGTCGAGTTCGATCAATCTAACTCCCAATCTTGCGAGTCGGTGGACATCCTTCCCCAACTCTTTCTTTCCCTCATCCACGTGGGACACGCTCCCCATAGAGAGCCTACTAAGTGCATCCACCACCACATTAGCCTTGCTTGGGTGGTAAAGAACACTCATATCGTAGTCCTTCAATAATTCCAACCACCTCCTTTGCCGAAGATTGAGATCCTTCTGTGTGAACACATATTTCAAGCTCTTGTGATCCGTGAACACATCTACATGGACCCCATAAAAATAATGTCGCCATATCTTCAATGCAAACACCACCATGGCCAACTCGAGATCATGGGTCAGGTAATTCTTTTCGTGAACCTTTAACTGTCGAGAGGCATATGCTATCACTTTCCCGCGATGCATCAACACACATCCCAGTCCGACTCTCGAAGCATCATAATATACAACAAAGCCATCTGTACCCTCGGATAAAGTCAACACTGGTGCTGAAGTGAGTCGGGTCTTCAATTCCTTGAAGCTTTCCTCACAGGCCTCCGACCATTGGAAATTTACCTTCTTCTGAGTCAAATTGGTCAAAGGTGCCACAATAGATGAGAAACCCTCAACAAATCTCTGATAGTAACCTGCTAGGCCCAAGAAACTTCTAATTTCTGAAGGATTCCCCGGTCTAGGCCGATTCTTCACCGCTTTGATTTTCTGGGAATCTACCCTAATGCCCTTACCTGAAATTACATGGCCTAGAAATGCCACCGAGTCCAACCAAAACTCACATTTGCTAGAATTTGCATATAATTGACGTCCTTGAGGACCTGAAGCACTATACACAAGTGAGTAGCATGCTCCTCCTCGCTCTGGGAGTATATAAGGATATCATCGATGAACACGATCATGAACATATCTAGACACGGCTTGAATGCCCTGTTCATCAAATTCACAAAGGCTGCGGGAGAATTGGTTAGTCCAAATGACATAACTACAAACTCATAATGGCCATACCGGGTTTTGAATGCGGTCTTTGGAATATCACACTCCCGAACTCTGAGCTGGTGATTTCCTGACCTGAGATCTATCTTCGAGAAGCATTTAGCACCCTGGAGCTGGTCAAATAAATCATCAATCCTGGGTAAGGGGTACCTGTTCTTGACGGTGACCTTATTAAGCTGTCGATAATCAATACACATTCGAAGGGATCCATCCTTCTTCTGAACAAATAGAACCGGTGTACCCCATGGAGACTTGTTCGGTCTAATGAAACCTTTATCCAACAAGTCCTTCAACTATTCCTTTCACTCTTTTAACTCAGCTGGAGCCATCCTGTAAGGAGGAATAGAGATAGGTTGTGTATCAAGAAGTAGATCAATTTCGAAATCAATTTCCCTTTTCGGAGGAACACCTAGCAAATCATCGGGAAAAACCTCCGGATACTCACACACCACTAAAACTGACTGAATATCGGGGTCTCGGACTCTACATCCTTAAACCTAACTAGGTGTTACATGCAACCTTAGAGATCATTTTCCTAGCCATAAGATATTAAATAAACCGATCGCTGGTACAGCTGAATTACCCTTCCATTACAAAACTGACTCACCCAGAAATCGGAATTCCACTGCACGGGTCCTACAATTAATCGATGCATAACATGCAAACAACCAATCCATACCCAAGATGATATCAAAGTCAGTCATGGCCAACTCGACTAAGTCTGCGGAGGTAACCTTATGCAACACTGTGATGGGACACCCTCTATATACCCTCCTAGCTACCATTGATTCACCGACTGGAGTAGATACGGAGAATGGTTCTGACAAAATTTCAGGACTAACTCCAAAACTACTAGAAGCATAAGGGGTCACAAAAGACAAAGTATCTCCTAGATCTAACAAGGCATAAGCATCAATATGGAAAACTTGCAACATACCCGTGACCACATCTGGCGAAGCCTCCTGCTCCTGGCGAGGAACTAGGGCATAAAACTTGTTTTGGCGTTGACCACCTACTGAACTAGTGAAGGCACCCTTCTGAGGGTGTCATGCTGCTAGAGCAGTAGAAGTGGCTGTAGGGAATTCTCTAATCCTATGTCCGGGTTTGCCACGCCCGAAACAGGAATCTGCATCGACTAGGCACCTCCCGGGATAATTTTTTGCCGCATCTCGCACAAGCTTGGAAAGTGCGCTCCACCTACATGCTACCATGACACCTTGAGCCTGAAGCCCTGCTCCTTTGGTCTCCCCTGAACCTGGATGGCATGCTGGCCGATGATGGAGCTGGAGCAATAGACTTATGTTGGGTTTGCTAACGTGGTCCACCTCCTGACCTGGCCTGAGAAACCCCGTAGCTATCGGTCCTAGCCCTCTTGGCTTCTCTCTACCTCCTATAGACCGACTCCATCTGCTGCGCATGCAATACATATGGGGAAAGTCAATGTCCTGGTGAAGCATGGCGATCCAGCAATCTTTGTCCAAGTAATCTGCGACTCCATGCACAAAGTAGCTCACCCGAGCCCGCTGATCCGCCACCAACTCCAGAGCATATTTAGATAACCGGGTGAACTCCAATGCATACTCTTGGGCAGACATGCTACCTTGGTTCAGATTAACAAACTCGGTCACCTTGAGCTCCCTCATCTCTCGAGGGAAGAACGGATCCATATGCAGTGTGAAACTCATCCCAACGTATCGGGCCTACGCCTACCGCCCTGGCATCTTTCCATTGCTTAAACCATATATGTGCTACCCCCTTTAGCTTATAGGAGGTCAGTCAACGCATTCCCCATTGTTCACCCCGTGACCTGGGTGATTTTCAGAATCTCCTCTATAAAATCATGTGGATCCTTGTCCACCTTTGGCCCCGTGAACTCCGGAGGGCTCATCCTCAAGAAATATCTCACCCTAGCTGCCACTGCATTCCATTCTGAGGGAAATGCGCCACCATTTGATTCTGGACCTGGGCATTCATGGCCTGTTCCAGCATCTGAATCGCCGTCCTAAACTCAACATGGGCAGTTGGCTTTGGTACGCGCTCCTCATGAACGAGTGGAGCTGACTGATGCTCACCATCATGGGCACCCTCATGATCATTACCATTTCCGTTTCTCCTGGCATTTACTCAGCGTGGAGGTATGATTTTGCAAACATGAATAGCATGAATTAGAGGAGTAAAGGATGTTCATCACACGACATAGATCATGAAAGAAGGGAACATTTCATAAACTTCTAGTAGCCCTTCATCACAAGTGTGGCACGCTTCACACCCATGAAAAAAGACTCTACTTAACGCGGCTTTCAGACTCCCTAGGACATTTCAAAACCTATGGCTCTGATATCAAGTTTTTCACGACCCAAACCTACACCTAGATTGTAGATACAGGACAAGGAGCCCCGAGAGACCCCAAGCCGACCCATGGCATGAGCATAAATCTAAGTCAATCACATGAGCGGAAGACTTATCGTAAAGAAAATGTATGCGTGTAATAATAACAGAGAAAATATAATACATGATTCCATACAGGACAGCTGAATACGACTTATAGTCTGAAAAACCTCTAATCATAAAGGACGAGTTGATGGGACAATTTCCCCAACTAACCCACAATACAGAAACTGAAAGAAAAGCATAGAGTCTGAACATATGGCCCTCGGAACATGAGGACTTACCTATAAGCTGATATTGATCTCGGAAGCACAACAGAGGAGGATGAGCCTAAGAATTGGGACTTGCATCATAAGACGATACAACATAGAAAGTATGCAGTCAGTACGTGGAATGTACTGAGTATGCAAGGTAAGTAAAACGGACATTTAAAACATATATAAAATTCATAAATTATCATAAGAGTAGGATGTCGTGTTCGTATCATAAATCATAATAACATATCATATGGTTAGGGGTTTTCAAAATGTTTGTAACTTAACATAATTATAATAATAATAGAAAAGGTCTACTTAACATGACTTGAGCCAACATACATAGTCATATCATGCATATATCATGAGGAAGAGTGGGAGATTCTCTTAACTGATATACCCCATATGAGCATACATGAAGCCCGACTTGTAGCCCTAGTCGGGAGGGTGTTCGTACCTTGCCAAGGGTAGGAACTATGAAAGGTGTGATCACACATTAAAAGGGCAGTTTGGGCAAGGGACTAACGCGAAAGGGGTCCCAACATACCTATGGTGGCACGTAGTTCATGAGATCCGGGACTTAACCTGAGCCCCGAACCTACTCAGTATTCAATACTACTCCCAAAATATATATAGGTCTAATAATAATACATACATGAGTTCATGGGCTAGTTAAAGCATGACAATCATAAACTTGCTTGAACATATAAGAACTATCCATGACTTGAAGCCTGTGGGTCGGCCAAAAACATAACTCATGATTGAAAAAATTCATACATACTTGTAGATCATGCATATAGCTTGAAATTTATAAGTTTGTAGAAGATAACATCATAAATTCATAATTCATGCTGGGCTTATCAAACACCAATGGATCAATGGATCATAAATCGGTTCATCATGGGGCATGCATAATCAAGCTTAATTATTTAGAAATTCAAAATCAACAATATTATAATCAATTTAAATCCGAAAAGATTATCAAAATTAGTAGATTATGATAAGATTTCAAAATCACAAGACCTATAGTTAAATGGTTTGATTTTATACAAATCAAATACAAAAACCCATGAGTTTTCGATACTTTATAAGTAAAAGCATAGAGTAGGAGCATGGGTGTAGAAGTAACCACCCATTGAAGACCTTACATACCTAGAAACACTGATTCTTAATCTTCCTCGAAAGCCCAAGGTGGAATTGTAAGGAATTGGAGAAGAATGAATCACCCACTATACTCCTCCCTAAACTCTTGCATGTATGAATGAGGCTTAACATGGACTAATCCCCCTTAAAATACCTTATTCAGACCTTAAAACAACGTAGTCTAGGCCTTAGGAGCTTAGGAGTTATGAAAACACCCTTACTAAAATGCAGGAAATTTTCTAGTTGTCAATCCCCACGAGGGACCTCACAAGTTATTGCCAGGGGGAATGACTCGTGGCCTAAAACCGTCATGCTTACTGCCCAAACTCCCCAAGGGACCCCATGAGGAATCCCATGAGTCGTGGTGGTTGACCACGACTCGTGGTCACCATCCATGGTCTTCACTATCCTTTCCCATTTCCCAACTGGTCCATCTAGGCCATGGGAGACCTAACAAGTCATGTGGCCTGACCACGACTCATGGTCATGCTTGTGGTCTCACCCCAGAACTTAGCCATTCCCTAATTGACCACGAGTCACTCCACAACTCGTGGTCACCCCTCACGACCCACCTCACGGGTTGTTCTGCGACCTGGTGTAAATTTTTATCTTTTCTCTATTTTGACTCCTAGGTCTAATCCTCGGGTTCCCGGGATATAAATGGTATTTGATTTCAGCATCGAGGAGCCTGTAGCTCATGAAAAAGGCAAAAGACCTCGAGAAAAGGCAAGTGAGAGTGAGAGTAGTGATCTGCTATGAGAGCAGAAGCGGGAGAAGAGAGACATGGAGGCAGCACTGAAGCTATCTAGAGACGAGGATCCAGAGAGGGCCGAGATTGATGCTGCTAGAGCTCGTGGAGAGGGTACGAGCTCTGTTGGTTCAGAGAGTGCACTGGTTATCCCCGGTGCCACAGGAGAGGAGATTAGGGGTGTATCTGCGCCCTCCATCGACCAAGCCATAGGCGTCTAGGTCGCACAGGTATGTTCCCTATTCCCATGTTTTAATTTTCATATGCGTCGAGGACGTTGCATGCTTTTTGATGGGGGTGGGGTGTGGTACCTGGGTTTTGCTAAACATAACTCGAGGCTTTTTCTTGTTAGATATCTTTTTCCTCAGGTGTTCCTTATCTAGAAGAAACAACATGTTTAGATTTTTGTTGTCCATGTTTTGTTTTGTGTCAATTGAAAGGAAAATAGGTGAACCTAGGCAGTCAAATAAAATGAAATTTTTTTTATAAGTTTTTCATGTTGAAGAAAGTGAATAATACCCCTCCTAAAATTTATATGTGTGCATGCTAAGTATACAAGCATGACCTTTGGGAATCTTTGTATGACATCAGTAAGGTGAATTTGTTTACCATTGGTGACTGTGCATGAACTAGTAGTTGGTAGTGATGATGTTGTCCTATGCATTATGTGGTGAGGTATTTAGTGTTAGTTCCACAGGGTGTACACAATCTAGAACTTGTCCGGTTAGTCGTACCAAGGTTGTAAGATAGTTGATGAGGAGATGATCGTAGGTCGTTATTTAAAATAGTCCAGTTAACCTAAATGACTGACCAAATGAGTATGAATATCCCTTGATCCCGAGTTTGAGCCGAAATTGACCCTTTTTGTTGTTTAACCAATTTACCTTCCTGCTTGAATTATAATGAACCTGTTTTGGCCCTGGTCCCTCCTTGGACACTGTGAATGTCAACTCAGGCAAATTGCCTAAGTTGAGGGTGGCTATTATAGGGGTGAATAAGAGGAGTAGAACAAAAAAATAATATGAACAATGCGACCAAAAGGGCGGGTGCGGTGTGCTCAGATATAAAAGAGAAATCAATGTGTATACCTAATAAGGAATTCATTTAAAGAAAAAAATAAGAGAAAGAAGAGAGAGTATAAAAGAATATCCCGCACCCATAGTCTTGAAAAATAAAGAAAACAAAGGAGAAAGGGAAAAGAGTGAAAAGAAGGTTAATTGGAGCCAATGTTATTGCAGTGACAAGGAGGGTTGAGTCACTATGTCTATATGTATCATACCCGTTCCCAAGCCTACATTACAAGCCTAAAAAAGTCCTATTATGATCCGAATGTAATTCCCTGACCAATTGAGGTATAGAAAATAAGGGCAAGCCTATGATTTTGTATGCGCACTATATGAACCTCTTTGTGAGTGTGAGTGTACTTGACACAGTCCCTGCAGTAAAATTGTAGTGATTGAGAGCTATGAATGAGTGGGACTTCTTTTCAATGAGGGCATATAGACAACAACATCATCTTCTAATTATCTGGGTCAGTGTCATAGGATTGTGCGCATGGTTGCAGGTTGATAGTGTAATGCCATTCTTTTGATTCCTTTGTTCCATGGTGGAAAATTTTGCATACACACTATGATTTGGATTCTGATGATATATGAGGGGTTAGAAAGTTTGAGTTGATTATGCTGTGAGTTTGTGACTGTCGTAGGTTCCCTAGATTTCTTTTGGTTGAAGCGTCGGGTTAGTTTTGTTTTTATTGTTTTTTTCCTGAGGACATGCCAAAGTTCTATGTTGAGGGTGTTGACGTGCTGTGATTTTATGGAACTCTCGATGCTTAAAATTTAAAAAATATGCTAATCCCGAGTATGTTTATATAGATATAATGTTTTTTTATTGAATGTTGCAGGAAAACAGGTTCCAACAGTGAAATGGGCATAATGAGGCTAAAATGGGCTAAGTGTGGACTGTCTGCAAGGTGACGAGTCGTCGTGTCACTGGACGACTCGTTCCTTGAGCCGTTAGGAGAAGAAGAGTTTGAAGGAATAACACCTAGGATAGAAACAGTGATGATCAAGAGTTAACATCACGACTCCTCCTTTCTGGCGACGAGTCGTTAGGAAGGTCGTGAGGACCGAGAGTTGAAATTGATCAAAAGACCTGGGAGTCAGAATGGAAGTTCTAACTATTTGTCGTATGACTTAACGACTCATTGGAGCACTTGTCAGGAAAGCTCAGAAGTTAAGAATCATGGGATAAGTGTCAGGATAGAAGTAGCAAGGAGTCTTCATGAGACTTAATGACTCATCGTGAATAGGCAAGAGCAGTCATCAAGAACACCGGGAGTTTCAGGGCTCAGAAGCAACGAGGGACCTCACGACTCGTTCAGTCACTTAACGAGTTGTTAGGTGACCCATCGTCCAGAAGGAGTTGTATATTGAATAGAGCCATCACTGCTTTCCACGACTCGTTAGGATACCTATTGAGTCGTTGCCACTACCGACCTGCATTCCTTTTTAAATTAGGAAAGAATTTATCTAAGTCTATAAATACTTTATGTAGGTTTCTTTTTGCAGTTTATGCATTATTACAACTTTGAGCATATTGTTCATTGTTGTCGATTAGCACTAAGGTTCAAGAAACAAGTTTCATAATTTTGTTCTTGAATTCGGGGATTCAAACAACTTTGTATTATTAATCTTAGATTCTTGTTGATTTATTCAAGGCGCATGGTTTCTTCTACGAATTATTGTAAGTTGAAATTATGATTTCTTCTCTAATTTCTAATTGTAATCTTTCAAGCATGAGTAGCTAGAATCATAACTAGGGTTGTGGGAACCATGATGAATTAACACACATAGGTAAAAATACTTAGTGAATCTTGAATGTGGTTTATGCATGTATTATTTTTCCCTTCGTTTTAATTGTTTCTTAATGGTTGCAAACGTTAGAATTTGTCTTCTTCTTACTCACCGGATCAAGGGGGTAATGAATGAGAAAAGGGAGACCTTGTCCGAAAATAGCTAATCCGATATCAAGGGTAAGGGAAAATTAAGTATACATCCGCATATGGATCAAGTTGTGTGGTGATAATCATCTAAGTAGGGGATCAACCATTTAGGTGAAGTTAACTAATCAGTATTGCATGTTAGACACCAAAATAGATCACTAATATAAAACTCCTTGTGGTTATAAAGTCATGGGAACACAGTCCTAGTCAACTCACTCTTTGAATTGAATCAATTTTAAATCAAGGATCTATTCATTACTCTCTACTTTTTTTCTATTATTTCTAGCTACAATTTCCCCCAATAGGAAATAAGTAAGCTAATAGTAGTAGCTAAACACATTAACTAAGGTCCTCTCCATATTTCTCGTGGGATTCAAGCCCAACCATGGTTGGGTTCTATATTTGAACATCCATCACTTTATATCTCATTACGAGGTGTAATTTGGGTGATATAACACCTTTGCAGGATTTTCCCCAAACTTCACTAAAACTATGAGTCTCAACAAAATTTAGATTATAAACACTTGCAACCGAAGAGAATAATTCTAATTCCTTACCCTTGCAATAACTAGATTACAGTTAAATTTAGATTACAAAATAATTGCAGCCTAGGAACTAACTCTAATACCTCTTACAACAATCAAGAAGAAAGTTGCGACGCCTCCAAGTTACCCTAACTTGAAGCTAATTTTTTCTCAGAAAAATACCTAAACAATGCTTCTAAGAAAGCTGGAAATAGGTACAACTCAATAACAATCCTAATACAAAAAGTTAGAATTGAAGACTGTAAAACATATCTATGAAATAGGTTCTTCAATCTGGTCCTTTGTAACAGCCTCCGCACTTGAATGATTAGACAGAAAGTACAGAATAATTTTCGTTATATGCTTTGATTTATGCTATTTCTCTCAGTATAGGTGTGTGAGTCTCTTCAATAAAAGGCCTGCATATTTATAATAACAAGTGAAAACAAGTTGGTTAAACACAAACACTTTTAGGATATGAACTACTTGATGTGATAGTATTTGAGATGGATACAAATTCCTTTCTACGCACAACTGAACTTATGCAGCAATTGGGAGTTCTATTTCGTGCAAAGATCATCCAAGTAGACTCTTATATTTATCTGACTTTTTATTCTTATCCGAGACTCCTTTTATTCAAAGAGTTTTACTCGCAGTCAAACTCTTGAATGGAACACGTAACTGTTGTATCTAAATCATTCAATAGCACTTTTTCATGTCATTTTTGTACTACAACCCAACTCCTCTTTGATCCAAATCATTTTGTCAATCATGAAAATATGCTAAATTCCAATAGTTAACAATTGCAAATTTTAACGTTGTTAAATTAAATTATAAATAAAATTATACTAAAAAAAGCATATTGTTTTATTATTATAATATTCTATTTATAGAAGTTCAAAGCTTCTCCTCTGAAAAAATAATAAATTTAGAAAAAATTTTCTATCAAATAATTTTTTTAAAAGTAAAACATAACTATAATAAAATTTAAATAAAATAAAAAATTTAAAATAAACCCTAACATGGTGATTTTTTATTAGCGTGGGCAATCCATCTAGTTCAACGATACAGCTACAAACAGAATAAAAGTCTACCTTAAAATCAGATACAATTACTGACTCACAAAACCTATTAAAACATGTTTAGCCACGTTGCTATTAAAGAGCAAATTAAAAAGAGAAGTAGGAAATGGGGCTGTTTATGGAATTATTGAAAATTTTGATTAGATAATTTTAATTTTTTATTTTTTAAATATATAATATAATTATTATATTAAATTAATTTAGTATGATTTGATATTCAATTTTGATAAAGTAAAGTACAGTAAGTCGGTAATTATAATTTGTTCGACTTCAATTTATATATAATAGAGAATTATAACTTTGAAACATCTCAATTATATTATATTAACACATTACACCTAAAAGTATTCAAGAAAAACAAAAGCAATTCCTTTAATTAATTTATTAATTAATTATGTATTGATTATTTTACAGTGAATAAAGAATTCAAAGTTTTTTTTAAGAAATTACCTATTGTAGGGGCATCTTTATTTTTGATTCTCTTATCCAGGTGAAGGGGAGTCTCGACGTAACTGTTAAAATTACTGCCACGTGATCAGGAGGTTACGAGCTCGAGCTATGGAAACAACCTCTTGCAGAAGTGCAAAGTAAGACTGCTACAATAGATCTTTGTGGTTCGATCCTTCCTCAGACCCCGTGCATAGCGAAAGCTTAGTGCACCGAATTGCCTTTTTTACCGTGCTCTTATCTAGGTATTTCTTATATATAATTGTTTTATTTCATATAAAATAACATTTATATTCTTATTTATTTCACCTGTATTATTTATACAATATTTGATTTCTAATTTTAAAATACGCATAAATTATGCAATTTTTAACAACGGTAACCAAACTTCATATAAAATTATACGAATAATTACCTATTAGTACAAAATTTTATATTTTATCGTCAGTGGCGTATCAAAAATTTAATAAAGAATGTTCAAATTAAACTTATAAAGTAAATAATTGTTTTTAATTAGTAGGTGTAGTGAAAAATTTAAATCAAATTTTATCATACGTAGCTTTGAGATTTTGCTTTGTAATTTTTTCTCAAAGCATAATTCAAGCACTAAATTTGAAATGTGTTTTATGTTTCTATTAAAAATTGGACAAAAAAATCACTCACGGGAGTCCGATAAAGAAAATCACCAGGTATCAATAAAAAAAAATTGAAGGGTAACAAAAGAACTAAAGAAAAAAGGAATGATGAGACAACCATTTGCAACAATATTTGAATGGTGGAGTCAATAAAGTTTTAAACAGACTTCTTAGAGTTACTAAAAAAAAAAATCAAACGGAGTTTATATCTAAATAAAAGTAGCAAAACAATTAGCATTTTGCACAGTGTGAAAAACATCAATTTAATTTTTTAAAAATAAAATTAGTGGAGATATTTTTAGAAATATACATATAAAATTAATAACGAAATCACAAATATAAATACTTTTATTAAAATTAAGATTTATATTCAACTCCAACTTTTATTATCAAATTTTCTTATAAGGAGATTTTTGTAAAAATAATTACTTTTATATATGTATCTAGTGAGGAATTTTATACATAATATTATCTGCCTAATTATATAAATAATTAATTAATTTATGTACATTTTTTCTTTGAATAGTAATGCATAGATGTTTAAGATTAAAGAAAAAGAACGGAAAGAGGTTTATTGGCACTAATTTTTCACTTGACACAGTACAAATTTTATTTGAAGAATCAATAATAATTCATAAACAGCCAATATTTTTAATAAAAATGATATATAAATGTGTTAGAGCATAATAGATCTCACGATGAGCGGCTCAAAATCAACAACTTTCACCATTAAGTTAAAATACGTGATTATTATAAGAGTGTTTAATATATTAAATATATCAATAAAATAAAATACTTAACTTATATATTCAATAAATTTTTTTAAATAAAAATTATTCGATTGACCATCATACTTTAGTATAGCTCCACCCCTGTTAATCACCTGATAAAATATCTAAGTAATTTCGATTTATGTATCTCGATTAATTTGGTTTATACTTCAAACTAGAACAATCCCTTTACGATTTTGTGCCGCAATAAAAGAGTTGGTCCTTTTCTTGGAAATTGAGTGACCTTTTTTGGCAGCATGCGTCAAGACTGAAATTGCGAAGTCTATTCACACTGAATTTAGAACTTTAATTTTATATATTAAGTTGTTTGGTTCGATGTATTAAAAAAAAAATATGTATATTAATGTTAATTTATTAATAGTTTTTTTTATATTTTTTAATTTAAATATAAGGTGAATTATGGTATTAATAATTAAGGATTTTTAATGTATGTATTTATGAAGGATATTTTTATAAATAAATAATTTTTTAAAAATTATACAATATATATTATTTTTAATAAATTAAATCAAATGATGTATAAAAGATAATTTCAACATAACTAATGCAAACATATCTATCAGGATTAGTGAATTATTAATACATCTTATTCAGCACTATTCTTATATCATACCAAATAATTCTTAATTTTTATTTTATTTAGCATCAAATTTTATTACTCCCTTCGTTCCATTTTAATTGCTACAATAAAATTTACACAATCATGAAGAAAAATTAATAGGGATGGTATTTGACTAATATAACCTTATTAATTTTTTGAAAACATACACTAATACTAATTCTTTTCACATTTTAGAATGATTTTAAGTACCAATGGTAAAATTTGAAAAATATGATCAATTATCTTTTGAATTTTGAAACTACTAACAAATATTTTAAAATAATTAATTTTAGTATACTTAATAATTAAAATGGAATAGAGAAAATATATTTTTATAACTATAAGTTTATATTTAGTGAATTGAAAATATTGAATTTGAGAAGAACCCGACTAATTCTGTATACCTTGCTAGGTTTCCTTCTCTGAGATAGTGACAATGGGATGACATATACTTCAAACTAAATAACCCCATTACGATTTGTGCCGCAATAAAAAGAGTTCATCCTTTTCTTGGAAATTGGGTGACTTTCTTTGGGAGCATGCATCAAGCAAAACTGAAACCTCAAAGTCTATTATGAATAAAAAATTTAATTTTATGAATTTAATTTTTTAAATATTTAATATTAAATTTATTATTATAACATATATTTATTGTTTATTACGATTTTATAAATTCTTATTTATAAATTTATAAACTGTATTAAAAATATTAAATTGAGATGGACCGATATGATACTTTGCATCTGCTTCCAACTAATTCTGTATTATACCTTGCCAGGTTTCCTCCTCAAGGGGTAGGGACGAAGGGATAACATTGCTTCACAATAGCGGTTCACTTTTATGTTTTCTGTCGTGTAGTTAGAGGCGGAATTAAATCGACCTCAATAAGTTCAGTCTTCTTCTTTAAGTATTTTTCTTTTTTCTTATAAGATTAGGATCGTTCCTGTTGCTTATCCCTACTTAAAAATTAGGTGCAAGATTTAAAATTTGAAGTCTTTGATATTATATCACTTAAATAGGATAAATTAGTTGATTTCTTCAATTTTGATTTATTATTCGGGCTATTTCTTTTTAAAACATCGATTGAATATGCATGTTTAGTAATGTTCTTTTTTAGATATTTTGAGATTAAAGATATTTAAGCTGTTCAAAATTCCTTTTTTTTAGGAATAAGAGGCCTTGTTCTCTAAAACTTTGAGGAAAAAAATTTTCTACATTAAAAATTCAAACTTGTATAAAAATAATCTAAAATAGTGTTTTAAAAGCGGGGGCACGAGGCAAGGCATTTTACATAACACGGGGCGAGGCGTAAGCCCCGAGACACGGAGCGTAAGTCCCATAGATTTACGGGGCGTATATCTCATATATTCAATTTTATAATTTTATTACTAAGTAAATAAGTAAAAATAATATTTTAACAATTGTATTTTCAATTTTATAATTTTATTACTAAGAAAATAAGTAAAAATAATATTTTTAATAATTCTGCAAATAAATCCCAATATTATAATTATTTGAAGAAAGATAACAACAATAAAAAATGATAATAACCGAGATAATCGATCTCCTGTAGTTCTTCTCACTCTGAAGTAATATTTACATTGATTATTGGTTATATATATATTTCAAAGAAGGATAAGAACAAATATCGTAAAACCTATATAAAAATATAGATAAAGTTTGTCAGGAGCATAGGACTATGAAATCTCTATCCTATCATTTTTAGGCATAATCATAAAAAAAACTATTTATAACGTCATTTTCTACGAGAGTTGTTTTAATTATTGATATATTCTAGAAAAAATGATTACAATATAAAAATATGATAATATAAAGTATAAATATCATTACACCAGTAATAAAAATATTATTTATAAAAAAATATTTTTAAAATAATAAAAAACAAATTTAACGCCCAAAACTTAAGTTTTTACATCCGGGACTTACGCTTTTACGCCAGGAACTTATGCCCCAAATTACGAGGCTTACGCTTTATGGATCTATGCTTTTTATTTACGCCCTGCCCCGAGACTCGCCCCAAAAACGCCTTTGAAAACACTAATTTAAAAGAGAGTCAAAGAGACCCAACATTCCAAGTAATTAATTGAAACATTTCTTTAGTGAATGACTAAAATCTCTAAGTCATTGGAAACATTTTCAATTAATTGATTGATATTTTTATCCAGTGTTTTAAAGGAACAAATGACTAAGATTGGTCTCGATGCACGTTAGTAGCTGGTGCACGATAGTCATGATTTCCATTGTTCGTCATTGCCGGCATGACAAGAGGTCGGTGGAGGAAGGATAGGTCTAGCTGAGTTAAACCTAGTGAAGATAAAGCAGAAGACTCCTGAGGTAAGAGAAGATTTGCCTTCTATGGATACTCTGACAATAAATTCGGTGCTTAAAAGCACTTCAGCTGCCCGGGAACATAGGAAGTGCAGAAATCAAATACTACAGCCAGAGTGGTGACTTAGAGAAAACTTGACATGTCGAAAATGGCAACAATAGAGAAACCACGGGCAAGCTTATTCTAGGGGAATACGATGTCTTCTAAAGGTATGGATCTTCAATTCGCACTACCGACAGTTAATGATGGTGTTAAAATTGTCCAATTGGACATATTATAGACTGAGCAGGAAGCTGAGCAATGGAAAGCTGCAGTTATTTTGTATGTAATTGGGGCTTCCCTTACTATAGCAGCCATTGGCTGGTTCTTTGAAGCGCGAAAGCTATCCATGAAGCCAAAGATATTTTATCATAATGACGATTACTTTGTGGTTAAGTTTAACAGTGTGGATGAATGAGATGAATTTCTATAATATAGGAACTCATATGATTCACTCGAAACCTGTTATAGTGAAACCTTGGAGTGCTGACTTTAACTTTACAGATGAGGTTCTGAAAGTTATTCCTCTATGGGTTAAAAATTTCCTAATCTGTGTTTGAATTGTTGGGGAGTGAACTCGTTTAGTAGGCTGGCTAGTGGTTTGCGAAAATCAATATGTGCGGATGAGTGTACCACTAGAATAGAGAGGATCTAATATGCTCGTGTGCTCATTGAAATTAATGCTATTATTCCATTCGTTAACAATGTTGAAGTCTTGGACCCTAATGGTGTATATTTTGACCAGGAGGTGAAATATGAGTGGCGACCTCAGTACTGCCAAACTCGTTGCCAAATTGGTCATATATGCCAACCTAGAGCAAATATGCCTACAACTAACCAAGATGCAAGTCAAAAAGAGCCTTCAACAAAACCTGAGCAAGTATGGCTTAGCAAGAAAGATAAGGTGGAGAGAAAGGTCGATAATGCTCTTGGGGATGAGGTAACCACTGCATCTGATAGTTTGAATATGACACAATCAAGAAGACTAGATCACTGTAAAAACTAAGTCTGCCAACAAAGGATTCATACCCAGGGAGGAGGGGATTGATACTGTGAATGGATTATCTCCTTTGGCTGAGAACACCATCAAACACATCATTCAAGTAGCCTTTGATTAAGGTGAGAGAGGAGACGTAGAAGAGGAAGTACTATGAACTAATTCCTAAATACTCCAACATAAAGATAGCCACATGGAATGTAAGAGGGTTCAATAAGCTGTATAAGCATAAAGAGTTTAGTAAGAAAATAAAAAAAAGCATATTAATGTTATAATTATTATAGATCATCTAGTTAACCAGTGTAAAGCTAAACAAGTGGTAGATAGAGTTGTACCTGGATAAGGATGGATACATAACTACTCTGGTAATGGGAAAAAAAGAATATGGCTAATCTGGGACACCAGGGTAGTTACTATCACTATGTTGTATACCACTGGCCAATTCATACATTACTTGGTTAAGGATTCCTTTAAGTCTATTATAATGGAGTTTACTACTGTATCTGGGATTCACACTATTGAGGAAGGAAAGGGTTATGGGAAGGCATGGAAGGAATGACTCCTATAGTTAGTCACCCATGGCTTGTTATGGGGGAGTTTATTGCTGTATTAAAAGGGGAAGATAGAACTAATGGAAATCAAATTGTGGATGCTGAAGTTAAAGATTTTGAGCATTGTATCATGAATTTAGGCCTAACAGAGCTACGATCAAGTGGGAGGTTCTTTAGTTGGACCAATAATCATATAGATAGTAAAATTGATAGGGCTTTGGGTAATTCAACTTGGATTTCTCAATGGCCCCATTTGATGGTTGAGGTACTGGATCCAGGCTTTTCTGATCATACTCTCCTTTGTATGACAGTAGGGTCTCAACAAGATAATACTTCAAGGACTTTCAAGTTTCTTAATCATCTGGCAGATCACTCTCAGTTTCTACCTCACTATTAGTAAGTTAGGAAAGACTATAATAGGTGAACCTATGCACAGAATTTGGAGGAAAATGAAACGCATCAAGGCTGACATGAAGAGATTGAACAGTAAGGATTTCTCTCAAGTTGAACCAAGACTATAACAAGTCAGACAACAACTTAGTGTCACTCAACATGAAATGAAATCTATATGAAAGGGAAAAACAACTTAAACTGGAGCTAGAAAAGTAGAATATGGTGGAGAAGAGTATTTTGAGATAGAAGTCTAGAGTAAAATGGTTAAGGTTGAGGGACTCAAACTCAGCTTATTTCTTTGCTTTTGTAAAGAGTAGAATCAACTGAAATCAAATTACAAGGCTAGTAGATGAGAATGCCTCCATACTGCAAAACTAAGGAGGATATTGTGAAAGAGCTTATTATCTTCTATAGGAACCTGCTTGGTCCTTGTGCCTCTAAATTACCTTCTATCCATCCAGGAGTCAAGTGAAATGGAACTATCCTCAAAAGCGAGCAACAATTGGGTCTTATTGCACCTATCACTAAGCTGGAAATTCCTGATGCTCTTCACAATATCTCTGATCTTAAAGCCCCAGGCTGTGATGGACTTAATGTTTACTTTTTCAAAAGTACCTGACATATAATTGAGGATGAAGTCACTAAAGCAATCATGAATATAGTTTAGACAAAGAACATGTACAAAGACATCAACTGTACAAATGTTACATTGATACCCAAGGTAAAAAATCCTTCCTATGCTAAAGAATTTAGACCTATATCTTGCTGCACCATGCTATCTAAACTAATTTCTAAAGTCCTAACTAAAAGGCTCCAGGGAGTGATGGATAGTATCATTGACAGTAGTCAAGCTACATTTATGTCAGAGAGACTAATTATTGATAACATATTCCTCAGCCATGAGTTAGTGAAAGATTATGCTAGAAAGGGTATATTACCTAGATTCATGCTCAAAGTTGATATGCAGAAGCATATGACTCTTTTGAGTGGAGTTTTCTTGAATAGGTTCTTGGTACATTAAACTTTTCAAATGAGTTTATCCAATGGGTCATGATGTGTGTTAGATTAGTTTTCTATTCTATTTTGATAAATGGGCAATATACTAAGCCATTTGATGCAAAAAAAAAGGATTGAGACAGAATGACCCCCATCCTCCTTCCTATTTGTAATGGCTATGGAATATCTAAGTAGACAACTAAAATAGTTGGCAAGGCAACCTCAGTTTTATTTCCATCCAAGATATAGCAGAATGAAGATTACACAATTGAGATTTGCAGATGATCTGCTTTTAATTTGCAGAGGTGATATGGTTTCTATGAGTATGTTGTTTGAACACTTCAAGCTATTCTCTACTGCATCTATCTTGAATGTAAATCTTAGCAAGATTTCAGTCTACTATGGTGGTCTAAATGCAGAAAAATAGTGAGGGTGAGCTACTTCAGATACCTAGGTATCCTTTTAAACACACAAAAAGTCTTTATTGTCCAATGCCAACCTATGTTAGATAAGATGCTCAACAGAATTAAATCATGGACAACTAAGTTCTTGTCTTATGCAGGAAGGATCCAACCTCAGATCTGTATCATTCTCCATCCAAGTTTTTTAGGCACAAGTTTTTATTCTTCCATAAAAAATGTGATTCAACTTATTAAAGTTGCTTGTAGGAACTTCCTCTGGTCAAAAGGAACTAAACATTCAAAGAAGGCTCTCCTCGCCTGGAAAATAGTATGCACTTCTATATTTGCTGGTGGATTCAATATTTTGGATGTTGAAACATAGAACAAGGAAGTTATTTGTAAGCCGCTATAGAACATTTGTACTAAGCAAGACAAATTATGGGTGAAGTGGATTTATTGCAACTATGGAAGGAATAGAGACCTCCTTACTGATATCCCTAATCAAGCTGCTTGGTCCACTTATCTTGGGAGTATTTATACACCCTCTTGCCATATTTTACCATGTTCCAAGAAGAATATCCTTATGAGATTCAATATTTTCATGAAAGTGTTGTTGAAAAAAGCTACTTAATGTGTTAGATGATGTTTGCAGGAAGCACATGAAAAAATACTCAAAAAAGGAGCAACCAAGAAAAATTCAAGTTGCAAGGTATGAAGAAAGAAGAATTCAAAGAAAAATTAGCCTGGTGAGCTAGCTAGCATGGCGCGCCAGTCCATAAACTTCGGAGCAATTGTGCACAATATGGTGCTATACCTGGTGTGGCATACCAAGAAAGAAAAATGGCCAAAAATTATCTAACACCTTGGTGCAGTGGGTTGCGTGGCACGCCACCCCTTGAACTTAAGAGAAAAGTGTTTAGCTACTTGGCAAAATGGGAGGCATGGCGCGCCATCTCATAACCTCCACAGAATTTTGTCCAACACCTTGATGACATGAGAGGCGTGACACACCAATACCCAAACTTAAGACGAAGTCCAATGACATGTTGGTGTTATGGATGGCATGGCGGGCCAAGGCTGTTCTGTGGTGGATTTTCTAAGTCCAAAAGCTGAATTACTTAGTAAAAAAATGGAAATTATTTTTTGATTATAAATACATCACTAGGACACCTGTAAAAGATGTTGAAGGTTTTTGGGAAGAATGCAGGACAAGAATTCCATCTTTTAGATTTTCTTCTTTACTTTACTTCACTATTTTTTTTCTATGAGAAGGATGATTCTTGTGGTTTTTCACTTGAACATGAGTGGCTAATAACCTTAATCTAGGGTTTAAGCCACAAGCATGAAAGTTGAAGTTTAAAGTTCATTTATGCTAAACATTTAAATCTCCTTTTTAAATTTGTTTATACTTTCTTACCTTAATGATTGTTTGTTAGTCTAATCACCTTTCGAATAATATCAATTTTCTCATGTGTTGAACTTGAAAGACGAAACAAATGAGGGTAAAAAGAAGTATAGAGTAGGTTTCAATTCCTTATCAAGAACAAAGAAAATTGAATTCGTTGGTAAGTCAATCGACATTTCACTTTTCTCCTGAAACTATAGGAATATTGGTGCTAGGGTTAGTGAAATAGTTCTTGAATATTCGAGAGAATAAGTTGAGATATGAGTTCGTAATCTGAAACTAATAATCTTGGAGACTAAGTTTAGTATAATTGGACTTGATAACTCAACCTGAAAGCAAAAGTGCCAAGACCTTGGATTTTACTTGAAATTCCCTGTGAATGAGTGCCGATGGGCTTAGTGAGAAAATAAATTTCTTAGAATAAATTTTTGTTTTTATATTGCCCTATGAAGTGAAATAATAAGGAAATAAAGTTTCCTGAGAAAAATCAACCTCGGGTTTCGAGCAAAAACATGTCGATTGGAGAGCCGTGCGCGCGCTGGGGCACAGGGCCACGCGACACGCAGGCAGATAGGCACAGGGAGTGGTGCACCGCGCCCATCCACAACTGACTTAGCAGTGCCCACTTCTATTTAAATAACTTTTGATATCTAATTCATTTTAAACCCATTTTTTTTCAAAACCTCTAGAGCTCTTCGAAGGCTATCCATGGAAGATCATATTTCCAGGCTTTAAGGTTAGTATACAAGCTTCCAACACCAATTAAAGTTGTGATCTTATAAGTAGTCGTTGTGAGGTTTATCAAACTTTTCTTAGCTTCAATAGTTGAGGCTTTGCTAGAATTTTTCTTGGGGAAATTGGTGTGTTTGCAATCTATTTATGGTGTTCCTTCATCTAAAGGAAGGTAAGATACTTCCACACACCTTTCTACTATTAAAATTAGAAGTTATGACATATTTATCGAATGACTATCGATATCGAAACTTTTCTTCATTTGTTTGATTCGTGGATTGTTTTAGGTGGCTTATAAATGATAAAATGTTGGGATTTGTGAAGTGATTGTTGGTTGAAGGATTAGATTGAGGAAGGTGGATTTATTGAGTCTCTTGTAAGGTATGTTAAGGATATACTTCCTTCGGCAAGTTTCTCTCATCGTACGACTTGTGCTTTTTGTAGTAGTATTCATAGTTATCTGCGTTATGGTTAGCTGCTACGGTTTGAATCTATGATTAGAGTATGTATCCCTTGTCGGGATTGGCCATGACTAACTTTGCCACTCGTTAGAATCGGCTTAGAGGTTACTCAGTTGTGTTGTGGTTGTCTAGATCGGCTAGTGATGTTTTTGCTGCCTTACCAAGGCAGTAGAAGCTTATGGTTAGCCGTTGAGCATGTCTTGCTAAATTGGGTAGTATAAGACGTAGCTTGACAATGTAATTTTTCTTTTCACGACTCCTAGACTTGATAAAGCTTTCCTATGGGCCGTTAGTGTGCTTTGATACCCATAGAGCTAGAATCTTAGTGTCGCAATTCTACCTTCGGGTTAATAGTTATTGAGGCTGCTTGTAAGGCTATTGTGGTTAGCCGCTCAGAATCATATCTTGTTATTAGCATCCCTGTAGTCATTTTAGGTGAAGGAACTATATAGTTTTGTCACCTACAACTATATTGTTTGCTTACAAGCCATTATTGTACCACAATGCCTTCAAAACGATTATGTTTAGTATCCTAATGGATTAACTTCAAAGTACTATTTGTTGCAGCTGCCCAGGGGGGATACACAGTTTAGATACTGGGATCTACATCTAATATTAGCGATCTTATAGCCTGTTATGACATTCAGATTGTCGTTCAGGTCACTCAGGACCTCGCTCTTTTCTTTCTAGGCTAACTGATTCTATAATTGTCTTCATGACTATTGGGCTAGCTGTGGGAACATGGGATATGCCTGTTGGATGCTACATAGGTTGTCACAGGGGCAAGTGACAGTTGTGTTAGGCCTAAGGGGCTATACTACGTTCGCCAAGCGATGTGTGGAAATATAAGTTATGCCTGTTAGATGCTATACAGGTTGCTCAAGGAGTAAAATATAATTATGAAGTGCCTATAGGGATATGATATGCTCATAGAGCAATATGAAATCTAGAACGATTATATAGAGGCCTGTAGGGCCACTTGAAGTCTGGTGCTCTTACGGACTGATAACTCTCAAACTCATACTTCCTGACAAAGTATGAAACGGAGGTTGTCAATAAAGAACCCAACAAAGAGGTTAGGGTCGAACACATAGGGAATAGGGCAAGATCTAGACTAATGTTGGTAATTGACCTTTTGGTGAGTTATCTGCAAATTGGGGGGTTTTAAAGAAAGTAATATTAAAGAAAAGATTATAATTGTGATTTAAATCAAGATTTGTAAACAACTAGGGTAAGTGTTCCCCATGGGTTCATAACTACTTAGGGTATACACATATGATCAATCCCAATGCTTACTTGTAGAACTGATAACTAGAGTTCATCCAAACGACTAATTCATCTCTATTGGATGACTATACTCAATCATCGAGTTAGGTCTCATAAGCAGTTTCAAACTAACCGATATCAATATGATCCAAACTTAACTATCATGCGACCACAGCTCAAGTTAATACAATGATCATAAAGACCAAGGCTTGGTTGTAATTCTCTTGTCCTAATCTATAATTCTCTAGGTTCAAGCAAGTAAAGAGTTCGGAAAAGTCCTAACGTTGTACACTGTTAAGAAACATTTAAAGATGAAGAGCATATAATACAAGCTTTTAGCATTGGTTTTGAATCACTTTTGTGTAACCCTATTTCATTAATCCATCATGGTTCCCACAACCTCTAGTTTTGGAGGTTTTATCCTCTCATGGTTATAAGATTATAATTTGCGTTCATAGACAAACACATAATTAAATAGATACAACAAAAATTGAAAGAAAACCAGATTTGAATATCAAAGAACAATCTCAAGAACATTGTAGGAAATCAAGAGTTTGATCCTAAGAATTGCTCTCCAAGACTTGATAAAAATTCACAAAAACTATTCTTCACACGTCTACTACTCCATTTCTATGTTTTCTTACTAAAATAAAACATAAAATCTATTTATATAGACATTAGAAACCTTTTCCTAAGTTAATAGGGAATTTTTCATATGTGGCGCCGATTGTGTGACGACTAGACCTATGACCCGTAGCAGGATTGTACGGGTCGTACCTGCCTCTTATACGTCCTTGGCTGCTGCAAATTTTTCTAAGTGTTGGCAAGCTGGTATGACTCGTATCACAGTCCTATGAGTCGTACAATGCATCCGTGGGTTGGCCCTGAGAATTCTGACATCTTCTAAAGTTTTACACTAGTGTTGTGGTATGCCTCGTACCTTCCTCATACGACTCGTACTGTTTGTAGTGTCTGAACTTCTGCCAAGTCTTGAAGAATCTCCTGAAGTTCACCATGTTTTATGGTATAGATCATACGTTGGTGCTACGATCCATGAGTCCAGCTGTACCAACAGACTGCCTTTGTGCACATTTCTCTGAACAATTCCATGACTCTAGTTATGGCTCGTACAATCTTGGAGTGGCTCATACTGAGAATAGTATGTAGCCTTCCTCTTATTCCATCCTTCTGACTTTCACCATGATTTTTAGTACGACTCATACAATCAAGGTACGACTTGTAGTGAGACTTGTACTTGGCTGTTTTCCAGTATTTTTAGGATTCTTTTGCATATTGTTGCTCCAACACTTATTTTTCCTAAAATTAAAGTAAAAGTGCCTTATATCCATATAAACATACCTAAGTCCATGCTATTTTATCATTTTCAAGCATCAAAAGTGTTGTAAACTCACAACACATCACATACATCCTTTATGCTTGAGTTGGCATTACTGACCTTCAAAGGAGCCTTGTGTGCTCGGGGTGTAGTTATAAGAGCCCAGAAGGCTCAAGATATAGATACAGGAGCCTCATGTGCTCACCTACAGTTGCCTACAAGGCTACTTACAAAGAGACATTGATTGCCTAAGGGGCTACTTACAGGTACACGTTGATTGCCTATGAGGGGCTAGTTACAGTTGAGCTACAGAACAATACACACAGATATATGCTGAACGCCTATGAAGGGCTAATTTCAGATAAACTACAAAACACCTTTAGGGCTACAGTGGTACCGATAGTGGTATGCAGATTGGTTTGTACTTACCGGGGCCTATGGGGGCCCAGGTAAGTTATTATTTGATTGTTTGTACCTGTTAGGATTATAGGGGCTAATTTAGGTTCTTGTTTGTCTAATGTTTGTTAGTATATAATTGTACATATTAGATAGTTTAGGTTATCTTATGATTCTTTTAGCTGTTTACGTTCAGTTCTTATTCAGTTACAGCTTATTATTACCTTATATACTCGGTACATATCATACTAACGCCCATGTATGGGGCGCTGCATACTTGACTGCAAGTCCCGATAGACAGGTTTTGAGACCTCCTTAATAGCCGTTCAGTTTTAGCAGATTGGTCAGCTCCCTTCCTCCAAAGTTGTCATACATTAGATGTTTGCCTGTCATTTGTTGTATAGTTTTTGGGTAGGTCAAGGCCCTGTCCCGACCAATGACGTATTCTCTAGAAGCTTGTAGACTAAGAGTCTTGTTAGACATGCGTTGTTGGTCATGTGGGCCAAGTTGTTTTGCCTGTTGGCAGTTTGTTGGCTTGTATATATATATATGCGCTTGTCTTGCTCTGGGTCTGATTTGTACAGCATGGTGGTCTTGTCGATCCGCATAGGATGATATTATTATTGTGAACTGTTGGGTCAACTAATTTTCTGTACAGGTTTTGTGTTGAGGCCTTGTCGGCTTAGGGCGATGCTTAAGTCGAGATATACTTGTTGTTTTCTTGAATGCATATTGCTGGTGTGCACCATAGGTATATATGTCCAGCTAGGTCAGCTCAGGGTCTAGTGTGGCATTAAGTGCCATTATGTCTCCCATGTTGGGGCGTGAAAAACTTGGTACCAGAGCAACGTCATATCCTATGGAGTCTACAAGCCGTGTCTAGTAGATTCTTGCTTATAAAATTTGTTTATAAACGTGATGTGAACCACATTTTATAAGCAGGTAAAGGCATGATAGTATGGTTACCCTTCTTCTGCTCAAATCATGTGTCAGAGCTGAGTCTTACAGAGTTGAGTATCAAGCTCTTTATTGCTAGCTGCATACAAAAATAATTCTTATAAGGTAGACTACTGCCAATCGGTTGCTATATACAGCAACAGGAGCAGGCATAAGGAATTTGTCATGAGTGGAGATAGCCAAGCCTAAGGCCAGACATCTGCCTGATCTCCTTAGTTTCCTTCACTACATCAGGAGCTTTTGGTGACTATAGAATCACCGGTGCTACCTCCAGTCACTGGTACCCTTCATCTGATCAAGATCGAGGAGTACAGTACATATGTTGGCTCACTTAGTAACTGCTTAGCAATTGACAGGGACACCAACTAATGCTAGATTTCTTGAAAGGTACAGAAGTTTGTGAATTTTTAAGATTCTTACTTTAGGCCCTGCGGAATTTGTCGAGTCTTATACCTTAGCCCCACTACAGAATGGTATGACCATTTCTCGACTCTTAGACTGTTCCCAGTATAGAAGAGGGTGTAAATGTTGATAGTAGCAAATAGTAAAAGAGGGCTAGACCAGTTGATTCTTTTGAGATGTTTCAAAAGTGGTTAAGCTAGGCCTGTTATTTATATAGGCCACCTAGGCCTTCACTACAGTAATTCCAGGATAACAGGTAAGATTGTCAGGGACAGTTAAGTCCAAGCAAGAGTCCATAATTATTAGACTATTAATAGTAAAGGAGCTCAGATTAGAGTATACAAATTCCACCATATTGTGTGGATTGCGGTAGGGAATACCTAGATAATTATAGTTATGGTTCGCCCAACTTGTTACATTGAAGGACATAAAGGATTTATGATGAGAACCTACCCAAGTAGGGGTTAGGACACTATGGGTCAGTAGACCTGGCTAGTAGTATCCCTTCCAGTATTGTATATGGGCTACAGATCCTAAACTCCGTGCAAGGAGGTAAGGGGAAAGACGAGAGCATTTAGTTCTAGAAAAGATCAGAACCACACTTAGGCATTAGCATGTTGATAGTACTTGGAATCATCACCCAATGTCGAGATACGAGCATTCAGGTTGACTCGCAGAAGATAGAGGCCGTAAAGACTTGGCCAAACCTATAACTCCTACTGAGGTTTGCAACTTTTTGGGGTTAGCTATGTATTGTAGGAGATTTTTATAAGGATTCTCTGTATTGTCGACACTATTGACGAAGCTGACTCGGAAGGCAACTAAATTCCAGCGGACCGAGGCTTATGAGTAGAGTTTCCTAAAATGAAAGATAGATAGACATCTGCCCAGTATTGGCATTACTTTAGGTTTGAAAGATTATGTTGTATATCATAATGCTTTAGGCATGAGGCTTGGGTGTGTTTTGATGCAGCAATGCAAAACGATTGCCTATGCTTCAAGACAGTTGAGGAAGCAAAAAAATAACTACCCAACCCATGATTTTGAGTTGGTTGTGGTTGTTTATGCTCTGAAGATTTGGAGGTATTACTTATATGGCATTCATGTAGACATCTTTACTGACTACAAGAGCCTTCAATATATTTTAAGCAGAAAGAGTTAAACTTGCGACAACATCGTTGGCTTGAGTTGCTGAAGGACTACGACATAGATATTTTGTATCATCCAAGGAAGGCAAGCACGGTAGCTGATGCCCTTAGTCGCAGATCCATGGGTAGCTTATCATATTTGAGGCTAGAAAAGAGAGAATTGGCTCGAGTGTTGCACCAGTTTGTCAGTTTTGGAGTCCGATTGATGGACTTATATGATAATGGGGGTACTGATCTAGAACATTACGATGTCATCTCTAGTTGTGGAGTGACAATACAAAGATCTCAGCTTAATACAGTGTCACGACCTGAACGTAGACCCCGATTGTAACACGAGACAAGGAGCCCCGAGAGACTCCAAGTCGACCCATGGCATGAACATTCATCTAACTTCATATCGCTTAGAGCGGAATACTAAACATGCGATATAGCTGAAACTTAAACATAACATAATATAGCATTATAAGCGGAAAGTACTAGAAATACATGGCAGTTGAGTACTATAATTATTCTGAAAGCCTCTATGTCCCAACTAACCTGGCAAAAACTGAAACAAAAGGAAAATCAATGTCTGAACATATGGCCCTCAGAACATGAGGACTCACCAAAACGACTGAAAGCTAACTCCGAAATGGACTACTGATGGGGATGAGCCTGAGAGCTGGGTCTTGTATCATGAAACAATACAACATAGAAAGTATGCGGTCAGTACGTGAAATGTACCGAGTATTCAAGGTAAGTACAATGGACATTTAAAATATATAAAAGCTCATAAATGATCATAAGAGTAGGACAACATACTCATAACATGAACATAATACGATAACATAAGGCTCAAGGTTTTCAAAACATTTGCAATTCAGTCGTAATCATAATCATAAGAGAAAATATTTATTGCACATGACTTGAGACAATATACATAGTCATAAACATGCATAAATCATGAGGAACAGTGGGAGATTCTCATAACCGATATACCCCATATGAGCACACACGGAGCTCGACCTGTAACACTAGTGGGGAGGGTGTTCGTACCTTGCCAAGGGTAGAACCATGATTAGCATTTGTTTTGCAGGTAAATGTGATTTTTAGGAGCTAAAATGCATGTTGGAACTATGTCGGAGTTGGACTTGGATGCGAGCGTGGAAAAGACCTTGGAATGCACATTTTATAGGGGCTCCACGGTGGATCCATGCCACGCTACTATCGCGGTAGCACACTGCCTGAACAGGAATTAAAATGGCAAATTCCAGTGTGCCTTCGCGTCAGCTCCGTGGCACGGAGAGAGGCCTCCGTGTTGGCCTCCGTGCCACGTTGAGGCTAATTTACCGGACCCTGAAATTCCAGTGAAGCTCCGCGTCCATGCCGTGTCACGGAGGCAGTGCTCCGCGTTGGACTCCGTGACACGTTGCTTGTTATTCCGGGAAAAATTTCCCACTAGTATAAATAGCACACTTAGGTTTATTTTAAGTTTTTGAGTTTTGAGACTGAGTTCAGAAGTGGACAGCAAGGACGTGGGTTAGGAGCAGTTGAGGAACGAAAAAGCTAAGGGATTTCTTCTCTTCTTTTCTTCTTTCTATCAATTGTACGTATGATTTACACTCATTTTAGGATGATCAATCCACAAATGAGTGGCTAATTCTCTTCCTTGCTGAGGTTTTGAACATGTGTAATGAATTTTGATTAAAATTGATATGGTTTTCTTCTTCTTCTTTCATGTTGTTCTATTAATTCTTGTTCTTACTGCATTAGTGATTGGCCAATATTAATGTACATCTAAAAAGTCCAATTTCACTCGAGAGAGCAAGAAATTGGAAAGTTGTGAATTAATAGGGTATTGTTCTTAACTTGATTTGGGAAAATTGGGTTTTGATGTGCTTTCCTGATAGAAATATACTTGAAAGCCGTATTAGTCAATTTAGGAACCGGAATTGTAGTGCTAGGTCATAAATTGCATTTGATCACAGAAATGTAGACGGATGGTTTATGATTCTAAAGTGAAATTAAATACA
The DNA here is from genome assembly GCA_035772735.1 of Datura wrightii. Classification (NCBI taxonomy): domain Eukaryota; kingdom Viridiplantae; phylum Streptophyta; class Magnoliopsida; order Solanales; family Solanaceae; genus Datura; species Datura wrightii. Next base: position 23,139,865 of record JASDFA010000004.1, on the reverse strand, counting down.
AGAGTTTTAATTTCTAGGCTAATGTTCTTGGCTAGCAACATGAAGAAGAGATTAACCAAATTATCATGATTATCAAGTTCATTACTTGTTCTTAACCTTGGCATGTTCATATCCATTGTCTAAATTCACAAGTAAATAGTTGTTATTAATTGTAGTATATATAGTTTAGAAACAAAAACTCAAGTAACTGTTGGTTACATTATTGTTAGCATAATTAGAAGTGAAATAGGAATATAGTAAACTAGGCAACTTTACATATCTTGAGCCTCCTTGGATCGATACTTGGCTACTTAGCCACTTTATTACTTGTTTGACCACGTGCACTTGCGTGTCGGTTTATAATATATAATACCATTCGGAATAGCACCGAGCAAGTTTTTGGCGCTGTTGCCGGGGAGGCTAGGCAATTTGTGAAATTGTGTTTAGTGTAAATTTACTGTATTTTTATTTTTATTTTCTTAAGTGTTAACAACTTGGTCTTAGCCTATATTTTGCAGAGTTTGTTTCTGTGAACACTGGCAAGGGACAAAGAGCTGGTGGAATCTTACTTAGAGCCTGAACGTGAATTTCATAGTCAACGTAGAGAAGCTCTATGAAAGAAGCTGCAGTTGCTTAAACAGTCTATGATGGAGCAACAAAATCCACCAGTTGTGAGGGCAGTTTTAGTGCCCGATGAAGCAGCAGCAAGGCCGGTTCGCGAGGTGGCAATCCCACACGCTAATAATGTACATTCTAGCATCCGCAAACCAGAGTCGGGAGGGAGGTTTGAATTAAAGCAGAATATGGTGCAACTCTTGCACACAAGCGGGCAATTTACCGGTCTCCCTCATGAAGATCCACAACAACATCTCCAAAACTTTTTGGAGATAAGTGACACTTATATACCCGCTGGAGTGTCACCTGATTATGTTCGGCTCACCTTATTTCCATTTTCCTTACTTGGTGAAGCCAAGAGGTGGTTAAAAGCTGAACCACCCAATTCTATATCAACGTGGGATGATCTTGCACGGAAGTTTTTGATCAGATTTTTCCCTTCTGGTAAAACAGCCAGACTTAGGAGTCAAATCCTAAGTTTTAAACAGAGGGAAGGAGAAAGTCTATATCAAGCCTGGGAAAGATTTAAATCCATGTTGCGGGACTGTCCTCATCATCATCAGTCCAATGAGGTGTTGGTACACACATTTATTGAGGGTTTGGAACCCTACACTAAAATTCTGTTAGATTCAGCAGCTGGAGGGCAAGCGCTGGAAAAGACTTACGAGGAGCTGTACACTTTGCTCAACCGAATTTCACAAGGCAATCCAGAATAGAATGCAGATTCTTCAAGAGGTGGAGCAAGGAAAGCAGCGGGAGTGCTTGAAGTGGATGGGTTTACAGCTATCGCTGCACAGATAGCTGCTTTGCAAAATCAGTTAAACAACCACTTCAGCAATATGAATTTGAATCAGCCTTTAGCTTCAGTCAATGCAGTTCAACAGATGTGGTGTGAAGTGTGTGGTAGTAGTGAGCATTCAGTTGAATGCTGTGGTGCAAATCCTGATTCTGTTAACTTTGTGGGCAATGCACAGAGAAATCAGCAGCAGTTTGGTAGTGGCTACAACTCAAATTGGAGGAACCATCCGAATTTTTCGTGGGGTAGCAACAAGCAACAAGGCCAAAGCTCAGGGCAGGGTATGCACAGAAACCAAAGAGGGTAACAAAATTATCAAGCTCAATTCAGAAATCACAATGCCCCTCCTCCACCACCATCACCTACCATTGAGGAGATGTTCAAAACCATGATCGCTAATCAGGCACAATTGCAGGCTGACTATGTCAAATTGGCAGCCGAAGTGGAGAACAATCAGTTGGCGACCAAGGCTCTTGAATATCCGTTTGGGCAATTTGCTAGTGCCCAAAATACTAGACCCAGAGGAGGACTACCTAGCGACACGGATCCTAATCCGAAGCAGGTAAATGCAGTGACCACGAGGAGTGGTTTACAGTTGAAGGAGGTGGAACCGGAAAGACCGCCTCAAAAGGCAGGAGAAGCAGATGTTGAGGGAGAGCAAATCTCGGATAAGGGGAAGACTAAAGAAGCTGAACCAGAAAGGCCTCCACCCCCGTTCCCTCAACGACTTAAGAAACACAAGGAGGAGTCGTGTTTCCAGAAATTCATGGAGGTACTTAAACAGGTACATGTTAACTTACCTCTTGTTGATGTCTTGCAGGGAGTGCCAAAATATGCGAAATATATTAAAGACATCGTGGCTAACAAAAGTCGTTTGACTGAGTATGCCACGATAGCTTTAACGGAGGAATGCACTTCCCGTATTCAGAATAGGTTGCCCACAAAACTGAAAGACCCTGGAAGTTTTACTATCCAGCTTACTATTGGGCAAAGAATCCAAGCTCGTGGATTATGCGACTTGGGGGCAAGCATAAATCTGATGCCATCTTCGGTATTCAGAAAGTTAGGTCTAGGGAGCCCTAGACCTACAACGGTAATCTTGCAGCTAGCAGACAGGTCTTTAGCTAAGCCGGATGGCATTGTTGAGGATGTGTTAGTGCAAGTAGGCTCCCTCATTTTTCCGATCGATTTCGTTGTTCTGGATTTTGAACCAGATGCTGAAGTCCCATTTATTTTGGGACGACCCTTTTTGGAAACCGGAAAAGCATTAATTGATGTAGCTGCGGGTCAACTCACGATGCGAGCACATGACAAGGTCGAAGTGTTCGATGTGTACAAGGTACCTAAGCTCCCGACTGTTTATAAGGAACTCTCGGTGATCAATGTGATTGATCATGGGAATGCTAATGGAATGAGTGATTCCCGAGAGTTACTAGGTAGGCCACCGGATAAGGTTGAGAACTACTGGGGGGATGACCATGATAGGGACAAATCGTCCATCACCCTAGTAGACAAGTGAGCTTAAAGGACGTCGAGCTGCGACGGTATACCAGGCGCTGCACGGGAGGCAACTCGTGAGAAAAATATTTTATTTTTTTTTCTTTTACACAGTGTAGTTAGTTTTTATCTTTATTTTTGTTTTTATTTGTTTATTTCCAATTTTTATTTTTCTTTTTCTTTTCTTGATTAGGTTTAGATTTTCATTTTAGTTAGTATTTTTTTATTTGAGTTAGGGAAATCTATTAATTTAACCAATTTTTGTTTAGTGAGGTGATTTTCAGGTATAACGGAGGAAATATACATGGAATCGAGAAAATGAGGCAAGGTATGAAAAATCAAATTAATTGAAGAAACAGTGCACTGGCGCGTTGGCGCCGTGTCACGGAGGCAGTGCTCCGCGTTGGCCTCCGTGACACGTTGAAGGCAAAATCCGGATTTTTCAAAAATCCAGTAAGCCAACGCGTTGGCTCCGTCTCACGGAGGAGGGGCTCCGCGTTACCCTCCGTGACACGTTGCCCCTTATTCAGTGCCGGGTCACACCGGGTTGCCGGGTGACCCGCGTGTTTTCTTTAAATAAACCCCCGATTTTGCCCAATTTTTCCCCATTTCCCTCTTCCCTCCGCGACCAAACACCCATTTCCCCCTCCCCAAGCACCGTGCCACGTTCCTAGGCAAGGAATACGTCAAGTTTCTTCGGTTTCTCAATTCAAAGGTATGTTTTCATCATCTATCTCAATTTTTTTGGCGATTTTTGTCAAATTTGGGCATGTGAGGTGAGATACATCACCCTAGGTAGAAATTAAACATGAATGTTGGATTATTTGTGATTGATATACGTTTTGATTGTTGTATTTAGCGTTTGAACTTATCGATTGCGTAAATAATTCGAATTGGCTTATAGAATTGTATTCTAGGGCATGAGTTGTTGAATTTAACTTGAGCGACTTGATAAGTCGGCAAATTAGATGCCGGGGGGTGTTTGTTATTTGAGAGAAGTCGTGGTAAATATTGTGTAAATGTTAAAAGACGATAAATTCTCGAATTTTTGTGGGAAAATGCAAAAAGTGTGTAAATTGGTTAGATTGTTTGGATTAGATTGTATATAGAATGTTTTTATCGTTGTTTTTATTTTGTTGTTGTTTTTGTTGCGAAGTGCGATGTGTGAATTGTTAGCGATAGTAGGATTGGGATTAGCTGTATGAAGTCTGAGTAGTACGCTAACCGTTATGCTGTCAAAATTTATGTTGTGAACGCACTAAGCATGAAGTGTATAGTGTTGTCTGTGGTGAAATTAGAGTTATTCTTGCCGTAATTTTGTAGAAGTAGCTAAGGCATAAGTGTGGGGTAAATGTTGTGTAACCCGACCTTAGCCGAAGTCAACAAGTTTTTAGCTTAACTTTGTGCTTGTTTGTGTAAATTGACAGGTACAATGGCGAGCAGACAAGATAAAGGCAAGGGTGCTTCTACCTCAGGCACAGGTAGGAAAAGGATGAGACTGGGCACCGCAGTCCCAGCTGCACCCGCTGTTCCGCGCAGCCAACGCCCCCAATACGGAACAAGATGGGTAACCGATGAAGGGAAGAAATGGTATGCTAAGCATAAAGAAAACAAGTACTTCCCGGAGGAACATATTGCAAGGGAACCACTTGCACAGGAGTTCCCTCGCATCGTACAGAGAATCGAGGCAGCTGGGCTCAGCTTTATTTTTCAGGAGCCCAAGGAGTGCAACCTTCACTTGGTCCGGGAATTTTATGCAAACTAGAACCCGGCCATCAGAAGCCACACAGTGAAAATCAGAGGGCAGATTGTCACTCTGGAACCCCAGCAGCTGAATGCCATCGTTGGAGTGCGGGACACAGACGCCCACGTTCTCCGCCAGCTAAACATCACCCCACCGTATGCCGACATCAGACGTACGTTGTGTGGGGCTCGATCCACAGCCCGATGGATTAGACACAAGGAGAGGGGTTACCACCAGACTCTGCCTTATTCGCAGATGAACAGGGAGGCCAGAATATGGCTGAAGATTGTGTGTTCGTGTTTGATCCTGGGAGTTCATATGACGGACGTGACCCGGGACCGTGTTTGCTTGGTGTACGCCCTTATGAAAGGGCTTGAGATTAATGTGGGGGCGGTAATAATATCCACCATGAAGAGAGCTAGACTGCACCAGGGCCACAGATACGGGTTTGGCGGACTCATCACCACCTTCCTCCGAGGCCTCGACATTGAGGAAGAAGCCTTGGACTATATTCCGCAGTTGGAGCGGAGGGCCCTCGATGTGACAAAGACTAAGGCCCGCGACACTACACACGGACCTGTACTGACTTTGGGCGAGTGACATGCTCGGGATGATCGGTACATGGCCCGTATGTTTGGCATGCAGATGCTTCAGCTACGAATTGGTGGGAGACCAGCCACCGAGGAAGAATTATGGCAGCTGGAGCTGGACTACCCCTTTGGCGAGAACGCCAGAGCCTTATGTCGGGTAGCGCCAGCCTTTATGGAGCCGACAGATGACGATGTCCCTACTGATGAGGAGACACGTCGTGAGGACTCTGATATGGAGTCCGATGACGACGATGGAGCTGATTCAGACATGGGCGACGAGGCCGCAGCACCGGATGAAGAAGTCGAATATTTCGACTGAGCAGGGAGTTCCACCACGCAAAATTTTGTGCTTTGTATTTTTGTGAACACTGGGGATAGTGTTTGATTTAAGTGTGGGGTGGGGAGTAGTTAGGTGCTGGGACTTGGGCTCTAATTTGCTGTATGTTTTTCCTTGGTTTGTATAATATTTGTGCTTTCCCTGTTGTGAACTGATTTGTGATGTATCTGTATATATTTGTTTTGTGGCTGATGATGTGTGTTTTTGAAAGTTATGGTTGCTAGTGTAAATATTTTGTAAATTTTGTAAATATTTTTTTTTCTATCGACATGATCGATATTTTTCAAAATTTTTGCGAAAATATTTTGCACTTGTAAATATTTTGTTTCTATCGAAATGATCGATGTGTTGCAAAATTTTTTTCGATTTTTATTTTTTTGTGTTTCTCGGAGTTTGTTTTCGGTTCTTTTATCGAGAATAGTCCCATTGAACCGATGTCATTGTTAGTGACCGTTCCCTATGATGGATGGATGACGACCGTCTTAAGGGAAATATAGTCGGTAGGAGTAGGATTTTTATTTGTTTTTAGTTTTTCTTTGGTGGATTGCATCAATGAACTGTAGTTGCTTATGGTTGCTAAAATTTCGTTGCGTGTTGTAACTGATGTTCAAAATGTGAAAATGATTCGTTTGAAAGCATGCAATTCGGTAAATATGTTGAGTTACCTAGGCTATAGAATTTGGTTCAGTATGATTGAGGCTTAATCTTGAATTCATGTGATTGGCTAATTAGAGAGTCTGTGAATGCATCTTGATTCGAGCATGTGCATGAAGTGTGAAGTGAGGTATTGCTATTCCATGTCATTGTGAATTGTCTAGAACTTTCCTGGTGTGTATACAAAACGAAATGAAGGAGGTGTAGTGTTGGAAAGGATGTAGGCATTTCTTTGTTTTAACCGATAGTTTCCATTTTTTTTCTTGTCAAATTCTACCTTTTTATATGTTGTATACCCTAGTCAGCCCGTTGAGCCTTGAGCCGATTTCTTTCTTTTGTCCAAAAATTGTATGAACTAAGCTTTATTCCTTCTTTTCATTAGCCTTAAAGTTTATAAGAAGCTCTTAAGCGCTTACAAAGAAAAGAAAATGTTTCCCAAAGTGTTAAAGAGTGAAAAGAAAAAGAAAAGCAAAGTGAGGAAAGAAAAGATGGTGTTGAAGAGGCACTTGTTGTAATTAATTGATAGTGAGGGTACTTGAAAACCCTTTGTTTTGTGTCAAGTGTGTCTGATGAAATGGGCTGTATGAAAGTAAACCAGCATGAATGGGAGAAAAAGAGAAAAGAGAGGAACAATGTCCATGAGTCGATGGGAATGAGTTGAAAAGGCGCTTAAGGATGCTAGCGACTATTATTGGCTAATCCAATATATATATACTAGATCCATAGCCCCGTTACAACCCATTAAAGTCCTATGTGATCCTATATTGCATTTCTTTATATTAGTGGAGTAATACACTAAGGGCAAGCTTATGGGTCATGACATGAGGCATGTGAATTCTTTTTGGAGAGTGAGTGAAATTAATTTTTATATGCCCCTACTTGCATGTTTGTGTGCTGCATGAACATAAAGGGGAAGTTTCTCTCGAGTTGTGAGGGCACACGCTTGATGAAAGATTGATTTTCGTGTCGGATTTCTTGATTAGCTGATTTGCATGAGTTTGCCGATATCAAGAATCAATTCTTAAAGTCTAGGAAGCCTTGATGTATTAAAGGTCATTGTATTGTACGACCAAGCATGTTTTCTTGATGATTTGAAAAAATTGAATAATTGGTATGACCATAGCGTAAATTGTTGCACCATAGTGACGAAGGTTGGGATGTAATTTTCATGATTTGTGTATATGTTGTTCGAGGACGAACAAGGATTTAAGTGTGGGGTAAGTGATCTTGGGCAGATTTATATGCCCAAGTGATACTCAAACGTATCAGTTTTACCTTGTTTGTTGTGCAATGTGTATATAATATCATGTAATTAGTAATAAAATGCAAATTTATACTAACCAACATGATTAGCATTTGTTTTGCAGGTAAATGTGATTTTTAGGAGCTAAAATGCATGTTGGAACTATGTCGGAGTTGGACTTGGATGCGAGCGTGGAAAAGACCTTGGAATGCACATTTTATAGGGGCTCCGCGATGGAGCCGTGCCACGCTACCATCGCGGTAGCACACTGCCTGAACAGGAATTAAAATGGCAAATTCCAGTGTGCCTTCGCGTCAGCTCCGTGGCACGGAGAGAGGCCTCCGCGTTGGCCTCCGTGCCACGTTGAGGCTAATTTACCGGACCCTGAAATTCCAGTGAAGGTCCGCGTCCATGCCATGTCACGGAGGCAGTGCTCCGCGTTGGCCTCCGTGACACGTTGCTTGTTATTCCGGGAAACATTTCCCACTAGTATAAATAGCACACTTAGGTTTATTTTAAGTTTTTGAGTTTTGAGACTGAGTTCAGAAGTGGAGAGCAAGGACGTGGGTTAGGAGCAGTTGAGGAACGAAAAAGCTAAGGGATTTCTTCTCTTCTTTTCTTCTTTCTATCAATTGTACGTACGATTTACACTCATTTTAGGATGATCAATCCACAAATGAGTGGCTAATTCTCTCTTCCTTGCTGAGGTTTTGAACATGTGTAATGAATTTTGATTAAAATTGATATGGTTTTCTTCTTCTTCTTTCATGTTGTTCTATTAATTCTTGTTCTTACTGCATTAGTGATTGGCCAACATTAATGTACATCTAAAAAGTCCAATTTCACTCGAGAGAGCAAGAAATTGGAAAGTTGTGAATTAATAGGGTATTGTTCTTAACTTGATTTGGGAAAATTGGGTTTTGATGTGCTTTCCTGATAGAAATATACTTGAAAGCCGTATTAGTCAATTTAGGAACCGGAATTGTAGTGCTAGGTCATAAATTGCATTTGATCACAGAAATGTAGACGGATGGTTTATGATTCTAAAGTGAAATTAAATACGAGAGTTTTAATTTCTAGGCTAATGTTCTTGGCTAGCAACATGAAGAAGAGATTAACCAAATTATCATGATTATCAAGTTCATTACTTGTTCTTAACCTTGGCATGTTCATATCCATTGTCTAAATTCACAAGTAAATAGTTGTTATTAATTGTAGTATATATAGTTTAGAAACAAAAACTCAAGTAACTGTTGGTTACATTGTTGTTAGCATAATTAGAAGTGAAATAGGAATATAGTAAACTAGGCAACTTTACATATCTTGAGCCTCCTTGGATCGATACTTGGCTACTTAGCCACTTTATTACTTGTTTGACCACGTGCACTTGCGTGCCGGTTTATAATATATAATACCAATCGGAATAGCACCGAGCAATCACCTTTAAATTTCCCTAACTTTTGCATGCATGAGAATGAATAGGTTAGGAGGGCTTAAACTATCTTAATACACTCAGAAAATAACTTAAAACGACGTAGTTTAATAACTTAAAGTGTAGGAATGAAAAAAATACCCTTAATGAAAAACCTTGAAAAATCTGCACTGGGTGAACCAACGGGCGTACCAACGAGTCGTTGGAGGATACCACGACTCGTGGTATCCATCCGTCATCTGCACTGCCAAATCCCTGCTCATATTCAACCCACGACTTTACAAGATGAGTCATCCTTTCATCCAACGGGTCTTCACATCGTTCGTTGCTTTCCCCCTTCAGATCCTGCACTGTCCTTCCAACAAACCTCACCACGACTCCTTACTTCATCCAACGAGTCGTGGTTGCCTTCCGTTAGGTCCACAGGAAAATATTGGCATCCCATACCACGACTCATGATCACAACTCGTTACATCTCACTATGGGTCGTGGGATGACCCGTTATATCCCCTAATGCTGAAGTCCAGTACCTACCACGGTTATAAACGATGACTCGTTGTTCCTAATAACGAGTCATTACATCAATCATTATTTCCACTGTCACCAAGCCTGATCCTTCCCACCACTATTTCCCACGGTTCATTGGTTGGACCAATGATCCATTAGGTCGTCCGTCCTGCAACATTTTTCCCAGTTTTCAGCCAACTTCCATTTTTGATCCTGGGTCTAATCTTAGGCACTTTCCGGGTATTACAATATCACTCCCTTTGGAACATTCATCCTCAAATGTTGGAAACAAGTAGAAAACATAGACATGCAATTATTACACTCAAATACTGATGATTTAAACCGAAACTGACGGAATAGCTATCTCCAATTCAAACCATATGGCTAAACTGATTTCATGATTCGCATACACATTCATATACATAAAAGAAATTTGATCACATGAATTGAACATGAAACTAAATAGAGTTTTAGGTAAAACTGATACCTCACATTTGAACTGATCCGGTAGAGAATAAATATGGGTATCTGCCATCATATCTGCTTCGGCTTCCGACGTAGCTCCTTCAACATGCTGATTTCTCCATAACACTTTAACTAAAGCTACTTCCTTGTTCCCTAGCCTCCGAACCTGACAATCCAATATTTCCATCGGAACCTCCTCATAGCTAAGGCTATCTTTCACACCAACATTGTCCACCGGGAAAACTAGAGCTGGATCACCCAAACACTTCTTCAAAAGCAATACATGAAACATAGGATGCACGGAGGATAATTCTGAGGGCAACTCCAATTCATACGCCACCTTGCCAACTCTTCTCACAATCCGCTAGGGGCCAATATAGCGGGGACTAAGTTTCTATTTCTTTCTAAACCGCATCACTCCCTTCACGGGAGATATAAATGATGAGTTGCTGGAACAAGCCCCCAACTAACTCTAAAGTTTACAGAATGAAAAATGACTAAAAAATAAGTATCGTCCTCGAAAGATAAGGACTCACCAATGGAGCTGCTGATATCACTAGAAGAAATTGACTAACGATGCTGAGGCTGAGAACCTGCGCCTGTATGATGATACGTGATATACCCCGTACAATTCCAAACACCTAGATGGCCTATTCGCGTGTTGGTTAAGAGTATTTGAAAGTTATACATGCTAGAAAAAGGCCCGGGAAAAGACCGGACGAGAAACCTGTTGAACCATCATGGAAGGAGCCGGGGCAGAGCCCCTCTGCGATGGCAACGTGTCACGGAGGTGGAGCCCCCGCGTTGGCTCTGTGACACGTTGGCCCTTTCCAGGACCAACTATATAAGCCCTCCACTTCGGTTTTAAATGATATAATTCTTGTAATTTCCAGCGAAAATAGAGAGAAAATCAGAGAGGAAGAGGAACAAAGGTTTCTTGATAATTTCCGCCTGATTACGCCGTCAAACGCGGTCCAAACTTAAATTAACTCCAGATACCGAGGTATTTAGCAGTAAGGAGCATTCCTACGGATTTAGTTTCACGAAATTCGGCCGGCGAATCGTCGTGCTACCGAACTAAGGTAAGTGGAATTGCTCAGAATTAGGGTTAATATACTCCTAGCCTTAAAGTGAATATTCCATCCTTCTGGACTTTCGAGAAATAGCGAGGTTTTGACCGTCTTTCGATAAGCCAAAGTTCAAGCTATAAATATATCAAAAGTAACGTTTTCTTTCAGAATATTGGTGTATTTAGTTCTAATTGACATGTATATAAATGTAGTTGGGAGAAACAGCAGAAGTACTGACGGAAATCCCATCGGTCAATCGGGTACTCAGAAACCAGGTATGTAAAGCTATTCTTTCGGCAAGCCATGAAGTACAGTCTAGAAAATAAATAGAATAAAGGCTATTAACAAATATCCAGCATACAGGAACGATTTTAGTATAATTTCCAGCAAGCATGCTAGTATATCATTACATATCATGCAATAGTCAGAATAACGGATAGTCAGATGATTTTAGATAGTAATGTGGTATCAGCTAGTAACTCAGCATGTTCTTACGTAATACCCAGAATGGAAGTTGTGAAATTAGTATAATGAATTAACAAGATTACAAATAGTATGTATTACATTTGTTGAGACTGTATCCAGTAATAGATGGCACATTTTATATCATTGAGCTATATCCACTTATAGTTGGCATGTTCTACGATATTGAGTTATATCCAGATGTAATCAGATCAATAATCAGATAAACAGATAAAGGACAGGTAGCAGTTAGCCAGCAATCAGAAACAGTGTAAAACAGAATATAACATCAGTTGTTTAGTACGGACTGACCTTGAAATAAATGAAGAGAATATGATTAGTATTTTTCATTTGAGCATGCTTGCTGTGTATGTGTTTTGCATGTTTAGACTTGTTATGGCATGTAGGCACCCTTTAGCATCCCCATCGCCCCTGGGTTATAGCTGTGTCGATACCAGATTCAGATACCGCCACCAGCTAGGCGATGCCGTCCTCCTAGAGGACGATGATGGCCGACCACCATGATAATACGGTCCAGATTACCCTACTTGCAGGGGCAGTTCAGTTCACTCTGCGCAGAGCCAGATTACCCTATTTACAGGGGCAGATTACTCTGTGTGCGCTTGTGGCCGGGGGAAGTTTCAGATACAGATTTTTTATAAAATTACCGTATTGTGTGTTTACACCTAGGGGTAGTTTCAGTCACAGATACAACAGCAGATTACCCCGTTGAGCGCTTGCGCCCAGAGGCAGGAGTCTTCGGACTCAGACACAATTCATTGTCAGAGGCCAAGGCCTGAGCTACGTATCCAAGGGGGCCGGTAGGAGGAGATCATAATTATCAGATGAGTGGAGATACTTATTTTTGGTTGGTTTAGACCTGGGTAGGGGTAAATAGATTGTTTGTTGGTTGGCACCTTCCGACTTATGGGGGTCGGTCAGGTATTGTGTGTATTTATATGTATATTTATATGTGCTACTAGATACTATAGGACGACACGTCGTCAGGTATGCTCATTTTAGTTACAGAATAAGTAAACTCTCCCCAGTTATCCTCAGCCAGGTAGACTCAGCTACTTCCTGCTTATATGTCATGTTATTGTTGCTATCCATTTCAGTTGTATATTTCAGTTTGCTTTACATGCTCAGTACCTGTGGTACTGACGCCCATGGGGGCGCTGCATTGCTTGCCTGCAGGTACACACAGGCGAGGAGTCGATCCCTCATGATACAGTCAGCATAGTTGTCAGCTCCTATCCTCCGAAGCTAGACAATTGGAGGTTGCTCCTATTTATTTTTTTTTATTACAGTTTGGGTAGGTCGGGGCCCTGTCCCGACCATTCTATTATTACTCCCTAGAGGCTTGCAGTATGATGTTTCTTGTGGTGGTGGAGCCGGTCGTATGGGGCCGTGCTTGTATATATGTGTTTAGCTATTTAGCATTGTTGATTATGGTGGCCGTGTAGGGCCATAGTCTGATAGTAGTGGTGACCTTGCCGGTCACGTAGTTATTCAATATTCTATTGCTAAGTTACAGATAACTAGGCAGCATGGTGGCCTTGTCGGCCCGCATAGGTTCCCCTATATGAGATGATTCTGGTTAGCTGATGATACAGTACAGGTGGCTATAGGCCCAGTAGGCCGTAGGCTGTATTTACAGCCGTTATATAGCCGGTTCGTTTCTTGAAATAGAGCCATAGTCAGCCAAAGCACCAGATGTGCTCAGGCTGGACCGTTTAGCAGCCCAGAGTCTAGCAGGCACTAGGTGCCCGTCATAACCCCCAAGGTGGGGTGTGACAAACATGGTATCAGAGCCAGGTTCGTGTCTCCGGGAGTCTGCAAGCCGTGCTAAGTAGAGTCTTGTCTATGGATGTGTTGTGCACCACATACTATAGGCAGGAGGCTGCGAGGCATAATAGGATGGTTACCCTTCTTTCATACTAGTCGTGCCATAGCACAGTACAATATAGGGTTGATTCTTTTGAAACTTACCACCCTCTTTGTCTACAGATACTATGACAGATCAGCGACACCATGCTACGGGCAGGAGATTAGGTACAGCGGCAGGCGAAGGCATTAGCAGGATGCCTCACTTACAGCCAAATTCAGCCCGGTCTGAGGGTAATACAAAGGTGTCATCTCGACCCTCCCAGCAGTCTCCGCCTCGCCAGACACCATTTGAGGCAGCACCGCCTCCCACAGCTCCTGCACCCACTTCATCTGATCAAGAGCTACGTAGTGTGGTGGTTATTGACCCAGATGCTAGCTACTCAGCTGTTAGCCAGTACTACCTGCAGCAGCAGAATCCCTAGGTGGGCCAGGTAGTTCCAGGGTTAGAGAATTTTTGGCATTGGGACCCCCTCAGTTTACAGGGTCAGATTCAGCGGAGGACCCTCACAACTTTCTAGACCAGATGCAGAGAATCTTTAGAGTCATGCACGTAACCCCAGCAGAATCAGTGGAATTAGCAGTGTTCCGGTTGAGGGATATTGCTGTTTTGTGGTACGAAAGTTAGGAGAGATCTCGGGGGAGAGATGAAGCCCCTCCTACTTGGTCCAGCTTCTCAGAGGCCTTCCTGGACCACTACTTACCCCGGGAGGTCAGATAGGCCCGGATGGACCAGTTTTTACACTTAGAGTAGGGGGCCAGGAGCGTCCGTGAGTACTCTTTACAGTTCGACTCCTTAGCCCGCTATGCTCCAGCATTTGTGGACACCATGTCGTCCAGAGTCCATCGCTTTATTATGGGCCTGAATTCAGATTACATAGAGATGTGCATGACGGCTACTTTGAGAGAGGACATGGACATAGCCAGGGTACAGGCCTTAGCAATTGAGGGCCTGAGACAACGGCAGCGGGGCGACAGGCAGGCGACTTTAGAGCAGCGCCGTAGAAACAGACCCGCTGAGATTCAGGGGGAAACCCCTAGGGGGCCGAGACCACAGTTTTCAGATAGGCCGCCCAGACCTGTACCTCCGGTACAGCAGTAGAGAGGCAGATTTGTTCGCCGGAGTCAGTCAGAGTCCGGTAGCAGTTCACGGACAGTAGCATCACCTCAGTAGCGGAGGGCAGAACAGAATAGATTTGCACCTACCCCTTGTCCTATATGCCACCGACCCCATCCTGGAGCCTGCAGGCAAGGCTTCTCAGGGTGCTATTACTGCGGACAGGAAGGGCATCTAATGAGGGATTGTCCGGCCAGAGGATAGGGTAGCTGGGATAGTCTGGATAGGGCATCAGCGGGGCCACGAGCTCCAGCCGCCTCAGCAGGGCGCAGACCCTCAGGTTCAGCAAATAGGGGCCGAGGTAGATCAGGAGCCTCTGGCTTAGGTGCAGGCCCCAGTCGTACCTATGCATTACCAGGAAGGCAGGATTCAGAGGCATCTCCCGACGTGGTTATGGGTATATTGATTATCTGCTCATACCCTGTTTATGTATTGATTGATCCAGGGTCTACCTTGTCATATATTACACCATTTGTGGCCCGGAAGTTGGGTATCGAATCAGAATTGCTTCACTAGCCTTTTTCAGTGCTTACACTGGTCGGTGACTCGATTACAGCTAAAAGAGTTTATCGAGGGTGTATGGTAGAGGTTGCTGATCTCCAGACCACCGTAGACTTGATAGAACTTGAGATGGTCGACTTCGATGCCATTATGGGTATGGACTGGCTAGTGCCATGCTATGCCAACTTAGAATGCTGGACCAAGACGGTCTGATTTCACTTTTTGTGGGAAGCAGTGCGAGAGTGGAAAGGGAGCACAGCTACGCCAAAAGGTAGGTTTATTTCCTACCTTCAAGTGAGAAAATTAATAGCAAAGGGATGTATTTATCACCTAGTTAGAGTCTAGGACGTTCGGGTGGAACCTCCGACTCTTCAGTCCGTTCCAGTGGTCAATGAATTCCCTGACGTATTTCCAGATGAGTTGCCTGGTATCCCTCCCGAAAGGGAGATAGATTTTGCAATTGACTTGTTGCCAGGGACTCAACCTATATACATTCCCCCGTATCGCATGGCACCAACTGACCTTAGAGAGTTGAAAGAGAAGTTAAAAGATTTGCTTGACAAAGGCTTTATCAGGCCTAGTACTTCCCCGCGGGGTGCACCAGTTTTGTTTGTAAGAAAGAAAGATGGCTCACTCCGTATGTGCATAGACTACCGGCAGCTGAATAAGGTAACGGTTAAAAACAAATACCCGCTCCCTAGAATAGATGATTTGTTCGACCAGTTGCAGGGGGCCAGATGTTTCTCTAAGATAGATCTGAGGTCCGGATACCACCAAGTCCGAGTTCGTGAGAGGGACATTCCAAAGACTGCTTTCAGGACCAGATATGGTCACTTTGAATTTCTAGTCATGTCTTTTGGGCTGACGAATGCTCCCGCAGTGTTTATGGACCTGATGAATAGCATATTTAGACTGTATTTGGATCTGTTCATGATAGTATTTATCGATGATATTCTAGTATATTCCCGTTCTGAGGCAGATCACCAGAACCATTTACGAACAGTACTCCAGATCCTTAGAGACCGTCAGTTGTACGCCAAGTTTTCTAAGTGTGAGTTCTGGCTGAACTCAGTTGCCTTTTTGGGACATATCATGTCGGATGCTGGTATACAGGTGGACACGCAGAAAATAGAGGCGGTCAAGACATGGCCTAGACCTACCACTCCGATCGAGGTTCGCAGTTTCCTGGGTTTAGCAGGGTATTACCGGAGATTTGTTGAAGGATTCTCCACTATAGCAGCACCTCTGACAAAGCTGACACAGAAAGCAGCGAAATTTCAGTGGACGGAGGCATGTGAGCAGAGTTTTCAAGAATTGAAAGACAGATTGACCTCCGCCCCAGTACTAGCATTGCCAGAGGGAACAGATGGGTATGCGGTGTATTGCGACGCTTTAGGCATTGGACTGGGTGGTGTGCTGATGCAGCATGGAAAGGTAATTGCTTATACTTCCAGACAGCTGAGGAAGCACAAAAAGAACTATCCGACCCATGACCTGGAACTAGCCGCAGTGATCCACGCTTTGAAAATAAGGCATTATCTGTATGGCGTTCATGTAGACATTTTTACAGATCATAAAAGTCTGCAGTACATTTTCACACAGAGGGAGTTAAATCTGTGGCAGAGTCATTGGTTAGAATTGCTGAAAGATTATGACGTCAATATTCTCTACCACCCAGGGAGAGCTAATGTAGCAGAGATGCCCCCAATCGTAAGTCAATGGGAAGTTTAGCGTATTTGCGACCCGAGAAGCGGGAGTTAGCCAAGGAAATTGATCAGCTAGCTGGTTTAGCCGTTCGAGTAGTAGAGACAGAAAATAACAGAGCGGTGATTCAGAACTCTGCTGTGTCATCGTTAGTTACAGAGGTAAAAGGACGGAAGTACGAGGACCCTGACTTAGTCCAGCTCAGAGATATAGTTCAGAAAGGTAAGGAACCAGACTTCCAAGTGACTGAGGATGAAGTGCTGCGTTATAAGGGCCGCCTATGTGTACCGAATGTTTCAGGGCTTCGCCAGCAAATCATGCATGAGGTACATTACGCTCGCTATTCCCTCCATACAGGAGCAACGAAAATGTACCACGACGTCAGAGACATCTATTGGTGGCCAGGTATGAAAGCTGAAATAGCTGAATTTGTATCTAGATGTCCTAACTGCCAGTAGGTGAAAGCAGAACACCAGAAACCGGGCCGTCTGACGCAGGATATAGCCGTGGCTTTGTGGAAATGGGAAGCGATAGATATGGATTTTGTAACAGGGTCAGACATAAGCACGATTCTATTTGGGTAATAGTTGACAGGCTAACAAAATAAGCTCATTTCCTGCCAGTGAAAGCTACCTTCTCGGCCAAGAATTATGCCGAATTATATATCAGAGAAATAGTTAGATTACATGGAGTGCCGGTATCTATGATTTCAGACAGAGGAGCACAATTTACAGCAAGATTCTGGCAGTCGTTCCAGAGAGGTCTGGGGACACAGATTAACTTAAGTACAGCCTTTCATCCTCAGATAGACGGGCAAGTAGAACGAACTATCCAGACGCTCAAAGATATCCTACGAGCGTGTGTACTAGATTTTGGGGTAGCTGGGATGAGCATCTGCCGTTGATTGAATTTGCCTATAACAACAGTTATCATTCAGCTATCCAGATGCGCCCTTTGAAGCATTATACGGGCGAAAATGTAGATCACCCGTTGGCTGGTTCGAAGTGGGGGAGACCGCACTAATTTGGCCGGATATTATTCGTCAGTCAAAAGAGGCGGTGAAGCTTATCAGGGAACGCCTACTGACTGCTCAGAGCCGCCAGAAGTCTTATGTAGATATGCGACGTAGAAATCTAGAATTTGCAGTGGGTGACTGGGTATATTTGAAAATGTCTCTAATGAAAGGGGTGATGAGGTTTGGCAAGAAAGGCAAGCTTAGCCCGAGGTTCATTGGGCCATATCAGATTCGGCGAAGGATATGATGAGTTGCATACGAATTGAACTTGCCTCCAGAGTTAGCGTTTTTTCACCCAGTATTCCATGTATCTATGTTGAGGATGTTCGTAGGGGACCCTTCCACAGTTGTTCCAATTCAAGATGTCCAGGTCATAGAAGAGTTAGCATATGAAGAGGTTCCAGTAGCCATCTTAGACAGACAGATTCGTAGATTGAGAACTAAAGATATTGCGTCTATCAAGGTATTGTGGCGTAACAGGAACCGAGAGGAGATGACTTGGGATGCGGAGGAAGATATGAAGACCAGATACCCTCATTTATTTCAAGCCTAGTCAGGCAATAGGTATGTTAGTATTGTTATCTTATGCAGTGCCTTATAGTATATATAAATGAGAAGCTCTATTTTAATCTGTCATTTAAATACTATAGTAGTATGTGGAGTACCTGTATGGGACTTTTCTGCATTACAGGATTTTGGGATAGTCCATATTACAGGGGAAACTCTGCCGAAATTTTTCTAGAAACAAGTTGAGTAAGTTGAGAAGTCCTCTAGATAGCAGTTTAAATTTGAGGATGAATATTCTTAAGGGGGGGGGGAGAATGTTATACCCCGTACAATTCCCAACACCTAGATGGCCTATTCGCGTCTGGTTAAGAGTATTTGAAAGTTATACATGCTAGAAAAAGGCCCGGGAAAAGACCAGACGAGAAACCTGTTGAACCATCATGGAAGGAGCCGGGGCAGAGCCCCTCTGCGATGGCAACGTGTCACGGAGGTGGAGCCCCCGCGTTGGCTCCGTGACACGTTGGCCCTTTCCAGGACCAACTATATAAGCCCTCCACTTCGGTTTTAAATGATATAATTCTTATAATTTCCAGCGAAAACAGAGAGAAAATCAGAGAGTAAGAGGAACGAAGGTTTCTTGATAATTTCCGCCTGATTACGCCGTCAAAGGCGGTCCAAACTCAAATTAACTCCAGATACCGAGGTATTTAGCAACAAGGAGCATTCCTACGGATTTAGTTTCACGAAATTCGGCCGGCGAATCGTCGTGCTACCGAACTAAGGTAAGTGGAATTGCTCCAAATTAGTGTTAATATACTCCTAGCCTTAAAGTGAATATTCCTTCCTTTTGGACTTTCGAGAAATAGCGAGGTTTGGACCGTCTTTCGATAAGCCAAAGTTCAAGCTATAAATATATCAAAAGTAACGTTTTCTCTCAGAATATTGGTGTATTTAGTTCTAATTGACATGTATATGAATGTAGTTGGGAGAAACAGCAGAAGTACTGACGGAAATCCCATCGGTCAATCGGGTACTCAGAAACCAGGTATGTAAAGCTATTCTTTCGGCAAGCCATGAAGTACAGTCTAGAAAATAAATAGAATAAAGGCTATTAACAGATATCCAGCATACAGGAACGATTTTAGTATAATTTCCAGCAAGCATGCTAGTATATCATTACGTATCATGCAATAGTCAGAATAACAGATAGTCAGATGATTTTAGATAGTAATGTGGTATCAGCTAGTAACTCAGCATGTTCTTACGTAATACCCAGTTATAGTTGGCATGTTCTGTGATATTGAGTTATATCCAGATGTAATTAGATCAATAATCAGATAAACAGATAAAGGACAGGTAGCAGTTAGCCAGCAATCAGAAACAGTGTAAAACAGAATATAACACTAGTTGTTTAGTACGGACTGGCCTTGAAATAAAAGAAGAGAATATGATTAGTATTTTTCATTTGAGCATGCTTGCTGTGTATGTGTTTTGCATGTTGAGACTTGTTATGGCATGTGTTCAGTTTGTTATATGGGTATATAACTACACGCAAGTGCACGTGGTCGAACAAGTAGTAAAGTGGCTTAAGTAAGCCAAGTATCGATCCCACAGGGACTGGGATGAAGTGCAATCTGCTCAAGTGTACTATATTTTAATTCTAAAAATGCAGACAACAGTGTAACCAAGAGTTTGATATTTTGATTTATAATTTTTATGCTAAATCTAAAACAACTATCTAATGTGAGTCTGAACTCTGAATGAGAGCATGCTGAGGTTAAACGAACATGTAATGAAATTATTTATCATCATAATTTGGTTGATTTTTTCCTCCAGTTGCTAGCCAAGAACTATTGCCAAGAGCTTAAAACTCTCGTATTTAACCTCACTTAAGAATCATGAACCATCCACCTACATTTCTGTGATTAAATGCAATTCATGTTCTAGCCATACAATTCCAGTTCCTAAATTGACTAACACGACTTTCAGGTATATTTCTATCCTGAAAGCAAATCAAGACTCAATTTTCCCAAACCAAGTAAAGAACATATCCTATTAATTCACAACTTTCTAATTTCTTGCTCTTTCGAGTGAAACCGGACTTTTTAGATGTACATTAACGTAGGCCACACATTAATGCAGTAAGAACAAGAATTAATAGAACAACATGGAAGAAAAGATGAAAAACCAAAGACTCAATGATCAAATTTCATCACAATTGTTCATAACCTCAGTAAGGAGAGGAATTAGCCACTCATTTGTGGATTAAACATCTTAAAATGAGTGTTAATCATACAAGCAATTGAATTAAAGAAGAAAGAAAGAGAGAAAAAACCCTGATATTTTCGTCCCTCAACTGCCTGTAACCCACATCCTTGCTCCACCAAGTCAGAATAATGAAAAATGAACCTAAGTGTGCTATTTATAGTAGTGGAACTTTTTCCCGAAATAACAAGCAACGTGTCACGGAGTGCATCGTGGAGCCCTGCCTCTGTGACACGCTACGGACGCGGAAGCTCTCTGGAAATCACCCGAACTTGGCCCCGGCAGCACCTGCCGCATTGGCAGCATGTCACGCTGCTTGGGCAGCGCGTTGGCACCTCTTGGTCGCGCAGCCAACCTGTCGTGACACGTTGCCAACACGGAGGTGGGCTGTTGTGATCAGCCTGCCTGCTGTGGCACGTTGCCGACGCGCAGGTGGGCTGTTTTGTGCCTCCTCTTTGCCGACGTTCGCGTGTTAATTCCATTTTCAAGCCTCTACTTCACCAACTCATGGATTAGTTACTCAAAAGTCATCAAAACCTACAAAACAAAGGCTGATCATGTTGGTTAGCACATATCTTCACTTCATATAAAATTACATGAAAATGTATACAATAACTTAGATAAACAAGACTAATTTAAGTCATAAAGCGTATCTCGGGCATGCTATTTTTGCACGTGATCAGCATGTGGGCACCCTTTAGCATCCCCACCGCCCCTGGGTTATAGCTGTGTCGATACCAGATTCAGATACCGCCACCAGCTGGGCGATGCCGTCCGCCTAGAGGACGATGATGGCCGACCACCATGATAATACTATCCAGATTACCCTTCTTGCAGGGGCAGTTCAGTTCACTCTGCGCAGAGCCAGATTACCTTGTTTACAGGGGAAGATTACTCTGTGTGCGCTTCTGGTCGGGGGCAGTTTCAGATACAGATTTTTATAAAATTACCCTGTTGTGTGTTTACACCCAGGGGCAGTTTCAGTCACAGATACAACAACAGATTACCCTATTGAGTGCTTGCGCCCAGAGGCAGGAGTCTTCGGACTCAGACACAGTTCATTGTCAGAGGCCAAAGCCTGAGCTACGTACCCAAGGGGGCCAATAGGAGGAGCTCATAGTTATCAGATGAGTGGAGTGACTTATTTTTGGTTGGTTTAGACCCGGGTAGGGGTAAATAGATTATTTGTTGGTTGGCACCTTCCGACTTATGGGGTCGGTCAGGTATTGTGTGTATTTATATGTATATTTATATGTGCTACTAGATACTGAGAGATAATAGGATGACACGTCGTCAGGTACGCTCATTTTAGTTGCAGAATAAGTAAACTATCCCCAGTTATCCTCAGCCAGATAGACTCAGCTACTTCCTGCTTATATGTCATGTTATTGTTGCTATCCATTTCAGTTGTATATTTCAGTTTGCTTTAAATGCTCAGTACCTGTGGTACTGATGCCCGTGGGGGCGCTGCATTGCTTGCCCGCAGGTACACACAGGTGAGGAGTCGATCCCTCATGATCCAGTCAGCAGAGTTGTCAGCTCCTATCCTCCGGAGCTAGACAGTCAGAGCTTGCTCCTATTTCTTTTTTTGATTACAGTTTGGGTAGGTCGGGGCCCTATCCCGACCATTCTATTATTACTCCCTAGAGGCTTGCAGTCTGATGTTTCCTGTGGTGGTGGAGTCGGTCGTGTGGGGCCGTGCTTGTATATATGTGTTAAGCTGTTTAGCATTGTTGATTATGGTGGCCGTGTGGGGCCATAGTCTGATAGTAGTGGTGACCTTGCCGGTCACGTAGTTATTCAGTATTCTATTGCTAAGTTACAGATAACTAGGAAGCATGGTGGCCTTGTCGGCCCGCATAGGTTCCCCTATATGAGATGATTCTGGTTAGCTGATGATACAGTACAGGTGGCTATACGCCTAGTAGGCCGGAGGCTGTATTTACAGCCGTTATATAGCCGGTTCGTTTCTTGAAATAAAGCCACAGTCAGCTAAAGCACCAGATGTGCTCAGGATGGACCGTTTAGCAGCCCAGAGTCTAGCAGGCACTAGGTGCCCGTCATACCCCCCAAGGTGGGGTGTGACAATACGATACAACATAGAAGGTATGCATCAGTACTTGGAATGTACTGAGTAAGTGAGAGATAATATAAACATGAAGAAACAATCACTGAACTGAAATGACATGAAATGACCAACTGAAATACTGGAAACTGAACAGAGTATAAATGCCAGGGTATAAATGCATGAACTGGGTGATCACAAGTCTGGGAATATAAGGCCAGTAAAATAACCTATGGTGGCAACATAGTTTTGGGAACCTGGATGCGCTAGAACCCTAGTCCGCTCGATGCTAAGTCCTACTCCCGTTGGATTGTCCTAGTGTGACTACTAAGCTAATAGCTCGAAACTAGGGTCCAAGACTAAGTCAGGGATACTTATCTAGAAGTACCTTGAGAGTCTTATCGGACTGAATTCAGTAATTGGTGTTCTAAGACTGGCCAGAGCTACTTATCTGGATGCGTCATAACCATCTAAAGAACAAACTGAAACTGAAGCAAGTGGTTCTGAGACTGGTCAGAGCTACTTATATGGAAGAGTTGTAACCATCTAAAGAACCAACTAAAATCTGATAACTGATATCTGGAAGGTAGCACTAACACATAAAGAAAAGACTATAGTCAAACTGATCAGCTGACATTTTTTAAAATACTGAATAGGCTAGTATTCTGGCTGAAACTGGACTAGTATGAACTGATTAAGATAATCAACAGATAATATAGGAAATCCCAACACTGATAGAATCTAGCAATACGAATACCTAGTCAATTTTGCAAGACTTTAATTTACTGCATTTAAAAGCTAGGGCTAGAATACATTTTACAGGAACAAGCATCAACATAGTCACATAATAGTGGAGATATAACTACAATTAGAATGAATAATATTCCACATTATATAGACGAAATCTGGCTAAATATTCATTCACATTCGAAAACGCAGGGACTAGAACTGATAAGAGAAATTAGATGGATTTTGGGGAACAAAGGAAGGACAACTCCCTTGCTAAATTCTCATATACCTGGTGATGAAAACCCTTGAAAAGATCTGAGAAGAAAAGTTGAACCCTTACTTCTGCTCTAAGGTTTTTTTTCTGAGAAAATTCTACGGACTAACTTCTGAGGGAATGAGAAGATTGAAGTACATCGTCGATTACCCCTCTAAATTCCCTGAATATAACCCAAAACAACGTAGTTTAGGGATTAAAAAGACGGGAAATTACTAAAATATCCCTAGAGGAAAATATGGAAAAACTACCGACAGGGACCAACAGGTCACTCCACGAGTCATTGGTTAAGACCATAAATCATTAGGATAAGTCTTTGGTCCTTAGCTTGGATTGTTTGCTCATTGGAACTGGCAACGAGGGTGACCACGACTCTTTGGATGAACCAATGGGTCATTGGTTCATTTCGTTGTCACTGGTAGGAAAAATCTAGGAAGCCCAACAACGAGCAACACAACAACTCATTGGTAGACTCAAAGGGTCATTATATCGAGTCGTCACCTCCACTGGAAAAATTCTTAGGATCCCTAGACTTGTCACCAAGGGTGGACACAACGACTCATTGTGTGATACAACAGGTAGTTGTTGCCACTCGTTGTCACTAAAGGAGATACCTGGGAGCCCTAACTAACGATTGTATCATACGATGACTCATTGGTTAACTCGTGGGTTCCTGGAAAAGGGATCAACTGTTTTTTGAGTGGGGATGCAACGAGTGATAGGACGGCTTGTTGTTTCTCACAATGGGTCGTTCCATGTCCGTTGGTTCCGGAAGGGCCAAGACAGCATGGACCATGACCCAGACAATGGGTCATTGGAGCTAACCATGACTTGTTGTCTCAGTCGTTCTGAGGCAAAAATTTCTGGTTTCTGTAAGATATTTCTTGCAAGGTCTGAGTTTGGTCTCGGAAAGTTTTGGGTGTTACAATATCTCCCACTTAGGATTATTTGTCCTCAAATGAAGGCTAAAATTGCTAGAAAATTGGGAAAAGAGTTGCAATTCTTAGACTGAGACTATAAACTGATTGCTAGAGGAATGACTGACTCCAAACTGATTTAACCATACTAACAGAGTTGACGCAACCAAAATGCACATTGAAAAATCTAAATAGAGCTGATGAGTAGTGAATCAAACAGAGTATTGAGGAGGAATTTAATACATGTTGCTGGAACTGAACTGGAAAGGTATAAATGAGGGTATTTCGCCATCATGTCTGCTTTTGCCTCCCATGTGGCTCCATCAACTAGCTGGTTCCTCCACAAGAATTTTACCGAAGCGACTTCCTTGTTTCTCAGCTTACGAACCTGATGGTCTAGGATTTGATCTACAACCTCTTCATAAGAGAGACTATCCTTCACTCCCACACTATCTAGTGGCACAACTGAAGTTGGATCACAGATGCACTTCTTCAATAGTGACACATGGAAAACTGGTGCATAGATGCTAACTCTGGAGGTAAATCTAACTCATATGCGACACTGCCAATTTGGCTCAAAATCCTGTAGGGTCCTACATATCTCGGACTGAGTTTCCCTTTATTTCCAAAACTCATCACCCCTTTCATGGGTGAAATTTTTAGGTAAACCCAATCATCTACAACAAATTCTAACTCTCTCCTCCACACATCAGCATAAGATTTCTGTCGATTTTGAGCTATTCTCAACCTGTCCCTGATGAGTTGCACTTTCTACATTGCTTCATGAACTGAGTCTGGCCCTATCAAGGTAGCTTCACCAACCTCAAAACACACTATAGGAGACCTACATCTCCTACCATATAATGCCTCAAATGGGGCCATCTGAATATAGAGTGGTAGCTATTGTTATAAGCAAACTCGATGAAAGGCAAGTGATTTTCCCAACTACCCTTGAAATCGATCACATAATCTTTCAGGATATCTTCTAAGGTCTGGATAGTCCGCTCAACTTGTCCATCTATCTGAGGGTGAAAAGCTATACTGAGCTTGGCCTGGGTACCGAGCCCTTTTTGAAATGACTTCTAGAAATGCGAGGTGAACTAGGTACCTCTATCTAAAATGATGACAAGGGCAACCCATGCAGTCTGACTAGCTACCGGATAAATAACCTAGCATAATCCTCAGCTGAGTCTATAGTCTTAACTAGGAGGAAATGTGCTGACTTGGTCATTTGATCCACTATCACCCAAATTGAGTTATGCTGCCGATGAGAACGACGTAGACCTGTACTAAAGTACATATTCACTTCTTCCAACTTTCATGTGGGTATGCTGATATCCTGAGTCATACCTCCAGGTCTCTGGTGTTCTACCTTAACCTGATAGCAGTTCGGACACTTAGCCATATATTCCACTATGTCTCTTTTCATACATTCCACCAGTAAATATCCCGTATATCATAGTACATCTTAGTGGCACTTGGGTGGATAGAATATCCTGAATTGTGTTGCCACTATCTATTGTCTCAAGTCACCTATATCCGGTACACATGGTCTGCCCTGGTAACGGAGCACACCATCTCCCCCTTTGGAGAAAGCCTCCACTTCTTTTTTGAGAACTGCTTCTTTTAGCTTAAGTAGTATGGGATCTTTATCCTACCTTGACTTAACTTTAAAATCTAATGAGGAATCTGATCCACTTTGCACTACTACTCCGCCTTCAGCTGAATCAACCAACTGCACTTCCCATCGAGCTAACCTGTGAATATCCTTTTGTAACACCTCGAATGTTTCTAAGACTAGATTCCAGGCTTAATGAAACAATTCTGACAAAAGGTGGAAATTCTGCCACAGAACGAGTCATGGGACGACTCGTTAGGTGACCCCACGAGTCATGGTCAGACCCGTGGGGAGTAGTCAAGAGGTGTAGTCTGGACTAGTGGCCATGTATGACCTAATGAGTTGTTAGGTAACCCCAAGACTAGTTTGGTCGGCCGTTTGGTGAAGATTAGAAATTCCTGGTAAGGTCCCAAGATAGTGAAGATCACAAAAGGAGGGATGAGTCATCGTGGACCTGACGACTGATCAAGTTACCCGTGGGGAGGGAAGAGTAGAAAAAAAGGAATGATAGCCAGTGCACTCCATGACTTGGCTCCACGAGTCGTTGCCTACCCCACAACCCGTGGAGTGCCTCATGGGGACTGGCAGGGGGGATTTTTCCTGCATTTTTCAGGGGTGTTTTCATAAAATCCTATGCTTCTAACTCCTAAACTATATTGTTTTGAGTATGGTATGGGATGTTTTTAAGGTGGGTAACTAGCCTAAACCCTCATTCTACATCAAGTAATTCTCAAACCATTCTTCCTCCTCTCTCTCAACACTAAGGATTCTTCAAGGGATTATTCAAAGACTTTAAGGTCAATTTCAATTGGGAAATTCTTCGAAACAGGTATGCGGGTTTTTCAACAAGGATATTCTTCTATCCTTGTGCCCCAAAATGATTTATCAAAAATCCAATTTCCATTATTCTAGAAAAGCATGACCTAGGGGTTTGATTAATGGGTGATTTCTTTTATGTCTTCTTGAATTCTAAAGCCCACTAGGATTATGAGCTAATTGTGATGATGAAACTATTTGAATATGTTGAATTATGTGTTCGATGGTGAAAATGCATGGTTATAGAATGTTCTTGTTGAGATGGCTTGAACGATGATTGGGGTTATATTATTGTCCACTCAATTGTAATAATGACTCGCATCCATATATAAAATATGTGAAGATTGTAAGAATTTCTCAAATGATTAGAATATACTATTTGCTAACTATGTTGAGATGAAATTATAGTGTATGGGTTTAATCAATTGAAAGTAAAACATGTATTTTCATTATATTTTTGATGGAGTTGGTTGGGTATAAGGTAAAAGTATGATAATGGCCTAATTATTGCATCTTTATCATGAATTGGAGGAAATTATGAAATGGGTCTTATGAAATAAAAATTTATGCTTCTCCCATGAATTCGTTGTAAATGCTTAATGTATGAGTTTAGTGCATGGGCTTCTATAAATCTAACAACGTGAAACAATGTTATCTACACTAAAGAGTAATTTGGACCTATGGACCAGAAATGACCCTATGATACATGTTGAATGATATCAATTCATAACTTAAATGTTGTGGAAATATAATGCACGATGTGAATCTATAGATGCTCACTGATGTAAGACGTTTGAAGAAATATTGATTTGGCTCCATGACGATATGAATTATGATTATAAAGCATGAGAATGATATTTTAGATTGTTGGGCTTGTTGTTAGTAGAAAGTATCTCTAATCCTTTCGAAATGAATGTTGTATGATTAAAACAGTGAATGTTCATGTTTTTGACTAGCTGTAGTAGCATAGACCAGTTGTATAATATCAGATCAGTAATCCTCATGTTCTAGTCAACAAGGGACTCTCCATAGCCGAGAATGTTTTCCTTGGTCAGCTCGGGACCCTCCATAGTAGAGAGTGACTCCCTACTTTAGTCGGGATCCTCCATAGAAGAGAGTGACTCCCTAGTTCAGATGGGAACCTCCATATTAGAGAGTGACTCCCTAGTTCAGTTGGGTTTCTCCATAGTAGAGAATGACTCCCTTAGTTTACCTAGGACTCTCCATAGTAGAGAACAACTCCTGTAGTTGTGTTATTAGCATGATTCAGTTTCGTGGTGATTCAGACTTAAGTTTATAACAAACATAATATAATGAGATGTAGACTCAGTTACCAGCGGTGATCCAGTACAGTGTATGATGCAGGCCTCAGCTTCGGCTCTTATTAAATGTTCAGTAGTTGACCCTTCTATATGAGTTCAATGATGTTTCAGGATATGAGATCCATATGGAAGTTTCATGTATATATAAATATATATGTGAGTCATAAGAGGATTGTTTTATGTTAAATCATTTATGTCGATGTACTTGTTATCTCCTTATTATATACTTGCATATTTAGTTGTTTACGTTCTTCCCCGCATTCTCAGTATATTCCAAGTACTGATCACATGCCTTTATGTGCTATATCATTTCATGATATTGATTCAGGTCTCCAGACTCATCCTAGTGGTTAGATACGCTTCATTCCCTCCCAGCTTCTAGTGGTGAGTCTTCATCTCCCGAGGATGTGACTTATATTTATATTTTTTTATGGTTTAGTTTTCAAATTTTAGATGTTATATTGGGGGCTTGTTCTAGCAACCCATCAGTTTAGTAGAGGCTTTCAGACATGTGTAATCAGATTTAGTTTATGTATTATGTTTTGCTAGATTATGTTTTAAAATGTAAATCTTGGGTTTTGAAGTTAGTATCCGCTCAGTTATGCTTATCAGATGTTTATGTCGTTAATTGTTATGCTATGATTATGCCATGGGTCGACTTCGAGCCTTTCGGGGTTCATTGTCCTGTGTTATGGCTTGGGTGTAAACTAGGGTCGTGACAAACTTGGTATCAGAGTAAAGTTTTAGAGTGTCCTAGGGTGTCTGAAAGCCGCGTTAAGTAGAGTCTTCTTCATGGGTGTGAAGCGCGTCACACTTATGACGAGGAGGATACGAGATGTTTTTAGGAATGTTCCCTTTTCTTCAGGATTCTTATCATGCCTAGAGTATGAAACTCTAAACAGTTCCTTCCCTGACTCATGCTTTACGCACTCTCAGATAATGCCTCCCAGATGAGCGAATGGAAGAAGAAATGGTAATGACTGCCAGCAGGTACCACCAGTCCTGACGAACCCAATGGACGACCATGTCTCTCATGCAGAGTTTCGGGCAACTCTTAATATATTGGCACAAGCCATGACTGCCCAGATTAATCAACAAGCGATGGCTAGTGTTCCCCAGAATGGGAATGTAGCGGCGACAAGGGCAATAAATTTCCTCAGGATGAACCAACTCGAGTTCTTGGGGTTAAAGGTGGACGTGGACCCGTATGAGTTCTTATATGAAATCAGAAGATCACCCATATCATGGGAGTGACGGGAGTTTTTAGCACAGACTTAGGCTCCTACCAGCTAAAAGGAGTCGCATAAATATGGTTTTGTCAGTAGAAGGACAATTGAGGAATTGGAGTAGGCCCCATAGATTGGGATGAATTTAAGACTATGTTCCTGGAGAGGTTTTTCCCTAGGGAGTTGAGGGAGGCTAAGGTGGTAGAGTTCATCAACCTGAGATAGATGACATGACAGTCAGGAGTACCCGTTGGAATTTACCCGGTTATCCAAGTATGCACCGGAGATGGTAGCAGACCAGAGGGCCTAGGTGAGTAGGTTCGTAAATGGAGTGTCACACTCCTTGGTTAAAGAGTGCAGGAATGCCATGTTGCAAAAGGATATAGACTTTCCACGTTTGGTAATATTCGTTCAACAAATAGAGACGGAGCAGGTGAAAGAAAAGGAGAGAGAGGTCAAGAGGGACAGAATAGGAGATTCAAAGTTCTCTTCGCCAAGGACGAGTGGTGTACACCACTCACATTTCCAGCAGAACTCAGCAGCCCTAGCATTTTTAACAGTCAGTGCTTCATATAGACCTAGAGTAAGAGAGATTACGTATTCGATGTGTACCATATGTGGGAAGCACCACTTGGGAGAATGTATGGGCGGATCGGATGTTTGTTTTTGGTGTGGCCAGTCAGGCCATAAACACTGAGATTATGAAGCGATGAAGAGAGTAGATCCTCGACCATCTCGTCAGTATCTTCGATAGCCCGTTCATTTTAGCAGAGTGCATCATCTAGTTTGGGCGGCGGACTCGTCAAAAACCGCTTCTATGATGTAGCAGCACATCAGGATAAGGGCAAGTTTCTAGTAGTGGCCACATGTATGTCGTGAATCTTGTATAACTCTTTGTATGTTGCTAGCCCCAGAACCCCAGTTTTGAATAAGGAGCTTTGTGATGATTGTTGAGAAGAGATTGTCGATGTGGGATATGAATAACTATTAGTGTAGGGTTTAGTGTGAAGGTTAGAAGTGAAAGGAAAGCTAGGAGTTAGTGAATTAGCCCCGACCTTAAGAAAGAGTCAGGAGCCTTAGAATGTTGTCTTTAAGCTAAGGGGGAGATGGTAAGTATGTGAGACTAGCCGGATCTTGAATATGCTTGTAGGGGGAGTTTTAACCCTAACAATCTCGGTATGTCAATCACTTCAGGTTCAAATAACCTCTCTTGCATTTCAGTTGGAGTTAAGATATGCCCATACCTATGTGTAGACTCCCGGAATTTATGGATGAACGCTTCACACAGTGACGCCGGTCTTACTTTATTTATCCTTTAGGCTCATCTTCGTGTTATGAATCAATTATGTGTGTTAATTCATGTTTCCCAGTATGATCAGCTCGAACTTAGTCTTTAGAAGATGCTTAGTAGCTCAGCAGACTCAAGTTATTTTATGTATGTGCTCAATTTTAGATGTCATGAATGATTCGTGCTCATGAGACCTTTAATTGCAATCAGACCGAATAATCATGAATTCTAACCCTGTAATAGAAAGTGATTTAAGAGCGAAGGCTCAGTCCATTTCAGTTTAGTGCCAGTAAAAAGGGAAGAATCCTTCTTAGTGTTCTATCTAGTTTCATGTTAGTTTCATGTCCTTCGGTCTATCTTGTGCCATAGCATGCATGTTCAATTTAGATATTCAGTTCTGATGTGTAAGGTCAACCCGAGGTCAGATGCTCAATTGGTTTTAGCAGTGATTAATTGATTGTGGAATTTCAGTTCCACCCATATCTTTTCAGTATGTTTAGCCAACATTTGAGGATGAATGTTCCCAAGGGGGAGATATTGTAACACTCCGAATGTTTCTAAGACCAGATTCTAGGCTTAAAGAATGAATTCAGACAGAAGGTGGAAATTCTGCCACAGAACGAGTCGTGGGGCGACTCGTTAGGTGACCCCACAAGTCGTGGTCAGACCCGTGGGGAGCAGTCAAGAGGTGTAGTCTGGACCAGTGGCCATGGACGACCCAACTAGTCGTTAGGTAACCCCACGACTGATTAGGTCAGCTGTTGCATGAAGATTGGGAATTCCTGGTGAGGTCCCGAGATAGTGAAGACCACAGAAGGAGGTATGGGTCGTCGTGGACCTGACGACTCGTCAAGTTACCCGTGGGGAGGAAAGAGCAGAAAAAAGGAATTTTAACCATTGCACTCCCCGATTTGGCCCCACGAGTCATTGCCTACCCCATGACTCGTGGAGTGCTGCATGGGGACTGGCAGGGGGCTTTTTCCTGTATTTTTCCAGGTTTTTTTTTGTAAAACCCTATGCTTCTAACTCCTAAACTGCATCGTTTTGAGTATGGTATGAGACGTTTTTAAGGGGAGTAACTTGCCTAAACCCTCATTCTACATCGAGACTCGAGATCTAGCCACGACTCGTGGTCAAGCCCATGGCCTCCTCCACCTGAGCCTTCCATCCTTGCTGACCACGAGTCACCTCACGACTCGTGGTCACTCCCCACGACCTACCTCACAGGTTGTCTTGTGACCTGGTGCAAATTTTTAGTTTTTCTCCATTTTGACTCTCGGGTCTGATCCTTGGGTTCCCAGGTTATAACAATATCTCCCTCTTGGGAACATTCATCCTCGAATGTTAGAAACATGCAGAAAACTTAGAAATAAGCAATCACCATAAACAAATACTGATCATTTAAGCTAAAATCTGAAGGATTGACTACCTCCAAAAAGAAGTACATAACTGAACTGAATTCAGACACCACATAGATATTCCATATCATAAAACAAACTTGTACGCATGAATAGAACATGAAAAATGATTAGAGGTTTAGGGAAAAAACTGATACCTCAAACTGAAACTAAGCCGGTAGAGAACAAGTGTGGGTATTAAGCCATCATATCTGCTTCGGTTTCTCACGTAGCTCCTTCAACATGTTGATTTCTCCACAATACTTTAACTGAAGCTACTTCTTTGTTCCTTAGCCTACGGACTTGATGGTCTAAGATTTTCACTGGAATTTCTTCATAGCTGAGGCTATCCTTTACGCCAACCTTGTCTAGCGGGACTACTAAAGCTGGATCACCTAAGAACTTTTTCAAAAGTGACACATGAAACACAAGATGAACCGAAGATAACTCCGAGGGCAAGTCCAACTCATACGCCACCTTACCAACTCTCCTCACAACTCGATAGGGGCCAACATAGTGGGGACTGAATTTCCCCTTCTTCCCAAACCGCATGACTCCCTCATGGGAGATACCTTTAGAAATACCTAATCATCCACATCAAACTCCAAGTCTCTTCTTCTCACACCGGCATATGATTTTTGACGACTTTGAGCGATTTTCATTCGGTCCCTTATTAACTGAACCTTCACCATCGCCTTGTGAACCGAAACCGGCCCTATAATAGCTGCCTCACAGACCTCAAACCATCCAATGGGAGATCTACACCTCTTCCCATAGAGGGCCTCGAACGGTCCCATTTGGATCAATTATAGGCAAACTCGACTAAAGGTAAATGATCAACCCAACTACCTTTAAAATCCATAACACATGCCCTCAACATATCCTCAAGAGTCTGTATTGTTCGCTCGACTTGGCCATCCATTTGTGGATGAAAGGATGTGCTGAGCTTGACTTGAGCCCCAAGTCCCTTTTGAAAAGACCTCTAGAACTGGGAGGTAAACTAAGTACCTCGGTTTGATATAATAGACAAGGGCACTCCATGAAGTCGAACCAACTCCCGAATATAAAGTTTGGCATTGTCATCTGCTGAATCCGTGGTCTTGACCGGTAGAGAGTAGGCAACCTTAGTTAACCTGTCTATCACCACCCAAATGGAATCATAGTGTCGTCGAGTACGAGATAGGTCTATAATGAAATCCATATTAATATCTTCCCACTTCCAAATGGGGATGCTAATATCCTGAAGTGCGCCTCCGAATCTTTGGTGTTCGACCTTCACTTACTGATAGTTAGGACATTTGGCTAAAAACTTTGCGATATCCTTCTTCATACCATCCCACCAATAGATTTCCTGCAAGTCCCGGTATATCTTTGTGGATCCCGGGTGAAAAGAATATCTGGTACCATGTGCTTCATGCAATATCCGAACCCTCAAATTACCGACGTCTGAAACACATAGTCAACCCTGATATCGTAGAACACCATCTCCCCCTTGGGAGAAAACCTCCACCTTTTGACTCGGAACTGCTTCCTTCAACCTCCTCAAGATTGGATCCTCATCTTTCTTAGATTTGACATCAACCATCAAGGCCGATTTTGACCCATTCTGCATAACATGCCACCATCGGTCGAGTTGATCAATCTAACTCCCAATCTTGCGAGTCGGTGGACATCCTTCACCAACTCTTTCTTTCCCTCATCCACGTAGGACACGCTCCCCATAGAGAGCCTACTAAGTGCATCCGCCACCACATTAGCCTTGCCCGGATGGTAAAGGACACTCATATCATAGTCCTTCAATAACTCCAACCACCTCCTTAGTCGAAGATTGAGATACTTCTGCGTGAACACATATTGCAAGCTCTTGTGATCTGTAAACACATCCACGTGGACCCTAAACAAATAATGCCTCCATATTTTCAATGCAAACACCACCGCGGCCAACTCGAGATCATGGGTTGGGTAATTCTTTTCCTGAACCTTTAACTGTCATGAGGCATATGCTATTACTTTCCCACGCCTCATCAAAACACATCCTAGTCCGACTCTAGAAACATCACAATATACAACCAAGCCATCCGTACCCTCGGGTAAAGTCAACACTGGTGCTGAAGTGAGTCGGGTCTTTAATTCTTTGAAGCTTTCCTCACAAGCCTCCGACTATTGAAACTTTACCTTCTTTTGAGTCAACTTGGTCAAAGGTGCCGCAATAGATGAGAAACCCTCAACAAACCTCTGGTAGTAACCTGCTAGGCCCAAGAAACTCCAAATTTCTAAAGAATTCACCGGTCCGCGCCAATTATTCACTGCTTCAATTTTCTGGGAATCTACCTTAATGCCCTCACTTGAAACCACATGGCCTAGAAATGCCACCGTGTCCAACCAAAACTCACATTTGCTGAACTTTACATATAACTGACGATCCTTGAGGACCTGAAGCACTATACGCAATTGAGTAGAATGCTCCTCCTCGCTCTGGGTGTATATAAGGATATCATCGATGAACACGATCACGAACATGTCTATATACGGCTTGAACACCCTGTTCATTAGATCCATAAAGGCTGCAGGAGCATTGGTTAGTCTAAATGACATAACCACAAATTCATAATGGCCATACCGGGTTTTGAAGGCTGTCTTTGGAATATCACACTCCCGAACTCTGAGCTGGTGATATCCGGACCTGAGATCTATCTTCGAGAAACACCTGGCACCTTGGAGCTGGTCAAATAAATCATCAATTCTAGGCAAGGGGTACCTATTCTTGAAGGTGACCTTATTAATCTACCGATAATCAATACACATTCGAAGGGATCCATCCTTCTTCCAAACAAATAGAACTGGTGCACCCCATGGAGACTTGCTCGGTTTGATGAAACCCTTATCCAACAAGTCCTTCACTATTCCTTTAACTCTTTTAACTCAGCTGGAGCCATCCTGTAAGGAGGAATAGAGATAGGTTGCGTATCGGGCAATAGATCAATTTAGAAATCAATTTCCCTTTCAGGAGGAACAACTGGAAAATCATCGGGGAAAACCTTTGGATACTCGCACACCACTAGAATTGAATGAATAGTCAGGGTCTCGGACTCTACACCCTTAACCCTAACTAGGTGGTACATGCATCCCTTAGAGATCATCCTCCTATCCTTAAGATATGAAATAAACCGACCGGCTGGTACAACTGAATTACCCTTCCAATCCAAAAGTAATTCACCCAGAAATCGAAATTCCACCGCACGCGTCCTACAATTAATTGAAGCATAACATGCAAACAACCAATCCATACCCAAGATGATATCAAAGTCAGTCATGGCCAACTCAACTAAGTCTACGGAGGTAACCTTATGCAACACTGTGATTGGACACCCTCTATATACCCGCCTAGCTACCACTGACTCACCGACTAGAGTAGATACGAAAAACGGTTCTTAAAGAATTTCAAGACTAACTCCAAAACTACTAGCAATGTTTGGGGTCACAAAAGACAAAGTAGCTCCTGGATCTAACAAAGCATAAGCATCAATATAGAAGACTTGCAACATACCTGTGACCACATCTGGCGAAGCCTCCAGCTCCTGGCGAGGCACTAGGGCATAGAACTTGTTTTGGCGCTGACCGCCTGCTGAACTAGTGGAAGCACCCTACTGTGGGGGTTGTGCTGCTGGAGTGGTAGAACTGGCTGCAGGGCAATCTATGATCCCGTGTCTGAGTTTTCCACACCCAAAACAAGCATCCGCACCGACCAAACACCTCCTGGGATGATTTTTTCCGCATCTCGCACAAGCTGGGAAAGTGCGCTCCACCTACACGCTACCATGATCCCTCAAGCCTGAAGCTCTGCTCCTCTGGTCTCCCTAAACCTAGATGACATGCTGGCCGATGATGGAGCTGGAGTAATGGACTTGTGCTGGGTCTGCTGACGTGGTCCACCTTCTGACCTGGACTGAGAAACCCCATAACTGTCGGTCCTGGCCCTCTTGGCCTCTCTTTGCCTCCTATAGACCGACTCCGTCCGTTGCGCATGCAATACAATACGGGGAAAGTCAATGTACAGGTGAAGAATGGCAATCCGAATATCCTTTTCCAAGTAATCTACTACTCCATGCACAAAATGGCTCACCCAAGCCCGCTGATCCACCACCAACTCCGGAGCATATTTTGATAACCGGGTGAAGTTCAATGCATACTCCTGGACAGACATATTACCCTGCTTCAGATTCACAAACTCGGCCACCTTGAGCTCCCTCATCTCCCGAGGGAAGAAGCGATCCATGAATCCGGTATGAAACTTATCCCAGCCTATCAAGCCTGCACCCGCTACCCTAGCATCTCTTTATTGCTTAAACCATATATGTGCTACCCCCTTTAGATGGTAGGAGATCAAGTCAACCCATTCTCCATTGTTCACTCCATAACCTAGGTGATTTTCAAAATCTCCTCAATAAAGTCATGTGGTTCCTCGTCTACCTTCGACCTCGTGAACTACGGAGGGCTCATCCTCAAGAAATCTCTCACCCAAGCTGCCGCTGCATTCCTATTATGAGAGAAATGCGCCACTGTTTGATTTTGGACCTGGGCAGTCATGGCCTGTTCCAGCATCTGAATCGCTGCCCTAACCATGGCGTGGGCAGTTGGCTCCGGCGCGTGCTCCTCATGAGCGGGTGTAGCTGGCTGATGCTCACAATCATGGGCACCCTCATGATCATTTCCATTACCGTTTCTCCCAGTGTTTACTCGACATGGAGGCATGATTCTACGCCCGCGAATAGCACGAATTAGAGTAAAGGACGTTCACCGCATGACATAGATCATGAAAGAAAGGAACATTTTCTAAACATCTATTAGCTTCTTTGTCATAAGTGTGGCGCGCTACACACTCATGAAAAAGACTCTACTTAACGCGACTTTCATACTCCCTAGGACACTTCTAAATCTATGGTTCTGATACCAAGTTTATCACGACCCAAATGTACACCCGGGTCATACATACGGGACAAGGAGCCCCGAGAGACCCCAAGTCGACCCATGGAATGATCATGCATTCAATTCAATCACATAAGCGTAAGAATTAACATAAGGAACGTAATCATAGTATAGCATAAGAGAAAATCAATACTAGACTTATACAATACGACGGAATACAACTTGTAATCTATAAGCCTCTAAACATGAAAGGCGGATTGATAAGACAACTCCCCAACTAATCCAACATCCTGAAACTGAAAGGAATAACATAGAGTATGAAAATATGGCCCTCAAAACATGAGGACTCACCAATAAGATGATAACAATCTCGGAAGCACTACTGATGAGGATGAGCCTGAGAATTGGGACCTGTATCATAAGACAATACAACATAGAAAGTATGCGGTCAGTACGTGGAATGTATTGAGTATGCAAGGTAAGTAAAACAGACATTTAAAACATGTATGAAATTCATAAATTATCATAAGAGTAGGACGTCATGCTCGTATCGTAAATCATAATAACATATCATATGGCTCAAGATTTTCAAATTTTTCATAACATAACATAATCATAATCATAATAGAAGAGGTTTACTTAACATGACTTGAGCCAACATACATAGTCATAACATGCATAAATCATGAGGAACAGTGGGAGATTCTCTTATCCGACATTACCCCATATGAGCACACATGAAGACCGACTTGTAACCCTAGTCGGGAGGGTGTTCGTACCTTGAAGGGTAGGAACCATGAAGGGCATGATCACACATGAAAAGAGCCATTTGGGCCAAGGACAAACATGAAAGGGTCCCAACATACCTACAGTGGCATGTAGTTTATGAGATCCGGGGCTTAACCTGAGCCCCGAATCTACTCGGTGTTCGATACTACTCCCAAAACATATATATTGCTCATAATAATACATACATGAGTTCATGGGCTAGTTAAATCATGATAATCATAAACATGCTTGAACATACGTGAACTAGCCATGAGTTGTGGCCTTTGGGTTGGCCAAAAACATAATTCATGATTGATAAAATTCATACATACTTGTAGATCATACATATAACTTGAAATTTATAAGTTCGTAGTAGATAACATAATAAATTCATAAATAAGTTCATAATTCATGTTGGGCTTATCAAAACACCAATGGATCAATGGATCATAAATCGATTCATCATGGGGCATGCATAATCAAGCTAATTATTTAGAAATTCAAAATCAACAATAATATAATCAATTTAAATCCCAAAAGATGATCAAATATCAGTAGATTATGATAAGATTTAAAAATCACAAGACCCATAATTAAATCATTTAATTTTATACAAATCTATTACAAAACCCCATGAGTTTTTGATAATTTATAAGTAAAATCATAGAGTAGGAGCATGGTTGTGGAAGGATCCACCCATTGATAACCTTACATACGTCGAAACACTTATACTTAATCTCCTTTGAAAGCCCAAGATGGAATTTAGAGAAATTGGGGAAGAACACTTTGAATCACCTTCTAGACTCCTCTCTATACTCTTGCATGTGTGAATGATGCTTAACATGGACTAATCCCCCTTAAAAGACCCTATTCAGACCTCAAAAGAAATAGTTTAGGCCTTAGGAATTTAGGAGTTATTAAAATACTCTTACTAAAAACACAGAACAATTACTGCCAGGGGTCCCAACGGGTGACCTGATGACTCGTTGCTAGGGACCACGACTCGTGGCCTTGAGTCATTAGGTACACTATCGTAATTCACCTTAGGGACCCCATAAATCGTTGTGGCTGACCACGACTCGTGGTCACCCCCCGTGACCCCCACTGTTCGAAAATCCTGACCAACCATATACCCCAGCCCACGAGTGACCTCACGAGTCGTAAGGTCTGGCCACGACTCGTGGTCAAGCCCGTGGCCTCCTCCACCTGATCCTGGCATCCTTTCTGACCAAGAGTCACCTCATGACTCGTGATCACTCCCCACGACCTACTTCACGGGTCGTCCTATGACCTGGTGCATATTTCCAGTTTTTTCTCTGTTTTGACTCCTGGGTCTGATCCTTGGGTTCCCAGGGTACAACAATTTCTTCACAGGTCACAAAGTGAGTCGTCTTGTGACCCGTCAGGTTGACCGCGAGTTGTTAAGTGACTCGTGGTGAGGAGCTTTGACTTGTTTGGCAATGTTCAGGTTTGGGTGACTCGTGGTTAAGGAAAATTGAAGGATGATGGATGAGGTGGTAGTCTACCCCATGAATGGACACCACGAGTCGTGGTCAGATGCCACGATTCATTAGGTGAGTCATGTTCAGCAATTGGTTAGGGGCTTGAGGTTTTGGGCAGTGGATGTAACGGAAGGTGACCACGAGTCGTGGTCACAGTGACGAGTGGTTAGGTCCCTCATGGGGACTCTTTGAGGAAAATTGGTAGTGCACTTGATGTTAGGAGACCATGAGTCTGCCATCCATATCTAGGCATGACGAGAGGGGACGAGCATCAGGCTCTAGGGGTCAAAGCAGTAGGCCCGCAGATTCCAGTATCCCATTTTGTGATAGGTGTGGCCGGAGGAACACTGGTCAGTGTTTGGCGGGTACAGGTGCTTGCTTTGGGTGTGGGAAGTTCGGACATATGCTCAGAGATTGCTCAGCAGCTAGATAGGGCCATGACAAGGCTGAGGCCCAGTTTCTAGTTTAGTAGCTCCACCAACACGCTCAGCCCAGTAGGGGGCATCTACTAGCACAGGTGGTGGTTAGTGCCAAAACAGATTTATGCCCTAGCATCCCAGCAGGAGTAGGAGGTCTCCCCAAATGTAGTCACTGATATGTTACGGGTTTTTCATCTTGATGTATATGCTTTGTTAGATCCAGGGGCTACTTTGTATTTTGTGATGCCCTATGCTGCTAGTAGTTTTGGAGTCAGGCCCAAAATCCTATTAGAACCCTTCTCAGTCTCTATTGCAGTGGGTTATTCAATTTTAGCTAGACGGGTGTATAGAAGTTGCTCGATCTCAGTTCTTCAGAATGTCACCTCAGCAAATTTAGTAGAGTTAACCATGATCGATTTTGATGTTATCCTCGACATGAATTAGCTATTTGCATGTTATTCCTTAGTTAATTGTAGAACTCGGGCAATAAAGTTCAAACTTCTGGGTGAGCCAGCCCTAGAATGGAAAGGGTAGTTCAGCTATGCCTGTAGGTTGTTTCATTTCCTATCTTAAGGCTAGAAAGATGATTTCCAAGGGTTACTTGTACCATTTACTTAGGGTTAAGGATTCCACGTTCGAGACCCGGACTATCTAGTCAGTCCCAGTAGTATGTGAGTATCCAGAAGTGTTCCCAGATGATCTACCAGGAATCCCTCCCGAGTGGGAGATTGATTTTGGTATTGACCTCCTTCCCAATACACAACTTATATCTATTCCTCCTTACAGATTGGCTCTAGCTAAGCTAAAGGAGTTGAAGGAGTAGTTTAAGGATTTCATAGAAAAGGGTTTCATCAGACCTTGAAAATCCCCATGGGGTGCGCCAATTCTCTGTGTCTGCAAGAAGGATGGTTCTCTCTGAATGTGCATTGATTATCGGTAATTGACAAAGTTACCATCAAGAATAGGTATCGTCTTCCTAGGCGTAAGTTATCACCTTACGCCGCTGCATCAGAACGCAACTGAGTCCCTATTATAACCTGAAATCTATAAGATCAAACCCGGGAGTTCAAACGGAGAAAGAAGAATTTTCTGCACCAGGTCACAGAGTGAGTCATCCTGTGACCCGTTAGGTTGACCACGAGTCGTTAAGTAACTTGTGGTGAGGAGCTTTGACTTGTCTGGAAATGTTCAAGTTGAGGTGACCATAAGTCGAGGTCAACCCCACGAGCCATTAGGTCACCCATGGTCAAGGGCAGTTGAAGGATGAAGGATGAGCTGGCAGTGCACCCTACGAATGGAAACTACGAGCCGTGGTCAGATGCCATGATTCATTAGGTGAGTCGTGGTCAGCAGTTGGTTAGGGGATTGAGGTTTTGGGCAGTGGAGGTAATGAAAGGTGACCACGAGTCGTGGTCACCAGTGGTGAGCCGTTAGGTACCTCGTGGGGGCCCTTTGAGAAAAATTGACAGTGCACTTGACGACAGGAGACCACGAGTCGTGATCAGGGGTAACGACTCGTCTAGTCCCTCGTTGGGACTAGCAGTTAGTTTTTTTTCTCTGCAAATTTAGTAAGGGCTTATCTATAATTTCTATGATCCTAAGGCCTAAACTACGTTATATTAAGCTATGAATAATAAGTTTTAAGAGGAATAAATTCATTCTAAGCTATTCCTATTCATGCATGCAACTGTAGAAGTCAAGAGAGGTGATTAAGCTCAATTCCTTCCAAATTCTTCTCAATTCTTCTTTGGCGATCAGAGAAGTTGTAGAATCAGATTCTCTCAGGTATGTAGGGTTATGAATGGGTGAATTTGTTCACACCCATTCCCAATCCCTCTCTAATTCATGAAAATCTATATATTGATCCTATGGGGTTTTAACCTAATGCATGAATTTCCTAAGTTTCTACCATGGGTACGATCTAAGCATGTTTCTATTATTGAATTATGATTCATGGGCAAGTTTTACATTGTTTTCAATTATAATCATGTTTTCAAGTTTTATAAATTATAATGCCCATCCATGAGAAGTTCATGAAAGTTGATCTTTATGATGTATGATTCAAATATGATGAGATATTTATGATAAAAAAATATTTTCAAGTTATACATATTTACGATCATGTTTCCAAGTGAATCAAGTATTTTCAAGCATGTATAAGTATTTGGGAAGCTCATATCTTCAAGTATGAATTCACGAATTAGCTTACCACATGATTTTGGAGTCAAGAGTCCCAATTAAGTTCAGCTTGTGGTATGGTTTGAGCCAAGACTCCTCATGTATGATTTCAGATTTTATATGTATATGATTATTCAGCTTTGTCTCTAGATGATGGTTAGCTTCGTTGAAATATAATGGAGAGCATATGAATGTTTTTGGGAGTAGTGTCTTGCATCGAGTAGGCTAAGGGTCAGTCAACCCTACACCTCAAAACTACGCGCCAATGCAGGTATGATCAGATTATTTGGGACTTCCTTTGTGAGCCTTCCCCTACCCCAAGGGGTTTCATCTTGATACGATATCATGGTAGCGTCCTTAGACCTGTCAAGGCTATAGACGACTTTTCCCATGTACTGACCGCATACACTATGCTGTATCATTTTATGATACAGGCTCCGATCTTCAGACTCAGCCCCGTCACTAGCCATGTTTCTGGAGATAGCATCCAGCTTTAGTGGTGAGTCCTTATCTCCCAAGGACCATTTGTTATCAGTTATCTTTGTATTTTCAGTTTCAATCTTAGAGAGTTAGTTGGGGTAATGTCCCATCAACTCATAAGAATTAGAGGCTTTCAGACATAATGTATAATCAACATTAGATTTGTGTATGTATTGTAATGCTATGTTGTGTTTAGACTTCCGCTATGATTATTATGTCGATCTTCCGCTTTTATTTATTGATTTAGATGTATGTTCATGCTATGGGTCAACTTAGAGTTTCTTGAGGCTCCTTGTCCCGTGTCTTGATTCGGGCCTATGGTTGAGCCATGATAGTCCCACTCTGGAAGCTTCACAATACACTACGAACCCATCTGTTCCTTCTGGTAAGGTTAAAAAAGGAGCGGTAGTGAGTCGAGTCTTCAACTCATGGAAACTCTTGTCACAGGCATCTGATCACTGAAGCTTCACCTTTTTCTATGTCAACTTAGTTAGAGGAGATGCAATAGAGGAAAATCCTTCTACAAAACGTCGGTAATAATCAGCTATACCTAAGAAACTTCTGATATCAATTGGGGAAGTAGGTCTTGACAAGTCTTTCACCGCTATTATCTTTTGAGGATCTACCTGAATACCCTCACCTGAGACCATGTGACCAAGGAAAGTCACATACTTCAACCAAAATTCACATTTGCTAAATTTAGCGAACAACTGGCGGTCTCTGAGCGTCTACAGCACTTTCCTCAAACGGTTAGCATAATCCTCCTCGTTTCTAGAGTATACCAGAATGTTATCAATGAATATAATAAAGAACATGTCTAGATACTTCTTGAAAACCCTATTCATCAAGTCTATGAAAGCTACAGGGGCATTAGTTAGTTTGAAGGACATAACCATGAATTAATAGTGACCATACCGAGTTTTGAAGACTGTTTTCAGTATGTCACATTCTCTGACTCTAAGTTGATGATACCCCGACCTGGGATCTACTTTTGAGAAACCACTGGCTCCCTGAAGCTGATTGAACAAGCTCACAATCCTGGGTAAGTATGATGAAGGGCGTACCTACGCACTTCTTGGCCATAGTTTGCCCATACTTTACTATTTTTTGAGAATAAATTATGTTTGTTTGCATGTGTTTATATTATATATTTGTGAAAATGGCTAATGCACATGATTAGATGCTTTCAAGGCTAAAAATGATATATTTGGGTGTATTTGAGGCTTTTGGAATGAATTTGAAGAAGATGGAATGAACAAAGCTGGATCAAAGCCAAAACAGTGCACTGCCATGCCCGCGCGACCAACAGTGTGAGGCTCCAGCACTGCCACACAACCAGAGGAGCGAGGCGCCAACATTCCAGTGCTACAGTAGGCGCTACACACAACTCATCCAGTGTGATAGTATGTGCGGTGCACCAAGCATGTTCCAACGGCCAACAAAGTCAAATCCTACTTCAACTAGGAAAAGAAGCTACAAATCCCAAATCAAATTCAAAAAGGAACAAAGAAGGAATAAATCTATTCTAAATAACCTTTTATTTCTTTGTAATCAAAAGCCAAGTTTTAGAGAAGTTTAGAAAAGTATTGACACAATTTGAGAGGACTAGTATGCGAAATACAATTATAAAGTTTTATTTTCACAAAGCGCTTTGAGATACTTGTAATCGAATTGTTCTTCCTTGTTTTTGCAATAATCAAGTGAGTTTCTTCCTATCATTGTTGTAAGTATTAATTTATGCTTTGTCTATGAATGCTATGAACTCACTTATAATTATGAGAGGCTACAACCTCCACAACTAGGATTGTGGGAACCATGATGAATTAACATACATAGGTAAAAATACTTAGTGAATCTTGAATGGGGTTTATGCATGCATTGTTTTTCCCTTCGTTTTAATTGTTTCTTAATGGTTGCAGACATTGGAATTTTCTTCCATATTATTCACCGGATCAAGGGAGTAATGAATGGTAAAAGGGAATAACAACAGAGATTTGAGGCTATCAACCCTCATCTGATAGCTTGGCCTTTATGTGAAGTTGGTCCCCTATTTAGATGATTATCACCACTACTTGGAGATAACCCAAGATATCTTTTGATTATTGTAGAGTTAATATGTTTGTTTAAGTATGAAGAAGTTAAGTCATAAATTATGAAAATAATGTGGAGCAAAAATGAATTAAAAATGAAAAATCTTATAAGGAAATTAAGCAGGTAGCTCATTAGATAGAATTCAATATAATAATAATATTCTTTTAAAGGATGAAGGAATAGGAAATCAGCAAAGGTCAGCCTCAATTTCTAAGGATTTTCTACAAATTGGAGTACGCGTCACGACGTCTTTACAGTGCACTCTTCCGCGCGACGCGGCATCAATTCAGGATTCGAATTTAATTCCCAATTTATTTTAGAATCAGTTTATTT
Source organism: Datura wrightii (assembly GCA_035772735.1). Classification (NCBI taxonomy): domain Eukaryota; kingdom Viridiplantae; phylum Streptophyta; class Magnoliopsida; order Solanales; family Solanaceae; genus Datura; species Datura wrightii. Next base: position 23,095,129 of record JASDFA010000004.1, on the reverse strand, counting down.
TGTGTAGTATTTCTATACATTTATAAATAGTTCTAAAAAATATTTTGGAACACAATTTTTAATAACAGAGATGACTCTGAGATGGGGGAGGCTGCTCTTGCCCCCACAGACGACGAGGAGTAGAGGCCCATAGAGTTCTTCTGTCAATCTTTTACTTTATGCCTTATTGTTTTAACACTGGGAATAGTGTTACTAATTAAGTGTGCGGTGGGAGAAGTGAACTTCATATTACCATGCGTTCCTTAATTGCTAAATTGCACATGGTAGGCCTTGTTATTTTTTTGGAATTTATGAATTATCTTGCATGCTTGTTGGTTTGTAGTAATTTTTTATATAAGTTTTATTTTATTTTGAGTTCCTTCAATTTTTGTTTTCGGTACTTTTCCGGTGAATAGTCCCTTAGAACTAACTAGAGAGTCTAGATTTTTATTTTTTTTAGTCATTGAGTCATGACTTTGCCCGATGATGGATGAATGGCGACCGTCTTAAGGGTAAATTTGTCATTAGGAAGAACAAGAACTTGGACCCTATGAATTCTAGGTGGTTCACTTTAGGTATCATTGAGACTTTATTAAATTCACTAAAAAAATGCATGAAAAAGGTAGAACCACTTAGTTTTTTGGAACTTGACTCATGTTCTTGAAAAGAAAAAAAATGGGGTTAACGATGTTATGCATGCAATATGAATATATATGTTTATGTGATCTTGATTTTCATTGTTAAACCATTTTGTGCCAATGTGTGAGGAATTTTTGATATACTCCATTCTTGCAAATTGATGTCTAGAAAACTTGCCCGGTGTGTTTGTAAAATGAAATAAGAATGATGAATTTAGGAAGTGATATAGACATTTCTTTGGTAACGTTATTTTTATCCTATTTTACCTACCTTGATTATAATTATCCTAGTTAGCTATGTCTGAGCCTTAACCTATTCTTTTGATAGCAATATTACAAGCTTAATTCCTTTTGTTCTATACATTTGTATTTGATCCAAATGACTCCTAGAGCACTTTAATGAAAAATCTTGCATGAAAGGAGCTTAAGAGAAAAAGTGAAGAGAAAAGCTAAAGAGTGTGGAGATTAGAAAGAAAAGAAAAGGGTGAAAGTTGCTAAACAAGGAGGGTGATGTTACTGGGAAAAAAGAAGAAAGAGCTCTGAAAAGAAAGTTGTGAATTAAACTCAATATTGAAAAAAAATATCCCGACTAGTCACCTAAGTTGAAAAATTAAAAAATAAAAGGAGGTATAAGAAGAAAATTTGGAAATAAAACAAAGTGCTAAAAATCAAAGTGTTGTGAAGTATTAAAGTGCTTAGGAGATTAGTTACTATCTTGGTCAAATAGTTCCTACCCGTCCCTTAGCTTACATTACAACCAAATTTAAGTCTTAATTGATCCTTGTTTCAAAATTCTATATTAGTGGAGTATTACACTAAGAGCAAGCCTATGTGTTGTCGTTTGCATGTATGTTGAGTTCTTTGGGAGAGAGTGGATTTTGTTATATTTATGCTGAAGTTATTATTGTTTTATATCTTGTGTGTGAAAGGGCATCTCTCCAAGTTGTGAATGGAACAATGGTAAGACTTTGGTATATCTTGATGGCTAAATTATATATGATTCATGTTGCCCCAAAATATGTCTTGATGAGTTAGTTTTCAAAAAGCTAAGTGATTTCGAACTTTGACATTTTAATGTTGATCCTATATGCATGTGAGTTAATTGTTTGAGCTTCATTGATTTGTTTGTGCCTAAATGTGAGAAAGGAAGTAGTAGATTGTTCGAGGACAAACAATAGTTTATGTGTGCGGTGTTGATGAAGGGCATACCTATGCACTTCTTGGCCATAGTTTGCTCATACTTTACTATGTTTTGAGAATAAATTATGTGTGTTTGCATGTGTTTATGTTATATATTTGTGAAAATGGCTAACGCACATGATTAGATGCTTTCAGGGCTAAAAATGATAGATTTGGGTGTATTTGACGATTTTGGAATGAATTTGAAGAAGATCGAATGAGAAAAGTAGGATCAAAGCCAAAACAGTGCATTGCCATGCTCGCGCGACCAGCAGCGCGAGGCGCCAGCACGTCCACACGACCAGAGGCGCAAGGCGCCAGCATTCCAGCGCTACAGCAGGCGCAACGCACAGCTTATCCAGCATGATAGCATGTGCGGTATGCCAAGAATGTTCAAACGACCAACAAAGTCAAATCCTATTTCAACTAGTAACTCAAAGAAGGCATAAATCTATTATAAATAACCTTTTATTTCACTGTAATCAAAATCAAAGTTTTAGAGAAGTTTAGACGACTCTTGACACAATTTGAGAGGATTAGTATGCGAAATAGCCTTGTAAGATTTTATTTTCACAAAACGCTTTGAGATAGTTGTTATCGAATTGTTCTTCCTTGTTTTTGCAATAATCAAGTGAGCTTCTTCCTAGTATCGTTGTAAGTATTAATTTATGTTTTGTCTATGAATGCTATGAACTTACTTACAATTATGAGAGGCTAAAACCTCCACAACTAGGGTTGTGGGAACCATGATGAATTAACACACGTAGGTAAAAATACTTAGTGAATCTTGAACGGGGTTTATGCATGAATTGTTTTTCTCTTTGTTTTAATTGTTTCTTAACGGTTGCAACATTGGAGTTTTCCTTCTTCTTACTCACTAGATCAAGGGAGTTATGAATGAGAAAAAGGATAAACAACTGAAATTTGAGGCTATAAACCCTTCATCTAATAGCTTGACCTTGTCCGGGAATGGCTAATTCTATATAAAGGGTAAGGGTAAGTTAAGTATACATCCTCATACAGATCAAGTTGCGTGGTGATAATCATCTAAATAGGGGACCAACCATTTAGGTGAATTTAACTTACCGATATTGTATGCTAAGCATCAGAATAGATCACTAGTATAAAACGCCTTGTGGTTATGAAGTCATGGGGAACACTTACCCTAGTTAGTTGCATTAATTTGAAATTAACCTTCACGTTCTCTAAACAATATTACTTGTTACTTTTACAAATTTCCCCCTCTTAGGAGATAATCGACTTAAAAGCTTAAATACTAGCATTCTTCTATATCCTTCCATATTCCCTATGGGATTGACCCCAACCTTTGTTGGGTTCTATATTTGACATTGGCCGCTTTATATCTCATTACGAGGTGTAATTTGGGTGATATCAAGGGGAGACCTATTCTTAACTATAACTTTTTTTAGCTGACGGTAGTCGATACTGATTTTGAGAGTACCGTCTTTCTTTCGCACGAATAACACTGGAGCACCCCATAGAGAGATGCTAGGCTTGATGAAACCTTTATCAAGAAGGTCTTTTAGCTACTCTTTCAACTCCTTAAGCTCAGCTTCCGCCATTCTGTAAGGAGGGATGGTGATAGGCTGAGTGTTTGGAAGAAGGTCTATGCTGAAGTCTATTTCCCGCTCGGGAGGGACTTTGGGAAGATATTCGGGAAACACATCAGGGAACTTGCTGACAACTAAAACTGACTGGATAGTTGGGGTCTCAAAGCTGGAATCTTTGTCCCGAACTAGGTGATAAATGCACCCTTTAGTAATGAGCTTCCTTTCCTTAAGGTAGGAAATAAACCGACCCTTAGGCGCTGAACTACTGCCCATCCACTGTAAAACTGGCTCATTTGGAAACTGAAATTTGACGACTCTAGTTCTGCAGTAGACTGAGGCATAACTGGGGTATAACCAATCCATGCCAAGAATGACATCAAAATCAACCATGTCTAACTTTAATATATCAACTAGAATGACCTTGTTCAATAACGAGACTGGGCAGTTTCTATACACCCTACTGGTTCTAACTGACTCACCAACTTGGGTAGAGACTGTTAATGGTTCTGAGAGGACTTCTGGACTGATTTCAAATGGGACATCTACATAGGGAGTCATGAATGATAGTGTGTCTGTTGTATCTAGTAGGGCATACACATCTAGGTGGAAGAGAAGTAACATACCCGTGACCACGTCAGGTAAGCTCTCCTAATCCTGATGGTAGGACAAAGCATAAAAGCAGTTTTGGCACTGACCACCATCCTTACCTGAAGTGTTGGCCTGCTAAATTGGTTGGCCTGCTAGAGCTGCTGAAGTGGTAGAATGTGATCTCCCCTGTCCTGTTGAAGGACATTCTCTGAGCCGGTGACCTAGCTGTCCACACCTAAAGTGACCCTCTTTGACCTGGAGGCATTCACCTAGATGATTCTTGCCACTCTTAGGGCAAGCTAGATAATAGTTACTGACGTTGTGACTATGGGACTGAGAGCCAGACGCTCCACCCTTCCGATCCTTGCGGGACCAGAATGTAGGGGCGCTGGCTGAAGTGGGTGTTGGAGTCCTCTGTTGCTGCTGCTGTGGGCGGCTACTACCTCCCGACTTCTAGTGGCCATAATTTGATTGGCCAGTCCTATCCCGCTTATTCTCCTACTCCATATATTTTAATTTTTCTGCCTCAATCTACTGAGCATGAACAATGAGGCTGAAGAGGTCAATATCTTTTATGAGCATCGTAGCCCTACACTCCTTAAGTACCAGGTTTGATACTCCATTGATGAACTTAAGCATGCGAGCCCTTGGCTCGGCTACCATCTCGGGAGCATATCTTGACAACCGCGTGGTAAACTCTTTCCACTCCACCGATTCCACTCCTGTTGGTCTCCCATCTTTCCACTGGTTGTACCAGATCTGTGCCACCACTTTCAACTGGTAGGCAGCCAGATCAGCACCTTCAGCAAAACTAACATCCATAATCCAGGTGATCTTCTATACCTCATCCACGAACTCCTGTGGGTCCTCTGTCTCCTTGGATCCATGAAAGACTAGAGAGTTGATTCGGATGAAGTCCCAATCTATGGCAGCTGCTACAGACCCATTTGAGTTTACATGTGGTGGTTCACCTGGTTTGTTACTGTCTGAGCCAACAGTTGGATTGCCGCTTTGAACTCTGCTGAGGACACTGGTGGTCCTGAGGAGCTGCTGGAGCTGGTGGAGTAGGCCGGTTAGTGTTGCCAGCCCTTCTTCCATTTTCGCGTCTTGGAGGCATAGTTTCACTTAAACGAAATAGGACACAAGTTAGGAGAGCGTTTCTAGAATTGAACTTCAATGCATGATAAGGAGTATGAACAAAAGTGCGTTTTCCTAAGACTGGTCAGAGCTATTTATCTGGAATCATCGTAACTGTCTAAAGAATCAACTAAAATCTGATAACTGATATCTGGGAGGCACAACTGGCACCTCAAGAAAAGACTATAGTCAAATTGATTAGCTAACATTTCTGAAAATACTGAATAAGCTAGTATTCTGACTAAAATTGGACTAGCATGAACTAACTGAGATAATCAACTGATATTAACAATATGGAAAATCCCAACACTGATAGAATCTAGTAATATGAATAATTAGTCAATTTTGCAATGCTCTATTTTACTGTATTCAAGCTAGGGCTAGAATCCACTTTACAGGAACAAGCATCAACATAGTCACATAATAATGGAAATATAACTACAATTAGCATGAACAATATTGCACATGATATCAAAATATGGCTGAAAATTAATTCATATTCGAAAACTCAGGGACTAGAACTGATAAGAGAATTTAGATGGATTTCGGGACACAAGCAAAGGAGAAGATTTGAGAAGAAAAGTTGAACCCTTGCTTCTGCTCTGAGTTTTTTCTAAGAAAATTCTATGGTCTAACTTCTGAGGGAATGAGAGGAATGAAATATATCATCGATTACCCCTATAAATTCCCTAAATATAACCCAAAACAACATAGTTTAGGGATTAAAAAGCTAGGAAATTACTAAAATATCCCTGGGAGAAAATATGGAAAAACTGCCAATAGGGACCAAGGGGTCACTCAATGAGTCATTTGTTGAGTCCACGACTCGTTGGGACCAGTCATTAGTCCTGGATTTGGGTTTTTGGCTCACTAGAACTAGCAACAAGGGTGACCACAACTCTTTGGATGAACCAACGGGTCATTGGTTCTTCCCATTTTCACTAGCAGGAAAAATCTGGGAAGCCCAACAACGAGCAACACAACGACTCATTTGTAGGCCCAACGGGTCATTGTATCGAGTCATCATCTCTACTGGAAAAATTCTTAGGATCCCTGGACTTGTCACCTTGGATGAACACAACGACTCATTGTGTGATACAACGGGTTGTTGTTGCCACTCATTATTACTGAAGGAGATACCTGGAATCCCTAACTAATGACTCACACCACAAGTTGTTGTATCACAAGATGACTTGGTGGTTGACTTGTGGGTTCCTAGAAAAGGGGTCAACTGGGTTCTGAGATGGGGATGCAAGGAGTGCCAGGATAACTCGTTGTTTCTCACAACGGGTCATTTTATGTCTCGTTGGTTCTGAAGGGCCAAGGCAGGGTTGACCACGACCCAGACAATGGGTAGTTGGAGCTGACCGTGACTGGTTGTCTCAGTCATTCTGAGGCAAATATTTTTGGTTTCTTCTAGATTTTTCTTGAAAGGTTTGAGTTTGGTCTAGGAATGTTTTGGAGTGTTACAAGTTGATAGTAATAACAGAGAATAACGAATAGAACCATGCCAACGACCAAGAATGAATTCCATTGCTAAACTTTGCTAGGACAAACTTGGAGAACTATTCTAAAGCAATTATCAAGCCGGCCATCACTGGGAACTTTGAATGGAAGGAGGGAGCTGTGCAGTTGGTTCAAAACACTTGGAAGTATCACGGCAAGCTGCACAAGGATCCCCACAGGCAGTTGATGATATTTGTGAAACTGAGTCAGAACTTTCACTACCAAAATGTCTCTAATGAGTATGTTAAGTGATAATGCTCCAACCACATTTCCAATTAAAGTATGAAGCGGACGTTGTCAATAAAGAACCCAACTAGAGGTTGGGGTCGATCTCACAGGGAATATGGAAGATATAGATTACAACCAATAGATGAACTTGTATGATAATTACTTCACAAAGGGAGAATTCTAATAAAAAGAAATAATAAAAATAAGCAGTAGTCAAGATTATAGTTTTGAATCAATAATTAAAGGATAACTAGGGTTTATGTTTCCCATGGGTTCATAACAGTTTTGGGTATACACTTGTGATCTTTACCAATACTTACTTACAGAACTGATAACTTAGGTTCATTCACACGATCGACCAATCCCTATTGAATGACTATCCTCAATTACTCGACCAAGTCTGATGAGTTTTGCAAACTAACTGTTATCACTAAGTTCCAATTATAACTATCCTGCGACCAAAACTCAAGTTAATACAATGATCATCAAGATCAAGGCTCCGTTGTAATTCTCTTTTCCTAATCTCTACCTCTTCGACCAAAGCAAGTAAAGAATTTAGGCACTTTCTAACGTTGTACACCGCTAAGAATCATTAAAGATGAAGAGAATACAATATAGGTAATTGGAATTGATTTTAGAATCACTTTGTGCAACCCTAGCTACTTAATCCACCATGGTTCGCGCAACCCTAGTTATGGAGGTTTTAGCCTCTCATAGTTGCAACATTGTGATTTATGTTCATTATTGAAAACATATAATAATACTTACAAAGATGATTGAGAAAAACAATTCCTTCAATTAAACCATGAAATCTTGAATAACAAGTAGCAAGAACAAGATGAATTTAAGAAAAGGTTGATCACAAGGTTGAACCAACTTAATTCTATCTCTCAATGATATCAAATTCGCTTACTACAATGTTTTCCTCCTAGAATTAAGTCTATTCGTCCTCTCCCTATAAAAAATAAACATAAAAAGTATTTATAGAGACACAAGATTCCTTTTCCTAAACTAATAGGACTGTTTTCTATATTTGGTGCGGACCTCATCATGGGTACACCTACGACTCGTAGGGGCTTCTCACGGATCGTGACATCAACTCGTGGCTTGGAATGTTGGCTGAATTTTGGCTAAGTTTTGGCCCAAGGTACAATTTGTACCAACTTGCTACAACTCATACATTGACACTCGTGGCTTGATCCTAAACTTTTGAAATTTTCTGAACTTCATTACGACCGGTATGGTACGACTCATACCTTTATCTCACGGTTGTAGGTGCTCTCGTACTGAGAATCAACCTTCAGTGCAATTCTTCTGAATTTTGTCATGACTGGCTTACCATAATTCGTACCACCATGGTACAATCCGTGACAAGTCTCATAAATTCAGTCTTCCAGGTTATCTTTCAGCTTCTCATGAAAGCCCTCAGTACGATTCGTAGGTCCATCGTACAGATCGTACTGTGGTCTGTACTTTTTGACCCTTTTTTCACACTTTTAGCTTCCTTTTGTAATTTATTGTTCTAACACCCATTTATCCTGAAATCAAAGGAAAAGTGCCTCATATCCACATAAATACACCTAAGTCCATGCTATTTTCTTAGCTTTGAGCGTCAATAGTGCTGTAAATACACAGAACATCAACACCCTCAACTTAAGACTTTTGCATGTCCTGAGGCAAAGAAAAAGAAAAACTAAACACAGCGCTCAACTAGAAAATAGCTCAAGATACTACAGCCAAAACTCAAATAAATTTGTGCACTCTATATACAAACTCTATTGACCCTTCCTCTTGAAACATCATCAGCTAATGTATTGCAAGTAACCTCAAAATATCATATTCAGGGATCAAGACATGTCATCTAGCTATCAACAAGCAATCAAGTCATCACCTATGTGTTTCACATAGACCAATGGTAAAAGCAAACATAGTCCATGTACCCTCACAAAAAATGAAGTCCCCTCTCTAGTATGAAGTATCAACTGAAACATGGGACTAGGAAAATGAAGCACTCACTCTCTCAAAAGTCTGCAAGTATTATACATCAGATACCATAGGCTTGCCCTTATTTTCTCTGCTTCGGTTTGTTAGATGGTCAAACTAAGATCACTATAAGACTTTATATGGCTTGTAATGTAGGCCTAGGGCTGGACATGATAAAAATGAAAGATTTTATTAGTGACTATCCCTTCCTTGGCACTACATTCGGTGGCTACAACGTTCTCCTATTTCACCCTTCATTCTCTTTGTCTCCTTTTCTTCCCTTTTTCCCACTTTATGAACCTTCGCATGGGTGAGGTGATTATGTTTTTGACATTTTTCAACACTTTCAAGCTATTTTGAATTTCTCTTCTTTTTTCAATATTCTCAAATTTTCAGCTTCTTACTTTTTCACCTCACCACACCTTATTTTTCACCATTTTACTTCTTTTTCTTTTTCTTTTATTTCCTCCCGCTTCCACCATTTATGCACCCCTACTTTAGACACCCTAAAATTAAGCATTTTGCTTATGTTGAGGTTCACACTATCTAAGGAAGGACCAGGGCCAAACAGGTTCATTATAAACAAATGAGTACGGTTAGCAGGCAAATCAAAGAAATATGGTTAATTAAGGCTCAAACTTGGGATCAAGGGATTCATGAAACTTTGGTAGGGCAATATAGGTAAAAAATGGGTAACACAACAATGGCCTATGATCATCTCCTAACCAACCATCCTCAACCTATGCAAAGACCAACCAGGCAAGTTCTAGATCTTCAACAACATACCGCAACAAATACTAAGACCTTATTCACACATGGTACATAAACTATTTTCACTTTACCTGTTTGGTTCATACATGGCTTAATAAGACTAGCACTATCAATAACTAAATGACATAAAATGATCCATAGAAATCATGCATTGTTGTCACAAATACATAGCAAAAATTTTAAATAGGGTCAATTTTTTAAAAACAACAAAAGTAGTGCATATTCAATGGCTGAGTATTCCTAAGTTACTTTCTAATTAAAAAAATCACAACTAAAAACAAAAGAATCCTAACACATGCCGGTTCTACTAGATTGCATGTCTGAGAGAAAAGAAACACGATAAGAAAAACCCTCAAGCGAACAAAAAATATCCCAAAAATACAAGTACACCCTCCTCTTTTTAAAGAATGATCTTCGCCCCCAAAGAACAAAATATAATCTTGAAAGGAAAAGGGACATACCTGTGGCTACTCAGACTTCACCTCTGTCGTCTCGCGAAGGTGGTACCTCCGCAGTAATTGTGGCGCTAGCGGTGGCCAGTGCACTCAATGATGGAATAATGGGGTTAGTGGTACCCCCTCAGTGATTGTAGCCATTTGAACGGCCTCTGTGGAACCCGGGGCTAAATGTGGCTCACTCGAAGGGTCATGGCCACTAGCAAGCTCGGGCTGAGCTATGGTGGAGCTTCCCGCTCCTTTAACTCTCTCCTGAAGCTCGGTCATATGCTTCTCATGAGCTCGCATGCTCTCCTCTCTAGCCCGCTTGTGCTCTCTTTTCTCCTTTCTCTTCGTTTTCACACTCTCCTCACCAGCATCATCAACAACTCTCTTTTTTCTTTTATCACCGACTGCAGTTGGCCCCCAGTATGCTGCCAAGTCAATATCCTCATCAAGCTCTGTATCCAAGTCAGGAGGAGTGGGAGATGCTATAACAGTTGGTTTCCATAAAGACAACTCAACCACTTGGCTCCGAAGAGCCCCCAACTCCGCACGAAGACTGCCGGTGTGTGACTGCTCTGCCATCCTTAAGTTAAATCTGCTCTCAAAACTATCCAGGAAGGCATGAAGCGCCTGAGCTGCTGCATCTATCTCAGATTTGACCCATGGCTTTACATTCTCCATCATATCCTGAATTTTGTGCTCGACCATGGTCAATCTCTTTGCCAGCTTCTGGAAGAAATCCTATGGTACCAAGATATACCTTGCTAGAGTCTGCGTCTGTACATCGGGCAGTGATGTAGCTAAGGTTCTGGGAGCTGACTCTGAATGACCAGCATCTATAGCCGGTGTCTCACTCTGCTCTTGAGTACTGGGAATATTCACCTGTACGTCCCCTGCTGGCTAAGCTGCTGGGATGGCTGTGGGCATTCTGGATCTGCTTACCGGGTTCATCTCATCCCAGATAAGGCCTATATCAGTAACTCTTTTACCTCCGATCAATCTCTCACCACCCCTCTGTACTCTTGCCTCCCTACACAAATAGTATACAAGGCTTGGGAATGGAATAGTAGTACTTAATTCCATTGCCCTATATGATATCATGGTGGCTATGATCCTTGGGATGTTAAGAGGGTAGTGGGACATAAGGCATGCCACCAACGCTGCTCTATCAGCACTCAACATGTTTTCATTGACTGTAGGCGCTAGCCGATGCCTCACCAATGTCCAGCAGGCCTTTGTAATGAAATTCAATATATTCTTTGTCACCTGCCACCCACTCAGCCTCATCCTTGTTCTCAGCTATCACTTCTGCTAGCCATTGCAGCTGCCTCTGTCGCTCACCTCTTCTTAGACTCCTCATCTGCTTCATCGCCTCCACCTTGTAATCATACTCGGGTGTTAGCCTTGTTGGTCTGAACTGAGGTACATATAACATCCGTGCAATAGTCCGATCGGAAACATCAACTACTCGCCCTCGGACTAGAACACTCTCCAAGCAATAATGCTCCTTTATCTTTTGGCCCTCCGTTGCTTTCTCCTCCATTGTGGCCAGGTAGTTGGCGTAGAACTCCCTAACGATCTCCTCTGTGTATTGTGAAGGGGTATTGACCATCCAATCTAACCCATAAAAGCTAAAAATACGTTTTATCTCCTCAACTTCATTCAATGAATTAGTGGGGAACCGCGGCTCTTCTTGAATGCTTCTCTTTGGTTGGTTCGTGGCGGTGAGAGCTAAGCCTTGTTCATATATCTCTTTAGCACCAGACACTCTCCACCGCATTGTTCTATTCTCTCTGGCAAGGGTCTCCTCCTCCAATGCTTCCTCACTACTTTCTGCATCATTATGGGTCCCTTCTGACCCTTCCTCAGTGTTGGAGTCGGTTCCCGTCCTTTGTTGTTCCTCTCTAGCTCCCTCTTCAGACTGGGAGCTTGAGCAGATGTGGCCTTGGTTGCTTCAGCTTGGGCCCTTGCTCTTGCCCTAGAAGTTCTTGTTCCATCTGTATCTTAGGTGTCCACTTGATAATCCTCAAGTGAACCACTAGGTGAATCCCCAGCATGATCCAACTCTGAGTCCGTTGTTTCATCTATCAATTGCCTGCGGGCTTGTGTTTTGTCAGCCGTGCATTTGTATTTCATTGTACCCGGTGAGAAAGAGGTTAGCATTCCATTATTGAGAAAGAAAAATTAGATAAAAGACATTCAGTATCTCATCACGGGTCTTCAGTACGGGTTGTACCTCGAAGGTACGACTCGTGAGAAGCCCTGACGGTGCCCCATGACTCGCAGGTACAACTCACACCATGGAGGTACAATCTGTACCTTGAGTCATCTGATGAAGTCCCATTTTGCACAAATTCTGATTTTCACCACCACTCGTGGTACGATCCGTAGGTCGATTCCACAAGTAGTAGGATGGGCTTCCTAAATTGATTTTCCAAGATAAGTGGTACAAGCACTCAGTACAATTTGTAGTGTTAACCTACGACTCGTACTGTGCTACATACCCTATTTCATCCCATTTTTACAACTCTTTTGCTCAGTGTGTAAATGTTTGTTTTGCACATTTTTGGGTACTTAAATTTCCCCCAGTCTAGCATTAGGTACCCTTCCTTTTTACACCACTTAATCCTCCCCTACCCGTAACTCCCCTTAGGTTTCTAAGGCCAAAATTCAATCGATTTCCAGTGGGTTTTCGGTCGAGTTAGTGTATTTTACACCTACCCATTAGTTTTTGTTCGGAGCGTTTCACAACTACACGCAAGTACACGTGGTCGAACAAGTAGTAAAATTGCTAAAGTAAGCCAAGTATCGATCCCACAGGGACTGAACCAAGGTAATAATCGAATAAAGTGTTAAATGAACTCTAACTCTAAAAATGCAGACAACAATTTAAAGAAGATTTTGAGAGTTGGTTTCCTAATTTATACTAATCTAAAACAAAATTATAAAATGAGTCTGAACTATAGTAGTGAGCAAGCTGAGGCTAAAACGAACATGCAGGGAAGTATTTTATCGATACAATTCGGTTAATCTTTCCTTCGGTTGCTAGTCAAGAATTATTGCCTATGGAGAGAAACTTTCGTATTCTACCCAACTTAAGAATCATGAACCTTCAACCTACATTTTTGTGATAAAAGACTTTCATGTTCTAGCCATACGAAATCGATTCTTTAATTGACTAATACGACATTCAGATATATTTCTATTCTGAAGGTAAATCAATTCTCAATTTTCCCAAACTAAGAAGAGATCATATCCTACCAATTCACAACTTTCCAATTTCTTTCTTTTTCAGGATAAAATTGGATTTTTTAGAGATACATTAACATTGGCCAGACATTAATGCAGTAAGAACAAGAATTGATAGAACAACCATGGTAGAAAAGATGAAAAATTAAAATGATCAACAATTACATTCCACTACAAATGTTCTTAACCTCAGCAAGAAGTGAATTTAGCCACTCATTTGTGGATTAAACATCATCAAATGAGTGTAAATCATACAAACAATTGAAAAAAAGGAGAAAGAGTTAGAGAAGAACCCTAAGATTTTCATCTCCTCAACTGCCTGTAACCCACGTTCTTGCTCAACTAAGTCAGAATTATTAAAAATAAACCTAAGTGTGCTATTTATACTAGTGGGAATTTTTTCCGGAATAACAAACAATGTGTCACGGAGTGCATCGCGGAGCACTGCCTCCGTGACACGGTGCAAATGCGGACCCTCACTGGAATTTTATGTTCCAAGTAAATTGGGCAACGTGCCACGACATGTAACGCTGGGCTTGGCCAATGTGCCACAGCGCCATCACGCACCCTTACTAGAATTTTGCCAAAATAAATCATCCGAGGTAGACTGCCTCCGCGATGGCAGCGTGACACGGCTCCATCGCGGAGCCCCTTTGTTTGCTGCTTTTCCTTGACCTTTTCCACTGCTCGCTTTCGAGTCCATTCCCGATTTTCACCAACATGCAACTTAGCTTCCTAAAATTACATTTTTCCTGCAAAACAATACTAATCATGTTGGTTAGTATAAATTCACATTTTAACTACAAATCACATGAGAATATACAAATAACGAAAGATAAACAAGATGAAATAGAGCATTTGAGCATCACTTGGGCATATAATTTTGCCCAAGATCACCTACCCCACACTTAAAACCTTGTTCGTCCTCGAACAATGCTCTCATATCTCATGCAATTGACACCCATGTATGGCTACTTTGGCTCGATAATTCAAGCTACGGTTATACCGATTATTTAATATAGCAAATCATCAAGAAAACATGCATAGTCTCATCACTACAATGACATTCACCACATTAAGACCTCCTAGACTCAAGAATCAACTCTCGATCTTGGCAAACTCATGCAAATCAGCTGATCAAGACATCCGACACGAAATTCAATCTCTCGTCAAGCATGTGCCCTCACGCACAAGAGAAATTCCCCTTTTTCAATCATATGATTTCCAAAGCATTACATGTAGGGGTATTTGAGCACGATTTCGCTCTCTCTTCCAAAAAATTCACATGCATCATGTCATGAACCATAGGCTTGCCTCTAGTGTATTACTCCACTAATATAAGGACGCGTGATGTAAGATCACGTAAGACTTAACGGGTTGTAATGTAAGCTAAGGAACTAGTAAATACTGGGCTAACCAATAATAGCAACTAGCCTCCTTAAGCGCTTTTCAGTACATCCCACCATCATTATGGCATTGTTTCTTCCTTCATGCTCCCATTCTTGAAGTCTTTCTTTATCTTTGTTCCCATTTCTTTAAGCACACTCGATTTAATAACAAAGATTAGTTATACATCTTCATTTTATTTAAATTCGGCAAGTGCACCCTTGACCTTATCTTTACTTTTACCACTTCCACTTTTCCTTTCTTTTCACACTTTTCACTCCTTGACACTGTGGGGAAAATTATTTTTTTCTTGAGCGCTTAAGAGTTTTGGATTAAATTCACGGCTAATGAAAAGAAGGGATTAAGCTCAATTTCTACCTCTTCACGAAAGAAAAAAAATAGGCTAAAGGCTCAATGGGGCTAACTAGGATGTTCATTCAAGGTAGGTATGATAAGAAAAAAAATTTCGGTTAAATCAAAGAAATGCCTACATCCTTTCCTACACTACACATCCTTCATTTCGTTTCGTACACACACCAGGAAAGTTCTAGACCCTTCACAGTAGCATGGAAGAATCAAAACCTCACCTCACACTCATTGCACATGCTTAACTCAAGACTTATTCACAGACTCTTCAATCAGCTAATTACAAGAATTCAATATTAAGCCTCAATCACATCGAATCGAACTCTATGGCATAGGTATCTCAACATGTTTCACATTTGCATGCTTTCATACGAATCATCTTTGCATCTCAATATCATGTACAACACGCAACAAGAATTCTAAACCATGAAGTAACGAAATGTTTGGCAAAAAAACAAAAGAAAGAAAATAAAAGAAAGAAAAAAACTACTTCTATCGACTACATTTCCCTTAAGACGGTTGTCATCCATCCATCATAGGGAACAGTCACTATTTACGACTTCGGTTCAATGGGAATATTCTCGGTAAAAGCACCGAAAACAAAGGCCGAGAAATCCAATCATAAAAAAATTCAACAAATTTTTTTTAAAAATATCGATAATTTCGATCGAAAAAAAAAATATTTACACAACCAGCTAACAACAACTCAACACAACACACAACAGCTTAACATTCATTACAACACCGAATTACAATACAAAACATACGCACAAAATCACAGGGTCATAATTGTTTCACAAGCACAACAACACAAGACAACAAAAAACAAAAACCATGACGAAACATACAACACCTAACTACTCCCACCCCACACTTAAACCGAACACTGTCCCCAGTGTTCACAAAATTCAATGAAGCACATAAGTAGGTGGTGAAACTCCCTGGTCAATCGAAGTATTCAACTTCTTCATCAGGTGCTGTTGCCTCGTCCCCCATATATGAATCGCCCCCACTGTCCTCATCTGACTCAACATCTGAGTCATCGCGGCGTGTCTCCTCATTAGTAGGGACATCATCATCAACAGGCTCCACAAAAGCAGGCCCCACTCGGCATAGAGCCCTGGCATTTTCGCTAAAAGGGTAATCTCGCTCGTGCTGCCATAGCTCATCTTCTGTTGCTGGCCTCCCGCCTATGCGCAACTGCAGCATCTGCATCCCGTACATGCGGGCCATATACTGATCATCCCGAGCATGTCGCTCGGCTAGTGTGAGGACTGGCTCGTGAGTGGTGTCGGGTGACATCTGTCATGTGCACCCCCGGGATCAGGCAGGAACACATTTTTAAGCCAAATCTTGGCTTCCCTGTTCATTTGAGAGTAAGGCAGCGTCTGATGATAGCCCTTCTCCTTGTGCCTGCTCCACCGCGCTGTCGAATGAGCTCCACACAGAGTGCATCTGATATTCGCATAGGGTGGAGTTATGTTTAGCTGCCGGAGTACATGGGCGTCTGTTTCCCACGCCCCCAATATGGCATTCAAGTGATGAGGCTCAAAGGTGACAACCTGGCCCCTTATCTTGACGGTGTGACTGCGGAGTGTCGGGTTCCAGTTTGCGTAGAACTCCCGAATCAAGTGGAGATTGCACTCCTTGGGCTCTTCGAAGATGAAGTTCAGCCCGACATCGTCAATCTGGTGTACCATTCTGGGGAATTCCTGTGCAAGTGACTCCCTTGCAATGTGCTCCTCAGGGAAGTATTTGGTCTCCTTATGTTTTGCATACCATTTCTTCCCTTCGTCCATCACCCATTGGGTTCCGTATTGACGACGTTGGCCGTGAGGAACCACTGGTATTGCTGGGACTGCCGTTCCTAGTCTAATCCTTTTTCTCCCGGCGCCTGATGTAGATGCGCCCTTTCCTTTGTCTTGCCTGCTTGACATCGTTCCTGTCAAATCAAACAGACAGTCCCAATGTTATTCAAGTCAAAAATTTTCTTCCTTAAGGTTGGGTTGAGTTAGGCCACCCCACACTTAATCTTTAGCCACAATGAAAACAATTTGGCAAGACAATCATTCTTTTCCAATTTTTATCAATCAACATGCCTCGTGCATTCAGATAAGTCGAGGGAATAATGACTAAGTACTACTCAAACTTCGTACAACTAATCACAATTTCACCATCGATTCTGTTACATCACATAGCACTTAGCCAAAATTTTTCTCAACAACAACATCCTATGCAATTCACCAATTTCAATTTCCCGAAAATTTCCTTGTTTATTTAGCATATTTATCCATATTCACAACATCATTTACATTACCAACACGTACAACCCAGTTATTATCACATTTTCAACCAAGTTTAGTTTCTTCGCATTCAAAATCTAACCCTAGCTACCACTTTCGCAAAAATTCAATCAAACATGTATTTATCGAGTTCATATAATCACAACGATACTAGGAACATCAATCAACAATAACTTAAATGAATTCATGCTCAATTTACACTTAGGCCAAGCTTTAGTCACCTCACATGCTCAAAAATTGAAAATTTCGGCAAAATTTGAGGTTAAGTTCAAAAACATACCTTTAATTCGATGAACTTGAAGAAAAGTTGAAGAAAATTTGATCCTAGGTCCGTGTCACGTTGGGGAAGGGGGGTGTTTAGGGAGTTTGTCACAGAGGGGAGTGAGAAATGGGAAAAAATGAGGTGTTTTCGGGGTTAAAAAGAGGATTTTTCGGGCGGGTCACCCGGCGACCCGATATGACCCGTCGCGAATAACACTTCAACGTGTCACGGAGGGTAACGCGGAGCACCCCCTCCGTGACACCGAGCCATCGCGCAGGGGTTCTGGAATTTGTAAAAATTCCAAAACACCTTCAACGTGTCACAGAGGGTAACGCGGAGGCCCTCCTCTGTGACACGGAGCCATCGCGCAGGCTCACTGTTTTGCCACTTTTTAATTTTTTTCTCACCTCGATTTTTTCCTTTGCGGTCCTTTGCATTTTTGCCGTCCGTTCCACCTGAAAATCATCTCACAACAAGAAATTGGTTAGAATTTATAGGTTTCAAACACAACCACAAATTTTTTTTTTATTTTTTTTATTTTTGTTTTCTTTTTCTTTTCTTTTTCTTTTTAACTAATTCTACTCATCTATTACAACAATTGCACGGGTTGCCTCCCGTGCAGCGCCTGGTTTACCATCGCAGCTCAACGTCATTAAAGCTCATCATCCTCTAGAGTGATGAACGTTTTCTCTCGAATAACGTCCTCACCCCAATAATGCTTACACCGCTGCCCATTAACCAAGAACGTGGCACTTCGATCTTCTTGTGAAAACTCCACTACCCTGTGCGGGGTCATTCTCACTACCTCAAATGGCCCTGACCATTTTGACCGTAATTTCCCTGGAAACAGCTTCACTCTTGAATTGAAAAGCAACACTTTCTACCCCGGCTCGAAAATACGATGCACCATATGCTTATCATGCCACCTCTTTGTTTTCTCCTTGTAGCCCTTGGCACTTTCATAAGCATGCCAATGGAACTCATCAAGTTCGCTAAGTTGCATTAGCCTCTTCTTGCCCCCTAGCTCTAGGTCTATATTCAATTTCCTCAGGGCCCAGAAAGCACGGTGTTCTAGCTCCACAGGCAGATGACACGCTTTTCCATAGACCAATCGGTATGGAGAAGTCCCAATTGGTGTCTTGTAAGCAGTTCTATATGCCCACAATGCATCATCGAGTTTGCTTGACCAATCACTACGTTGTGCATTCACTATTTTCTGGAGAATCTGCTTCACTTCTTTGTTCGACACCTCCACTTTCCCACTAGTTTGGGGATGATATGTTTTTGCCACCTTGTGGCGCACCCCATACTTAGTCAGCAACTTTTTGAATCTTGCATTGACAAAATGTGCCCCTCCATCACTGATAATGGCTCGGGGTGTCCTGAACCTGGTGAAAATGAGTTTCTTCACAAATTTTGTTACCACCTTCTTGTCATTCCCGGGGCAAGCTAGTTCTTCAACCCACTTTGATACATAAGCAACTGCCACCAGGATGTAACGATTACCAAATGACGGTGGGAACAGGCCCATGAAATCAATACCCCATACATCAAAGATCTCCATTTCTAGTATATGCAGCAGCGGCATCTCTTGCCTCCTACCAATTGTGCCTATCCTTTGACATCTGTCACACATTTGAACGTATGCCATAGAGTCTTTGAACAGTGTAGGCCAAAAGAAACCTGACTGTAGCACTTTGTGCGCTGTCCGCTCGCCTCCATGGTGCCCTCCATACAATGAAGAGTGACAACTCCTCAAACTTCTACAATTTGGCTCTCCGGGATGCATCTTCTCATAACCTGATCCGGTCCCTGTTTAAACAAGTACGGCTCATCCCAAATAAAATACCTGCAATCATACCTCAATTTTTTTCTCTGTTGAGCTGTAGCCTCCGGTGGATAGACTCCACTCGCTAGCAAATTCACTATGTCTGCATACCACGGGATCTCAGCTTCCCATATTGCCAAGAGATGCTCATCCGGGAACTCTTCTTTGATGCCGTCACCTTCCTTCACATGCGATCGGCTTTCCAATCGCGATAGGTGATCTGCCACTTGATTCTCGCTCCCCTTTCTGTCTTTAATTTCTAGCTCAAACTCTTGCAACAACAAGATCTATCTGATCAGCCTGGGCTTTGCATCCTTCTTTTTAAACAGATATCGAATCGCTGCATGACTGGTATACACCACTACTCTCAAACCCACCAAATAGGACCTGAATTTATCAAACACAAACACCAATGCTAGCATTTCCTTTTCTATGACTGTATAATTACTTTGGGTAGTGTTCAGTGTTTTGCTTGCATAATAAATAGAATGAAAGATTCTATTCCTCCTCTGCCCCAATACAACTCCCACAACCACATCGCTTGCATCACACATCAGTTCAAATGGTTGTTCCCAATCCGGAGAAATAAGGATAGGTGCTTCTATCAATTTCTGCTTCAACTCCTCGAATGCTTTGACACACTCATCATCCAACTCAAACTTCACCTCTTTTTCTAGCAATCTGCATAATGGTCTAGAAATTTTGGAGAAGTATTTGATGAACTGTCTGTAAAACCCTGCATGCCCGAGAAAACTGCGAACACCCTTCACTAACACAGGTGGTGGTAGCTTCTCAATAACTTCGATCTTAGCACGATCGACCTCCAACCCCTTGCAAGACACTTTATGGCCAAGGACGATACCCTCCTTGACTAAGAAATGACATTTCTCCTAGTTGAGTACAAGGTTGGATTCTTCACAGCGAGCTAGCACCCTGTCAAGATTCTGCAAACAAGTAGCAAACGAATTACTGAAAATAGAAAAATCATCCATAAATACCTTGACAAAATCCTCCACCATGTCGTGAAAGATAGCTATCATGCATCTCTAGAATGTGGCGGGTGCATTGCATAACCCAAATGGCATCCACCTAAAAGCATATGTCCCATAAGGACATGTGGAAGTAGTCTTCTCCTTATCCTCCGGTGCTATGGCTATTTCGTTATAGCCAGAGTACCCATCAAGGAAACAATAATACTCTTGTCCCGCCAATCTATCCAATATCTGATCAATGAACGGGATAGGATAGTGATCTTTTCTTGTGGCTTCATTGAGCTTTCTGTAGTCCATGCAAATCCGCCAGCCTGTGATGGTGCGAGTAGGGATCAGCTCATTCTTCTCATTGGTGACCACGGTCATCCCTCCTTTCTTTGGGACACACTGAACGGGGCTGACCCATTCGCTATCCGAAATAGGATAGACCACACCTACATCAAGCCACTTAATTACTTCTTTCCTAACCACGTCTTTCATTGCCGGATTCAACCTTCTCTGAGGCTGAATAGTTGGCTTTGCTCCTGTCTCCATGAAAATTTTGTGTGCACAAAAAGCTGGGTTGATACCCTGAATATCTGACATTTGCTAGTCTATTGCTTTCTTCCTTCTTCTGAGGACCACCAATGCTTCCTTTTCCTGTGCCTCTATCAATTTTGCGGAGAGGATGACTGGCAAAGTATCCTCTTCCCCCAAAAAGACATATTTTAAATGGGGAGGCAATGTTTTCAATTCCAGCTTTGGTGCTTCCTAAATAGATGGTTTCGACAATGGTTCCAGGGACCTCATTAAAGGCTGAAACTCCTGCTTCCTGGGATACTTTTGTGGTTCATTAAGCATTTGCACCACCTCATAAGTTTCTCTGTCACCGAGATGATCGGAGCTCAGCAATGCTCTTTCCAATGAATCTCAGGATTTAATAATCTGAAGAATTTCTGCTTGATCAAGCACACTGATTGCTGAAAGCTCCTCATGTATGGCCGAAAGCTTCATGGCCTTGTACACGTCAAATACCTCCACCTTGTCATGCGCTCGCATGGTTAGCTGCCCTGCAGCTACATCAATCAAAGCTTTCTCGGTTTCCAAGAGAGGACGTCCGAAAAAAATGGGACTTCCGCATCCGGCTCAAAATCCAGCACAATAAAATCTACCGGGAAGATAAGGGAGCCCACTTGCACAGGCACGTCCTCCACTATGCCATCTAGTCTAGCCAAAGAACGATCCGCTAACTGCAAGATCACTGTGGTTGGTCTAGGACTGCCCAACCCCAACTTCTTGAATACTGATGTCGGCATCAAGTTAATGCTCACTCCCAAGTCGCATAGTCCACGAGCTTGGATACTTTGCCCAGTTGTGATTTGAATTGTAAAGCTCTCAGGGTCTTTGAGCTTTGTTGGCAACCTGTTCTGTATCCGGGAAGTGCACTCCTCTGTAAGCGCCACCGTAGCATACTCCGTCAATCTGCTTTTGTTAGCTACGATGTCCTTGATATACTTTTCATACTTCGACACTCCCTGCAAAACATCAACAAGAGGTAAATTAATGTGTACCTGTTTAAGCACCTGCATGAACTTTTTTAAACATGTTTCCTCCTTGTGTTTCTTTAATCTTTCAGGGAACGGGGGTGGTGGTCTTTCAGCTTTAGCTGCATTCTCCTTCCCCCTCTCATCATCGTGTTCCCTTTCTTTCTCCACTGCTCCAGACTGCTGAGGTGGTCTTTCTGGTTCCACCTCCTTGAGTTGTAAATCACTCCTTGTGGTCACTGCATTCACTTGCTTGGGATTTGGGTCAGTGTCACTCGGTAGTCCTCCTCTTGGCCTGGTGTTTTGAGTTCCAGCTAGTTGCCCAAACTAGTACTCCAACGCCTTTGTAGCTAACTGATTGTTCTTTACATCTACCGCCAACTTCACATAGTCAGCCTGCAATTGAGCTTGGTTAGCTATCATTGTTTTAAACATTTCCTCAATGCTGGGTGGTGGTGGTGGAGGAGGTGCATTGTTGCTTCTGTATTGAGTCTGATAATTCTGCTGCCCTCCTTTATTTCTCTGTGCACCCTGATTCGAACTCTTCCCTTGATGGCTGTTACTACCCCAGGAGAAATTTGGATGATTCCTCCAATTAGAGTTGTAGTTGTTGCCATACTGTTGGTGATTATTTCTCTATACATTACCAATAAAGTTCACTGAATCTGGATTTGCACCACAACACTCAGCTGAGTGTTCATTACTACCGCATACTTCACACCAAATCTGCTGCACTACATTAACTGGGGCTTGAGATTGATTTAAGCTCATGTTGCTGAAGTGGGTGTTAAGTTGATTTTGCAACGCAGCTATCTGTGCAACGATAGCTGTAAACCCATCCACTTCCAAGACTCCTGCCGCTTTCCTTGTTCCTCCTCTAGAAGAGTCCGCATTCCACTCTGGATTTCCCTGTGAAATACGATTTAACAAAGTATACAGCTCCTCATAAGTCTTTTCTAATGCTTGTCCCCCAGCTGCTGAGTCTAGCAAAATTTTTGTGTGGGGTTTCAAACCCTCTATGAAAGTATGCACCAGCACATTATTGGACTAGTGATGGTGAGGACAATCTCGTAACATGGATTTGAATCTTTCCCAAGCTTGATACAGATTCTCCCCCTCTCTTTGTTTAAAACTTAGAATCTGACTTCTAAGTCTTGCTGTTTTCCCGGATGGAAAGAACCGTATCAAGAATTTTCATGCAAGATCATCCCAAGTGGTGATGGAATTAGGTGGCTCAGCTTTCAACAACCTTTTTTCTTCTCCCAATAGTGAAAATGGGAACAATGTAAGCCTTACGTAATAAGATGATACTCCAGCGGGGATGTAAGTGTCACTTATCTCCAAAAAGTTTTTGAGATGTTGTTGTGGATCCTCGTGAGGGAGACCTGTGAATTACCCGCTGGCGTGCAGCAATGCACCATATTCTGTTTCAGCTCAAACCTCCCTCCTGGCTCGGGTTTGCGAATGCTTGATGTAACATTGTTAGCATGTGGGATTGCCACTTCGCGAACCGTCCAAGCTGCCATTTCCTCGGGCACTAACACTGCCCTTACAAGTAGTGGATTCTGTTGTTACTCCAGGATTGTTTGTCTGAGAAACTGCAGCTTTCGCTCTAGAGCTTCTCTCCTTTGACAATGAAATTATCTTTCCGGCTCTAAGTATGAGTCCACCAGCTCCTTGTCTCTTGCCAATGTTCAACAGAATTCAATATCTGCAAAAGACAGGCTAAGATTAAGTTGTCAGCACAATATAGAAATCGTAGACTAAAACTTAAGAAAACAATTTTACCAATTGTCAGTCCCCGACAACGGCGCCAAAAACTTGTTCGGAGCATTTCGCAACTACATGCAAGTGCACGTGGTCGAGCAAGTAGTAAAATGGCTAAAGTAAGCCAAGTAACGATCCCACAGGGACTAAACCAAGGTAATAATCGAACTAAGTGTTAATGAACTCTAACTCTTAAAATGTAGACAACAATTTAAAGAAGATTTTGAGAGTTGGTTTCCTAATTTATACTAATCTAAGACAAAATTATAAAATTAGTCTGAACTATAGTAGCGAGCAAGCTGAGGCTAAAACGAACATGCAGGGAAGTAATTTATCGATACAATTCGGTTAATCTTTCCTTCGGTTGCTAGTCAAGAATTATTGCCTTTGGAGAGAAACTTTCGTATTCTACCCAACTTAAGAATCATGAACCTTCAACCTACATTTCTGTGATAAAAGAATTTCATGTTCTAGCAATACGAAATCGATTCCTTAATTGACTAATACGACTTTCAGATATATTTCTATTCTGAAGGTAAATCAATTCTCAATTTTCTCAAATTAAGAAGAGATCATATCCTACCAATTCACAACTTTCCAATTTCTTTCCTTTTCAGGATAAAATGAGATTTTTTAGATATACATTAACATTGGCCAGACATTAATGCAGTAAGAACAAGAATTTATAGAACAACCATGGAAGAAAAGATGAAAAACCAAAATGATCAACAATTACATTCCACTACAAATCTTCTTAACCTCAGCAAGAAGTGAATTTAGCCCCTAATTTGTGGATTAAACATCATCAAATGAGTGTAAATCATACAAACAATTGAAATAAAGGAGAAAGAGTTAGAGAAGAACCCTAAGATTTTCATCTCCTCAACTACCTGTAACCCATGTTCTTGCTCAACTAAGTCAGAATTATTAAAAATAAACCTAAGTGTGCTATTTATACTAGTGGGAATTTTTCTCGGAATAACAAACAACGTGTCAGGGAGTGCATCACGGAGCACTGCCTCCATGACACGGTGCAAACACGGACCCTCACTGGAATTTTATGTTCCAGGTAAATATGGGGAATGTGCCATGGCATGTAATGTGGGGCTTGGCCAACGTGCCACGGCGCCATCGCGCACCCTTACTGGAATTTTACCAAAATAAATCATCCGAGGTAGACTGCCTCCGCGATGGTAGCGTGACACGGCTCCATCACGGAGCCCCTTTGTTTGCTGCTTTTCCTTGACCTTTTCCATTGCTCGCTTTCGAGTCCATTCTCGATTTTCACCAACATGCAACTTAGCTTCCTAAAATTACATTTTTCCTGCAAAACAACACTAATCATGTTGGTTAGTATAAATTCATATTTTAAATACAAATCACATGAGAATGTACAAATAACGAAAGATAAACAAGACGAAATAGAGCATTTGAGCATCACTTGGGCATATAATTTTGCCCAAGATCAGTTTTCAAGAACACCCAGTGGTTCTTATGGGTTTTTGACGCCCTCATGTTCACTTTCAAGCATTAAGAAGTTAGTATGTAAATTACTTACTTGATTCACGATTCATAGACTTGAAAACAACTGTGAGGGCTTTGCACACTTAGCTAAAACAAGAATTTCTAGCCTGTTCTCTTGATGTTGGGAGTCTACGGGTATTGGGAAGAAGGCTCTTTTGAAGTGCTTAGCGTGGGAATTGGCTAGGTTTGACGCTTAAGTAGGTGAGGGCCAATTTAAAAATCTGGGCCGAATCGAGTAAATTTAACCCATCACGACTCGTACTACGAGTTGTAGGAGCGACCTACGACTCGTTCTTGACCCGTAATAACTTTAGTTTCAGAGAACTTACCTGGTGACCTACGAGAGCATCCTACAACTCGTACCATCCAGGTATGAATCGTAGGATGAGGCGTAGGTCATACTTTGCTTAGAAGTTTCTCTGATTTTCATCACCATTGCTACCATGACTTCTAGGACCTTACCACGAGTCATATTGAGATCCTGTAGTAGCATATTTTTCAGCCACCTGTTTTTATTTCCCTGCACACTAAGCACACATTAGATCAATAACTTGGGTTGCATCCCAAGAAGTGCTTGATTTAATGTCGTGACACGACGCAGGTGATTTGGTTACTCAGATTTCACCAAACCACCACTTGGGTTGCCTCCCAAGAAGCGCCTGATTTTACATAATGGCACAACACATGTATCTTGATTACTCAGACTTCATCAAGAGACCTGTTAAGACCGTGGTCACATCTTTGCCACTTGTTTTACCACGCCGCCCTATAACACGTCAGAAAATAAAAGAAAAACAACAAAATTGGAAATAAAGACCAAAAGTTAAACACAAGCAATTAATCCAATCCTAAACCGTATTCCCCGGCAACTGCGCCACTTTTTGATAATGCTCAAACCACACTTTCAACTAAAGTATGAAACGGACGTTGTCAATAAAGAACCCAACTAGAGGTTGGGGTCGATCCCACAGGGAATATGGAAGATCTAGATTACAGCCAGTACATAAACTTGTATGGTAATTACTTCACAAAGGGGGAATTCTAATAAAAAGAAATAATAAAAATAAGCAGCAGTAAGATTATAGTTTTGAATCAATAATTAAAGGATAACTAGGGTTTATGTTCTCCATGGGTTCATAACAGCTTTGGGTATACACTTGTGATCTTTACCAATACTTACTTACAGAACTGATAACTTAGGTTCATTCAAATGATCGACCAATCCCTATTGAATGACTATCCTCAATTACTCGACCAAGTATTATGAGTTTTGCGAACTAACCATTATCACTAAGTTCCAGATATAACTATCCTGCAACCACAACTCAAGTTAATACAATGATCATCAAGATCAAGGCTCCGTTGTAATTCTCTTTTCCTAATCTCTACCTCTTCGACCAAAGCAAGTAAAGAATTCAGGCACTTTCTAATGTTGTACACCACTAAGAATCATTAAAGATGAAGAGAATACAATATAGGTAATTGGAATTGATTTTAGAATCACTTTGTGCAACCCTAGCTACTTAATCCACGATGGTTCCCACAACCCTAGTTATGGAGGTTTTAGCCTCTCATAGTTACAAGGTTGTGATTTATGTTCATTATTGAAAACATATAATAATACTTACAAAGATGATTGAGAAAAACAATTCCTTCAATTAAACCACGAAATCTTGAATAACAATTAGAAAGAATAAGATGAATTCAAGAAAAGGTTGATCACAAGGTTGAACCAACTCAATTCGATCTCTCAATGATATCAAATTCGCTTACCACAATGTTTTCCTCCTAGAATTAAGTCTATTCGTCCTCTCCCTATAAAAAATAAACATAAAAAGTATTTATAGAGACACAAGAATCCTTTTCCTAAACTAACAGGACGGCTTTCCACATCTGGTGCTGACCTCGTCACGGGTCCACCTACGACTTGTAGGGGCTTCTCACGGATCGTGACATCAACTTGTGGCTTGGAATGTTGGCTGAATTTTAGCTAAGTGTTGGGCCAAGGTATGATTCGTACCAACTTGCTACGACTCGTACATTGACACCCGTGGCTTGATCCTGAACTTTTTAACCTTTTTCTGAACTTCATTACGACCGGTATGGTACGACTCGTACCTTCATCTCACAGGCCCTAGGTGCTCTCATATTGAGAATCAGCCTTCAGTGCAATTCTTCTAGATTTCGTCATGACTAGCTTACCACAACTCGTACCACCATGGTAATATCCGTGACAAATCTCATAAATTCAGTCTTCCAGGTTATCTTTCAGCTTCTTATCAAAGCCCTTAGTACGACTCGTAGGTCCATCCTACGGATCGTACTGTGGTCTGCACTTTTTGCACCTTTTTGCAAAATTTTAGCTTCCTTTTGCAATTTATTGTTCCAACACCCATTTATCCTAAAGTCAAAGGAAAAGTGCCTCATATCCACATAAATACTCCTAAGTCCATGCTATTTTCTTAGTTTTGAGCGTCAATAGTGCCGTAAATTCATAACACATCATTAAGCTCACTCTGTTTCCATTCTCATTGATTGAAGAACAAAAGAATGGTTACAAAATGAACTAGCTGGGTCCATTACCACTTGGGAGACTCTTTCCAGCAAGTTCATTAACAGGTTTTTCTCCTCGAGGAGAACTAAGAAGTTAAGAGGAAAGATCATGGGGTTTATTTAGAAGGATGGTGAAACTTTGGCTCAAGCTTGGGAGAGATACAAGGGTTATCTACGAGATTGACCTCATTAGTTTATGAGCTTTTACTTACGTTCAGCTATGACAAGTCATATGATTTCTCTTTCTAAATATTGAGTCACTGTGTTCAATTATCATAATTAGCTTATTACTATGTATATCTCAAATTCAGTTTTCAACATGCAATCCTTACTCATATGATCTAATAATTTATATTTATATGCATGATTTCAGTTAACATTTACTAAGCATATTTTACTTACCTTACATACTCAATACATTTAAAGTACTAAACGCATACTCTATGCTATATCATTTCATGATATAGGTTCAGGTGATCCAATTTAGTCTCGCTAATAGCTCGCTTCCCCTATCAGCTTAGTTCAGCCCTGCCTTGGGTGAGTCCTCATTATTCGAGAGCATCTATCATTTTAGTTTAGTTTTTTCATTTTATTTCAGAATTGGAGATAACCGGGGGCTTGTCCCAGCATCTCATTAGTTAGTAGAGGCTTTTCAAACATAAACTAGTATGTTCAACTTGAGATTTAGCATTGTGATGTTATCGTTCAGTACACATTATGATATTCAGACTTTTGTTTAATCATGTTTAAGTTATTAGTTTCCACTTTAAAATATGCTCTTTAGTTGCTATATTCATTCCATGGGTCGACTTGGAGCCATTAGTAGTTATAGGTCCCGTGTCTCAGTCTGGTTCAAGCTCAAATCGTGAAAACTTGGTATTAGAACAAAGGTTTAGAGTGTCCTAGGGTGTCTGAAAGCTGCATTTAAGTAGAGTATTTTTCAAGGATGTGAAGCGCGCCATATTTATGGGGAAGAGGCTAGAAGATATTTTAGAAAAACTTCCTTTTTTCATGATCTATGTCGTGCGATGGAGTATCTCTTTATCCTTTGAACTCATGCTATATACGTTTGCAGAAATATGCCTCCACACTGAGACAATGGTAGAAGGAATAGCAACGGATGGCCATGACAATGGCAATGGAGATGGGCATCAGCAAGCCCCGCAGCAGATTCTTTGCCCGAGCAGGTTACTTATGTCGAGTTTAGATTAGCCTTTCAGATGTTGGAAAAGGCTATGACCGCTCAGGTCAATCAGCAGGCAGTGGCCCATGTTCCTCAGAATGGGAGCACAACAGCGACTAGAGTTCGAGACCTTCCCAAGATGAACCTGTTATACCCCGTAGGATTCCTGGCACCTAGATGACCTATTCGCACATTGGTTAAGCATATTTGAAGGCCATACATGCTAGAGAAAGGCCTGGGAAAAGATCGGACGAAAAACCTGTCGAACTATCGCAGAAGGAGCCGAGGCAGAACCCCTCCGCGATGGCAGTGTGTCACGGAGGTGAAGCCTCCGCGTTGGCTTCGTGACACGTTGGCCTTGTCCAGGCCCAAGTATATAAAGCCCCACTTCGGTTTATTTTGGAATTAAATCATAAAAACTTCAGAAAACAAAGAGGAAACGACAGAGAAGGAAAAAGGAGTGAAGAGATAATATAATTTTTGTCTGATTACGCTGCTAAACGTTGTCCAAACTCAAATTAACCTCAGATACCGAGGTATTTAGCAGCAGAGAGCATTCCTACGGATTTAGTTTCGTGAAATACGGCCGACGAATCGTCGAGCTACCGAGCTAAGGTAAGTGGAATTGCTCTAAACTAGTGTCTATGTGTTCCTAGCTGTGAAGTGAATATTTCTCCCTTCTGGACCTCTGAAAAATAGCGAGTTTTCGACCGTCTTTCGATAAGCCTAAGTTTAGGCTATAAACTATATCGAAAGTGACGTTGCTCTTTAAAATAAAGCTGTATTTAGTATTAATTGACATATTTATGAATGCAGTCGGGAGAAAATAGTTGAAGTACCGACCGAGCCTCGTCCGACAGACGGATAGTTTGAGGATAAGGTATATAAAGCTAGTTTCCTCGGCAAGTTAAGTAATCTCGGTGCAGTACAATAATTTAAAGGCCAGTAGAATGTTCAGAAGTCATGTGTTATGTTTATTACGAATGTTGGTACGATATTAGAAGCATCGAGTTATAACTTGCGTGAAACTTGCTAGCACGATATAGATTCTAATACAAGTGTTAGAAACTGCACAGCGTGCTTAGTACGTGATGTGACACAGAATGTTAGGATATCATTGTATTCAGTTAAAACCCAGTAAAGCAATGTAATATCTGTAAGACATCTCAGAAATAGAATGATAAGTTAAAATGAAGTTAGAAAGCATATTAGGAATAGTAAATCATGTTACTATAGAAACTCAGTATACAACATACTTTTCAGTAGAAACACTATATCTTGTTCAGCATTAGCCCCAGTACAGTCTGGCAGAAGACTATATTTATACATATATACTATTACCAGCCTCAGCATGTGTTAAGTACGTACATATTACTATCTCTAGCTCAGCATACAGTATATACAAATACTTTACCACTATTAGCTTCAATATGTGGGACATGCAGATAGTATTACTAGTTGAGACCGTTGTATTGTTTGGGGTTGGACTACCTAGCATCCATGACCGCCCCAGGGTTGATAGCTGTATCGACTCGTCCGTCAGAGGATGAGGATACGTCACTCTACGGAGTGGTATGCCGTCCCATAGGGGACGAAGATGGGATTCCTGTTTTCCCCATATTTGTGCCTTGATCGGCCCTTACACACCCCTGTCGAGCGGATACGCCCGGGTGTTGATTCCGGAGTCCTCCGGACTCAGATGCAGTTATAGTCAGGGGCTCAGCGAGCCCAAGTCCATACCCAGGGGACCGGCGGGATGCTTATAGCTATTATAGGAGATGGGATGACCGAGGTAGGGGTATAGATTCTGTGCTGGTTGTACCCCCCAGCTTATGGGGGCCGGGTAAGGTTTGCATGTGCTATGTATGTTATGATATGTTGTGCCGTATTATAGTAGATACGAGTAGATCGACAGTGGAACGATAAATCCTCAGGTATGACTCCTGCTCCTCCCAGTATAATTAAGAGAAGGTATGATTTACATTATCAGACAGTTAATCTATTCCCTCCTACTTCAGTTTCATCAGTTGTATTGCTATTTTCAGATATTTCTTTCAGTTATTGCTTTACATACTCAATACCAGCGGTACTGACGCCCGGTGGGGTGCTGCATTACTTGCCTACAGGTACTCATAGACGAGCAGGCGATCTCTCGTGATTCCTATCAGCGATCGAGTATTCAGCTCCTGTCATCCGGAGACTGAATTCCAGAGGTGTATTTCGTCTTCTTTTGTTGTACAGTACGGGTAGGTCGGGGCCCTGTCCCGATCATTTCTATTGCCATTCCTAGAGGCTTGCAGTCTGTATATATTTCCATGTGGTCAGTTGAGCCGGTCGTGTGAGGCCGTGCAGTTGTATAGCTGTTAGTACTTTTATTTCTTTTATGTTGGCCGTGTGGGGCCATAGCTTGACAGTAGTGGTGACCTTGCCTGTCACGTAGCCTTCTAGTATTTCATTGTTGAGTTGCAGATAACTAGACAGGATGGTGGCCTTGTCGGCCCGCATAGGTTTCCCTATATTGATATGTTTCTGGTTAGCTGTCAGCACAGGTACAGGTGGCTATAGGCCTAGTCGGCCGGAGGCTGTTTTTACAGTCATCATATAGCCCGTTGTTTCCCTGAATCTGAGTTAGAGCCAGCCAGGCACCAGATGTGCTCAGGCTTAGCAGTCCATCAGTTCAGGTCCTAGTAGGGCACCAGGTGCCAGTCATACCCCCCAAGGCGGGGTGTGACAGAACCCACTTGAGTTCCTTGGTCGGAGGTGGAAGAAGACCAGCATGAGTTTATTGAAGAGGTGCAGAAGATCACCCAGATTATGAGGGTGATCGTGGAGGAGGGTGAAAACTTAGCCTCCTATCAGCTGAAGAGGTTTCTTATATATGGTTTCACCAGTGGAAGGAAAGTAGAGTAGTGGGAGCCATTCCTGTGAGTTGGGATAAGTTTGTGACTGCCTTCTTAGACAAGTTCTTCCCTAGATAGTTGAGGGAGGAGAAGGCAGCGGAGTTTATAGACCTGAAGTAGCACCATAGGACTATCCAAGAGTATGCCTTGGAGTTTACCTTTCTGTCCAAGTGTGTTCCAAAGATGGTTGTGGATTAAAGGGCTCGTATGAGCAAGTTTGTGAATAGAGTTGCAAACTCTTTGGTCAAGGAGTGTAGGACCGCCATATTGAACAGTGACTTAGATTTCTCGTGGTTGGTCATATACACCCAGTAGATAGAGGCGGAGCTGATGAAGGAGAAGAAGAGAGAGGCCAAGAGGCCCTTGACCGGGAGTTTTGGACGGTTCCAATAGAGGTTCAGTGGAGGACATCGCCACTAGTCCCACCAGAGGTCGTCAGCCCCAGCACCATCATCAGCAAGTGTTCCGTCTAAACCTAAGCGTGATTAGAGGGGTAGATCATTAGGATCTAGAGGTCTGGGGAGCTTTTTAGGAGAGCTCAACATTCTAGCTTGTGAGAGATGTGGTAGGAGGTACATAGGAGAGTGCTTAGCGTGATCAGGTGCGTGCTTTGGGTCTGGGAAGCCCAGACATCTGCTCAAAGACTGCCCTTCATCTAGACAAGGCCATAGTAGAGGTCGTGACCCAGCCACCAATTCAGCAACTCCACTAGCATGCTCAGCTCAACAGGATGCATCCACTAATGCAGGTAGTGGCCAGTGTTGGAACATATTTTACACACAATTATCTTGTCAGGAGTAGGAGGTCTCTCCCAATGTGGTCACTGGTACATTACGAGTATTTCATATTGATGTGTATACATTGTTAGATACAGGGGATACCTTATATTTTGTGACTCCATATGTTGCTATTAGTTTCAGAGTCAGTCCTGAAATTCTATCAGAACCCTTCTCAGTCTCTACTCCGGCCAGTGAGTCAGTTATAGCTCGATGGGTATACAGAAATTACCTTGTCATAGACCTTCAAAAAGTCGCCTCAGCCAACCTAGTAGAGTTAGAAATGATCAATTCTGATGTTATTTTCGATATGGATTGGTTGCATGCATGTTATGACTCAGTCAATTGTAGAACCCGTACGGTAGAGTTTTGATTTTTGGGTGAGCCAATTCTAGAACGAAAATGTTGTTTAGTTGTTTTTGTAGGTCACTTTGTTTCCTATCTTAAGGCCAGGAAAATGATATCTAAAGGTTGCGTGTACCATATAGTTTTGGTTAAGGATACTACGTTTGAGACCTCGACTCTTCAGATAGTTCCCATAGTATGTGAGTATCCAGAGGTATTTCTAGATGATCTACCTGGAGTCCCTCCCGAGCGGGAGAATGACTTTTGCATCAACCTTCTCCCTGATATGAAGCCTATATCCATTCTTCCTTGGAGAATGGCTCCAGCCAAGCTAAATGAGTTGAAAGAGAAATTGAAAAATCTCCTAGATAAGGGTTTCATCAGGCCTAATAAATCCCTTTAGGGTGTTCCAGTTCTCTTTGTTCAGAAGAATGATGGTTCCCTTAGAATGTGCATTGATTATCGATAGTTGAACAAGGTTACCATCAAGAATAAGTATCCTCTCCCCAGGAATGATTACTTGTTTGACCAACTTCAGGGTGCTAAGTGCTTCTCAAAGTTAGACAGATCTGAATATCATCAGCTCAGAGTTAGGGAGAGTGACACTCTAAAGATGGCCTTCAGGATTCGGTATGGTCACTATGAGTTTGTAGTTATGTCTTTTAGAATATGATTGCTCCTATAGCTTTTACGGACTTGATGAATAGGGTATCCAAGTAGTATTTAGATATGTTCATGATTGTCTTCATAGATGATATTCTCATATACTCTTGAAGTGAGGAGGAGCATGCCGCTCATTAAGGATCGTGTTACAGACTCTCAAGGATCACCAGTTGTCTGCTAAATTCAGTAAGTGTGAGTTTTGACTGAACTCAGTCGCATTTTTGGGCCATGTGGTGTCTAGTGAGGGTGTGCAGGTGGACTCTCAAAAGATAGAGGTAGTGAAGAATTGGCCTAGACCAGTTAATCCCTTGGACATTAGAAGCATTTTGGATTTAGCTGGCTACTACAATAGATTTTTTAAGGGATTTTCATCTATTGCAACACTATTGACTAAGTTGACCAACAAGAAGGCCAAATTTTAGTGGTCGGATGCTTATGAGAAGAGTTTTCAGGAGTTAAAGACTCGACTCACTTCAACTCCAGTATTGACCCTATCAGAGAGCATGAATGGTTTTGTTGTGTATTGTGATGCCTCTAGAGTTGGTCTTGGTTGTGTGTTGATTCAACTTGGTAAGGTCATTGTGTATGCCTCTAGACAGCGTAAGACTCATGAGAAGAATTATATGACGCATGATCTAGAGTTGGCAGCGGTGGTGTTTGCATTGAAGATCTGGAGACAATACTCGTATAGGGTGCATATGGATGTATTCCCGGACCATAAGAGCCTTTAGTATGTGTTCACTCAAGAGGACCTGAATTTGTGGCAATGGAAATGGCTAGAGCTTCTCAAAGACTATGACATGAGTGTCCTTTATCAGTCAAGCAAGGCCAATGTAGTGGGAAATGCTCTTAGTAGGCTTTCCATGGAGAGTGTTTCTCATGTTGAGGATGGGAGGAAAGAGTTAACAAGGGATGTCCTAGGCTTTCTCGTTTTGGGGTTCATCTCATTGACTCGACATATGGTGGCGTTATTGTTCAAAATGGGTCAGAATCTTCATTGGTGATTGAGGTCAAGGCTAGGAAATATGAGGATCCTATCTTAGTGTATTCTGATATCAAGGTTGATTATGTGTGCCAGCTGTTGATGATTTGAGAGAGTGGATGTTGGGCGAGGCTCATGGCTCTCAGAATTCTATCCACCCAAGTGCCACCAAGATATACCGTGACCTACGGGAAGTCTATTGGTGGATTGACATGAAGAAGGACATAGCGAAGTTCGTGGCTAAGTGTCCTAATTGCTAGAGGTGAAGGTTGAGCATCAAAGACCTGGGAGTGTGCTTTAGGATATTAGTATTTCTACTTGTAAATGGGAAGAGATTAATATAGACTTCATTACGGGTTTACCTCGTACACACCGACAATATGACTCTATATGGGTGATTGTGGACAGGTTGACCAAATCAGCTCATTTCTTACCAGTTAAAACTACCAATTCAACCAAGGATTATGCTAGCTTGTATATTCAAGAGTTAGTTTGGTTGCATGGAGTCACCTTGTCCATCATCTCAGATAGAGGTACTCAGTTTACCTCTCATTTTGGAGATTGTTTCAGAAGGGACATGGTACTCGGGTAAAGCTTAGCACAAGTTTTCACCCACAGATAGATGGTAAGGCAAAACGGACCATTCAGACTCTTGAGGACATGTTGAGAGCGTGTGTGATTGATTTCAAGTGTAGTTGGGATGATTACTTGCCTCTCATCGAGTTTTCTTACAATAACATTTACCACTCCATCATTCAGATGGCTCAGTTTGAGGCTCTTTATAGGCAGAGGTGTAGATCATCTATCGGATGGTTTGAAGTAGGTGAGGCTACATTGATAGGGCTAGATTCAGTACATGAGGCCATGGAGAAAGTCTAGCTTATTATGGAAGCTCAGAGTCATTAAAAGTCTTATGCGGATATTAGATGGAGAGAGCTTGAGTTTGAGGTTGATGATTAGGTATTTGTGAAGGTGTCTCCATGAAGGGCGTGATGATAAAGTAAGGAAAGCTTAGTCCAAGATATGTAGGTTCTTATAGGATTTTGAGGCGAGTCGGCAAAGTGGCATATGAGTTGGAGCTACCAGTGGAGTTAGCTTCGGTACACCCAGTTTTTCATTTATCTCTACTAAAGTAGTGCAATGGTGACCCAGCCTTAGTGGTTCCAATGGAGAGCATAGGTGTGAAGGATAGCCTTACCTATGAGGAGGTTTTGGTTGAGATCCTTGATCATTAGGTTTGAAAGTTGAGAAACAAGGAAGTAGCTTCAGTGAAGGTTTTGTGGAGAAATCAGCTTGTTAAGGAAGCTATCTAGGAAGCCGATGTAGATATGATGGTTAGATACCCGCATCTTTTTGCTTCCGGCTCAGTTCCAGAATGAGGTATCAGTTTCCTCCTTAATACTCTATTCAGTTTCATGTCAAGTTCATTTCTCTAAGTTCCTTTCATGTCACTGCATGTATGTATGTTTTATGGATTCAATTTAGTCATGTATATTAGTTCGGAGTTAGTCACTCTGCCAGTTTTCTGCTTCAGATGTTCAGTATTAGGATTGCAGTTCTTTCCCCAGCCTTTCAATATGCTTAATCTACATTCAAGGAGGAATGTTCCCAAGGGGGAGATAATGTAACACCCTAAAAGTTCCTAATATTATATTCGGGATTTGAAATGTGTTCAGCAGAAAAGTCTAGATATTTTCTCAGAACGACTCATTGTAAAAGTCATGGTCTGGGTATCGGGTTATGAGATGATTCGTGGCTAAATTTTGGAACCTATTCTCCCAAATCACGAGACCACACCATGAGTCATGGTAGGAAGGTACGACATGGTTATGAGCCATGGTCCGCATTTGTAGAAGAAGGCCCAGTAGCAACGAGCCATGGTATGACTCGTAGGTCCCTATAACGAGTCGTGGCAGGAGTCTTCATTTTTTTTTGGTGTATCTAGGGTGGATGGTATGAGTCATGGTACAACTCATTGTAGGGAACAACGAGTCATGGTTTGTATTCGTGGGAAGGAGTAGAAGAGTTGGAAGCAGTAGCAACGGATGGGTTCAATGACCCATCATCACAAGGTACGAACAGTTGTTTTGGTCTGTTGGGAATTCCAGGAGTTAGGCATAAAAACAGTGGTGACGACGAGAAGAAACCAAGAGTCATGATTTCGAGGTACGACTCGTGGAATGAGTCATTATGACTGGTAGTGGGCATTTTTCTGTCGAATCTTTAAGGATATTTTTGTAATTCATAAGCTCCTAACTCTTTAATGACGTAGTTTTAAGCCCTAAAAGAAGTGTTTTAAGAGGTTTTATCCTATCTCAATTCATTAGGCTCCCATGCATGCAAGTATTGAGAACCCTCTTCAAGATCAAGCTAGAATTCTCTAAATTTCTTCCCCAATTCTCTTTTGCTTTCAAGGATAGTTTGAGAATCAGTCTACAAAGGTATGTAGGGCTATGAATGAGAGTTTCCTTTCACTCTCATGCCCAAATTTCTCCTCAAGTTCATGAATTCAAGTTCTAATTCAATTATATGGATTTATAGGGTTTTAATTCTCCATGATATGTTTATGGGTCTAGTTCCCTCATGTTCTAAATCATGTTTTAAGTCTAATGGGTAGATTTTATACACAATTTGATTAAAAATTCATGATTTCAAGTTATTAGAAATTATGCCCTATTATGCAAGTTTTATGAAAAGTCTAGCTTATGATTCATGATTTCAAGTATGATGAGATATCTAGCATGAATGAATGTTTATAAATTTTTCATGTATGAATCAATGATTTTGAATTATGAAGTCTATTTCAAGTATACATGATTTTATGATTTGGGCAAGCCCGCACAAGTTAAGTATGTTTTCATACTTAGCCAAGCTAATAAGATTAGCTTATTATATGTTTTAGAGTCAAGACTTCCACTATAACTTATGATATGTTTTGGAGTCAAGACTCCCAATGTTAAGATTTTAGACTATTCATGTAATTATGATTTCAGCTTTGTTGAAAAATGATAGAAGCATTATGCATGTTTTTGGGAGTAATGTCTAGCACCGAGTAGGCTTGGGGTTCCAAGGTTCCGCAATCTCATAACTACATGCCAATGTAGGAATATATATATTTTTGGGACCTCTCAAGAGAGTTTTCCTCTGAACCTAAGGGGCCTCAACTTGATGCCAATATCATGGTATCATCCTTAGCCCTGGCAAGGTTTTGGACGGCTCAACTCACTTGAGTGTGATAGATAGGGCATCACATAAGCTCTATCGTGGTGGTGTCGGTTATAAGGAGTCTCCCATTATTCCTAATTTTTAGTTATTCATGTTCATGATCTATGATATTATGTTTTACAGTAGATTTGACCCAATGATTAGTTTATGAGCTTTTACTTATGATTTCATCTATGACATGTGATATGATTTCTATTTCTAAATCTCGAGTCACTATGTTCAGTTATTATAATCAGCTTATGACTATATATGTCTCCAATTCAGTTTTCAACATGCAGTCCTTACTCTCATGATCTAAAGATTTATATTCATATACATGATTTAAGTTAACATGTACTAAGCATGTTTTACTTACCTTACATACTCTATATATTCATAGTATTGACCGCATACTCTATGCTATACCATTTCATGATAAGGTTCAGGTGATCCAGTTCAGTATCGCCGATAGCTCGCTTCCCTTATCAGCTTAGTTCAGCCCTGCCTTGAGTGAATCCTTATTGGTCGAGGTAGTCTATCATTTCAATTTTGTGTTTTCGTTTTGTTTCAGACTTGGAGATAACTGGGGGCTTGTCCCAGCATCTCATCAGTTAGTAGAGGCTTTTCAGACATAGACAGGTATATTTTTCTTGAGATTTAGCATTGTGACATTATCGTCCGATATACATTATGATATTCAAACTTCTGCTTAATCATGTTTATGCTATCAATTTCCGCTTTAATATATGATCTTTAGTTTCTATGTTTATTTCGTGGGTTGATTTGGAGCCGTTAGTAGTTCTAGGTCTCGTGTCTCGGTTCGAGATTCTAGCTCGAGTCGTGACATTAGTACTTCATCTATTGCACATCCCTAGACCTCTCTCATCTCTTACAACAAATTACTTGATCAACCTTGTTTTATACATTTGAATTCAATATTGTTTTCCCTCCCCCCCCTAAAGTTTACTTTCCAAATGTTGAACAATGATGCATTCTACTTTGAGTTAGTTTACAACTTTTGGAGTATAGTTCTCAGTCCCTTGTGGGATTCGACCCCTATACCACCATCGGGTATTTTGTTTTTGACAATGATCACTGCCACCTCCCTTAATCGGGAGAGATGTATTGAGTGTGACTATTTTCACCGACAAGGTGGAAAAAATTATGGAAGTGTTCATGGATGATTCTCAGTCTATGGAGACAACTTTGATGATTGTTTGAAGCATTTGGATGTCGTGTTAGCTCGATGTGAGGAGACTAATCTTGTTCTTAATTGGGAGAAGTGCCATTTCATGGTACACAAGGAATAGTTCTGGGTCACAAGATCTCGACGGCAGGTATAGAGGTCGTTCGAGCTAAGATCGAAGCCATTGAAAAGATGCCACTCCAGGTGTCTGTGAAAGGGGTGCGTAGTTTCTTGGGACATACAAATTTCTATAGGAGGTTCATTCAGGACTTCTCAAAGATAGTTAGTCCTATGTGCAGGTTGTAGAAAAGAATGTCAAGTTCTCATTTGATGTAGAATGTGTGCAGGCCTTCAATGCTTTGAAAGAAAAGTTGATAACAACCTTGATTATCATTCGTCCAGACTAGTCATTACTATTCATTATAATATGCGATGCCAGTGATTTTTCCATTGGATTTGTTCTGGGGAAGAATAGAGGAAAGAGATTTCAGCCCATCTATTATGCAGGCAAATCACTAGATGCAACTCATAAAAACTACACAGTGACTGAGAAGGATTTATTGCAGTGGTGTTTGCATTTGAAAAATTCAGAGCTTATCTAGTGGGTACAAAGGTGGTGGTATACACTGACCATGCTGCGATCAGATATTTGTTTTCCAAGAAGGATGCTAAGCTAAGGATTATCCGGTGGATATTGTTACTATAGGAGTTTGATATTGAGATCAATGACCAGAAAGACACAGAAAATTAGGTAGCAGATCATATTTCTCAGCTGGAGGATAGTATTGATTGTGAAGTGGGAATTTTGGAGACATTCCTTGATGATCAGTTGTTTGTTTTCGACAAACCTGAGCTGCCATGGTATGCGAATATAGTGAATTTTTCTGTAAATGCAGTATATTCTCTGGGTGCAACTCATGATAGGAAGAGGAGGCTCCTTATGATAGCAAGTTCCACATCTGGGACTAGCCATTCTTGTACAAATTGGGGCCAGACCAGCTGGTTAGAAGATATATGCCCAAAGGCAAAGTGCAATAGCTTTTGGAGTGTTGTCATTTCTCCGCCTACAGGGCACATCATAGTGGAGATAGGACCACTGCAAAGGTCCTTCAGTCTAGATTTTATTTGTCTACATTGTTCAAGGATGTGTATGCATTAGAGAAATCTTGTGACAGCTGTCAGAGAATAGGGAACATATTAAGAAGGCATGAGATGCCTCAAAAGGGCATTATAGAGATAGAAGTGTTTGATTGTGGGGGAATCAATTTCATGGGGCCATTCATCCCATCAAACGGTAACAAGTACATCCTTGTAGCCATGGACTATGTGTCAAAATGAGTGGAAGCAGTGCCGCTGCCTACAAATGATGCTCAGGTGGTAATCAGGTTTCTAAAGAAGAATATTTTTTCCATTTTGGGACACCTCGAGCAATCATCAGTGATGAAGGTGCGCCTTTTTGTAACCAGCTTTTCAATAACTTATTGGCTATGTTGTAACACCCTAGATAATTTGAATGATAAATTTGTACTTGCGAGGTAGAACTAAGAGTATTTAATGTGCTAAGAATGAAGTGTTTTGAGGTGTTTGAGTCACTCTATGGTCGTATTTAATATTGGACGTCGATCAAGTTGTAGAACGAAATTCGGCAAAAGTCATCGCAAATTTCCTTCTTGAGATTCCCTGAAATTTAGGTCAAATGTATCGAAACTTTTATCCTAATATATAAGGCATCAGGGGGTGTATGACCTACCAAATGAAAGTTCTATGAGTCTAATTTCCAGTGCATTAAACCGTTCACCAATCCGACTTTGTGATAGAGAGATATTCGCATTTTCACGAGACTATACAAGAAGGCATGTCACAAGCGGTCTAAGGCGGTGGAGGACTATTTAAGTCCCTTTGGTTGGTTTTCGGTCATCCACACACATCCAAGACCAACCCTAGAGGCATCACAATACACAAAAAATCCATTTGTACCCTTAGGTAGGGTCAACACTGGGCTGAAGTGAATCGAGTCTTTAACTCTTGAAAACTCTTCTCACAGGTATCCAACCATTGAAACTTGACTTTCTTTTGGGTCAGCTTAGTCAACGGTGCCTCAATGGATGAAAATCCTCTCCTGTAATAGCCAGCTAAACAAAAGAAACTCCTAATATTCGAAGGACTAATTGGTTTAGGCCAATTCTTTATGGCTTCTATCTTTCTAGAGCCACTTGCACACCCTCACTTAACACCACATGACCCAAAAATGTAACTGACTCCAACAAAAACTCACAGTTGCTGGATTTAGCAAACAGTTGGCGATCCTTGAGAATCTGTAGCACAATCTTCAAATGAGCAACATGCTCTTCCTCTCTCCGAGAGTATGTGAGAATGTCATCTATGAAGACAATCACAAACATGTACAAATATGGCTTGAACACCCTGTTCATCAAATCCATAAAAGTTGTAGGAGCATTCGTTAGTCCAAAAGACATAACTACAAACTCATAAGTGACCATTCCAAGTCCTGAAAGATGTTTTCGGAATGTCACTCTCCCTAACTTTGAGAAAAACTTGGCACCCTAAAGTTGGTAAAACAAGTCATCAATTCTGGGGAGGGGATACTTTTTGTTGATTTTAACCTTGTTCTACTATTGATAGTCAATGCACATACAAAGAGAACCATCCTTCTTTCGAACAAAGAGAATTGGTGCAACCCACGGGGACTTGCTAGGTCTGATGAAACCTTTATCTAAAAGATCCTTCAACTTCTCCTTGAACTCCTTCATATAGGCTACAACCATTCTTTATGGAGGAATAGATATGGGCTGCGTATCGGGAGGAAGGTCAATACCAAAGTCAATCTCCCTCTCGGGAGGGACTCCTGGTAGATCATCTAGGAGAACCTCCGAATACTCACATACAACAGGGACATACTAAAGAGTTAGGGTCTCCGATGTAGCATCCTTAACCCAAAGTAGATAGTAAATACAATACTTGGAAATCATTATTTTGGCCTTAAGGTAGAAAAAGAAGAGACCTACAGGCACATCTGAACTACCCTTCCATTTTAGGACTGGATCACCTGGAAACTTGAACTCTACCATACGGGTTCTACAACTTACTGAGTCATACATGCATGAAACCAATCCATACCAAAGATAACATAAAAATTAGTCGTGTTTAACTCTATTGGATCGGTTGAGGTGACTTTCTGAAGAACTGTGATAAGGCAATTTCTGTATACTCATCGAGCCATAACTGAGTCACTGACTAGAATAGACACTGAGAAGGGTATTGATAGAATTTCACGACTGACTCTGAATCTAATGGCAACATAGGGCGTCAAAAAAGATAAAGTAGCCCCTA
Organism: Datura wrightii; assembly: GCA_035772735.1. Classification (NCBI taxonomy): domain Eukaryota; kingdom Viridiplantae; phylum Streptophyta; class Magnoliopsida; order Solanales; family Solanaceae; genus Datura; species Datura wrightii. The sequence goes on along the minus strand of JASDFA010000004.1, from coordinate 23,052,766 downwards.
GATCTAACAATGCATAAACATCAAGATAGAATACTTGTAATATACTAATGTCCATATTCGGAGAGATCTCCTACTCCTGACATGATGAGAGAGCATAAAACCTATTCTCACGCTGACCACCACCTACACTAGTGGATGCACCCTGTTGAGTTGAGCGTGCTAAACTAGTAACTGGGTCACAGTCTCTACCATGGCTCTGTCTGGCCGCTGGATAATCTCTGAGCATGTGGTCGGGCTTCCCGCACCCAAAACATGCCCCTGAACCTACTAAGCAATATCCAATGGGTCTCCACCACACCGGCCACAAACTAGAATGTTGAGCTCTATTGACCTGCTCCCCTGACCTCGAGAGCCTGATATCTTTCCCCTTTGATCGTGCCTAGACCTGGATGGCACATGGGCTGATGACAATGCTGGGGCAGATGATCTCAGGTAGGACTACTGGCAGTGCCCGCCACCAGACCTCTGTTGGAAAAACCCAAGTTGTCTGTCCTAGACCTCTTGGCCTCTCTCTCCCTCTCCCTCATCTGCACATCCTCTACCTGCTGGGCATACAATACCAATTAGGAGAAGTCAATGTCTTGATGTAGCATGGTGGTGATGCAGTCCTTGACAAAATAGCTCACTACTCTATTCACAAATCTGCTTACCCAAGCTCTTTGATCGGCCATCATCTCCAATGCATATTTGGACAACCGAGTGAACTCTAGAGCATACTCCTAGACGGTCATATTGTTTTTTCTCAAATTCACGAACTTAGCTTCCTTGATTTCCCTCATCTCCGGGAGAAAGAATCGATCTAAGATCGCGGTGAGAAACTCATCCTAACCAATGGGACCCTCTACGACTCTCCGTCTATCCTTCCACTTCCAATACCATATATAAGTGAACCCCTTCAACTGATAGGAGGCCTAGTCTACACACTCCTCTCTCATCACCCCCATAATCTGGATGATCTTTTGTATCACCTCAATGAACTCATGTAGGTCCTCATCCACTCTCGACCTAAGAAACTCAGGTGGGTTCATCCTAAGGAAGTTCCGGACTCTAGCCTCGACCGCGTTCCCATTTTGGGGAACATAAGCCACTGCTTGCTGATTGACCTGAGCAGTCACTGCTTGTGCCAACATCTGGATTGCTTCCTAAACTCAGCATTGGCAACCTTCTAGGGCAAAGGACCTGTTGGTGCTGGCGGGGCCTGCTGAAGCTCATCCTCGTTGCCATCCTTATAGCCATTTCCACTCCTGTTGCCATTCCTTCCTCCATTAACTCGGTGTGGAGGCATGATTCTGCAAACGCGTAAAGTTGTAGTTAGAGGAATAGAGAGAGTTGAACTCATAGAACAAGATAGAATCATGAAAGAAGGGAAGTTTTACTAAAATGTTTTATAGCCTCTTCGTCATAAGTATTGCGCGCTTCACACCCATGAAAAAGACACTACTTAATGAGACTTTCAGACACCCTAGGACACTTCAAAACCTAATGTTCTTATACCAAGTTTGTCGTGACCCGAGCTGAGACCTCGGACTGGAACACAGAACCTAGAACCATAATTGGCTCCAAGTCAACCCATGGCATGAACATGATAACTAAAATCAACATAAGAAAAACTGATAACTGAATTCTAAAATAGCGGAAGTCTAATTAATATAACGTCTATCCACGAAAATATCATAACACTAAATCCAAAGATGAATGTACAAGTTTATGTCTAAAAAGCCTCTACTAATTGATGAGAAGATGGGACAAGCCCTCAGCTATCTCTAAGTCTGAAACAAACTAACATGAAAATACTGAAAGATAGATGTCCTCAAAGGATGAGGACTCATCCAAAGAAGGGTCTGAGTATGCAAGGTAAGTAAAATATGTTGAGTAAGTAAAACTGAAATGATGCATATCATGAATCATAAAATCACAAGATTCTAAGAGTAACTGCATGTTGATATCTGAAAACATGAACATACATAAATAGGATCTCATAATTGATTCGAATAACCCAAAGTTAAAATAGAAATTCATATGTAAAAACTGATAACCTGATCATTGGGCCACACCTGCTGAAAACATAACATTATAACTGATAAACATGCATAACTGAGATCATGAGGAATAATGGGAGACTCGTCATATAACCAACACAATCATGATAGAGCTTATGTGATCCCAACTATTACACTCAAGTGGGCAGAGCCGTCCAAATTTTTTCCAAGGCTAAGGACGCTTCCATGATATAGATATCAAGTTGATGGCCCATCGGGGGCAGGGGAAGCTCGAAACGGAGGTCCTAAGGTAAATGTATAATCCTAGTTGGCACGTAGTTCTGGGACTCGGGGTTTTCATGAACCCCTAGCCTACTCGGTGCCAGACACTACTCCTAAAAACATGCAAGGTGCTCACCATCATTTTTCAACAAAGTTGAAACCATACGATAAGCTGAAAAGTGGGAGTAGAGACTCCAAAATCCACATGGTAAGCTAATTTATAGAGTTAAACTGAATCATGAAAACATGCTTAATCTGAGTGGGATTACCCAAAATCTGAAGATCATGCATACTTGAATTACGCTTCACTAGTCAAAATCATTGATTCATATTTGGGTAATTCATAAACATAAATACATGCTAGATACTTCATTATACTTGAAATCATCAATCATAGACTAACTTTTTAATGAACTTGCATAATTGGGTATAATCTTTTAAAACTTGAAATCATGAATTTGTAATTAATTAGTTCATAAAATTTTTCCATGATTCTTAAAACATGCTTTGAAACGTGAAGGGAATTTACCCATAAGTAAATCCTAAAGAATTTCATAAATTTGGGGTTAAAACCCATATGAACATACACTTGAATCAAAACTTGAATTCATGAACTTGAGAAATTTGGGCATGATAGTGAAAGCAAATTCTCGTTCATGGCCCTACATACCTGGGTAAACTGATTCTTATCTTGACTTTGAAAGCCCAAGAGATTTGGAGGATTTCTAAGCTTGATCTTCAATGGAACCCGCTAAACTTGCATGCATGTGAGTTGAATGAATCAGGATAGGTTAAACTCCCCTAATACACTCCTTTAAAGGCTTAAAACAACATAGGGCTTCAGAGCTTAGAGTTTATGAAAATACCCTTAATAAATTCACAGGAAAACTAACCTGTCTACTGCTAAGAATCATACACGAGTCGTACAATCCTCTTAAGACTCGTGGTATCCTCCCATACAGACCAAGTCCAAAACCTCTAACCCTCTGAATATTTCCACGAATCTTTTTATGATCCGTAACATCATCCTACGAGTCGTACTATCACCCAGACCATCAATCACTGGATAACTCTGAAGACTTGCTATGGCTCTTGATCATGGGTTGTACCCACATATTATGGCTTGTAGTGGGGACTTACAGTATGGGGAACAAAAATCTATAACCTGGTCCAAGGGTCTTCCTACGACCCATATTACCAACATACGACTCGTAGGTTGAGTCGTACTGAGGCAAAAATGTAGATTTTCTGCTGAACTCATTTTCAATCCTCTCATCTAGTCTTGGGAACCTTCGGAGTATTACAGTTCATAGAGCTGAGCATACTTTGATACATGAGTTTACATACATAACGAGTTTCATGACATAAAGCTGAGATGTATGAAATCATGGTGTAAGATTAGGATCGCTGTCTGAAGCAGTTACTACTCGTTCTAGGAATTTTTGAATAGGGGTACACGTAAGGAGTACTTGGAACTTAGACATGGGAATAAAATGTTTACACATGGCATAAATGGAGTGTCATGTTGATTGAAGCATAAGGGAAACACCTGAATAAGAATGGATTAACATCCCATAGTTACTGCTCCTGAAACCTTCGCACTAGAAAATGCAACACCTGACTTGGTCCTTCACCTTATCATGTTCCCCTTAGCTTAAAATTCATCATTCTAAGGCTTTGAACCCCTTCTTAAGGCTAGACTAATATCACTAACTCTGGACTTCTCATTTGTCTCTAAGGCTACCTCTGAAGGATTCATACTTCTTCTGTCTTACCCCTCTAACCATTCAACACAATACACTGAATAAAACTTATAATAAGATGATTAAAGGAACCATATGTTTTATACTGTAGCTCCTGGGCCTAGCACCATGTAAGGACCGATATGAAAAGCTCATAACGTACTTGTAACTATTTTTGGCGAGTCTCCTGATCCTGGCATGATGACAAGGCCTAGAAGCAGTTCTGATGTTGTCCACCACCTACAATAGATGATGTGCCTTACTAAGGTGGGCGAGCTACCATAGCTGTTGAAGAGGTAGCTAGGGCATGAACTCTACCGTTACACCATTTTTTGAGTTTATGACCAGGCTTACCACACCCAAAGCAAGCATCCAAACCGATCATGCACTTTATAAGGGGGTTCCTTCCACTCTTCTTGCAAGTTAGGTATGTAATATCCCTTAACCTAGACCTGGATGGAGCATTGACTGATGATGGCGGTCGGACTGATAACCTATGATGGGACTGTGAACGACGTCCACCACCCATCTGCTGGTAACACACTGAGTCCCCTATCCTAGCTCTCTTTCTTGCCCTTTCCCTTTCCTTTAACATTTCATCCTCGATCTGCTGGGCATGGATCATAAGTCTGGGAATGTCTATGTCACTGATGAGCTTGGCAGTGTTGCCAAAAACTTGTTGCGCTCCCCAATGCACGCAAGTGCATGTGGTCGTACAAGTAATATAGTGGCTTTTTTTCAAGCCGGGTGTCGAACCCACAAGGACTGTAGAGTGGAAATAAATTTCTCACTTAAGTAGTCACAACGTCTTTATTCAAGTATATGGAGAACACCGAATGAGAATTTTTTAAAGATTATTACTTAATGTACCGCAAATTAAAATGAAAAAAATATGATTTAAGAAATAGCATGAGCAATCTAAGGTTAAGGAAAAACATGCAGGTATGTATAATGTGCATTATATTTCAGCTAACCCTTCTTTTAGGTTGATGGTCGGGGATGGCTAACCTATGGCTCAGGTCTTTCGAACCTCTAGCCAACTATAGAATGATGAGCCTTACACAACACATTTCTATTATGCAAGAGCTCATCTTCTAACAAATCACAATAGTTTCCCTATGTAATCGAATATGACGTTACATGTATATTTATATCCTGCACGTGAATCATGCTTTTAATCCACAACAAAGACAAGAACATATTCCCCTACTTCACGTCTATCCTAATAATTTTCCTCTCAGAAACAAAATTAGGATTCTAAGTTGTACATTAATGATGTCCAAACATTAACACAATGAAAAGCAAGAATATCAGAACAACCTTTCTTAAGAGAAGATAATTAAGCTGAATTAATAATACATTACACACTTCTGCAATTTGCCTCAACCTCATATGGAGGCAATTTAGCCACTCATTTGTTGATTAATCATCTTCAAACAAGTAGTAATCATACAAACAATTGAAAGTTAAAAGAAAAGAGAAGAGAAATAACCCTAGGATTTTCTTCAGCTCAACTTCCTTCCTCCCACATTCATGCATAAAATGTCAGATAACCAAAATAAAAGCCTAATTGTTCTATTTATACAAGTGGAAAATTTCCTGAAATAAACTGGCAACGTGGCACGGAGGCCATCGCGGAGGTCAGACTCCATGCCACAGAGCCATCACGAGGGCTCACTGGAATTTGGGGCAGGGCACAAATTTCCCCTCAACGTGGCACGGAGGCCATCGCGGAGGTCAGGCTCCGTTCCACGTAGCCATCGCGAGGGTTCACTGTTTTGTGCCTTCACATTTTTCATCATTTTAATCTTCCTCCCATGTAATGTGGTACGTTGTTCGACGCAGACCATCCTTAGCGTGACATGGTGGGGGAACTTTAAATTTCTCTTTACGCCCTCCAGATATTAGCCTATTATCCCTCGGAGTTTGGCTTGCTCCTCCAGTTTCGCCATTTTCTTCTCCACCTGCAATTAGTCACCACATAATTATTAATCTGAAACACAATAAAAGAAGAATAACCTTAATTAACTCCAACATGCATGAATACATCAATATTCTCATTATTTAGACTCACAACGGGTTGAAAATCTGGAGTTTGGTCGTATAAATACACCCAATATCACATTCCTAGACCACCAGGTCTGAAACTCTTGAAATAAACTTTCTCATCCGAGCCCTAGGTGTAGTAACCATCTCTGGAGCATATCTGGACAACAGAGTAAATTTCAATGCATATCCTGAACCTTCATATTATTTCTTTTCAAGCTAATAAACTTTGCTGCCTTTACTTCTCTCAACTCCTAAGGAAAGAACATGATGTTGGGCATATTTTATGCTCATTTGCCATGTTTTTATCCATATTGGATCATGTTTTGAGTTCATAATCCTTAATTTATGCTTAAATTCATATATGTGTGTTTTATGCATTAGAAAATGATTTGAGTTGATTTGAGCAGGAAACTAAGAAAAATGGGCTCAAAATGATGCAAGGAATAAAGATTTGAGGAGCTGAAGGGTTTGGTGCTATGGCTGGCGCCCCGTACCAAGTCCCAAACCTCAAAGAATAAGAACTTCAGCCTGGTGCTATGGATGGCGTGCCGCACCAACCCTCAAACTTTAGAGAAATTACACTTCACAAATTTGGCGAGATGAGTGGCACCCCCGCGCCAGAGGTTTCCAGACTTAGAGAAATTTGACGAACACCTTGCAGAGATAGAGGGGGTGGCACGCCAGACCCTACACAGAGCTGAAATTGCTGGAAATTTGACTAAGTCTGTGCGGAGATAGATGGGGTAGCACGCTAAGGTCATTTTGAAGGGAAGAAGCGTCATTTGAAGGCTCCTCTAGTAATAAAGGACTTAGGTCATTTGTTTAGTAGTTTGGGACTTCTAGGAGCAGTCTTTTACTCATTTTTTACTCCGTAGTTTGTTTATGAAAGCTTGTAAGTCATTTAAAAGGAAGATAAAGTCCTACAACTAGGTTTTCTCTTCTTTACTTCGTATTTTTGTATGATGATAAATAATTATTTGTTTTTCCGCTTGTCTATTTGTGGAGAAACTCATATTCTAAGGTTGTGTCCATGGTGAATAGTTGATTGTTTGAAAGACTAATTAAAGTTGGTTTTGATTCTTCTTTTGTGGTTGTTTGTATTTATTTGTGTTAATTTATTATTTATAAGATTGATCACCTTGTAAGTAATCTGTTGGCTTTCGATTAAACTTGGGAAAGGGAATTGAAAGGGTTAAAAATAAATACATAATGGGAATTCAAAAACCCTTGAACCCATTGGTGATAGGATAGAAGTTGTTTTTGAGGAGAGGGATATACCCTTCAACCTCGTTTAGTTAAAATACAAGTAGGCATAATCATTGTTTCATTGTTCTCCTGCGACCATAGGGATATAGGCATTATGGTTCATGAAATAGTTATTGGATGCTAGAGATAGTGGCAAGAAGTTGGATAGTAACTTGCAACTAGCAACCATAGGAAAAACCATGCCAGCTTAATTACGTCCAAAAAACTCAACTTGAAACCAACCAAGTGTCGTTGCCCTAGTCTTTTATAATTATTGAAATATAATCAAGCTTGCATTTGTTTTAGTTAATTTTATATTTGAAGTTTTAGTAGTTTTAATTTGCAAAACCAATATTCATTTTACTATTTTGTAGATTAGTGAAATCCAAGTACAATCTTATAACGATTAAATTGACAAGTCCCTTGGGTATGATATATGGACTTCAAAATCCTATATTACTTGATGACCACGTGAGCTTGGGAGACATCAAGTTTTTGGTGCCGTTGTCGAGGACTTTATTATTGTTTAGTTGTACGTAGGTTAGACTTTTATTTTGCTAGTCTGTATTTTACGTTTGTTTCTTGCTTTTGTTGAAGTTTACAGGGTTGTTTGCCTCAGTGTATGCCAAGCACGAGAAGTCAAGGACCACCTTTAGCTTCTCTTGATCTTGCAATAGAGAGAACCTTTTGAAGGTTATCTATGAAAAACATTGGGAAAGCAGCGTGTGAAGAGAATGAGAGAGTTCCAGTGATGCATTTTTCTAGGCCTAATTTGGAGAACGCTTCTAAAGCAATCGTCAAACTGGCCATCACTGGGAACTTTGAGCTCAAGGAAAGGACCGTGCGGTTGGTCCAAAACACTTTCCAATTTCAAGGCAAGCCACACAATGATCCCCACAGGCATCTATGAAGGATCTCTAGATTCATACAGAAAGATGGAGAAACGCTAGCTCAAGCATGGGAGCGTTACAAAGGTTACTTGAGGGATTGTCCACACCACGTGAAACCTAAGGAGATAATTGGGCACAACTTCATTAAGGGTCTGAAACTAGAGTCTAAGATACTCCTTCACGCTACCGCACAGGGATAGATTTTGTCCCAAAATTATGATGAAATTGAGGCTCTCTTGAACCTCATATCTGCGGGGAGTCAGGATTATCAAGACTCAGGCAGAGGATCTACAGCAGCAAAGGTGCTGGGAAAGCTTGAGGTGGATGGTGTAGCGGAATTTAGTGCAGACATTAGCCAGTTGGTGACCACACCAGTAGGAGGCCAGATACAACAGGTACAAATCCCACCACCATCATGTGAGGCGTGTGGAGAAAGCCACGCCTATTCAGGTTGTCCTCTTAATCCTAAGTCTGTATATTTTGTGGGACAACAAGGTTGTCGTGGAGGTTTTGCAGGTAATGGCTACAACAGGGGTACCAGAAGGGATAAAATCCCCCATGGGAAGGGAATCAAAACTTCCAAAGGCCCCAAAAGACTTATCAAAGGCCACAGGGCTAGGAGCAGAGCAGTTCTCTTGCGAAGACAATGAAGCAATGGATGGTGCCGCAGATGCAAGTGGTCAATGAAATGCAAAAGTCCATCTATAAGATTGAAAGGCAAATGGGGAATTGGCCCTACAGTAGAACAACAGATCATAGAGGATACTCATGAGTAACACCGAGAAAAACCCCAAAGAAAATGTAAAAGCTATTTTCTTGCGCAGTGGTAAGGAGCTGAGTGAGGTTGTTCCCAAAAAAGAAAAAGTTGATGAGGAATAGGCCATGAGATCCAAGACTGAGGTGGAGGAGTTTAGCAACCCACAACCAAAAATAGTAGTAGCTAGACCACCTCTTCCATTTCCTTAAAGGTTGAAGAAGAAAACAGAGGACACAACTTGTAGTAAGTTTCTTGAGTTGTTAAAGCAGGTTCATGTGAATATTTCATTGGTGGAGCTTTTGCAGGAAGTTCCAAAGTACGCCAGGTATCTCAGGGATATCGTGGCCAATAAGAGGAGGCATACAGAGTTTGAAACTGTGGCTCTTACATAAAAGTGTAGTTACTGAGTCAAGAACAAAATTCCTAAAAAGCTAAAGGATCTCGGGAGTTTCACTATTCCTATCATTATTGGAAGAAAGGAAGTTGGTTTAGCTTTATGTGATCTGGGTGCGAGCATCAATGTTATGCATGTATCCCTATTCAGAACACTGGATAAGGTGAACCACTTCCTACCACAATGATGTTGCAGCTTGCAAATCGGTCTCTGGCCTAATCCTGAGGGAATCATTGAAGATGTCTTGAATTAAGATAGGACCTTTCATCCTGTCGATGGACTCTATAATCTTGGACTATGAGGCAGATGCAGCAGTTCCCCTCATTCTGGGTAGTGGATTTTTAGTCACCGCTAATGCGGTCATACATGTTCAGTCGGGCAAGATGTCTGTGAGAGTAGATGGTCAGGAGGCAGTGTTTGAAATGTTTAGAGCAACAACAATGTCACCTCATTATGAGGACTTCAAAGTGAAGCCAACGGGAGAACCTGGAGGTTTTAATCAGTTAGCAGAGCAAAAAGTGTTCTATGAAAGTTTAGCAGATCCTTGGTATGATCATAAGTCTAATCGAATGAAGGAGTCACGGGGACCATAGTCGTGTCGCGACGTTAAATCAGGCGCTGCATAGGAGGCAACCCATCCTTCTACCATTTTGTATATTTTCCTTTATTTTTATAGATGAATAGGGCATAAAAGGCAAGAACGAACTGGGACATTGAGCTAAAAAGTATAAGTCTGGGGTGAGATGCCTGGCATTAGGCGCTAGGAGTTAAAGCGTAGAAGAGAAAAATTTGACAAATGAGGCTATAGGTGGCATGCTGCGCCAGCCCCCTATCTCCAGAGCAAAGTTTTCTCTAAGTCTGTGGTGAGATAGATGGGGCGGCGCGCTAGAGGCTATTTGGACAAAACATTTTGGTCAATATTGACTTAAAAGACCTTCAAATTACATAAAATCCCATGCCCACTTATTTATTTAAAGTCCCATTCATCCGTTTCCCTCACAAAGTTGAAAAAGAAAAAAAGAAAAAAGTTCCTCTCTTTCCTCCCTTAAAGTCGTAGCTCTCCCATTCCCTTCCCCCTCAATTATTGTCTTCTCCAACTAGTTGGTGAAGCTCTCATCTTCAATTCAAGAAAGTATGTTTCTTTTCTCTTGTTTGATTAATGATGAAAGCATTCTCTCACACCCTCTTTCCAAAGATTTAGAATCCAAAATCACCATTTATGGTGAAAAGCATGAATTCCATGTTTTGGATTTCATGAATTTCATAAATTGGCCAACATCATAAATCGATCAATCATGAAATCCATATCATAAATCATAAATCATTTTTGAATATGTGGGCATTTTCCAATACTTTAACATGCTTGAAAATACTCAATTCACTTGAAAATAAAATTATAAACATGCGTAACTTGAAAACATACTTTTCTTCATTAATACCTCATCATACATGAACATTTATCGTAAATCTCAACTTTCATAAACTTCTCATAAATGGGAATTTAAATTTATAAAACTTGAAACATGATTTTAATGAAAACAACGTAAAAATTGCCCATGATTCATAATTCAATAATAAAAACTCATTTAGATCATACCCATGTAGAAATTAGAAATTTCATGCATTGGGTTAAAACCCTATAGAATCAACATAGGAATTTCTATGGTTTAGGGAGATATTGGGCATGGGTGTGAACGAATTCACCTATTCATAACCCTATATACCTGGAGAACATCTAATTTTACCACTCCTTGGATGCCCAATGAAGAATTGAAAGGAACTTGAAGGAAAAGAGCTTGATCACCTCTCTAACCCCTCTAGTCCCTCGAACCTGAGGCCCTATTCCTCTGATCACCCTTGGGTCTGAATGGAATACTAGCTGATGATGGTGCTGGAGCTAGTGACCCTTGCTGAATCTGAGAGCGGTGACCACCACCGGACCTCTGCTGAGTGAACCCATAGCTGTCTATCCGGGCCCTTTTGGCCTCTCTTCCCCTCATATGTGTCGCCTCCATCTGCTGGGCGTACAAGAATATTTGAGGGAAATCCATATCTTGGTGGAACATAGCGGTCCTGCAATCCTTGTCCAAATAGTTCGCCGCCCCATGAACAAACCTACTCACTCGCGCCCTCTGATCGACCACTAATGCTTGGGCATAATTTGATAAGTGAGTGAACTCAAGGGCATAATCTTGTACCGTCATCTTCCCCTGCTTAAGATTCACGAACTCGGCTTCCTTCAACTCCCTCATATCACGAGGGAAGAACTGATTCAGGAATGCAACATTAAACTCCTCCCAAGTGATAGGGCCTGCTCCGACGGCCCTACTATCTTTCCACTGTTTGAACCAGATGTGCACGACCCCCTTTAACTGATATGAGGCAAAATCAGCCCACTTCTCCCCATTCACCCCAATTATCTAGGTGATCTTCAAAATATCATCAATGAACTCATGCGGGTCCTCATCTACTTTTGACCCGAGGAACTCTAGAGGGTTCATCCTCAAGAAATCTCTAACCCGTGCTACCGCCGTATTTCCATCTTGCGGAATATGCCACTGCCTACTGGTTGACCTTAACGGTCAATGCCTGCGTTAGCATCTGAATAGCTTCCCGGAATTCAACATGGACAATCAGCTCCGGTGCATGGTGCTCCTGTACTGGTGGTACTTGTTGGTGCTCGTCCCATTGCCATCCTCGTGGTCTTTTCCATTTTTATTCATCCTACCGTTAACTCTTCGGGAAGCCATGATTCTACAATCGTGAATAGCATGAGTTAGAAGGATAGGGAGACATTTCATTTCACGACATAGATCATGAAAGAGGGGAACATCTCCTAAACATCTCATATCCTCTTCGCCATAAGTGTGGCACGCTTCACACCCATGAAAAAGACTCTAATTAACGAGACGTTCAGACACCCTAGGACACTTCAAACGTATTGCTTTGATACCAAGTTAGTCATGACCCAAACATAGACCCGAATAGCAACACAGGACAAGGAGCCCCGAGAGACCCCAAGTCGACCCATAGCATGAACATATATCTAACTCCATCCATTAAAGTACAATACTCAACATAGAAACATAGTAGAAGCATAATCATTACATAACGTAAAAAATGAAACGCACTTCATACATGACAGCTGAATATTGCATACAATTTGAAAGCCTCTAACATATCTGATGGGTTGATGGGACAACACCCCCAACTAACTCCTCAAGTTGGGGAAAATGAACATAAAGGATAACTGATATCAACTAGTCCTCGAGGGATGAGGACTCACCAATGAACTGGATGCTAACTCCAGGAATGACCTAATGACGGTGCTGAGTCTATACATCAGAGCCTGTATCTTGAAACAATACAACATAAAATATGCGATCAGTACGTGGAATGTACCAAGTATGTAAGGTAAGTAAAACAGACATTTAAAATACATAAATTTCATAAGAGTAGGACAACATGCTCATAACATAAATGTCATAGTGTAACATAAGGCTCAAGGTTTTCAGATATTCGTAAATCAGTCATAATCATAATAGTAAGAGAAAAGTTTCATTAAATGTAACTCGAGCCGACATAATATTAACATAACCATGAATAAATCATGAGGAACAATGGGAGGACTCTTCATAACCGACACTATCATTGTAGAGCCTTACATGATGCCCCAACTATCTCACTCAAGTGGGCAGAGTCGTCCCAGGCTTGCCAGTCAAGGGGCGTGCATTATGTGATATCATGAAAGATGGAATCCATTAACATTGTAATGTATCAATATGAACCTTCGGTGACACATAGTTATGAGACACCGGTGTAGTTCTTTGAACGCCGAGCTACTTGGTGCTAGACACTGCTCCCAAAAGCATGCATATTAGTCTCGTATGTAAATCATAAACATCATTCATGAGATTCATGGCCAAATAAACATTAACATCGTTGATCCACATTCACATACATGTTTAGCCATGAATCAAGGTCCCATAAATCGATCAATCATGAAATCCATACATAAATCATAAATCATTCTTGAACATATAGGCATTGCCCAATACTTTAACATGCTTGAAAATGTTCAATTCACTTGAAAACATAATTATAAACATGGGTAACTTGAAAACATACTTTTCATCATTAATACCTAATCATACATGAACATTTATCATAAATCTCAACTTTCATAAACTCTCATAAATGACCATTTAAATTTATAAATCTTGAAGCATGATTTTAATGAAAACAACACAAAATTTGCCCATAATTCATAATTCAATAACAAAAACTCATTTAGATCATACCCATGTAGAGAATTAGGAATTTCATGCATTGGATTAAAACCCCATAGAATCAACATAGGAATTTTTATGGTTTAGGGAGAGATTGGGCATGGATGTGAATGGATCACCCATTCATAACTCTACATACCTGGAGAAGATCTGATTTTACCACTCCTTGGATGCACAATGAAGACTTGAAAGGAACATGAAGGAAAAGAGCTTGATGATCTCTCTAACTCCCTAACTTTGCATGCATGAGTAAGAATGGCCTAAAATGAACTTACCCCTCTTAAAACTCATCATTCATAGCTAAAAACGACATAGTTTAGGCCTTATAATTAAAGGAGTTAAAGAAAAGCCCTTACTAAATTCGCAGGAAATAACTAACTGTCAATCCCAGCGAGGGACTATACGAGTCGTCACCCAAGGGAATGAGTTGTAGCATCGATCATTGAGTGCACTGTCTAATAAATCATCTAGGGTTCATCACAGGGAACCTCATAGGCTTGTGATCACCACTCATCATCTTCACTGCCTAAGGTTTCAATTTATATCCCACCTATGACCCATCCCACGAAACGTGGTGACTGACACAACTTGTATGGACCTTCCTTAGGGTATACTACCAGGTCTCCTTTACTTTCCTTAATCCCTTTCCCACAACTAACTCAACGAATCGTGGTGACTGACCATGACTCGTGGTCAGGTCCGTGGGAACTTCCAAAACCCAAACTTCAGCCCAAGCCTTGAACCTCACCATGAGTCTCCTCAAGACTCGTGGTCTACCTCACGGGTCACAGAATGACTCGTTCTGTGACCTCGTTCCAGATTTTCAGTTTTCTCTATTTCAACTCCCGAGTCTGATCTTTAGGCTTCCAGGGTATAACATTGCAGATCCAAGTGTAGAAAGGACTAGGAAAAGAAAAATGGGAACTAATTCTTCGACTTTCAAAGATATCCCTGCAAGGAGATTCAGAGAAAAAGCAGTAGAGCCTCATGGGCTTGCTTGGTTTAACACTAAAAAAAGAAGCCAAATATGCCCTTGAGAATTGGATAGATGAGGGCCGCTTTGCACTTGTGTTCTCGGCCATTGGGAACAAGATACGTGAGTTGGGAGCTATTTATATCTTCAATGAGCCGAAAAGGTGCAACCTCACTTTGGTGAGGGAATTCTATGCAAATTGGAATACTTCATTCGGAGAGAGCACTAAGGTAAAGATCAGAGGTTAAGTGGTGCGATTCACAGCTAAAAGGTTCAATACCTTCCTAGAGACACCTACATTAGACTCTTCGGAGTATTTCATCTTGGTGGATAAGCCTCTCTATATAGACATCTATCACACTTTATGTGGTGAGCAATCATCCGCACGTTGGTGAGGGATCATAATGGCACTCATTCCACATTGTCGTTTGTTTATTTGAATAGGGAGGCAAAGGTATGGGCGAAGTTGGTGTGTGATTTCTTTCTCCCTAGAACACATATGATAGAGGTGACTCGAGAGCGGATTGTCTTGGTGTATATGCTGATGAAGGAAATACCGATCAATTTTGGTGATGTGATTCGTGACAATATGAGAAAATCATGAGACAGTTGTAGATGGAAATTTTGTCATGGTAATCTCTTGACCATGTTGTTGAGGGAGGTAGGTATTAAGGAGGAGGATGTAGACCTTGTATTACCTTTGGCAGGAAACCTGGCTGGAAAGATGATAAACTTCACAAAGGTGAAGGAGACTATCCTTTCCGAAGGCCGTCTTCTTACTATAGCTGATTGGTAAGCCCGGGATGAGACTTGGCAGGGCCGTATGTTTGGGATGCTGAAATTACAGTTGAAGAAAGGAGTTCGACCCCCTACTATAGAGGAGATGACAGCGTTAGAGGTGTGGTACCCGCTCACAGAGAGTTGTATGTTGATGTGCCAGTGGGCCTAGCTTTTGAGATGCCGCTTGATGATGATGAGGCCACAGCCTTACTGATGGTGTTGATGACCTACATATGGATGAGGAGGATGAGGCTGCTAAGGGCTCCATGCATGTTGATGGTGAAGATGATGATAAGGATGAGGAGTACAATCCTGAGGACGATGCTTAGCGACCCAGGAAGTTCCTTTTCTCTCCCTTTATGATGTGATTGTGTGTGCACTGAGGACAGTACACCTTTTTATGTATGGGGTGGAAGAAAGATAGATTCATGTTGTTCTTTGATTGCTATATTTGTAGTAAGTCATAGCATTATTATGTCATTCCTCGTAGTAATAGCTTGATGATTCATAGGTCATGGATTGTAATAGCTAGTATGGTGATGTTGACTTGGATGACTGGGATGTTATGTTTTGTTATTCGTTTTGACTATGTTACGTTTGGTTGCTTTAGTTTGGAGTCAATTTTTTTTGTTTTGTTTGAGTCATTGTAGTCTTATATTAATGTCGTTTCCCTATGATAGATGGATGAAAACCGTCTTAAGGGAAGTTTCGTCACATTTTTTTTATTTTTAGGATTTAGTCATAGGTCATCCACTTGTATGCTTGTTGATATTCTTCTTGGTCGCTATGCGAGAATAAATAGAGTGGTCATCTTGATTGCATGAGTGAGGATCCTTGAGAGACACACATATCTCTTTAATTTGACTCAACATATCCTTATGGCTTAATTATGCATAAATTTGCCATTCTATATGATTGTGTGAATGTGTAGCTGTAGAAACATATTAGATTCGTGTTTCCATGAGAAGTGAGTTGAATTGCATTGTATGCATATATTGTAGCATCTAGAACTTAACTTAGTGTATGTAGGATAACTAGTTGGTAGGGAGTTGAGAGATTATCAAGGCATTTCTTTGAAAAGCCATGTTTTTCCACATTTTTTTACCTTACTGTACATGCTCCTAGTTAACCCCCGTTGAGCCTAAAAGCTTTATTCTTTCTTAGCCTTAATAGTAGCATAATCCCTTTTTGTTTGTGAGACCTCAGACTTATTGATCCTAAGTAGTCTTAGCACTTTGAGATTTGAAAGGAAAGGTCCACCAAAATATAATGTTATGGGACGAAGAAAATGTTGTGGTAAGAAAAGAATAGTGAGAAGAAAGGGTGCCCATAAAAATTGTGTTGTTTACTTGTTGCTAAGGAATATAAAAAGAGAGCTTTAGTTGTAAAATTTCTAGCGATTCTATGAGTAGAAAACTAGCAGTCAAGTAGTGAAAAAAATAGGGCGTGAAAAGAAAAGACAAGGGTGAGTAGATGAAAGGTGAACAAGCAAGGAAAAAAGAGTGGACAAGAAAAGTGAAAGATGTCTTAAAATTGCTTAGGGTGGTAGTTACTATAAAATGAAATGTCAATCCTACTCGTCCCTCAGCCGACTTTACAACTGTAATACCCTTAAAGTGCCTATGATTAGACCTAGGATAAAAAATGGAAGCTGATTGAAAACTGGAAAAAGATGTGCAGGACGGACGACCCAACGGATCGTTGGTCCAACCAACGACCTGTTGGAGCCAGTCATGGGAATATAAAGTCTGGTGGCAGTGTAAGTAATGGGTGATGTAACAACTAGTTGTTGGGAATAACGAGTCATTGTTTATAACCATGATGAGTACTGGACTCTGGCATTAGGGGTATGACGGGTCATCCCACGACCCATCATGAGATATAACGACCCATTGTCATAAGTCGTTGTAGGAGAGTATGTAAATTTCCAGTGGACCTAACGGAAGGACACCATGACCCATTGGAGGAAACAACGAGTCGTGGTGCGGCTCGTTATGAGGAGTAGTATAGGATCTTCGGGGGGCATATGACGATCGAACCAACGACGCGTTTGAAGAAACAATGACTCATCCAATCGAGTCGTGGATTGAATCAAAGATAAAGTTTTTAGCAGTGCTTATGATGGATCATACCATGATTCATGGTATCCTCCAACGAATCGTTGGTACGTCCGTTGGATCAACCAGTGCAGATTTTTTAGGGTATTTCATTAAGGGTATTTTCATCATTCCTATGCTCTAGGGCCCTAAACTATGTCGTTTTATGATATTTTCTGGGTATGTTAAAATAGGTTAAGTGTCCCTAACCTATTCATTCTCATTCATGCAAAGTTAGGAAGAATTAAGGGTGATCAAGCTAGTTCTCAAGCTCTTCTTCATCAATTCTCCCTTGGGCTTTCATAGAGTGTTTAAATATGATCTTACCCAGGTATGTAGGGTTGTGAATGGGTATTTTCATTCACACCCATGCCCAATCTCCCCTAATTCATGAAATTTGATCAAAAATCTTATGTTGATTTAACTTGAATTTTGTGGAATTCTAATGATTTACTAATGGATTGTTATATTTCGAGATTTACATCATGTTTTTTGAATTTTGATCAGATTTTACAACAATTTTTATTATGAAATTGTTGGTTTCGTTTCCTACTAAATTAATCCAAATTATGTATGATCTATGATGAATCGAGTTATGATCTTTACTTCAATTGATTATATTTACAAACCCATCATGATTTATGATTTGAAATATGGATTTATTCAAATACCTATTATGATTTGATGATTTGAAAATATATGTATGATCCAAAAGTATGCATGAGACCTATGATTTACGAGTTATGTTTATGGCCGACTCATGGCCTTCATTTCATAGCTAGTTCACGAATTTACAAGCATGTTTATGATTATAATGATTTAACTAGCCCATGAATCTCATGCATATTATACTATGAACACTATATATGTTTTAGGAGTAGTATTTAATACCTAGTAGGTTTGGGGCATATGTTCGGCCATGGATCTCATAACTACGTTCCACCATAGGATATATTGGGACCTCCCTTGTGACTGTCCCCTGGCCCAATGTCACGCCTCGAGACTACACCCTGGACATAACACGGTACTGGAACTCAAAAGTGACCCCAAGTCAACCCTTGATCTATCTTACACTGGTATTTTGAGAAAAATAATATCTATATATATATATATATATATATATATATATATATATATATATATATATATTATATATATATATATATAGACAGATAGATATAGCAGAATCTTTGAAATAAAAGCATAAGAGTATTTGAGAAAATAAACTAGAAGAAAACATAAAAATTTAAAACATTTGAAGACTGAAATTAACACTGTGTCTGAAAGCCTTCTAACTGATGAGTTGCTAGGGCAAGACCCCAACTAACTCTAAGGCTAACTAAAAATAATAACTCAACTGAAAGAAAGTAATGCAAGACCCTCGAATGATGAAGACTCACACTTCGGCTGCAGCGGAGGAGGATCTGGATCACAATGGCTAACGATGCTGAGTCTGGGAACCTGCATCTGTATCATGAAATGATACAACATAAAAGTATGTGTAAGTACTTTGAATGTACTGAGTAAGTTGGAGAAAACATATCTGAATATAAAGTCTGAACTGAAATGACACGCAATGACCAACAGGTAAGCTGAACTGAACTACTGAAGTAAATTGAAATAGTCAAGATGACCCTATCTGATGGTCAAAGTCATGCCCTAAGTTTGAAATACGGAGTCTGAGAGACCAAACTGAACTGATCTAAACTGAACTGAAAATAACTGTGACTGAATTCAACTGACTAGTGGGAGAGTCTATAACTGACATTTAACCACGTGAGCTAGATATGGAGTCCGATCTATACACCCTACCGGTAGGACCCAATATACCTTGCCAAGGTATACAGACATGAACTGAGTGATCACAAAAGTATGGAGCCAATCAGGCTAAGTAATATTGCAACCTACGCTAGCAACGTAGTTTTGGGAACCTGGGTGTGCTGAAACCCCAGCCCACTTGGTGCTAAACCCTACTCCCACTGGAAACCTATATATAATTGCTAAGCATATAGCTCGAAACTAGGGCCCAAGACTAGTAAGGAACATATAACTGAAAGTTCCCTGAGAGTCTTATCAGACTAGATTCTGAAACTGGGTTCTAGACTGGTCAGAGCTGCTTATCTAGAAGCATAGTGACCGTGTAAGAACAAACTGTAACTGAACTGGGGTAATGGTGCTGGTCAGAGCTATATAACTAGAATATTATGACCGCCTAATGGACCAAATAACTATAATCTGAGTCTGATTCTGATAATTTAGAGGCACCACTGACACCTTGGAAAAAGACTGAAGTTAAACGGATTAGTTGAAAATTTTCTGAATGATTCTGAAGAGATTCTACATTCTAACTGGACTGAACTACTAATCATCTAATAGAGAACTCAACTCATTCCAACAACACGGGAATTTAATAATATGATGAATTTCAAGAATTTTCATCCAACAAGGATAAAATCATTCTCCTCAATGAAATAATTTCTCACATATATATATATATATATATATATATTAAGAATTTCTAGGATATTCAGCCCAAAACATACTTTGCAAAATAGACGAAATTTAATATACAATAATCTTTATTTAAAAATTTGGGGCTATAAATCATCTTGGCGATACAACAACTATTTACTTATGAATTGATGAAAATCATATGAGTAATAAACATGGGTAACAACCCAATTTAAATTAATGATTATCAACATGAAAATCTTTGCATATTCGAAATCTGAAGGCTAAACTGATAGGTAAATTATGTGAAGATTTTGGGGGACACAAGGGAAGGACAATTCCCTTGTTGCATTCCCACATACCTGACTAAAATTCGCCCTTGAACTACTGCAATCGAGTACAACCTTAAGCTTTCTTGAGGAACTCTTCGATAGTTTTTCAGAGAAAGATCGTCGGAATGAGGGGTAGAGCCCCTCAAACCCCCTAATAAGTCTAAACCTATGTTCAAAACGACGTAGTTTAAGGATTAGGTGAATAGGAAATTACTAAATAGCCCTTAGAAAATCGCTGGGAAAAACTGCCAAGTTACCCTAACAGGTGACCTAACGGGTAGTGGTGGCTGACCATGACTCGTGGTCACTCCCGTCAGGTACACTGCATAAGCTCCCCAGTAGGTCACAACGAGGGACCTAACGAGTCCTGGTCATTGACCACGACTCGTGCTCACCAATCGTGGACCACACTGTCACACTTCTCAAGATTAAATGCTAAGCCTTATAACGAGTTT
Organism: Datura wrightii; assembly: GCA_035772735.1. Taxonomy (NCBI): domain Eukaryota; kingdom Viridiplantae; phylum Streptophyta; class Magnoliopsida; order Solanales; family Solanaceae; genus Datura; species Datura wrightii. The sequence continues at coordinate 23,032,052 of JASDFA010000004.1, read as the reverse complement.
CCTAACGAGTCGTTACCACTAACGACGACTCATTGTGACACTCGTTAGGTGCATTAGCTAAAAACTCACTAGGGTTGGTAACGAAGGACATAACGATTCGTCATAGGTGACCACAACTTGTTGTCCCCGCCCGTCAAGTACACTGAACAACTTATAAATTCCTCGACCCAGGCCTAACCACGAGTGACTCAACGGGTCGTGGTCAGTGACCACAACTCGTGAAGTCCCTCATTGGGTACACTGTGTCCCTTCTCAAAAACCTCAAACCTCCTTCTCACGACTCACCTAACGAGTCGTGAGGTCACTTAATGACTCGTTAGGTGGGTCATCCTGTAGCTTTACTGCAGCTTGTCCAAATTTTCAGATTTAAGTCCCAGAACTACATTTTGAGTTTTTGGGGCATTACAATATCTTCCCCTTGTAAACATTAGTCTTCGAATGTTAGAAAACACATAGGAAGCAGAAAATAGCAATCAAAATTTCCAAATACTTCTTATTTGACTCCAACACTACTGGAATGACTACCTCCATTTCCAAATACATAATTTATCTGAAATTACTTTTCATACATACATTCAAAATCATAAAAGAGACTTGAACATCTGAACTGAGTCATGAAAACTAAATTGAGTTCTAGGGTCAAAATTAATAGCTCAAGCTGTGCTAGAGCCGGTAGGGAACAAGTGTGGGTATTTGGCCATCATATCTTCTTTGGCCTCCCACATAGCTCCCTCAACCTACTAATTTCTCCACAGGACCTTGACTGAAGCTATTTCCTTATTGCTCAACTTTCGAACCTGACGGTCAAGGATCTGGATTTTTACCTTCTCATATGAGAGACTATCCTTTATTCCCACGTTGTCTAATGGCACAACTGAGGTTGGATCTCCGATGAACTTCTTGAAAAGTGACATATGGAAAACTGGGTGCACAACTGCTAGTTCTAAAGGTAACTCTAGCTCATAGGCTACATTGTCGATACACCTCAAAATTCTATAAGGTCCCATATATCTCGTATTGTGCTTTCCTTTCTTGACAAACCTCATCACCCCTTTCATGGGCAAAATTTTCAGGTATACCCAGTCATCAACTGAAAACTCCAACTCTCTTCTATGCATATCGACATACGATTTCTAACGGCTCTGAGCTATTTTCAACCTTTCTCGGATGAGCTGAACTTTCTGCATTTCCTTGTGAACTGAGTCTGGCCCTATCAAGGTAGCTTCTCGAACCTCAAACCATCCTATAGGAGATCTACACCTTCTCCCAGATAATGCTTCAAATGGGGCCATTTGAATGCTAGAATGGTAGCTACTGTTGTACGCAAACTCGATCAGAGGCACATGGTTATCCTAGTTACCCTTAAAATCAATCGTGCATGCTTTTAGCATATCTTCTAGGGTCTAAATATTTTGCTCAGCTTTCCCATCAGTCTACAGGTGAAAAGTTGTGTTGAGCTTGACCTGAGTGCCTAGTCCCTTCTGAAAGGACTTCCAAAAGTGTGAGGTGAACTGTGTTCCCCTGTCTGAAATGATAGACAATGGCACCCCATGGAGTCTGACTAACTCTCAGATGTAAATTTTGGCAGTTCTCAGTTGAATTTGTGGTTTTGACTGGAAGGAAGTGGGCTGACTTGGTCATCCGATCTACTATCACCCAGATTGAGTCATGTTGCCGAAGAGTCCGGGGTAGACCTGTAATGAAGTCCATATTTACTTCTTCCAATTTCCATGTGGGTATACTGATATCTTGAGTCATGCCTCTGGGTCTCTGGTGTTCTACCTTAACTTGCTAGCAGTTCGGGCACCGTGCTACAAATTCTGCGATATCTCTTTTGTTGTCGTTCCACCAATAAATATCCCGTAAATAACGGTACATTTTAGTAGCACCAGGGTGAATGGAGTATCTCGAGTTGTGTTCCTCAGCCAGTATCTATTGTCTCAACTCACCAACATCCGGGACACACAATCTTCCTTGGTAACGGAGTACACCATCTCCCCCTTTGGAGAAAGCCTCAACCTCCTTTCTGAGAACTACTTCTTTAAGTTTAAGTAGGACTGGATCTTCATCTTCTCTGGACTTAAATTCAACTACCAAGGATGAATCTAACTCACTTTGCACTACCGCCCCACCTTCGGCTGAATCCACCAGTTGCACCCCTAACCGGCCTAGTCTATGAATATCCCTTGCTAACTCCTTTTTGTCTTCCTCAATATGAATCACACTCCCTATAAACCGTCTGCTTAGGGTGTCAGCCGCCACATTGTCTTTTCCCAGGTGATACAGTACACTCATGTCATATTCTTTTAGCAACTCCAACCATCGTCTCTGACGCAGGTTTAGGTCCTTCCGGCTGAAGACATATTGAAGGCTCTTGTGATCTCTAAACACATCCACGTGAGCTTCATAATGGTAATGTCTCAATATTTTTAGCACAAATACCATCGCTGCCAACTCCAAATCATGAGTTGGATAATTCTTCTCATGAACTTTGAGCTGTCTGGAGGCATAGGCTATCACTTATCCCCGCTACATCAGTACGCAACCGATCTGGAAGCGTCACAATACACAGCCAGCCTATCTGATCCTTCCGGCAAGGTTAATATTGGAGCGGTAGTGAGTCGAATCTTCAACTCCTAAAAACTCTTCTCACACTCATCTGACCACCGAAATTTCACTTTCTTATGAGTTAGCTTAGTCATAGGAGATGCTATAAAGGAGAAGCCTTCCACAAATTGTTGGTAATAACCTGCTAAGCATAGGAAACTCCTGATTTCAGTAGGAGAGGTAGGTCCAGGTCAATCCTTCACTGCTGCTATCTTATGAGGGTCTACTTGTATTCCATCACCTAAGACCACATGACCTAAGAAGGTCACGGACTTTAACCAGAATTTGCACTTGCTGAACTTCGCGAATAACTGGCGGTCCCTCAGTGTCTATAATGCTAATCTTAGGTGTTTGGCATGCTTTTCCTCATTTCTAGAGTATACTAGAATGTCATCGATAAATACAATGACGAACATATCTAGATACTGCTTGAAGACTCTGTTCATTAAATCCATGAAGGTTGTTAGGGTGTTAGTTAACCCGAAGGACATCACCACAAACTCATAGTGACCATACCGAGTTCTAAATATTGTTTTCAGTATGTCACACTCTCTGACCCTTAACTGATGGTACCCTGACCTGAGGTCAATTTTCGAGAAACAACTAGCTTCCTGAAGTTGATGAAATAGGTCGTCAATTCTAGGTAGGGGATACTTGTTCTTGACTGTGACCTTGTTCAGCTGACGGTAATTTATGCACATTCTGAGGATACCATCTTTCTTACGCACAAATAGCACTAGAGCCCCCCAGGGAGAGATGTTGGGTCTAATAAAACCTTTGTCAAGAAGATCTTTTAGCTGCTCCTTCAACTCCTTAAGCTTAGATGGAGCCATTCTGTAAGGAGGGATGGAGTTAGGCTGAGTATTTGGGAGGATATCTATTCTGAAGTCTATTTCTTCTTCAGGGGGAACTCCGAGAAGATCCTCAGAAAAAATATCTGGGAACTTGCTGACCACTGGAACTAACTGGATAGTTGGGGTCTCAGAGTTAGAATCCTTGTCCCGAACTAGATGGTATATACACCCCTTGGAGATGAGTTTATGGGATTTAAGGTAGGAAATAAACTTACCCTTAGGCGTTGAACTGCTACCCATCCATTCTGACACTGGCTCGTTGGGAAACTAAAACTTGACAACTCTAGTTCTGCAATCGACTGAGGCATAGCATGAGTGTAACCAATCCATGCTGAGAATAAGGTCAAAGTCGACCATGTACAACTCTACAAGATCAATTGGAATAACTTTAATCAGGACAGAGACAAGGTAGTTTCTATACACCCGGTTGGCTCTAACTGACTCGCCAACTGGGGTGTAGACTGAAAATGGTTCTGGGAGGACCTCTGGACTAATGTTGAATTGGAATGCTACATAAGGAGTCACGAATGAAAGAGTGGCTCCTAGATCTAAGAGGGCATATATGTATAGATGGAAGAGACGTAACATACCAGTAACTACGTCAAGTGAGCTTTCCTGATCTTGACGGGAAGATAGAGCATAGAAGCGATTTTGGAGCTGACCACCATCTGTACCTGATATGTTGGCCTGTTGAGCTGGTCAGCCTGCTGGAGCTGATGAGGTGGTAGATTGTGATCTCCCTCGCCCTACTGACGGGCACTCCTTATGCCGGTGTCCAAGTTGTCCACACCCAAAACAACCCTCTCGTCCCTGAAGGAAATCTCCCGGGTGATTCCTACCACACTTGGGGCAAGTTGGATACTTATTCCCAGTATGTGGGCCTGAGACTGAGTTCCAAATGACCCACCCCCCCCAATCCTGGCGGGACCGAAAGGTTGGGGCACTGGCTAGGCTGGGTTCTGGGGCTCTCTACTATTGTTGCTACTACTGCTGTTGTTGTGGGCGGTTACCACCGCTAGACCTTTGATGGTCAAAATTTGAATGGCCAGTCCTTGCCTGTTTTTTCTTACGCTTCATATCCTTCAGCTTTTTAGCCTCAATTTGTTGGGCATAGAAAATCAAGCTAGAAAGGTCCATGTCCTTAATCAGCATCGCGGTCCTGCACTCCTTGAGGACCATCTTTGACACTCCATTTACAAACTTTAGCATGCGAGCCCTTGGCTCGGCTACCAACTCTGGAGAATACTTAGACAGCTAGTAAACTCCAGAGCATACTCCTCCACAGTCTTGTTGCCTTGTCGCAAATTCATAAACTTCGCCATCCTTGCCTCCTCAGCTCCCGAGAAAAAAATCTGTCCAAGAAAATTGTGTGGAATTCTTCCCACTCTATTAGTCCTGTTCCTGCTGGCCGCCCTTCTTTCCACTGTTTATGCCAGACCTGAGCTACCCCTTTGAGCTAGTAGGTAGCCAGATTAGCACTTCCGAGGAGTTGACACCCATAATGCGGCAAATCTTCCTGATCTCATCCACGAACTCCTAGGGATCCTCCCCTACTTTGGATCCCCGAAAAGATAGAGGGTTCATACTGGTGAAGTCCCGCACTCTCACAACCGTTGCAGACCCGTTGTTGTTCATCGGAACCACCTTCTCGTTCACCTGGTTGGTGACTATTTGAGCCGACAGTTGAATGACCACCTGGAATTCAGCGGTAGATATTGAATCATCTTGGGGAGCTGCTAGGGGTGGTGGGGCAGGTCTGTTGGTGTTACCGGCCCTTCTTCCGTTACCACATCTTGGAGGCATGATTCACTGAAACAAAATAAAGCACGAATTAGAAGGGAATTTCTGGAATTGAACTTTAACGTACGATAAGGAGTAGTAACAAAAGGGAGTTTTCCTAATAAGATCTTATAGCCTCCTCGTCGTAAGTGTGGCGTGCTTCACACTCATGAAAAGGACCCTACTCGATGTGGCTTTCATAATTTTCAAGGATACTCTAAACCTAGTTCTCCGATACCAAGTTTGTCACACCCCAAAACTACCCCCTGGACGTAACACGGTACTTGAAGTCACAAGTGACCCCAAGTCCACCCTTGACCAATCATACACTAGTATTCTAAGTAAAGCAATATATATATATATATAGCAAAAACTTTGAAATAACAACATAAGAGTATTTGAGAAAATAAACTAGAAGAAAACATTAAAATTTAAAACATTTGAAGTCTAAAATTAACTCTGTGTCTAAAAGCCTTCTAACTGATGACTTGCTGGGACAAGACCCAAACTAACTCTAAGGCTAACTAAAAATGCTAACTCAACTGAAAGAAAGTAAAGCAAGACCCTCAAATGATGAGGCCTCACACTTCGACTGTAGCAGAGGAGGATCTGGATCGCAATGGCTAATGATGATGAGTCTGGGAACCTGCAGCTGTATCATGAAATGATACAACATAAAAGTATGCGTAAGTACTTTGAATGTACTGAGTAAGTTGGAGAAAACATATCTGAATATAAAGTCTAAACTGAAATGACACGCAATGAACAACAGGTAAGCGGAACTAAACTACTGAAGTAAACTGAAATAGTCAAGATGACCCTGTCTGATGGTCAAAGTCATGCCCTAAGTTTGAAATACTGGGTCTAAGAGACCAAACTAAACTGAACTGAAAATAACTGTGACTGAACTAAACTGACTAGTGTTAGAGTTTATAACCGACGTTTAACCACGTGAGCTAGACGTGGAGTCTAATGTATACACCCCACCGGTAGGACCCAATATATCTTGCCAGGGTATAAAGACATGAACTGAGTGATCACAAAAGTTTGGGGCCAATCAGGCCAAGTAATACTGTAACCTACGCTAGCAACGTAGTTCTGGGAACCTAGGTACACTGGAATCCCCGCCTGCTCGGTGCTAGGTCCTACTCCCACTGAAAACCTATACTGAACCACTAAGCAGATAGCTCAAAACTAGGGCCCAAGACTAGTTAGGGATATATAACTGAAAGTGCCCTAAGAGTCTTATCTGACCAGATTCTGAAACTGAGTTCTAGACTGGTCAGAGCTGCTTATTTGGAAGCATTGTAACCGTCTAAGAATATTATGTAACTGAACTAGGGTCCTGGGGCTGGTCAGAGCTATATAACTAGAATTTCATGACCGCCTAATGGACCAATTACCTATAATCTAAGTCTGGTTCGGATAATTGAGAGACACCACTGACACCTCGGAGAAAGACTGAAGTCAAACTGATTAGTTGACAATTTTCTAAATGATTCTAAAGAGATTCTATGTTCTAACTGGACTGAACTACTAAGCAGTGAATAGAGAACTCAACTCAGTCCAACAACACGGGAATTTCATAATATGATGAAATTTCAAGAATTTAGAGGGGTTTCATCCCACAAGGGTAAAATTATTCTCCTTAATGGAATAATTTCTCACATATATATATATATAATAAGAATTTCTAGGATATTCATCCCAAAACATACTTTGAAAAATAGATGGAATTTTATACGTAATAATCTTTACTCGAAAATTTTGGGTTGTAAATAACCTTGGCAATAACAACAACTATTTACTTATGAATTCATCAAAATCATGTGAGTTATAAACATGGGTAATAAGCCAATTTAAATTAATGAAAATCAACATGAAAATCACTGCATATTCAAAAATCTCAGGGCTAAAGTGATAGGGAAATTATGAGAAGATTTTGGGGGACAAGAGGGAAGGACAATTCCCTTGTTGAATTTCCACATACCATACTAAAATTCTCCCGGAGAAGAGGACTTGAACTGCTGCAATGGAGGACAACCCTAAGCTTGCTTGAGAGTTTTCTTGAGGAACTCTTCGACAACTTTTCAGATAAAGATCGTGGGAATTAGGGGAGGAGTCGTTCAAACCCCCTAATAAGTCTAAAACTATGTTCAAAATGGTGTAGTTTAAGCCTTAGGAGAATATAAAATTACTAAATAGTCCTTAGAAAATCACTGGAAACAACTGTGACCCTAACGGGTTGTGATTGTAGTCAGTCCCGTCAGGTACACTACCTTAGCTCCCCATTAGGTCACCACGAGGGACCTAATGAGTCATGTTCACTAACCATGACTCATGGTCACCAGTCATGGACCACACTGTCACACTTTTAAAGATTAAATGCTAAGCTTGCTAACGGGTCACCTAACGAGTGGTTACCACTTGACGATGACTCATTGTGACACTCGTTAGGTGCATTAGCTAAAAACTCACTAAGGCTGGTAATGGGGGACATAACGAGTCGTTACAGGTGGCCACAACTCGTTGTCCCTACCCGTCAAGTACACTGACCAACTTATAAATTCCTCAACCCAGGCCTAACCACAAGCGACTTAACAGGTCGTGGTCAGTAACCACGACTCGTGAAGTTCCTCGTTGGGAACACTGCCTCCCTTCTCAGAAACCTCAGACCTCCTTCTCACGGCTCACCGAACGAGTCGTGAGGTCACTTAACGACTCATTGGGTGGGCCATCTTTTAGCTTTTCTGTATTTTTTCAAGATTTTCAGATTTAACTCCTGAAATTAGATTTTTTGAGTTTCCGGGGCATTACACCCAAATGGGCCTTTTTCATTGTGATATCACACCCTTCATGGTTCTACCCTTGGCAAGGTACGAACACCCTCTCGACTAAGGTTATAAGTCGGGCTCCATGTGTGTTCATATGGGGTATGTCGATTAGGAGAATCTCCAATTGTTCCTCATGATTTATGCATGTTTATGATTTTGTATATGGGATCAAGTCATGTTAAATAAAGAACTTCTTTTATGATTATAATTACGATCGTATTACGAATGTTTTGAAAACCTTGAGCCTTATGTTATGATATGATATTTGTGATATGAGCTTGATGTCCTACTCTTATGATCATTTATGGGTTTTTACATATTTTAAATGTCCGTTTTACTTACCTTGCATACTCGGTACATTCCACATACTGATCGCATACTTTCTATGCTGTATCTTTTCATGATACGGGACCCGACTCTCAGTCTCATCTCCATCATTAGTACATCTCAGAGTTTGCTATCAGCCTTGTTGGTGAGTCCTCATGTACTAAGGGCCATATGTCTAGACATTGATGATGTTCTTTTGTTTCAGTTTTGCCAGGTTAGTTGGGGGTGTTGTCCCATCAACCCATCTGATATGATAGAGGCTTTCAGACCATTTATAGTACTCAATTGATATGTATGCTCTAGTACTTTCCGCTCATCACGCTATGTTATGTTACGTTTGTGTTTTCGCTATATTGTATGTTCCGTATTCCGCCTTAAGTGATATGAAGTTAGATGTATGCTTATCCCATGGGTCGACTTGGGGCCTCTCGGGGTTTCTTGACCTGTGTTACGATCTGGGTCTATGTTCGAGTCATGAAAACAACCAAGAAAAGTCCTTTTGATCTTAGTCTCTTGAAGCAATTAGGTAGTCTTAACGTACATGAAGGGCAAGCCTATGGCATAATTACATATATGCAATACATCATTTGTGAGTGTGAGTGTGCCTTACTTATTGTGTTCCATGTTTTTACATTGATGAATTTGAGAGAGGAAGATCACTAAAAGTGAGGGGCACAAGAGGTCTAATTTGATGTACTATTTGTTGCCTGTGTCACAATTAATCATGTTGACCCTTTGTGTTTAAAAGATGAGTCATTTATAGAGGTTGTGTGTTCTTGATTGTGAAATCTTTCTAAGTGCTTTGTGAGAATTATTGTATGATAATAAACCACTTTATGTATGTTCCATGCTAGTTGGTTGGGTATGAGTTGATAGAGGTGTCAAGTGTGATGGTTAAACATGAGTTTAGGTGTGTTTTAAGGAGTGTTCGAGGACGAACAATGGTTTAAGTGTGGGGTAGTTATGTTGGGCATAATTTTATGCCCATTTTCCATGTTTTTACCCATATTTGATTATATTTGGAGTTTATAATCCTTAATTTATGCTTAAATTCATGTGTGTGTGTGTGTTTTATGTGCTAACAAACAATTTGAGTTGATTTGAGCAGGAAACTAAGCAAAATGGGCCCAAAATGATGCAAGGAATGAAGATTTGAGGAGCTGAAGAGTTTGGTGCTATGGCTAGTGGCCTCGCACCAAGTCCCAAACTTTAGAGAACAAGAACTTCAGTCTGGTGCTATGTGCGTCATCCCTCAAACTTCAGAGAAATTGCACTTCACAAACTTGGCAAGATGAGTAACGCACTGCGCCAGAGGTGTCCAGACTTATAGAAATTGACGAACACCTTGGTGAGATAGAGGGGGGAGCATGGTAGGGTCATTCCGGGGCAAAAAACGCCTATTTTAAAGCCAAGTTTTGGAGGACAGAAGCATCATTTTAAGGCTCATCAATAAATAGTGGCCTTAGATTATTTGTTAAGTAGTGTTGGACTTCTTCAAGCAATCTTTAGCCAATTTTTATCCCGTAGTTCATTTATGAAAGCTTGTAAGCCATTTGGAAGGAAGACCAAGTTCTATAAGTAGGTTTTCTCTTCTTTACTTCGTATTTTCGTATGATGATGAATAAGTATTTTTTTACGCTTGTCTATGAGTTGCTAAACTCATATTCTAGGGTTGTGGCCATGGTGAATAGTTGATTGGTTGAAAGACTAATTAAAGTTGGTTTTGTTTTTTCTTTTATGGTTGTTTGTATTTATTTGTGTTAATTTATTATTTATAAGATTGATCACCTTGTTAGTAATCTATTGACTTTCGATTGAACTTGGGAAAGGGAATCAAAAGGGTTAAAAATAAATATAGAACAGGAATTCAAAGATCTTTGAACCCAATGGTGATAGGACATAAGTTGTCATTGAGGATAAGGATATACCTTTCAATCCCGTTTAGTTGAAACACAAGTAGGCATAATCGTTGTTTTATTGTTCTCCTTCGACCATAGTGATATAGATGTTAGGGTTCATGAAATAGTTCTTGGATGCTAGGGATAGTGGCAACAAATAGGATTAACTTGCAACTAGCAGCCATAGGAAGAATCATGCCAATTTAATTACGTCTGGAAAACTCAACCTGAAACCAACCAAGTGTCATTGCCCTAGTCTTTCATCATTATCGAAATATAGTCAAGCTTGCATTTGTTTTAATTAATTTTATATTTGAAATTTTAGTAATTTTAATTTTCCAAATCAATTTTCATTTTACTTGTTTTGTAGAATAGTGAAATCAAATTACAACCTTATAACAATTAAATTGACAAGTCCCTTGGGTACGATATCTGGACTTCAAAATCTTATATTACTTGACAGCCACGTGTGCTTTTGTGCGCTTGGGTGACATCTGAACCTGTCCAAGAAGGCTGGCATGAACTCATCTCAATTCACCGGAGATGCACCTGCCCTACGACCTTCCTTCCACTACCTGAACTATGGATGAGAGACCCCCTTCAGTTGGTAGGAGGCTAAATCTGCACTCTCCTCTCCAAAATTCCCATAATCTGGGTGATCTTCTGGATCTCATCAATGAACTCTTGTGGGTCCTCGTCCACCTTCAAACCATAAAATTCAGGCAGGTTCGTCCTAATGAAATCTCGCACGCTTATCGCTATATCATTCTCATTAGGGTTTGCAGGTGCAACCGCCTGATGGTTGACTTTTGCCATCACGGCCTGTGTCAATACTTGGAATGCAACCCAAAACTCTGCATAGGTAACTTGTTCATTCATCGGGTCTATTGGAGCTGGCTGATTTCCTATTGTTATTTCTCCTTCTGTTTTCTCATTGGGGAGGCATTGTCTACGAACACGTAGAGCACGAGTTAGAAGGAAAACTTCAGAGTTTACACTCTATTACATGATAAGAATCATGAAAGAAGGAAAAATTTTCTAAAATGTTTTGTAGCCACTTCCTCATAATTGTGGAGCGCTTCATACTCATGAAAAAGACTCTGCTTAATGTGGCTTTCAAACACCCTAGGGCACATCTAAATTTGATGCTCTAATACCATGTTTGTCACAACTGGAACATAGACCGCAAATGCGACACGGGACCTAGAAGCCCGAATGGCTCCAAGATAACCCATGGCGTAGCATATTTCTAGCATAATATAACTTATAAAAGAAACTGAGAAAAAGCCAACTTAAATGTAAAAAAACATTCACTTAATAAGATAATCTGACAATTTAACACTAAGTCATAAAGTTGAATATACTAACTCACTAAAAGCCTCTACTAACTAATGAGCTACTAGGAAAAGTCCCCAGCTAACTCGAAAATTTGAAAACTAAAACAAGACAAAGCATTGAATAAACAAACCACTCTAGTCCTCAGAAGATGAAGACCCACCACTACTAGCTGATCAAGTCTGAAACGTGTCTAACCGCAGGGCTGAGTCTGAATACCCGAATCTATAACATGAAAAGATATATAAGAAAGAGAATATGGTGTCACGCCCCGAGTCTACACCCTGGGCGGGACACAGTACTTGAAGCCACAAGTGACCCCAAGTCAACCCCTGGTCTATCATACACTAGTATTCTGAGTAAAACAAATATAGCGGAAGCTTTGAAATAATAGCATAAAAGCATATATGAAAATAAAACTGAAAATATAAAGTTTAAGAACATCTGAAGTCTAGAATTAGTTTTGTGTCTGAAAGCCCTCTAACTGATGAGTTGTTGGGACAAGCCACCAGCTAACTCTAAGTCTAGCTAAAAATAATGAACTAACTGAAATAAGTAAAATAAGGCTCTCGAATAATGAGGACTCACACTTCAACTGCTGAGGAGGAGGGTCTGAACCACCGCGACTAAGGGTGCTGAGTCTGAGAACCTGAAGCTGTATCATGAAACGATACAGCATAAAAGTATGCATCAGTACTTTTAATGTACTAAGTAAGCAGGAGAAAACATAACTGAATATAATGTCTGAACTTATATGACATACAATGACCAATTAGTAAACTGAACTGAACTATTGAAGTAAACTGAGGTGGTCAAAATGACCTTGTCTGATGGTCAAGGCATGTCCTAAGTCTGAAAGTAATGAGTCTGAGATACTTAAATAAACTGAGCTAAACTGATAGGAATAGAACTGAACTAAGCTGCTTATTTTGAAACCGGACTAGACTGGCTAGTGGGAGAGACTATAACTGACATATAACCACGTGAGCTAGACGTGGAGTCCGATGTATACACCCCATCAGTAGGACCCAATATACTTTTCCAGGGTATAAAGGCATGAACTAGGTGATCATAAGAGTTTGGGGCCAATCAGGCCAAGTAATATTGTAACCTATGCTGGTAACGTAGTTCTGGGAACCTGGGTGCGCTGGAACCCCATCCCGCTCGGTGCTAAGTCCTACTCCCACTAGAAAACCTTTACTGAACTACTAGACTGATAGCTCAAAACTGGTGTCCAAGATTAGTCAGGTACGTATAACTGAAAGTACACTGAGAGTCTTTGTCGGACCAAATTCTGAAACTGGGTTCTAGACTGGTCAGAGCTTCTTACCTAGAAGTGTCATAACCATCTAAGAACAAACTATAATCTGAACTGGGGTCCTGAGGCTAGTCAGAGCTACATAGGTAAAATGTCATGACCGCCTAAATGGACAATAACTAAATTCTGAATCTGATTCTGATAACTGGGAGGCACTACTAACACCTCAGGAAAAGACTGAAGTCAAACTAATTAGTTGACAAGTTCTGAATAGTTCTGAATAGTTCTGAAGAGGTTCTACGTTCTAACTGAGCTGAATTACTAAGCATCTAATAGAGAACTCAACTCATTCCAACAACCCGGAAATTCCATAATATGGCAAAATCTCAAGAATTAATGAAATCTCTTCCGACAAGGCTAAAATCATTCTTATCAATGGAATATTTTGTCAACATATATATATGATAGAAATTTCTAGGAAATCAGCCCAAAACATACTTCATTCACTAGATGGAATTAATCACGCAAATAATCTTTACTTTGAAATTTAGGGCTTGAATTCACTTGGCAAGAACATCAACAATTCAGGTAAGAATTGATGGAGATCATATCAATAATGAGCAAGGATATCATTCTATATGGAATTAACGAATAATAACATGTACTTTCTACGTATACAAAAACTCAGGGCTAAAACTGATAGAGAAACTATGGGAGGGTTTGGGGGGACACAAGGAAAGAAAAATTTCCCTTGTTGAATTCCCATATACCAGAGTTGAAGTTTCTTGAAGGAGAAAGCTCGGACTGCTATAATGGAGGAAAACCCTAAGCCTTCCTGAGAGTATGTTGAGAGAACTTTTGATGTTTTTTTGAGAATAAATGTGGGAATGAGGGAAGGAACCATCCAAACCCTCTAATAAGTCTAAATTTACGTCCAAAACGACGTACTTTAAAGCTTAGGAGAGTAAGAAATTACTAAATATCCCTTAGAAAATTTCTAGGAAAAACTTATAGGTGATCCTAACGGGTGACTTAACAAGTCATGGTGACTGACCACGACTCATGGTCAGACCCGTGGAGTACACAACTAGAATTCTCTGTAGGTCACCATTGACCTAATGAGTCGTGGTCACTGACCACTAATCGTGGTCACCAGTCGTGGACAATACTGTCTCACGACCACGATTCACACAACGAGTCGTTATCAGTGATGACGAATCGTGGTGACACTCATGAGGTGTCCTGCCTAACAACTGACTAGGGATGGTAACGGGGGACATAACGAGTCATTATTGGTGACCACCACGCGTGGTCACCCTCCGTCAAGTACAATGCTTCTCACTTACCAATACTTACTCCTTTTTCTCACGACTGACCTAACGAGTCGTTATGTCTCACAACGACCCATTAGGTGAGTCGTTCTGTGACAAATTTTTGTAGATTTCTAGATTTTATGATTTAAGTCTCGGATTTAGTCTTTGAGTTTCCAGAGCATTACAATATCTCCCCCTTGGAAACATTCATCCTCGAATGTTAGAAAACACATAGGAAAGCAGAGAATAACATCTAGACATTCCAAATACTATTCATTTAACTCCAAAACTGTCAGAATGACTACCTCCATTTCAAAATACATGACTGAACTGAATTTACCTTTCTACATACATTCAGAAACATAAAAGAGACTTGAACACCTGAATTGAATCATGAAAGCTAAATTGAGTTCTAGGGCCAAATCTAATATCTCAAGTTGTGATAGACCCAGTAGAGAACAAATGCGGGTATTTGTCCATCATATCTTCTTCGGCCTCCCAAGTATCTCCCTCAACCTGTTGATTTCTCCATAAGACTTTGACTGAAGCTATTTCCTTATTCCTCAGCTTACGAACCTGACGATCAAGGATCTGGACTGGTACTTCCTCATATGAGAGACTATCTTTTATTCCTACAATGTCCAACAGCACAACTAAGGTTGGATCTCCGATGCACTTCTTCAAAAGTGACACATGGAAAATTGGGTGTTCAGCTGCTAGTTCTGAAGCTAACTCTAGCTCATATGCTACATTGCTGATATGCCTTAAAATTCTATAGGGTCCCACATATCTCTGACTGAGCTTCCCCTTCTTGCCAAACCTCATCACCCCTTTCATGGGCGAAATTTTTAGGTAAACCCAGTCATAAACTGAAAACTCCAACTCTCTTCTCTGCACATAGACATAAGATTTCTGACGGCTCTGAGCTATTTTCAACCTTTCTCGTATGAGCTGAACTTTCTGCATTGCCTCGTGAACCAAGTCTGGCCCTATCAAGGTAGCTTCACCAACCTCGAACCACCCTATAGGGTATCTACACCTTCTCCCATATACTTCTTCAAATGGGGCCATCTGAATGCTAGACTGGTAGCTATTATTGTACACAAACTCAATAAGAGTAAAATGGTCATCCCAATTACCCTTGAAATTGACCACGCACACTCCTAGCATATCTTCTAGAGTTTGAATAGACTGCTTAACTTGCCCATCTGTCTGCGGGTGAATAGTTGTACTAAGCTTGATTTAAGTGCCAAGTCCCTTCTGAAAAGACTTCCAGAAATGGGAGGTGAACTGGGTACCCCTATCTGAAACAATGGCCAATGGCACCCCATGAAGTCTAACCAGCTCCTGGATATAAAGTTTAGCGTAGTCCTCAACTGAATTAGTGGTTTTGACTGGGAGGAAATGTGTTGACTTAGTCATCTAGTCTACTACTACCCAGATTGAGTCATGCTGTCGACGAGTCCAATGTAGACCCGTAATGAAGTCCATGTTTACTTCTTCCCACTTCCATGTGCGTATGTTGATATCCTAGGACATACCTCCTGGTCTCTGGTGTTCTACTTTGTCTTGCTGGCAGTTCGGGCACTTAGCTACAAATTCAGCGATATCTCTTTTCATTCCATTCCACCAGTAAACATCCCATAAATCACGGTACATCTTAGTAGCACCAAGGTGAATGGAATATCTAGAACTATGCGCATCAGCCAATATCTGCTGTCTCAACTCACTAACATCCGGTACACACAACCTGCCCAAGTAACGGAGCACCCCATCTCCCCCTTAGGAGAAAGCTTCTATTTCTTTTCTGAGAATCGCTCTCTTAAGCTTAAGTAAGATGTGATCCTCATCTTGTTTGGACTTGACTTCAACTACCAAGGATGAATCCAACCCATTTTGCATTACCATACCACCTTCGGCTGAATCCACCAATTGCACCCTTAACTGGGATAGTCCGTAAACATCCTTTGCTAACTCCTTCTTGCCTTCCTCAATCTGAGCCACACTCCCCATAAACCGTCTGTTTAGGGCGTCAGCCACCACATTGGCTTTACCCGGATGATACAACACGCTCATGTCATAGTCCTTTAGCAACTCCAACCACCTTCTCTGACGCAGATTTAGATCCTTCTGACTCAGCACGTACTGAAGACTCTTATAATCTGTAAACATATCTACGTGATGTCCATATAAGTAATGCCTCCATATTTTTAGCGCAAACACCACTGCTGCCAACTCCAACTCAGGAGTTAGATAGTTCTTCTCATGAACTTTGAGCTGTCTAGAGGCATAGGCTATCACTTTTCCCCATTATATCAGAACGCATTCGAGTCTAACTCTGGAAGCATCACAATAAACAACCAATCCATCTGTTCCTTCTGGCAGGGTCAGAACTAGAGCAGTAGTGAGCCGAGTCTTTAACTCCTGGAAACTCTTCTCAATCTCATCCAACCACTGAAATTTCAGCTTCTTCTAAGCTAACTTAGTCAGAGGAGATGCTATAGAGAAGAAACATTCCACAAATCGTTGGTAATAACCCACCAAACCTAGGAAACTCCTAATTTCAGTAGGAGAGGTAGGTCTAGGACAATCTTTCACGGTTGTTATCTTGTGAGGGTCTACTTGTATTCCTTCACTTGAGACAACATGACCTAAGAAGGTCATGGACTTTAACCAGAATGCACACTTGCTGAACTTGGGGAACAACTGGCAGTCCGTGAGTGTCTGCATTGCTTTAGGTGATTTGCATGCTCTTTCTCATTTCTGGAGTATACTAGAATGTCGTCAATAAATATAATGACGAACATATCCAGATATTGCTTGAAGTCCTTGTTAATCAAATCCATGAAGGTTGCTGGGGCATTTGTTAGCTCGAAGGACATCACCACAAACTTGTAGTAACCATACCGAGTTCTGGATGTTGTTTTTGGTATGTCACACTCTCTAACCCTTAGCTGATGATACCCTGACTTGAGATTGATTTTTTGAGAAACAACTGGCTCCCTGGAGTTGGTCAAATAGGTCGTCAATTATAGGTAGGGGATACTTGTTCTTGACTGTGACTTTGTTTAGCTGACGGTAATCTATGAACATTCTAAGGATATCGTCCTTCTTACGCATGAATAGCACTGGGGCACCCTAGGGAGAGATGTTGGGTATGATAAAACCCTTGGCAAGAAGATCTTTTAGCTGCTCTTTCAACTCCTTAAGCTCAAGCTGGAGCCATTCTGTAAGGAGGGATGGAGATGGGCTGAGTATCTGGGAGGAGGTCTATTCCGAAGTCTATTTCCCATTCAGGGGGAACTCTAGGAAGATCCTCAGGAAATACATCTAGGAACTCACTGACTGGATAGTTGGGGTCTCAGAGTTGCAATCCTTAACCCGAAATAGATGATAGATATATCCCTTAGAGATGAGTTTCTGGGCCTTAAGGTAGGAAATAAACCTACCCTTAGGTGTTGAACTGCTGCCTGTCCACTCTAACACTGGTTCATTTGGAAACTGGAACTTGACAACTCCAGTTCTGCAATCAACTGAGGCATAGCAGGAGTGTAACCAATCCATGCCAAGGATAAGGTCAAAATCTACCATTTCTAACTCTAAGAGGTCAACTGGGATGACTTTATTCATAACTGAGACTGGGCATTTTCTATACACCCAGCTAGCTCTAACTGACTCGCCAACTGGGGTGGAGATCGAGAATGGTTCTGAAAGGACCTCTGGACTGATATTGAACTGGACTACTATGTAGGGAGTCACGAATGAAGAAGTGGCTCATGGATCTAGGAGGGAATACAGGTCTAGATGAAAGAGATGTAACATACCCGTGACTATGTCAAGTGAGCTCTCCTAATCCCGACGGGAAGATAGAGCATAGAAACGGTTTTGACGTTGACCTTCATCCGTTCCTGATGTGTTAGCCTGCTGGGCTGGTCGACCTGCTGAAGCTGATGATGTGGCGGATTATGATCTCCCTCGCCCGGTTGATAGGCACTCCCTGAGCCGATGTCTGAGCTATCCACAACCAAAACAGCTCTCTCGACCCTGAAGGCACTCTCCCAAGTGGTTCTTGCCACATTTGGGGCAAGTTGGATACCTATTCCCGGTACTGTGGGTCTTAGACTGAGTGCAAAATGACCCACCCCTCCGATCCTGGTGGGACCGAAAGGTTGGAGCGCTGGTTGAACTGGGTGCTGGGGCTCTCTGCTGCTATTGTTGGTGCTACTGATGCTGCTGCTGCTGTGGGCGGCTACTACCGCTAGACCTCTGATGGCCATAATCTGACTGGCCAGTCCTTTCCTTTTTGTTCTTATGCTCCATATTCTTCAGTTTTTCGGCCCCAATCTGCTGGGCATAGACAATCAAGATGAAGAGGTCCATATCCTTAATCAGCATCATTCTCTTGCACTTCTTGAGGACCAGATTCGACATCCCATTCACAAATTTTAGCATGCGAGCCCTTGGCTCGTCTACCATCTCTGGAGCGTACTTAGACAGCCTGGTAAACTCTAGAACATACTCCTCCACTATTTTGTTGCCCTATCTCAAGTTCATAACCTCTATCATCTTTGCCTCCCCTAGCTCCCGAGGGAAAAATCTGTCCAGAAAAGCTGTGTGGAACTCCTCCCACTCTATTGGTCTGGCTCCCATTGACCGCCCCTCTTTCCACTATTCATACCAGACCTAAGCTACCCCTTTAAGCTGGTAGGCAGCCAGATCAGCACTCTCCGAGGAGCTAACACCCATAATGCGGGTAATCTTCTTGATCTCATCCATGAACTCTTGAGGATTCTTCCCTACTTTGGATCCCTAAAATGATAGAGGGTTCATACGGGTGAAGTTCCGCACCCTCGCAGCTACTGCAGACCCATTCGTGGTTACCGAAACCACTTGTTGGCTCACCTGGTTGGTGACTGTTTGGGCTAGCAGTTGAATGGCGCCCTAAATTCGGCGGTAGACACTGAATCATCTTAAGGAGTTATGGGGGATGGTGGGGAAGGTCTGTTGGCGTTACTGGCCCTTCTTCTGTTACCGTGTCTAGGTGGCATGATTCACTTAAAATGAAACAGTGCAGGGACAGCGCTAGTAGAGAAACCTGGCTCACTTAGGCAAATCCCACATCGGAAAAGAGAGGGAGAGTCCTGGGCTGTTTAGTAAACGAACTGGACCTAATACTGTGAGGCGCCTTTTGGGTTGAAAACACGAAAGGACAAATTCGTGATGGGCTTCGGCCCAAGAGCGGAAAATACTTCACAGTGTTGGGCTAGGGTTGTTACAGAGGTATCAAAGCCAACTCTCGACTAGTATGGTGGTGGGGCAAGAACCCGAAGGGACAAATTCGTGATGGGCTTTGGCCCAAGAGCAGATAATGCTTTACAGTGTTGGGCAAGGGTCGTTACATATGGTCAGTACTTTGAATGTACTGAGTATATGGGATTTGCATCTGAAGTTTAAAACATGCTAGTAATTTGAGAAAATTTGTACTAAGTACATAACTGAATGCATAAGCTAAGGTATAGAACAATGACCCTATTTGAGATGCATAATTACTGACATGACATGCTAGTATTAAAATAGTTAATGAAAATATGAGTAATATTGATTTTAGGGGTCATATGCATGCACTAGAAATTGAAGCTGTAATTGTAACTAAAACTATATTGTTGGAGAGCCTATTAACCAACAAACTCTAATGTGAGCCTCATAGAGCCCGACCTGTAATCTTGGTTGGAAGATTGTTCATACATTGCTAACGATGAGAACCATGACTGGCGTGATATCACTCATAAGTTCAGGGAGACACTCTTATTAACGAGGACCCCTACATGAGCCTACTGAGGCGTTGGAAACACTCTCAACTAACGAGGATCTCATATTCCTCCAGCAAAGCAAAACACTCTATAAGAGGTCCCCTATCCTACAATGGCACATAGTTCTGTGACCTAGGTGTACTAGAATCCCTGCCTACTCGATGCTAAAAACTACTCCCAAAAGATACATAGTGTTCATATCATAATCATAAAAAATACTTAGTTTTTCATGGGGTAGTTAGAAATCATGAAATTCATAAATTTCTCATCATGAAAACAATTCAGAAAATTCAGCCATGATACATAAACTTGAGATCCAAACAATTTATACATAATTGAGTAAATTATCATAACTTGAAAAGAGAGATTCATGAGAATTTTTAATACAAATCATGTAATTATAATCGTAAAACATAAATACAATCATGAGAGAATCAATTTCGTAAGAGATCATGGACTTTTTCATCAAAAAGGGCGTAACCGATAAATTCATAAAAAATCATACTTGGAGACTTGAAGGAATTGAATTCAAGAAATTGAGCTTGGATTGGGTATGAGGGTGAAATAATCCCCCATTCATGACCCCACATGTCTGGGCTTTGATGTATTCTTGCTTAGACTTGAGACCCAAGAGAGTTGAAAAGAAGAAGAACCCTAGTTGCTTGAGAGCCTTAAGAGGTTTGATCTTCAATCTGTGGTGTTTTTGAGAGGTATGAGAGTTTAGGCTAAGTAAAATCTTCTAATACACCCTTTAGGAAGACCAAAATGATCTATTTTAGAAGTTAAAAGCATAAAAAATTACTAGGATGCCCTTATGAAATCAAGTTGAAAAAATGCCCTGCTAGCCCTCACGGGTAGTACCACGATTTATGGTGACATACCACGGGTCACAGTAGGCAATTTGTATCTTTTGGGTGACTTAACAGCTTGCTGAAACTCTCATCACAGATGCTCTATATGAGTTGTACCTTGATACGACAAGTCGTACAATGACTCGTGGTGACTGGGCTTGTCCTGTTCGTCAAACCTGATAGTGCTTCACTAAACTATCATAATATTTTACTCTGAACTTCGATTGATGTAAGACGGATGCATTGGAAAGAAGACTCAGAGGGATTCAAAATTATATGCTTGATCACCCTAAAACACTTCATAAAATGGTAGTTATGTCATTTAAAGTTAACCCTTCTAAGAACTTATATGGAAAACTCAATCGGTAGGAAAGCTCTCATCTCAATTTTATGCTAGAGGTTCCTTATGACCTTTATTTGTATCCAATACATTTCTCACATTTAAGAATTTATATTAACAAATTGTTTCCATAAAATTCATCTGGTTCAGATCCATTCACATAACTTGAACGATTTTAAACTTAGCCTAAAAATCTGACGCATTACAATATCTCAACTAACAATTGAAACAACAATTCAACAATTCATACTATCATGCCATGGATCATGGTGATTCTTCTTGTCAAAGGTCTTGGTACTATTTGTACCACACGATCATGAGTTGTACTGAGGGGAATTTTAATTTTGCTACTGGTTCATACTCTATATCTGGGGTTTAGTCTTAGGGACTTTTAGGGTGTTATAACTAGCTAGAAATGTTACCTTGGGAAGGAGAAACTGGTTTTCCTTCTGAAAATTGCCCTTCTGCTCTTAGAGGTCGTGCTTTAGAGTAATGGGCTGAAAAACCTTGAAATTTTAACTTAAATCATCATACTGCCTCTCGTCATCGCTTTAGCAGTTAGAATTCCACTGTGACGAACCCGCTATGGCGGCCAGGTCCTCTCCATGTCTGACCCAACAATTAATTCTCCATCCCCGCTACAGCACCTTCGACCATCATGACGGTCTCGCTGCAGTGGGACTCCCACCGTTGTAGTGGTCCCTGTTAATTAGTAGCTCAGAATTTCCTACACATTTCCCATTTCTCAAAACATACGTCTTAAATCCAACATCCAAACACTCCCTGTTGTTTGCCTAGGCGATATAGGTTGCTGAGACCTTAATTACCCTCTAACGATAGATGGGTCATTACAGGAGCGGTCCCTCCATCATGTTTGGCTGACCAATAGCATCGTTGTTGTTCACAACTGTCATAGATTATTTCTAAAAATCAAATGAACATAAGAAAGTTAGTAAATAAAGTAGTGCGCCAAGTAAATACCACAACTGTCCAAGCACTACCAAAAAAACTTCTAAAATCAACCTAAAAATGACCTTAAAGAATCAAAAATACTAATACCAACCTCATAAGGTCGGATTAGAATTTTGAGAAAATATAGCGACCTCATGAGGGAGAATGCAATTAAAAAAAATATTTGCAACCTAATAAGATCGGTATATATAATTTTTTGCAAAAATAAATTTTAAATATACCGACCTCATGACGCTGATTTTTGTATAAAAAAGACTAGCATCAGTTTTTTCATAAAAAATAAATTTGAAGAGTATAAATAAAATAAAATCTTCAACCAAAAAACAACAACAATCTAGAGGTACAAATGTATCCTACCACAAAACAGATGGGGTTTCCATCCCTAGACGATGCCTTATAGTATTCTGACTTTTAAAAAACTAGCCTCATAAGGTCGGTATTTTTTAATTTTTTTTAATAAACACGATATTGTGGGGTCGGTTTTGGAAACCCATGAGGTCGCTTTTAAAGCATTTTGTAACCTATGCTTGAGGTCAATTTTTAATGAAAATTGATCTCTTGAAGTCATGTTTTTATATCACTTTTTGTTTTTTTTTTAGTAATGAAGCCCCATGGTGGGCATCAAACTATTTGTTTGAAAAGAAGTATAGTTCAATTTGTTATGTGGTTAAGGATACGCAGATTAATTTGACTAATTATAAACTAGAGATTATATAGGTAAATACATTGCTTGGTGAGTAACTTAAGAACGATAATGCAATTAAACACGTGAAAGCGTTAGTAAAATCGGAGTATCGCTGCTTCTGCTATAGTTCTGGTATTAGCTTTAGGCGTTAGTCCTAGAATTGGAGATCCCATTATGAACATTTTCTTTAAGTTTGCATTGAATGATAAAACATTGAAAGAATGTCAGTATAATGTCTTGTATTGTCAAAATTCAACCCTTGAATAGTTCAACTATTTATAGGCAACAAGTAGAATACATTAATTTATGAGTTCACTTTGTTTGGATTATATAGTACACCATCCAATAGAAATGCTCCATTTGTGTGAATGGTTATGCGCACCAGCTGTAAACCCGTCGTAATTCACGAGATCCTCCATGAACTTACTGACGTGTATCTATCTCTTCTTTC
Organism: Datura wrightii; assembly: GCA_035772735.1. Classification (NCBI taxonomy): domain Eukaryota; kingdom Viridiplantae; phylum Streptophyta; class Magnoliopsida; order Solanales; family Solanaceae; genus Datura; species Datura wrightii. The sequence continues at coordinate 23,008,738 of JASDFA010000004.1, read as the reverse complement.
TTCTAGCATGATTCCGGGCCAAAAATTCCAATCTTCATTAATGAAAGCTTCAGGTGGTGAAAATTCATGAAGGAAATGATCGACATCAAATACACAATGATTCCAGATGCTTATGTCGAAGACTCTTCCAAATTGGTCATTTGCGACAATATGTTTACGATAATTTTCACCTATATAATGGAGAAGTGAAGCTTCTTTGTTAGAAACTTTTTTGTCTTTATTTTTTATTATTTAATTAGTTTTTGGTTTTATTTCAATGAATAAAGGAAGAATTTGCTTGTCGTGATATGCCAACTAAGTGGTTTGCGTTGCGGTAGAGGTCTTAGGCTGGATTTATATATACCACCCTTGGTCGGCCAAGTAATCCAAAAATTATTTTCTATACTTTTTAGTTGATGGAAACCCTCTCTTTGCATGATTCTCTCAAATTTTGAAGTCCTAAGTGTCCAATCCATCATCCAAGCTCAAATTTGAAGGCTAGAGTATTGATCTTGCCGACTAACTAGCATAGTACGTGTTGTTTTGAGTTATGAGTGGCTTCGGGTGGAGCTACGTGGTGCTTGCTCTTATTTCATATTTTTCATGTAAATATTGAAGGTATGGGTTCTTGTATCTTGTGTAATTTTTAGTTTGGAGTTTCGAAAGTCAATTCCATAGAATTCTTGTTGATTACGTATTTATGTGTAGTTTGCTTGTTGATAGATGTTGTGTATCGATAGAGATTGCATTGTTACTTCTGGTTGGAAAGCTACATTGTTGAAGTAGCATGGTGACTCAAAAAGCAGAGTCTTAGCAAGATTTGTTGTCTTCCATTATAAGGTATATTAAGCCGCTTCTTCTCACTTTCAGAATGAATTTTGTAGGAACATACTATTGATATAATCATGCATACTAGCTGTTGTTGGAGCCTTATTTTAGTGCTATTGTAACCTTGTTAAGATGATGGTGGTGCTAGTCCTTGAGGTCATATTTCCAGCTTGTTTGGTGTTAGACTCATGCGCCTATATACTTGTAGAACTTGGCTAGAATTGTAAATATCATTTATTGGTGTCATAACTTGAAGTAGGGTTGTTTTTACTCCTATATATATGTATAATAGTTGAACATGTGTTTGTAGATTGTATATGAATTTTGGCTATGCTTGAGTATTCTAGCTTGATGCCTTGTGGCTTGTTGATCACCCAATACGCAGGAGTCATTCTAGCTATGGTTGAGCCAGGGAATAAGCTAAGCTATAGTATGATTACTTCCTCCTTTAGTGTCAAGCTAATTCAGGTAATAAGAGTTGTTCTGATATGCCAGAGTTTTCCTTGGGTTGTGATGAATTTCCCCTATAGGATTGAGCTCCTGTGAGAATGAATAGCTAGAGATCCAAGAGTTATTCCGGCAAGGATTGTAATTGGTTATTGTTGCTTGTAGATGTACATACGTATTTCTACTGTATTATTAGATTGTTGATTGATTTACTTGGACATGGATCGATATTGTGGGTTGATTGAGGCCATAGTCTATCTTGTTGTTGGAAATCAAAATTTGGGTTGCTATAGTCGTCCTGTAGGTTGGATTTGGGTGATTGGTATTTCACTCTTCCTTTGGCTATATTATGTATTTAGTACCTTTCTTTCTATTGTTCAGTTTATTTGAATTCTTACCTTTTTGTTGTCTCTTATACTCGGTAAATTACTATATTGATGCCCAAGTCTAGGCTCGTCATTCATGCCTGCAGGTGTTGACTGTCAGGTAGATAGAGATCCTTGCTGCTGAGTTGAGTTCCTGATGATTGGTAAGCTCCAGTTTTCAAAGTTACCTTTTTTGTAGATCTTTCAATTTTGTGTACATATTGGGTAGGCAGGGCCCTATCCCGATCAATTATTAACTTGTTGAATTCTGTAGAGGCGCAAATGTATCCTGTTAGGATGTGTTTTGGTTGTAGGCCTTGGTATCCCTTTTTGTACATAACTTTGAATAGGTAGGCCTTGATATCCCTTTTTGTACATACCTTTGAATAGGTGGGCCTTGTTGGCCATTTGTATATATGTAGTGTTGGCCTGTGAGCCAGTTTCCTCTTACTGTGTTGTTTATTTATTGGTTTGCATTGTTGTGGTATAGAGCCTCGTTGACTCTGGCTAGTTATAGTTAGATTATTGCAGGCTTTGCTTAATCAGGTGCGACACTAGGTCCTAATCATGCCTCCCTGGGTTTTGGGTGTGACAAACTTGGTGTCAAAGTATGTTGTGCCTTAGGGAGCCTATGATCCATGTCGAGTAGAGTCTTATTTATGTATGCATTGTGCAACGTACTTATTAATAGCGGGATACATGACATTTAAGATTGTTACCCTGGTTTTTGATCAAAATTTTGCGATAAGTTTGGAGTCATAGGAGTCGGTCTTGGCTCACTTTTGTTAATTTGTGTAGACAATGCCTGTGACATGTAGGACAACAGTCGACCAACAGCTTGATATAGAACCATATGAAGCTATTAGAAGGGTATAATACATTGAGACAGACCCTTCTGTGGCCTAAGATGAGGCCATTACCCCACCTTGTGCATCTATAACCTTAGTTGGGGATGCTCTGAGAGTTGAGAATGTTTCGAGGGCTGCAGAACCTCCAAAGCCACCTACAGTTGTTGCAGATCATGACTTGAGGATGGCAGTATGGCTACTGATAAGGATACTATCTAGGAATACAGGAAATGGGGCACCGGGGGTACAGAGTTTGGCAAGAGGCCAGGAAGTTTTAGAACTATGGAGTTTATAGCATTGAATATTACAGAGTTCTCTAGGACAAATATGGATAAAGACCCATAGGATTTTGCCAACCATTTGTATCATATCTTCAGGGTTATGTGTACTACTTTAGATGAGGAAATAGAGTTAGCATATTTTAGATTACAGGGGATAGTAATATTATGGTACGAGAGCTGGGAGCGGTCCAGAGGCTGAGATGCACCTCCAGCCAAGTAGGATGAATTTTTTTATTCTTCCTTGATCACTAAATACATTGGATATTTGAGGGGCTTGGGTTGACTAGTTCTTGACCTTATAACATGGTGATATGAGAGTACGGGAGTATGGGCTCTAGTCTGACTCATTAGTCCGACATGCTACTTTATTTGTCAACATCATGCGAGCTAGGATACATCGCTATGTAAATGGATTATTATCTAAGTACATAAGGAATTGCACAGTCACCTCGATACAGGAAGGCATAGATATATCTCTTATACAGGTGCTGGCTCAAAGATTAGAGAACAGGAAGCATTGGTTATATAAGGAGCAGGATGAGAAAGAACATAAGAAGAGGAAGAGACCCATAGACTTTCAGAGTTGATCGTGAGGTGGCTCCAAGGCACAAAAGTAGGGAGAGCAATTTGGGTATCCTTTACCGTCAGTGTTGGGTATTGATTCTAGCTATAGCACTCCCACGAAGTTAGTATGTTGACAGTCAGAAGGCTAGATACAACACCATGCGATTGGTGTAATAGGAAATATTTTGTTAGATGCAACAGGAGGATAGTTGCTTATTTATCATATGGTAATGAGGACCACAAGATTAGATATGGTCCTATCCCGGGATAGAGTGGCACAGCACGACCGACAGGGTCGATAGTAGGATCATCTGTTCCAATAGGGCTAGTTTAGCTAAGGTCGTAGTTAGTTTTAGGCCGGGTTGAGGTCGAACCAAACTTACTAACCCAGATAGAGCCACACCTCACACTTTTTCCTTGGGAGATCGACAGACTATAGAGCCTTAGTAGGCTATGCATCAGGTATATGTTTATCTTGATTATTATGTTGAGTTTGAGTTACCGGCACCTTAGTAGGTCTAGGGTCGTGTAGTATTCTCTAATGTCGCTTTGTGTTTGACCCATAAATTCTATAATTGTGTGAGCTCTGCTGTGTTGTGATAACTTGTGGAGTCAAATCGTGCATGCTGTCAATATTCAAGGATGAATGTTTCTAAGAGGGGAGGATGTAATGCCCCGTGAGTTAGGATTATTTTTGTAGATAGGTTCTAAATGAACAAGCCTAGTTTTATGACAATGTGTTTTATGTCGAGAGAAGGTCGAGGGTCGATATCACATTTAGAGAATCGAATAACAAATAAAAAATTGAAAAGCTAGATAATTGGCTTGCCATGACATGGCCACCTAAGCAGCCTGCATCGAAATAGTGATCTTGGGCAGGGTCTATACATATAGCATCCTTGGTCAGCCAAGTGATCCAAAAATCATTTTCTAAACTTTTTAATTGGTGTAAACCCTCTCTTTGCACGATTCTCTCAAACTTTGAAGTCCTAATGGTCCAATCCATCATCCAAGCTCAAATTTGAAGGCTAGAGCATTGATCTTGCCGACTAGCTAGCGTAGTACCTATTGTTTTGAGTCGTGGGTTGATGTTTTTGGGTTAAGCTGCATGTTTCTTGCTCTTCTTCCGTAGTTTTCATGTAAATATCAAAGATATGGGTTCTCGTATCTTGTGTGATTTTTGGTTTTGAGTTTCAAAAGTCAAATCCGTAGAATTCTTGTTGATTACATGTTTATATGTCGTTTCCTTATCGATAGAGGTTATTTTGTTGCTTGTGGTTGAAAAGTTGCATTGTGGAAGTAGCATGGTGACTCCTAGAGAGAAGTCTTGGTGCTATTTTTTGTCTTCATTGCAAGGTATGTTAAGGTCTCTTTTTGTCACTTCCATCATGAATTTTGTAGGACCATCGCTATTGATATAATTGTGCGTGTTCGTTGTCGTTGGAGCCTTGTTTTAGTGCTATTGTAACCTTTTTAAGATGGTAGTGGTGTTGGTCCTTGATTTCATATTTCCAACTCATTTGGTGTTAGACTTGTATGCGTCGTTAGGCATGTTGTCAAGTCATATATACTTGTAGAACTTGGCTAGAATCGTAAATAACGGTTATTGGCATCGTAACTTGAATTAGGGTTGTTTGTAATATTATATATATGTATAATATTTGAACATGTGTATGTTGATTGTATATAAATTTTTGCTATGATTGAGTATTCTAGCTCGACGCCTTGTGCTTGCTAATCACCCAACGTGCAAGAGTCATTCCGACTATGGGTTTAGTGTAACATCCCCTATAATTTAAGTTGTAAACTCATACATTTTATGTATGTCCAAGAGTGATATGTTATGAGGTGTTCAAATCACACAATGATCGTAATTTTAATATTTGAGGTCGAGTAAATTGTAAAACAAAAATCAGCAAAAGTTATCGCAAGTTACTTTCAGAATTCTTTGAAATTTGGGTCATATGTCTTAGAGATTTTCTACCAATATATAAGCCATTATGGGGTCTATGATTCTAGTTTCCAATGCACAAAATGGTTCACCAATACGACTTCTGAGTAGAGAGATATTCATATTTTTGCGAGACTGCACAAGCAGGTACATGGAGGTGGACCCCCTGTCAGCGGGAATATATCTATTTGACTTGAATGAGATGTTTTTAATTCCAATCAGTTCCCAAAATAGCAGCTCATCTTCTCCATGGTTCTTCTAGGATTCCAAGGTTCAAGATAAGTGATTCCACCATCCAAACTCTCCCAAAATTAAGGTAAAAGTCAGGATTGTCGTGGGAAACTACTAGCACGTGTTTGTTTATTTGATTTCGGCTTTGTTTGTGAGTTTATTGAAAGGGAAGATTATTGAGGAGGATTTTTATGACTTGTTTTCTCTTGTAAATTTTAAGTTAAGAATTCCTAACCCTCTTTCCATCATTAATTCGGAGGTTATACGCTATATATTGAAACACCTACCTATGTTGGAAATTCTTTCCATTTGTTGTGTTGTGGATAGTTTTAGGTGGCTGTGAAGTTGTATAACGTGGTGATTATTGTTCTGTAGTATATAATTAACGGATTGGTTGAGAGTAGTCGAGCTATAAGATCGCTTACGAGGTATGTTAAGGCAAAACCTTTTTCAGCAAGTTCCTTCGTCGTATAATTGATACGACTTATTCTTATTCGCCATAATACTCGAAGCCATAATATTTGTTGATTGAGTTGGCTGCTAAAATTATATATATGTGTACATGTAATCTTCCCTTGTCGGTATTGGTCTTTTTTAGCTTCTGTCATATATTAAAAGCGACATAAAAATCTTTTCGTCTGAATCATCTTCGCTTAGTTGGCTATTGATAGTTTGTTGTTTTGCCGATGTCTTAAGGGATTTATTATTAGATTCTTAGCATTTCAAATTGATGCTGGAAGCATAATTATTAGTTTGGAATAAAAACTATGTGATTGTAACGCCTATAAATACATATCTCTCCTACAGGACTTTGGCGTATCTTGACGCCTATAGAGCTAAAGAGCTAGAGTTGTACTTTTAGCTTCGGGTAAATGGAATCACGGCTACTGATTTAGTGTTGTGGTGAGTGATGTGTTGTGAGTTTACAGCACTTTCAACGCTCAAAACTAAGAAAATAACATGGACTTAGGTATATTTATATGGATATAAGGCACTTTTCCTTTGGTTACAGGATAAATTGGTGTTGGAGCGAAAATGTGCAAAAGATAGCCTGGAAGTGTAAAAAATAGGCTTAACTCATAGTTCACAGTACGAGTCGTTCTGCTAGTCGTGAGAAGTTTTAGAAGGCTAAGGATGAAGAAGTGCATCATACAACTCTAAATATGAGCCGTACAAAGCTTGTACGGATCATAGTGAAGAAGTCGTGGAATGATCCAGAAGATTTACACAAGAGGATGACTCTTGCTACGGATAGACAGTACGAGTCGTGGAATAAAGGTAAGAGGGGTACCATAGCACTCGTGAAGAACCTCAGAAAAATTGCAAAGTCTCAAAGTCAAGCCAAGGAAGCACAGTACGACTTGTAGGAAGCACGTACAAGTCGTACCAGGGTCCAACACTTAGCCAAATTTCATCCAGCCATCTGACATATCAAAAGTAGGTACGACCCGTACCTACCTACTATGGATCGTAGGAAAGGTCGTGACACAGGCAGCTTCGGTTATGGAAATTCACCCTATTAACCTAGGAAAAGAATTTTTATGTCTGTGTAAATACGTTTTATGTTTTATTTTCATAAGAGAGGCAACTAGGAGTAATTAGAAGGGATTAGAAATCAAGTTAGAGAGAATTATACTTGACAATTGAGTTGTTCAACTTGTGATCAACCTTTTCTTGATCTTCATAGATTTCTTGTGAATTTTACTGATTAATACAAGGAAGTTTTTCTTTCTTCCATAATTGTAAGTATTGATTTATGTCTCTAATTATGAAATCAAATCACAATCTTGCAACTATGAGAAGCTAAAACCTCCATAACTAGAGTTGTGGGAACCATGGTGGATTAACAAGCTAGGGTTACATAAAAGTGATTCAAAACTAATGCAAAACACTTGTATTGTATTTTCTTCATGCTTAAACATTTCTTAACGGTGTAGAACGTTAGGACATGCCTAAATTCTTTACTTGCTTGAGCCTAGAGAGGTAGGGATTAGGAAAAGAGAATTACAACAAAGCCTTAATCTTGATGATCATTGTATTAACTTGAGTTTTCAAGATAGTTAAATTTGGGACATATTGAGAACGGTTAATTTTCAATCACTTATGAGACCTGACTCAGTGATTAAGTGTAGTCATTCAATAGGGACGAACCAATCATTTGAATGAACCTTAGTTATCAGTTCTACAAGTAAGCATTGGTGATGATCACGTATGTATACCCGAAGCAGTTATGAACCCATAGGGAACACAAAAACCTAGTTATCTTTCATTCTTGATTTCAACTAAAGTTTTGATTGTGTTTTAATAATTTTTTTTAGAACCCCCCAATTTGGAGTAACTACCTAACAAGTTCACTTGTCGACTTTAGTCTAGCTATTTCATATTCCCTGTGGGTTTGACCCCAACCTCTTAGTTGTGTTTTTTATTGACAACGTATGCTTCATACTTCGGTAGGAGGTATGGTTTGAGCGTTATCAATGAGCTTCTAGGTGTTCCACCTATTTATTCGAGACTTTATACTTCGATTCTACATACAGACTGTTGTTCAGATAGCTTAGAAAGCCACCTTACTTGTTGATAAATTGAAAATTTATTTGATGCCTGTATTGGCTATCTCATTAACTGTTAGTATTTGGGGCTAAGTTTTTGATCCATATACATATATATGTCCATTGAAATATTTCCTATAAAGACTATGGGCATGAGTATCTTGCCTATGGGGCTATACTTTTCTTATAAGATCTATAAAATGTCTAGAAGGACCATACTGAAGCCCGCCGAGCCACATTGAAATCTACTTACTCATGGGCTTCCTTTGTGCGTATGTTGGCATTACTGACCCTCAGTAGAGCCTTATATGATAGGGGTGTAGTTAATGGAGCCTAGAAGGCTCAAATATAGCTACAGGAACCCAGAAGGCTCAGGATACAGATACAAGAGCCAGGTGTGCTCAAGATACAGCTTGCCTATGGGGCTATAGTGTTACGAATAAGAATATGTAGATTGAGGTGCACCTGTCAGGGCTTATGCGGGCTCAAGTAGGTTATTGTTCATTATTTGTACCTATCAGGCTTATGGGGGCCCGGTTAGGTTCTTGTTTGATTATTTCCTATTTAGTTTCCAGTATTACTTAATAAGATCTTTCAGGTTATTCTCTTATTCTTAGAGAAGTTTACATTCAGTTCCTACTATAATTTAATTCTAGCTTATTTTTATTGCCTTACATACCTGATGCATTGTTGTACTGATGCCTGAGCCTGGGGGCGCTACACTCTTGCCTACAGTTTCTGACAGATAGGTTTAAAGACCTCCTCAGTAGCAGTTCAAGCTCAGCATATTGGTGTGCTACTCTCTTCTGGAGTTGCCATACTCTAGAGGTTTGCCTATTTTTTGTTGCGCAATTCTTTTTGGGTAGGTCGAGGCCCTGTCTCAGCCAGGTATTTACTCTTTAGAGGCTTGCAGATAATAGGATTTTGTAGGAGTATGTTTTCCTCCATGTTGGCTTTGTTATTTTGTCTGGGAAGCTTGGCGGCCTTAATGGCCCTTGTATATATGTTTACTTTTAGCTTTATCTGATTTAGATAACATGGTGGTTTTATCGGCCCACATAGAATATTATTATTATTATGAACTAATGGGTCAGCTGAATATCTGCGTAGGTGTTTACATTGCTGCCTTGTTAGCCAAGGGCTTCTTTAAGCCAATATATACTTGATTATTTTCTTAATTATGTGTTGGTAGTATGTACCAATGATGTATCCCTAGGTGCAGTGTGGCATCAAGTGCCGGTTACGCCTCCCAAGGTGGGGCATGACAAACTTGGTATCAGAGCAACGTTGTATCCTAGAGAGTTTGTAAGTCATATCAATAGAGTCTTGTTTATAAATGTGGTGTGCACCACATTTCATAAGTAGGGAGCTACGAAGCATAATAGGATGGTTATCCTTCTTCTTCTCTTATTATGCTATAGTGCCAAGTCTTAGAGGGTTGAGTCCTAAGCTTATTATTAATGTTTATCTACAGATATACCTGATACTTGACAGACTGCAGTTGGCTGACAGTTAGAAAAAACAGTAGGAAAAGGTACTAGTTGTAATACCCCGGATGTGCGTAAGAATAGACTCGAAAGTTTAAAAGTTGAAAATTGTAGAAATTAGGAAAAATTGCACAGGACGGGCGATCTATAAACTCATGCTACCAAACCACGAGTTGTTGATGTAGATGTTGGTTGGGGAAGGTTATATGGCAGTGGAGACAACGGATGACACAACAACTCGTTGTTGGGAACAACGAGCCATTGTCAGCAGGCGTTGGAAGAGGTTGGGTTCAGCAGGTGGCATACAACGGGCCTTCCAACAACTCGTTGTGGGTTGTAACAAGTCATTGTTATAGGTCATTGTTTTGTGCAAGAATTTCCAGAAGGATCAAGACCACGACTCGTTGGAAGCAACCACGAGTCGTGGTGAGGCTCGTGATAAGAAAGTTCAGTTTTGTGATAAGAAAACAATGGATGATGTAACGGATCATTATTTCAGAGGATGAACCATCCTATTCATCTGTTGGTCAGTTCGGGAAGTAAGCTACAACAGTGCAAACCACGAGCAACAGAACAGGCCGTCGTTAGCTCTAACGACCCGTTGGTTCCGGCCGTTAGTTCAACCCTGCCAGTTTTCAAGGCAGATTCATTAAGGGCATTTTTGACTTTTTCATGCTATGGGACCATAAACTACGTCATTTTAGCTTATGAAAGGTGGGGTTTTAAGGGGATAATTTATTCTAAGTCCCTATTCATGCATGCAAGAGTATAGGGAGGTAGTCAAGGGTGATTCAAGGCTCTTCTCTTCAAATCTTCCAATTCCCTTCTTAGGCAATCAAGGGAAGTTGAGAACCAGCTACTCTCAGGTATGTAAGACTATCAATGGGTGTTTCCTTCCTCACCCAAACCAATTCTCTACGATTTTATGAAAATTTTATCAAAAGATTATGGGGTTTTGAAGTAGATTTATATAAAATCTAATAATTTCTAATGGGCTTTGTGATTTTTGAATCTTATAATATTCTAATTGGTTTGATCAACTTTATGATTTAAATTATCTATAATATTATCGATTTCTAGATTTCTATTGAATTTATCCTAATTATGCATGACCCACGATAAATAGATTTATGATCTACTATTTCCATTGATGATATTTACAAGTTTAGTATGAATTATGATTCAAATTATGGATATATGATATTACCCATCATTTTTTTATGACTATCAAGGTATATGCATGATTTACAAGTACGTATGAACTTTTGAATCACGAATCATGTTTTGGCTGACTCATGGGCCTTATTTCATGGCTAGTTCACGTATGTACAACCATGCTTATGATTATCATGATTTAACTAGCCCATGAACTCATGCATGTTATACTATGAGCACTATATATATTTTGGGAGTAGTATCGAACATCGAGTGGGTTCGGGGCCTAGGTTCTGCCCCGGACCTCATATACGTGCCACCATAGGTATGTTGGGACCTCCTATATGATTGTCCCTAGCCCAAACGGCCCTTTTCATAGTGATATCACACTTTCATGGTCCTACCCTTGGCAAGGTACGGACACCCTACCGACTAGGGTTATAAGTCGGGCTTCATGTGTGCTCATATAGGGTATGTCGGTTAAGAGAATCTCCCACTCCTCCTCATGATTTATGCATGTTATGATTATGTATTTTGGCTCAAGTCATGTTAAGTAAAGCTCTTTTCTTATGATTTTGACTATATTTACATTATGACTGTTTTAAAAACTTTGGGCCTTATAACATGTTATGATGATCAATGATACGAGCATGATGTCCTACTCTTACGATCATTTATGAGTTTTGTATGTTTGAAATGTTTGTTTTCCTTACCTTGCATACCCAGTACATTCCACGTACTGACCGCATACTTTCTATGTTGTATCGTTTCATGATACAAAACCCAGTTCTTAGGCTCACCCTCCTCAATAGCTCCTTAGATTTCGCTATCATCTTATTTGGTAAGTCCTCATGTTCCGAGGGCCATATGTTCAGACTCCATTGTTTCTCTTTCAGTTTCAGTATCATAGGGTTAGTTGGGGTGTTGTCCCATTAACCTGTCTTTCATGATTAGAGGCTTTTCATACTATAAGTTGTATTCAGCCGTCATGTATGGATCATGTGTTGTCTTTTCTTCATTATTATGACATGTTTACATTTTCTCATGTTAAGTCTTCCGCTTATGTGAATGAATTAGATGTATGCTCATACCATGGGTCGACTTGGGGTCTTTCGGGGCTTCTTATCCCGTGTCTACGACTCGGGTGTACGTGCAGGTTGTGACAAACTTGGTATTAGAGCCATAGGTTTTGAAGTGTCATAGGGTATCTAAAAGCTGCGTTGAGTATAGTTTTTTTCATGGGCGTGAAGCGCGCCACACTTATGATGGAGAGGCTACGAGACACTTAGGAAATGTTCCCTTCTTTCATGATCTATGTTGTGCAATGGAAGTCCTCTACCCTTCTAATTCATGCTATTCACATTTGCAGCATCATGCCTCCATGCTGGGTGAACATTAGAAGAAATGGTAACAGTAATGATCATGAGGGTGCCTATGGGGAGGAGCATCAACCAGCCTCACCCATTCACGAGGAGCACGCACCAGAGATAGCTATCCACACTGAGTTTAGGGAAACGATTCAGATGCTGGCATAGGTCATGATGGCCTAGGTTCAAAATCAGACAGTGGCGCATTACCCTCAGAATGGGATGCGGAGGGAGCCAAGGTGAGAGATTTCTTGAGGATGAGCCCTCCAGAGTTCACGGGGATGAATATGCATGAGGATCCACATGATTTCATTTAGGAGATTCTGAAGAACAACCAAGTTATGGGGGTGAACAATGGGGAGTGTGTTAACTTAACCTCCTATCAGCTAAAGGGGTGGCTCAAATATGGTTCAAGTAGTGGAGAGATGCCCGGGCAATAGGTGCAGGCCCGATAGGCTAGGAAGAGTTCCATGCGGCATTTTTGGATCGGTGCTTCCCTCGGGAAATGAGGGAGCTCAAGGCGGCCAAGTTTGTTAATTTGAAGAAGGATGACATGTCCATTCAGGAGCATGCATTAGAGTTCACTCAATTATCTAAGTATGCTCCAGAGTTGGTGGCAGACCAGAGGGCTCAAGTGAGTCGTTTCATGCATTGGGTGGCAGATTATTTGGACAAGGATTGCAGGATCGCCATGCTACATTGGGATATTGACTTTCCCCGCATCATATTGCATGCTCGGCAAATGGAGTCGGTCTATTGGAGGCAGAGGGAGTCCAAGAGGGCTAGGACCGATAGTTATAGGAATTCTCAATTCAGGTCAGGGGGTGGACAGCGTCAGCAGTCCCAGCACAGGTTTATCGCCCTAGCTCCATCATCGGCCAGCGCGCCATCTATGTTTAGAGGAGATCAGAGGAGTAGGGCTTCAGGCCGGGATCAGGGTAGCATGCAGGAGGAGCACACTTTTCCAACTTGTGCGAAGTGCGGAAAGAATCATCCTGGGAGGTGCTTAGTTGGCTCAGATGCGTGTTTTGGGTGTGGCAAACCCGAGCACAGACTTAGGGATTGCCCCTCAGCTAGATCAAGGGTCGGTGGGGCCCGTGTGATAGCAGCCAGTTCTGCCACTCCAACAGCACGTCCCCCTTAGCAGGGTGCCTCTACTAGTTCAGCAGGCATTCAGCAAAATAGGTTTTATGCTTTAGTATCCCACCAGGAACAGGAGGCTTCACCAGATGTGGTCATTGGTATGTTGCAAGTCTTCCATATTGATGCTTATGCCTTGTTAGATCCCAGAGCTACTTTGTCTTTTGTGACTCCCTATATTGCTAGTTGTTTTGGAGTTAGCCCTGAAATTCTGTCAAAATCGTTCTCAGTCTCTACCCCAGTCAGTGAATCAGTTGTAGTTAGGCGGGTGTATAGAGATTGGCCCATCATAGTGTTGCATAAGGTTACCTCCGTAGACTTAGTAGAGTTAGCCATGACTGACTTTGACCTCATTATAGGAATGTATTGGTTGTTTGCATGTTATTATTCGGTCAATTATAGGACCCGTGCAGTGGAATTCGAACTTCCGGGTGAGGCAGTTTTAGAGTGGAAGGGTAATTCAGCTGTACCAGCCGATCAGTTTACTTCATATCTTAAGGCCAAGAAAATGATTTCTAAGGGTTGTATCACCTAGTTAGGATTAAAGATGTTGAGTCTGAGACCCCGACTATCCAGTCTGTTTCGGTAGTGTATGAGTATCTAGAGGTTTCTCCCGATGATTTTCTAGGTGTTCCTCCTGAGAGGGAAATTTATTTTGGCATTGATCTCTTACCAATATGCATCCCATCTCTATTCCTCCCTATAGGATGGCTCCAGCCGAGCTAAAGGAGTTGAAGAATCAGTTGAAGGAGTTGTATTGATTACCGAAAATTGAACAAGGTCACCGTCAAGAATAGCTACCCCTTACCCGGGATAAATGACTTGTTTGACCAGCTTTAGGGTGCCAAATGTTTATCAAATATAGATCTCAAGTCCGGGTATCACCAGCTCAGGTTCGAGAGAGTGACATCCCAAAAACCACTTTCAAGACTCGGTATGGTCACTATGAATTTGTTGTTATGTCTTTTGGACTAACCAATGCCCTTGCAGCTTTTATGGAATTGATGAACAGGGTATTCAAGCAATATCTAGACATGTTCGTGATCATTTTCATCGATGATATCCTTATATCAGAGCGAGGAGGAGCATGCCGCTCACTTGAGAATAGTGCTTCAGACCCTCAAGGATCATCATTTGCATGCAAAGTTCAGCAAGTGTGAATTTGGGTTGGACTCCATGGCATTCTTAGGCCATGTGGTATTGAGTGAGGGCATAAAGGTAGATTCTCAGAAGATTTAAGCAGTAAAGAATTGGCCCAGACCGGTTAATCCTTCAGAAATTCAGAGTTTCTACGGCCTAGCAGGCTACTATCGGAGATTTATGGAGGGTTTTTCATCAATTGCAGCACCATTGACCAGGTTGACTTAGAAAAAGGTAAAGTACTAATGGTCAAAGGTTTGTGAGAAAAGCTTCCAATAGTTGAAGACTCGACTCACTTCAGCACCAGTGTTGACCCTACCCGAGGGTACCCATGGTTTTATAGTATATTGTGATGCTTCGAGAATTGTACTTGGGTGTGTGTTGATGCAGCATGGGAAAGTAATAGTGTATGCCTCAAGACAGTTGAAAATCCATGAGAAGAATTACCCAACCCATGATCTTGAGTTGGTTGTGGTGGTGTTTGCATTGAAGATATGGTGGCATTACTTGTATGGGGTGCACGTGGATGTATTTACGGACCACAAGAGCTTGCAATATGTGTTTATGCAGAAAGATCTCAATCTTCGACATAGGAGGTGGTTGGAGATACTTAAGGACTATGATATGAGTGTTCTTTACCACCCGAGTAAGGCTAATGTGGTAGCGGACGCACTTAGTAGGCTCTCTATGGAGAGTGTGTCCCACGTGGATGAGGGAAAAAAAGAGTTGGTGAAAGATGTCCATCGACTTGCAAGGTTGGGAGTTAGATTTGTCGACTCGACCGATGGAGGTGTTATGCAAAATGGATCTGAATCGTCCTTGGTGACTCATGTGAAGGCTAGACAAGATGAGGATTCAATGTTGGTAAAGCTGAAACAAGCCATCCGGAGTCAGAAGGTGGAGGTTTTCTCCTAAGGAGGAGATGGTGTGTTGCGATACCAGGGTCATTTGTGTGTTCCAAACGTCGATGATTTGAGGGACCGGATATTGCATGAGTGATGTGTTGTGGATTTACAGCACTTTTGACGCTCAAAACTACGAAAATAGCATGGACTTAGGTGTATTTATGTGGATATAAGGAACTTTTCCTTTGGTTATAGGATAAATTGGTGTTGGAACTGAAAAGTACAAAAGACAGCCTGAAGTGTGCAAAACAGGCTCAAAGTGCAGTCCACAGTACGAGCCGTAGGAAGGTTCTACAAGTCATAATGATGGCCATGAAAAGCTAAAGAATGCTAATGCTGGAGAGATGCAATATATGAGTCTCAGTACGAGTCGTACCAAGCATGTACGAGTCGTGGTGATGAAGTCGTGAAAAGATTCAGAAGATTTGCATAAGAGGCTGACTCCTGCTACGAAAAGAAAGTACGAACCGTGGAATGAAGGTATGAGTCGTACCATGGCGGTCGTGATGAACTTCTGAAATATTTCAAAATCTCAGAGTCAAGCAACAGGAGCTTAGTACGGATCATAGGATGGAGGTACGAGTCATACCAGGATCCAACACTCAGGCAAAATTCATCCAGTCATGCAAGGTACGACAAGATGCTATGGGTCGTATGATGGTACTATGGATCATAGGATGGCTCGTGATGTGGGAGGAACCAGATATGGAAATTCACCTTGTTAGCCTAGGAAAAGGATTCTTGTGCTTGTATAATTACATTTTAGGTTTTATTATTAAGTGAGATCGATCATAGAAGAGATTTTAAGGAGAGAAAGAGAGAATTGAGTTGATTTAACTTGTGATCAACCTTTTCTTGAATTCTTCTTGTTATTGTTAATTGTTCGTCAAGATTTTGCTGATTAATTAAAGAAAGTGTTTTTCTCATTCATATTTGTAAGTATTGATTTATGTTTTCAATCATGAATGCAATTCACAATCTTACAACTATGAGAGGCTAAAACCTCCATAGCTAGGGTTGTGGGAACCATGGTGGATTAACAAGCTAGGGTTGCCCAAAGTGATTTTAAAACCAATACAAAATACTTATATTGTATTCTCTTCATGCTTAAACGTTTTTTAATGGTGCGCAATGTTAGAAAGTGCCCAAATTATTTACTTGCTTAGGACTAAGATGTAGAGATTAGGAAAATATAATTACAACAGAGCCTTGATTTTGATAATCATTATATTAACTTGAGTTGTGGTCGCAGGATAGTTATATCTGGAACTTAGTGATAACGGAAAGTTTGAAACCACTCATGAGACTTGGTCGGGTGATTGAGTATAGTCATTCAATAGTGACTGCTCGGTCGTTTGAATGAACCTAAGTTATTTGTTCTATAAGTAAGTATTCTTGAAAATCACGAGTATATACCCAAAGTAGTTATGAATCCTTGGGGAACACAAACCCTAGTTATCTTTTGATATTGACTCAACACCAGACTTTTAATACTTATTTTCATTATTTATTTTCCTTAGAACCCCTCAATTTTTGAAGTAACTACCTCACAAGTTCACTTACCGGCTGTAATCTAGCTCTTCCATATTCCCTGAGGGATCAACCCTAACCTCTAGTTGGGTTCTTTATTGACAACGTCCACTTCATGCTTTAGTAAGAGGTGTGGTTTGAGCGTTATCAATGAGGCACATTGATCTAGGTACTCCATCCATCCGGGTGCCACCGACATGTATCATTATTTGCAGGAAATATATTGGTGGAACGGCATGAAGAGGGATATTGCAGAATTCGTAGCCAAGTGCCCGAACTATCAATAAGTGAAGGTTGAGCCCCAAAGGCCAGGAGGCGTACTTCAGGATAAAAGTATTCCTACTTGGAAGTGGGAAGAAATCAATATGGACTTCATAACTGCGTTGCCCCATACTCGCCGGCAATATGACTCCATTTGGGTGGTGGTCGACAGATTGACCAAAGCAGCATATTTCCTGCCAGTGAAATCCATAGATTCAGCAAATGATTATGCCAAATTGTATATTCGGTAGTTGGTTCAACTTCATGGAGTTCCCTTGTCTATTATTTCATACCGAGGTACTCAGTTTACCTCCCAGTTGTGGCGATTTTTCCAGAAGGGGCTTGGGACTCAAGTTAAGCTCAGCACAACCTTTCATCTGCAAATGGATGGCCAAGCTGAACGAACAATCCAGACTCTCGAGGACATGTTGAGAGCATGTGTAATGGATTTCAAGTGTAGTTGGTATGACCATTTGCCCTTGATCAAGTTTTTTTATAATAACAGCTATCACTCTAGCATCCAGATGGCACCGTTCGAGGCTCTTTATGGATGAAGGTGTAGATCACCCATTGGATGGTTCAAGGTTGGTGAGGCAACTATGATAGGGCCTGATTCGGTTCATGAGGCTATGGTAAAGGTTCAGTTGATAAGGGACCGATTGAAAACCGCTCAGTGTCGTCAAAAGTCATATGTGGATGTGAGAAGAAGAGATTTGGAGTTTCAGGTAGACGATTGGGTATTTCTAAAGGTATCTCTCATGAAGGGAGTCATGCAGTTTGGGAAGAAAGGAAAACTCAGTCCCCGCTATGTTGGTCCCTACCGGATCACGAGAAGAGTTGGTAAGGTAGCGTATGAGTTGGACCTGCCCTTAGAGTTATCTTCTATAAATCCCGTGTTTCATATGTCGCTTTTGAAGAAGTTCTTGTGAGATCCAGCTCTAGTAGTCCTAGTGGACAGAGTCGGTGTAAAAGATAGCCTCAGCTATGAAGAAGTTCTTGTGGAAATATTAGACCGTCAAGTTCGGAGACTAAGGAACAAAGAAGTAGCTTCAGTTAACATACTATGGAGAAATCTGCATGTTGAAGGAGATACATTGGAAGCCAAAGCGGATGTGATGGCTAGATACCCGTATTTATTCTCTATCGGCTTAGTTTCGACTTGAGGTATCAGTTGTGCTCTGTGACTCTATTTAGTTTTCATGTTCAGTTCATGTGCTCAAGTTTCTCTATGTGTATGAATTTGTATGTGAAGCATGAGATCAGTTCAGCTATGTGATATGAATCGGAGGTAGTCATTCCGAAAAATTTCAGTTAAAATGATCAGTATTTGAATATGATAATTGCATGTCTCTATTTTTTGCTTGTTCCTACATTCGAGGACGAATGTTCCCAAGAGGGAAATATTGTAATACCCCGAAAGTGCGTAAGAATAGACCCGGAAGTTTAAATGTTGAAAATTGTAGAAATTGGGAAAAATTGCACAGGATGGGCGACCTAACGACTCGTGGTACCAAACCACGGGTCGTTGTATGCATTCATTGCTTGGGGAAGGTTGTATGGAAGTGGAGACAACGGACGACAAAACGACTCATTGTTCGGAACAATGAGCCGTTGTCAACAGGCATTGGAAGAGATTGGGTTCAGCAGGTGGCATACAACGGGATTTCCAATGACTCGTTATGGGTTGTAACGAGTCATTACCGGTCATCTTTTGGTGCAAGAATTTCCAGTGTTGATGATGGATCAAGACCACGACTCATTGGAAGCAACCACGAATCTTGGTAAGGCTCGTGATAAGAAGGTTCAGCTTTTGTTATGAGCAAACAACGGACGATGTAATGGATCATTATTTCAGAGGACGAGTCATCCTGTCCGTCCGTAAGTAAGCTACATCAGTGAAAACCACGAGCAACAGAATGGGTCATCGTTATCTCTAACGACCCGTTGGTTTCGTCCGTTAGTTCAACCTGGCCAGTTTTCAGGGCAAATTTATTAAGGGCATTTTCAACTTTTCTGCACCATGGGACCCTAAACTACATCATTTTAGCTTATGAAAGGTGGACTTTTTGGGGGATAATTTATTTTAAGTCCCCATTCATGCATGCAAGAGTATAGGGAGGTAATCAACGGTGATTTAAGTCTCTTCTCGTCAATTCTTCCAATTCCCTTCTTGGGCAATCAAGGGAAGTTGAGAACCAGTTATTCTCAAGTATGTAAGGCTATCAATAGGTGTTTCCTTCCTCACCTATGTCAATTCTCTACGATTTTATGAAAATTCTATCAAAAGCTTATGGGGTTTTGTAGTAGATTTATATAAAAATCTAATAATTTCTAATAGTCGTTGTGATTTTTGAATCTTATCATATTCTAACGGGTTTGATCAACTTTATATTTAAATTATCTATAATATTATCAATTTCTTGATTTCTATTGAAGTTAGCCTAATTATATCAATCTCTTGATTTCTATTGAAGTTAGCCTAATTATGCATGACCCATGATAAATCGATTTATGATCTACTATGTCCATTGATGATATTTACAAGTCTACTATGAATTATGATTCAAATTATGGATCTATGATATTACCCATCATGATTTTATGAATTCAAGCTATATGCATGATTTACAAGTATGTATGAACTTTTGAATCACGAATCATGTTTTGGCCGACTCATGAGCCTTATTTCATGGTTAATTCACGTATGTACAAGCATGTTTATAATTATCATGATTTAACTAGCCCATGAGCTCATGCAAGTTATACTATTGAGCACTATATATGTTTTGTAAGTAGTATCAAACACCGAGTGGGTTCGGGGCCTAGATTTTAACCCGGACCTCATAAACTACGTGCCACCGTAGGTATGTTGGGACCTCCTATGTGACTGTGCCCAGCCCAAATGGCCCTTTTCATGGTGATATCACACTTTCATGGTCCTACCCTTGGCAAGGTACAGACACCCTCACGACTAGGGTTATAAGTCGGGCTTCATGTGTGCTCATATGGGGTATGTTGGTTAAGAGAATCTCCCACTGTTCCTCATGATTTATGCATGATATGATTATGTATTTTGGCTCAAGTGATGTTAAGTAAAGCTCTCTCCTTATGATTTTGATTATATTTACATTATGACTGTTTTAAAAACTTTGGGCCTTATAACATGTTATGATGATCAATGATACGAGCATGATGTCCTACTCTTACGATCATTTATGAGTTTTATATGTTTTAAATGTCCGTTTTACTTACCTTGCGTACTCGGTACATTCCACGTACTGACCACATACTTTCTATGTTGTATCGTTTCATGATACAGGACATGGCTCTTAGGCTCACCTTCCTTAGTAGCTCCTCAGAGTTCACTATCAGCTTATTTGGTGAGTCCTCATGTTTTGAGGGCTATATTTTCAGACTCTATTGTTTCTCTTTCAGTTTCAATTTCGTAGGGTTAGTTGGGGTGTTGTCTCATCAACTCGTCTATCATGATTAGAGGCTTTTCATACTATAAGTTGTATTCAGCCGTCATGTATGGATCATGTATTGTCTTTTCTTCCTTATTATGACATTTTTACATTTTCTCATGTTAAGTCTTCTGCTTATGTGAATGTATTAGAGGTATGCTCATGACATGGGTCGACTTGGGGTCTTTTGGGGCTCCTTGTCCCGCGTCTACAACTCAGGTGTACATGCGGGTCATGACACTAGTAGACTGCCACGAGTGGAGATGACTAAGCCTGAGGCCAAAAGGGAGATATTTTCTTAATGCCCTTCGCATTCTCCACTACATCAGGAGCCTTTGAGGGATACAAATCAATCGGCACTATCTCCAATTCCAACTATTCCTTCAGATAAGGATGCTAGGAGTGAAGTTTACATGTTGGCTTAGATTATGTCTACTCAGTGAAGCCGGTGGCACCAGAGGTTTCCAGGCCTTCTTAAGGACCTAGAAGTTCGAGGGTTTGTGAGTTTATTTCTTTGAATCCTCTACAGTTTGTGAGGATAGATCACAAAGAGGACCCTCAGCATTTTTTAGATCAGTTGAAGAGGATATTTAGGGTTATATATTCTTCATCCACATACTCAGTTGAGCTAGTAGTATTTCGACTGTGACATATAGCGGTTCTGTTGTATGAGAGTTGGGAGAGGTTCAGAGGAACGGATGCACCTCCACCTACCTGGCCTAGTTTTTTTGAGGTCTTCCTAGATCATTACTTTCCTTGAGAGATTTGAGAAGCCAACGTATATCAGTTTTTACACCTGGAGCAGGGAAGGATAAGTGTTTGGGAGTACGCTTTGAGGTTTGATTCTTTGGCCAGATATGCACTAATATTTGTTGATACCATGCTAGCCAAAGTACACTGATTTATAGAAGGGCTTTCTGCGGAATATATGGAGTCCTGTATTATAGCCACTTTGTGAAAAGACATGTATATCTCATGATTCAAGCCTTTTGATCAAAGTATAGAAGAATTCAAGCAGCGATAGTATGGCCGAGAGGGTAGACCGAGGGCAGTATAAAAGGACCAGACCAACTGATTTATATGCAGAGTCCTAGGGTGGACCCAGACCATGATTTTCACGTAGGCCACCTAGGCCTTCACCCTAGAGGCAGCAGGGTGGTAGGTCAGATCATCGTAGACAGTCAGGTCTAGGAGAGACTTCACAAGCATCAGGCTCATAGCAGCGGAGAGGCTCAAATCAGACAAGGTTAGCCCGGCCCCCGTTATGCTATGTATGGCAAGAGGCATCTTAGGAGATGCAAATGTGGTTCCACAACTTTCTATTCTTATTTACAAGATGGTCACATGATGAGGGACTGCCTGACTAGAGATCAGGGTGATAGGGGTCAGCAGACCGGATCATCAGCAGGGTCACATTTGTCAGCACCTTCGACTGGGCGTGTGTAACGCCCCCATATATTTCAACTTGAATTTTGCGAGGTTGAGATTTTCTTACCTTAAATTGTGAGCATATTTTAAGGAATTGTCCTGGGTATTTATGTAAAATACTATCTAGATATTATCTTGAACGTGGTAGTAAAAAACCCAAAAAAAGGAGATATTTTCACTTTTTCGGTAGCCTTTTTTTACTATTTATCAAAACTTGTAGAGACCCTCTTGGGAGGATTCCATTTACAAAAACACTAATCTACTACTTGTAACATTTAAAAGTATAAATTTTTGTTTTAAAAAAATTTCATTGTAATATAATAGTGGAATTAGGCCCATTGAAAGGATCTTAAAAGTACATTGTAAGCTAATCAATCAAAGGTGATAGCATGCATCAAAAAAAGAAAGCAAGTACCTTATGAATTTTTATTTCTCATTCAACATGACAGCAGAATCATACTAATAATTATTTTCAAACTTCCGAAGATTAAAGAAGTACACTAGTTTCTTCCATTGTTGTTACACCCCAGAAAATTTTGTGATTATTTGATATTTCATGATATATTAAGAGAATTACGGGTTGTATATTGATCGTAAATGACGAGCGAAACATGTACGAAGGGAAAAGCAAAAAATATGTGAAGTTCATAAGAAAGGATGAAATTTAAATGACTATATCTACCGATCTACAATGTGTTAGAGGCCCCACGACCAAATTAAAGATCTTTGACTCTATTTTTAAGAACATCAAGTCGCTCGTACATAAAAATTTGGAGTAAAAAGTTATAATCATCTTACCGGGGCATTGTCGGCCAATGATGTGGCCCCGCCGACTTAAGCTAATCAACCGACCCACCCCTTATTTAAATAAATTGTTTGCTGCCAAATTATTTCATGTTGATCCCAAAATTGACCAGGTTGCTTAGGAAACTTATTTCTCTCTCATTTCCAGTAGCTTAGGTAAGGAAGAAAAAGGAGATACCTCAAGCACAACACAATCAAATTACAACACAAGTTAAGAAAGTTGGTTTCCAAGTGTGCTAGGTGTGTTTGTGGAGCTCATTTTGGCAGTTGTTTTGGGAGAAGTTGCTTCCTATTAAGTGCTGGTTTCACCTCTTGTATATCCACCTTGAAGTAGGGATTAAATCCAAGAGTAAAGGTAAGGATTTCACCCTCTTTAAAACTCCTTAAATTGCAAGCGAAAGGGATGGAATTTGGAATCTAAGTGAGCTACTGATTGGACTGTTTTGAGCTGAGGCTTTTCTACTTTTTATTAGGTTTTTTGGCAGTTTATTATACTATACTTTGAGGGGAAGAATTACAGCAGAAGTGAGGTAAAATTTCCTCTTGTTTTCTCCCTCAAAAGCTAATGGAAGCAAGTAGATAAAATGGCTAAATATTGTTGATGTTGTCGGGTGTTGTTGTGACTGTTGTGCCTGCCTTTCGGTGAGTTATTTTGGTTACATTTTGTGTTACAAATTATTCTTTATACTTGCCACTAAATTCAATATTTTATAAAGGTTAAGGGCTGTTCATTGAAGTAGGAAAAGTTCATCGAAAAGAAAGGTATGTAAGGCGTTCTGTCCGTTATTGCCTCACATGTCTTGAGACAGTATGTTATGATTCATTTAAGATTTAAAGTTTCATGTTTTATTGAAGTTAAATGTTGAGATTATGTCTAGCCCAAGTGAGTCATTTAAAGTGTGATATCGTGTCGATTGTTGTTGTAGTTGTACATCAAATTGGAGTCCCCTCAGCATGTGCATTGTTATATGGTCCTTTACATTATGTTATATATGTTATGTTGATCATGTATAAGGTACTGTTCACCTTATGAAATTAGAAATGTGAAGATAAGACGGCAATGTAAGAATCACGTACGCTAAGAACGAATGTCTGATTAGTAAGGGTAAACGAGGTACCAAACCAGCGATTCCTTGATATGGTTACCTACCTTTATGTATATATGTTTTGGATTTCTTAAGTCTTAAAAAGGAATTCCATAACTCCTGTTCCTTAATCTATTGGCAGGTTATCGAGTTACTAGGTGCTAAAGTAGTGAATGTTGATGCTAAATATCCATAATTGAGTCTGAGTACTTCCAGTTGAGTTCAAGTTAACTCTAACATTTCTAATTTGAATCCACGTATTCATATGGATTCCACGTATTTCAAAGTTGGGTCTAAGTATCTAGAGTTGGTTCTAAGAACCCGTAACTGAGGTCCAGTGTCATGTTCCTCGAGTCTCATGTTCATATTAAGCTTTCAACTCAAGTTATGTTTTATTTCCCCTCCTGTTAGTTGCTAGGGATATGATGTTCAGTTGGTCCTCTGAGTTGGACCAATTATCTGAGTCAGATATATATTGCATTATTCAGCTACTTCTTAGTATCAGTTTGCTCATTGGCATGATTTGCATTGATTACCGCATGCCCTCTCTGGTCCGAGTATCAGATGTATAATTGAGCGATGCCACGAGAGTGATGTTGTATGCCCTCTCTAGTCTTTGTATTAGATGGATGAATGTGTAAGGAAATATGTAGGAAAATCCTGGTCTAGGTATCAGGAAACCCTTAAAATCTTGGTCCAAGTATTGGGTAACTCTTAAAGTTCTGGTCCAAGTATCAGGAAACTCTTAAAGTCATAGTCTGAGTATCAGGAAGCCGTACTTAAATCCCGGTCCAAGTATAAGGTAGCCACCAAGTCTATTCTCAAAAACTCCGGTCCTAGTATGGGGAATGTTGGCATATGAATCAGTTATGTTATGCATGCATAGAGTCTGCATATAGGGTAGTGAGTTACAGAGTTGTAGATTATCTCTCTCTACCCTATCTTATGAGTTATGTTTAGCTGTTATTTTCCATTGTTTATGTTGATAGGTTCCAGAGTGTCAGGTTGTTGTTATTACCTTCTTTGGTTCAGTTTATCTTTAGCATTGCTTATTTACATCTTTCAATCTTACATAATAATTCATTTCTTTATACTTACGTCTCTTCGCCTAGGGACCCTACAATTATGTTGCAGGTATAGGTAGGAGCCCAGATCGACCGATATAATAGGAGCGCAGATCCAACATAGAGTTGGTATGCTCCTTTCATTTTGGAGTCTTATGTTTGGTTTGGTCAGTCTGAGTTTTGATGTATATATGGGTAGGCCAAGGCCTTGACCTATGCAATCAGTATTATTTTTCTCTCTAAGATGCTTTTGTGGACTAGTTGTACAGTTGTTCAGTTTTTGTTCAGTTTGTGGCCTAGCTAGCCTTCTGCAGTTCTTTTCAGTTGTTATCATGGCCTTGTTGGCATTCTATCTTGTCATGTCTATTGAGACCTGGCCGGTCCATTTCCATGTTATAGTTGATTATGACAGGTGGCCAAATGGCCTAAGGGTTACAGTTCAAATGCTATATAGACAACTTCTCGATCTCTTTGGAATCGAGTACCGTCACGCCCTAACCAGTTTTGGGGCGTGACTAACTTGGTATCAGAGCAAAGTCGTGTCCCAGGGAGTACACAAATTCGTGTCTAGTAGAGTCTTATGTATGGGTATGTTGTACACCATACTTATAATCAGGAGGCTACAGGATATTTAGGAGTTGTTTCACTTCTTTGACTAATAGTTCTTGCTATAGCGCAAGGCCATAAGTATTGTGATATCTGAGTCATTTCTGTTGTTTCAGAGTATGCCTGTGATGAAGAGGATGACTACGCAGTTGATTGGTACAGCTACAGGAGAGGGTACTAGTCGCCCTCTAGTGGATTATGGTGAGAGATCATAGGCTCAGAGCGAGTCCCCTACCCTTGGTGTTACAATTCCCCCTTCCCCAGCCAAAGCAGATGAAGATAGACCTCCAACTCCTCCGGCACCAGTAGTACCTGAGGGTGATAGAGTGGTAGACCCTCCCGCGCTTGTGGCATCCTCTGGTTGCTCCGGAAGGATAGGCTCTTAAGGGAGCCATTCAACTTATTGCTCATATTGTTATAGGATAGGAGTGACGATTAGAGGCGATGGAGGGACATAATGGTCAGGCTGCTGAGAGTTCTAAAGCCCGTGAGTTCTTGAGTTTGAGCCCTCCAATATTTAATGGAGAAAACTCGAGTGAGGACCCTCAGGACTTCATTGATTAGATCTACAAACTGTTGAAGATCATGCGGGCGACAATGACATAGGGGGTAGAGTTGGTCGCATTCAAACTGCGTGATGTGGCTATTTTATGGTATGAGGCTTGGGCACGATCCAGGGGACCCGATGCACAGCCAGTTAAGTAGGAGGAGTTTTACAAGGCCTTTATGCACCAGTATCTACCCTTGAGATCCTTGCCAGGCTCGGGATGAGCAATTTTTGCATTTAGAGTAGGGCAGTATGTATGTGCGGGAGTGTTGCCTCCGGTTTAATTCTTTGGCCAGGTATGCTTCGCACCTGGTTCAAACACTGGAGGATAGAGTTCATAGGTTCACATTAGGTCTAGGGCTTTATATAGCTTGGGTTTGTTTGGGAATATCTACCTAGGAGCATATGGACATTACATAGTTGCAGGCCTTTGCTCAGAGGGCTGAGACTTGGTTCACACAATTCATGATACTCGTAGGGGATAGGAGTAGAGGAAGAGAGCTAGAATTGCGAGTACTTGTAGAGGATCTAGGGGAGACTCTAGTGTTCAGTCACCCAGACAACCAGCTTGACCTACGGAGAGGGCTCTACCTCAACTACGAAGATTGAGGAGAGATCAGAGTTCAGCTCCATTCGATTCTCGATGTCAGGAGAGACCTCCCGTACCCACCTGTGCTCAGTGCAGTAAAAATCATCTAGGGAAGTGTCGTTTGGGTCAGTACGTATGCTATAAGTGTGGACAGCCTGGCCATTATATGTGATAGTGCCCGATGGGGACCAGAGGTGGTACCGCATAGGCGATAGGTTCAACAACAGCATCATCACCCTCGGTTTGACCTCCAAGGCCCAATACTCAGCCTGTAGCAGGTCATGCTAAGGGTAAGAGGGGAGAAGCTTCTAGTTCAGGGACAGTGCAGAATCGCTTTTTTGTTCTAGGTGGTCGCCGGCACTAGGATTCATCCCCTGATGTTATTACAGTTACTTTGTTTATATTCTCCTGTATTGTTTATGCCTTGATTCATCCAGGCTCTACTTTTTCTTATGTTACTCCTTTGATAGCGAGTTTTTTTGAGATAGCTCCTTAATCATTAACTAAGTTGTTTGTTGTATCTATGCCAATTGGCGAATCTGTGTTAGCTGAAAGAGTGCACCGCGTTGTACGGTTTGGGTATGTGATAGGTCTATATTTGTTGACCTAGTTGAAGTTGGGATGGTTGATTTTGATATTATTATGGGCATGGATTGGTTAGATGTCATGACCCGAACGTAGACCCAGATCGTAACACGGGATAAGGAACCCGAGAGGCCCCAAGTCAACCCATGGCATAAGCATACATCTAATTTCATTCATTATAAGCAGAAGACTAAACATAAGGCATAGCAAAATCGTAAGCATATTGTAATACCCAGGGAACTCAATGATCGGACCCAGAAGTTGAAACGGGGAAAACTGAAAATCTAGGTTGCAGGCATAGGACGAGTCGTTAGACGACTCATGAAGAGATCCCATGAGTCATCAGGTGACTCGTGGGGAGGCCTGGGAGAATAGGGAAAAAGGAGTCTCCACGGGCTTGGGAACGACTCGTGGTCAAACACCACAAGTCATTAGGTCATCCGTGGGGAGAAGGTATAAGAAAAATATAAAAGGCGAGGTAGTGTACTTACTGGAAAGAGACCACGACTCGTCATGTCAGGCAATGAGTCATGGTGTGAGTCATTGAGTGAATTTTAAACAATTGGCATAAGGAAGGCAGTGCACTTGACGAGAGGTGGTCACGACTCGTGGCCACCCGTAACGAGTCGTTATGTCGTCTGTTAGGAGCCCCCAATGATCAGTTTAGACAGTGTACCTGAAGGGAAAGGTGATGGATCGTTTGGGCATGTGACGAATCGTCAGGTCACCTAACAGTTATTTTCTGCGAAATAGTAAGGGTCTTTTCATAAATTTCTAAGATCCTAAGGCCTAAACTACGTTGTTTTTGGTTATGAACAGGGAAATTTAAAGGGGTTAAGTTTAGTTTTCTCTTCATTCATGCATGCAAGAATAGTGAGAGGCAATCTAAGGAAATTCTAGGCTCTTCTCCTCAATTCTTCCAATTTCATTCTTGGGTAATCAAGGGAAGTTAAGAATCAGATATCCCAGGTATGTAAGGCTATCAATGGGTGAATTCTTCTACACCCATGCCCTTCCTCTATGATTTTACTAAAAATTCAATAAAACTCATAGGGTTTTGAATTTGATTTACTTAAACTCTAATAATTTGATTATGGGTTTTGTGATTTTAAAATCTTACTATAATCTATGGATTTTAATCAGCTTTTGTGATTTAAATTAATTATAGTATTATTGATTTGGAGGTTCTATGTATTTAAGCCTTATTATGCATGCCCCATGATGAACTAATTTACGATCTACTTACCTATTAGTGATATTTATAAACCCAGCATAAATTATTATGTAAATCATGAATTTATTTTTTTACTCATTATGATTTTATGAAATTCAAGCTATATGCATGATCTACAAGTATGTATGAACCTTATAAATCATGAATTATGTTTTTGATATTCAAGCTATATGCATGATCTACAAATATGTATGAACTTTATAAATCATGAATTATGTTTTTGGCCGACTCACGGGCCTTATGTCATGGCTAGTTCATATATGTTCAAGAATGTTTATGATTATCATGATTTAACTAGCCTATAAATCCATGCATGTTATACTATGAGCACTATATATGTTTTGGGAGTAGTATCGAACATCCAGTAGGTTCGGGGCCTAGGTTCTGCCCCGGATCTCATAAACTACGTGCCACCTTAGGTATGTTTGGACCTCCTATAAGACTGTCCCTGGCCCAAATGGTCCTTTTTATGGTGATATCACACTTTCATGGTTTGACCCTTGACAAGGTACGAACACCCTCCCGACTAGGGTTACAAGTCGGGCTTCATCTGTGCTCATATGGGGTATGTAAGTTAAGAGAATCTTCCACTGTTCCTCGTGATTTATGCATGTTATGATTATGTATGTTGGCTCAAGTCATTTAAGTAAAACTCTTTTATTATGATCATGATTATGTGATGTTACGAATGTTTTGAAAACCTTGAGCCTTATGACATGTTATGATGATTTATGATACGAGCGTGATGCCCTACTCTTATAATCATCTATGAATTTTATATATGTTTAAATGTCCATTTTACTTACGTTTCATACTCAGTACATTACATGTACTGAACGCGTACTTTGTATGATGTATCGTTTTATGATACAGGCCCAAGCTCTCAGGCTAACCCTCACCCATAGATTTTCTCGAAGTTGTTCTTAGCATACCTAGTGAGTCCTCATGTTCCTAGGGCTATGTATTCATAATCTATGTTGTTCTTTCAGTTTCAGGATTGTTGGGTTAGTTGGGGAATTGTCCCATCAACCCGTCTTTTAATGATTCGAGGCTTATCAGACTACAAGTTCTAATCAGTTGTATTGTATGAGTCTAGTTTTGTTTTTCCTTCTATTATGTCATGATTTCGTTCTTTTTATGCTAAGTCTTCCGCTCATGTAATTGGGATTAGATGTATGCTCATGCCATGGGTCGAATTGGGGTCCCTTGAGGCTCTTTGTCCCATGTCTACAATACGAGTGTACGTTCGAGTCGTGACACATCATAACATACCGTAACATAGGAAAATACTAAACGTATACATAAGCTGAGTCATACTATCTAAAAGCCTCTAACATGAAAGACGGGTTGATAGGACAACACCTGCAACTAACCCAGACAAATACTGAAACTTAAAATAGAATAAATGTCTGTCAAAACTTAAAATAGAATAAATGTCTGTCAAACAGCCCTCGGAATATGAGGACTCACCAATAAGCTGAAAGTGAACTCTGAGATGATCTATATATGAGGGTGAGCCTGAGAGTCGGGTCCTGTATCATGAAATGATACAACATAGAAAGTATGTAGTCAGTACATGGAATGTACCGAGTATGCAAGGTAAGTAAAACGGACATTTAAAATACATGAAAGCCCATAAAACATCATAAGAGTGGGACATCATGCTTATATCATAAACATCATAATCATAAGGCTCAAGGTTTTCAAATTATTCATAAACTGTTCATTATCATAATCATAAGAGAAACTTGATCAAATAATCAATTGAGACAACATCATAACATAACAATGCATAAAACATGCGGAACAATGGAAGGACTCATCATAACCGACACCATCATGGTAAAGCCTTTCAAGATGCCCCAACTATTTCAAATCAAGTGGGCAGAGTCGCCCCTGGCTTGTCAGGCGAGGGACGTGCATTATGTGATATCACGAAAGAGGGGATCAGTATCATTGTAATATATCATTATAAACCCACGATGGCACATGGTAATGAGACATCAGCGTAGTCCTTTGAACGTCGGGCTGCTCGGTGCTAGACACGGCTCCCAAAACAGGCATAATAGGCTCATACGTAAATCAATAACATCATTCATTAATATTCGTGGATAAAATAAACATTCATCATTTATTAATCCCCATTAAAACATGATTAGCCAAGAATCAAAGGCCCTTTGGTCGACCAACATCATAAATCGATAAATCAGAAAATTTGTTTCATAAACTATTATCATTCTTCATCATGTGGGCATTGACCAATACTTCACCATGCTTTACAACACTCAATTCATTCGAAATATGCTTATAAACATGGGTAACATGAAAACATGCTTTTCATTATCAGTAGTTCATAAATCATAGAGCCCATGCATACTTGAAATCATGCACATAACTTGTAAATCATCAAAATATGTTGGGTATTTGAATAAACTCACATTTAAAATCATAGATCATATTGCGTTTGTAAATATCAACAATTGAAAGGAAGAACATAAATTGATTCATCATAGATCATGCATAATTAGGCGTAATTGAGTAGAAGTCGAAATCAATAATTTTATAAGTAAAATAAATCATGAAATCTGATTAAATTCCATAAAATATGATGTAATTCATAAACAATAAAAGCCTATTATCAAATCATTAGATTTTCACAAACATTGAATCAAAACCCCATGAGATTTTTGATAGATTTTCATAATTTAATAGAGAATGGGCATGGGTGAGAACGGAAACACCCATTTGTAACCCTACATACCTGATGGAGGCTGAATCTTTCTTTCCCTTGAATGCCTAAAAGATGTTTGAAAGAAATTGAAGATATCTAGCTTAGTCAATCTCTCAATCTCTCCTACTTTGCATGCATGGATGGGGAAATGGGTAATCTGAACTTAACTCCATAAAAGGTCATTATTCATACCCCAAAATGTCGTAGTTTAGGCTGTAGGAACTTAGGAATTACAAAAAGGCCCTTACTAATTCACAGAAAAATAACTATCAGGTGGTCCTAACGGACGACCTGACGACTCGTTGCTGGAGGGCACGACTCATTACTTCACTCATCAAGTACACTGTATCATTTATTCTCCTGGGCTCATAACGGGTCACTCCACAATTCGTTAGGGGTGACCACGACTCATGATCACCACTCATTAAGTACACTGCCTCACTTCTCAACTTTTGAATTCAAGTCTTCCAATGAGTCACCTCACGAATCGTTAGGGCTGACAACAAATCGTGGGGCCTCCTATCAGGTACACTGCCTATCTTTTCTTTTCCCCAATTATTTTCCCTCCCCACGACTGACCCAACGACTCGTGGGTCCTAACCACTAGTCGTGGTCTAGCCCATGGGGTCTCAACTCCTCCAGGACTCCTCTCAAAACCCAGGCATTCCCCACGAGTCACCTGATGACTCGTGGGATGCTCTGACGAGTTGTCTCACGACTCGTCCTGAGTCTGCAGCAACAACTTCCACTTTTTTCCCATTTCAACTCCCGAGTCCGATCTTTGGGCTTCCTATGTATGACAATATCTCGCCCTTGGGGACATTCGTCCTCGAATGAAGAAAGAAAGTAGAAAAACAAAGACATGCAATCTTTACACCCAAATACTAATCGTTTAAACCGAACTAACGGAATAGTTATCTCTGATTCATATCACATAGCTAAACTGATTTCATACTTCACACACACATCCATACACATAAAAGAAACTTGAACACATGATTTGAACATGAAAACTAAATAGAATTATAGGGAAAAACTGATACCTCAAGCCAAAACTAAACCAGTAGAGAATAAATGTGGGTATTTAGCCAACATATCCATTTCGTTTTCCCACGTAGCTCTTTCAACATGTTGATTCCTCTATAATACCTTAACTGAAGCTACCTCCTTGTTCCTTAGCTTCCGGACCTGACAATCTAATATTTCCACCGGAACCTCCTCAAAGCTAAGGTTATCCTTTACATCAATGCTGTCCACCGGGACTATTAGAGCTATATTTTCCAATCATTTCCTCAAAAGAGATACATGAAACACAGGATGCACAGAAGACAACTTTGAGGGCAATTCCAACTCATACTCTACCTTACGTACTCTTCTCACAACCTGATAGGGATCAACATAACGGGGACTGAGTTTTTCTTTCTTCCCAAACCGCATCACTCCCTTCATGAGAGACACCTTCAAATATATCCAATTGTCCACATTGAACTCCAACTCTCTCCTCCTCACATCCATATAGGACTTTGACGACTCTGAGCGGTCCTTAGCTTGTCTCTTATCTACTGAACCTTCACCATAGCCTCATGTATAGAATCTGGCCCTATTATAGATGCCTCACCAACCTCAAACCATCCGATGGGAGATCTACACCTCTGCCCATAAGGAGCCTCGAACGGTGCCATCTGAATGCTAGAGTGATAGCTGTTATTATAAGCAAACTCAATCAGGGGCAAGTGATCATCCCAACAACCTTTGAACTCCATCACACATGCTCTCAACATGTCCTTGAGAGTCTGGATTATTCATTTCGCTTGGCCATCCGTTTGTGGATGAAAGGCTGTGCTGAGCTTAACCTGAGTCCCAAGCCCTTTCTAAAAAGACAGCCATAACTGGAAGGTAAATTGAGCACCTTCGTTTGAAATAATGGACAAGGGAACTCCATGCAGTCGAACCAACTCCCGGATATATAGTTTTGCATAATCATCCGCTGAATCTGTGGTTTTCATCGGTAGGAAATGTGCAGCCTTGGTCAACTTGTCTACCACAACCCAAATGGAATCATATTGTCGGCGAGTACGAGGTAATCCCGTTATAAAATCCATGTTGATCTGTTCCCACTTCCAGGTAGGAATACTTTTATCCTGAAGTACTCCTCCTGGCCTTTGATGTTCAACCTTTACTTGCTGACAGCTCGGGCATCTAGCTACGAATTCCGCAATATCCTTCTTCATGCCATCCCACTAATATATTTCTCGTAAATTATAATACATCTTGGTGGAACCCAGATCGATAGAATACCTAGTTTCATGTGTCTCATGTAATATTCGGCTCCTCAAATCATCAACATCTAGAACATATAGGCGACCTTGGTACCGAAGCACACCATCTCCCCCTTGTGAGAAGACCTCTACCTTCTGACTTTGAACGACTTCTTTCAACTTTATCAAAATCGGGTCCTTATCTTGTCTAGATTTCACATCAGTCACCAAGGAAGATTTGTATCCGCTTTGAACAACAACACTGCCATCGGTAGAGTCAACTAACCATACTCCTAACCTTGCGAGACGATGCACATATTTCACCAGCTCTTTCTTTCCTTCCTCCACATGGGATACACTTTTCGTCGAGAGCCTACTAAGTGTGTCCGCCACCACATTAGCCTTACCCAAATGATAAAGAACACTCATATCATAGTCTTTGAGTAGCTCTAACCACCTCCTTTGCTGTAGATTGAGGTCCTTCTGTGTAAACACATATTGTAAGCTCTGGTGGTCCATAAACATATCTACATGGACCCCATACAAGTAATTTCTCCAGATCTTCAATGCGATTACCACCGCGGCAAACTCTAGATCATGGGTCGGATAATTCTTCTCATGGATCTTCAACTTTCTAGATCCATATGCTATTACTCTCCTTCGTTGCATCAATACACACCTGAGTCTGATTCTCGAAGCATCACAATACACCACAAAACCATCCGTACCCTTAGGTAGAGTCAACACCGGTGCGGTAGTGAGTCGAGTCTTCAATTATTGGAAGCTCTTCTCATAAGCCTCCAACCATTGAAACTTTATCTTTTTCTAAGTCAACTTGGTTAAAGGTGCTGCAATTGATGAAAAACCTTCAACAAATCTCCAGTAGTAGCCAGCTAGACCCAAGAAACTCCGAATATCCAAAGGATTCACTGGTCTAGGCCAGTTCTTCACCGCTTCGATTTTCTGAGGATCTACCTTTACACCTCCGCGTTATACCACTTGACCCAAAAATGCTACCGAGTTCAACCAAAACTCACACTTGCTGAACTTTGCATATAATTAGCCATCCTTGAGAGTTTGAAGTACTACTCTGAAATGAGCGTCATGCTCCTCCTCGCTCCAAGAGTATATGAGGATATCGTCAATGAACACAATCACGAACATGTCCGGGTACGGCTTGAACACCCTGTTCATTAGGTCCATAAAGCTGCAATAGCATTTGTTAGTCCAAAATACATAACTACAAACTCGTAATGACCATACTGCGTCCTGAAGGCTGTCTTCAGAATATCACACTCCCAGACCCTAAGTTGATGATACCTGGACCTGAGATCTATCTTCAAGAAACACTTGGCACCCTGAAGCTAGTCAAACAAATCATCGATCCTGGGTAAAGGATACTTGTTGTTAACGGTGACCTTTTTCAATTGTCGAGTCAATGCACATCCGAAGCGAACCATCCTTCTTCTGAATAACAAGACTGGTGCACCCCAGGGAGACTTTCTCGGTCTGATGAAGCCCTTATCTAACAGGTCCTTCAACTGATCCTTCAATTCTTTTAGCTTGGCTGGGGCTATCCTATAGGTAGGAACAGAGATAGGCTATGTATCGGGTAGAAGATCAATGTCAAAATCGATTTCCCTCTTAGGAGGAACACCTGGTAAATCATCCGAAAATACTTTTGGGTACTCACCCACCACCGAAACTGACCAAATAGTTGGGGTATCAAACTCAACATCCTTAACCCTAACTAGATGATACACGCAACCCTTAGAAATCATCTTCCTGGCCTTAAGATATGAAATAAATCGACCTGCTGGTACAGCCGAACCACCCTTCCACTCCATGACTGATTCACCTAGAAAACAAAGTTCCACCGCACGGGTTCTACAATTTACAAAGGCATAACATGCATACAACAAATACATGCCAAGAATAATGTCAAAGTCAGTCATGGCTAACTCGACGAGGTCTATGGAGGTGATTTTATGAAATATGGTGATCGGGCATCCTCTATACACCCGCCTAGCTACAACCGATTCACCAACAAGAGTAGGAACCGAAAATAGTTCTGACAGAGTCTCGAGACTAACTCCAAAGCCACTAGCAATGTAAGGAGTCACAAAAGATAAAGTAGCTCCCGGATCTAGCAACGCATAAACATCAATATGAAAAACTCATAACATACCAGTGACCACATCTGGTGAAGTCTCCTTCTCCTGGCGTGAGGTGAGGGCATAGAATTTGTTTTGGTGTTGTCTACCACCCCCACTAGAAGATGCTCCCTATGGAGATGGACGTTCTGGAGCTATTGCTAGTCTGGTGGATTGGGCACCGCTCCTATCACCATCCTTCCTAGAAAATAGACACGTTTGGCGCATGTGGCCAGACCTACCACACCCATAGCAAATATCCAAGCCGAGCAAACACTCCCCGGCATGACTCTTGCCGCACTTCCCACAGACTGGGGAGGTACGCTCCACTTGTGTGCCTCTCTGATCCCTCAATCCTGAAGCCCTACTTTCTGATAACCCTGGATCTGGATGGAACACTAGTTGATATCGTGCTGGAACTAGTGACCTCTGCTAAAACTGAGGCCGGTGACCACCACCGGATCTCTTATGTGAAAAAACATGGCTATCTGTCCGAGCCCTCTTTGCCTCCCTCTCTCATGCATGAGCCGCCTCTATCTTCTTGGCGTACAATACTATACAAGAAAAATCCATATCTTGATGAAGCATGGCAGTCCTACAATCCTTGTCTAAATAACCAGCCACACCATGAACGAATCGGCTCACCCGCGCCCTCTGATTGATCACCAACTCAGGGGTGTATTTTTACAACCAAGTAAACTCAAGAGCATACTCATGTACCGTAATCCTTCCCTATTTCAAGCTCACAAACTCTACTGCCTTTATCTCTCTCATCTCCCGGTGAAAGAATCGATCTAGGAATGTCATGTGAAATTCCTCCCAAGTAACTGGTCCTTCTCTGGTGGCCCTAGCATCCCTCCATTGTCTGAACCAGATATGTGCGACCCCTTTCAGCTGACACGAGGCCAACTCTGCACATTCAACCCCATTCACCCCCATAACCTAGGTGATCTTCACAATCTCGTCAATAAACTCATGTGGGTCCTCATCCACTTTAGACCCAAGGAACTCTGAAGGGTTCATCCTCAAGAAATTTCTAATCTGGGTCGCTGCCGCATTACCATTCCATGGGATGTGTGCAACAGCCTGATGGTTGACCTAAGCAGTCAGGGCCTGCACCAACATCTGGATAGCCACTCAAAACTCTCCGCGGGCAACTGGCTCTAGTGCGTGGGGTTCTTGAATAGGTGGGTCCTACTGATGCCCATGATCATTTCCATCTTTGTGGACTTCACCATTCCTGTTTCTTCTTCCGTTCATTCTTGTGGGAGCCATGATTCTGCAATCGTGAATAGCACAAATTAGAAGAATAGGAGGGCTTTTCATCGCATGACATAGATCATGAAAGAAGGGAACATTTCCTAAAAGTCTCATAGCCTCTTCATCATAAGTGTGCACACTTCACACCCACGAAAAAGACTATAGTTAACGATACTTTTAGACACCCTAGGACACCTCAAAACCTATTGCTCTGATACCAAGTTTTTCATGACCCGAATGTAGACCCGGATCGTAAAACGGAACAACCCCGAGAGGCCCCAAGTCGACCCATGGCATAAGCATACATCTAATTTCATTCATTATAAGCAGAAGACTAAACATAAGGCATAGTGGAATCGTAAGCATATCATAACATATCGTAACATAGGAAAATACTGAACGTATACATAAGCTAAGTACTACATACTGTCTAAAAGCCTCTAACATGTAAGACGGGTTGATGGGACAACACTCCTAACTAACCCAGACAAATACTGAAAACTTAAAATAGCATAAATGTCTGTAAAATGGCCCTTGGAACATGAGGACTCACCAATAAGCTAAAAGTAAACTCTGAGATGATCTATATATAGGGGTGAGCCTGATAGCGGGGTCCTGTATTATGAAATGATACAGCATAGGAAGTATGAGTTCAGTACGTGGACTGTACCGAGTATGCAAGGTAAGTAAAATGGATATTTAAAATACATGAAAGCTCATAAAACATCATAAGAGTGGGACATCATGCTTATATCATAAATATCATAATCATAACGTAAGGCTCAAGGTTTTCAAATCATTCATAAACTGTTCATTATCATAATCATAAGAGAAAATTGATCAAATAATCACTTGAGCCAACATCATAACATAACAATCCATAAATCATGCGGAACAATGGGAGGACTCGTCATAACCGACACGATCATGGTAGAGCCTTTCATGATGCCCCAACTATCTCACTCAAGTAGGCAGAGTCGCCCCTGGCTTGCTAGGAAAGGGACGCGCAATATGTGATATCACGAAAGAGGGGATCATTATCATTGTAATGTATCATTATAAACCCATGGTGGCATGTGGTTATGAGACATCAGCGTAGTCCTTTAAATATCATGCTAATCAGTGCTAGACACGGCTCCAAAAACATGCACAATAGGCTCATACATAAATCAATGACATCATTCATTAAGATTCATGGATAAAATAAACACTCATCATTCATTGATCCACATTAAAACATGATTAAAGAAGAATCAAAGGCCCTTTAGTTGGCCAACATCATGAATCGATAAATCAGAAAATTCGTTTCATAAACCGTAATCATTCTCCATCATGTGGGCATTGCCCAATACTTCACCATGCTTTACAATACTGAATTTATTCGAAAACATGCTTATAAACATGGGTAACTTGAAAACATGCTTTTCATTATCAGTAGTTCATAATCATAAAGTTCATGCATACTTGAAATCATGCACATAACTTGTAAATCATCAAATCAGGTTGGGTATTTGAATAAACCCACATTTCAAATCATAGATCATGTTGCATTTGTAAATATCAATAATTGAAGAGAAGATCATAAGTCAATTCATCATAGATCATGCATAATTAGGCTTAATTGAGTAGAAGTCGAAATCAATAATTTTATAAGTAAAATAAATCGTAAAATCTAATTAAATTTCATAAAATATGATGTAATTCAAAAATCATAAAAGCTCATTAGAAAATCATTAGATTTTCAAAAACATTGAATCAAAACCCCATGAGATTTTTGATAGATTTTTATAATTTAATAGAGAATGGGCATGGGTGAGAACGGAAACACCCATTCGTAACCCTACATACCTAATGGAGGCTGAATCTTACTTTCCCTTGAATGCTCAAAAGAAGTTTGAAAGAAATTGAAGATTTTTAGCTTGGTCACCCTCTCAATCTCTCCTACTTTGCATGCACGAATGGGAAAATGGGTAATATGAACCTAATCCCATAAAAGGTCATTATTCATACCCCCAAAATGTTGTAGTTTAGGCTCTAGGAACTTAGGAATTATGAAAAGACCCTTACTAATTCATAGAAAAATACTACCAGGTGATCCTAATGGACGACCTGATGACTCGTTGCTGGAGGGCACGACTCATTACTTCACTCGTCAAGTACACTGTATCATTTATTCTCCTGGGCTCATAACGGGTCACTTCATAATTCGTTACGGGTGACCTTGACTCGTGGTCACCACTCATTAGGTACACTGCTTCACTTCTTAGCTTTTTACTTCAAGCCTGTCAATGACTCACCTCACGAATCGTTAGGACTGACAACGACTCATGGGGCCTCCCATCAAGTACACTACCCATCTTTTCTTTTCCCTAATTATTTTCCCTCCCCACGACTGACCCAATGACTCGTAGGTCCTGACCATGTGTCGTGGTCTGGCCCTTGGGGTCTCAACTCCTCCAGGACTCCTCTTAAAACCCAGGCATTCCCCACGAGTCACCTAATGACTCGTGGGTTTCCCTGATGTGTCGTCTCACGACTCGTCCTGAGTCTGCAACAACAATTTCCACTTTATCCCCGTTTCAACTCACGGGTCTGATCTTTGGGCTTCCGGGGGTATAACATTAGCGGCATGGTATGCTAATATTAATTGTCAAGCAAAGATTGTCAGATTCTAATTTCTGGATGATCCAATCCTAGAATGGAAGGTAATGTAGCTACACCTAAAGGCAAGTTTATTTCCTACCTTAAGGCCCAAAAGATGGTGTACAAAGGCTGCATTTCTCACTTAGTCCGAGTTAGAGACTTGACTAGCGAGTTGGCGATGTTCCAGTCAATCCCAGTGGTAAATGAATTTTAGGCAGTCTTTCTATAAGACTTACCTAGAGTTCCTTCCGAGATGGAGATAGACTTTCCCATTGATCTACTTCCAGGTACTCAGCCCATATTGATCCCTCCTTACAGAATGGCTCCAGTAGAGCTTAGGGAATTTAAGGAGCAGTTGAGAGATCTACTCGAGAAGGGATTCATTCGACATAGTGTATCGCCTTGGGGTGCACCAATGCTGTTTGTTCAAAAGAAAAATGGGTCATTAAGGATGTGTACTGATTACAGGCAGTTGAATAAAATGACGATTAAGAATAAGTATCTGCTTCCCAGGATTGATGACCTATTTGATCAGTTATAGGGTGCCAGATGCTTCTCAAAGATTGATTTAAGTCTAGGTACCATTAGTTACAGGTTAAAAAAATTGATATCCCTAAGAGAGCCTTCAGAACCAGATACAGCCATTATGAGTTTTTAGTGATGTCATTTAGGCATCCTAATGCCCCAACAGCTTTTATGGATTTGATGAATAGGGTGTTTAGGGCACTTCCTTGATTATTTGTGATTATCTTTATTTATGACATACTAATTTATTCATGATCACAGGTCGAGCATGCGGATCACCTAAGAGCTGTGTTGCAGACTCTCTAGGAGCACAGGTTGTATGATAAATTTTCTAACTGTGAATTTTGGCTAACATATGTTTCTTTCCTTGGTCATGTAATTACAGTTGAAGGTATAAGAGTGGATAGTTAGAAAATAGAGGCAGTAAAAAGTTGGCCAAGACCCTTAAATCCTACAGAGGATTGTAGTTGTTTGGGTTTGGCGGGTTACTTTCACAGATTTATAGAAGGTGTTTCTTCTATTTCCATGTCGTTGACAAAGTTGACTCCTAAAGCAGCTAAGTTCCCGTGGTCAGAGGCGTTCGAGTGTAGTTTTCAGGAATCGAAAGATATGTTGACTTCAGCACCCGTCTTGACTCTTCCATAAGGTACAGAGGGTTATGTGATTTATTGTGATGCTTCTAGGATTGGCTTAGGTTGTGTTTTGATGCACCACGGTAAGGTTATTGCCTATGATACGAGGCAGCTGAGAAAGCACAAGAAGAATTTGTTCGGTGTTCTGCTCAAGTTGGTATTATAAATTATAAACTGACACGCAAGCGCACGTGGTCAAACAAGTAATAAAGTGGCTAAGTAAGCCAACTATCGATCCAAGGAGGCTCAGGGTATGTAAAAATTGCCTAAGTATACTATATTTTTATTTTACTTCTAACTATGCTAACAACAACGTAACCAACAGTTAATTGAGTTTTTGTTTATAAAATATATACTAAAACTATTAACAATTATTTACGGTGAATTTAAACTATGGATATGAGCATGCCAAGGTTAAGAACAAGTAATGAATTCGATTGTAATAATAATTCAGTTAATCTCTTCTTCATGTTG
Source organism: Datura wrightii (assembly GCA_035772735.1). Classification (NCBI taxonomy): domain Eukaryota; kingdom Viridiplantae; phylum Streptophyta; class Magnoliopsida; order Solanales; family Solanaceae; genus Datura; species Datura wrightii. The sequence goes on along the minus strand of JASDFA010000004.1, from coordinate 22,967,628 downwards.
CTAGCCAAGAACAATAGCCTAGAAATTAAAACTCTCGTATTTAATTTCACTTAAGAATAATAAACCATTCGTCTACATTTCTGTGATCAAATGCAATTTACGACCTAGCAATACAATTCCGGTTCCTAAACTGACTAATACGGCTTTCAAGTATATTTCTATCAAGAAAGCACATCAAAACCCAATTTTCCCAAATCAAGTTAAGAACAATACCCTATTAATTCACAACTTTTCAATTTCTTGCTCTCTCGAGTGAAATTGGACTTTTTAGATGTACATTAATGTCGGCCAAGCACTAATGCAGTAAGAACAAGAATTAATAGAACAACATGAAAGAAGAAGAAGAAAACAATATCATTTACAATCAAAATTCACTACACATGTTCAAAACCTTAGCAAGGAAGAGAATTAGCCACTCATTTGTGGATTGATCATCCTAAAACGAGTGTAAATCATACGTACAATTGGTAGAAAGAAGAAAGGAAGAGAAGAATTCTCTTAGCTTTTTCTTCCCTCAACTGCTGCTAACCCACGTCCTAGCTCCACCAAGTCTCCCCTCTGAAAAATAAACCTAAGTGTGCTATTTATATTAGTAGGAATCTTTCCCGAAATAACAAGCAACGTGTCACGGAGTGCATCGCGGAGCACGGCCTCCGTGACATGCTACGGACGCGGAGGCTCTCTGGAAAATCACCCGAAATTGGCCCAGGCAGCACCCTGCCGCGTTGGCAGCGTGTCACGCTGCCTGGGCAGCGCGTTGCAGCCCCTTGGTCGCGGAGGCCACCTGCCGTGGCACGTTGCCAACGCGCAAGTGGGCTGTTTTGAGCGGCCTGCCTGCCGTGGCACCTTGTCGACGTGCAAGTGGGCTGTTCTGAGCGGCCTGCCTGCCGTGGCACCTTGTCGACGCGCCGGTGGGTTGTTTTGTGCCTCTTCCTTGCCGACATTCGCGTGTTAATTCCGTTTCCAAGCTTCTACTTCACCAACTCATGGATTAGTTACTCAAACATCATCAAAACCTACAAAACAAAGGCTAATCATGTTGGTTAGCACATATCTCCACATTATATAAAATTACATGAAAATGTATACAATAACTTAGATAAACAAGACTAATTTAAGTAATAAAGAGTATCTCGGGCATATATTTTTGCCCGTGATCACAACCCCACACTTAAAGCCTTGTTCGTCCTCGAACAACCTTTTACATATCATGCATATGGAGACTCCCACATAACTAATTTAGCAAGATAATTCAAGTTACGGCTATAATGATTACGTAAGATACAAGCTAAAAATAGAGCATGCCTGATTTGATCATTGAAATGAAGTACACTGTGTTAAGACTTCTTAACCTCAAGAGTCGACTCTCAATTTTAGCAAACTCATGTAAATTAACTGATTAAGAAATTCCACATGAATTTTATCCTTCATTAAACATGTGCCCCTCACGGAAAGAGAGTTACCCAATCACATGCAAAAACAATTTTTTACATCACAACATGTGTGGGTACATGAATAGAATTACGCTCACTCTCACAAAGAATTCACATGCATTATGTAATGACCCATAAGCTTGCCCTTAGTGTTTTATTCCACTAATTTAAGGATGTATGAATGTATGATCAAGTAGGACCTTTTAGGTTGTAATGTAACTCAGGTGCGGGTAGGTACTATTGTGATCAGTAATAGTGACTATCTTTCCTAAGCGCTTTTAATACATCACGCCTTCATTACAAACTTCCCTTCCCTCACTTCACCTTTTTCTCTTTTCATCTTTCTTTTTCCTCTTTTGTTCCCCCATTTCTTTAGGCACTTTTACATATTAGTAAGGAGTTCTATAAGTAACTTTTCATTTATTTGTTTTCTTACTCCCTACTAATACTCACCCATATTCAAAAAAAGTGCACCCTTGACCTTTCTCAACTCTGACAATTGCTACTTTCCCTTTCTTTTCATTCTTATCACTCCTTTACTCTTCTGGATTTTTCCTTTAAGCGCTTAGGAGTTTTGGATCAAATTCAAGGCTAATGAAAGAAAAAGGATTAAGCTTATGTTGCAGCTGTCAAAGAATAGGCTCAAGGCTCAATGGGGTTAACTAGGATTAATTTTTCAAGGTAGGTATAATGAGGGATAAAAGTTTGGTTCATTCAAAGAAATGCCTAAATCATCTCCTACAATTCACATCCTTCATTTCGTTTTATATACACACCAGGCAAGTTCTAGACATTCCACAATAGCATAGAATACTCAAAAACCTTACGCTCATGGCACATGCTCAAATCAAGACACAATCAGTAGACTCTTACTCAGCTAATCACACGAATTCAGAATTAAGCTTCAATCATATTGAGTCAAATTCAAGAGCCTAAGTGTCTCAAACAAAGTTATACACTTGCATACTTCACACTGAACATACTTGCATCTTACAACCATGTATAGCACATAAAAAGAACATCAAGCCCCAAATAGTTATGATTTCAAAAACCCAAAACCTATCGACTAATTTTCCTCAAGACGGTCGTCATCCATCCATCGTCGGAAACAGTCCCTAGCTATGACTAAAAACTTTATATACAGACCAAGGAAAGAAAAAAGAAAAATTTTATTCTTCGGTTCAAATACCCCCCGTCGGAAAAGAACCGAAAAGAAAAACCAACGGGTGATGAAGTCATGCTTAATCCACAAAAATTTTTCAAATTTTTCAAATTTTCTCACCAACTTTTGCACAAGCATTACATTCACCAAAATCGTTAAGCACAGAAAATTCTGAAATTTCCCTTGAAATTTCCCTCACCCCACACTTAAATCATGCTATGTCCCCATAGCATCAAATTAAAATTTACAAAGGGTGCGAAATACTCCCTGGGGCCTTTAGGCTTAGCTAACAGCATGCGTTTCTTCGACTTTGCACAAGTGGGTGTTCAACCCCACACTTTTTCTCTTCCATGCTTGTTAGCTTCCTCCTCCACGGGTACTCAGACTTCCCCTCCATCTGTGCTTAACTTTCCACCAAAACAACACAAGATGAAAATAAACAAAAATTAACTCAATTGCAAGAAATTAAAATGGTACCTGTGGTACCCTTGGGTTGCCTCCCAAGCAGCGCCTAATTTTACGTCGCGGCACGACGTACCAATTTTGACCACTTTTTCCTCCACCTTGAGGATATGAATCTCACCCCTAATTTCTTTTCTAATTTCCTCTTATGCTCTAGGGGTGGTGGTGAAAAATTGTAAGGACCAAGCAGTAGATGTTTTCTTTTGAACCTATTGGCCCTTATGTAAGCGAAGTCATTTTGTCTCTCTGAGTTAGCAAATTTCAGAATATATGGGGCTTGGTCCTCCTCTAGACATTTCTCTATAAACTTGGAAGACTCTATTTCTATGTTGTCAACCAAACTTAATGTCGAAAAATGCGTAGAGTGTGGTCCAATACACCTCAACTCTGAAATTGCTTTGTGCTTGACTTCCTTACTTGTGTACACCTTTTCAACATCGACATCTATTTCTCCATTAAGGTCACATGGGAGATATTCATTTTCTTCCTCCATGAATGGAATTTCTATAGGTATGAGCCGATCACGGAGACACTCAAGAGATTCTAATTGTGGGGCTTCATCCAAAAATTCACCCTTGTATTCCTCTTGTAGTTCCTCTTGAATATCGGCTAAAACTGTCACCTGCAAATTATCACAAGCTTCAGCATCAGCACACATCTCTGTGAGTTTGACGCTCATCCTGCTTACAACCTCTGCATTCTCCTTTTGCTGAATTATCAATTCTTCCACCGACTCCTTCATTGCTTCTGATTGCTCCAGGAGTTGTTTCATCATGTCCTCTATTTGAACTTGGCGTCCCAAGTCCTCATTTTCAACATGCCTATATTCAGCAAAAACAACAAAAGGATCATAGTAGGGGCTTGGGGGAGGGGAATATGCCTTTGGACAATCACCCCAATGGCCATATTGACACCCACATATATTGCACGTGTTACAGTTTTGCCACAAGTGGGGTCCTCCGCAATTCATGCAAGATTCGCCGAAATATGCGTATCCACCATTTATATTCCAAGATGTCATGTCAATGAGGGTATCCGAAAGAGAGAAAAATTAAAATGAACACAGAATTAAAACAAATACTAAGACCAAGTTGTCAACACTTAAGAAAATAAAACAAAAATACAGTAAATTTACACTTAACACAATTTCACAAATCGCCTAGCCTCCCCGGCAACGGCGCCAAAAACTTGTTCGGTGTTCTGCTCAAGTTGGTATTATATATTATAAACCGACACGCAAGCGCACGTGGTCAAACAAGTAATAAAGTGGCTAAGTAAGCCAACTATCGATCCAAGGAGGCTCAGGGTATGTAAAAATTGCCTAAGTATACTATATTTTTATTTTACTTCTAACTATGCTAACAACAACGTAACCAACAGTTAATTGAGTTTTTGTTTATAAAATATATACTAAAACTATTAACAATTATTTACGGTGAATTTAAACTATGGATATGAGCATGCCAAGGTTAAGAACAAGTAATGAATTCGATTGTAATAATAATTTGGTTAATCTCTTCTTCATGTTGCTAGCCAAGAACAATAGCCTAGAAATTAAAACTCTCGTATTTAATTTCACTTAAGAATCATAAACCATTCGTCTACATTTCTGTGATCAAATGCAATTTACGACCTAGCAATACAATTCCGGTTCCTAAACTGACTAATACGGCTTTCAAGTATATTTCTATCAGGAAAGCACATCAAAACCCAATTTTCCCAAATCAAGTTAAGAACAATACCCTATTAATTCACAACTTTCCAATTTCTTGCTCTCTCGAGTGAAATTGGACTTTTTAGATGTACATTAATGTCGGCCAAGCACTAATGCAGTAAGAACAAGAATTAATAGAACAACATGAAAGAAGAAGAAGAAAACCATATCATTTACAATCAAAATTCACTACACATATTCAAAACCTTAGCAAGGAAGAGAATTAGCCACTCATTTGTGGATTGATCATCCTAAAACGAGTGTAAATCATACGTACAATTGGTAGAAAGAAGAAAGGAAGAGAAGAATTCTCTTAGCTTTTTCTTCCCTCAACTGCTGCTAACCCACGTCCTAGCTCCACCAAGTCTCCCCTCTGAAAAATAAACCTAAGTGTGTTATTTATATTAGTAGGAATCTTTCCCGGAATAACAAGCAACGTGTCACGGAGTGCATCGCGGAGCACGGCCTCTGTGACACGCTACGGACGCAGAGGCTCTCTGGAAAATCACCCGAAATTGGCCCAGGCAGCACCCTGCCGCGTTGGCAGCGTGTCACGCTGCCTGGGCAGCGCGTTGCAGCCCCTTGGTCGCGGAGGCCACCTGCCATGGCACGTTGCCAACGCGCAGGTGGGCTGTTTTGAGCGGCCTGCCTGTCGTGGCACCTTGTCGACGTGCCGGTGGGCTGTTTTGTGCCTCTTCCTTGCCGACGTTCGTGTGTTAATTCCGTTTCCAAGCTTCTACTTCACCAACTCATGGATTAGTTACTCAAACATCATCAAAACCTACAAAACAAAGGCTAATCATGTTGGTTAGCACATATCTCCACATTATATAAAATTACATGAAAATGTATACAATAACTTAGATAAACAAGACTAATTTAAGTAATAAAGAGTATCTCGGGCATATATTTTTGCCCGTGATCAGAATTATGCTACCCATGATCTAGAGTTAGCAACGGTGGTGTTCACGTTGAAGATCTGGTATCACTACCTATATGGGGTACATGTTGATATTTTCATAGATTATAAGAGCCTTCAGTACCTATTCCAACAAAAGGAGTTGATTTACACCAGAGTAGGTGGTTAGAATTGTTGAAAGACTATGATGTTAGCATTATGTACCATTCTGCGTTAAGCTATTTGTGGCTGATTCTTTAAGCCACAAGTCTATAGGCATCTTGAGTGATATAGAAGCTGACAGAGTTGAAATGGTGAAGATTATTTAGCAGTTAGCTAATCTGCATATTCAATTGCTAGACACCGATATGGTGGTGTGGTAGTTGAAAACACTTCAGAATCCTCCCTAGTGTCAGAAGTCAAGCAGTGACAATATGAAGATCCATAATTGGTAATGCTAACAGATAGCATTCCACAGCAGAAGCAGGCCTTATTTGAGTATAGGCTAGATAGACTTCTCAGATACCAGACTCATTTATATATATCAAATATGGGCAAGCTATGGGAGAAAATTATAAGTGAAGCTCACACTATTGGTATGATTTTATGATTTGGGCAAGCCTACACATGTTAAATATGTTTTCATAATTTAGCCAAGGCTAATAAGATCAGCTTATCATATGTTTTGGAGTAAAGACTCCCATTACAGATGATGATATATTTTGGAGTCAAGAATCCCCATGTTCAGATTTCAGACTATGCATGTGATTATGATTTCAGCTTCGTTGCAAAACAATGGGAGCACTATGCATGTTTTTGGGAGTAGTGTCTAGCACCGAGTATGTTGGGGTTCCAAGGTTCCCCGGTCTTAGAACTAAGCACCAACATAGGTTTATATATATTTATTTGAAACCTCTCAAGAGAGTTTTTCCCATCTGCGAGGGGCCTTCACATTGATATCAATATCATGGTAGCGTCCTTAGCCCTAACAAGATTTTGGACGGCTCTGCCCACTTGAGAGTGTTAGTTGGGGTATCATGTAAGCTCTATCATGATGCTGTCAGTTATGACAAGTCTCCCATTGTTCCTAATAATTTCAGTTATTCATGTTCATGACTTATGATATTATGTTTTATAGCAGGTTTGATCCAATGATTAATTTATGAGCTTTTACTTATGATTTCAACTATGATAAGTCATATGATTTATATTTTTAGTTTCGGGTCATTCTATTCAGATATGATATTCAGCTTATGAGTTACATGTTTCATAATCAGATTTCAGCATATAACCCTTACTTTGATGATCTTATAATTTATGTTTATATGCATCATTTTAATAAGCATTTACTCAGAGTGTTTTACTTACCTTGCATACTCAGTACATTCCAAGTACCAACCTCATACTCTATGCTATATCATTTCATGATACAGGTCCGTACGATCAGACTCAGTTTTGTCGCTAATCCAACTCCCTTCAATTTAGTTTAGTCCCCATCATTGGTGAGACCTCATCTTCCAAGGACACTCAGTTTAGTGTTTGATTTATGTTATATTCAGTTTTAGACTTTAACAAGCTAGTTGGGGATGTTGTCTCATCAGCTCATCAGACATGTTAGAGGCTTGTTAGATTTATGTAGATATTCAGCTTTGTCGAGTGTTGACTCTGTTTTATGATTGTTATGTTATTCAGAATTCTGCTTATTCATGTATCAGTTATCAAATTCTGCTTGATGTATGTTCTTTAGTTATTATATTTATCCTATGGGTCGACTTGGAGCCATTCGTGGTTCTAGTTCCCGTGTCCCGATCTGAGGTCCCAACTCGGGTCATGGAAAACTTGGTATCAGAGTAAAGGTTTAGAGTATCCTAGGATGTTTGAAAGCCACGTTGAGTAGAGTTTTTTTTTCTATGGGTGTGACGCGCACCACACCTATGGGGGAGAGGCTACAAGACATTTTAGGAAATTTCCCTTATTTCATGATCTATGTCATGCGATGAAGTATCTCTCTATCCTTCTAACTCATTCTATATGCGATTGCAGAAACATACCTCCATGCTGAATGAATAGAAAAAGGAATGGCAATATAAATGGCCACGACAATGGCAATTGGGACGGGCATCAGCAAGCCCCACTAGCATCAGCAGATCCTATGCCCGAGCAGGTCAGTCATGCCTAGTTTAGAGAGACATTTCAGATGTTGGCACAAGCTATGACCGCTCAGGTCAATCAACAAGTAGTGGCTCATGTTCCTCAGAATGGGAACGCAACGGCGGCTCGAGTTTGATACTTTCTCAGGATGAATCCACCTGAGTTTCTGGGATCAAAAGTGGATGAGGACCCGCATGAGTTTATTGAGGAGGTGTAGAAGATCACCCAGATTATGGGCGTGACCGGAGAGGAGAGTACAGATTTAGCCTCCTATCAACTGAAGGGGGTTGCTTACATATGGTACTGCCAGTGGAAAGATGGTAGAGTAGTGGAGCAGTCCCCGTGAGTTAGGATAAGTTCGTGACTACCTTCTTGGATAGGTTCTTCCCTAGGGAGTTGAGGGAGGTAAAGGTGACGCAGTTCATCAACTTTAAGCAACACCACAAGACTATCCAATAGTACGCGTTGGAGTTTACCTATCTTTCCAAGTATGCACCGAAGATGGTTGCGGATCAGAGGGCTCATATGAGTAGGTTTATGAATGGGGTATCAGACTCACTGTTCAAGGAGTGAAGGATCGCTATGCTAAACAGTGATCTAGACTTCTCACGATTGGTCATATACATCTAGTAGGTAGAGGCAAATTAGATAAAGGGGAAGGAGAGAGAGGCCAAGAGGGCCAGGACAGGGAGTTACGGATAGTTTCAGCAGAGGTCCAGTGGAGGACACTGTCAGTAGTCCCACCAGAGGTTATCAGCCCCAGTGCTATCATCAGCTAGTGTTCCATCTAGTCCTAGGTGTGATCAGAGGGGTGGGCATCAGGCTCCAGAGGTAAGGGCAGTAGGACAGGAGAGTCGAGCATTTCAATTTGCGGCAGGTGTGGTAGGGGGCACACCAGAGAGTGCCTAGTGGGTTCAGAAGCATGTTATGTGTGTGGGAAGCTCGGACATCTGCTCAGAGAGTACCTTTCAGCCAGACAGGGCCCTAGTAGAGGCCGTGACCCAGCCACCAGTTCAACAACTCCACCTGCACGCTCAGCGTAGCAGGGTGCATCCACTAGTACAGGTGGTCGTCAGTTTTAGAGTAGATTCTATGCCCTCTCATCTCGTCAAAAGCAGGAGGTTTCTCCATATGTGGTCACTGGTATGTTATGAGTATTTCATCTTGATTTGTATGCATTGTTAGATACAGGGGATAGCTTATCTTTTGTGACTCCTTATGTTGCTATTAGTTTTGGAGTCAGTCCCAAAATCCTATCAGAACCCTTTTCAGTCTCTGCTCCAGTTGGTGATTCAGTTATAACTCGACAGGTATATAGAAATCACCCTATCATAGTCCTTCAGATGACCCCCATTATGATGACCCCCAATTGGGGAAGAATGACATGCCTCCAAAATGCTCAACATTTCTACCTCTAGCACACACCTATGAATGATCCCATCTGCACAACTGCAAAATAAGTATGGTTCATCCCAATACTATCTTCGGGCATCAAATAAGAGTTTCTTATTCTGCTGGGGAGTAAGATCTGCTGGGATCATGTCGCTAACCAAGTAATTTTCAAAGTCGGTGAACTAGGGAATTAGGTCCTGGGATGCAGCTAGTACCTGCTCGTCTGGGAATGCATCATCAATACCAATCTCCTCTCTTTCCCTAGCTTCAGACTCTAGCCTGGATAAGTGATCAGCTACATGAGTTTTAGTCCCTTTCCGATCTTTGACCTCCAACTCGAATTCTTGAAGCAACAACACACATCTAATCAATCTAGGTTTAGCATCCTTTTTATATATCAGGTACCTCAAAGAGGCATGGTTTGTATGGACGATCACTTTAGCTCCGAGCAAGTATGATCAAAACTTCTCAAATGCAAAGATCACGACTAGTAGCTCCTGTTCTGTGACTATGTAGTTTTTTTGGGCTATGTTGAGTGTTTTACTAGTGTAGTAGAAAGGATGGAAAATCTTTGCTCTTCGTTAGCCCAAGACAGCACCAAGAGCAACCCCACTAGCATCACACATTACTTCAAATGGAAGAGACCAATCTGGCGTTATGATAATAGGAGCAGTGGTGAGTTTCTCTTTCAAGCACTCAAAAGACCTTAGACATGTCTCATCTAACACGAACTTTACTTCCTTCTCAAGCAATTTGCACAATGGCTGTGCAATCTTTGAAAGTCCTTGATAAACTGCCTATAGAATCCTGCATGCTCTAAAAAGCTTATGACCCCTTTTATGGAAATAGGGGGTGGCAAACCTGCTATAACTTCAATTTTTGCCTTGTCCACCTCAATCCTTTTTCCTTAGATTTTGTGACCCAGCACTATTCCTTCCTTGATCATAAAATGTTATTTTTCCCAATTTAGGACCAGATTAGTTTCTTCACATCTGTTCAACACCTCGCCCATGTGTTTGAAGCAAGATTCGAATGAGTCACCCACAACTGAGAAGTCGTCCATGAATACTTTGATGGTGTCCACCACATCTGAGGATAATGACATCATGCAGCGCTAAAATGTGGCCAGTGCATTGCACAATCCAAATGGTATTCTTCTGAAAGAAAATGTTCTATACGAACAGGTGAAGGTAGTCTTTTCCTGATCTTCCGGGGCGATGATGATTTGATTATATCCTGAGTAGCCATTAAGAAAATAATACCAACCTCTACTAGCCAATATGTCAAGCATCTGATCCATGAATGGCATTTTAAAGTGGTCCTTCTGGGTCCAGAGGTTGAGTTTCCTGTAATCCATGCATACATGCCATCCTGTGATTAGTCGTGTCGATATTAGCTGATTCTTCTCGTTGGACACCACTGTGTGTCACACCCCATCTTGAGAGGCATGACTAGCACTTGGTGCCCTAGTAGGACCTGAACTGCTGAGCTGACTTAGCCTAAGCACCTCTGGTACATGGCTAACTCTAACTCTGGAATCAAGAAAACAATGGGCTATATAGCGGCTGTAAATACAAACCCCGGCCGACAAGGCCTATAGCCCCTATGAAAGTAAACAGCTAAACAAAGACAAACAATCATACGGAGTTCTATGCGGACCGACAAGGCCATCAATCAACAGCTAAATAGGGCTCCACACGGCCAACACACATCATCTAAAGCACATATGGGCCCCACATGGTCGATATCATCTAACCATAGGGAAGTAACACAATCTGCAAGCCTCTAGGAGTAATAAGATGGTCGGGAAAGGGCCCCGACCTACCCATACTGTACAAACAAAAGGAATAAACCTCTATCACAGCCCCAGAAAAAGGGAGCTGACGGTTCTGTATGGCTGACTGAAACTATGAGGGACCTGCTCCTCATCTATCTGTACCTGCAGGCAAGTAATGCAGCACCTCGGGAAGGGCGTCAATACAATATGTACCGAGTATGTAAGGCAATAGATAAGCTGAATAGGACTAAAAGTAAATAAAAAGAAGAGCCAAAAGATTAACCTGTACGCCTGTTGATTCGTAATCTGCATCTAACTAACACTACATGTACATAAGCTAAGACTGCATACTTACACATTTATACCCTACAGCTAGCAGACAAGAATTCATACAAGAACCCCACCTGGCCCCCATAAGTCGGGGGATACAATCAGCACAAAATAACTCGTTCAGGCCCTCATAAGTCCTGGCGAGCACATATCAATCTATATACCCCTACTCAGGTGTCTACAACTCTACTGGTACTGTAGCCAACCTACCGGTCCCCTGGGTCTATAACTGGGCCCGCTTGGCCCTTGAACTGTAGTTGTGTCTGAGTCCGGAGGACTCCTAATATCTACACCCCAGGCGTAAACGCTCGGCAAGGGTGTGTATAAGGCCAACCACGACAATATGAGGATCTGGATCCCCATCTTCGTCCCTTGCGAACGGCATGCCGCTCCGTAGAGCGACGTATCCTCACCCCTGGCAGGCGAGCGACACAGCTATTAACCCTGGGGCGGTCATGGAAGGCTTCTAACTGAGGGCAACCCCAACCTAGGTGCTATACTAACACATCAATCTATTTGTATAAAGAGAGCGTATCTGGCCTTCTGGGCCTAACGCTAATGCTACTAGCTTCTGGGATAATTTGTATGGCTGTCTGCAGGCACGCCATGCGCCCTTGTTTGATCAGAGGATCCTGATAGTGATCATGATCTCTAATAGTATGGGATGAATAGAGCGGGGTCTGAAGTGGCCTAACAATATTCTGAATGTCCTACTCGGACATCTATAACTCATGAATAACTGTGGGGTTGCGGATAGCTAACTACTTTATTCTTCTAATTAAACAACTACAGGGCTGGGCTTGGTCGAACTTGCTTCTACGCGATCGGCACCCTGGTCCTTCATAGGGAGCTTACCGATCTCCTTAACTTGTGGTTAACACTGTACTAGCAAAGTACTACTGACTCCTTAAGCCTTCTCTGAATCCACTCGGATCTATATTACTGTTCTGGGAAATTCTCAATCTTACAGACAATTCTATATAGACTGGCCTTCTCCTGGCACTCTGTACCTGAATACCTTACAAGAACCGGCTAGGGTGCTGGCCCGTCACTGACTACTAATATGGACCCCTCCTTGGGGTACCCACGGGTTTATCTGACTCGAACGACTAGGCTGGCTTACTGGGCATCCTACATGATAAATGTTAGGTCGACTAAGACTGACAATCACTGATAAGGCTAAAGGGATGGCGGGCGATCACTCAATACACTGGAGAACCCTGGTGTCGCTAACTCTAGAATATACATATTGTCTCTATTTCTAGTTCTGGAACGTGTGATAACGTCAATGACCTCTAGGAATGCTTTCCTGCCAATACAGGCGTCAACTGGTCGTTAGACCGCCTAACTGCGCCCATACAGTTTAACCAACTGATTCAGGCCAATAACTCTTACGAGCTTCTGAAATCTAGGTCTGGCAACAAACATATTAGTCTATCATCACAATAAACTGAGAGCTAAAAGTGTTTCTATAGCGTTCATAACGAGAATCACATTTAACTTGCTCCCTTTTAGCAAGGGGTCCTGCAGTACGATCTGTATATGTTTTCTAGCAGCTAACCGAAATTTATGTAACTGTAATCCCTATTAGCAGCTAATCACCACATATCTGATATTTATATTTGTATATCAATAAAAGTTAATTACAACATCTCGAATTACAATCTAATGGTAGCAACTATTTACAGCATCTGAGATCGTTATTTCTATTCGAGAACATAAGTCGTAACACTGTACGACAAGAATACTTGCCGAGAGTTAAGCCTTACATACCTCGTTCGCTGTTTTCTGACTAACTGATGAGTATCAGCTCGTGTTCAACTGTCCTTCTCAACTGTAATCATATTAATGGAAGAATAGGGCCAATTTCGTTACTGAATTCGAAGAAAACAATAACTTTTATATATATATTGAGTACACTTCAACTTATCGAAAGACGATCAAAAACTCATAATTTCTCGGGAATCTAGAAGGGAGAAATACTTACTTTAGGAACGTGATCGTATTGACACTAGTTTGGAACAATTCCATCAACTTAAGCTCGGCGGGATGACGATTTGCCGAGCGTATGTTACGAAAATAACTCCGTAGCGATGCTCCCTGCAGCTTTATACTTCAATACCCGAAGTTAATTTGGATTTGAATGGCGTTTAGCGGGGTAATCGGATAAATATTAAATGTTTTCCTCGTTTTCCCTCTGTTCTGACCGAAGTTATATGAAAAAGAATCTAACTTCTAAGTGTGAGGCCTTTATATACTTGAGGCAGCAGACAAGGCAACGTGTCATTTTGCCCATCGCGCTGATTCTGCTCCATGCCACGTTGGCTAATGTAGAGGAGCTTCTCCGTGCCACTTTGCGCCTCTGGGCAGCTTGGTTTGGCCTCCTCCCGCGAAATCCCGACTTGGCACCCGTTCGGCCTTTCCCTGGGCCCTTTCCTCGTACGTATGACACTCCAAAACTCTCAATCAACATACAAATAGGCCGACTAAACGTTAGAAACTTTACAGGGTGTAACACGTTGTCCATGTGGGGCTCATATATATCTCTTTTTATGTGTTGACCGTGTGGGGCCTAGTACAGCGCCTGATTTTCATTTCAGTTATAACTAGATATCATGGCGGCCTTGTCGTCCCGCATAGGATTCCCTATTATGGTTTGTTGTTGGTTAGCTGTTTTCTTTTACAGGTGGCTATAAGGCCTTGTCGGCCGGAGGCTGTGTTTATAGTCGAGATATAGCCTGTTGTTTTCTTGAGTCGAGTTGCAGGCTTGCACTAGATGTGCATAAGCCTAGCAAGGTCAGTCAGATTCCAATGTGGCACTAAAAGCCAGTCATGCCTCCCATGGTAGGGCATGACAAATAATTGATAAATCGAATTGACAATATTGAATTCGGAGCAAACCAATTGATAAGCACCGCCTATAAGAGAACGCTATTGACAACAATTTTAAGAATGAAAGAAGAAAAGAAACTCTAAATTGTAATAACTTAAAATGACTACATATATGACTTATCCTCAATAATAATAAAAATCTCTAGTTACGCGCTTCGCACGCACACACAAATCACATAAATAATATTATTTAAAAAACAAAGAAATAAGATCCATAGCGTGTTTCAATAGCCATAACTTTGACGTTAAGAACAAACAACTTAAGAGCAATGTATTAATATTTAAAAACTTGGAGGAAGCTTTGGAGCCCATAAGAATGGAGAGGGAGACTTAGGGAAATGAAAATTCTTTCTTGGCTTTATAGAATACTTTCATGATTAATGCCTCTTTAACTTCTTTTTACATATTTATCATTGAAAATAATATACATATATTTAAGGGATTTAATGCATTGAAATATGCACCCTTTTAAATTCTAGCAACGTAAAAGTAGGAATGCTACTATATTTTAATTAATATACTGATCATCTTTTTTTGTACTCAACGTGAATCTCTACCTAATCTCATTTAAATTTCACATATAAATGATTTTATTGAATGTTAACACTACTGTCTGTCTTTCCATTTTCTCTAACGTTCAGGTTATTTAATTTTAAATATGATTGTTCAAATATTTTTAATTCATTAACAGTAAGAAAATATTATCGCCTCTATCTTAATAAATAAATATGGGCAAATATGAAATTTTAGAAATATATAAAATAATGTGCAAATGAAAGAAACATATAAAAAATCAGAACTTCGACGAATATGAAAACAGCAAGAAGTAGTAGAGACGTAACTGCATTATTAATTTATTATAGTGATTATTAGCAATTTATTATGGAGCGTTTATGTATAAATGAATAATTTAGTTTTTAAAGGAATAATTTTTTTAAAGGTATTATTGTGACTCAACTTTATAGAATTATTTTGGTAATTCAACTTTTCACTCATGTCTTTTCAATTATAGAATAATATGATTATGTATTATTGAGTAATTAAACATAATCTTTAAGGAAAAAATCTTTTATTTATGTTTATTATTAACATAAAGTTCAATTGTCTACTTCAATAAATAGCTCTATATTAAATTAATAATATATTTTAAAAGTATATCTATTTATGTATTACTTTATCTTACCTACATTAAAAATGATGTAATTTAATTATAGTATGTTACATAAAGTATAATATTTTTAAATATTATAACTGAGAATGAAGTACCAAGTGATCTTTTAATTTTATTTAAAATATCCTCTTAATTAATATTATCAAAAAAAACTAGATCTTGTATTCATGGTTAGAATTGATGAAGTAATTTTACCAATTACTATACACTATTAATTCTTGTTTTAAAAAAAATAATATAAAACAAATTAATGTGTTATTCAAGGTGTCGTTAAAAATATTTTAGTATCAAAATTTTCTTATATTTACTACTAACGTGAAATAATTTAATTATCTCCTTTAATAGATAACTCCATATTAAATTAAAAATATTCTTTATGGGTATATTCTAATTATATATTACTTATTTTACATATATCAAAAATGATATCATGTGTGATTGTATGTTACATAAACTATATTTATTTTTAAATATTATAAATGAGACTTAAGTATTGAGTAATCATCTAATTTTATTTTAAAATATCCTCTTGATTCATATTATCGAAGTAACTGAATCTTGTATTATTTGTGAATAGAATTGGTGAAATAAATTTACCAACTACTATATATTACGAATTCTTGTTCAGAGAGATTATAACAAAAGAAAACAAACTAATGTGTTATTCAAGGTTTAATTATAAAAGTCTCATTATCAATTTCTTTATTTATTTAAAATATCTAATTTCCAAAATAATATTCTTACTTTATTTTTTGAAATAATCGCACACACATCATATGAATGGTCTATAAATTATTAAAGAAATGGATATAATTTTATCCACTTGGTTATATTTGAAGAAAAATTCAATTATAAATTTAGAATCCATATTTATTTCTTCAAAAAAAAAGGAGAAAAAATTAAATGTTCTTACACATTGATTTATTGAAGGGGAATAAGGAGAAAATGAGATATAGTTTTGTGGATCCTAGAATCACCACTACAAGAAAAATGCTAGCAAAGGAAAATATGGTCCCTAAAAGTGTTTTTTCCAGTCCTTAATTGCCTATAGCGACCAGAAAATCTGGTCCCAACAACCTCCTAAAGGCTATTGAGGACAAGATAACTGGCTAGTCGTTAAACCTCTTTTGCAACCAACCTGAAACTGATTCTTAATACATTTAGGGATCGTATATCTGGTACCTAATTGAACATTTTAGGTACTAAACTTCTAGTTGTTAAATAGTTATTGCGACTAGTTCTGCTAGTCGTTGAATAGCTATTGCGACCAGTTGTACCTGGTCATTAGAAACTGTTTGCGATCAGTGCTTAGTTGGTCATTATGACCAGTTTGAGCTGGTCGTTAGATAGCGTTAGTGACCTATCCAGCAATTCAAAAGCTACAGATTAGAGACAAGATTATTTGCTCCTTAAAAGTGTTTTAAGGACTATCAATTTAGTCTCTAAAGAAACAATACACGGCTGTTTCTAATTTACATACAATGTGTAACTTAAAAATCTGCCAATTAATATAAAGATACTACTTTCATATATATAAACAAAGTGATAACAAAAAATTATCAACATTAGTTACAGGACTGTACATCAATATGTAAGCTAGTCACAATATTTTGTTCATAAACCCTTAGCAAAAACCCATATAGCTAATACCATTAGACTGTAATATAAATTTTTTTCAATATTCCTAGCAAAATGTTGCCAATCTCTTTATCCTCAAAAATTTGCTTCCCATCATGAACTTCATTTTTCATAACTTGTAGAAGTACTAAAAATTCCAATTAGAAAAGACTACAATAATCAACTAAAAAATTGGTCAACTACCAAAATAAAATTTCAGCAACACTTTGCTACTATAAGTAAGGTATGAGCTTTTTTTTAACATTTCTTTCGACATTTTTGAACAGAATACATGGATCAAGTTGAGTAGAAACAACATACGATGCAATAACTAACAAATCCAAACAAATAACATTACGAAATG
Organism: Datura wrightii; assembly: GCA_035772735.1. Taxonomy (NCBI): domain Eukaryota; kingdom Viridiplantae; phylum Streptophyta; class Magnoliopsida; order Solanales; family Solanaceae; genus Datura; species Datura wrightii. The sequence continues at coordinate 22,950,265 of JASDFA010000004.1, read as the reverse complement.
AGCAAATCAAACAATTAGAGATTCAAATATACAACATCCAAAGACATGCATATTCAAACTTTTTATGTGGAGCAAATACATCTGAATTACCTTCTTTGCCTCATAATATGAATTTGGTAAATTCGCTCCATTAGGCAATAACTCTTCTTTTAACATTTTCAATAATATTGTAAATGACTCATTGCTCCAACAACCCAAACTTTTTATGTGGAGCAATTTAATCAAAGTTGAAAGCTTTCAAATTTTTTAACTTTGATATTGTGGCTTATCGAAATCTCTTAATAAGTCATAAAAATTTTTGGCTTCAACATTTGGTTCATCTTCAAGTAAATCATCACAACCACCATCTGCAGTGCGTCCATCCTGATTAGGATATAAATCTCTCAAAATTTCTTGTATTTCATCCTCACTCTCACATTCTTCTACCTCATTGTTATCTTCGTGTTCTGACAATGGCTCATCTAAAACTTTCTCGTGGTGATATCAAAAAGTATAATTTTAAATTATTTCATACTCCTTTAAATATGTCTCGACTGTCTCACGTGTACCTAATATTGTGTTATAATATTTGACACATGGACTTCGTATTTCATACAATTCTCTTATTTTTCGAAAAAGCATAATTCAAAAATTTCTGCATCCCAATTAAGTAGGCTTCATTAAGTCGATTATCAACAAGTTGCATCCATTGCTTACTTGGTGCCATCTCCTTGGATAGTAAAATAAAAATTAGATAAAAATTATTAAGAATTAATACCAAAATTACTAAGATGTACATAACTTTTTATTAAACTTTTCAACTCATCTTTATGATTAAAACATCAAAAGATATCACAATAATGAGATATCCGCAGGTATTCCAAGCATCTGAAAATACTTGTATTTGTATTTTATTACACAATAAATTAACATACTTAGAGATGAGAAACTAATATAACAAAAAATTATAAAAAGTATCAAGTAAAGCAATTTAACTGTCTGTGTGTATTCATTAGCTTTAGGTAGAAAATGTTGACAATAGAAATTGCAAAGGATTGGATAACATACTAATCGCAAAAGAAGGTTATATAGATATACACTAAACAAAAGATGATTCTATCACATGACAATAAGCCCTGTTGCAATTGTTAAGGTAAAGTTAACAGTATCCTAAAACACAATTAATGAATTATGTGACAAAACTATCTGACAAATGGCAAATTCCATCAATTTCTAATTGAAGTCCTGCAATTTCTAAATGCTCTTAGATTTATATTTGGACATTATATTATTTCACTATTTAAGATATCAAATTTCAACATTCGCAAATAAATACTAATTTGACCATCAATATTTAAAATATTGGTGAAATATTAAGCTACTAGTTTTAGAAGCATATCAAGTGAAATAATGATTTCTACTTATAGCTATGCCTTTAGCTTAGACTAACTTTTCTTTTTTCCAAGTGAACTAAGGCATATCCAAAAATAACTTTGGAGCAATTCTAAAAAATTACTAAAATTTGATCAATTTATAACCTTATATCAAATAATGTCCAAACGCTTACAACTATTAGAATATGCAAGAAATCATGCAACAAAGTGTTACAACTTACAACCAAGACCCAAAAGCAGAGTTATCGGGGTAGTTCCAAAAGAAACTCCAACTATCCGGAGACAATATGTTGAAGGGTATTAACTGCAAGTTGCATAAAATATAAAACAATTTAAATTTTTTATCTGTTAACAATTTCAAGCAATCAAAAATTATTCTACAAGTACTTGGCTTCCTGTTAGCTTTTGAGGAAGTATTTGCAGCCTCGGATTCGATTTGATACCTGAATTTTGTGCAGTCAGCTGATAACTCTCAACAAGCTTGAGTTGTTGGGAAACTATCTCAAAGCGCCTTGGGAGAAGTTTAATACAGCCTCGTCTCCAGGTAGACGATGTACTCAATTGCAAGGCGAACCTCCTGTTATGAGACATCAAAATGTACATTCTATCAATTGAGTTTCTAATTGAGTATTCTAAAGGTAAATGGAAATCTAGCAATATCAAGTGGTTAAAGCACAGAAGTAAATGCCATATCCAGATTATCTATCGTGTATTTATAGTTAAAATATAATCACATGGCATGATCTACTTAAGAGCGAAAACATGAACTATATATTGCCTATTTTGAATTAGTCTACTCACACTGAAAATAATATACATCATTTCATGATATATTTAAACTAACATGACCAGCATGATCCGCTTTAACTAAATTACGAAAATGATGAAAATATGAAAGATCCACAAATTTTATATTGCTACAGATGCAAAAGGGTAATCAGATTAACTTTCCCAATCTAATTTAGATTTAACCAAGTATTTTACCACTTCCTTAACATGTCTCATCTAAATTAATCTAGATTCAAGTTATATACACTAACAATGTAAAGTGTTGTGGTGGTTATTTACAGTCCAATTACGGTAATGTCTATGTTAAGCATGAATTTTGGTTTTCCATCAAATAACATAAAGTAATCTGCACAACTGATTAATCATGCTACTAAAATAAGGCAAATGACATGCTACAACAGGTTATACAATTAAAAAAACATACAAGTTCCCGAATTAAGAGTCTGATGTCTGCTATAGTATATGAAATCAATGAAAGCATCAAATTAACAAACAAGTTTTGTATTAACTGATAAAAAGAATTTACAAACAGATTGTGCATTAACCCTAGCATCCAAAAGAGCAAAAGGAAAATAGAAAAGGTTGCAGAGTCATCAGTAAACAATAAAAAAAAGACAAAGTTCTAACTATACCCTAACCACTATTGATTATACTACTTATATCTAACAAGTTTTTTACGAACTTCCCAAAAAAAATGTCTCCAGAACAGATACATACACTTTTATTTAATAAAATTTTTAGTGGTTTGGGCGCTTTATTTCTGCATAAAAATCGCAACCCTAACAGAAAAATTCCTAAATTAAACTCTCGAATATATCTTCCAAGAAGCCCCATTTATAAACCCAGCATAGCTTCAAATAACAATAATAAGAATCCCAAGCAGCCCCATCATAGAACACTGGATTAATGATAAAGAAACAAAATTCTGTCGCAACCTAGATAATAATAGTGAAGAAGGAGAAGAATTGGATGAAGGAGAAGATCAATCGTATGAAGAGAAGTTATAACTTACTGAATGTAGCTGGAAAATACCACCTCAACCTAGAGGAGAATAGCCATTGATCTGCCGGAATGGTTTCAGACGAGTAGGGAACTAGGGATTTAGCGCTTTGAGAGAGAAAAGGGAACTTTTCGCCTTGTAAATTATTTTATGTCAAAAAAAAAGCCTTGTAAATTATTTCAGTTTGTGACTAAAATTTTAGCCCTCCTAATTTTTAATCCGCGAAAATTTTCATTTAGAGACCGGATATGTGTTTTTTCCAAAAACAAATTGAGTCCCTTCGGTATATTAAAAAAATTAAAACAAAGAATTAGGGATAAGAAAAAAATATCATCTCTATAAATATATTTTTAGTGATTAAATTTATAACCCGTCACTAAATCTTGATCTCTAATAAGCCTTTTTGTTGTAGTGCACGTCGAATGACCAAAAATAAAATTTTAGCCTTATAATACTTCCGTCAAAAGTGACTAGCAATTTGTGGGTCTACTAAAAATTAAATTAGCCAACCAAATTAATGACTGATGAGTAATAATTGCTTCTATGTTGAAGGGGGGAATAGAGGTTGAGGGTTGTGTGGTTGTTTGGGGAGTTCACAGCATGCGGAATTACTTGCCGAAAAAGTCATTAGGAAATTTCTTTGTTGCATGAATTTTTATCAAAATTATTACGAATTTTTAGTATTTTTTTGTGAAATAATTCGTAGGTAACTTACCTACAGAATCAAAATCCCCTGATAAGTTAATTGGGAAATTATAAATTTGCAGGTAATAATTATCCACGAGTTTTTTTTCAATAAAGTTTTGTTTGTAGAAAAATCTGCAAGAAACTTCGTTGCCTGCGGATTTTGCGTCAAAATTCCCAAGAAAATTCCTATGTAATTCAAATATTTCTAGTAGTATATTATTGCATGGTTCGCTCGGTCAAGTGCGACACCGGGTGCCGGTCACGCCTCCCTGAATTTGGAGTGTAACAAATTCAACTTATAAAATAGAATTTAATAAGTAAACACAGTGATTGGCAGGTATCTTAAGAATAATAATGCAATTAAACATGCGAAAGAGTCAGTAAAATCGGAGTATCATTGCTACTATTATAGTCCTGGTATTAGCTTTAAGTGTTAGTCTTGAAATCGAAGGTTCCGATATGAATGCTTTCTTTTAAGTCTACTTTGAATGAAGAAAACAATGAGACAAAACTTAGAATTGAGGGGAGACAAAACTTAGAATTGAGGGATTGCCATTATAATGCTTTGCATTAGCAAAATTCCAACTCAAACCCACCAAATTCGCTACCAAGCACAATTCATGAAATTCTATATGAAGTGGTGATGTGTATTTATCTCTTCTTTCTCCTCTATAAATTAACTGATGTGTATTTATCTTTTCTTTCTTCTAACATGACCTGGGCTACAAACATGAATTCGGCCCACGAATTCCAATCTTCATCAACGAAAGCTTCTGGTGCAATGTTACGAAGAAAATGGCCAACATCAGATACGAAATGATTTCGAATGCTTATACCAAAGTCTCTTCAAAATTGACTTACCTCGAAGACTTCATTCAGTTTACTTTTTAATACCATTCTAATTTCACGTGTCTTCGCGTGTTCACCGTAATTTTCCTCTATCCAGAAGAAAAGTGAGGCTTCTTTGTTAAAATACTTTTCTCTCTTTCTTCTTTAGTTAATTAGTTTGTGGTTTTTTCACAATAGAAGGAGAAATAAAACCGTGCATTATGTACAAAGGGCGTTAGAGCTGAATACACGCCGCTGAACCAATAGTCCAGTTTTTAAACTGAATTTGACGTTAAATATTTGTATAGAAAGTGAAATTTTCAATTTAACATACAAGATCAGTAAAAGGGACACTGAATTTGCCCGAATCCATACTTGGTACTGCTATAACTCTGCCCCTGCATGTATATTATAAATTGTATTTGGTTTATTTTAATTTATGTCATATAATTTATTTAATATAAAATTTTAAAAATATAAAAAGAATTTTAAATAAAACAAATATGAATTTTCTAAAATAAATAAAATTTGATTTAAATAAAATATTAATAATATTATTAAATATTTTTTAAAATTAGGAATTTTATTACCAGGTGACTTATTACAGTCCAGAAACACAGCTGAGGTTGGACAAAGTCCCAATCCTTCAGCACATATCTGCTCTATCTAATATCATTAGATAAGGATATAATTTTATATATTTATCAAATAAAAAATATAATATTATTTTCTGAATTGACTAAAAAAATTGTATCACAGGTATTATGATAGGGAGAGACGGATATTTTCATGAAAAGTTTACGTCAGTTCGATTATTTTTTTTTTAATTAAAACGTCAGTTCCACTTCTCATGAAAAGATATTTTATCATTATTGCCAAAAGAAAAGAAAAGACATTTTATCAGACGTTATTAAATCTTCCAAGTTCCAAACAATGTGTGCAGGCGCCACCTCTGAAGAATCATGCAGAAATGCTAGCTGCCAAAACTCGAAGGCCTATAAATCAACCCACTCAAAGTTTTAAAGTTTAAACCTCAATCCAATAAAACAATATACAACCAAATAGACGAAAAAATGACGAGTTTCCAAGAATTCCACGAAGAATGGCATGAACAACTTCGTGAACTAGTACGACAAATGAACAAAGCACCAAGATGTGCCACAAACCAAGAACAAAACGAGTTGTACAGGAAGCTAATCCAAAGAGTCACTTCTCACTCTAAGGAATATTACCGTGTTAAGTCCTTGGCAGCCAAAAATGATGTACTTTATGTTTTCACTGCACCGTGGTCCAATTCTCTTGAGCGGTCTTTGAACTGGATTGCTGGCTGGCGACCAACTACTGCTTTCCACATTATATACTCTGAATCCGGCATCCTTTTTGAGTCTCACATAGCTGACATTCTCAACGGTTGCCGGAACGGCGATCTTGGGGACTTATCCTCTAATCAGCTTAGTCGGTTCAGTGAGCTTCAGTGTGAAGCTATCCAGCAAGAAAATGCTATCACCGAAGAACTCTCCGATTGGCAGGCAAGCACTTTAATTTAATTTTATTTTATTTTATTTTATTTTATATATATATATATTTTTTTTTCCTGAACTTTGCATCGATATCTAGCGGTGGAATTCTAGTAAGGTGATTCGAGGAAATGTTAAAAAATTCTACAACGACTGCTTCATAAATTTTGTATATATACCCTAAAAAAATTATTACTATTCTGTTGCATGGGTTTCGACTTTCAACTGAGGAGTAGTCGATTGTATCTCCCTCCCCCCTCCTCCCTCCTCCCTCCTTCCTCCTTCTTGTACGTAGGCTGTCTGAGTGCGGCTGGTATTTTAATTTTACTATCAAATTAATTCTAATTTTATCGACTTTTAAAATTAAAAATCAAATCAAATCAGGAAGTGTCAAAAAACATTTTCTTCAATTTGAATTGATTTTTCAAGTTTCCCTAAATCCTTAGGCCCATCATAAACAAAGAATGACTTATTTTTGAAGTTACTAATTTTAATTTCGTAAAAATTTATCCATAGCTCTATTTTAAGTAGGTGATGAATTTGAGTCACTTAGCACTAGCAGTAGTGTATAAAAGAAGTTTAGACTCACTTAAAATGTAACTATATAACCTTTAAATTACATTAATTTTGTTTTACACGGTCATTATATACCTTATTTTTTTAGATTACAAACTCGCGTCTAATGTAAGACAAGACAATTATCTGTAAGTTAACTTGTACAAACATTTACATGGTAATTAGTGCATTTGAATAAGATGTGTGTGATATAATTGGTGCATGTATGCTACTATTATATATTTGCATTTTGCAACTTGTAGGATAGTGCAAATGAGATAAGTGGAAGTATGGATGCAAAGATGGAAAGGCTGGTGGAAATATTGGAGAGAGCAGATCAACTGAGGCTGAGGACCCTCGACAACTTGCTGCAGCTGTTAACTGCACGACAAGCGGTAGAGTTCTTGATTGCGGCGGCCTACTTGCTCTTTGAGATCCGTACCTGGGGAATAAATCACGACCGTCAACGATCAAAGGGATAAGCTTGAGATTGTAAATTTTGTTTTTTCTTTTTCTACAAGTCCTAATGTAATAGGAAAACGCTGCTTTCCAAGTTTTGTATGGCTAAAAAGATTATGGTTTAGATCAGCAGTGTACCAGCTACAACTCCTCTTAATATTTTCAATATATATTTTTATTTTTCTGTTATTTTATTAGATGGAACTAAAGTGATTAATTTGATTTATTTATATGGTATTTTCTTTTAAAAAAGGATTTACTTCATCTGGGTGGGAGAAGGAAATGAAAAAAATGAGAAAGGGGATTAATTCATATGATATTTTAGTGATACAACAGAAGAATATTTAGCGATTGGAAAAAGAGAAAAGAAATTATATGTTGCAAATTATGTTATTAATTAGTGTATGTTTATTATTTTTAAGGTATGGGAATTATATGTTGTAAATTATGTTATTAATTAGTGTCTGTTTATTACTTTTAAGATATAATTTTTATCATTATGTATTGATTCACATATGTTTATAATTTTAAAAAAAAGATTCACATATGTTTATGATCTTCTTTATAATTATTCTTTATGATTTTTATGGTTAATGTTATTTTTATCATTACTTTTTCTATATATTTATTTAACATTATAAATATATTTTTTATGTTTATGATTATTTTATATATATATTTATTTAAATAAATAGAGACATGTAATGTAATATAGTACACGGAAGCTATAACAAAATTTTATATTTATATTTTTTTATTTATTGTCCGTATTTTATATTTGCTATTATTTTGTAACAATTATATATTAAAGTAAAGTAAAAATAATTTAATGAAGTTTAAACTTTATAAAAGTGGTACAATAATATCAAATAACTTTCTTCCTAATATCAAAGGCACCATCGAACAGAAGCGTTAGCGTATCAAGTGATTGATAACAGAATATATAGGACAAGTTAATACTTGAGCAAATTACAAAAGAAAGAACTTCTTAAGCACCTCATGTACCACTTGAAGTACAAGCGGATTTCGTTACACTCTTAATATATATATATATATATATATATATATATATATGTGTGTGTGGACATATATATTTTTTATATTTATTTTTATCATTTAATTTTTAATTCGTATTTATTTGTGAATCGTTAATCTTTCTTATCTCGTCTTTATTTCTTATATGACGTTCACGTGAATTTTTTTTATTTTTTATTTTTTTTGCAATTTAAATTATCTTTAATCTGACTTATCATTAAATTCAATTCAATTTTGCAAAATAAATCCATCTCAAAAATTCTCAAACCTCCTATTCTTTCCCTATTACAGAAAATATATTTATCAGTTATAAAATCACTAAATCAAGGATGAATGAGAAGACCCCTTAGTGGAAATATGAAGATGAAGGTCATAATTACTAGCTTAGTACTATTTATCATTGTTGTCATGATTCTCATGTTAAATTCAATACATATACAGACTGAAAAATTTAATAGAAGCATATCTTCAGCTATAATTGTTCAAGTGCCGTGAAGAATTATTTTTGTTTTGTGAAATTTTAATAAGAAAGTGATAAAAGAAAAAAATTTAAAAATTTTCTAGCTTATATTATATTTATTAAAGTGTGTGTTAGATTGATGAAACACATACATATTTATAGATCGGTTAGGGACTCTTTAGGCAAAAACTTTAACCTAAAAAACTTCACCATAAAATATAATTGCTTTAAGAACGTATTTATAGGTAGACTAGTGTCCAATAACTTTATGATGAATGAGTTTAATATAAATTATTTAAAGTCCAACTTTATTGATCCAATGATCATAACATACATGCAATCAAGAAAAGATAATGTCTAGACAAAATATTAAAGTACAAAGCAAGACCAAATGAGTTATCAAGCCTTATATGAATTACATGATCCTTGAAAATACTAGTTGGTAAACCTTTAGTTATAAGATCAGCAAATCATCAAAGCAGTACTAACATGTTCAAAACTCACATCTTGATTTTGACATAGTATCTAACCATCAAATATTTTATGTCGACGTGCTTATTTCGGCTACCACTTTTATTATTCTTAAAAAAGAGTACTGCAGCTGAATTATCACAAAATATTTTCAATGGCCTTGAAATTGAATCGATAGTTTTAAGGCTCAAAATGAAATTCTTCAACTATAAACCATGTGATGTAACTTCATAGCATGCTATAAATTCAGCTTTCATTGTGGATGTTGCAATAATGATTTTCGTAACACTTCTCCAAGACACAGCACCTTCAGCAAGAAGGAAAATATATCTAAAAGTAGATCTACCTCAATCTTTGCATCCACCCAAACTGAATCTAAATATCCAACTAGCTCCAATGAGTCAGAATATTTGTATATGAGATTAAGATCCTTGGTTCATGTAAATATCTCAAAATTCTTTTACCAGCTTTCCAATGACCAAGACCAGGATTACTTTGATATCTACTAAGCATTCCTACTGCAAAAATAATATCATGTGTAGTGCAAGCTTGTGCATACATAAGGCTCCCAACAAGTGAAGCATATGGAATGTCTTTCATTTCCTTCTGTTCCAATGCATTTTTTGGACATTGATTCGATGATAATTTGTCACCTTTAATGATGGGTGCTACTATGGATGAACAGATTTTCATCCTGTATCTTTTTAGAATTCTTTCAAATAGGTTCTTTGAGATAATCCAAGAAATCCTTGAGACCTATCTTGGTGAATCTCTATATCAATGACATAAGAGGATTTATGTATATCCTTATTTTAAAATTCTGAATAAGAAACTATTTGGTCTTATGCGATAAGCCCAACTTACTACTAGTAATTAAAATATCATCTACATATAGGATTAGAAATATATGTTTGCTCTCACTTATCTTAAGGTATATACATTAATCAATGATATTCTCCATAAATTCAAATAAGAAAATAACATTATGAAATTTAATGTACCATTGGCAAAAAGCCTGTTTTAGTCGATAAATGAATTTATACAACTTGCAAATAAGGTGACTTGTATTCTTATCACAAAATCCTTTAGGATGATGCATGTAGATCTCCTCTTCAAGATCTCCATTCATGAAAGTCGTTTTCACATTCATTTGATGTAGCTTTAAATCAAAGTGAGCTACTAATGCCATGATTATTTTTAATGAATCCTTCTTAGACACTAGAGAGAAGGTTTCATGGTAATCAATGTCTTCCTTTTGAGTGAAACCTTTGACTACAAGTCTAGTTTTATATCGTTAATAAAATATATGAAATAGAAAATTCGATCAAAATAAAAGTCTCATTTCTCTCAGTATTACCAGATGAGTTTCTTTTAGTTTTATAGACCTATTTGGATCCTATGGTAGAGACTCTTTCTGGTAATTCAATGAGATTTTGGACTTTATTTTTTCATAGATTTCAACTCTTTTTTCATGGCATCATATCAAGGTGTAGAGTTTTCTTCACTTATGGCTTGTGAAAATGAGCATGGATCATTTGTTAGTCCAATCATAATCTGAGTCTTGGAAATATACAACACAGTTACTAGAAATTACTAGTTTACAAACTTTTGAGGATTTTCTTACTCCCACTTGATCAAATGCTCCTTGAATGGATTCAAGTAAAGCAGGTTATATTTCATATGGCTCCTCAAGTGGTGGTGGCTCTTAAACTTGTTTCTTTTCAATGAATTCATGAGAAATTTGTCTGATCAACAGTCATGTTTCTAATATATAAAGGCACCACAAGTGGTTCTTTTACTTTTTCCACTTTTACTACTTGAGTTGAACCATTCCCACTTACTTTATGATCCTTACGAAGTTTAGCATTTCTAGCCTCAATAATTTCAGGAGAATTGGAAGGACAACAGAACCTAAATCCTTTAGAGTTAATTATAGCTTATAAAGAGCCATTTTTTGTTCTTTTATTCAGCTTTTTTAATTGTTGGTTATAAACCCTTACCTTAGTTGGACATTCCTAAATATATAAATAACTTAAACTAGGTTTCCATCTTTTTCATAATTCAAAAGCGTCTTAGGAATAACCTTGGATGGAACCGTTAAAATATACATAGCGATTTTAAGGCTTCACCCCATAAGGATAAGAGTAAACATAATCTACTAATCATGTTTCTTACCATGTCCATTAATGTCCGATTTCTTATTTTTGCTACACTATTTTGTTGTGGTGTTCTTGACATGGTACATTAAGCAATTATATCTTCACTCTCAAGATATTCAGCAAATGGACTTTTAAACTTGTCCCTTATTTGTGTACCTACCATAATATTCTCCACCCCTATCAGACCTAACAATTTTGATCTGAGCTTCAGTTTATTGCTCTGCTCGTATTTTAAAAACTTTAAAAGTATCAAGTGCTTCTGATTGTTAAACAGAAAATAAAGATACATGTATCTTGAATAGTCTTCAATAAATGAGATAAAATCTCTCTCACCATCTAAGCAAGGGGTAGGAAAAGGTCCATAAATATCTGCATGTATAATCTTAAGCAATTGAGAACTCCTTTTGGTATTTTTAATTGATTTTTTGATATGCTTCCCCTTTATGCAGTCCACACAAGTTCCAAAGTCAGGAAAATCAAGAACTTCTAGAACTCCATTATTAATCAAGCTTTTGATCCTAGTGTCTCAATCTCTTGTGCCAAAGACGTGATGAGTTCTCTTTAATAATACATCACTTAGTGCCAACTTCTTTATCATGCAGAGTTAAAATATTACATACAATTACGGGGTCGCTCAAATTTAAATTATTTTTTATCTAAATTTTTCAAACCAATAAATTTATTGTCTTTAAAAAGTTTTATTGAAGAATAATGAAAATTGAAAGATAACCAGCAGTTGATAATCTTGAAAGAGAAATTAAATTTCTACAATACTATGGAACATAAAAAGTGTTGTAAATCTAATTGAAAATCATCTTTTAAATGAGCCTATAATTCCCCACACTTTCCACATGTGATGACGTCATATTGCCAAAACAAATATTTTGTTCACTTCTCATCGGTTTTCTTAGAGTAAAAAAAGCCCTGCATTGTTTTAACGATATGAGTTGTGGAGCTAGAATCACCCACTATGTATTATCAGAAATTTCAATGAAATTAGATTCATAACATACACAGGTAAAATTACCTTTCTTCTCAAATTCTTTCTTATATTTCAAGCAATCTTTTATTTAGTGTTCCTTCTTTTTATAGAAACGACAAGAATCTTTATCAAAACTATTATTCTTTTTAATTGGAATACTTTTGTCTTTCTTTGCATTTCTCTTATCACGAATCACCAAGTTAACACTTTTAGGTATCTCATGTTTCAACTTCTTCTCTTCTTGAACACACATAGTCAAGAGTTCATTAATTGATCATTTATCTTTAAGTGTGTTGTAAGATATCTTGAATGGACTATATTCCGCTGGAAGAGAGTTGAGGATAAAATACACAGAAATGGTGCAGATACATCCTCAACGGACATGAGTTTACCCAACAATGTCTCTTATCTTCATAATGTGCTCGTGCACTGTACTACTTCTATCAAAGGTCATACTTGAGAGTCTCTTCATAAAGGTGATATCTAATGTCTTGTCAGAGCTTACAAATTGTTTAATCAATTGTCTCCATGTAAGCTTTGATCTTATCACTATTGAGGATAGAACCCCTAATGTTTGGGCTTATATGATATTTTATGAGCATTAAGCTCAAGTGGTTGTGTCACGACCCGAGCTGGATACCGGGTCGAGATATGGAATCTAGAATCACGAATGGCTCCAAGTCGACCCATGGCATGAACATAACAATTAAAGAGCATACGTCAAGAGGAATCTGATTACTGAACCTGAATAAGCAGAAGTCTGAATAACATAATAATCATAAACAGAGTCAACATTCGACAAAGCTGAAAATTCTACATAATGTCTGATAAGCCTCTACTACTATCTGATGAGCTGATGGGACAACATCCCCAACTAGCTAGCTAAATTCTAAAACTGAATATATCATAACTCAACACTAAACTAAAGATCCTCGAAAGATGAGGACTTACCAATGATGGGAAACTGGACTAAGCTGCGGGAAGCTGGGCTAATGGCGGAACTGAATCTGATCATCCGGACCTATATCATAAAACGTACAACATAGAGTATGTGGTCAGTACTTGAAATGTACTAAGTATGAAGGGTAAGTAAAACATGTTGAGTAACTGTTAACTGAAATCATGCATATAAACATAAATCACAAGATCATAAGAGTAAGGACTGCATGCTGAAATCTGAATCTGAATCGTGTATAGTCATAAGCTGAATATCATATCTGAATAGAATGACCCAAAGCTAAAATAGAAATCATATGACCTGTCATAGCTGAAATCATAGGTAAAAGCTCGTAAACTGATCATTTGGTCAAACCTGTTGTAAAATATAATATCATAAGTAATGAACATGAATAACTGAAATCATGAGGAACAATGGGAGACTCGTCATAAACAAAACCAACACAATAGAGCTTACGTGATACCCCAACTATCACACTCAAGTGGGCAGAGCCGTCCAAAACCTTGTCACGACTAAGGACACTACCATGATATCGATATCAAGCTGAAGGCCCTCTGGCGGGCGGGGAAAACACTTAAGAGAGGTCTCTTTGTATAAATATACCTATGCTGGTGCGTAGTTCTAAGAACGGGAAATCTTGAAACCCCAAGCCTACTCGGTGCTAGACACTACTCCCAACAACATGCACAATGCTCCCATCATTTTTTAATGAAGCTAAAATCATAATTACATTCATAGTCTAAAATATCAATATGGGGAGTCTTGACTCCAAATCATATCATAAGCTGTAGTGGGAGTCTTGACTCCAAAACATATGATAAGCTTATCTTATTAGCCTTTGCCAAATCATGAAACATACTTAACTCATGTGGGCTTGCCCAAATCTTAAAATTATATATACTTGAAATAGACTTCATAAGTCAAAATCATAGATTCGTACGTGGGTAATTTGGAAACATTCATTCACGCTAGATATCTCATCATACTTGAAATCATAAACTTGACTTTTCATGAAACTTGCATAATTGGGCATAATTTTTTAAAATTTGAAAATTTATAATCAAAATAGGTATAAAATCTGCCCATGAATCTTAAAATATGTTTTGAAACACGAAAGGAATTGATCTATAAATAAATTATAGAGAATTTCATAAAATTGGGTTAAAACCCCATAAGATCGTAAACTTGAATTGAACCTTGAATTCATTAACTTGAGGAGAAATTTGGGCATGAGAGTCAAAGAAAACTCTCATTCATAGCCCTACATACCTGGGTAAGCTAAATCTCAACTTGAATTTGAAAGTCTAAGAGAATTGGAGAAGAATTTAAGGGATTCAAGCTTGATCTTAAAAGGGGAACTTCAAAACTTGCATGGTGGGTGTTGAATGAATTAGAATAGACTAAACTCCCTTAATACACTTCTTTCAAGGTTTAAAATGACGTATTTAGAGCTTAGGAGCTTAGGAATTATAAAAATGTCCTTATTGATTTCGCAGAAAAAATGACACTGCCAAATGTAAGGAATCAGACCATGAGTCGTGCCTTATACCACGACTCATGGGTTCCTCTCATCACCGCTATTGTTCGCCTAACTCCTGAAGTCCCCACGGGTCAAACAACAAATCGTAATATCAAATGACGGATCATTGGACCCATCCGTTGTCACTGCTTCTAATTCCTATGCCCCCTTTCCCACGAGTGCAAGCCACGACTCGTTGTTCCCCACAACGAGTCGTACTATGACCCGTACCTTCCAGCCCTGACACTCTCGAACCAATCAATGACTCTATACTGTGACCCGTTACACCAACCAACGGGTTGTACCCTGACTTGTTGGTACAGGGCCTCTTTCTACAGATTCTGATCATGAGCAGTCCCATGACTCATACAACGAGTCGTACTGTGAAAATTTTCACACTTTTTCTGCTGATAACATTTCAAATCCCAAGCCTATCCTTAGGGACTTTTGGGGTATTACAATATCTTCCCCTTGGGAATATTCATCCTCAAATGTGGACTAAGCATACTGAAAAGGCCAGGGAAAGATCTAAAATTCCAAATACTGAACATCTGAAGCTAAAAATTGACGGAGTGACCGACTCTAGGCTGAAATACATAACTGAACTGAATTCATGATTCATACATACATGCTAAAATATGAAAGGGACCGAGGGAAATGATCTTAACATGAAACTGAATAGAGTACTAAGGAGGAAACTGATACCTCGTGGTGTAACTGAACCGGAAGGGAAAAGATGCGGTTATCTAGCTATCATATCTGTTTAAGCTTCCCATGTAGCTCCCTCAACAAGTTAATTCCTCCACAAAACCTTCACTAAAGTTACTTCCTTGTTTTTCAACTTTCGAACCTGACGATCAAGGATCTCAATCGGAACCTCCTCATAGGTAAGGCTATCCTTCACACCTATGCTCTCCACCAGGACAACTAAGGTTGAGTTACCAATACACTTCTTCAATAGAGATACATGGAAAACTGAATGCACTGAGGCTAACTCCGCTGGTAGCTCCAACTCAAATGCCACTTTCCTAACTCGCCTCAGAATCCTATAAGGACCAACATATTAGGACTAAGTTTTCCTTTCTTCCCGAACCTCGTCACTCTCTTCATGAGAGACACCTTCAGAAACACTTAATCATTGATTTCAAACTAAATCTCTCTCCTTCTAACATCCGTATAAAATTTCTGGTGACTCTGAGCTATTTTCAGCCTTTCCCTGATAATCTAAACTTTCTCCATGGCCTCATGAATGGAATCTATCCCTATCAACATAGCCTCACCTACCTTAAACCATCCGATAGGTAATCTACACCTTTTCCTATAAAGAGCCTCAAACTGAGCCATCTAAATGCTGGAGTGGTAACTGTTATTGTAAGCAAACTCGATGAGAGGAAAATGATCATCCCAACTACCCTTGAAGTCAATCACACACGCTCTCATCATATCCTCAAGAGTCTGAATGGTCCGCTCAGCCTGACCATTTGTCTGCAGGTGAAAAGTCATGCTAAGCTTGACCTGAGTGCCAAGTCCCTTCTAGAACGGTCTCCAAAACTGTGAGGTAAACTGAATACCTCTATCTGAAATGATGGAAAAAGGAATTCCATGCAACTGCACCAACTTTCAGATATACAATCTAGCATAGTCCCTAGCTGAATCAGTAGTTTTAACCAGTAGAAAATGTGTTGCTTTGGTCAACCTGTCTACAACTACCCAAATAGAGTCATACTATCGATGAGTATGGGATAGCCTTGTGATGAAGTCCATATTGATCTCCTCCCACTTCCAGGTAGGGATACTAATGTCCCATAGCATACCTCCAGGTCTCTGATTCTCAACTTTCACTTAATGATAATTTGGACACTTAGCACAAACTTCGTTATGTCCTTCTTCATGTCGTTCCACCAATAGACCTCCCATAGATCACGGTACATATTGGTGGCACCTAGATGGATAGAATACCGAGAGACATGAGCCTCATTCAACATTCGCTCTCTCAAATCATCAACACCCGGAACACATAAATGACCCCGATAACAAAGTACACCATCTCCCCCTTGGGAGAAGACCTCCACCTTCTGATTGTGGATAGCTTCCTTTAGCTTCACCAAAATAGGATCCTCATCTTTCCTACCCTTGACGTCGGTCACCGATGAATATTCTGAACCATTCTGAATAATAACACCACCGTCTTCCGAGTCAATAAGGAGAACCCCTAAATGAGCAAGCCTATGGACATCCTTTGCTAACTCCTTCCTCCCATCCTCCATATGAGACACACTCTCCATGGAGAGTCTGCTAAGGGCATCCTCCACTACATTGGCCTTGCCCGGATGATAAAGGGCACTCATGTCATAGTCCTTGAGAAGCTCTAGCCACCTCCTTTATAGCAAATTTTGATCTTTTTTAGTGAACACATACTGAAGGCTCTTGTGGTCCATGAACACATTCACATGCGCCCTATACAAGTAGAGTCTCCAAATCTTCAATGCACACACCATCGCTGCCAACTCTAGGTCATGCGTCCAGTAGTTCTTCTTGTGAGTCTTAAGCTATCTAGAGGCATACGCAATGACCTTACCATGCTGTTTCAACACACAACCAAGACCAACCCTCGAAGCATCACAATACATAACGAATCCATCCATGCCCTCGAGTAGAGTCAATACCGGGACTGAAGTGAGTTGACTCTTTATCTCCTGAAAGCTCTTCTCACAGGCATCCAACCACTAAAATTTGGCCTTCTTCTGAATTAATTTAGTCAATAGTGCGGCAATGGATGAAAATCCTTCAACAAACCTCCTGTAGTAGCCAGCTAAACCCAAAAAGCTCCTAATATCCGAAGGATTAACTGGTCTAGGCCAATTTTTCACCCGGATCTGAGGTCTATATTTGAGAAGCACTTAGCACCCTGAAGTTGGTCAAACAAGTCATCAATCCTGGGGAGGGGATACTTGTTCTTGATTGTGACCTTGTTCAACTACCAATAATCAATGCATATTCTAAGAGACCCATCCTTCTTTCGAACAAAGAGAACTGGTGCACCCCATGGGGATTTGATAGGTCTGATGAATCCATTATCTAGGAGATCTTTCAACTATAATTTCAACTCCTTTAGTTCGGCTGGAGCCATTCTGTAAGGAGGAATGGATATAGGTTGCAAATTAGGGAGAAGGTTGATACCAAAGTCAATCTCTCGCTTGGGAGGGACTCTTGGTAGATTGTCTGGAAACACCTTCGATACTCGTACACTATAGGGACTGACTGGAAAGTTGGGGTCTCGAACGTGGCATCCTTAACCCATACTAGATGGTACACACAACCTTTAGAAATTATCTTCTTGGTCTTGAGATAGGAAATAAAGAGACCTACAGGCACAACTAAACTACCCTTCCATTCTAGGACTAGCTCACCCAGAAATAAAAACTCTACTGTATGGATTCTATAATTTACTGAGACATAACATGCATGCAACCAATTCATACCAAAGATAGCATCAAAATCGGTCATGTCTAATTCTACTAAGTTGACTGAGGTGACTTTCTGACAGACTGTGACATGGTAATTTTTGTATACCCGTCGAGCTATAACTGAGTCACTGACTGGAGTAGAGACTGAGAAGGGTTCAAATAGTTCGAGCTTAACTCCGAAACTAATAGCAACATAAGGAATCACAAAAGATAAGGTAGCCCCTAGATCTAATAATACATACACATCAAGATGAAATACTCGTAACATACCAGTAACCACATGTCACGCCCCACCTTGGGAGGCATGACTGGCATCTGGTGCCACACTGGAAACTAACTGACATGTCTAGGCTTATGCACGTCTGGTGACAGCCTGCGACTCAAATCAATAAAACAACGGGCTATATCTCAGCTGTAAATGCGGCCCCCGACCGGCAAGGCCGTATAGCCACTTGTAAACGAAAACAGCTAACCAATAACAGGCAATAGAAGGGATTCTATATAGGCCAACAAGGCCATCATGCTATCTAATTATAATGGAAGTGAATACAAACTACTATCCTAGGCCGCACACGGCTAACATACGAAACATAACTGATTAAGGCCCCACACGGCCAACATACAACTAACTAACAGACGATTGTAGTCTGCAAGCCTCTAAGAGTACAAATAGTGGTCGGGACAGGGCCCTGGCCTATCCCACAATGCTATACAACTGAAAGATAGAAATCTTTACAATCTGACAACTCCGGATGAAAAGAGCTAACCCAACTGCGACTCTGAACAGCTGCTACTAAAGATCCTGAACCCTGTCTGTCTAAAACTGCAGGCAAGATACACCGCCCAAGGGAGGGCGTCAGTTCAACATGTACCGAGTATGTAAGGCAATAGGTAAGCTGATAAAGACTAGGAGTGAATAGAAAGAAGGGTAGAAAGATTAACATGTACGCCCGCTGAATCGTAATCTGCATCTAACCAACACTACATGTATGTAAGCTAAGACTGTACAATTACACATTTATAAACTATAAATAGTAGACAAGGATGTAAACAAGAACCTCACCTGGCCCCCATAAGCCGGAAGGTACAATCAGCACAAGATAACCCACCCGGGGCTCCTATAAGCCCTGGTGAGTGCACTTCAATCTATATACCCCTAACTAGGTTTCTATAATTGTACTAGTGCTATATCCAATCTACAAGTCCCCTGGGTCTACAACTGAGCCCGCTCGACCCCTGAACTATAGTTGCGTCTGAGTTCGATAGACTTTTGATATCTGATATCTGCACCCCAGGCACAGGGCTCGATAGGGGGTGTGATATAGTGTTGATCGGCATAGTAATAGTCTATCCATGGAATGGACTCTATGAGGACCTGGGAACCCATCTTTGTCCCTCACAGACGGCATGCCACTCTTTTTGGAGCGGCATTATCTCGCCCCTAACGGGCGTCGACACAGCTAGTAACCCTGAGGTGGTCGTGGATGGCTCCTAAGTGAAGGCAACCCTAACTAAGGTGCTATACTAACATCTCAATCTAGCCACTCAAAAGGGAGCACTGACCTTCTGGTCTAACGCCACCACTGCTCGCCCCCTAAGATAACCTGTAAGGCTGCTAGCAGGTATGTCGTGTGCCTATTTCAGATCATCAGAGGGTCCTGATAGTGATCATGATCTCTAATAATCTGGACTGAATAGGGCGAGATCTAGAGTGCTCCAACACAACTCTCTATATGTCCTGCCCGGACATTTATAACTCATAATAGCTACGGGGTCGTGAATGACTAACTACTCAGTTTCTCTATTTTGGACAACTGTAGGGTTGGTACTGGCCAAACCTGCTTCTGAGCAATCGGCCCCCAACCTTCCACAGGAGGCTTACTGACGTTCTTAGTCTAAGGGTAGTGTTATACTACATTGTGCTGGTACTTTAGACCCTATCCTAGCTTGGTCCAATCTTATATGACATTTATGGGCAATTTATAGCTCTAAGGACTAGTCTACCTAGACTTAGACGCTCATGGCAATTTGTACCTGAGAAGCCTCAAAGGACAGGCTTGGTTGCTGGGTCTGTCTTGGTCTACGGATAAGGATCCCTTCCTTAGGGCACCCGCGGATCTTAATAGGCCTGAATGATTGGACTGGTTTCCTAGGTGATCTGTCGGATGGATACTAAGTCAACTGGGACGTACAAACACTACTAGTAGCTAATTAGATGACAGGCTGTCACTCAGCTCACTAGATAACCTTAGGCTGCTGATTCTAAAGTATAGTCTTCCTATCTTCTGGTCCCGGGGCTTAATGGTATGCCAATGGTCTCTGGGCGTGCTTTTCTGGCTACGCGGGCGCCAGGCTGGTTGTGCCTATACTAGTCATCTTACTAACTCAGGCTCGCTAACCCTCATGAGCTCCTAAGGTTTAGGCCTGGAAATAAAACATATAATTCTACTAACACAATGGACTAAAGAATAACAGAGTTCCTATAATGCTTCTAGCGTGTATCATACTTAGCATGCTCCTGTTCAACAAGGGATACTGCGGTACACTCTATATACGTTTTTCTAGCAGCTAACCCAAACTTATATAACCAGAATCTACTGCTAGCAGCTAGTCACAGCAAATCCAATCTTTATGTATCAACAACAGCTAATTACAGCATGCTCAATCATAACCCAATGGTAGCAACTATCTACATCATATGGAATCGTTACTTCCATTCGAAAACATTAGTCGTAATGTTGTACAACGAGAATACTTGCCGAGGGTTAAGCCTTACATACCTCGATTGTCGTTTCCTGAATAACCGCTGAGTTTCCTCTTGTATTCTCTAGCTCTTTTCAACTGTAACCGTTGTACTGGAAGAAAGAGATGAATTTCAATACCAAATTCGGCTTGAAACGATAACTTTATATATAAATATTAACTATATTTCAACTTAACAGAACACATTCGAAAACTCGTAATTTATCAAAAGTCCTGAAGGGATAAATGCTTACTTGAATCCTGTGATTGTATAGAAATTAGTTTGAACCAATTCCGACAATTTTTGCTCGTCAGAGCTATGATTCTCCGGGCGAATTTCGCGAAACTAACTCATTAGTAATGCTCCCTGCGGCCTTAAACTTCAATAACCAAAGTTAATTTGAATTTGGACGGCGTTTGATAGTGTAATCGAACGGAAAATGATCGATTTCCCCGCTTCTTACTCTTTCTGGCCGAAGATATATTTGGAAAATGATTCAATTAAAGTGAAGGGCCTATATATACTTGGGAGATCAGTTGGCAGGGGAGGCACGGTGCAGCCCATAGCACCAAAACACGGGCACGACGCGCCGCCCATTGCGTTGATGCAGAGGCGCGACGCGCCGGCCGAACACCAAGCTGCCTAGCGCGGCGCGGCGCCCAATGCGCTAGGCCTCTGGTCCGGGCCTCCTGCTCGCTCGATTTCATTCTCTTCCCTTCATCCCCCAAGCCTTTTTCTGTATGGGTCATGCTCTAAAGCTCTTGATATACATACACATGCGTCCATCACCCGATACAACTTACAGGGTGTAACACCACATCTGGAGAGACCTCCTACTCTTGACGAGATGAGAGGGCATAAAATGTGTTCTGACACTCACCACCTGTACTAATGGATGCACCCTGCAGAGTTGAGTGTGCTAGTGGAGCTGCTGAACTTGTGGCTAGGTCACGGCATACTAGGGCCCTGTCTAGCTGAAGGGCAGTCTCTAAGCAGATGTCCAGGCTTCCCACACACGTAACACATGCCTGAACCTGCTAGGCACTCTCCAGTGTGCCTCCTACCACACTTGTTGCAAACTGGAATGTTAGGCTCTCCAGACCTGCTCCCCTGACCTCTGGAGCCTGATGCCCCACCCCTCTGATCATTCCTCAGTCTAGAAGGAACACTGGCTGATAATGGCGCTGGGGTTGATGACCTCTGGTGGACTGTTGACGGTGTTGTCTACCGGACCTCTGCTGAAACTGCCCATAACTCCCTATACTGGCCCTCTTGGCCTCTCTCTCCTTCTCCTTCATTTGGTCCCCCTCTATATGTTGGGCGTACATGACCAATTGTGAGAAGTATAGATCACTGTTTAGCATAGCGGTCCTGGACTCCTTAACCAATGAGTCTGATACTCCATTCACAAACCTACTCATACGAGCCCTCTGATTTGCAACCATCTCCGTTGCATACTTGGACAGCTGGGTAAACTCCAAGTCATACTCTTGGATAGTCATGTGGTACTGCTTCAAGTTGACGAATTCTGCCGCTTTCGCCTCCCTCAACTCTTTAGGGAAGAACCTATCCAAAAAGGTAGTCACGAACTCATCCAACTCACAGAAACTGCTCCCACTACCCTACCATTTTTTCACTGGCGGTACCATATGTAAGCAACCTCCTTTAGCTAATAGGAGGCTAAATCTGCACTCTCCTCTCCAGTCACCCCCATAATCTGGGTGATATTTTGCACCTCCTCGATAAACTTGTGTGGGTCCTCATCCACCTTAGACCCTAAAAAATCAAGTGGATTCATCCTGAGAAAGTCCGGAACTCTAGCCGCCGCTGCGTTCCCATTCTGAGGAACATGAGTCACCGCCTGTTGATTGACCTGAGTGGTCATAGGTTGTGCCAACATCTGAAATGCTGCCCTAAACTCGGCATAAGCGACCTACTCGGGTATAGGATCTGCTGGTGCTGGCGGGGCTTGCTAATGTCCATCTCCATTGCCATTGTCGTGGCCATTTCCATTGGCATTCCTTCTTCCATTCACTCAGTGTGGAGGCATATTTCTGCAAACACGTATAGCACGAGTTAGAAGGATAGAGAGATACTTCATCGTATGACATAGATCATGAAAGAAGAAAAATTTTCTAAAACACCTTGTAGCCTTTTCCCCATAAATGTGGAACGCTTCACACCCATGGAAAAGACTCTACTCAATGCGGCTTTCAGACACCCTAGGACACTCTAAACCTTTGCTTCGATACCAAGTTTGTCACAACCCGAGCTGGGACCCCGAATCGAGACACGGGGCCTAGAACCACGAATGACTCAAAGTTGACCCATGGCATGAAAATAACAACTAAAGAGCATACATCTAGAGGAATCTGATAACTGAACATGAATAAGCGGAAGTTTGAATAACATAACAATCATAAACAGAATCAACACTCGACAAAGCTAAAAATTCTACATAATATCTAATAAGCCTCTACTACTATCTGATGATCTGATGGGACAACATCCCCAACTAGCTCGCTAAAGTCTAAAACTGAATATATCATAACTTAACACTAAATTGAAGGTCCTCGGAAGATGAGGACTCACCAACGATGGAAAACTGGACTAAGCTGCGGGAAGCTGGACTAATGGCGAAACTGAATCTAATCACTCAGACTTGTATCATGAAACGATACAACATAGAGTATGCGGTCAGTACTTAAAATATATTGAGTATGTACGGTAAGTAAAAAATGCTGAGTAACTGTTAACTGAAATCATTATAAAACATAAATCACAATATCATGAAAGTAAGCATTGCATACCAAAATTTGAATCTAAATTGTGTATAGTCATAAGCTGAATATCATATCTCAATAGAATGACCCAAAGATAAAATAGAAATCATATGACTTGTCATAGCTAAAATTATAGGTAAAAGCTCGTAAACTGATCATTGGGTCAAACCTACTGTAAAACATAATATCATAAGTAATGAACACGAATAACTGAAATCATGAGGAATAATGGGAGACTCATCATAACCGACACGATCACGATAGAGCTTACATGATTCCCCAACTATCATACTCAAGTGGGAAAAGCCGTCCAAAACCTTGGCAGGATTAAGGACGCTACTATGATATCGATATCAAGCAGAAGGCCCTCTGGCAGGCTGGAAAAACTCTCAAGGAAGGTCCCACTATATAATTATACCTATATTGGCGCGTAGTTCTAAGACTAGGGAACCTTGAAATCCCAAGCCTACTCGATGCTAGACACTACTCTCAAAAACATGCATAGTGCTCCCATCAAATTTCAATGAAGCTGAAATCATAATTACATGCATAGTCTGAAATCTGAACATGGGGAGCCTGGACTCCAAAACATTTCATAAGTTGTAGTGGGAGTCTTGACTCCAAAACATATGATAAGCTGATATTATTAACCTTGGCTAAATCATGAAAACATACTTAACTCATGTGGGCTTGCCCAAATCTTAAAATCCTGCATACTTGAAATAGACTTCATCAGTCAAAATCATAAATTCATATGTGGGTAATTTGAAAACATTCATTCATGCTAGATATCTCATCATACTTGAAATCGTGAATCATAAACTTGACTTTTTATAAAACTTGCATAATTGGGAATAACTTTTTAAAACTTGAAATCGTAAATTTATAATCAAAATAGGTATAAAATCTGCCCATGAATCTTAAAATATGCTTTGAAATATGAAGAAAATTGACCCATAAATAAATCATTGATCATAAAATTGGGTTAAAACCCCATAAGATTATAAACTTGAATTGAACCTTGAATTCATGAACTTAAGGAGAAATTTGGGCATGAGAGTGAAAGAAAACTCTCATTCATATCCCTACATACCTGGGTAAACTAAATCTCAACTTAACTTTGAAAGCCCAAGAGAATTGGAGAAGAATTTGAGGGATTCAAGCTTGATCTTCAAAGGAAAACTTCTAAAGTTGCATGCATGGGAGTTGAATGAACTAGAATAGGTTAAACTCCCTTATTACACTTCTTTCAGGGCTTGAAATGACATAGTTTAAGGTTTAGGAGTTTAGAAATTACAAAAATTCCCTTAATAATTTCGCATAAAAAATGATATTGCCAGATGTAACGTCTCATACCGCGAGTCGTACCTTGATACCACTACTCATGGGTTCCTCTTGTCTTCGCTACTGTTCGACTAACTTCTAAAGTACCCACAGGTCAAACAATAAATTGTACCATCAATGACATGTCATTGGACCCATCTGTTGTCTCTGCTTCCAATTCCTCTACCCCCTTCCCACGAGTGCAAGCCACGACTCATTGTTCCCCATAACAAGTCGTACTATGACCTGTACCTTCCAGCCCTGACACTCCTAAACTAACCAATGACTTTATACCATGACCCGTTACACCAACCAATGGGTCATAGCTTGACTCGTTGCTATAGGGTCTCTCTCTGCAGATTCTGACCACAAGTAGTCCCACGATTCATTACTCCTCACCACGACTCATGCAATGAGTCGTATTGTAAAAACATTTATACTTTTTCTATTGATCACATTTAAATCTCGAGTGTAGTCTTAGGGACTTTTGGTGTATTATAGGTTGGATCGCTCCCACCACGCATAAAAAGCCTAAGCCTCTAGCATACTTGATTCCATGGATTTAGGTGGTTCTTACATATGGAGTGCCAGATCTAGGTCCAAACATTCCAAAGTGAGAAGGACTTTCTCCTTTCATTAAATTAAGTTGCCACCAGTCAGTATCGAAATTCAAGTATTTTCATTAAATTTAGCAATACAAGATGTTGTGTAAATTGCAAAACAGTGATATAAGCACATAATCTGTGAAATACAGACCATCAAAAGTGAATCGCGTAACTATCAATTATAAGTAAATTTTAAACCTTGTTGTGGGCAGAGGTTACAACCCATGCACAGGATTTGCTTAAATTCATTAGACCAGTAAACCAAATAAAACTCACTACTAAGTAACTGTAAAAAGAGACCTAAAAATAAGTCTCCAAAAAAATCTCATGAGGTCTCTTCTTTCCTTAATTTTTTTTAAAAATTTTTTTTTAAGAAGTAAATGATAAAAATAATTTCATACAAGTTTTGAAAAAAATAGAGACCTCGTAGTCTCTAAGGATTTCAAAAAATTAAAAAATTAATTATAAAAGAAGACCTCATGAGATCTTCTTCTTTAAAGACTTCATTGACCGAATTTGACTATATAAGAGACTTCACGGGGTCTCTTATATCTAAAATAAATAAATTAGTAATTTCTATTATATAAAAGAGTCAAATAAATTAGTAATTTTCCAGCTTAACATCGGCGATTCATCTAAACTTCACATCTAATTTCCATCCATGAAACGTTGTTGTAATATTTCGAATAGAATCAACATCCACTTCTCCTTCATCATCATTACTGCCAGCGGCACTACAACTACATTCAAAAGTTATTTTAAAATAATAATTCTTCGTTTAAATAGAGGATCAAGTTTATATTTTGTTTCATTTTATATATTTGAAAATTGATTGAAATATTTAAAATAATGTAAGTTTGATTTAATTTTAAAGTTATTAAATCAAATTTTGTTAAAAAGAATAGGTATATTTTAAGTCCAATTTATATATATTGACAATAGAATGTCTTTATACTTTTAAATTAATCAAATCAAATTTAATTAATTTTAACAAATTTCATACTTTATTTTATTAAGTTATCAATTAATATTTAATACTTCTATTCTTTTTTTCTAAATAAAAATAGAAAAATAACTTCTTTTGAAGCAAGTTATCTCTTTTAAAAAATATTAATAAATCCCATAAAAATATTATATTTGATGAATTTGATTTTTCACAGTCTTTATATTCATAAAAAAAATGATAAAATAAAATTTTAAATACAGAATACAAACTATTACATCGATCATATTTTGAAAATATAACGTATTAGCAATTAGAGAAATAAATAAATTTTGCTTTACTTGTAAATACTTATTTTCTTGATAAATAAAATTACATAATTATAAAAAAGAGTAAATAAATGTTACACCCCGTAAGATTCCCAACACATAGATGGCCTATTCGCGTGTTGGTTAAGAGTATTTGAAAGCCATACATGCTAGAAAAGGCCCGGGAAAAGACCGGACGAGAAACCTATCGAATCATCGCGGAAGGAGCCGGGGCAGAGCCCCTCCGCGATGGCAACGTGTCACGGAGGTGGAACCTCCGCGTTGGCTCCGTGACACGTTGGCCCTGTCCAGGCCCAAGTATATAAAGCCTCCACTTCGGTTCATTTCATTATTATATCAAATAATTTCCAGAAGCTCGTGAGAAAACAGAGAGGGTGCGAAAGTATTGTTAAATTATCGCTTGATTACGTTGTCAAACGTAGTCCAAATCCAAATTAACCTCAAATACCGAGGTATTTAGCAGCAAGGAGCATTCCTACGGATTTAGTTTCGTGAAATTCGGCTGGCGAATCGTCGTGCTAGCAAACTAAGGTAAGTGGAATTGCTCCAAACTAGTGTCAATATACTCCTAGCCTTAAAGTGAATATTTCTCCCTTCTGGACTTTCAAGAAATAGCAAGTTTTTGACCGTCTTTCGATAAGCCAAAGTTTAGGCTATAAATATATCGAAAGTGACGTTTTCTTTTAGAATATTGGTGTATTTAGTTCTAATTGACATATATGTAAATGTTGTTGGGAGAAATAGCTGGAGTATTGACCGAGCTTCGTCCGTTAGTCGAATAAACCGAGGTTAAGGTATGTAAAGCCAGTTTCTTCGTCAAGTTAGTAGTTTTAGCCTTGTATAGCACAGTAAACTCCGTAGTAGAATTCCCGGAGTTGAATATTGAGTATTGTACAAGTTTAGTAAATATGATTTGCGTTGTTATATCGTACTTAGTCCGAAAGTTAGTAAAGCATGCGCCAAAATGGCAAGTTAGCATTCCAGACTCAGTATAGCCCAGTATGTGATTAGCAAGCATGTTTCTAGAATATTATGACAGATATTCAGAATAAGAGTTAGTAAAGTAAAATCAGACAGTCAGATAGTATCTTGGCTACAAATTAGCCATACAGATAGAGGATATCTTGGCTACAGTATAGCCATACAGTTAGATAGTATCTTGGATACAGATTAGCCATGTAGTTAGATAAAGATCACAGATTCAGTATAAAGTAGTATGAGGATCAGTATAATACAGAAAGAGATCAGAATTCAAATAGTATTTTTCAGTTTAGACATGCTTGCTATATATGTGCTTATTGTTTGTTGAGACTTGGTTGTGTCGTGAGGGCACACTTTTGAGCGTCCTCGCCGCCCCTGGGTTGGTAACTATGTCGCCCACTGAGCGGGTGGGTTTACGTCACTCCAAGGAGTGGCATGCCGTCCCCAGTTTGGACGAACATGGGATGAAGCTTTCCCCATATTAGGCTGATCAGCATTACAGTACAGATAGCCCTGTTGTGATCAAGCGCCCAGGGAACAGTTTCAGATACAGTTACAGTTACAGATACAGTATAGGAGTCCTCCGGACTTAGACACGATTATTTATATCGGAGGCTATGGCCCGAGCCGGAGACCCAGGGGGCCGGTAGAGGTGCTCGTAGTTAGCAGATGAGTGGAGTGACTTATTTTTGGCTGGTTTTGACCCGGGTAGGGGTATATAGATTTTTTGCTTGCTTGGCGCCATCCGGCTTATGGGGGTTGGTATTGACTCTTGTTTGCTAATATATATATATATATATATATATATATATATATATATATATATATATATATATGTATTTATGTGCTATATATTAGTTAATAGACAGCAGGCCGCCGCGTCTACAGGTACGCTCCTGCCCTATCACAGCACAGAAAGTCTGATTCAGTTCATATCAGTTCTTACAGATTCAGTTATCTCCTGCTATTCAGAATTGCTAGTTATGTTATTTGTATTCAGTTGTATCCAATTGCTTTGCATACTCAGTACCAGTGGTACTGACACCCGTTTGGGGCACTGCATTACTTGCCTGCAGGTACTCATAGACGAGGAGGCGATCCCTCGTGATTCCAGCCAGCTTATAGAGTCATCAACTCCTGTCATCCGGAGCTTGATATTCAGAGGTGTAGTTCATTTTCTTTTATTGTACAGCATGGGTAGGCCGGGGCCCTATCCCGGCCATTTCATCAGTACTCATAGATGCTTGCAGATTGTATATATTCATCTCCCTGTGGTTAGTTGTGCCGGTCGTGTGAGGCCGTGCGTTTTGTTTAGCTGTTTAGCATTGTTGATTATGTTGGCCGTGTGGGGCCATAGTCTGATAGTAGTGGTGACCTTGCCGGCACATAGTTATTCAGTATTCTATTATTGAGTTACAGATAACTAGACAGCATGGTGGCCTTGTCGGCCCGCATAGGTTTTCCCCTTTGTAAGTATTTTTCTGGTTAGCTGAAGTTTTATACAGGTGGCTATAGGCCCAGTCGGCCGGAGGCTGTGTTTACAGTCGTTATATAGCCCGTTGTTTCCAGAAATTTGAGTTAGAGCTAGCCAGGCACCAGATGTGCTTAGGCTCACCAGTTAGTAGTCTAGGTCCTACTAGGGCACCGGGTGCCAGTCATACCCCCTAAGGCGGGGCGTGACAAACTTGGTATCAGAGCAAGTCGTGTCCCAGGGAGTCTGCAAGCCGTGCTAAGTCGAGTCTTGTCTATGGATGTGTTGTGCACCACATACTATAGGCAGGAGGCTGCGAGGCATGATAGGATGGTTACTCTTCTTTCTCATTCAGTCGTGCTATAGAGCGTTATAGTATAGGGTTGGGTCCCTAAAACTTTTCATATTCTTTGTCTACAGATAAGAATGGCAGACCAGCGTCTCCCTGCCACCGGCAGAAGATTAGACACAGCAGCAGGAGAAGGCACTAGCAGGATGCCTCAGTTCCATTCAGAGTCAGCCCGATCTGAGGGCGATATAGAGGCTTCATCACAGCCCTCTCAGCATTCCCCCTCACATCAGGAGTCGTTTGGGCACGACACCGCCTCCAATAGCTCCTGTACCTTCGCCATCAGACCAGGGAGTTTGGAGCGCAGTGGTTATGTTGGCACAAATGATGGCTACACAGCGCCAGTCAGTGCCAACTGTAGCAGCAGAGCCTTCAGGTGGTTCAGGTAGTTCCAGGGTCAGGGAGTTTTTGGCACTAGGTCCCCCACAGTTCACTGGGTCAGATCAAGCAGAGGACCCCCAGGATTTCCTAGATCAGATGCAGAGAATTTTCTGGGTTACGCATGTGACCCATACAGAATCAGTTGAGCTGGCAGTGTTTCGGTTGCGGGACATAGCTGTATTATGGTACGAGAGTTGGGAAAGGTCTCGAGGCAGAGATGTTGCCCCTCCGACCTGGTTTAGCTTCTCAGAGGCCTTCCTAGACCGTTATTTGCCATGGGAGATCCGGCAGGCCCGGATGGATCAGTTTTTGCATTTGGAGCAGGGGGCGAGGAGCGTACGAGAATATGCCCTACAGTTTGACTCCCTAGCCCTCTATGCTCCATCTTTTGTGGACACCATGCCATCCAGTGTCCACCGGTTCATTATGGGTCTGAACCCAGAATGTATTGAATCCTGCATGACGGCTACGTTACGAGAAGATATGGATATTGCCCGAGTACAGGCCTTTGCCCAGACCATTGAGGGCCTTAGACAGCGGCAACAGGGCAATAGACAGACAAATCGGGAACAGCGCCGCAGAGAGAGATCAGATGGAATGCAGAGGGAGGTTTAGAGAGGACCCAGGCCCCGATTGTCAGACAGAGCCCCTAGACCCCCACCTCCATCACAGCAACAGCAGCGAGGTAGATTTGCTCGTCGAGGGTAGTCAGAGTCTGGTGGCAGTTCTCGAACAGTAGATTCCCCGCAGCAGAGAAGGGGAGAGAAGAGCAGATTTACACCCCCACCCTGCCCTAATTGCAGCCGACCTCACATCGGAGCTTGTAGATATGGCTCCTCGGGGTGTTATATTTTCGGGCAGGAGGGGCACTGCATGAGAGATTGTCCGGCCAGGGGACAAGGAGCAGAGATAGTCAGGACAGGGGATCCGCAGGGCCACAAGCTCCAGCAGCCTCGGCAGGGCATAGGACCTCAGGTACAGCAGGTAGAGGCCGAGGTAGATTAGGAGCCTCCAGTTCAGGTACGGGCTCAAGCCGTACCTATGCATTACCAGGGAGACAGGACTCAGAGGCGTCTCCTGATGTGGTAACAGGTATGATGACTATCTGTTCATGCCCCGCTTATGTATTGATTGATCCAGGGTCCACTCTGTCATATATTACCCCATTTGTGGCTCGAAAGTTTAATGTCGCACCAGAGTTATTACAGCAGCCCTTTTCAGTATCTACACCCGTCGGTGACTCCATTATAGCTAGTAGAATTTATCGAGGGTGTACAGTAGAGGTTGCTGATCACCAGACTACAGTAGATCTGGTAGAACTAGAGATGATTGATTTCGATGCCATTATGGGTATGGATTGGTTGGCGCCATGCTATGCCAACATAGAATGTTGGACCAAGACGGTCCGACTCCACTTTCCAGAAGAGGCAGTGCGAGAGTGGACAATGAGGATAGGGACAATGAGGAATAACAATTAGTATATCAGTTTTTTAATACTTAGATATATCTATATACTTTATTCTACTTTTATCTAAGTTTACACTGTAATACTTAGAAATATTTATTGTGTAGATGACAGATAGTGACAAGAATAAGGGCATCACTAATGCCCCCAAGAAATCAAAAAAGAATGGTATCTTGAGGAGACGGTCAATAGGAGTACATATTTTTAAAAATCCCACACAATCACTTCCACTGCAGAATTACAGTCAGTCGCCTTCACAGGCACATCCTCTGTTGTCCTATA
Source organism: Datura wrightii (assembly GCA_035772735.1). NCBI lineage: Eukaryota > Viridiplantae > Streptophyta > Magnoliopsida > Solanales > Solanaceae > Datura > Datura wrightii. Next base: position 22,918,351 of record JASDFA010000004.1, on the reverse strand, counting down.
TGGGTCCACCACATGGATATACTAAGTCACCTCCACAGGCGCATATGATGCTACATACATAGGATTATGCTACTCCGCATGGATATACTCGATTACCTCTCGATACTCAGGGACCTACGTCTAGTGCCTCTCGGACTATTACTCATAGCCCGTTCGACTCATCTACTCCACAGTTTGGGATATCAGGTTTTCGCATCCAAAGTTGCAGCTCTAATCCCGACACTCCTACCACAAATTATTCAACTACATAGGGTCAAGTCCTTCCACATGTTGGCGTGAAGGACATGCATAACAGACTCTATCATCGAGCCCAACAGCTGCACTTATCATTTATTTTTTGCAAAATATCTTAGTTTATGATTATCTCATAATTGTCTTTAATTTAACATAGAAATATTTTTTCATTTACGGTTTCAATCCTGATGATGTTATGGGGATCATTTCTCAAGCCATTAAAGATCTTTATAGGGGCACTTATGTGAGTTGGGGTAAGATGCTAGTCGAAGACAAAATTTTTGGAGTTTAGGATATATTAAAATTTATTACTTTCACTCTATTTAAATACTTATCTTGAATTATTTGTTATTAATAATGTCTTTGTTCTGTCGCAACAGAAAAAGTGTGCTTGGCTTTCGGAACATGAGGATCTTATTTGTGTCAATTTTGAAAAAAAAACCGGACACATACTCGCTAACTTATTCATGAAAGATCATACAACGAACAAAAAAGCCTAGGTAGGTTCTACCTGAGAATTGGGAGCAGTTACTTAGGAACTAGGCAATCGATCCAAGGTTCAAGAAGATGAGCGATATCGGAAAGAAGGCCAAAGCATCTATTAGGGGTGGCTCTCTACACACAGTGGGGCTCAGATCTAGGGAAATGTGAGGACAAACTGGTAGGTTGATTTTCTTAAGTTATATAATTGTTATAATAATGACTTCTAGATTAGACCTACGAGGGGGGGAGTGAATTGGGTCTAATAGATTTTTTCACAAATTAAAACTTAACTTGAATTTCTTTTACGACGGGAACAGGCTTGAACTTTGTTCCTTTGAGCAGTAGCCTAATTCAAGCAGAAATAATAAAGTGCAGAAAATAAAGCAAGAGACAAGAATTTCTACGTGAAAAACTATCCAAGCTCGAATGGGTGTAAAAACCACGACCTACTCCCTAGTAGGATTTCAACTCAACTCCAGTAAACACCGAGCCAATTCGGATTGCAAACCCCCACAATCCAAGGACCTACCCTTAGCCCTTACAAAGTTCCTAACCTATATAAACTACCCTTAGTTTAATAAGATGAACTTTAACACAAATACAACTGAAGAAAAACAGAATTGAAACAAAACACGTTCAATGATTCACTACAAATTGACCCTATACCTTGACAGTAACGGAACAGACTCAGGGGACAGTTTCTAGCACCGGTCAGCTCTTCTTCAACTTGAATGCCAATTGAAAGCTCAAGAACAATGGACTTGCTGAATATCTTTTTGAGTAAATAACTTTCTGGATGTGGTAGACTCTTAATTTATAGCACACGAATTCCCAATTTGTCTTCCACTAGAAGAAGGAAACTTTGGACTCCTTTTCCTTTCTTGAAATATCTTGTTGACTCCTTCTAGGATTCCACAAAATATTCTCTTTCCTTTTCAGCCCACAATCTAATTTTTTCCTTAGAAAAAGGATTCCTTTCCTTATAGAGTCCTTGTTGACTTTTGGTTCCTCTCTCCTATTTCCTGCAAATAATTTGAGACAATAAAGCAACCAATTAGTAGCACACGTTTTATGGAAATCATGTACCAATTATTAATCGGCCAAGTCCTTTATGTTTCAAGCATATTTTTAACTCATCATCAAATATAATTAAAATCAATTCCAACAATTATTATATATGATTGATATTTACTTATTCTTGATTAATATCTAAATTAATTTTGTTTGCAGGAAAAGGAACTCGGGAGCCCTATAACTTAAGATGCGTTATTCAAGGCCACACATACGAGGAAGAAGAAAAATTCTGGAGATTCAGACATTTGGGTTGAGCCACGAGTTGAGCTGACCTACATAAGCATACAACTTAAAGTAATATCTACTTCATTTTTATTAATAGGTGTGAGATTTCTTCTTTAATTCCCTTATATGAATTTTTGCTTCTCAACTTATACTTAGCAGAATTGTTAAAACTGTTAGCCTTTACCTACCCCTCAAAAGAGAACAGGTTACATGATGAAACCAGTTCAATCAAATAAAATTAAGGGAATAAACAAGACAGAAAGAAAAAAAATTAAAAAGAAAGAAACTTATAATAAGATAATAAAAGAAGGTCCATGTATAGGCATTAAAAGTGAACAAATTGCAGAGAGCTCCCAACTTAAAGATTCCAAATTTGAAAAAAAAAACATAAAAATGCGCCTGAAATTTTAAAAGAATTATTTATTTTTGAGGTTCATAATGTTTGACGAAAATTTTAGAAGGTTGCAATTTTCACGGTCTTTTTTTTCTCTTTTTACTCCCTTCAGTTTATATTAAGTGTTATTTTTTTAAATTATATTCTAATATTATTACAATAGAATTCAGACTCAATATCAACAATCCATAAAGGATTTCCATCAGACTCAGCTAGTTGATTGTCGAGGCATGCCACTTAACCAAGAGCAGTTTAAGAGAATATAGTTAGACTCGATTGGTGGCCCGAGTAGGTATGAAACTTCTTACGGCATGCCTCAATTAATATTTTGTGAATTTCATTTTAGGCTAGAAGGCCTAGGTAGTCTCCATGTTGAGGGTTGATGCATCAGGAGAAAATATTGGCTATGGAGCAAAAAATCGTTGAGTTATCTAGCCAAACTGAAGCTTCACATGTTAGGAAAAGGAAGAAGGACATAGAGTATGCAGGTATGAAGGCACTATTAGATGCCTTACTAGATTCGGGGGGGGGGATTTCACATTGTCCTAGTGATGCAGTTCGCCCTCCTCGACCTCCTCAGTCTCGACCTATTCATCATCAGGTATATAATCAATACAACGGTCTAATAGATGAGCTCAGCAATGATGAGGATGAGGGTGATGACGATGATGATCATGTTAAAAACACACCTCCTCATTATTAAAATTTAATATTGTGTTGGATAAACTATATTTTGTACTATTTGATTGTGGTTTGTAAGGATTATTAAGTATTTTGCATATTTCTGATATTTTGTTTAACTTATGACTTATGTCTTTTAAACTACTTTAAAGTTGATTTTTACATGTTGTGTGATTGGAGAATATTTAGTATGTGTTTGTTGTATTTTGATTGGTTGTTGGAAGCTCTTTAAGCTTGATTTAGATGATTATATTGTATATATTATTAAATTAATTTGAAATAGCAAGTGGACAGCTGCAGAAGCGGCAATATGTTGTCAGTTTTTTTTTGGCAGAAAAGAGATCTCATGAGGTCTCTTATCTACAATTTAATTTTCCAGAAAATGCAAAAAATTGACTTCATGAGGTCTCTTTTATTCAATTCTTCTTTCTACAAAAATGCATAAAAGAGACCTCATGAGATCTCTTTTCTGTAATTTCTTTTTCCAAAAAAATACAATAAGAGCCTTTCTGAGATCTCCTTTCAGAAAATTAAATAAATATTAAATCCTTATGAAGATACAAGAAATAAACAAAAGGAAGACCTCATGAGGTCTCTTTTTACAAAATTCAGAAAATAACTCGCAGATCCTTTTGGAGACCCCATGAGGTCTCTAGCAAAAAATAACCTACAAATTTTAGACATACTGTTGAGGTCTCTTTTTAGGTCTCTTTTCAGGAAAGAAGAACTCATGAGGTCTCCTTTTACAGTTTTTAGTAGTGACTAGAAAATAAACCGTACCTGTGGCATAGGATAATTTTCAAACTATAGTTTACAATCTCGTTTCAATTAATCTTACCAAAATATTTATCTTTCTGTGCGATCGGGTTACCATTTTGATAAGATAATTGAACTTTATTAAATGTCATTATCATATTTTAATTACTTAACTGTATGTGATAAACAATATAATTTCTTTTGCCCAAAATGTTGCGACTAATCTCAAGTATATGACATAAAAAAATTCAAAATAACATCTCATAATAATTAACTTAAACAAAGTGTTAATTATTAAAATATAAAAATAAATGTATGTTACACCCCGTAAGTCTTGGTTGGTTAACCAATACGTACATGTGTACATTGAGAGGGTTAGAGTATGGCACGTGCGGGAGAAGACTCGAAAGTGGGAATCGCAAGCGCGTTAGCAAGCGAGTAGGAGGCTGAAGCAGAGGCAGGGCGCAAGGAGCGCCACGCCGCGCCCCTGCCCCGGCCCTTTGAGCGGCGCGTAGCGCCCGATTCTTGGCACTGTGGACGGCACACCCCCCCCCCCCGGCCATTGACTCCCTATATATATATTTTAAGTGTGGGACTTGTTTCATTTAATATTTTCCAAAGTAGAGAGCTCGGGTGAGGCGATAAGGTCGCGAGGTTTTCCACTTTAGAAGCCGAATTACACCATCAAATCACCTACAAACGTTAATTCTTCTCAGGTAATGATTTCTAAGCCTGCGAAGAACATCTCTGTGGAGTTATTTCTCCAAAATTGGCCCGGCTCACGGAGTCCCGCCGAGTAGAAGTTGTAGAAATCACTTCTAATCAAGTCCTAAGTGTCTACAAGTGGTAGGTAAGTGTTTCTACCTTCTTAATTCTCTGGAAACTGTAAGTTTTGGGGAGAATTGGATAGGTTTTGATTTGTAGTCATTCTGCTTTATAGATATTGCTATTGGCTGTCTATTTGAGTTGAAAATAGCTTCATTCTCTCAGCGTAAAGGCTGCAGTTTGGAGGGATTGCTGGTTCTATGCTAGGACAGGATTGGGCAAGCAGAAAACAACAATTGGAGTATGTTAAGGCTATTCCCTTTCGGCAAGTTATTCTCATCGTATTGTTCATACGACCTACACTTTTTGTAAATATGTTGCAAGTACGTTTGTTATGAGTAGCTGCTACAAGTAGATAATGATTATATATGTTGTCGTTAGCTGAACGAATTGAGGTTAGATCATAATATTCCCCGTCGGGACAAAGTATAGTCAGTATGACAAATGCTGGGAGCGTCATAGGTATTTCCCTATTTATTTGTTCATAGTCTAGAGGGATTCTGATGTCTCGGTGTCGTACCAAGGCCTTAGAAGCTTGTGGGTAGCTGTTGGGACTAATTTGGTAAAGTTGTACAGCATAGGGCGTAGATGGGCAATATAACTTTCTGTTTGACGCCTATTTAGAAAGTAAAGCTCGCCACAGGCCATTGGCGTACCTTGATGCCTCCAGCGCTAGAACTTTGATAGGATGGTCTTACCTTTGAGTAAGTGGCACCAGGGTTGCTTAATGAACTAAGCGATAGCTTGCCATGTGATCGGCTGCAGTCAGTGACCGTTTGCTTCGATCAACTTACTGCTTGTCGCATAGGTTTCTCAAGAAACCATCCCAGTTGTTAGAAGTTTGATAGACTAACTGATACTCTAAGAAAAGAAGCCTTGTTAGTAGTTAGACATGGGGCCAACGCCCTGGGATACTTTTATAGATGCCTATGTGCATGTTGTCGCGAAGGGCTAAATCCAGATTTACCTGCCTACAAGGCTATGAACCGCTCATACGAGCCATATGCAATTTGGACAGACCAAGTTAACGTCTAAGGGACTAGAATCATAGTAGTATAGTATTACCTTCAGGGTATGAATTATAGTAAGTTGCCTGTGGGAAGTCAAGGCTGACTACTTTGGAGCATGTCCAATTAGTAGCAGCCTTACAGTCGTTCTAAGCAAAGGAACTAAAAGAGTTGGTCGCCTGCGACCTTACTGTTCGCTTATGAGCTATCATTGTTCTAACATGACCTTCAGCCTATCGCTTAGTTCACCCAGTCCTCGTCCTTTTCCATCTAAGCCAACGGAGGTTGTAATGATTTCCAGGACCCTCTGCCTGGGAATAGACACACGGAGTGTTCCTGTTGGCAGCTATATAGACTGTTTTAGGGGAGAGTAGCGGTCGCGTTAGACCTATGGGGCTAGATACACTTTTTTGAGTGACTAGATTTGTAGCTTGTAGTGTAGTATTCTTGGTTGGGGTAGTTCATATTTGTACTGCCTCTCTCCATGAATAGCTAAGAGGCTTCTAGTTGTACGAACTGCTTACAGAGCTATACACTGCTTATGGAGCTATGATGCTGCTAACGCTTACGGAGCTACGATGTTATATTTCTTACGGAGCTACTGAACCTCTTATGGAGTCATATATTGTTTGTAAGGACTAAAGTGAAGTCTATTCACTTATGGACTTATTCTACTCCGCAGAGACATTACAAACCCTTCGTAGAGCCTCGTGTGCTCAGGGTGCAGTCACAGGGGCTTGAAAGACCCGAACTCAGTTACAGAAGTCCAGATGGATCAGATACAGTTACAGGAGCCTAGAAGGCTCCAGTATAGTCTTAAGAGACCAGATATGTTCAGTTATAATTACTTGCAGGGCCTCAGGGGTACCAGTAGAGGTATATAGACTGATTGGCGCCTACCAAGGCTTATGGGGCTCGGGTAGGTTATTTTGGTGATGATTGTACCTTCCAGGCTTATTAGGGTCAGGTTAGATTCTTGTTTGCATACTTGCTTGCTAGATATAGCTTATGAATGTATGCTCTTATTTGTATAAGTCGTCTACTAGATGCAGACTATGGTTATAAAAGCATACAGGTTAACTTCTACTCCTTTTCACTGATTACTTTTAGTTCTTTATCAGCTTCTATTCAGTTATTATTACTGCCTTATATATTCGGTACATATTGTACTGACGCCCACGCATGGAGCACTGCATACTTGCCTGCAGGTTTAGACAGACAGGTTTCAGGACCTCCTTTATCAGCTATTCGGAGTCAACAGATTGGTCAGCTCCTTTCATTTTGAGTTTCCAGACAGTAGAGGTTTGCCTATCTTTTGTTACGTAGTTTTTGGGTAGGTCGAGACCCTGTCCCAATCAATATTTATCACTCTTAGAGGCTTGTAGACCACGGTCTTCAATTCCTAGCTAGTTGTGCGTTGTTGGCCATGGGGGGCCTATATATGCTATGTTTTGTGTGTTGGCCTTGTGGGGCCTAGTTTAGCTATTAGTGAGCAGCCTTGTCAGCTATAACTCATATATGACTGTCTGTTTTCCTTCTGTTATGACTTAGACAGCATGATGGTCTTGTCGGCCCGCATAGGTTCCTTTTATTATCGTGATTGTTGGGTTAGCTTTCTTATGCAGGTTATATGTTTCGCCTAGTCGGCATGAGTATGTGTTTATAGCCGAGATATAGCCGTTTGTTTTCTTGTTATGTGTTGCAAGCATACACCAGAAGTATATGTATCCAGCCAAGTCAGCTCAGAGTCCAATGTGGTATTAGGTGTCAGTTATGCCTCCCAAGGTGGGGCGTGACAATGTATATAAACAAAGCCTATATAAAAACAATCTAATGCATAAAGCATCTCACGATAACAGAAAAAGACTGCATAATCATATTGTTATATAAGTGAAAATTTCGTAAGTTGAAAGTTAGATTACGAAAATATCCTTTAAATATTAATCGGTTAAACTACCCCTTATTATATTATATTATACTAGTCTAAGTGTACGCGCCTCGTGCATGTCCCTTATATTAATAACAACAAATTTGTAAAGTATAAGTAATATCTAAAAGATATGTTTGTATAATAATATAAGAATTTAGAAATAAATTATGAACTTTAAATTGATAAATGTCTATAAATTCTAAAAGTTTTTAAATTTTTTTTTTCAAGTTTTACACTATAAATAGAGTTATGTCACAACTAGAAAACCTAATATAATAAAATAAGGTAGAAAAAAGTCATGACTATCAAAAAAGAAAAAAATTGATGAAATTTTTATTTTTATAGGTTATACCATAAATAGAGTTATTTCACAAATAGAAAACCTAATATGATAAAATAAGATGATGAGACAATTTTAAATAATAATTGTGTAAAAATAATATATGACAATTTTATCTATTACGGAGTCTTTTAATGAAAGGCAAGAAATTCAATCAACATTTCTAAGAACCTTCACACTTTTAATATCTATATATTATTAAAAGGAGGATTGTCTAGCTTGATAATAAGCCAAGTGGCATATTGAGAACTAGCCACTTAGCACTTTTACAACAAAAAATTATTTCATCTATTATAATATAAATATATATATATATATATATATATATATATATATATATATATATATATATATATATATTCTAAGAAATAATATTAATATTATTATATAGAATATTATTAGATATGGTAAAAAAAACACGCTATTATTAGAGCTATTTTACATTCTATATATTTATCATTTAAATCTATATATTACTAAAAGGAGGGGTAGTCTAGCTTGATAATAAGCCAAGTGGCATATTGAGAACTGGCCACTTGGCACTTTTACAATAAAAATTATTTCATCTTATTATTTTATGAAAAATATATATTCTAAGAAATAATATTAATATTATTTTATAGATTATTTAGATATGGTCACGCCATAGTTAGAGCTATTTTACATTTATTATATTTATCATTTAAATTATATAATTATGGCATTAATATGATATATATGAAAAATATATTTGATTGGCAGTAATATGATATATATGGAATACATAATGTCATATAGATTATTACAAAATATTATAATATGAAAAAAATTAATATTATTAATATTATTATACTTATTAAATAGATTATATAGATATGATAACAAAAAAATCACGCCATCATTAGAGTTATTTTATATTCTATATATTTATCATTTAAATTACATAATTATGGCGTTAATATGATATATATGAAAAAATATATTTGATTGGCGGTAATATGATATATATGGAGTACATCATGTCATAATTAGATTATTTCAAAATCAGCATGATATGAAAAAAAATAATATATTATTAATATTCTAATTCAAAATCAGCATGATATGAAAAATAATATGTATCTATATATTATTAATATTCTAATATGGAATACATCATTTATATGGAAAAATTATTATGCCATAATTATAGTCATTCTAATAGAAAAGATTCTTATGACATATTCTATATATTTAGGAGGTTTCGTTCAACACAATATGAATGGCTCACAGTACCCGCAATATAGGAAAAGAAAAACTACCTTTTCCCATTACTTTCTTCAAAAGAAATGTCTACTAAAATTAATATCCGGAACAAAGATGCAATGGTGTTTGAAAGTTTGTGTCTTGCGATTATGGATAGTTCCTGATCGCAAAAAGACAGATAATTCAATTTTAATAGAGATGTTATTGTAGGATGAAAAGGTATTTATATTATTTATTATCGTTATAAATAGATGTGTTGACTACCCTTTTATGGATATAATATTTAAATTTTTTGTAGGAAGATCGTATCCATGCAAGTGTAGGTAGATATGCTATCCGCATGTTCAGATGAAAAATAAAAGAGTAGGGACTGTATACCATAAAAAATTTTATTGTAGGTCCAAATAACGTGAAATATAAGACCAATAAACATACGTTGTCTAAAATTATTGTGATGTCTTTTCTTTTTAATGTAGGAAGGAAAATTTTAAATTGTTACGACCATCATTCATATAGAAGTTTAGAGTCAGCGTTAAATAACACATCATTTTTATTATTCGGTGTTAAATTTATAGATTATTTCATACAATTTCTAACTATAATAATATTATGATTTTATAGGATCCAGATATCAATTGTGGACAGGTCCCATATGAAGATAAGGAGATCATGGTGATTTCGTTGTTACCTTTTATAATCTATATAATTTAATTTGAACAATTCTTTATATAGTTTCCTTTTGCAAACAACTAAAAGAATGTCTTCCTTCATTTTGTAGGATTCCAATCCTGACAATGATATGATTACTCCTACAAATATCCTTATCAAAAGAAGTATATTGGAGATTGAATCGTGCGTCATTGAAGTTAATGATGATTTCAGTGCACAACTCTCAAGCAATAAGTTCAACAAAGTGGTTAAAAAGGAGAAACTTGTCTGAGTTGTTGCAACAAAAAATGCTTGAGGACGAGAATAAGACAAATGACTATTTTTTTAAATTCTGAAATTTAGTTTTGTTTTGAATAAGATATTTTCCATTAAAACATGTTCTTCTTTGGTTCCAAGGCTTAATTATTATGAATTAACTGTTATATTTTATTTTAGAAAATTATTTTGTTATGAACATGATGTTTTCAATGAGACAAGTTATTTGATTCTTTTGATCGATTATTATGGATTACACGTTGTTATGATTATCTACATTTTGTGGAGTATTTTATAGATTTTACACAAAATAATCACATTTTTGTGGACTAATATGCTCCAATGTACTCCTTGGTTGTTAGAATTTGTAAGGTTAAAATCTGACAAGAGGCCTGAACAAACTAATTAGCTTGAATTTAACTAATTTAGCTTAACTATTTTTGTTATATTATAAATATTTGCATTTAACTAATTTTAAGTATAATTATAAGAATTTTATTATCAAACAAATGGTTCAGTATCCAAAAACAAATTACGTTAAAAGTCATTCTAAACTTAAAAAACCCTAAGAAAATTTTCATATTTTATTTAGTTCGATATCCTAAGATTATTGATTTGAACCTAAAAATATGCATAATTATGAGACGTAATATTTATATTTAACTTATTATAATCAATTAATTCTTATTTTTAGACAAGGAAAGATTATGAAAAAATTATTGCAAAATCAAAAATTATGGTAATGATATATTTGAATTTAAATTAGATGTTGTTATGAAAAAGTTAATATAATCTAGAATATATAAATTGAAATATTTTCTATAATACATCCATAGTAGTATATAATTATTTAATTGGTAGTAATATTAAAATTTTTTAAAAAAAATAAATATATATATATATATATATACACGAAAAAATCATGTCATAATTAGAGTCATTCTATTAGAAAATATTCCTACGACATATTATATACATTTATAATTTAAATTATTCAATTAGTATTACTACAAGATTAAAGATTGTGAAAAATTTAATGCTTAGATCTAATTCTGCCAACGTATATTTGTATTTAAATAAGATATAACAGAAAATAATATTAATTGAATTATTTTCTATATTTAGAGAACTAGCTATATCTAACTATTTGATTGACAGTTATATAATATATATGAAAAAAATCATGTCATAATTAAAGTCTTTCTAATAAAAATTATTCATACGACATATTCTATATTTTAAATTATTATAAAAAGAAAGATTGTAAAAATTTATTGCTTAGAGCTAATTATGGCGTGATTTATTTAAATTTAAATCAGATACTGCTATAATTTGAATTTAAATCAGAGATATAGCAGTGCATCGTTATTTGGCTACCAAAAGTCATTCTAAACTTAAAAAAATCCTATGAAAAATTCTATATATTATTTAGTTCAATATCCTAAGATTTTTAATTCAAACCCTAAAATTACGCATAATTATAAGATGTAATATTCACATTTAACTAATTATAATCAATTAGTTAGTATTGTTAGACAAGGAAAGATTGTGCAAAAATTATTGCAAAATCACTAATTATGATAGCGATATATTTGAATTTAAATTAGATACTATTGTGAAAAAAAATTCAGAATATTTTTTATAATACATCCACAGTAGTATATAATTATTTGATTAGCAGTAATATGATATATAAGAGGGAAAATCACGCCATAATTAGAGTCATTCTATTAGAAAATATTTATACGACATATTCTATACATATATAATTTAAATTATTTAATTAATATTACTATAAGATTAAAGATTGTGAAAATTTAATTTTTAAAGCTAATTCTGGCAACATATCTTTGTATTTAAATTAGATATTGCAGGAAATAATATTGATTGAATTATTTTTTATAATTAGTGAACTAGCTATATATAATTATTTGATTGACAGTTATATATATATATATATATATATATATATATATATATATATATATATATATATATATATATATATATATATATATATATAGAGAGAGAGAGAGAGAGAGAGAGAGAGAGAGAGAATACATCATGTCATAATTAGAGTAATTCTATTAAGAAAATATCCCTACGACATATTCTATACATTTATAATTTTAATTATTTAATTAGTATTACTATAAGATCAAAGATTGTGAAAATTTAATGTTTAGAGCTAATTCTGGCAACATATATTTGTATTTAAATAAGATATTACAAGAAATAATATTGATTGGATTATTTCCTATAATTAGAGAACTAGCTATATATAATTATTTGATTGATAGTTATATGATTTATATGAAAAAGAAATCATGTCATAATTAGAGTCATTCTAATAGAATATCTATGAATACATATGTTGACTACCCTCGCAATGGATATAATATAGATATTGGATTTTTTGTAGAGAGATCGTATCCACGCAATTATGGGTAGGTATCTTGTCCGCATATTCAGAGGAAAAATAAATGAGTTGGGATTGTATATCACGAAATTTTTTATTATTGATCCAAATAACGTGAAATATAAGATCAATAAATACAAGTTGAGGCTGACGTTTACTAATAGAACAACTGTGAATAAAATAAATGATCTAGAATTTGTCATGCATATCTTCAATTTACAACCTTATGAGCAATTGATAGACCAATTTGATATTGATAAGAATAACTTATTTGATAATTATCAAATTTGCTTTTTATTTACATTGATCTGTTTTAGCAAACTGATGAATGTTTCTTTAAATGGACTAGATATCAATAGGAGAGATTATTAGTCACGAAGAAGTGCAAGCACACAAGCAAGACGGTAAAACCAGCATTTTTATGAATATGGAGCTACAAGATCACAAGTAAGCTCGCAAATGTGATTAGAATTAACATACAGATTTCAATGTCATTAATTTTCTCAATGTGAAGTTGTATTTTTTCAAGTAGGATGAATATTTCAGCTACCTTTTAGAGTGAATTTGTAGAATAAATTATGTCATATTTGGAAGGATCTAGCGACAACCCCGTTGCAGTGACTATTCAAGAAAACATAAGTCAAAGGAGGCATTGACATTTATTTCATTAGTTTTTGTTGGTTTACCTGTAGTCAAGTGAAATAAATTTTTTATGATCATTTATTCATTTGATAATTTTATAAATTTAAGTATTTTTAATCTATATTTTTTAATAATTTTTTTCTTAAGTATTATACGCGCATCGCGCGGGTACTAATACTAGTAGTATAGATATAGATTTTTTAAAATTTTGAATTTTAAATAATGTAAAAGGAGTATGTACTCAATATTAATAATTAACCATTAAATATTTAATATCAATATTAGAATCAATCAAAGGAGATAATATCAATAGTAAAATATTTTGAATACAAGCAACTTGAATAGGCATCAGTGTTTTCAAAGGCGTTTTTGGAGAGAGTCTTGAGGTGGAGCGTACCAAAAATGCACTGGAGTGCAAATAAAAGGCACGGATCCATAAAGCGTAAGCCCCCAGAATTTGGGGCGTATGTCCCAGGCGTAAAAGCGTAAGTCCCGGGCATAAAAATGTAGTTTCAGGCATTAAATATAATTTTTATTAATTTAAAAATATTTTTTTTATAAATAATATTTTTATTACTGGTGTAATGATATTTATACTTTATGCTATAATAATTTCATATTGTAGTCATTTTTTCTAGAATATATTAATAATAAAAATAACTCTCATAGAAAGTGACGCGTTATAAATAGTTTTTTTTTTTATCATTATACCTAAAAATGATAGGATTGAGATTTCATACTCCTATGCTCCTTAGAAACTTTATCTATATTCTTATATTGCTCTTACAATATTTATCCTTATCCTTCTTTGAAATATATATAAACAATAATCAGTGTAAATATAGTTGAGAGTGAGAAGAACTACAGAAGATTGATGATGATTTTATTTTAAAGATTATTTCGAGTATAATCATTTTTGCTTATTGTTATTTTTCTTAAATAATAATTATAATATTTTTTTCTTTATTATTGAAATTTGTTTGAATTTATTTACAGAATTATTGAAAATATTATTTTTGCTTATTTTCTTAGTAATAACTATAAAATTGAAAATACATAAGATATATGCCTCGTAGATCTATGGGACTTACGCACCGTGTTTCGGGGCTTATGCCTCGCCTCGTGCTACGTAAAATGCCTCGCCTTGCGCCCCCACTATTAAAACATTGGTAGGCATTGCAATTATTATTGTGTTATTCAAATCATTATGAAATAAAAAAGATGGATAAATTTTAAGACGAAAAAAACTTGAAAATATACAAAGTTAAGATAGCTAATGAAAAAGACTTTGAGACAAATTGTTGATGAAGAAAATTTTAATGAAAAATATTCCACAATTATAAATATTTTATAGAAGTGGAAATTTTTTAACTATGCAATTTTTTTTTTCAGGAAAATAGCCATGGGAAATTTTAGGCAAATATGGAAAATTTTAGCTATTTTTTCTTTTTTATTTTTATTTTTTTAGGAAAATTTACGGGAAAGCAATTTTTCAATTCTAGGTAAAAAAATTTAGGGGTCGGCAAATTTTGAATTTAAGGTATAATTTTATAGTGTAATTTTTATTTTTATCTTTTTAGAAAAATTTACGGAAGGCAAGTTTTTAAAATTTAGGGCAGGATTTTTTTTTAGGAAAATGGAAAAGAAAATTTTAGGGTTTATGTGCAAATTTTAAATTTTAGGCAAATTAAATAATAATTTAAGGACAATAGCAAATGATAATTTTGTCAATTACAAAGTTTTTCTTAACGAAGAGCAAAAAGTTCAATCAATATTTTTAAAACCTTCACACTTTTAATATAATATAGATATAATATAATCTTATATATATAAATGAGTATAAATAAATCATTCATAAATAAATAAATATCCTTTAAATATTGATTGAATCAATTACCTCTTATTATATTATAAATAAATATAAATAATAATAAATATAATAAATAAATTATAATAAAAATAGATAAATAAATATAAATATATAAATAATTTTAAAAATAAAAAATCCCTAAATTAAAAGTTAAATTATTCTTCAGATTACAAAAATACCATTCAAATATTAATTGACTAAATTATCCCTCGTCCTAAAACTAAATCTTATATGTTCATTACAATACATTCAAAATATTTACTGCATTAATACAGTAATTTATGAATATTAAGGAGGCTGCTATTTAATTCTACATATTTAAATAATTAAAACTCTCAAAATCCTTGACGGCAAGAAATTTATGTATATTAAGGGACCGCCTTTTGGCTGCATTGGTATTACAAATTTAGAAAGATTTGTAAATTTTACCCATTAAAAAAACAAAACAAAAAAAGCAAACTGTTTTGGAAAATCCCCCGAACGTTTTGGCTGCATTTAAATAATTGCTCCAACAACTAAATACTATAAATACTTACATCAAATAATATCCATTAAAATAACCACAAAAAAACAAACATTTTGGAAACCCTCCCCCTACCCCCCCCCCCCCCTCAACCCCCAACGTTTTGGCTGCCTCCAACAACTAAATCTTATGAAAACTTAACACCAAATACTGATTTTATAGTCTCTTTGTTTTCCTTTACTTATTAAATAAAATTAATTAATAATGAGAAATTTATATTAAATTTTATTCATTAAACACCTTATATAAATGAATATCAAGAATATATTAAACCTGCATTGATTATTAGATTGAATCAAATTAACAAGTATGTAACTGTTGGGAGAGGCAAAAAAGTGGCTGAAGGCTGAGCCACCGAACTCCATAACTTCATGGAATGACTTGGCTAAGAAGTTCCTTATCAGATTCTTCCCTTCAGGCAAAACTGCCAGGTTGAGAAGTGAAATACTCAGTTTCAAGCAGAGGCCTGATGAGAACTTATATATGGCTTGGGAAAGATTCAAGTCATTGTTGAGAGATTGCCCCCATCACCAGCAATCAAATGAAGTGCTGGCCCATACCTTTGTAGAAAGTCTAGACCCACACACAAAAATATTACTAGACTCTGCATCGGGTGGGCAAGCCTTGGATAAGACATATGATGAGTTGTACACTTTGTTGAATAGAATTGCACAAGGAAATCCAGAGTGGCACAGCGAGTCATCGAGAGGGGTAGGAAAGAGATCGGGGTTGATAGAAGTAGATGGTTTGAATGCCTTGGCAGCACAGTTAGCTTCGTTCCAGCATCAAATGATGACTCAGTTCACTAAACTGAGTATGAACCAACGCCAGGGCCAGGTTAATGCAGTTCAGCAAGCTCCGAGTTGGTGTGAAATTTGTGGTAATAATGGGCACCATGCAGAATCTTGTGGAGCCAATCCGGAGTCAGTCAATTTTGTTAGTAATATGCAGCGCAACAATCAGAATTTTGAAACCAGTTACAACAGAAATTGGCGGGGCCACCCGAATTTTTCTTGGGGTGGACTAATCCTTGTACTTTTATATCCATGTCATATATTGATTTGAGGCAATTTAAAAGTGTTTGGTTATCAAAAACAGTATGAACATAGTCAGAATCCTCATTAGCATAAAAAAGAGGGCCAACTCCAATAACATAGGAAAATGAGGCATTATATTCCTCCAAATGATAGAAAACCCGAAGACAAAAGAGCATGGGTTGTGAGATCAAGAGAAAGTGTTCATTTTATGAATCAAAATCAATTCTTTCTATGATACTCCTATTAAAAACTGCATTTATATCATTAATGACCAAAAAAAATTAGAGGACTGTAATATGTTCCTTTCTTTCTTTACAAGAGACAAGGTGTATGTTTGGCGAAGAAAAATATATAAATTTTCTTTTAACTCTTTGCAACTATAGAAGTTCATAAATAGATCATTATAATTATACAATTGACCAATATAGTCCCAAAGATAAAATCACCTATTCCAAATGTTGGCTTGTATTAGCCCCAACATATTTTCTCCTGTGGACAATTGTACATGACACTTTCAAGATGGATATTAATGGCCACATCAACAGTCTTAATTGGTCATGACAGACCAATTGAAAAAGAATATGCCACGTACACAAAGAACATCATCTACAAGGAAGTATTAGGTACAGATAGAGTAGATGTTGGCAACTAATACATGAAAATGTAATTTACTATACATTTGTGTATCTATTTCAATTTATATTTTACTACCGAATATTTTTTGATACTTATTATAATGCGCTTTGCTTTTGCAGGCTCAAGGAATATCCAAGCATTGACCTTCCAACAAAAATGTAATTCAAATAGATCGATTGTTTATCTCTTTAAACATATATTATTCCATAAAATAATTTGTGCTAACTCATTACAATGCCCTTTTAAGATGATTCATACCATACATATTAATTAATTAGAACTCACATGCAAAGTACGTGTTCAAGATTAATAAGAAAATAGACAGCCTTATATATCCTTCATTAAAATAGTAATTTTTATAATTAAATCAGATATTATAAGATCACCCCAAATATTAAAGAAGCTAATATGATACTTTGAATGTACAGCAAAAATAATTCCACTCTTTTAATAACTTCAAGTCAAACTCTTACTTTAACCAAAAGTTAAATAATCTATATATATTAAAAATGTGAAGACCCTTGAAAATATTGATTGAACTTTTTGTCCTTCGTTAAAAAATTCTACAATAGATAAAATTATCATTTATTATTTTTAATTATTCTCATCACTTTATTTTATCATATTAGGTTTTTTATTTATGGAATAACTGTAAATCTAAAATAAATAAAAAAAATTCACAAATTTTTTTACCTTTTTGATAGTCGCGAATTTTTTATTATTTTATTTTATTAAATTTTCTATTGATGGCATAACTCAATTTATAGTGTAAATTTTAAAATAAAATTAAAAAAAAAAAGAACACTTCCATGAATTATTTTTCCCTTTTTAAGTTGGAAACTTTTTTGTTTCTTTTTCCTTCTTGATGATAGGAATTTTTATAAAAAAAAAATTTATAGTCACAATTTATTTATTTTTTTCTCTTTTGATTAAAAAAAAGTTCTTTCTAATAGTAATGTTTTAATATTCTTATACTTTCAAAAAAAATTTAATTTATAAATTCTTCCACTTCTATAAAAGGATTTATAATTACATAATTTAATTCATCAATTTTTCTACACCAACACTTTTGATTCAATCTCCAACCTTATATGTTTTCGTGTTAATTTATCTTTTTTTTATGTTATGAATTTTTTTAATGTTGTGGATTTGAAAAACACAATAGTAATTGTTATGACAGCTTGTTTGTATTCAAAATAATTTAACTTAGTTTGTCTCATTTAGTTGATTCTAATACAGATACTATGTTATCTCCTTTACTTGAGTCTTGTATTAATATTATGTGATTTAAAATTTTGTGTTATTTATAACTGACATTCTTCATGTACTCATACATCCACAAGTATCATCTATATATTCAGGTAAAATAATCTTTTTATTTCATAAAATAATTTTTTTAATAAAATTATAAATTATTATAATTATAACTCTTGTGCACAATTTATTTTAGATAACATTATAATAGAATCTAAAAAGAATTTCGTGAACAAAATTAAATCAATCAACAACTTAAGGCGATGTGATTCTCAATGGGTAATAAAAATATTAGTAATTAAAACTGGATTAGTGAAAGAGTATAAAAAGTGAACAAAGGAAGACACACAAATGACTATAACATTAGTTGACGAAGAGGTAATAATTTTTTTTTATCATATTCTATATTTATATTTTATATTTTTAGATATATGTTTGAATTCTTATCTATTTTTATTATATTTTATATATTTATATTTTTATATATATATTTTTTGACCATTAAAGTTTAATTTTCTGCAGGGCATAAAAGTTCATGCTATACTTCTCAATAATTATATATTGAAATGTGAAAAAAATATTTACAACAAGATAAGATCTGTTACATCATAAACGGACGCATTAATAGTGTTAATCACAATTTTGTACCAGTAAATAAGGTTATTGATGTTGGGTTCAATGACAACATTATAATTCAAGAATGCAACAATCACATTTTCTACTGTTACTTTTTCAAATAATTTTGTTTCGTTTGAAAATGCAATACAATCTTCCGGTGGAACAATCTTTGGTAATTTCTTTAGATTTCATATACTAATCTAACATTCAATATATGCATAATATTTTAAACTCCTATTTTCTTACCAAAATATTCTTTGTAGATATAAGCACGAAGGTCCTTATAAATGTTGATTGAACTTTTTGCCCTTCAGTAAAAGATTCTACAATAGATAAAATTGTCATTCACTACTTTTCTCAATTAATCGTTATTTAATTGTTATAGATCTTTACTAATTTGTAAAAGATAAAAATTCCTAATATTTAGTATTTTAAAATTGACACTAAAATTTTGCTTCTTAAATCTTTCCTTATTTGAATTATATTAAACGTCCTGACATTTAAGACATTCAATTATAATTTTGTTAATTTATATATCAATTCATTATTTATCAAACTAACTAATTATCCATCACTTTTTTTAAATATATAGAAAATACTAATATTTATATATACATATAATGCATGCATTTAAGTGCTCATGTCAAGACGAATAATATTTTTATCTTTCTATCAAAAGCTATTTCTGTGATGTCTCTATTCATTAAAACAAGTATTACAACAAACTGAAGAAAGAATTATTAGATTGGATCACTCTTATATCATTTATCAATTTGAAGTTCATAATTTTCTTTCTAAATTCTTTTATTGTTACACAAACACATTTTCTAGATATAGTTTACGCTATTCTTATGAATTTATTTTTATTAGTATGAAGGATACGCAGCGCGTGCACTTACACTAATAAATATAAGGTAAAGACATATATATAACAAATTGTGAAAATCTCCGTAAATAGATATCAGATCGAAGTAGAGAAACAATAATTTTACATCTTAACAAGTTTCTACATAAAGAAAACTTCATTAGGTCAGTATTATTAGGTCACAACTTTCGCAAATCAAATATAAATATTCTTAATAATAAAACAAAACAAGATAAGGTATGCTTTGATATCACATGTTGAATTTTAATACACATACAGAATCAACGTGAAAAATCAAATAGGAACATACCTTCAGTTATAATTATTCGTGTTGTTAAGAATTGCCTTTGTCTTGCAAAACTTTAACAAGAAAGTGGTGAAGGAAAACACCGTAAGAATCTTTTAGCAGAGTAATGGATATAGACATATTTATAGGTAGGCTAAGGACTCTTAGGTAAAAATTTTAACCCTAAAACTTTACCAGAAAATACAGTTGCCTTAGGGACTTATAATTAATAGTTCTTTCCGTCAAAAAACTTTCATATATATATAATCAAAAATTATTATTTATCATATATATTATTTAGTTAAAAGACATGATAAATAATGTATTGTCAAATAGACCACATTAAGGGCCTATTTGCCATGTAAGATTAAATTATAATTTGAAATCATGATATAAAATCATATGAGATGAAATTGAAGTTTTGTTTCAACATGCAATTTGAAATTCTTAAGTGTATTTTTTTCTCATGAACATAAAACCCCCATAAGTTATGAAAACAATCCAAATTTTTCTAATTCTTATACAATCTTATCAAATAAGTAAAATTTCATAACAAAGTATAATACACTATCACAAAGCCACTCTAAAAAGATACAACAGTTATTGATCGAACTTTAATTCAATAAAAGCAAAATTGAACATGAATTGTAATGTACTGCTCTTTAATATAATCCTCCCACATATTCAATATAAATAATTAACAAGGGTTGGTAAGAGTAATAATACCAACAATAAATTTTCTCTACATCTGAAGTGAATGGTTGGTACATATAAAATGGTGGGTTTTATTTTTTTACAAAATATAAACTTGTGAATTAAATTTTATATTTAAAAAAGTCCATCTTATGATTTGAAATTCAAATTCAAGGTTTTTTGAGAATTTGAGATTTCATATGATTTCAAATTATGAGATAAAATCGCATGTCCAAATACTAATTTTATCTTTGATTTCAAATTACGAGATGAAATCACATGTCCAAACCTCTGTTATCTCTCGTTAAAAATATTCTTACACCTCATTGAACTCCATTTTTATTTTCAAAACTCTCTCTGCTATTATTGGTATTTTTGAAATCTTTTTTCCCAAAAGTGTTCTTGTTATTGTGCTTCCAAACTTTAAAAGAACCCCTTTTCCAATCCGATTTCATGACAAAATTCGTTAACCGCAGCTCACACTTCTGCAATTTCCACCCGGATTTCTCCAAGAACGAATGCATCTCGTCTTTTTTCGAGGATATTTGGGATGGATTTATTTTATAAATTGGATCGAATTCAATAATAGATTGAGTTAAATTAATTTAAATTGAAAAACTAAAGAATTAGCGGGCATCATATAAGAAATAAAGATGGAGACAAAAAAAGTTTAACAGTATAAGAGTGAATATATACTTAAAATTCTATAATAAGAATACATTTAAATTATAAACAATAAAAATTTAGTAGGCATTATGTAAGAAATAAAGAGGGAGACAAGAAAATTAAAAGCATAACGGTTGAGCTGTTAAAATGGGCCAATCTAATTTAAGCTTTACCGATCAAGGAATTTGAAAGGTTAGGATGGTCGGTCCTTAATTTTAAAGGGTCTCAAAATGACGAGTCCAACTCAATCCTAATAGGGCTGCGGGTTCGGACGGGCTAGCCTTTTATTTTTTTTTAATTTTATTTTTTATAATTTTTTTTCAATATATATTTAAAATTATAGGTATGATAATATGTTAACATTTGTAACACATGATTATACGAAAGTACATAATTCTACGATAACTTATAACATATAACATATTCAACAACAACATATCATCAAGTACATTTGAATCAATAGATAAAATTATCTTAATTAATATCTTCATTTTTGTCTACATTCATATGCAAATTTAATTAGTTAAACATTATCAAATAACTATATATCAAAATTAATAATATTTAAATTCACTTAAAAGCATTACCACTTGAATTTGAGTAAAATCGTGCAACCGATTTCGAGTTGCAACAAGTATTTAAATATTTTCATGATTAATGCAATTTTTATACTTAGTGATTAAGAATTTTAATATTAGGAGTTTAACGCTAAATGAGTAAAGTATTATATATGTAAGATACTAGAGCATATTCGGTAATCACTATTCTTAGTTTTACTTCATTTTTCATAAATTTTAAGTTTAAATTGAACCATGATCATGAATGCAACTTCTATACTTGATGATTAGAATTTAGTGCTAAATGAGTAAAGTATTGTGCAAGATATTAAGACTTATTCAGTAATAACTATTCTTGATTTTTACTTCTTCTTTCACAATCTTTTTTTAAAATTTTAATTTAAATAAAATATTCTTTTGAATTACAGATCGGCCTTGAATCAGCGAATTGATTTAGGCTGAGCTTATAAGCGTTTAAATAAATTTAATTTTTTTTTAATCCAATCGTATTCTAACAGAGGACTGAATTGAGCCGGTCTCAAAGATCACATTTTAACAACATTATATAAGAGTATTCTTAAAGAGTGCAGAAAATAAAATTTAATCTTTTTTCAAAATAAAATATTAGTGATAATTATTTTAATCTGATGCTCTGTTCATAGATAGGGTTTTTATTTCTCTCTGAATGAAAGTGTTAACACGAGTAGCTAAACATTTAGGGATCGTTTGGGAAGGTATTAAAATAACGTTCAGAATATTGAAGATGTATTAATAGTGCTTGTATTAATAGTGCTGTATGATATTAAATATGTTTGGTTTATTTTTATATTATTATTAGAAAATAATTTTTTTTATTATAAATTAATAAAAAATTTATATTATAAAATATAATTTTTTTATTAATTTCTCATCAAGTTAGTTCCCAGAAAAAAAATATGAAGGAAAATAGATTCTCACTGAAATAAGGGAAGTCTCATAATTTTTTTATTTGAAAATATTATTATTTTTTTCCATTGATACAGTTAAAATACCAATGAGAATAATTACTTAACATTTTTCAGTGAGAAATTTCAATAGAAAATTAATGACTTTTTAAAAGTGTATATTGTTTGATTTGATGTGTTAAAAATAAAATTTATTACATAATTCTTTTAATAAAATTATTTGTTATAAAAAGACCCTCCAAATAAAATAAAAATAATATAAAAAAAATTTTGAGGAGCAATTATATCTTTAACCATATTAATGAGTACATTAAATAACAGTTTCTTTTTCTTTTTTATATGAAAGAACCAAAATACTTTATTTATTTTATCTCTCTCGATTATTTGCATAATTCAGATTTTAAAAGCAAACTACTTAATTTTTATCATAAATTTAATATACAATTTCAAAAATTTTAAAATAATATATATATAACTAATCTTTTAATTAAATAGTTTTTTCTTACTCTTCTTCTTAATCCATATTAAAAAAATAATTAAAATTTTAATAATTTTAATTTTAACTTTTTACATGATATATTTAAATAAAAAATTAAAAATATTTTAATACAATTATGTTATTTTCAACTTAACATCACAAAATTTAAAATTTTATTTTATTTCTTAGATTTATATTACATTAAAATTAAATAAATTAATAAAAATATATATAAAAAATATTATAAATTATTATAATTTATAATATTTTTTTTAAAAATAATAAAAAACCTTATTTAACTTTTGAAATTCGAAGACAGTACGTAAATATCAGATTGGAAGATTTGGCAGCACTAAGTCGGTCCAACTGGTTGCATGCCTTTTTGTCAAAAAAGCTTTTACATGTGGACTGTTAAAATCTTGCAACGTGGTACCTGAATGTAATTGTATGCATGCTTGGCGACACTTGTTAAACCAATAGTGAAGCTTAGGGCCGAAGTCACTGTACCAATGAACTACTTTAAAAAAATTCAAAATTTTAGCTCCATATTATTATTCAAGAGTGGATATTCAATTTTTTTAATTTAAATTTTATTTTTTTTAAAAAAGTTTTTTATTAGTGTATATTTATAATCAAATTAGTTGAGCTCAATTTAGTTTTTAGAAATTTAATTTGATTTAAATTTTTTTAATTTAAACTTAATTAATAGAATATTTTTCTACTCGTAAAATGAGCTATTTTTAAAATTAAAAATATGTTACTCCAATCTTTTTGATTCAAAATAAGGTATTTTAATTTTTGTGTCTCAAAATTTAATTTAAATGTGTTTAATTTTGGGTTAAAAAAGATAATTAGGCAATATTTTATTTTTAATTTTCATATATTTTTAATAATATTTTTTAATTTATATATTGTAGCAGATATATAGCATTTTATAATAAAAAAATTTTCGCTTAATATTCTTTTATAGCTGTCCACAAAAAAAAATTAAAAATATTTTTAAGATTTCAACAATGTCTGATTTTCAATTTCTTGCTAAATAATATAATAAAATATAATTTAAAGAGGATAATATACATAAATATTGCCATTATCTTAGAAAGTGGAGAGACCAATTATTGTTAAATAATAAATTATATATCTCTCTTTCAAAATATGATTTTATCCACCGGCATAAATAATTATCTCATTGGGAATGGTGATTTTGCTTTTTTTTTTTTTTCTTCACCTTATGATATGTCATAAATAATATAGCAAAGTAAGAAGAATATAGTCGAAAGAGAGTAGAGAGAAATTTCTTTTATTTCTTTTGCGGGATAATATATAAATGAATTAATAAATTTATAAAAAAAAGTTAATCTAGTATTAAAGTAATTAATTTTAATTTTTTTAAAGAAATAAAATAGATATATATTATGATAAAAGTATGTTTATAGTACTTTTTCTTGAATTTTTATTTGATAAATAATGTACCTCGTTAAAATTTTATTAAAAAAATTCAGTCAAAAAAGTTTTAATGAAAAAAAAGAAGTACAAATATCTAATAATATATATATTTTGGCCGCCCAATTAAAAATATTATAAGAAAAATTCCGTGGGACAAAATCTTGCAAGGGAAAGAGTACAACGCGTACTAACTCTCCCAAATGAGAACATCAATCCAAAAACTTAATTTTTTGCATCCTAATCTTGTGCACCATCTCCTAAAAAGTTACAGTTAATAGAGACTTGGTGAATAAATCAACCATATTATCACTTAAACGAATCTATTGCATGTTGATATCACCATTCTTTTGGAGATATGTGCACGGAAAAGCTTTAGTGAAATATGCTTTGTTCTATCTCCTTTTATGAATTCTCCCTTTAATTGGGTTATGCATGTTGCATTATCTTCATATAGATCGTGGTTATTTTGTCACATTTCAAATTATATTTTTCTCGAATGAGATGTATCATTGACCTCTGCATATACAATCTTGGCTCGTTTCATGAATAACTATTATCTCACCATGATTTAATGAAGTAGCCACGATAGACTGCTTTGTAGATCGATAAGATATGCCAGTACCCCGCATATAATACGTTGCCAGTGTGAGATCGAGATTTGTATGGACGAAATAACACCTTGCATCGGTGTAACCAATAAGATCAGAACTGCAATTTTAGAACAAAATAAGCCCATATTGATAGTTTCTTTTAGATACCGCAATATGTGTTTGATTCTGTTCTAATGTCTCCTGGTAGAATCAGAGTCATATCTTGCTAATAAATTAATTAATTAAAAATGTTATGTCATGCCTTGTAGTATTTGTAAGATACATTAGTGCACCAATTGGACTAAGATATGGTACTTTAGGACCAAGGATTTTCTCATTCTTTTTTGAGGTCGGAATGGATCCTTATTCACATCAAATGATCGAAAAATCGTCAGAGTACATAATGGATGTACTTCATCCATATAAAATCATTTCAACACCTTTTCTGTATAAGCAGATTGATGGATAAAAGTATTGTTTGTCAAATGCTTAATTTGCAAATCAAGACATAATTATGTTTTCAGATCTTTCATCTCAAATTCCTTATTTAAATAGTCAATAGTCTTTTGAAATTCTGGTAGAGTTTTTATAAGGTTATATAGTCAACATAAACAATAAGTACAACAAACTCCGACGTTGTTATCTTTATAAAAATATATGGGAAAATGTTATCATTTCTATAACCTTCCTTCGATAAGTACTCACTAAAGAGGTTATACCACATATGTTCTAATTGCTTCAAATCATATAATGATCTTTGCAATCTGATTGAATACATTTTCAAGATTTTGAACTATATGCTTCACTATCTTAAATCCTTCAGGAATTTTGTCACACTCCACCTTGGGGGGAATGACTGGCACCTGGTGCCCTAGTAGGACCTAGACTGCTAACTGGTGAGCCTAAGCACATCTGGTGCCTGGCTAGCTCTAACTCAGATTTCTGGAATCAATGGGCTATATAACGGCTGTAAACACAGCCTCCACCTGTATAAAACTTCAGCTAACGAGAAACATACTTACAAAGGGGAAGCCTATGCGGGCCAACAAGGCCGCCATACTATCTAGTTATCTGTAACTCAACAATAGAATACTGAATAACTACGTGACCGGCAAGGTCACCACTATTATCAGACTATGGCCCCACACGGACAACATAATCAACCAAACACATATATACATGCACGACCCCACACGACTGGCTCCACTACCACAGGGAAGCATCAGACTGCAAGCCTCTAGGAAGTAATAATAGAATGGTCGGGACAGGGCCCCGACCTACCCAAACTGTAATCTAAAAGAAATAGGAGCAACCTTCGACTGTCTAGCTCCGGAGGATAGGAGCTGACAACTCTGCTGACTGGATCACGAGGGATCGACTCCTCGTCTATGTGTACCAGCAGGCAAGCAATGCAGCGCCCCCACGGGCGTCAGTACCACAGGTACTGAGCATGTAAAGCAAACTGAAATATACAACCGAAATGGGTAACAACAACAACATGACATATAAGCAGGAAGTAGCTGAGTCTATCTAGCTGAGGATAACTGGGGAGAGTTTATTTATTCTGTAACTAAACTAAACGTACCTGATGACGTGTCGTCTATCAGTATCTAATAGCACATATAGATATACATAATAATACACACAATACCTGACCGACCCCCATAAGCCGGAAGGTGCCAACCAACAGAACAATCTATTTACCCCTACCCGGGTCTAAACCAACCAAAACTAAGTCACTCCACTCATATGATAACTGTGAGTTCCTCCTACCGGCTCCCTTGGGTACGTAGCTCAGCCCTTGGCCTCTGACAATAAACTATGTTTGAGTCCGAAGACTCCTGCCTCTGGGTGCAAGCGCTCACGGGGTAATCTGCTGTTGTATCTGTAACTGAAATTGCCCATGGGTGCAAGCACGCAACAGGGTAATTTTATAAAAATCTGTATCTGAAACTGCCCCCGGCCACAAGTGCACACAAAGTAATCTGCCCCTGTAAACAGGGTAATCTGGCTCTGCGCAGAGCAAACTGAACTGCCCCTGCAAGCAGGGTAATCTGGATCGTATTATTATGGTGGTCGGCCATCATCGTCCTCTAGGCGGACGACATCGCCCAGTTGGTGGCAGTATCTGAATCTGGTATGGACACAGCTATAACCCAGGGGCGGTGGGGATGCTAAAGGGTGCCTACATGCCATAATAAGTCTCAACATGCAAAACACATACACAGCAAGCATGCTCAAATGAAAAATATTAATCATATTCTCTTCTTTTATTTCAAGGCCAGTCCGTACTAAACAACTGATGCTATATTCTATTTTACACTGTTTCTGATTGCTGGGCTAACTGCTACCTGGCCTTTATCTGTTTATCTGATTATTGTTATCCGCGATCTGAAGCTATATCCGTTTCTAGAGCCATATCTGTTTCTGGAGCTACATCTGTATCTGGAGCTACATCTGTATCTGGAGCTATTTCTATATCTGATTACATCTGGATATAACTCAATAACATAGAACATGCCATCTATAACTGGATATAGCTCAATAACATAAGATGTGCCATCTGTTACCGGATACAGTCTCAAGAAATGTAATACATACTGTCTGTAATCTTGCTAATTCATTATACTACTTTTACAACTTCCATTCTGGGTATTACGTAAGAACATGCTGAGCTACTAGCTGATACCACATTACTACCTAAAATCATCTGACTATCCGTTATTCTGATTATCGCATGATACGTAATGATATACTAGCATGCTTGCTGGAAATTGTACTAAAATCGTTCCTGTATGCTGGGTATCTGTTAATAGCCTTTATTCTATTTATTTTCTATACTGTACTTCCTGGCTTACTGAAAGAATAGCTTTACATACCAGATTTTTGAGTACCCGACTGACCGATGTGATTTTCGTCGGTACTTTTGCTGTTTCTCCCAACTACATTCATATACACGTCAATTAGAACTAAATACATTAATATCCGGGAGAAATTATCACTTTTGATATATATTTATCCCAAACTTCAACCTTTCAAAAAACGGTCAAAAACTCGTTATTTCTCGATAGTCCAGAAGGAAAAAATGCTCACTGTAAGGCTAGGAACACATTGGTACTAATTTAAAGCAATTCTATTCACTTTACCTCGGTAGCACGACATTTCGCCGGTCAAATTTCACGAAACCAACTCCGTAGGATTGCTCTCTGCAGCTTTATACCTCAGTATCTAAGCCGGAACAGAGTTTAGACCGCGTTTCGTAGAGTAATCGGAAGTAGATATGTATAAATGTCGTGGGTTCCTCCTTATTACCTATATTCCCCTATTTTTTTTCTGGAAATCTATTGATATCTTATGAAAAACCGACATTTTTTTTTGCTTGCCTTCAAAATCCCTTAAGCAACATGCCATTAGGCTATTTATTCATTTAAAATTTACGGAGTGTAACATCCTTCCCCCCTTAAGAACATTCGTCCTCGAATGACATTCTGTCTAGAGGACTTCTCGACTTACTCAACTTGTTTCTAGAAAAATTTCGGCAGAGTTTCCCCTGTATTATGGACTATCTCAAAATTCCTGAAAAGCAGAAAAGCCCAATACAGGTACTCCACACGATATAATAACATATATATAACTGTCTATAATCAATCGCCTGCTTTCATATATGAAATATAAGCATTCATAAGGAAAAACAGTTCTAACATACCTCCTGTTTGCCTATGCCTGGAATAAGTGGGGATATCTGGCTTTTATGTCCTCCTCGGCTTCCCAGGTCATCTCTTCTTAGTTCCTGTTAGGCCACAATACCTTGACAGACGCAACATCTTTAGTTCTCAGTCTACGGATTTGTCTGTCTAGTATAGCTACTGGAACCTCTTCATATGCTAACTCTTCCGTGAGCTGGACATCCTGAACTGGAACAACTGTGGAAGGGTCTCCTATGAACTTCCTCAACATAGATACATGGAATACTGGGTGAACAGACGCTAATTCTGGAGGCAAGTTCAACTCGTATGCAACTCGGCCTACTCTTCGCCGAATCTGATATGGCCCAATGAACCTCGGGCTAAGCTTGCCTCTCTTGCCAAATCTCATCACCCCTTTCATCGGAGATACTTTCAAATATACCCAGTCATCCACTGCAAATTCTAAATTTCTGCGCCACATGTCCGCATAAGACTTCTGGCGGCTCTGAGCAGTCAGTAGGCGTTCTCTGATAAGCTTTACCTTCTCCTCTAACTGTTGAATGATGTCTGGCCCAATCAACGCTGATTCTCCCACTTCAAACTAGCCAACCGGCGATCTGCATTTTCGCCCATATAATGCTTCAAAGGGCGCCATCTGGATGGCTGAATGATAACTGTTATTATAGGCAAATTCAATCAACGGCAGATGCTCATCCCAGCTACCCCCAAAATCTAGTACACATGCTCGTAGAATATCTTCGAGCATTTGGATAGTTCGTTCTACTTACCCGTCTGTCTGAGGATGAAAGGCTGTACTTAAGTTAATCTGTGTCCCCAGGTCTCTCTGGAACGACTGCCAGAATCTAGCTGTAAATTGTGCTCCTCTATCTGAGATAATAGACACCGGAACACCGTGCAATCTGACTATCTCTCTGATATACAGTTCAGCATAATCCTCAGCAGAGAATGTAGTTCGTACTGGCAGGAAATAGGCTGATTTTGTCAGCCTGTCAACTATTACCCAAATAGAATCGTGTATATGTCTGGTACGGGGTAATCCTGTTACAAAATCCATATGTATCGCTTCCCATTTCCACAAAGGCACGACTATATCCTGCGTTAGACCGCCCGGTTTCTGGTGTTCTGCTTTCACCTGCTGGCAGTTAGGACATCTAGATAAAAATTCAGCTATTTCAGCTTTCATACCTGGCCACCAGTAGATGTCTCTAATGTCGTGGTACATTTTCGTTGCTCTTGGACGGAGGGAATAGCGAGCGTAATGTACCTCATGCATGATCTGCTGGCGAAGCCCTGAAACATTCGGGACACATAGGCGGTCCTTACAACGTAGCACTTCATCCTCAGTCACTTGGAAATCTGGCTCCTTATCTTTCTGAACTCTATCTCTGAGCTGGACTAAGTCAGGGTCCTCGTACTGCCGTTCCTTTACCTCTGTAACTAACGATGACACAACAGAGTTCCGAACCACCACTCTGTTATTTTCTGTTTCTACTACTCGAACGGCTAAACCAGCTAGCTGATGAATTTCCTTGGCTAACTCCCGCTTCTCGGGTCACAAATACGCTAAACTCCCCATTGACTTACGGTTGAGGTCGTCTGCTACTACATTAGCTCTCCCTGGGTGGTAGAGAATATTTACGTCATAATCTTTCAGCAATTCTAACCAACGACGCTGCCGCAGATTTAACTCCCTATGTGTGAAAATGTAATGCAGGCTTTTATGATCTGTAAAAATGTCTACATGAATGCCATACAGATAATGCCTCTAGATTTTCAGAGCGTGGATCACTGCGGCCAGTTCCAGGTCATGGGTCGGATAGTTCTTTTCGTGCTTCCTCAGCTGTCAGGAAACATAAGCAATTACCTTTCAACGCTGCATCAGCACACAACCCAGTCCAATACCAGAGGCGTCGTAATACACCGCATACCCATCTATTCCCTCTGGCAATGCTACTACTGGGGCAGAGGTCAATCTGTCTTTCAATTCTTGAAAACTCTGCTCACATGCCTCCGTCCACTGAAATTTCGCTGCTTTCTGTGTCAGCTTTGTCAGAGGTGCTGCTATAGTGGAGAATCCTTAAACAAATCTCCAGTAATACCCTGCTAAACCTAGGAAACTGCGAACCTCGATCAGAGTGGTAGGTCTGGGCCATGTCTTGACCGCCTCTATTTTCTGTGTGTCCACCCGTATACCAGCATCCAACACGATATGCCCCAAAAAGGCAATTGAGTTCAGCCAGAACTCACACTTAGAAAACTTGGCGTACAACTGACGGTCTCTAAGGATCTGGAGTACTATTCGCAAATGGTTCTAGTGATCTGTCTCTGAATGAGAATATACCAGAATATCATCGATAAATACTATCACGAAAAGATCCAAATACGGTCTGAATATGCTGTTCATCAGGTCCATAAACACTGCGGGAGCATTCGTCAGCCCAAAAGACATGACTAGAAATTCAGAGTGACCATATCTGGTCCTGAAAGTAGTCTTTGGAATGTCCCTCTCACGAACTCGGACCTGGTGGTATCCGGACCTCAGATCTATCTTAGAGAAGCATATGGCCCCCTGCAACTGGTCAAACAAATCATCTATTCTAGGGAGTGGGTATTTGTTTTTAACCGTTACCTTATTCAGCTGTCGGTAGTCTATACACATACGGAGTGAGTCATCTTTCTTTCTTACAAACAAAACTAGCGCACCCCACGGGGAAGTACTAGGCCTGATAAAGCCTTTGTCGAGCAAATCTTTTAACTGCTGGTCCAGGTCGGAGGGGCAACATCTCTCCCTCGAGACCTTTCCCAACTCTCGTACCATAATACAGCTATGTACCGCAACCGAAACACTGCCAGCTCAACTGATTCTATAGGGGTCACATGCATAAACCGGAAAATTCTCTGCATCTGATCTAAGAAATCTTGGGGGTCCTCTGCTTGATCTGACCCAGTGAACTGCGGGGGTCCTAATACCAAGAATTTTCTAACCTTGGAACTACCTGGCCAACCTAGAGATTCTGCTGCTGCAGGTGGTACTAGCTGACGCTGAGTAGCTAGCATCTGGGTTAACATAACCACCGCACTACGTAGCCCCTGATCAGATGAAGTAGGTGCAGGAGCTGTGGGAGGCGGTGCTGCCTCAAATGGTGTCTGGCGAGGCGGAGACTGCTGGGAGGGTCGAGATGACACCTCCGTATTGCTCTCAGACCGAGCTGAATCTGGCTGTAAGTGAGGCATCCTACTGGTCCCTTCGCCCGCCGCTGTTTGCAATCTCCTGCCTGTAGCTGGGTGCCACTGGTCTGCCATAGTATCTATAAACAAAGAGGGTGGTAAGTTTCAAAAGAACCAACCCTATACTGTACTGTACTATGGCACGACTGAGTATGAAGGAAGGGTAACTATCCTATTATGCCTCGCAGCCTCCTGCCTATAGTATGTGGTGCACAACACATCCATAGACAAGACTCTACTTAGCATGGCTTGCAGACTCCCTGGGACACGAACAACTCTGATACCAAGTTTGTCACGCCCCGCCTTGGGGGGTATGACTGGCACCTGGTGCCCTAGTAGGACCTAGACTGCTAACTGGTGAGCCTAAGCACATCTGGTGCCTAGCTAGCTCTAACTCAGACTTCTGGAATCAACGGGCTATATAACGGCTGTAAACACAGCCTCCGGCCGACTAGGCCTATAGCCACCTGTATAAAACTTCAGATAACCAGAAACATACTTACAAAGGGGAAGCCTATGCGGGCCGACAAGGCCGCCATACTGTCTAGTTATCTGTAACTCAACAATAGAATACTGAATAACTACGTGACCGACAAGGTCACCACTATTATTAGACTATGGCCCCACACGGCTAACATAAACAACCAAACACATATATACATGCACGGTGATCTTGGGCAGATTTATATGCCCAAGTGGTACTCAAAAGTATCATTTTCGCCTTGTTTATCTATCAATGTGTATACATTCTCATGTAATTGGTAATAAAATGTGAATTTATACTAACCAACATGATTAGCATTGTTTTGCAGGTAAAATGTGATTTCGAGAAGCTAAAATGCATGTTGGATGATATCGGAGTTGGACTTGGATGCGAGCAAGGGAAAAGGCATTGGACAGCATGAATTAAAGGGGCTCCGCGATGGAGCCGTGTCACGCTGCCATCGCGGAGGCATTCTGCCTGGATGGGGAAAATTCAACCAAATTCCAGTGGAGGTCCGCGTTTGCTCTGTGTCACGGAGCCAGTGCTCCGCGATGCACGCCGTGCCACATTGAGCCTTAATTCCCGGACCCCCAGTTCCAGTGAGGGTCCGCGTTCATGGCGTGTCACGGAGGCAGTGCTCCGCAATGCACTCCGTGACACGTTGCTCATTATTCTAGGAAAAATTCCCAGCAGTATAAATAGAACACTTAAGTTCATTTTTTAGAATTCTGACTTGGTGGAGCAAGGACGTGGGTTACAGGCAGTCGAGGGACGAAAAGTTCAGGGTTTTTTCTCTCTTTCTTTCTTCTTTAATTCAATTTCTTGTATGATTAACACTCATTTTATGTTGATTAATCCACAAATGAGTGACTAATTCCTCTCCTTGCTGAGGTTATAAACAATTGTGATGAAATTTGATTATTGATTCTTTGGTTTTTCATCTTTTCTTCCATGTTGTTCTATTAATTCTTGTTCTTACTGCATTAGTGTGTGGCCTGCATTAATGTACATCTAAAGAGTCCGGTTTCACTCGAGAGAGCACGAAATTGGAAAGTTGTAAATTAATAGGATATATTCTTTACTTGATTTGGGAAAATTGGGTTTTGATTTGCTTTCAGGATAGGAATATACCTGAAAGTCGTATTAGTCAATTTAGGAACCGGAATTGTATGGCTAGGACATAAATTGCATTTGATCACAGAAATGTAGACGGATGGTTCATGATTCTTAAGTGAGGTTAAATACGAGAGTTTTAATCTCTTGGCAATTGTTCTTGGCTAGCAACAGGAAGAAAAGATTAACCAAAGTATGATGATAATTAGTTTCATTACATGTTCGTTTTACCTCAGCATGCTTTCATTCATAGTTCAGATTCAAAGTAGATAATTGTTCTTAGTTTAGTATAAAATTTTATAAAACAAACTATCAACTTTTTGGTTATACTGTTGTCTACATCTTTAGAAGTAAAATATAGTATACTTGAGCAAATTGCACTTAATCCAAGTCTCTGTGGGATCGATACTTGGCTTACTAAAGCCACTTACTACTTGTTCGACCATGTGCACTTGCGTGTTGTTTTGTATACCCACAAACACCCGAACAAGTTTTTGGCATCGTTGCCGGGGACTTGGGAATTGGTGAAATTGTTTTAAGTGTTAATTTACTGTATTTTTATTTTCTTAGTGTTGACAACTTGGTCTTAGCCTGTATTTTGCAGACTTAATTGCTGTTGAACACTGGCAAGAGACAAGGAGCTGGTGGAATCGTATATAGAGCCTGAAAGAATATTTCACAGTAAGAGAAGAGAAGCTCTACAAAGAAAGCTGCAGTTGCTCAGACAGACGATCATGGAGCAACAACAGAATCTACCGGTAGTACGCGCAGTGTTAGTGCCCGAAGAAGCAGCAGCTCGGCCGGTTCGCGAGGTGGCAATCCCACATGCCAATAATGTTACATCGAGTATCCACAAACCAGAGCCGGGAGGGAGATTTGAACTTAAACAAAATATGGTGCAGTTGTTGCACACAAGCGGGCAATTTACCGGTCTCCCTCATGAAAATCCACAGCAGCATCTCCAAAATGTTTTGGAGATAAGTGACACTTACATACCCGCTGGAGTGTCACCAGACTATGTCCGGCTTACATTATTTCCATTCTCATTACTAGGAGAAGCCAAGAGGTGGTTGAAAGCTGAGCCACCGAATTCTATTTCTACGTGGGATGATCTTGCATGGAAGTTCTTGATAAGGTTTTTTCCCTCTGGTAAAACAGCAAGACTTAGAAGTCAAATTCTAAGTTTCAAACAGAGAGAGGGAGAATATTTATATCAGGCCTGGGAGAGATTTAATTCATGTTGCGGGACTATCCTCATCATCATCAGTCCAATGATGTGTTGGTGCACACATTTATTGAGGGTTTGGAACCCC
The DNA here is from genome assembly GCA_035772735.1 of Datura wrightii. Lineage (NCBI taxonomy): Eukaryota > Viridiplantae > Streptophyta > Magnoliopsida > Solanales > Solanaceae > Datura > Datura wrightii. The sequence continues at coordinate 22,882,885 of JASDFA010000004.1, read as the reverse complement.
ACACCAAAATATTGCTAGATTCAGCAGCTGAAGGGCAAGCGCTGGAAAAGACTTATGAGGAGCTGTATACCTTGTTGAACCGGATTTCACAGGGCAATCCAGAATGGAATGCTGATTCATCACGAGGTGGGACAAGGAAAGCAACAGGAGTGATTGAAGTGGATGGGTTTACAGCTATCGCTGCACAGATAGCTGCATTGCAAAAGCAATTGAACAATCACTTCAGCAACATGACATTGAACCAGCCTCTAGCCCCAGTTAATGCAGTCCAGCAGATGTGTTGTGAAGTGTGTGGAAGCAGTGAGCACTCAGCTGAGTGTTGTGGAGCCAATCCTGACTCGGTAAACTTTGTGGGTAATGCACAAAGGAACCACCAGCAGTATGGTAGTAGCTACAACTCCAATTGGAGGAATCACCCTAATTTCTCATGGGGTAGCAACAATCATCAGGGCCAAAGTTCGGGTCAGGGTGTGCAAAGGAACCAAGGAGGGCAATAGAACTATCAAGCTCAATTCAGAAACAACAATGCACCTCCTCCACCACCATCACCCAGCATTGAGGAGATGTTCAAGACCATGATAGCTAACCAAGCTCAATTGCAGGCTGACTATGTGAAATTGGCAGCCGAAGTGAAAAACAACCAGTTAGCTACCAAGGCACTTGAATTGATTTGGGCAATTTGCTAGTGCCCAAAATACAAGGCCTAGAGGAAGACTGCCAAGCGACACGGATCCAAATCCCAAGCAGGTAAATGCAGTGACCAAAAGGAGTGGTTTGCAGCTCAAAGAGGTGGAACCAGAAAGACCACCTCAACATTCGGGAGCAGCAGAAGTTGAGAGGGAGCAAAGTTCTTAAAGGGGAAAACCAAAGAAGCTGAATCAGAAAGACCTCCACCCCCGTTCCCTCAACGACTCAAGAAACACAAGGAGGAGGCGTGTTTCAAGAAATTCATGGAGGTGCTTAAACAGGTACATGTTAACTTACCTCTTGTTGATGTCTTGCAGGGAGTGCCTAAATATGCCAAGTACATAAAGGACATCGTGGCCAACAAAAGTCGGTTGACTGAGTATGCTACGGTGGCTCTAACGGAGGAGTGCACTTCCCGGATCCAAAATAGACTGCCCACAAAACTAAAAGACCTTGGAAGTTTTACTATCCAGCTTACTATTGGGCAGAGCATCCGAGCTCGTGGATTGTGTGACTTGGGAGCGAGCATAAATTTGATGCCTTCATCGGTATTCAGAAAGTTGGGCCTAGGGAGTCCTAGACCCACAACGGTAATCTTGCAGTTGGCGGATCGATCCTTAGCAAGGCCGGATGGCATTGTTGAGGACGTTTTGGTGCAAGTTGGCTCCCAAATTTTCCCGGTAGATTTTGTCGTGCTGGATTTTAAACCAGACGCGGAAGTCCCATTTATTTTGGGACGACCTTTCTTGGCAACCGGGAAAACATTAATCGACGTAGCTGCGGGGCAACTCACAATGCGAGCACATGACAAGGTAGAGGTGTTCGATGTGTACAAGGCACCCAAGCTCCCGATGGTGCATGAAGAACTCTCGGTGATCAATGTGATTGATCATGGTGATGACAAGCAGATGAAGGATTCCCGAGAGTTAATGGGAAAACCACCAGAAAGGTGTAAGCACTACTGGGGGGAGGACGGTGATCGAGAGAAATCATCCATCACCCTAGCGGACAATTGAGCTTAAACGACGTCGAGCCGCGACGGTAAACCAGGCGCTGCACGGGAGGCAACCTGTGAAATTTTTTTTTCTTTTTATTTTGTAAAGTGTAAATAGATTTTTCTTTTTCTTTTTCTTGATTTTTTACAAAATTTTTCGTTTTAGTTTTTGTTTATTTATATTTAGAGTGAAACCTATAATTCTAACCAATTTTGTATAGTGAGATGATTTTCAGGTCAAACGGAGAAAAATACGCACGGAATCGCGAAGGAAAAGTCGAGGTATGAAAAATTAATAAAAAGTGGAAAACAGTGAGCTGGGGCGATAGCTCCGTGTCACGGAGGAGGACCTCCGCGTTACCCTCCGTGACACGTTGAGGTATAACCCGAAAATTTTAAAAATTTCCAGAACAACCTCGCAATGGCTCCGTGTCACGAAGGCAGTGCACCGCGATGCACTCCGTGATACGTTGCCGTGTATATCGCGACGGGTCACACCGGGTCACCGGGTGACCCGCGCGATTTTCTTCCTTTTTAACCCTGAAACCCTCCCTATTTCCCTCATTTTCTACTCCCTCCGTGACCAAACCCCCCAAAAACGATCCCCCATCAACGTGACACGGAGTAAGGCAAGAAATTAACCGAGTTTTCTTCGATTCTTCAACTTCAAGGTATGTTCTTCGATTCCCTCTCAAATTCTTGTCAAATTTCTTTGATTTTTAGCATGGGAAGTGAGCTAAATTGTCCTAAGTCAAAATTAATCATGAATTTGATTTCATTGTTGATTGATGAATGTTCGGAATGTCGTATGATTGCTTGAACTTGTCGATTGCATGAATTGATCTAATTTGATTGATAAAATCAATTCTAGGGCTTGTTAGTTGAATTTGAAGTCGAAAATGTACTGAAATTGTGAATTCTATGCCGGGGTGTATGTGGTGAATGAGATGAGTCGATGTATAAATTGTTAGGATGTTAATAGAACGACGGATTCTCGGGTTGGGGGAAATGTTGAAATTTGTTAGAAATTGGTTGGTTGGATAGGTTCGTGTGTAGATATATTTTTGTTGATTGTTTTTGTTTCTTTGTTTTTCTTTGCTAAGTGCGATGGTTAAAATGTTAGTGATGGTAGTGATTGTGATTAGCTGTACGAAGTCTGAGTGGTAAGCAGAAGTCATACCGTCGAATTTTTCGAACGCACTAAGCATGATTGTATAGTTGTTTGTTTTGTGTAAATTAAGATATTCTTGCCATATTGTTGTAATTGTAGCTAAGGACTAAGTGTGGGGTAACCTAGCGTAACCCGACCTTAGCCGAAGTTAATATCCGTGAGCTTAACATTGATCTTGTTTGCTTGGGTTGACAGGTGAAATGGCAAGCCGACAAGAGAAAGGAAAAGGCGTGTCAACTTCAGGCGCCGGAAGGAAATGGATCAGACTGGGCACAGCAGTCCCAGCTGCACCAGCAGTTCCACGTGGCCAGCGCCGCCAGTACGGAACAAGATGGGTGACCGATTAGGGGAAAAAGTGGTACGCGAAGCATAAGGAAAATAAATATTTCCCCGAGGAGCACATAGCACGGGAACCATTGGCACAGGAGTTCCCCAGAATGGTTCACCGGATCGAGGCAGCTTGGCTCAAGTTCATCTTTGAGGAGCCCAAAGAATGCAATCTGCACTTGGTTCGGGAGTTCTATGCCAATTGGAACCCGACAATCAGGAGTCACACCATCAAGATCAGAGGGCAAATAGTCACTCTGGAGCCCCACCACCTCAATGCCATCATAGGAGCGCGGGACACAGACGCCCACGTCCTCCGACAGCTGAACATTACCCCACCGTATGCGGACATCAGACGCACACTGTGTGGGACCCGATCAACAGCTAGATGGAGCAGACACAAAGAGAGGGGCTACCATCAGACTCTGCCCTATTCACAAATGAACAGGGAAGCCCGAATCTGGCTGAAGATAGTCTGCTCATGCCTCATCCCGGGGGTACATATGACTGATGTAACCCGGGATCGTGTTTGCCTGGTGTACGCCCTGATCAAAGGGCTGGAGATCAATGTAGGGGCGGTTATTATATCCGCCATGAAGAGAGCCCGATTGCACCAGGGGCACAGGTATGGTTTTGGTGGACTACTGACCACCTTTCTCAGGGGCCTCGATGTTGAGGAGGAGGCCCTCGATTATATCCCGCAGTTGGAGCGGCGGGCCTTAGACGTTACTAAAACTAAGGCTCCCGACACCACCCATGGGCCAGTGCTTACACTTGGCGAGCGACATGCTCGTGATGACCAGTACATGGCACGGATGTATGGGATGCAGATGCTCCAGCTACGGATAGGTGGAAGGCCAGCGACAGAGGATGAGCTATGGCAGCTCGAGCTAGACTACCCTTTTGGCGAAAACGCCAGGGCTCTATGCCGAGTGGGGCCAGCATTTGTAGAGCCCACAGATGATGACGTCCCCACAGACGAGGAGACACATCGGGAGGACTCCGATGTGGAGTCTGATGATGACGACGGAGGCGACTCGGACATGGGAGATGAAGCAGCAGCACCCGACGAAGAAGTGGAATATTTTGACTGATCAAGGAGTTCCACCACCCGAATTTGTGCTATTTTGAATTTTTGTGAACACTGGGGACAGTGTTCGAGCTAAGTGTGGGGTGGGAGTAGTTAGGTGCTGGGCTGGGCTGTTTTGCATGTATGCTCTATTTTGCTGTCGTGTATGTGAAAATGTGTTTGTCCTTGTGAGTTGTGAATTTTCAAGCTATTGTTCTGTATTTGTAAATCTTTGTGAAATTGATGTGTGTTGCTGAATGGTTGCTAGCTGATTCTGATTCTGTACATATTTTTGTTATTTTGTTATCGAAATGATCGATTTTTTTTAAATTTTAAAATATTTTGTAAATAATTTTTCTATCGAAATGATCGATATTTTCGACATATTTTTTTATTTTGGGTTTCTCGGGGTTTGTTTTTGGTTCTTTTACCGAGAATGGTCCAATTGAACCGACGTCTTAAGTAGTGACCGTTCCCTATGATGGATGGATGACGACCGTCTTAAGGGAAATGTAGTCGTTAAGAGTAGTTTTTATTCTCAATTAATTTTTTTAGTTTTCTTTGGTGGATTGCATCCCGGAACCTGTAGTTACTATATGGTTGCAAAATTTTGGTTGCGTGTTGTACATGATATTCAAAATGCAAAGGTGATTCGTATGAAAGCATGCAAAATTTGTAAATATGTTGAGATACCTAGGCTGTAGAGTTCGATTCAGTGTGATTGAGGCTTAATGTTTAAATTCATGTAATTAGCTGATTGAAGAGTCTGTGAATACATCTTGAATCGAGCATGTGCAAAAAGTGTGAAGTGAGGTGTTGACATTCCATGCTATTGTGAAGTGTCTAGAACTTGCCTGGTGTGTGCACAAAACGAAATGAAGGAGGTGTATTGTAGGAAAGGATGTAGGCATTTCTTTGTTTTAACCGAGAGTTTCTATTTTTTTTCCTTGTCATACCCCCCTTTCTGTGATTGTATACCCTAGTCAGCCCTTTGAGCCTTTAGCCTATTATTTCTTTCTTTTGTCCAAAAAGTGTAAACCGAGCTTAATTCCTTCTTTTCATTAACCGTAAAATCTATACAAAACTCTTAAGCGCTTAAGAAGAGAAAATCATTCTCCCAAAGTGTCAAAGAGTGAGAATGGTGAAAAGAAAAAGAAAAGCAGAGTGAGGGAAGAAAAGAAAAGGTTGAAGGTGCACTTGTTATAAATAAACAATAATGAAGGTGCATGAATAATCTCTGTTGTTGTGTCAAGTGTGCTTAATGAAATGGGCCATACTAAAGAAAATCATCAAGAATGGGATGATGAAAAAAAAAGAGAGAAACAATGTCCATGAGTTGATGGGATGTGTTGAAAAGGCGCTTAAGGATGCTAGTGGCTATTATTGGCTAATCCAATACTTACTAGTTCCATAGCTTCCATTACAACCCATTAAAGTCCTACGTGATCTTACATCACACTTCTTTATATTAGTGGAGTAATACACTAAGGGCAAGCTTATGGGTCATGACATGATGCATGTGAATTCTTTTGGAAGAGAGAGTGAAATTGTGTGTACATGCCCCTGCTTGAATGTTTGTGTGTCATATGAGCAAAAAGGGGAAGATTCTCTTGAGTTGTGAGGGCACATGCTTGATGAAAGATTCATTTTTGTGTCAGATATCTTGATCAGCTGATTTGCATGAGTTTGCCGATATCGAGAGTCGATTCTTAAAGTCTAGGAGGTCTTAATGTATTGAAGGTCATTGCATTGATAAGACCATGCATGTTTTCTTGATGATTTGCTGTATTGAATAATCGGTATAACCGTAGCTTAAATTGTCGAACCAAAGTAGCGAGGTTGGGATGTAAATTACATGAATTGTATGTTTGTTGTTCGAGGACGAACAAGGATTTAAGTGTGGGGTAAGTGATCTTGGGCAGATTTATATGCCCAAGTGATACTCAAAAGTATCATTTTCGCCTTGTTTATCTATCAATGTGTATACATTCTCATGTAATTGGTAATAAAATGTGAATTTATACTAACCAACATGATTAGCATTGTTTTGCAGGTAAAATGTGATTTCGAGAAGCTAAAATGCATGTTGGATGATATCGGAGTTGGACTTGGATGCGAGCAAGGGAAAAGGCATTGGACAACATGAATTAAAGGGGCTCCGCGATGGAGCCGTGTCACGTTGCCATCGCGGAGGCATTCTACCTGGATGGGGAAAATTCGACCAAATTCCAGTGGAGGTCCACGTTTGCTCCGTGGCACGGAGCCAGTGCTCCGCGATGCACGCCGTGCCACGTTGAGCCTTAATTCCCGGACCCCCAGTTCCAGTGAGGGTCCGCGTTCATGGCGTGTCACGGAGGCAGTGCTCCGCGATGCACTCCGTGACAGGTTGCTCATTATTCCGGGAAAAATTCGCAGCAGTATAAATAGAACACTTAAGTTCATTTTTCATAATTCTGACTTGGTGGAGCAAGGACGTGGGTTACATGCAGTTGAGGGACGAAAAGTTCAGGGTTTTTTCTCTCTTTCTTTCTTCTTTAATTCAAGTGCTTGTATGATTAACACTCATTTTATGATGATTAATCCACAAATGAGTGGCTAATTCCTGTCCTTGCTGAGGTTATAAACAATTGTGATGAAATTTGATTGTTGATTCTTTGGTTTTTCATCTTTTCTTCCATGTTGTTCTATTAATTCTTGTTCTTACTGCATTAGTGTGTGGCCTGCATTAATGTACATCTAAAAAGTCCGGTTTCATTCGAGCGAGCACGAAATTGGAAAGTTGTGAATTAATAGGATATGTTCTTTACTTGATTTGGGAAAATTGGGTCTTGATTTGCTTTCAGGATAGAAATATACCTGAAAGTCGTATTAGTCAATTTAGGAACCGGAATTGTATGGCTAGGACATGAATTGCATTTGATCACAGAAATGTACACAGATGGTTCATGATTCTTAAGTGAGGTTAAATACGAGAGTTTTAATCTCTTGGCAATTGTTCTTGGCGAGTAACAGGAAGAAAAGATTAACCAAAGTATGATGATAATTAGTTTCATTACATGTTCATTTTACCTCAGCATGCTTTCATTCATAGTTCAGATTCAAAGTAGATAATTGTTCTTAGTTTAGTATAAAATTTTATAAAACAAACTATCAACTTTTTGGTTATACTGTTGTCTGCATCTTTAGAAGTAAAATATAGTATACTTGAGCAAATTGCACTTAATCCAAGTCTCTGTGGGATCGATACTTGGCTTACTAAAGCCACTTACTACTTGTTCGACCACATTCACTTGCGTGTTGTTTTGTATACCCACAAACACCCGAACACACGACCCCACACGGCCGACTCCACTACCACAGGGAAACATCAGACTGCAAGCCTCTAGGAAGTAATAATAGAATGGCCGGGATAGGGCCCCGACCTACCCAAACTGTAATCAAAAGGAAATAGGAGCAACCTTCGACTGTCTAGCTCCGGAGGATAGGAGCTGACAACTCTGCTGACTGGATCACGAGGGATCGACTCCTCGTCTAGTGTACCTGCAGGCAAGCAATGCAGCACCCCCACGGGCGTCAGTACCACAGGTACTGAGCATGTAAAGCAAACTGAAATATACAACTGAAATGGGTAACAACAACAACATGACATATAAACAGGAAGTAGCTGAGTCTATCTAGCTGAGGATAACTGGGGAGAGTTTATTTATTTTGTAACTAAACTGAGCGTACCTGATGACATGTCGTCCTACTGTCTATCAGTATCTAATAGCACATATAGATATACATAATAATACATACAATACCTGACCGACCCCCATAAGCCGGAAGGTGCCAACCAACAGAACAATCTATTTACCCCTACCCGGGTCTAAACCAACCAAAAATAAGTCACTCCACTCATTTGATAACTGTGAGCTCCTCCTACCGGCCCCCTTGGGTACATAACTAAGGCCTTGGCCTCTGACAATAAACTGTGTCTGAGTCTGAAGACTCCTGCCTCTGGGCGCAAGCGCTCACGGGGTAATCTGCTGCTATATCTGTAACTGAAACTGCCCTTGGGTGCAAGCACGCAATAGAGTAATTTTATAAAAATCTATATCTGAAACTGCCCTCGGCCACAAGCGCACACAGAGTAATCTGCCCCTGTAAACAGGGTAATCTGGCTCTGCGCAGAGCAAACTGAACTGCCCCTGCAAGCAGGGTAATCTGGACCGTATTATTATGGTGGTCGGCGATCATCGTCCTCTAGGCGGATGGCATCGCCCAGCTAGTGGCGGTATCTGAATCTGGTATCGACACAGCTATAACCCAGGGGCGGTGGGGATGCTAAAGGATGCCCACATGCCATAACAAGTCTTAACATGCAAAACACATACACAGCAAGCATGCTCAAATGAAAAATACTAATCATATTCTCTTCTTTTATTTCAAGGCCAATCCGTACTAAACAACTGATGCTATATTCTGTTTTACACTGTTTCTGATTGCTGGGCTAACTACTACCTGGCCTTTATCTGTTTATCTGATTATTGTTATCCGCGATCTGAAGCTATATCCGTTTCTAGAGCCATATCTATTTCTGGAGCTACATCTGTATCTAGAGCTATTTCTATATCTGATTACATCTGGCTATAACTCAATAACATAGAACATGCCATCTATAATTGGATATAGCTCAATAACATAAGATGTGCCATCTGTTACCGGATACAGTCTCAACAAATGTAATACATACTGTCTGTAATCTTGCTAATTCATTATACTACTTTTACAACTTCCATTCTGGGTATTACGTAAGAACATGCTGAGCTACTAGCTGATACCACATTACTACCTAAAATCATCTGACTATCCGTTATTCTGATTATCGCATGATACGTAATGATATACTCGCATGCTTGTTGGAAATTGTACTAAAATCATTCCTGTACGCTGGGTATCTGTTAATAGCCTTTATTCTATTTATTTTCTAGACTGTACTTCCTGGCTTACCGAAAGAATAGCTTTACATACCTGGTTTCTGAGTACCCGACTGACCGATGTGATTTCCGTCGGTACTTCTGCTGTTTCTCCCAACTACATTCATATACACGTCTATTAGAACTAAATAATTAATATTCGGGAGAAATTATCACTTTTGATATATATATTTATCCCAAACATCAACCTTTCGAAAAATGGTCGAAAACTCGTTATTTCTCGATAGTCCAGAAGGGATAAATGCTCACTGTAAGGCTAGGAACACATTGATACTAATTTAAAGCAATTCTATTCAATTTACCTCAGTAGCATGATGTTTCTCTGGCCAAATTTCACGAAACCAACTTCGTAGGATTGCTCTATGCAGCTTTATACCTCGGTATCTAAGCCGGAACGGAGTTTAGATCGCGTTTCGTAGCGTAATCGGAAGTAAATATGTATAAATGTCGTAGGTTCCTCCTTATTACCTATATTCCCTTATTTTTTCTGGAAATCTATTGATATCTTATGAATAAACGACTTTCTTTTTTTTTTTTGTTTTTTTTGCTTGCCTTCTAAATCCCTTAACCAACATGCCATTAGGCTATTTATTCATTTAAAATTTACGGAGTGTAACAAATTTCATATATATCTCTAGGGGTATACATAGTCCGGGTTGGTTTGGGTTTTTATAAATATCAAACCAAATCAATTGTATTGGTTTTTAGATTTATAAACCAAATCAAATCAATAAAAGTTGAAATTTTCAACCTTGAATTTTTTTGGGTTTTTCGATTTTCTCGGATTTTTTTAGTTTTATTTTCTGATAAAGTCTTCATATAAAACATATAACTTATACTTGAAATATTTTATTAATTCTAATAACATACAACTATGTAAGGTGTTTCTTAATTAAAAAAAATATAAAATATGAGACGAGTGTTGACATTGTACTAAAATATTCCACCAAAAAAGATAATGAAACCGCATAAAATAAATATTTTTAATTAATGAATCATAATGAAATGTTCATACTCTAAAAGTACTAACTCATGCCAAATTAAGTACGTCTAATAAGTATTACTAGCATAACTAAATATTTTTAAAAAGATTATGTTCTGTGTGTTTCACTATGTAAATTAACCAATGCAAATTTAAAGAATAGATATCTAATATTATTGTTATTCTTAGTGTTGAAATCAACTCTTTTGTTATCATTAGTATTGATTTGGTTTTGGTTTGAAATTTGATTGTGTTAATAACATGCATCTATGAGCTATAAAATTTATTGGATCATTCAAAATTCTAAGTCCAAACTTGAAATAATATGTTAAAAGATAAAAATTATAAAAAACTTTAAGAAGTATTTCTAAATTACATAAATATATTTATAAAAATTATATATATTTAATGTTGGGTTGGTTTGATTCGGTTTGACTTTTTTTAGTAAAATTAAACCAAATCAATTAAAGTCAAATTTCTTTTTTCAACACTAAATAAAATTGAACCAAACTACTAGTCGAAGTGTTTTTGGTTTGAATCAGATTATCGGATTGGTGTGGTTTTTCAGTTTGCTTTGACACCCCAATATATCTGTAATGCCTCGAAAAATCCCTAAGATCTGACCCGAGACTTACAACCGAAACCAGCAGGGAATGGCACCATGCCATTCAATGGCCCTTAGAACGAGCCGTACAAAGAACCAATGAGTCATTTGATTTGTCTGTGGTAACGAACTTCTGAAAAACGTTAAAAAACTACCTAGAACCAACGAGTGGATTGCATGACCCATTGTTTAATTGTGCAGGTCGTTATTTCTAGTCATTGGAGCAGGTTTAGAGAGTGATCCGGAGGAGAATCAGGAACCAATGAAAGGGATACAATGGGTCATCCAATGGACCAACGACCCATAGGTTTTGTTGTTGGTTATGCCAATTTCTGATTTAAGTTCGGCAGTTCAAGGATATTTTGATAAAATCCTATGCTTTTAACTCCTAAGTGACGTCGTTTTAGGCTTCATAAAAGTCTGATTTAAGAGTTAAACTAAGCCTAAACCCCCACTCTCTTAAAAATACCATAGTTGGAAAATCAAGCTCTCAAGACAAGCTAGGGTTCATCATCTCCATCTTCCCAATTTCTCTTGGGTTTTCAAGATAAGTTAAGATATCATCTAACCCAGGTATGTAGGGTCATGAATGGGGGAAATTTTCCACTCTGATGCCAAATTTCATCTCTAATACATGAATTCAAGTCTCCAAGCATGATCTTAGGAATTTATAGGGTTATATCCAATCCTCATGAAATATCTCATGATCTCTTATAAATTCAAGTCTCTTATGAGTCAATTCATGGTTTATGATTATGATTACATATTTTCTACTAAGATCTCTCATGAATCTATGTTTTAAAGTTTATGACGATTTTACTCAATTATGTATGATCTTATGAATTTCAAGCTTATGAACCCATAATTTCAAGTTAAATGATTTATTCAAGTATGCATGAATTTCATGATTTAAACTAACTCATGTAAAACCTATGTTCATGATTACAATATGAACACTACATATGTTTTGGGATTGGTATTTAACACCGAGTAGATCAGGGTTTCAGTACACCCAGCAGAACTATGTGCCACCATAGCCATGATGGGGTCCTCCATGAGAGTGTCTTCCATACTCGAATGGGCTACCCATGAGTGATATCAAATCTTCATGGTCTATGCCCTTAGCAAGGTATGGACACACCTCCCAACTAGGATTACAAGTTGGGCTCCATGTATGATCACGTTGGGTATGTTGGTTATAATAATCTCCCATTGTTCCTTGATTTTCTATATGTACGTATATTCATAACTTATGACTTTATGACTATGCTATCTTAGCTCAATATATATTTTATGAGGTTTTACTTATGAATTCAATCATTATTAGCTTTATGAATCAATTTTGGAAACCCTGAGCCATTATGCTAAGTTTATGATCCGAAACTCATGATTTAAGTTTAACCCATACTCATGATCTTATACAACTGTTTTACTATTATGTTTTTCTTACCTTGCATACTAAGTACATTAAAAGTACTGAAAACATACTTCTATGCTATATCATCTCATGATATATGTTCGAGTAATCAGACTCAGCCTCGACGTTAGCACCGCTCCAGCTCTAACTCAGTCCAGTCTCTACCTTGCTGAGTCCTCATCATCCGAGGACATCATTTTTGCTTATGTTGAGTTATGTCCTTCATGTTTCAGACTTTAGTAGAGCTAGTTGGGGATGAAGTCCCATCAGCTCATCGTATGATCAAAGGCTCTTTAGACAGTTATGCGTAGATGGTTCAGCGTTGTTGACTTGTTGTCGACGCTTATGCTTTATGATATTCAGTCTTCCGCTTATGTTATGTTCATGATTTTTTACCGGTTAGTTTATGCTCACAAATGCTATGAATGTGCCATGGGTTAGCTTGAAGCCATTCATGGTTCTAGGTTTCATGTCGCGGTCCGGGGTCTATGCTCGGGTCGTGATAATATCTCATTGTCAAGTGATCCATAAAGATAGGTCGTAACCACATCCATCAAATGCATCTCAACTCTCTTATGAACAACATCATTAATAAGATAATGTAATATAATTGAATCCATAATTGGTAAGTATGTCTCTTCATAATCGACACCACACCTTTGTAAAAATTCTTGTGCAACAAATAGCCGCTTCAATAGGATCTTTTATCCTGATCGGAGGGAAAATTACCAAATGTCTAGCATTCTGTCACACTTGGCACCAATGGAGTTCTTATTTGAGAGAAGAAAGACCAAATGAATCTATGAGATTACGTTGATACTTTCATATATTATGGGTAACATAGGAGAGAACTGAACCAAGAATTCTCTTTATTCATCATCAATCAAATCATTGTTCGTGACCCAAGATTCTATTTTAAATCCTCATTTTACTAGTTCAAATTCAAATCTTGGTAGAATTGATAGAGCAGAGAACTTAAAATCCTCGTGTACCATTCAAATCAGGATTGGGGTTGGGGCTCTTTCATTAAGTGATATAAATGTCAGTTAACTTGCCATTTTTTTCTTGACAGAAAAAACCCAACATATTTATGAGACAAAATTTAATTCTATTTATGGAGATTCCGTAACTATCCCAGAAATGAAAAGTTCGACACAATTGAAAATTTTTAGCATGCCTTATATCTTTGTATTTTATTTTTCTCATTTCTTTTTTGCAAAAAGACCCATATAAACAACAAATTTAATACCATTAGGTATTTGAACTATAGTTCTAAAACTTTGTATTTTACAGGTGAATTTACTTCTGATTGAATTGCTTTTTGTCATTTTGGCCAATCATTTTTTATCGATATTCTTCAACAGATTGAGGTTTAATATACTTAATATCTTGCATGATTCTTGTTGCTACATTATGTGGAAAGGTATAATCCACCAGTATTTTTAATTGATTCAAATTATTTCCAGCATCACTTGAATTTATGGATAATTCTTCATTTTCTTGAGTCTCATGTTTATTGATTACTTCAAGGATATTAATATTGCTCAAATCTTGAATTTTCATATGAGATTCTTTCGTACTGTCATCTTGACCATTTATTTTTTTTTAAAATTTCGATCCTCAGAACCTATTGATCACCACACTTCAGGTATGCTTTGGACCCATTAGCTATGATACTAATAGATGATCTATAGAAACATCATTCCAAATTGAGACATTCTCTTTAGAAATGTATGATTTAATAATCCTTTTCAAATCTGTAAATGCGTCTGACATTTGATTTGTTATTTTCTTTAGGTGAATAATGTTTTGGATCTCTTACTCACAAATAGAAGCACATGTATCAAGATGGGACAATGATAAATAATGTCACAAATATTTCTTTCGATTTCATTATTTTCTCCCCCTAATTTTGAAAAAATTATCTCATCAAATTGACCATTTGCAAATTGAGCAGTGAATAAATTTCATTAATGATTTAAGATAGCGAATAATGAAAGATTATTCAAACCCAACATAAATTCCTAACCTTCTCTAGGGGCCCATCTTAGTGCGCTGTGGTCGTGCTACAAATACATATACAACACATTTAATTTTTTTCAGATGGATTATATTAGGTTCTTGACCCAAAACTTATTGCAACCAAGAAAATTTATGTTAAATTATCAGTTTGATATGAACAAGTGTTGTTGCATGACCCCAAAAAGAAGTGAGCAACCTTGTTTTCATGCGAAATGGTCTTTCTATCAACTGTAGACATTTAATTAATGACTCTGCAAGACTATTTTGAGTGTGAACATGAGGTACATGATGTTTATATTTTATTTCAATTGATAAGCAATAATCATTAAATGCTTGGGATGAAAACTCTGCAGCATTATCATGGTGAATAGACTTAATTTAATTATCATAAAACTATGCCTGTAATCATATTATTTATGGAAATAATTTTTGCAAATACAAGGTTGCGAGATGACAATAGGCACACATGAGACCATCTAGAAGAAGTATATATTAGGACCATAAAATATCTGAACGACCCACTAGGTGGGTGAATAAGTCCACAAATATCCGTATGTATATATTTCAAAAATGCAGGGGACTCAATGTCAATCTTTGTTGGTGATGGTTTAGCAAATAACCTGTCTTGATAACAAGCAGTACATGAAAATTCATTATTTTAAAGAATCTTTAGGTTCTTTAATGGACGTTTATTTAAATTTCTATAATTTATCTTGTCATTATAGATCCAGGATGTCCCAATTGATTATACCAATGTATGAAAGTATTAAAATTAGTAAACTTTTAATTTATATTAGAATGTGCCTGAATTGCACTAATCTTTATCCAATATGCATCATAAGATAAAGCAAGAAACTTTTCTATGACATATATCCAGCTATAGACATTCTTGATGATACTAAGATACTCAAAGTTTATATTATCCATTATCTTAATATGATATCCATTTTGATGGATATTTCAAAACTCAACAAATTCCTTTGAGATTTAGAAAATAACATGACATTGTTTATAATGAGTTTAGTTTCTTTAGACAAAATAATAATGGTTCTTCTAGAGCCTTCAATCAAATTAGTGCTACCAGAAATCCTAAAATAAAAAATAGCTTGTCTCCCGCACTATCTCCTTTGAGATAAGTTATAACCTAACCCTATGAGATGCCCGAATGGTGGACAGTCACCGACAGAGGAGGGATGCTCAGATTTCCCTCTGTTACCTTCAGCCAGAAATAAAAACTCCATTAACAAGCCTAGTTTGCCGATAGAGTTATCGTTTGTCAATACTATTATTCCACCCACCATATAGACAAATAATGATTCACTTAGAAAAGAGGTTACTATAGAAGGGATTCCTCAAATTAAATGGATAGAGGAAGAAGTCAATAGAATGAATCAAATTGAAGAACTTCAATTCACAGTTATTGGAAAATTTACACTTGATTGGTCAAATCGGGAGGAATTGAGGAAACACATTCCACAACAATGTGGTATAAAAGGAGGATGCACTATTGGTGTAGTTCGCAGTAAGCATATCCTTATATGATTATCACTGTAGGAAGACTTTGTTAATCTAGTTTAAAAGGGAGCCTTTTATATTAAATACAAAGATGGATACTCGTACCTGATGCGCACTTTAATCTATGATTCTAAGCTTAAAGTTCATGAAGAAACCTTGATGGCTATGTCATGGATCTTATTTCCAAACTTTTTTCCTACATTTTTTGTCAAAGAATGCTTATACTCTTTAGCATCGGCATTGGGCAAACCAATCCACTTAGATCAAGCTATAATCAATAGGACTAGACCTAGTTGTGCGCGAGTGAAGATTTTGATTGATCTTAAAGGAGCTTTCCCCAAGTATGTGCATATGAAAATAAAGAATGAAGCCACTGGAGAAGAAAGAACTAATGTGGTGGAGATTAGGTATGATTATGTCCCTTAGTATTTCTTTGAATGTAAAATGCAAGTGCACGACAAAGACAGTTGTAGAGTCCTTCAGCAATCTAGGGACAACAGATATTATTACAGACGACAGCTATAAAGTGCAGGAGAAATAGGTGTAGCAGGTTCCAAGATTGAAAAAAAAGTAGAGCTAAAATCCTATTGAGTGAGAAAGTTGTCAGAGATTTGGGGAATTGCAATGTGGTTAGAGACAACAGATGCAGAGGCAACAGTAGTTATCCTCCCCATCCCAAACTAAGAAACAAATTTCAAGCATTAATAAAAGAGAAGATCGAGCAGGCAGAGTATAGTACCACCAATAATAATACAGATGATAACAAGTGCAATGTGGAGATCAATAATGGGAAATATAAACAAGCAGAAAAGGAAGGGGTTCCCACATTAGGTGATACAGTTCTAGAAAAGACAAATAATCTAGGGATGAATAAGCCGAGCCAAATATGCCAAGATGTAGCACAAGTCTATGTTCAAAAGCAAAAAAGTAAATATGGTCAGTAGATTTAGGTAAAAAATTACTATTCTAAGGAGGATAAGAAGAGGGGCGCAGATAAGCAAGAAGAAAGACTGGAAATACCTAAAGGGATAGAGAGTGCAATTGCAAATGATAATTTGTGCATCAGAAGTCTGGAAGAGAAGGCTCAACCTACAAAACATAGTCATAGTGGCAATAAGGAAGTAGAGTCAGTTTAGGATATAGTAATACATGACATTGAAAAGGTAAATAAACAACCTAGATCTGATGATGAAAGTTGCAACAATAAGGCAGTTATTTTAATCCCCACAGCAGTACAAACAGATGAATCAATGGTGATGATGGTTCAAACAGAATCTCCTAACACAACATTACATGCCATTTTGACACACAAGGTGGTGGTGACAGAGAGTGAAGAATTAACAGAGGTAAAGGGCAGTGATAGTACAACTACATCAGAACCCAAGGAAGAGAATATATTTAAGGATGTAGATCTCTCTCGTAGGGTAGTGAAAGCAGTTAGATCAGCTAGGAAGGGCAAGAAATAGGGTAATGGTGAGGTTGTACAACCTATTAGAGATTAACCAAAAAGATAGGTCTCCTCCCATTGATAACGCTCAAACTCGCACTTCCTAACAAAGTATGAAGCGGACGTTGTCAATAAAGAACCCAACTAAAAGGTTGGGGTCTAACCCACGGGGAATATGGAAGATCTAGACTAATGTTGGTAAGTGAACTTGTTGGTGAGTTATAACCAATTTGGGGGTTTCAAGAAAATAATGGTAAAGTAAGTATTAAAACTGTGATTTAAATTAAGATTTGAAAACAACTAGGGTAAGTGTTCACCATGAGTTCATGACTAATTCAGATATACACACGTGATCAACCACAATGCTTACTTGTAGAAATGATAACTAGGGTTCATCCAAACGACTGGTTTGTCCCTATTGATGACTAGACTCAATCACTGGGTCAGGTCTCATGAGTGATTGCAAACTAACCGTTATCAATATATTTCAAGTTTAACTATCTTGTGACCACAGTTCAAGTTAACACAATGATCGTAAAGATAAAGGCTTTGTTGTAATTCTCTTTTCCTAATCTTTACCTCTCTAGGTTAAAGCAAGTAAAGAATTCGGGCAAGTCCTAACATTTAATACCATTAAGAAATGTTTAAACACGAAGAGAATACAATACAAGCTTTTCTCATTGGTTTTGAATCACTTTTGTGTAACCCTAGTTTGTTAATCCGCCATGGTTCCCACAACCCCTAGTTATGGAGGTTTTAACCTCTCATGGTTATAAGATTGTAACTCATATTCATAGACAAACACATAATTAAATACTTACAACAACAATTGAAAGGAAATCAAATTTTATTATCTAAGAACAACCTCAACAACAATGTAAGAAATCAAGAATTTTATCCCAAGAATTGCTTCTCAAAACTCGATAAAAATTCACAAAAGTAATTATTCTCATGTCTACTAACTCAATTCTGTCCTCTTCTAGCTAAAATAAAACATAAAAGATGTTTATATAGACATTAGAAACCTTTTCCTAAGCTAACAGAGAGTTTTTCATATCTGGTACCGACTGTGCCACGATTTGTCCTACGACCCATAGCAGGATTGTACGGCTCGTACCTGCTGTCCATAAGTTCTTGGATGCTGCATATTTGGCTAAGTGTTGGTGGTTCGCGCCCGCAAGTGTACGGGTCGTGCAAGTAATATAGCGGCTCTTTTTAAGAACCGGATTGTCGAACCCACAGGGACTGGACCCATTCCTCTAACTATCCATTTCTATTGTGATCTTAAATACCTCAAGTGTTGGTTATAGACATTTTCGATTGAGATTAATTAAGTCTAAGTTTGGGTCAACGAAATATTCTGAAATCACTCTAGGAGCAACATAGAGTTAAAACCAATTAATCATGCGATCCTACGATTTGCAATGGGTTAAGCATGGAACTATCAATTGTTATTTCACATAATTAGAGTTGCATGTTTATGGTCTTTCGAGCCTCTAAACACGGCAATCTAGCCTCACTGCATCATTGTGAGCGAGGAGTTTAATTTTCTAGTCGCGGGCAATCAATTATGTTGTGGTTTACGGGGAAACGATTAGGGACTTTCGTGCGTCTAACCATTTAACTCAACTTAGCCTCACAACTACTTCTTCGAGTGGTGATGTGACATCCCGAGTTGGTCTTTCATAACCCCCGTGTGTCAACCAAGCAAGGTGTGAGGTATATTTCTATCCTAACACAATATCTCTCCCTAGAGACAAACATGCTCCTTACATTCTCATGTCCTGACCTAGGTAATGCTTTCTCAAGCTATTACTCAAGCTAACAAATATGCTTTCATGGTGATCAATCATAAAAACAACCAACAATCCAGAATGCAAGACGAAAACAACAATCAATAACTTAATTCCAAAATAAATTCATAAAAGCACAATCATAATTCATGGCTTCAACCCTAGAGGAAGGGTTCTTGCCATTCATGTTCGTAAAACTACAATTAACTAATACTAAACTAACATACTTACATGAATTTGGTAGATGAGAAGGGAATTTGATAAACCCTAGATGAGTTCTCCCACTTCTCCCTTCACTCCTAGGTGATTTTTCAGAATAAAATCGTGACCCAATGATTTTAGGAGCTAAGGGTTCAATTTATAGTAAATGGAAAACATGCATAATTTAGCCTGAAATGGAACGGCTCCGTGTCACGGAGTGTATCGCGGAGCACTGCCTCCGTGACACGGAGGCAACACGAAAGCTCTCTGGAAAGTGCCTCAGGAACCAAAGCTGCCGAGGGTCACCGCGCTGGCCAACGTGGCACGCTGCTCATGCAGCGCGTTGGCATGCTGCTGTCGCGCAGCTAGCCTAGCGTGGCACAGCGCTGGCGCGCTAGTTTACTGCCTACTGCTGCCTACTGCTACCGTTCCTCGTGTGCTTGGCAAGGGAGGCGCTGGACGCGGCACACGTACAGCGTGGCACGCTGCCTGGCGCGGCCAGCCTTGCCAAGACATGCTCCTTGCCGACTTTCGCCACTTGCTTCCACTCCATTCCTTGCTATTCACCAACTTGTGAATTAGTTCCTCAAATGCATTATTAACCTACAAAACAAGGACTAATCATGTTGGTTAGCACATATCTTCACATTTATATAAAATCACATGAAAGTATGTAAAATAACTTAGATAAACAAGACTATATTAAGGTATAAAGCGTATCTCGGGCATGCTATTTTGCCCGTGATCACAACCCCACACTTTCAAGCCTTGTTCGTCCTCGAACAACCTTTTACATATCATACATATAGAAACTCCCACATAACTAATGTGGCCAGATAATTCAAGCTACGGCTATAATGATTCCGTAAGATAACAAGCTAAAGATAGAGCATACACAATCTAATCACCGAGATGAAATACAATGATGCTAAGACTTCTTAACCTCAAGAATCGACTCTCAATCTTAGCAAACTCATGTAAATCAACTAATTAAGAAATCCACCATGAATTATATCCTTCATTCAACATGTGCCCCTCACAGAAAGAGAGTTACCCAATCACACGCAAAAACAATTTTTAAATCACAACATGTGTGGGTACATGAATAGAATTGCGCTCACTCTCACAAAGAATTCACATGCATCATGTAATGACCCATAAGCTTGCCCTTAGTGTTTTATTCCACTAATTTAAGGATGTGTGAATGTAAGATCAAGTAGGACTTAATGGGTTGTAATGTAGGCTAAGGGACAGGTAGGTACTATTATGGCCAGTAATAGTGACTATCTTTCCTAAACGCTTTTAATACATTACGCCCTCCTTACGAACTTCCCTTCCCTTACTTTACCTTTTTCTCCTTTCATATTTCTTGTTCCTCTTATGTTCTCCCATTTCTTTTGGCACTTTTAGCTTATTAGTAAGGAGTTCTATAAATAATTTTTCATTAATTTGTTTTCTTGCTCCTTACTAATAATCAACCATTTTCACACAAGTGCACCTTTGTCCTTTTCTCACTTCTACAACTTGCTACTTTTCCTTTCTTTTCATTCATCTCACTCCTTTACTCCTTCGGATTTTTTCACTCAAGCGCTTAGGAGTTTTGGATCAAGTTCAAGGCTAATGAAAGAAAAAGGATTAAGCTTATGTTGCAGCTGTCAAAGAATAGGCTCAAGGCTCAATGGGGCTAACTAGGATTAATTTTTCAAGGTAGGTAAAATGAGGGATAAAAATTTGGTTCATTCAAAGAAATGCCTAAATCATCTCCTACAATTCACATCCTTCATTTCGTTTTATAAACACACCAGGCAAGTTCTAGACAATCCACAATAGCACAGAATACTCAAAAACCTTACACTCATGGCACATGCTCAATTCAAGACACATTCATCAGACTCTTACTCAGCTAATCACAAGAATTCAGAATTAAGCTTCAATCATATTGAGTCAAATTCAAGAACCTAAGCGTCTCACACAAAGTTATACACCTGCATGCTTCACACTGAACATACTTGCATCTTACACTCACGTATAGCACATACAAGAACATCAAGCACCACTTAGTTATGGTTTCAAAAACCCATCACCTACCGACTAATTTTTCCTCAAGACGGTCGTCATCCATCCATCGTCGGAAACAGTCCCTAACTATGACTAAAACACTATATACAGAAAAAGGAAAGAAAAAGATAAAATTTTTATTCTTCAGTTCAAAGACCCCCCGTCGGAAAAGAACCGAAAAGAAAAACCAACGGGTGATGAAATCATGCTTAATTCAGAAAAATTTTCAAATTTTTCAAATTTTTCAAATTTTAGCATTACATTCACCACAAACTTGTTAAGCACAAAAATTTTTGAAATTCCCTTGAAATTTCCCTCACCCCACACTTAAATATTGCTATGTCCTCATAGCATCAAATTAAAATTTAAAAAGGGTGAGAAATACTCCCTGAGGCCTTTAGGCCTAGCTAATAGCATGATTTTCTTCAACTTTGCACAAGTTTTTGTCGACCCCACACTTTTTATTGTCCATGCTTTTTAGCTTCCTCCTCCACGGGTACTCAGACTTCCCCTCCATCTGTGCTTAACTTTCCACCAAAAACAACACAAGATGAAAAATAAATAAAATCAACACAAATGCAAGAAATTAAAATGGTACCTGTGGTACCCTTGGGTTGCCTCCCAAGTAGCGCCTTATTTTACGTCGTGGCCCGACGTGGACTATCCTTTTCAGGACATCCCCATACCTGGGTTCTCTTTCGAGAACCATCTCCTTTTCTTTTGCTGTTTAGAGGAAACAGCCTCCACTCTGTTCCTCTCTTTCTCCAACTTCCTCTCAATTTGAAGCCCTTTATCAAACTCGGGCTGAACACTTGTAATTTCCTTTGGCCCTGCACCTATGGAATCCTCCACCCCACACTTATCCTCTGCCAACACACTAACCTGACAAAGGTTTCTATAGTGTGCAGATGGGCTCATTTCTTGGTAAACGCGGAAGATTTCTTCTTCATCCTCGACCCTCATTTTCAGGGTCCCTGCTTTCAAATCAATCACCGCTCCTCCAGTGGCCAAGAATGGCCGTCCCAAGATCAGGGGTACCTGGTCATCAACCTGAAAATCCAAGACAATAAAATCAGCAGGTATAATGAACTTACCTACTTTGATGAGAAGGTCCTCTATTATTCCATGAGGTTTCACTCGCGACTTGTCAGCCAGCTGCAGCATCAACCTTGTTGGCCTCGGTTGTCCCAACCCAAAGGTGTTGAATAAGGATAGGGGCATTAGATTGACTGCTGCCCCTAAGTCACACAAAGCTCGTAGCACCTCAGCTTTATCAATTTGTATGGGGAGGGTAAAACTCCCTGGGTCTTTGAGTTTCTTTGGCATTTTGCTCAATACCCTGTGACTGCACTCCTCAGTCAGTGCTACAGTCTGGACATCCACCAATCTCACTTTGTTCGCCATCACGTCCTTCAAGTATTTAGCATACTTGGGCATTCCCTGCAAAACATCAAGAAGAGGCAAATTTATGTGAAGTTCTTTGAAGCTCTCAAAGAACTTTTTGAAGCATTCCTCCTCCTTGCTCTTTCTGAATTTCTGAGGGAATGGTGGTGGTGGTCTTTGTGCTGGCTGCAATGGAAGTTGTGCATTTTGTTGCCCAGCACTCTGATTATCTCCCATGTTGATGGATGGTCCTGTTCTAACCAACTCCGGCTGCACCTCCTTGCTCAGCTCTTCTGACACTACATCAGCTAATTGCTTATCGCTTCTCAGACTGATGGCATTGATCTGCCGGGGGTTAGGATCTGTGTCGCTTGGTAATCCCTCCCGCGATCTCATGTTTTGAGCAGCTGCTTTCTGACCCACTTGTTTTTCAAGATTTCGGGTGGCTACTTGCTGATTCATTAAGTCTGTTGCCATCCTCGCCTGATTTTCCACTAACTGAGTCTGGGTCTCCATGATTTTCTGCAATGTTTCCTCAATGTTGCTACTCAACTGCCCATCATTCTGCCTATTCTGCTGATACTGCTGCTGTTGAGGTTGCATATAATTTTGCTTTTGGTTACCACCCCAAGAACAATTCGGGTGGCCCTGCCAATTTCTGTTGTAACTGGTTTCAAAATTCTGATTTTTGCGCTGCACATTACTAACAAAATTGACTGACTCCGGATTGGCTCCACAAGATTCTGCATAGTGCCCATTATTACCACAAATTTCACACCAACTCGAAGCTTGCTGAACTGCAATAACCTGGCCCTGGCGTTGGTTCATACTCAGTTTATTGAACTGAGTCATCAATTGATGCTGGAACGAAGCTAACTGTGCTGCCAAAGCATTCAAACCATCTACGTCTATCAACCCTGATCTGTTTCCTGCCCTTCTAGATGACTCGCTATGCCACTCTGGATTTCCTTGTGCAATTCTGTTCAACAAAGTGTACAACTCATCATATGTCTTATCCAAGGCTTGCCCACCCGATGCAGAGTCTAGTAATATTTTTGTGTGTGGGTCTAGACTTTCTACAAAGGTATGAGCCAGCACTTCATTTGATTGCTGGTGATGGGGGCAATCTCTCAACAATGACTTGAATCTTTCCCAAGCCATATATAAGTTCTCATCAGGCCTCTACTTGAAACTGAGTATTTCACTTCTCAACCTTGCAGTTTTGCCTGAAGGGAAGAATCTGATAAGGAACTTCTTATCCAAGTCATTCCATGAAGTTATGGAGTTCGGTGGCTCAGCCTTCAGCCACTTTTTCGCCTCTCCCAACAGTGAAAATGGGAAGAGGGTCAGTCGGACATAATCTGTGGACACGCCGGTGGGGACAAACGTATCACTAATCTCTAAAAAGCTCTGTAAGTGCTGCTGCGGGTCCTCATGTGCCATCCCAGTGAATTGACCACTAGAATGTAACAGCTGCACCATGTTCTGTTTAAGCTCAAAGTGCCCTCCAGGTTCCGGTTTACGGATGCTAGAGGTCACATTCGTCGCTAGTGGGATTGCCACTTCGCGAACTGGTCTTGCTGCCATTGCTTCGGATGACAATTGTGCTTGTCCTGCGGGTGGTTGTTGTTGCACCTTTTCTTGAAGTCTCTTCAGCTTTTGCTCCAGAGCTACTCTCCTTTGCAAATGGATTTGACGTTCAGGTTCCAGCAACGGTTCCACAAGCTCTCTATTTCTAGCCAGCTCGGCAGGACAACCTGTCACCTGCAATTAAGCACACTAAGACCAAGTTTCTCAACACTTAAGGAAATTCAAAAATAACACAAAAATAGATAAATTATCAAAACTTCGCCGAGTCCCCGGCAACGGCGCCAAAAACTTGGTTCGCGCCCGCAAGTGTACGAGTCGTGCAAGTAATATAGTGGCTCTTTTTAAGAACCGGATTGTCGAACCCACAGGGACTGGACCCATTCCTCTAACTGTCCATTTCTATTGTGATCTTAAATACCTCAAGTGTTGGTTTTAGACATTTTCGATTGAGATTAATTAAGTCTAAGTTTGGGTCAACGAAATATTCTGAAATCACTCTAGGAGCAACATAGAGTTAAAACCAATTAATCATGCGATCCTACGATTTGCAATGGGTTAAGCATGGAACTATCAATTGTTATTTCACATAATTAGAATTGCATGTTTATGGTCTTTCGAGCCTCTAAACACGGCAATCTAGCCTCACTGCATCATTGTGAGCGAGGAGTTTAATTTTCTAGTCGCGGGCAATCAATTATGTTGTGGTTTACGGGGAAACGATTAGGGACTTTCGTGCGTCTAACCAATTAACTCAACTTAGCCTCACAACTATTTCTTCGAGTGGTGATGTGACATCCCGAGTTGGTCTTTCATAACCCCCGTGTGTCAACCAAGCAAGGTGTGAGGTATATTTCTATCCTAACACAATATCTCTCCCTAGAGACAAACATGCTCCTTACATTCTCATGTCCTGACCTAGGTAATGCTTTCTCAAGCTATTACTCAAGCTAACAAATATGCTTTCATGGTGATCAATCATAAAAACAACCAACAATCCAGAATGCAAGACGAAAACAACAATCAATAACTTAATTCCAAAACAAATTCATAAAAGCACAATCATAATTCATGGCTTCAACCCTAGAGGAAGGGTTCTTGCCATTCATGTTCGTAAAACTACAATTAACTAATACTAAACTAACATACTTACATGAATTTGGTAGATGAGAAGGGAATTTGATAAACCCTAGATGAATTCTCCCACTTCTCCCTTCACTCCTAGGTGGTTTTTCAGAATAAAATCGTGACCCAATGATTTTAGGAGCTAAGGGTTCAATTTATAGTAAATGGAAAACGTGCATAATTTAGACTGAAATGGAACGGCTCCGTGTCACGGAATGTATCACAGAGTGAAAGCTCTCTGGAAAGTGCCTCAGGAACCCAAGCTGCCGAGGGTCACCGCGCTGGCCAATGTGGCACGCTGCTCATGCAGCGCGTTGGCATGCTGCTGTCGCGCAGCTGGCCTAGCGTGGCACGGCGCTGGCGCGCTAGTTTACTGCCTACTGCTGCCTACTGCTGCCTTTCCTCGTTCGCTTGGCAAGGGCGTGGCACGGCGCTGGACGCGGCATACGCACAGCGTGGCACGCTGCCTGGCGCGGCCAGCCTTGCCAAGACATGCTCCTTGCCGACTTTCACCACTTGCTTCCACTCCATTCCTTGCTATTCACCAACTTGTGAATTAGTTCCTCAAATGCATTATTAACCTACAAAACAAGGACTAATCATGTTGGTTAGCACATATCTTCACATTTATATAAAATCACATGAAAGTATGTAAAATAACTTAGATAAACAAGACTATATTAAGGTATAAAGCGTATCTCGGGCATGCTATTTTGCCCGTGATCAGTTGGCATCCTAGTACGACTCGTATCTTCATCCTATGAGTCGTACATTTCTTCGGTGGTTTGGCCTTGAGAACTTTGACATCTTCTGGAATTATTCACAAGTGTCGTGTTATGACTCGTACCTTCTTTCCATGACTCGTACTATCTGTAGTGCTTGAAGTTCTGCCAAGTACTGAAAATTTTCTGAAGTTCACCATGGATCCTGGTACGATTCTACATTGATGCCATGGTTCGTGAGTCCATCCGTACCAAAAGTCTGCCTTTGTGCAATTTCTTCTGAATATTTCCATGACTCTAGTTATAGCTCGTACTATCATGGTACGACTCGTACTGAGAGTCGTATGTTTCCTTCTTCCAAATTCAGCCTTCTGACTTTCATTACAATTAAGGTACAGTTTGTACAATTAAGGTACAACTTGTACTGAGACTGGTATTTTGACTGATTTTTTGCATTTAAGACTTCTTTTACATATCTTTGCTTCAACACTTATTTTTCCTGAAATCAAAGTAAAAGTGCCTTATATCCATATAAACATACCTAAGTCCATGCTCTTTTCTCAATTTTAAGCATCGAAAGTGCTGTAAACTCACAACACATCAACACCCTCAACTTATGACTTTTGCATGTCCTCAGGCAAAGAAAAAAAAAACTAAACACGATGCTTAACTAGAAATAACCTAGGACACTACAGCCAATATCAAACAAAATTTTCATTATGACTCCAAAAGCTTTTGACCCTTTCCCTGTGAACCAAATTAGCACATGCACTACAAGCAGGGGTCAAGACATGTCATCTAGCTATTAACAGGTATTCAAGTTATCACAAATGCTTTTCACACAGATCACTGGTAAAGTTAAACACAAATCATGTACCCTTACAGCAAACGAAGTCTCCCACTCACATATATAACAAAATATATGACATGGGACTAAACAAGCGAGACTCTCACTCTCACAAAGAAGTTCCAAATATTGCATATTGGATATATAGGTTTGCCCTTATTTTCTCTACTTCGGTCAGTCAGATGGTCAGGTTAGAATCACTATAGGACTCACTTTGACTTGTAATGTAGGATTTTGGGCTATATCGACATTTTTGAGTGACTAAAACCCCTCCTTGGCACTACATACATGTGGCTCCATTCTTCACTTTTCGCCCTTTTTGCTTTTTCTTCTTGCTTTTTCCTCCCTTTTCACCTTATTTATGCACGTGTATAAGTGTGGTGTGTTTTCAAACTTTGTCATGCATTATTCTCTTTTTGTAGTTTCTTTTTCAATTTTTTTCTTTTCTTTTTCTTTTTAATTTTTTCACACCACACCTCATTTTTCACCTTTTTTCTCTTTTCTCTCCCCTTTTTTTCACCTTCTCAATCTTTATGCACCCCTACTCTATCTACCCTCAACTTAATCATTTTGCCTATGTTGAGGCTCACCATGTCCAAGGAGGGACCAGGACCAAAACAGGTTCATTATAAAAATCGATACAGTTAATTAGTTAATCAAAGAAAAATAGTCTATTTAAGGCTAAAATATTTGGATCAAGGGAATCATATGATTTTGATAGGGTTATTTAGGCTAAAAATGGGCTAAAAAAATGACCTATGATCCTTTCCTAACCAACTATCCTAAAACCTATGCAAAGACCAACTGGGCAAGTTCTAGATCCTCTACACAGTATTAAACTAAGTATCAGATCTCACTCATTCATGGTACATGATTTATATTTTCTCTCTCTGTCTGGTTTATTCATGATTAACAAAAACTACACAATAATAATATGCTAAATGACATAAAAATATCAACAAAAATCATGCATGCAATCACAAGTACACAGCTAATTCATCAAAAGTATTTAACAGGTTCAATTTTTCAAAAATATCAAATCTGGTGCACTTTATTGGTGAGTATTCCTAAGCTACTTTCTAATTAAACAAAAATCACACAAAAAGTAAAATCCTAAACATGACGGTTCTACTAGATAGCATGTCCGAGAAAAAAGAAACATGACAAGAAAAATCCTCGGATGAAGAAAAATCCCCAAAATCCAACTACACCCCCTCCCCTTTTTAAAAAGCATGCTTCGTCCCTGAAGCATAGAATGTAAGCATAGAGGGAAGGGAACATACCTTTGGCTACTAAGACTTCACCATCCATGGGTTTTCTCCCATGCAGCGCCTTAATTTAACGTCGCGACATGACGTAACTTTTGCGACTCTTTAGGCATCATCAAGGTACACCGCCTTGATTCCTCTTAATTCCTCCACATCACCCAGATATAGCTTTATTCTTTTCCCGTTCACTTTAAACCTTTTTCCATATTTGTTCTCAAGTTCCACTGAACCATATGGGGATACATGCACTACTCTGTAAAGTCCCATCCATCTAAATTTCAACTTTCCAGGGTGCAAACAGAGCCTTGAGTTGAACAGTAGGACTAAATTCCTCTATTAAACTCTCTTTTTACAATCTTCTTATCATGACATATCTTCATTCTTTTTTTTTATAAATGGCCGCACTCTTATAGGCTCTAAGTTAGAACTCGTCCAACTCATTGATCTGGTTGAGTCTCAGCTTGGCTGTTTCATTCCAGTTCAAATTCAACTTTTTCAGAGCCCATAGTGCCTTATTCTCTAATTCGACTCGTAAATGAAATGATTTTCCATCGACCAATTGATATGGATATGAACCAATGCGGGTCTTATAAGTTGTTTTGTAGGCCCACAACGCATCATCGAGCTTCCTAGACCAATTTGTCCAACTAGTATTCACTATTTTGGCAAGAATGGTCTTTATCTCCCTATTTAAAACTTCAACTTGTCCACTTGAATGAGGATGGTAAGGTGTTGCCACCTTGTGCTTGACGCCATATTTTTCCAACAGGGTTCTGAAGAGGCGGTTACAGAAGTGTGATTTACCATCACTGATGATAGCATTGGGAGTGCCAAATCTAGCGAAGATGTGCTTCTGCAGAAATGCTATAGCAATTTTGCCTTCATTGTTAGGTAGTGCAATAGCCTCCACCAATTTGGAGACATGTCCACCGCCACCAAGATGTATTTCATCCCATATGAACTAACAAATGGGTCCATGAAGTCTATACCCCATACATCAAATAACTCAACTTCCAGAATATGAGTCAATGACAACTCATGCTTACTAGTAATGCCGCCCTACCTTTGACACTGATCACATGCCTTGGCGTAATCATACGCATCTTGGTGAATATAGGGCAAGTAATACCCGCATTGCAAGATGTTATATGTAGTTCTAATACCACTATGATGACCCCCAACTGGGGATGAATGACAGGCCTCCAAAATGCTCAACATTTCTACCTCTAGAGCACCCCTATGAATGATCCCATCTGCACAACTGCAAAATAAGTATGGTTCATCCCAATACTATCTTCGGGCATCAAATAAGAGTTTCTTATTCTGCTGGGGAGTAAGATCTGCTGGGATCATGTCGCTAGCCAAGTAATTTTCAAAGTCGGTGAACCAGGGAATTAGGTCCTGGGATGCAGCTAGTACCTGCTCGTCTGTGAATGCATCATCAATACCAATCTCCTCTCTTTCCCTGGCTTCAGACTCTAGCCTGGATAAGTGATCAGCTACATGATTTTTAGTCCCTTTCTGATCTTTGACCTCCAACTCGAATTCTTGAAGCAACAACACCCATATAATCAATCTGGGTTTAGCATCCTTTTTATATATCAGGTACCTCAAAGCGGCATGGTCTGTATGGACAATCACTTTAGCTTCGAGAAAGTATGATCAAAACTTCTCAAATGCAAAGATCACGACTAGTAGCTCCTGTTCTGTGACCAAGTAGTTTTTTTGGGCTATCTTGAGTGTTTTACTAGTGTAGTAGATAGGATGGAAAATCTTTGCTCTTCGTTATCCCAAGACAGCACCAAGAGCAACCCCACTAGTATCACACATTACTTCAAATGGAAGAGACCAATCTGGCGTTATGATAATAGGAGCAGTGGTGAGTTTCTCTTTCAAGCACTCAAAAGACCTTAGACATGCCTCATCTAACACGAACTTTACTTCCTTCTCAAGCAATTTGCACAATGGCTGTGCAATCTTTGAAAGTCCTTGATAAACTGCCTATAGAATCCTGCATGCTCTAAAAAGCTTATGACCCCTTTTATGGAAATAGGGGGTGGCAAACCTGCTATAACTTCAATTTTTGCCTTGTCCACCTCAATCCCTTTTCCTTAGATTTTGTGACCCAGCACTATTCCTTCCTTGATCATAAAATGACATTTTCCCAATTTAGGACCAGATTAATTTCTTCACATCTGTTCAACACCTCGCCCATGTGTTTGAAGCAAGATTCGAATGAATCACCCACAACTGAGAAGTCGTCCATGAATACTTTGATGGTGTCCACCATATTTGAGAATAATGACATCATGCAGCGCTGAAATGTGGCCGGTGCATTGCACAATCCAAATGGTATTCTTCTGAAATAAAATGTTCTATACGAACAGGTGAAGGTAGTCTTTCCCGATCTTCCGTGGCAATGATGATATGGTTATATCCTGAGTAGCCATTAAGAAAACAATACCAACCTCTACCTGCCAATATGTCAAGCATCTGATCCATGAATGGCATTTTAAAGTGGTCCTTCTGGGTCCAGTGGTTGAGTTTCCTGTAATCCATGCATACACGCCATCCTGTGATTAGTCATGTCGATATCAGCTCATTCTTCTCGTTGGGTACCACTGTGTGTCACACCCCACCTTGGGAGGCACGATTGGCACTTGGTGCGCTAGTAGGACCTAAACTGCTGAGCTGACTGAGCCTAAGCACCTCTGGTACATGGCTAACTCTAACTCGTGAATCAAGAAAACAATGGGCTATATAGCGGCTGTAAATACAACCCCCGACCGACAAGGCCTATAGCCCTGGTGAAAGTAAACAACTAAACAAAGACAAACAATCATACGGAGTTTTATGCGGGCCGACAAGGCCGCCAATAAACAGCTAAATAGGGATCCACACGGCCAACACACATCATCTAAGGCACATATGGCCCCCACACAGTCGATATCATCTAACCATAGGGAAGTAACACAATCTGCAAGCCTCTAGGAGTAATAAGATGGTCGGAAAAGGGCCCCGACCTACCCATACTGTACAAACAAAAGGAATAAACCTCTATCACATCCCAGAAGAAGGGAGCTGATGGTTCTGTACGGCTGACTGGAACTACGAGGGACCTGCTCCTCATCTATCTGTACCTGCAGGCAAGTAATGCAGCGCCCCGGGAAGGGTGTCAGTACAATATGTACCGAGTATGTAAGACAATAGATAAGCTGAATAGGACTAGAAGTAAATAAAAAGAAGAGCCAAAAGATTAACCTGTACGCCTGCTGATTTGTAATCTGCATCTAACTGACACTACATGTACATAATTTAAGACTGCATACTTACATATTTATACACTACAACTAGCAAACAAGAATTCATACAAGAACCCCACCTGGCCCCCATAAGCCAGGGGATACAATCAGCACAAAATAACTCGTTCAGGCCCTCATAAGTCCTGGCGAGCACATATCAATCTATATACCCCTACTAAGGTGTCTACAACTCTACTGGTACTGTAGCCAACCTACCGGTCCCCTGGGTCTACAACTGGGCCCGCTTGGCCCTTGAACTGTAGCTGTGTCTGAGTCTGGAGGACTCCTGATATCTACACCCCGGGCGTAAACGCTCGGTGGGGGTGTGTATAAGGCCAACCACGATAATATGAGGATCTTGATCCGTATCTTCATCCCTTGCGGACGACATGCCGCTCCGTAGAGCGATGTATCCTCGCCCCTAGCGGGCGAGCGACACAGCTATCAACCCTGGGGCGGTCATGGAAGGCTTCTAACTGAGGGCAAACCCAACCCAGGTGCTATACTAACACATCAATCTATCTGTATAAAGAGAATGTATCTAGTCTTCTGGGCCTAACACTAATGCTACTCACTTCCAGGATAATCTGTATGGCTGTCTGCAGGCACGCCATGCGCCCGTATTTGATTAGAGGATCCTGATAGTGATCATGATCTCTAATAGTATGGGCTGAATAGAGCGAGGTCTGAAGTGGCCTAACAATACTCTAAATGTCCTACTTGGATATCTATAACTCATGAATAACTATGGAGTTGCGGATAGCTAACTACTTTATTCTTCTAATTAAACAACTATAGGGATGGGCTCGGTCGAACTTGCTTCTACGCGATCGGTACTCTGGTCCTTCATAGGGAGCTTACCAATCTCCTTAACCTGTGGCTAACACTGTACTAGCAGAGTACTACTGACTCCTTAAGCCTTATCTAGATCCAGTCAGATCTGTATTACTGTTCTAGGAAATTTCCATTTTTATAGGCAATTCTATATAGACTGGCCCTCTCCTGGCACTCTATACCTGAATACCTTACAAGAACCGGTTAGGGTGCTGGCCCGTCACTGACTACTGATGTGGACCCCTCCTTGGGGTACCTACGGGTTTATCTGACTCGGACGACTGGGCTGGCTTGCTGGGCGTCCTACATGATAACTGTTAGGTCGACTAAGACTGACAATCACTGATAAGGCCTAAGGGATGGCGGGCGATCACTCAATACACTGGAGAACCCTGGTGTCGCTAACTCTAGAATATACCTATTCTGTCTCTATTTCTGGTTCTGGAACATGTGATAATGTCAATGACCTCTAGGGATGCTTTCCTGCCAATACAGGCGCCAACTGGTCGTTAGACCGCCTAACTGGGCCCATACTGTTTAACCAACTGACTCAGAACAATAGCTCTTACGAGCTTCTGAAGTCTAGGCCTAGCAACAAACATATAAGTCTACCATTACAATAAACTGCAAACTAAAAGAGTTTTTATAGCGTTCATAACGTGAATCACATTTAACCTGCTACCTCTTCGCGAGGGGTCCTGCAGTACGATCTGTATATGTCTTCTAGCGGCTAACTAGAATTTATGTAACTGTAATCTCTATTAGCAGCTACTCACAACATATCTAATATATATATATATGTATATCAACAACAACCAATTACAACATATCAAATTACAATCTAATGGTAGAAACTATCCGCAACATCTGAGATCGTTATTTCTATTTGAGAACATAAGTCGTAACACTATACGACAAGGATACTTGCCGAGAGTTAAGCCTTACATACCTCGTTCGCCGTTTTCTGACTAACTGATGAGTATCAACTCGGGTTCAACTGTCCTTCTCAACTGTAATCATATTCATGGAAGAATAGGGCCAATTTCGTTACTGAATTTGAAGAAAACAATAACTTATATATATATATATATTGACTACACTTCAACTTATCGAAAAACGATCAAAAACTCGTAATTTCTCGGGAATTTAGAAGGGAGAAATACTTAATTTAAGCCTGTGATCATATTGACACTAGTTTGAAGCAATTCCACCAACTTTGGCTCGGCAGGACGACGATTTGTCGGGCGTATTTTATGAAAATAACTCCACAGCGATGCTCTCTACAGCCTTATACTTCTCTACCCGGAGTTAATTTAGATTTGGACAATGTTTAGTGCTGTAATCAGATGATTTCCCAATGTTCTCCTATTCATAAATGAAAAATAATCTAACTTCTAAGTGTGAGGCCTTTATATACTTGTGGCAACAGACAAGGCAACGTGGCACGCTTCCCAACGTGCTGATTCTGCTCCGTTCCACGTCGGCTAACGCGGAGGAGCAGCTCCGTGCCACTTTGCCCCTCTGGCAGCTAGGTTCGGCATCCTCTCGCGAAATCCCGACTTGGCACTCGTTCGGCCTTTCCCTAGGCCCTTTCCTCGTATGTATGACACTCTAAAACTCTCAACCAACATATGAATAGGCCGACTAAACGTTAGAAAATTATGGGGTGTAACACTTTGATCCCGCCTTTATTTAGTACACATTATACTGGACTCACCCACTTGCTATCTGCAATGGGGTAGACTACAATAGCATCCAACCACTTGATGATCTCCTTTTTTACCACTTCTTGCATTGGGTGGTTCAGGCGTCGCTGATGTTCTATACTTGGTGTGCAGTTTGGTTCGAGCTATATCTTGTGAGTACATATGCCTGGGGGGAATCCCAATGATATCAACTATGGTCCCGCCAATTGCATTTTTGTGCCTTTTTAATACTGTGACCAAATCTTCTACTTGCCAATCAGTCAAATTTGCTGTAATTATTATTGGCAAAGTGTTGTCTTCCCCCAAAAATGCATATTTGAGATGGGGAGGTAGTACCTTAAATTCAAGGACTAGTGGTATCTCTACTGATGGCTTTACTGGCGGTGTTGAATGGTTCTTCAAATCAAGGTCTAACTTCTTTCGTCTGAAGTTATATGACCCCATTCCATTTAAGGCGTTCACCATCTCCGTGTACTCTGGTGCCTCATCTCCCTCATAGTTCATCAAGACAGCTGCTAAGGTGTCAATAGTCATCCTCTCTTCCACAGGCACTAGCAGCTTCTTGTATTCCATCTGGGTGTTTGTAAAGGGGCCATTCCCCTGATGTCGGCCTGACTGAATTACAAAAGAAAAACAACAAAAATGTAAACGGGGAAATAACAACCAAAAAGTCAAATACAAGCAATTAATCTAATCTTAGCCATATTCCTCGACAACGGCGCCACTTTTTGATAATGCTCAAACCCACAGTTCCTGAACAAGTATGAAGCGGACATTGTCAATAAAGAATCCAACCAAAAGGTTGGGGTCGAACCCACAGGGAATATGGAAGATCTAGACTAATGCCGGTAAGTGAACTTGTTGGTGAGTTATCTCTAATTTGGGGATTTCAAGAAAACAATGGTAAAGTAAATATTAAAATTGTGATTGAAATCAAGATTTGAAAACAACTAGGGTAAGTGTTCCCCATGGATTCATAACTACTTCGGGTATAAACACATGATCAATCCAAATGCTTACTTGTAGAATTGATAACAAGGGTTCATCGAAACAACTAGTTCATTCCTATTGATGACTATACTCAATCATCGGGTTAGGTTCATGAGCAATTGCATACTGACAGTTATCAATATGTTTCAAATTTAACTATCCTATGACCACAACTCAAGTTAATACAATGATCATAAAGATCAAGGCTTTGTTGTATCCAAATCTCTAACTCTCTAGTTTCAGGCAAGTAAAGAATTCGGGCAAGTCCTAATATTGTACACCATTAAGAAACGTTTAAACACGAAGAGAATACAATACAAACTTTTCGCATTGGTTTTGAATCAGTTTTGTGTAACCCTAGTTTGTTAATCCGCCATGGTTTCCACAACCCCTAGTTATGGAGGTTTTAGCCTCTCATGATTATAAGATTGTAACGCACATTCATAGGCAAACACATAATTAAATAGTTACAGTAACAATTGGAAGGAAATTAAATTTGATTATCTAAGAACAACCTCAAGAGCAATGTAAGAAATCAAGAATTTGATCCCAAGAATTACTCCTCAAAACTCGATAAAAATTCACAAAAGTAATTATTCACGCGTCTACTAACTCAATTCTATCCTCTTCTAACTAAAATAAAACATAAAGAATATTTATACATACATTAGAAACCTTTTCCTAAGCTAACATGGACTTTTCCATATCTGGTGCCACCCGTGCTACGATTTGTCCTACGACCCGTAGCAGGATTGTACGAGTCGTACCTGCTGTCCATAAGTTCTTGGCTACTGCAGATTTGGCTAGGTGTTGGCATCCTAGTACGACTCGTACCTTCATCCTACGAGTTGTACATTACTTCAGTTGTTTGGCCCTGAGAACTTTGACATCTTCTGGAATTATTCACAAGTGTTGTGCTACAACTCGTACCTTCTTGCCACGACTCGTACTGTTTGTAGTTCCTGAATTTTTGTGAAGTATTGAAAATCTTCTGAAGTTCACCATGGCTCCTGGTACGATTTGTACATTGATGCCACGGTTTGTGAGTTCATCCGTACCAGGAGTCCGCCTTTGTGCAATTTCTTCTGAATATTTCCACGACTCCAGTTACGGTTCGTACCATCGTAGTATGGCTCGTATTGAGAGTCGCATGTTTCCTTCTTCCCAATTTAGCCTTCTGACTTTCATTACGGATCTCAATAAGGCTCGTACAATCAAGGTACGACTCATACTGAGACAGGTACATTGGCTGATTTTTTGCATTTTAAGGCTTCTTTTGCACATCTTTTCTTCAACACTTATTTTTCCTGAAATCAAAGTAAAAATTCCTTATATCCATATAAACATACCTAAGTCCATGCTATTTTCTCAGTTTTAAGGATCGAAAGTGCTGTAAACTCATAACACACACCCGTCAATCAAAAAGTCAATGAAATCACTAATATGGAATATTAGGTAGGTAAGGTAACAAAACTCTTTCCAAAGGGTGCAAATGTTGCACAAATATCACAAGTTTGCTTTTGTGGATTTGATGGAACCTTTTTAACCTATAAATCACATCAGTAGATATAAAAAAAGACTAAAAATTACAAGTGTTACTTACAACAGTACTGATCAGATCTAGATATTTTCAAATCATAGATATGAAGTAACAAGGAAAAGCAATTCACTATGTTGATGCAGAATCAGTCCATGGCAGTTAGTTTCTATATCATTATTGTATATGCTAAGTGTGATAGTTGTCAGAGTTTGGACCTCTGGGTAGAGCTGTACTCCCTTGAAAATGGGATGGACTTACCATGGATTATAGGAGGCTGTAATACCCCAAAAGTTCCTCAGACTAGGTTTGGGAATTGAAGTAGTGTGTCAACAGAAAATCTAGAAGTTTTTCCTCAGTGAGACTTATTTTACGAGTTGTGGGGTGATTGTACTGGTCGTAGGATGACCCATGGTTGAGAGCTAGAAGTTCACCCTTCCAAACGCGAGTCCCCACTACAAGTCGTGGTGTGTGGGCACAACTCATGGTAAGGAGTCGTAGTAGGTCATTGTATTTTTTAGGTGCTATTATACGAGTGGTTGTATGATTCATATTATGAAGTTATGGGTCGTGATAGGCGATCGTGTAAATCTTCAGAGAGTTAGAGAAAATAGGAATGGCTTGTTACTGGAGCAAACCACGAGTAATACGAGGATTTTACGACTCGTGGTACGAGTTGTAGCAGCTGACAATGCAGATTTTCCTGTGAATTTATTAAAGGTAATTTCGTAAATCCTAGGCTTCTAAGTCCTAAACTATGTCATTTTAAACCCTGAAAAGAATTTTTAAAGAGGGTTTAGCCTATGTCAAGTCATTAGGTTTTCCCATGCATGCAAAGAATTGAATTCCCTTGGAAGATCAATCTAGAAGTTCTATCAATTCTTCCCAAATCTCTTGGGCTTTCAAAGACAAGTTGAGAATTAGTTTACCCAGGTATGTAGGGCTATGAATGAGAGTTTCCTTTTACTCTCATACCCAAAATTTAGCTTCAAGTTCTAATTCATCTTTGTGATCTTTTAGGGTTTTAACCTAATTTCATGAATTTCTCTATGATATGTCTATGGGTCAATTCCCCTTATGTTACAAAGCATGTCTTAAGATTTATGAGAAGATTTTATATACAAATAAACTAATAAATTCTTTATTTCATGTTTTAGGAAATTATTCCCTATTATGCAAGTTTTATGAAAAGTCAAGTTTATGATTCATGATTTCAAGTATGATGAGATATCTAGAATGAATGAATGTTTATAAATTAACCATGTATGAATCCATGATTTTGACTTATGAAGTCTATTTCAAGTATGAATGATTTTATGATTTGGGCAAGCCTACACATTTAAATATGTTTTCATAATTTAGCCAAGGCTAATAAGACCAACTTATCATATGTTTTGGAGTCAAGACTCCCATTACAGCTTATGATATATTTTGGAGTCAAGAATCCCCATGTTCAGATTTCAGACTATGCATGTGATTATGATTTCAGCTTCGTTGCAAAACAATGGGAGCACTATGCATGTTTTTGGGAGTAGTGTCTAGCACCGAGTATGTTGGGGTTCCAAGGTTCCCCGGTCTTAGAACTATGCGTCAACATAGGTTTATATATATTTATTTGGAACCTCTCAAGAGAATTTTTCCCACCTGCGAGGGGCCTTCACCTTGATATCGATATCATGGTAGCGTCCTTAGCCCTAACAAGATTTTGGACGGCTCTGCCCACTTGAGAGTGTTAGTTGGGGTATCATGTAAGCTCTACCATGATGGTGTCAGTTATGACAAGTCTCCCATTGTTCCTAATAATTTCAGTTATTCATGTTCATGACTTATGATATTATGTTTTATAGCAGGTTTGATACAATGATCAATTTATGAGCTTTTACTTATGATTTCAACTATGATAAGTCATATGATTTCTATTTTTAGCTTCAGGTTATTTTATTCAGATATGATATTCAGCTTATGAGTTACATGTTTCATAATCAGATTTCAGCATACAACCCTTACTCTGATGATCTTATAATTTATGTTTATATGAATGATTTTAATAAGCATTTACTCAGCATGTTTTACTAACCTTGCATACTCAGTACATTCCTAGTACCGACCTCATACTCTATGCTATATCATTTTATGATACAGGTCCGTACGATCAGACTCAGTTTTGTCGTTAATCCAGCTCCCCTCAATTTAGTTTAGTCCCCATCATTGGTGAGACCTCATCTTCCAAGGACACTCAGTTTAGTGTTTGATTATGTTATATTCAGTTTTAGACTTTAACAAGCTAGTTGGGGATGTTGTCCCATCAGCTCATCAGACATGTTAGAGGCTTGTTAGATTTTATGTAGATATTCAGCTTTGTCGAGTGTTGACTCTATTTTATGATTGTTATGTTATTCAGAATTCTGCTTATTCATGTATCAATTATCAAATTCTTCTTGATGTATGTTCTTTAGTTATTATATTTATCCTATGGGTCGACTTGGAGCCATTCGTGGTTCTAGTTCCCGTGTCCCGATCCGAGGTCCCAACTCGGGTCATGGAAAACTTGGTATCAGAGTAAAGGTTTAGAGTGTCCTAGGGTGTTTGAAAGCCACGTTGAGTAGAGTTGTTTTTCTATGGGTGTGAAGCGCACACACCTATGGGGGAGAGGCTACAAGACATTTTAGGAAATTTCCCTTATTTCATGATCTATGTCATGCGACGAAGTATCTCTCTATCCTTCTAACTCATTCTATATGCGATTGCGGAAACATACCTCCATGCTGAATGAATAGAAAAAGGAATGGCAATAGAAATGGCCACGACAATGGCAATTGGGACGGGCATCAACAAGCCCCACTAGCATCAACAGATCCTATGCCCGAGCAGGTCACTCATGCCTAGTTTAGAGAGACATTTCAGATGTTGGCACAAGCTATGACCACTCAGGTCAATCAACAAGTAGTGGCTCATGTTCCTCAGAATGGGAACGCAACGTCGGCTCGAGTTCGAGACTTTCTCAGGATGAATCCACTTGAGTTTCTGGGATCAAAGTGGATGAGGACCCGCATGAGTTTATTGAGGAGGTGCAGAAGATCACCTAGATTATGGGGGTGACCGGAGAGGAGAGTACATATTTATCCTCCTATCAGCTGAAGGGGGTTGCTTACATATGGTACTGCCAGTGCAAACATTGGTAGAGTAGTGGAGCAGTCCCCGTGAGTTAGGATAAGTTCGTGACTACCTTCTTGGATAGGTTCTTCCCTAGGAAGTTGAGGGAGGTAAAGGTGGCAGAGTTCATCAACTTTAAGCAACACCACAAGACTATCCAATAGTACGCGTTGGAGTTTACCTAGCTTTCCAAGTATGCACCGAAGATGGTTGCGGATCAGAGGGATCATATGAGTAGGTTTATGAATGGGGTATCAGACTCACTGTTCAAGGAGTGAAGGATCACTATGCTAAACAGTGATCTAGACTTCTCATGATTGGTCATATACATCTAGTAGGTAGAGGCAAATTAGATAAAGGGGAAGGAGAGAGAGGCCAAGAGGGCCAGGACAGGGAGTTACGGATAGTTTCAGCAGAGGTCTAGTAGAGGACACTGTCAGTAGTCCCACCAAAGGTCATCAGCCCCAGTGCTATCATCAGCTAGTGTTCCATCTAGTCCTAGGTGTGATTAGAGGGTGGGCATCAGGCTCCATAGGTAAGGGAAGTAGGGCAGGAGAGTCGAGCATTTCAGTTTGTGGCAGGTGTGGTAGGGGGCACACCAGAGAGTGCCTAGTGGGTTCAGAAGCATGTTATGTGTCTGGGAAGCTCAGACATCTACTTAGAGAGTGCCTTTCAACCAGATAGGGCCCAAGTGGAGGCCGTGACCCAGCCACCAGTTCAGCAGCTCCACCTGCACGCCCAGCTTAGCAGAGTGCATCCACTAGTGCAGGTGATGGTCAGTTTTAGAGTAGATTCTATGCCCTCTCATCTCCTCAAAAGCAGGAGGTTTCTCCATATGTGGTCACTGGTATGTTATGAGTATTTCATCTTGATTTGTATGCATTGTTAGATCCAGGGGCTAGCTTATCTTTTATGACTCCTTATGTTGCTATTAGTTTTGGAGTCAGTCCCAAAATCCTATCAGAACCCTTCTTAGTCTCTGCTCCAGTTGGTGACTCAGTTATAGCTCGACAGGTATATAGAAATCACCCTATCATAGTCTACCAGAAAGTCACCTCAGTCGATCTAGTAGAGTTAGACATGACTGATTTTGATGTTATATTTGGTATGAATTGGTTGCATGCATGTTATGCCTCAGTAAATTATAGAACTCGTATGGTAAAGTTCCGATTTCCGGGTGATCCAGTCCTAGAATGGAAAGGTAGTTTAGTTGTTCCTATATGTCATTCTTTTTCCTATCTAAAGGCCTGAAAGATGGTCTCTAAAGGCTGTATGTACCATCTAGTTCGGGTTAAGGATGTGAAGTCCGAGACTCTGACTCTTTAGTCAGTTCCTATAGTGTGTGAGTATTCGGAGGTGTTTCCAGATGATCTACCAAGAGTCCCTCCTGAGCGGGAGATTGACTTTGGTATCGACCTTCTCCCTGATATGTAGTCTATATCCATTCCTCCTTATGGAATAGCTCCAACCGGGCTAAAGGAGTTGAAAGTGCAGTTGAAAGATTTCCTAGATAAGTTCATCAGGCCTAGTAAATCCCCGTGGGGTGCACCAGTTCTCCTTGTCCAGAAGAAGGATGGTTCTCTTAGAATGTGCATTGATTATCTGCAGTTGAACAAAGTCACAATCAAGAACAAGTATCCCTTCCCCGGGATTGATGACTTGTTTGACCAACTTCAGGGTGGTAAGTGCTTCTCAAAGTAGACCTTAGATTCAACTATCATCAGCTCAGAGTTAGAGAGAGTGACATTCTGAAGACCACTTTCAAGGCTCGATATGGTCATTATGAGTTTGTAGTTGTCTTTTGGACTAAAGAATTCTTCTATAGCTTTTATGGATTTGATGAACAGGGTGTTCAAGCCGTATTTGGACATGTTCATGATTGTCTTCATAGACAATATTTTCATATACTCTTGGAGCAAGGAGGAGCACGCCGGTAATTTTAGGATTGTGCTACAGACCCTTGAGGATTGCCAACTATTTGCTAAATTCAGCAAGTGTGAGTTTTGGTTGAACTCAGTAGCATTCTTGGGT
This sequence comes from Datura wrightii, assembly GCA_035772735.1. Taxonomy (NCBI): domain Eukaryota; kingdom Viridiplantae; phylum Streptophyta; class Magnoliopsida; order Solanales; family Solanaceae; genus Datura; species Datura wrightii. The sequence continues at coordinate 22,841,134 of JASDFA010000004.1, read as the reverse complement.
CATGTGGTGTCAAGCGAGGGTGTGCAAGTGAACTCTCAAAAGATAGAGGCGGTGAAGAATTGGCCTAGACTAGTTAGCCCTTTGGATTTCAAGAGCTTCTTGGGCTTAGCTGGTTGCTATAGGAGGTTTGTTGAGGGATTTTCATCCATTGCATCACCGTTGACTAAATTGACCCAGAAGAAGGTGAAATTTCAGTGGTCGAATGCATGTCAGAAGTGTTTTCAAGAGTTAAAGACTCAACTCACTTTAGCTCCAGTATTGACTCTACCAGAGGGAACAAATGGATTTGTGATGTATTATGATGCCTCAAGGGTTGGTCTTGGTTTTGTGTTAATACAACATGGTAAAGTCATTGTATATGCCTCTACACAACTTAAGACTCACGATAAGAATTACCTAATGCATGAGCTAGAGTTGGCAGCCATGGTGTTTGCATTGAAGATTTGGAGACACCACTTGTATGGTGTGCATGTGGATGTGTTTACGGACCACAAGAGCCTTCAGTATATGTTCACTCAAAAGAACCTGAATTTGCAACAAAGGAGGTGGCTAGATCTTCTCACAAACTATGACATGAGTGTCCTTTATCATCCAGGCAAGGCCAATGTAGTAGCGGATACCCTTAGTAGTTTGTTTATGGAGAGTGTGTCTCATGTTGAGGATGGGAGGAAGGAGTTGGAAAAGGATATTCATAGGCTTGCTCGTTTAGGGGTTCACCATGTTGACTCAACAGGTCGTGGAGTCATTATTCAAAATGGGTCAGAATCTTCATTGGTGACCGAGGTTAAGGCTAGGTAAGATGAGGATTCTATCTTGGTAGGGCTAAAAGAAGCTATCCAAAATTAGAAGGCGGAGGTTTTCTCCCAAAAGGAAGATGGTATACTACGTTACTAGGGTCATTTATGTTTTTCGGGTGTTGATGACTTGAGAGAGCGGATGTTGGGGGCGGCTCATGGCTCCCGGTATTCTATTCATATAGGTTCCACCTAGATGTACCGTGACCTACAAAAAATCTATTGGTGGAATGGTATGAAGAAGGACATAAAGGAGTTCGTAGCTAAGTATCCAAATTCTCAACAAGTGAAAGTTGAGCATCAGAGACCTGGAGGTATGCTGCAAGACATTAGCATCCTTACTTGGAAGTGAGAAGAGATCAATATGGACTTTATCAGCAGATTGCCTCATACACGTCGACAATATGACTCTCTTTGGGTGATTGTAGACAAGTTGACTAAAGCAGCACATTTCCTACTGGTCAAAACTACCAATTCAGCTGAGGACTATGCTGGATTGTATATTCGAGAGTTAGTTTGGTTGCACAAAGTTTCCTTGTACATCATCTCATATAGAGGTACTCACCACAGTTTTGGAGATCATTCTAGAAGGGACTTGGTACTCAAGTCAAGTTTAGCACGACTTTTTAATAATGCTAAAACTCACACTCCTGATAAAGTATGAAGCAGAAGTTGTCAATAAAGAATCCAACAAAGTTTAGGGTCGATCCCATAGGGAATATGGTCAAGATTTAGAATAATGCTAGTATTTAAGCTTTTATGTATGTTATCTCTAAAGGGGGGTTTTATAAAAGCAATTATAAGACAAGATTGAGAATTGATTGTTGTTTATCAATATTATGTAATTAACTAGGGTAAGTATTCCCCATGGGTTCATAACTACTTTGAGTTTTACCCTTGTGATCTATTCCAATGCTTACTTGTAGAACTTGATAACTAGGGTTCATCCAAACGACTATTTTGCCCCTATTGGATGACTATACTCAATCACTGGGTGTGGTCTCATAAGCAATTTCGCTTCAACTGTATCAAATTTGTCCCAAATTAACTATCTTATGACTGCAACTCAAGTCATATAATGACCCATAAAGATCAAGTCTTTGTTGTAATTCTCTTTTCCTATTCTCTACTTTTCTAAGTTCAAGCAAGTAAAGAATTTAGAAAAGTCCTAACATTGCACTCCAATAAGAAACATTAAAGATGAAAAGAATACAATACAAGTGTTTAGCATTGATTTAGAATCACTTTGTGCAACCCTAGTTTGTTAATACACTATGGTTCCCACAACCCTAGTTGTGGAGGTTTTAGCTTTTCCTGATTGTAACACAATTATTAGCATTCATATATAAACACATAATTTAATACTTATAGAGATGATTAGTAGAAAACCCACTTGATTACTGCAAGAATTTATGAAGAATTATTCAAGAACAATGAAGAAAATCAAGCAAGACAATCTCCAAGACTTGAATAGAAAGCTAACAACAATTTTCCTCTCAATGTGTTTCATGCGTTTTTCCAACTTCTCCTACTGAAAATAGCCTAAAAAGTGTTTATTCAAACATTCAGAATGTTTTTCTAAGTAAACAGAGAAACTGCTGAAATTACCGCCGACTTCACCTACGACTCGTAACAAGATTGTATGGCTCGTACCTTGACTCGTATTGTTATACCCCGTAGGATTCCCGGCACCTAGATGGCCTATTCGTGCGTTGGTTGAGCATATTTGGAAGCCATACATGCTAGAAAAGGGCCCGGAGAAAGATCGGACAAGCGCCAAGTCGGCGCGTCGCAAGGCAAAATGCGACTTATAAATCGCATTTCAGGAATGCAACTTATAAATCGCATTTCAGGAATGCAACTTATAAATCGCATTTCAGGAATGCAACTTATAAATCGCATTAATGCGATTTATAGTGCCAATTATATTTATGCTCCCACTTCGGTTTTAATTTAGTATGTTCATTATATTTTCCAGAAACGTGAGAGAAAACAGAGGGGGCGAAGGATATGGATAAATTGTCGCTCGATTACGCCGCCAAATGCGGTCCAAATTCAAATTAACCTCAGGTACCGAGGTATTTAGCAACAGGGAGCATTCCTACGGATTTTGTTTCGCGAAATACGGCCGACGAATCGTCGAGCTACCGAGCTAAGGTAAGTAGAATTGCTCCAAACTAGTGTCTATGTGCTCCTAGCTGTGAAGTGAATACTTCTCCCTTCTGGACTTTTGAAAAATAGCGAGTTTTCGACCGTCTTTCGATAAGCCTAAGTTTAGGCTACAATTATATCAAAAGTGACGTCGTTCTTTAGAATAAAGCTATATTTAGTATTAATTAGCGTATACATGAATGCAGTTGGGAGAAATAGCTGGAGTATTGACCGAGCCTCGTCCGACAGACGGATAACTCGAGGTTAAGGTATGTAAAGCTAGTTCTTTGGCAAGTTGGTAGCTTTAGCCTTGTATAATACAATAAACTCCGTAGTAGAATTTCCGGAAGTGGAATGTTAAGTATTGTGCGAGTTCAGTAAACCTAGTTCGCGTTGTGATATCATATTCAGTCTGAAAGTTAGAAAAGCATGTGCCCAAGGGCAAGTTAGTATTTCAGATTCAGTATAGCCTATTATGTGAATAGCAAGCATGTTGTAGAATAAAAAGGAACAGATTTTCATAATAAAAGTCAGTAAAGAAAGATCTGATAGACAGACAGTATCTTGGCTACAGAGTAGCCGTACAGTTAAACAGAGGTTACAGAATCAGTATAATTAGTAAGAATCAGTTCAGTATAGAAACAGATCAGAATAAGAAGTTAGATTCCAGATAGTCTTTTCAGTTATACATGCTTGCTATTTCTATGTGCTATTTGTTTGTTGAGACTTGTTGTGGCATGTGGGCACCCCTTTAGCATCCCCACCGCCCCTGGGTTATAGCTGTGTCGATACCAGATTCAGATACCGCCACCAGCTGGGCGATGCCGTCCGCCTAGAGGACGATGATGGCCGACCACCATGATAATACGGTCCAGACCACCCTGCTTGCAGGGGTAGTTCAGTTTACTCTGCGCAGAGCCAGTCCACCCTGTTTACAGGGGCAGAACACTCTGTGTGCGCTTGTGGCCGGGGGCAGACTCCGATACAGATTTTTATAAAATTACCCTGTTGCGTGCTTGCACCCAGGGGCAGTTTTTATTACACACCCCGTGTGCACTTGCGCCCAGAGGCAGGAGTCTTCGGACTCAGACACAGTTTATTGTCAGAGGCCAAGGCCTGAGCTACGTACCCAAGGGGGCCGGTAGGAGGAGCTCACAGTTATCAGATGAGTGGAGTGACTTATTTTTGGTTGGTTTTGACCCGGGTAGGGGTATATAGATTGTTTGCTTGCTTGGCGCCATCCGGCTTATGGGGGTTGGTATTGGCTCTTGCTTGCTACTTGTATATCCATTTAAGTGCTTTATATATTATATACTAGCTACTAGACAGCAGGCCATCGCGTCTACAGGTACGCCTCTGCCTTATCAGTACAGAAAGCTTGATTTAGTTCATACTAGCTTCTTCAGATTCAGTTATCTCCTGCTATACAGAAATGCTAGATACGCTATCTATATTCAGTTGTTTTCAGTTGTACTATTTAAGTTGCTTTGCATACTCAGTACCAGTGGTACTGACGCCCAGTGGGGCGCTGCATTACTTGCCTGCAGGTACTCATAGACGAGGAGGCGATCCCTCGTGATTCCAGCCAGCTATTGAGTATTCAGCTCCTGTCATCCGGAGTCTGAATTCCAGAGGTGTATTTTGTTTTCTTTTGTTGTACAGTACGGGTAGGTCGGGGCCCTGTCCCGATCATTTCTATTGCTATTCCTAGAGGCTTGCAGTCTGTATATTTCCCTGTGGTCAGTTGAGCCGGTCGTGTGGGGCCGTGCAGTTGTTAGCTGTTAGTACTTTTGCTTCTTTATGTTGGCCGTGTGGGGCCATAAGTTTGACGGTAGTGGTGACCTTGCCGGTCACGTAGCTTTCTAGTATTTCATTGCTGAGTTGCAGATAACTAGACAGTATGGTGGCCTTGTCGGCCCACATAGGTTTCCCTATAGTTGCATGTTCTGGTCAGCTGTTATTACAGGTACAGGAGGCTATAGGCCAATGGGCCGGGGGCTGTGTTTACAGCCGTTATATAGCCCTTTGTGTCCAGAAATATGAGTTAGAGCCAGCTAGGCACCAGATGTGCCCAGGCTTAGCAGTTCAGCAGTTCAGGTCCCAGTAGGGCACTAGGTGCCAGTCGTATCCCCCAAGGTGGGGTCTGACAAACTTGGTATCAGAGCAGGTCGTGTCCCAGGGAGTCTGCAAGCCGTGCTAAGTAGAGTCTTGTCTATGGATGTGTTGTGCACCACATACTATAGGCAGGAGGCTGCGAGGCATGATATGATGGTTACCCTTCCTTCTCAGTCAGTCGTGCTTTAGAGCGGTACAGTATAGGGTTGAGTCCCTGAGAACTTACCGTATTCTTTGATTACAGATACAAAGGCAGATCAGCATTACCCTATCACAGGCAGAAGATCAGATATAGCAACAGAAGAGGGCATCAGCCAGTTACATGATAACTACAGCAGCAGGAGGAGGTACCAGAGACCTCCCAGCGTAATACCTTTATTGGTACTATTCCCAGTATACGTTGATAACGTCAGAATAGGAAGCCAGAAGTATAATGTACATACGAGTTGACTTATTTATTAGTTATATAAGATCTGATTAAGATTACAGCCAAGGTCAGACCACCAGGTAAGTATGAGAAAGAGAGGGAAATGCGGGAATCCCGAATACATCCTTTCGGATATGGTACAGTTAAATGTTTCTATTTGTTACAAAAAAAAGGGGCTATTCCTACCTCTCGATTTTGATTCCAGTATAGTAAAGGGGCATAAGACTTGAGATGAGGTTGCCAAATCAAGCAGTAAGTAAAGATGGGCTGATTGATCCTAGTAAGTATTAGAAAGTATAAAGAGCCCCTATGATTACGTAACTTGTGCAGACCCTTATGATAATAAGCCAGTAGAGAAAGTAAGACTGTTAGCCTACCTGAAGTAGGGGTAACAGACCTGCTAGTGATGAATGCCTAATAATAGTCGAGTTTGAGTCAGAAGAGGGCCAAGTCCGCCATATATGCTAACAGATAGCAAGATATACCGGTAAGATTATAGTTATGATCTAGTTGTGACATCGAAAGATATAAAGGTCCTGTGAATCAGATGGGCTTGAATATATGCCAGAAGAAGTATAGGTCGAGGCTTGATCAGTGATCTCATTAGCAACGAAAGGCAGGTACCTTGAACCCCAGAGTTCAGTTTAAGTAAGATGAGGGGAAGAAGTAGGAATGCCAGATTTGATGGGGAAATCAGGGTTACCCCCCCCCAGATTAATAGAGTATCGTTTTAAGGATTAAGCCTCGGGCTGACAGTAAGATTGCGGTTCAGAATACCGCAGTATGTCCGCTATGGAGAAGTTAAGAAGTTACCGATACAACAATTCTAATCTAGTGTGACCTAGAGATAAGGCCCAGCAGACAGTCATGGGCTCTCAATATATGCCAAGTAAGGCCACAAGATTCGAACGTTGACCCCACATCGCAAGAGTGGCGGAATTTCAAACAGCAGACAATAACTAAAGTGTTTATGTTTGTTACTTTCAGAATGGGGTGACAATACAATGAAATGTTAAGAGAAGGCAGGAGGTATTATTAGACCATAGAAGCAGTATATCATGTACAATATGAAATTTAGCAAAGTGTGTCAGAGATTACGTATCACTACAGAATTCAGTATGTATTGTACGTATTTATTAAAATATATCTGTGCAGATAATAAATATGCTGTGAGCAGCTGCTAATAAGGGTTACAATCACACAGATGCATATTAGTGCTGGGAAGTATATACAAATTGCATTGCAGGACCCTTTGCCAAAAAAAAAAAGAGAAAAGAGAGAGAAGAAAAAGAGAAAAGCTAAAAGAAGGGGCAAGTTAAGTGTGATTTACATATGAATCCATAGAAACAGTCTCAGGTCTTAGTTATTAAGTTAATAGACTTATATGTTGTTTCCAGATCTAGGTTTTAGAAGCTTATAAGAGTTAGTACCTGAATCAGGTAATTAGATGATAAGGGCACAGTTAGACGGTCTACCGACTAGCTGGCGCCTGTATTAGCAGGGAAGCATCTCTAAAGATCAATAACACTAGCGCATGTGCCAGAACCAGAATTAGAGACTGAATAGGTATACTTCAAAGATTAGCAATACTAGAATTGTTCCAGTATGTTAAGTGGCCATACATCATTTTCCCAGCCTTGTAGGTGAGAGTCGACCTTAGTCAACCGAGCAGTTATTACAAGGAATACCCCACAAGTCAGACAAGCCCGTGGGCACCCCAAGAAAGGGGTCCACATCAGCAGTCAGTGACAGACTAGTACTTCAGCTGGTTCTCGTAAGATATTCAGATACAGAGCCCTAGCAGAAGGCCAGTATTTACAAAATAGCTCATAAGACCGAGAATTCCCCAGAATAGCAGTATAAATACAAGTGGATACACACAAGGCGTAAGAAATTGATAGTACCCTGGTAGCACAGTGTTTATTAAGACCAGGAGATCAGTAGACTCCCCGTGAAGATCCAGATATTGATCGCCTGGGAGTAAGTTTGATTAAGCCCAGCCTTACAGTGGTTCAAGCAAAATAACAAAGCAATTAGATGCCCACAAGTCTGCAGTTATGCATGAACTATAAGTACTCAAGTAGAACAGTTAGAGCATTGTTAGACTACTGCCACATTCGGGTCATTCAACCCGACTATTCAGTTATTTAAGGTTATGCAGCCAGATCATTAGAGTTCATGATCAATATCAGGATCCTCTGATCAGATAAAGGCACAAGGTGCGCAGACGGTCGTTCAGGTTATCCCAGCAACAAGTAGCCTTAGCATGTGGCCGGAAGGCCAGATAAGCTCTAGCTACGCCTGTAAACTACCTGTCGATCTCTTCGGCAAGACAAGCCAGTATGACCATCAATTATATGCCGAGCTCTCTAAGTATGAATATGTTATATCAGTCAAGAAGAGATAATGGAGCAGCACATGCTCTTAGCTATAGATCTATTAGGAGTGTGGCGTATTTGCAACCCAAGCAACGGAAGTTGGTCAGAGAGATACATCAATTGGTCAATTTAGTCGTTCGGGTAATAGAAATGAAGGACAACAGAGCGGTAATCTAGAACATCGCCGTGTCGTCATCAGTTGTGAAGGAAAAAAAAAAGAATGGTAGTATAAGAATCCTGACCTGGTTAACAAGGGAAAGTGCCAGATTTCCAAGTAACAGAGGATGGAGTGCTGCGTTGTAAAGGCCGTCTATATGTTCCAGATGTTTCAGACCTCCACCAGCAGATTATGAACGAGGTACGAAAAGGGAAATTGCTGAATTTGTAGCCAGTGTCCTAACTACCAACAAGTGAAAGCAGAACATCAGAAACTAGGCGGGTTAACTCAGGACATAGTTGTGCCTCTTTGGAAGTGGGAAGCAGTAAATATGAATTTTGTGGCAGGATTACCCCGTACTAAACATGGACATGACTCTATATGGGTGATAGTTGATAGATTGACCGAATCAGCTCATTTCCTGCCAGTGGAAACTACTTTCTCGGCCAGATTATGCGGAGTTGTATATCCGAGAAATAGTCAGGTTGCACGGAGTACCAGTATCCATTATTTCAGACAGAGGAGCACAGTTTACGGCTAGATTCTGGCAGTCGTTTCAGAAAGGTCTGGGAACGCAGATTAATTTGAGCACAACATTCCACCCTCAGACAGATGAGCAGGCTGAGCGCATAATTCAGACGCTCGAAAGTATGTTGCGAGCATGTGTACTAGATTTCGGTAGTAGCCAAAGTGAGCATTTACCGTTAATTGAATTTGCCTCCAGAATTAGAATCCGTTTGTCCGGTCTTTCATGTATCTATGCTGAGGAAATGCATAGGAGACCCATCCAGAACAGTCCCAGTCCAGGATATCCAGGTTACAGAAGAACTGGCCTACGAAGAGATTCCGGTAGCCATCTTAGACAGACAGATTCGTAGATTGAGAACTAAGGATATTGCGTCTGTCAAAGTATTGTAGCGTAACAGGAACCAAAAAGAGATGACGTGGGAAGCGAAGGTAGATATGAAAGCTAGATATCCTCACTTATTCCAGGCCTAGCTAGGCGACAGGTATGTCAGTATTGTTACCTATGCAGGTTATATATAAGTGAGAAAGATTGATGTTTAGTTATCGAATGAATCTTATAGTATCGTGTGGAGTACCTGTATTGGACTTTTCTGTGTTTCAGGATTTCGGGATAGTCCAGATTACAGGGGAAACTCTGCCGAAATTTTCCTAAGAACAAGTTAAGCTAGTTGAGTAGTCCTTTAGATAGAAGTTTACATTCGAGGACGAATGTTCTTAAGGGGGGGAGAATGTTATACCCCGTAGGATTCCCGGCACCTAGATGGCGTATTCGTGCGTTGGTTGAGCATATTTGGAAGCCATACATGCTAGAAAAGGGCCCGGAGAAAGATCGGACAAGCGCCAAGTCGGCGCGTCGCAAGGCAAAATGCGACTTATAAATCGCATTTCAGGAATGCAACTTATAAATCGCATTAATGCGATTTATAGTGCCAATTATATTTATGCTCCCACTTCGGTTTTAATTTAGTATGTTCATTATATTTTCCAGAAACGTGAGAGAAAACAGAGGGGGCGAAGGATATGGATAAATTGTCGCTCGATTACGCCGCCAAATGCGGTCCAAATTCAAATTAACCTCAGGTACCGAGGTATTTAGCAACAGGGAGCATTCCTACGGATTTTGTTTCGCGAAATACGGCCGACGAATCGTCGAGCTACCGAGCTAAGGTAAGTAGAATTGCTCCAAACTAGTGTCTATGTGCTCCTAGCTGTGAAGTGAATACTTCTCCCTTCTGGACTTTTGAAAAATAGCGAGTTTTCGACCGTCTTTCGATAAGCCTAAGTTTAGGCTACAATTATATCAAAAGTGACGTCGTTCTTTAGAATAAAGCTATATTTAGTATTAATTAGCGTATACATGAATGCAGTTGGGAGAAATAGCTGGAGTATTGACCGAGCCTCGTCCGACAGACGGATAACTCGAGGTTAAGGTATGTAAAGCTAGTTCTTTCGGCAAGTTGGTAGCTTTAGCCTTGTATAATACAATAAACTCCGTAGTAGAATTTCCGGAAGTGGAATGTTAAGTATTGTGCGAGTTCAGTAAACCTAGTTCGCGTTGTGATATCATATTCAGTCTGAAAGTTAGAAAAGCATGTGCCCAAGGGCAAGTTAGTATTTCAGATTCAGTATAGCCTATTATGTGAATAGCAAGCATGTTGTAGAATAAAAAGGAACAGATTTTCATAATAAAAGTCAGTAAAGAAAGATCTGATAGACAGACAGTATCTTGGCTACAGAGTAGCCGTACAGTTAAACAGAGGTTACAGAATCAGTATAATTAGTAAGAATCAGTTCAGTATAGAAACAGATCAGAATAAGAAGTTAGATTCCAGATAGTCTTTTCAGTTATACATGCTTGCTATTTCTATGTGCTATTTGTTTGTTGAGACTTGTTGTGGCATGTGGGCACCCCTTTAGCATCCCCACCGCCCCTGGGTTATAGCTGTGTCGATACCAGATTCAGATACCGCCACCAGCTGGGCGATGCCGTCCGCCTAGAGGACGATGATGGCCGACCACCATGATAATACGGTCCAGACCACCCTGCTTGCAGGGGTAGTTCAGTTTACTCTGCGCAGAGCCAGTCCACCCTGTTTACAGGGGCAGAACACTCTGTGTGCGCTTGTGGCCGGGGGCAGACTCCGATACAGATTTTTATAAAATTACCCTGTTGCGTGCTTGCACCCAGGGGCAGTTTTTATTACACACCCCGTGTGCACTTGCGCCCAGAGGCAGGAGTCTTCGGACTCAGACACAGTTTATTGTCAGAGGCCAAGGCCTGAGCTACGTACCCAAGGGGGCCGGTAGGAGGAGCTCACAGTTATCAGATGAGTGGAGTGACTTATTTTTGGTTGGTTTTGACCCGGGTAGGGGTATATAGATTGTTTGCTTGCTTGGCGCCATCCGGCTTATGGGGGTTGGTATTGGCTCTTGCTTGCTACTTGTATATCCATTTAAGTGCTTTATATATTATATACTAGCTACTAGACAGCAGGCCATCGCGTCTACAGGTACGCCTCTGCCTTATCAGTACAGAAAGCTTGATTTAGTTCATACTAGCTTCTTCAGATTCAGTTATCTCCTGCTATACAGAAATGCTAGATACGCTATCTATATTCAGTTGTTTTCAGTTGTACTATTTAAGTTGCTTTGCATACTCAGTACCAGTGGTACTGACGCCCAGTGGGGCGCTGCATTACTTGCCTGCAGGTACTCATAGACGAGGAGGCGATCCCTCGTGATTCCAGCCAGCTATTGAGTATTCAGCTCCTGTCATCCGGAGTCTGAATTCCAGAGGTGTATTTTGTTTTCTTTTGTTGTACAGTACGGGTAGGTCGGGGCCCTGTCCCGATCATTTCTATTGCTATTCCTAGAGGCTTGCAGTCTGTATATTTCCCTGTGGTCAGTTGAGCCGGTCGTGTGGGGCCGTGCAGTTGTTAGCTGTTAGTACTTTTGCTTCTTTATGTTGGCCGTGTGGGGCCATAAGTTTGACGGTAGTGGTGACCTTGCCGGTCACGTAGCTTTCTAGTATTTCATTGCTGAGTTGCAGATAACTAGACAGTATGGTGGCCTTGTCGGCCCACATAGGTTTCCCTATAGTTGCATGTTCTGGTCAGCTGTTATTACAGGTACAGGAGGCTATAGGCCAATGGGCCGGGGGCTGTGTTTACAGCCGTTATATAGCCCTTTGTGTCCAGAAATATGAGTTAGAGCCAGCTAGGCACCAGATGTGCCCAGGCTTAGCAGTTCAGCAGTTCAGGTCCCAGTAGGGCACTAGGTGCCAGTCGTACCCCCCAAGGTGGGGTGTGACACGTATATTGGCTGGCATCTGCTGAATCTGACTAAGTGTTGTGAATTGGTACAACTCGTGCCATGAACCTACAAGTCGTACAATCAGTCATGGTTTGATACTGAGAATTCTGGCAATCTTTTGAACTTTATCAAGAACGGCTTGGTACGACTCATACCTTAGTTCTACGATCCATGACTCCTTCTCATACCTTGATACCTACCAGTCTTCACTTCTTCTAAACTTTTCCACGACTCCTTGATACAGGTCTTAGATAGATCTCACTATTTGTGGTTTCTACATGTACCAGGTGACTTAGCTTGTCCAACATCTTCTGAAGTTTCCTACGATTGCTATGGTATGGCTCGTACCATGAGCTGTAAGTTGCCTTTGTACAAACACTCTTGCCCTGGACTTTTCCATGACTGTCAGTACGGCTCACTCCAGGATGGTACGACTCGTACTAAGGTCCTTACTTAGCCACTTTTCTACAGTTTTCACCATCTTTTGCACAATTCAACTCCAGCATCTATTTTTCCTGAAAACAAAGTAAAAGTGCCTCATATCCATATAAACATACCTAAGTCCATGCTTATTTCCCAATTTTATGCGTTGAAAGTGCTGTAAACTCATAGCACATCACTTTTCACCTGAAGATAGATGGTCAGGCCGAGAAGACCATTAGATGCTTGAGGACATGTTGAGAGTGTGTGTGATTGACTTCAAGGATAGTTGGGATGATCATTTTCCTCTCATTGAGTTTGCCTACAATAACAGTTACCACTCCAGCGTTCAGATGACTCCGTTTGAGGCTCTTTATAGGTGAAGGTGTAGATCATGTATCAGATGGTTTGAAGTAGGTGAGAATGCATTGATAGGGCCAGATTCAATTCATGAGGCCATGGAGAAAGTCCAGTTTATTAGGGAAAGGCTGAAAATAACTCACAGTCATTAGAAATTATATGTAGATGATAGATAGAGAGAACTTTAGTTTGAGGTCGACGATTGGGTATTTCTGAAGGTGTCTCTCATGAAAGGAGTTATGAGGTATGAAAAGAAAGGAAAGCTAAGTCCTTGATATGTTGGCCTTTAATTAGCTTCAATGCATCCAGTTTTCCATGTATCTCTATTGAAGAAGTGCATTGCTGACCTGACTTTAATTGTCCTAGTTGAGAACATAGGTGTGAAGGATAGCCTTACCTATAAGGAGATTCCGATTGAGATCCTTGATTATCAGGTTCATAAGTTGAAAAATAAGGAAGTAGCTTTAGTGAAGGTTTTGTGGAGAAATCAACTTGTTGAGGGAGCTTTAAAGGAAGCCAAAGCAAATATTATGGCTAGATACCGCATCTTTTCCCTTCTGAGTCAATTTTGGTATGAGGTATCAGTTTCCTACTTAGTACTCTATTCAGTTTCATGTCAAGTTCATGTATCTCAGTTCCTTTCATGTTTTACCATGTATGTATGATTCATGAATTTAGTTCAATTACGTATTTCATGTCACGCCCCACCTTTGGAGGCGTAACTGGAACCTAGTGCAACCTTGGAACCTGGACTGTCCTGGATCGGCATATGCACTTTAGGTACCTTCCAACAACTTAAAATCAAGAAAACCAATAGCTATATCATAGCTGTAAACACAGCCTCGGGCCGACAAGGCCACACAACAAACCCGTAAAGAAACAGCTAACCCAACAATCATAATAATAAAGGGATCCTATGTGGCTGACAAGACCACCATGCTGTTTAAGTCATAACAAAAGGAAAACAGGCAGTCATATGCAAACTATAGCCGACAAGGCTGCTAATTGATAGCTAAACTAGGCCCCACACAATGAACACATAAAAAAACTAGAAACTGTAGTCCATAAGCCTCTAAGAGTGGAATAATGGTCGGGACAGGGCCCCGACCTACCCAAAAGCTGTACAACAAAAAGAGCAAACCTTTCTAACTGTGAACTCCGGAGAAAAGGAGTTGTCTGATCTGCTAACCTTGGATGACTGCTAAGGAGGTCCTGAAACATGTCTGTACATACCTGCAGGCAAGTATGCAGCGCCCCATAGATGGGCGTCAGTACAACATGTACCGAATATGTAAGGCAGTAATAAAACTAATTGAATAGCCTGAATAGCCTCACAATTTGAAGTATAGCTAACAAGTAAGTATACAAACAAGAACCTCACCTAGCACCCATAAGTCTGGAAGGTACAATCATTACAAAATAACCTACTTGGACCCCCACAAGCCTTGGCAAGTACAGTTCAATTTATATACCCCTAACATGGTCAGTATGATTCAACAGGTAACTATAGCCAACCTACTTGACCTCTAGGACTGAGCCTGCTGGGCTCCTGTAACTGTGGCTGAGCCCTTTGGGCTCCTGTGACTGCACCCTAGGCTCACAAGGCTCGACGGAGGGTCAGTAATACCGTTATGGCATAGCAAAAGTCCATTGTGGATGGACTGTAATACGGCCTTATAGGCCTGAATATAATCCTTTTAGACATCATATAGCTCCTCTGAGTGATCTATAGCCCCATAGGTGATGACACATGTAGCAACCCAGAGGTTGGTCGACGGAAGGCTATATTAGGTGGGGTCAATCCCAACAGAAATACTACACTTTAGTCTCAAGTATATTTGTAGCATCTAATCACAATATACATGCTCACAACTTACTTACAAAGGCACAGGTCGTATCACTATACGACCGGAATAACTTGTCGAATAGGTTAGCCTTAACATACCTCAAATGCTTATTTTTGTTCACCCAAATAGTTCCAACCTAAAGCCGGTAATTCCTCCAATTTGCAGCCCTTAACTGAGAGAATAAGGCTATTTTCAATAATAGGAATCGTCTAATAACAATATCTTTCAAAGGCATTAACTACAAATCATACTTCATCCAATTCGGCCCAAAACTTACAAATTCCCAAGAGTTTCGAAGGTAGAAATACTTACCTATCACTTATATCCACTTAGGACTAAATTAGAAGTGATTTCTACAAATTTTTCTCGGTGGGGCTCCAACAATCTGAGAAACATTTCAAGAAATAATTCCGTAGGAATGTTTCTTGTAGGCCCTTAACTTGTTATCCAAGATGAATTTGCATTTGAACGGAGTTTAACAGCGTAATTTGGTGAAAATCGAATGAAAAGTTGAGAGGAAATATCATATGGACGTGGGTCTATTTTTTGGAAAATGTTTAATGAATAAGGATTGAACTTACAACATATATATATATATATATATATATATATATATATATATATATATATATGAGGCGGCAGGTAGGGGCGCGGGGCATGCCAGGCCATAGGTGCGACGCGCCAGCCATGGTGTTTTGGCAGGCAGCGTGGCGCGACGCCCAGCCTCTGGCCCCAACCTCCTGCCCCCTCGACACTGTGCCCGTATGTTCATTACTTGAGCCCTTACTCACATGTGTCATACTCCAAAGCTCTCAACATATGTACGCACGCGTTGGTTATATTGTAGAAACTTACGGGGTGTAATATTTCAGTTCAGAGTCAGTCACTTCATCAGTTTTTAGCTTCAAATGTTCAGTATTTGAGATTGAAGTTCCTTTTCCATAACATTTAGTATGCTTAACCCACATTCTAGGGCAAATGTTCCTAAGGGGGGATATTGTAATACCCTAAAAGTTCCTCAAACTAGGTTCAGGATCTGGAAGTTTTTCCTCAATACAACTTATTGTACGAGTCATAGGGTGATTGTATGGGTCGTAGGATGACCCGTGGTGGAGAGATAGAAGTTCACCCTCCCAACCACGAGTCCCCACTATGAGTCGTGGTGTGTGAGTACGACTCGTGGTCAGGAGTCGTAGTAGGTCATTGTATTTTTTAAGTACTGTTATACGAGTGGTTGTACGATTCGTAGTATGGAGTTACAGGTCATGATAGGTGATTGTGGAAATCTTTAGAGAGTCTGAGAAAATTAGAATGTCTTGTTACGGGAGCTAACCACGAGTCATAGGAGGATTGTACGACTCGTGGTACAGGTCATAGCAGCTGGCACTGCAGTTTTTCCTGCGAATTCATTAAGAGTATTTTCGTAAATCCTAAGCTTATAAGTCCTAAACTACGTTATTTTAAGACCTGAAAGGAGTGTTTTAAGAGGGTTTAGCCTATGTCAAGTTGTTAGGATTTCCCATGCATGCAAAGCTTTGAATTCCGTTGGAAGATTAGTCTAGAAGTCATATCAATTCTTCCCCAAATCTCTTGGGCTTTCAAAGACAAGTTGAGGATCTATTTACCAGGTATGTAGGGCTATGAATGAGAGTTTTCTTTCACTCTCATTGCCAAATTTCACTTTCAAGTCCTAATTCAATTTTATGTTCTTATAGGTTTTTAACCTAATTTCATGAATTTCTCTATGATATGTCTATGGGTCAATTCCCCTCATGTTACAAAGCATGTTTTAAGATTTAGGGGCAGATTTTATATACAAATTGATTAAAAATTGATGATTTCAAGTTTTAGAAAATTATGTCCTATTATGCAAGTTTTACGAAAAGTTAAGGTTATGATTCATGATTTCAAGTATGATGAGATATCTAACATGAATGAATGTTTATAATTTACCCATGTATGAATCCATGATTTTGACTTATGAAGTCTATTTCAAGTATGCATGATTTTATGATTTGGGCAAGCCCACACATGTTAAGTATATTTTCATGATTTAGCCAAGGCTAATAAGATCAACTTATCATATGTTTTGGAGTCAAGACTCCCACTATAACTTGTGATATGTTTTGGAGTCCCATGATCAGATTTCAGACTATGCATGTGATTATGATTTCAGCTTCATCGCAAAATGATGGGAGCATGTCACGACCCGAGCATAGACCCAGATCGTAGACACAGGACAAGGGACCTCGAGAGACCCCAAGTAGACCCATGACATAAGTATTAAACTAACTTATTTAATAATCATGAAGAAAGCATAATTATAAACTTAGGGGAAGTCTCATACAACGACACATCAGAATAATTTCCGAAGCTATATATGCATAAGTTTGAAAGCCTCTAGTCTAGATGAGTTGATGGGACAAGACCCCAACTAACTCCACAAAGTTTGAATCTGAAATACGACATGAAGCTAAAAGTCTAGTCCTCGAAAGATGAGGACTCACCAATCACGCAGGTGCTAACTCTGATAAGCGACTACGAGCAGGGCTGAACTTGAGAACTGGATCCTGCATCACAAAACGATGCAACATAGGAAGTATGCGGTCAGTACGTGAAATGTACGAGTATGCAAGGTAAGTAAAACCGCTTAAGCAAAGTAAACCCTTTTAAAACATTCATATCATATCATAATCTTTCAAGTATAAGTAGAAGGGTTACATGTATTCATTCTGAAATCAAATTCTTATCATGACATGACCATGCTTATCTTTATAACATCATGACTGACTCGAATGACTCAAAGCTGAAATTCGACATTTAGAGAAAATTTGAACAATGAGTCAAACCTTACTTTTAGAACATGCATGCGTAAAGCAATCGTCATGAGTAATGAATATGAAAATTGGAATGATATAGACAGTTGGAGACTCGTCACTTAACCGATATACCACGATAGAGCTTACGTGGCCCCAACTATCACACTCAAGTGGGTAGAGCCGTCCATAATCTTGCCAGGGCGATGGACGATACCATGATATTGATATCAAGCATATGGGCTAATCGAGCCGGGGATAGCTCACAAGGGAGGTCCCAATAATATAATAGTATCAACCTACATTGGCGCGTAGTTCTGGGGTATCGGGTGATCGACCCTTAACCCGATCGGTGCTAGACTCTTCTCCCAAAACCATGCAATGCTCTACATCGTATATAAGAAAGCTCAACATCATCTATTGACGAAGCTCAACATCGTCTAATGACGAAGCTCAATATGAAATCATGCATAAATCAACATCGTATTAAAAGAAGCTCAACATTGTCTATTGACACAGCTCATTAATGCAATCATGCATAGACTCGACATTAGAGGACAATAAAGCTCAATATTGTCCTTTGACAAATCTCAATAATGACACACATCTCAATTATGAATTCATGCATATGAGAAACTTTATTTCGAAACATACCACAAGATCAATCATAAGTGGGAGCATATACTCCAAATCATGTGGTAAGATACATGTAGAAATATTTAACTCCACATACCACAAGCTAGAATTTATGAAAAATTGGGAAACTTCCCTTCAAACAATGTGGTAAACTTATGTCGGAAAAATCATCACTTTAAATCAAAATGTGGGCATTGCCCAAAGCTTTATCATGCTAGGATCTACTCGTTTCATTTTGAAAACAACATCATATCCATAGGTAGCTCTAGAAACATGCCTTTCATCATTAAATCTCATCATCATCATACATTCAACATCATTCTCTTCTTTCATGAACTTCCCACCCATGGGCATTCAATTTATAATTTAGAATCACAATTTGTATTGAAAACATTTTAAAATCTTCCCAAGCTTTACAATTCATCAATATAAATATAATATAATCATACCCTTGTATAGAGATTGAAGAATTATGTAATTGGCTAAAACCCCATACTTGATCATAGACAATTTATCATGTGTTGATAGAAATTGGGCATGGGTGTGGAAGAAAGCACCCACTCATAGCCTTACATACCTGGAAATGGTGAAATCTAACACCCTCCAATTGCCCAAGCTAAGATTCCAATGGAAACCTTGAGAGTTTTCCTTGAATCTCCTCTTCAAACCTTCAAACTTGCATGCATGGGATGAATGGCTTAGAATAGGTTTTCCCCTGCTAAAAACCCACTAAAACTAACCTTAAATGATGTAGTATAGATCTTAGGAACTTGAAAATTGTGAAAAGGCCCTTACTGAATTGGCAGGAATACACCTGACGATTGATCAGGACGGGCAACGACTCATTGAGTCGCCCGTCAAGTGCATTGGTTAACTGAACTGCTGGGGCTCGTACGGGGGACTTAACGACTCATCCCCAGTGACCACGACTCATGGTCACCTCCAGTCAAGTACACTGCCTTAAAATCCATGAAAATCTACTATGCTTGCTCATGACTTACCTCACCAGTCGTTGGGATAGACCACGACTTACCTCACCAGTCGTTGGTACACTGGACAATCAGCCTGTAAAAAGTCCAACTCCACCCCACGATTGACTTGATGACTTGTGGTGGCTGACCACGAGTCATTCCCTCACTCATGGGGACCTCAATCCTTCAATTCCCCAGTCCTCCCCATGAGCCACCTGACGACTAGTGGGGTCTCCTCACGAGTCGTCCCACGACTCGTCCTGTGCCTGCAATATCAATTTTCCAATTTTCCCGTTTCAACTCCCTGGTACCGCAATACACTATCTTCCCCTTGGGATAAGACCTCCACCTTTTTACTTTAAATGGCTTCCTTCAACTTTACTAAAATCGGATCCTCATCTTGTCTAGATTTGACATCAACCACCAAGGACGATTCTGATCTGTTTGGCACAACGCCGCCATCGGTTGAGTCGACCAATCTAACTCCCAACCTCACAAGTCGATGGACATCTTTCACCAACTATTTTACTTCCCTCATCAACGTGGGACACACTCCCCATAGAGAGCCTACTAAGTGTGTCCGCTACCACATTAGCCTTACCCAGGTTGTAAAGGACACTCATATCACAGTCCTTAAGTAGCTCCAACCACCTCCTTTGCCGAAGATTGAGGTCTTTATGCGTGAACACATATTTCAAGCTCTTGTGATCCATGAATACATCCATGTGGACCCCATACAAGTAATGCCACCATATCTTCAATGCAAACACCACCTCGACCAATTCAAGATCATGGGTCGGGTAATTCTTTTCATGAACTTTCAACTATCTCGAGGCATATGCTGTCACATTCCCATGCTGCATCAACACACACCCGAGTCCGACTTGCGAAGCATCACAATACACCACAAAACCATTGGTACCCTCTGGTAGGGTCAACACTGGCGCTGAAGTGAGTCGGGTCTTCAACTATTGGAAGCTTTTCTCACAAGCCTCCGACCATTGAAACTTCACTTTCTTCTGAGTAAACTTAGTCAATGGCGTGGCAATAGATGAAAAACCCTCCATAAATCTCAGATAGTAACTCGCTAAGCCCAAAAAGCTCCTGATATCCAATGGGTTCATCAATCTGGGCCAGTTCTTTACTGCCTCGATCTTTGGAGAGTCTACTTTTATGCCCTCTCATGATACCACATGGACTAGAAATGCCACCGAGTCCAACCAAAACTTACATTTGCTGAATTTTACATACAACTGATGATCCTTCAGGGTCTGAAGCACTATTCTCAAGTGAGCGACATGCTCCTCCTCGCTCCGAGAGTATATAAGGATGTCATCAATGAATACAATCACGAACATGTACAAATATGCCTTGAACACCATATTCATTAGATCCATAAAAGATGCAGGGGCATTGGTTAGTCCAAAAGACATAACAACAAATTCGTAGTGACCATACCGAGTCCTGAAAGCGGTTTTCGGGATGTCACTCTCCCAAACCCTGAGCTGGTGATACCTGGATCTGAGATCAATCTTGGAGAAACACTTGGAACCCTGAAGCTGGTCAAACAAATCATCGATCCTGGGTAAAGGATACCTATTGCTGACGGTGACCTTGTTCAACTGTCAATAGTCAATGCACATCCGAAGCGAACCATCCTTCTTCCGTACAAATAACACTGGTGCACCCTATGGAGACTTACTCAACCTAATAAATCCCTTATCTAATAGTTACTTCAATTGATCCTTCAACTCCTTTAGCTTGGGTGGAGCCATTCTTTAAGGCGGAATAGATATAGGCTGCGTGTCAGGAAGAAGATCTATACCGAAATCAATCTACCGCTCGGGAGGGACACCTGGAAAATCATTAGGGAAGACCTCTGGATACTCACGAACTACTGGTATGGACTGTATAGTCGGGGTCTCGGACTCCACGTCCTTAACCTGGCAAAATCATCTATTGATGAAGCTCAACACCGTCTATTGACGAAGCTCAATATGAAATCATGCATAACTCAACATCGTATGAAATGAAGCTCAACATTGTCTATTGAATAAGCTCATTAGTGAAATCATGCATAGAATTTACATAATATGAAAATGAAGCTCAACATTATCCTTTGACAAAGCTCAATAATGATACACATCTCAATTATGAATTCATGCATATGAGAAACTTTATTTCGAAACATGCCACAAGCTCAATCATAGGTGGGAGCATATACTCCAAATCATGTGGTAAGCTACATGTAGAAATATTTAACTGAACATGCCACAAGCTAGAATTTATGAAAAATTGGGAAACTTCCCTTCAAACAATGTGGTAAACTTATATCGGGAAAATCATCACTTTAAATCAACATGTGGGCATTGCCCCAAGCTTTATCATGCTAGGATCTACTCGTTTCATTTTGAAAACAACATCATATCCATGGGTAGCTCTAGAAACATGCCTTTCATCATTAAATCTCATTATCATCATACATTCAACATCATTCTCTTCTTTCATGAACTTCTCACCCATGGGCATTCAATTTCATAATTTAGAATCACAATTTGTATTGAAAAAATTTTAAAATCTTCCCAAGCTTTACAATTCATCAATATAAATATAATATAATCATACCCATGTATAGAGATTGAAGAATTATACAATTAGGTAAACCCCATACTTGATCATAGACAATTCATCATGTGTTGATAGAAATTGGCATGGGTGTGGAAGAAAGCACACACTCATAGCCTTACGTACCTGGAAATGGTGAAATCTAACACCCTCCGATTGCCCAAGCTAAGATTCCAATGGAAACCTTGAGATTTTTCCTTGAATCTCCTCTTCAAACCTTCAAACTTGCATGCATGGGATGAATGACTTAGAATAGGTTTTCCCCATGCTAAAAACTCACTAAAACTAACCTTAAACGATGTAGTATAGATCTTAGGAACTTGAAAATTATGAAAAGGCCCTTACTGAATTGGCAGGAAAACACCTGATGATTCGTCAGGACGGGCAACGACTCATTGAGTCGCCCGTCAAGTGCACTGGTTAACTGAACTGCTAGGGCTACTCGTACGGGGGACTTAACGACTCGTCCCCGGTGAATACGACTCATGGTCACCTCCCTTCAAGTACACTACCTTAAAATCCATGAAAATCCACTATGCTTGCTCATGACTTACCTCACCAGTCGTTGGGACAGACCACGACTTACCTCACTAGTCGTTGGTACACTCGACAATCCTCCTGTAAAAAGTCCAACTCCACCCCACGATTGACATGATGACTCATGGTGGCTGACCACGAGTCATTCCCTCACTCGTGGGGACCTCAATCCTTCAATTCCCCAGTCCTCGAGCCATGAGCCACCTGACGACTAGTGGGGTCTCCTCACGAGTCGTCCCACGACTCGTCTTGTGCCTGCAATATCAAATTTCCAATTTTTCCTGTTTCAACTCCCTAGCCCGATCTTCATGCTTTCGGGGTATAACAGAGCATTATGCATGTTTTTGGGAGTATTGTCTAGCACCGAGTAGGTTTGGGGTTGCAAGGTTCCCCGGTCTCAGAACCACGCACTAACGTAGGTTTATATATATTTATTTGGGACTCTTTAGTGATTTTTCTCCACCTACAAAGGGCCTTCAGCTTGATATCGATATCATAGTAGCGTCCTTAGCCCGATCTAGGTTTTGGACAACTCTGCCTACTTGAGTGTGATAATTGGGGCATCACGTAAGCTCTATCATGAGAGTGTCAATTATGATGAGTCTCCCATTATTCCTCATGATTTTAGTTATTCATGTTCATGACTTATGATATTATATTTTGCATTAGGTTTGACCCAATGACCAGTGTATGAGCTTTTACTTATGATTTCAGCTATGACAAGTCATATGATTTTTATTTTTCACTTTGGGTCATTCTATTTAGATATGATATTCAGCTTATGATAATACATGTTTCAGAATAAGATTTCAGCATGCAGTCCTTACTCTCCTGATCTTATGATTTATGTTTATATGCATGATTTTAATAAACATTTACTCAGTATGTTTTACTTACCTTGCATACTCAGCCCATTTAAAGTATTGACCGCCATGCTGTATCGTTTCATATACAGGTTCAAGCGATCAGACTCAGTTCCGTTGTTAGTCTAGATCCCCACAGTTTAGTTCAGTCCCTGTCATTGGTGAGTATTCATCTTCTGAGGACACTCAGTTTAGCATTTGATTATGTTATATTTAGTTTCAAACTTTAGCGAGCTAGTTGGGGATGTTGTCCCATTAGGTCATCAGACTGTTAGAGGCTTATCAGACATTATGTAGATATTTAGCTTTGTCGAGTGTTGACTCTATTTTATGGTTGTATGTTATTCAAACTTTCACTTATTCATGTCTCAGTTATTAGATCCTGCTTGATGTAAGTTCTTTAGTTATTATTTTCATACCATGGGTTGACTTGGAGCCATTTGTGGTTCTAGGTCCCGTGTCCAGATCCAGGGTCCCAACTCGGGTCGTGACAGAGGCGAGTTCAATATAGTTCTTAGTTCTGAAGGGAAAATAGGGGGACTTCCTATGGTGGACACAAATTATGAAGACTTCAAGACCTGCATTTAATCTTGTGACCTAGTGCAAGTGAAATTTGAAGGTAGCTTTTTACTTGGTGGAATGGTAGGGCGGGAAATGATTGCATTTTCAAAAGGCTGGATAAAATACTGGTAAACTCAGAATTATAGAATTATATTTCTCACTCAGATATCTGCCCAGAATTGGCTCAGATCATGCCCCTATGCTTCTTATGTGTTAAGACAGGAGTTCCAGTAATAGGAGACCTTTTAGGTTTCTGAATTTTTAGACAGAACATAAGAGTTTTAAGGATGTTGTTAGACTAATTTGGGACCCTTCTATATCTGATAATCCATTTCTAGAATTTAAAAGGAAGATTAAGAAGATTAAAAGGGCTCTCACTTTGTGGAATAAGAAGACCTTTGGGGATATTTTTCAGAAACTTAGCATCTAGAATCAAGGAAAAGTTATTTGAAGAGTTCCCTCCTAGTGAAAATAGTACTATTATGCAAAGAGCCAAAGCAGACTATAATAAGTACTTGCATTTTGAGGAAGTATTCTGGCAACAAAAAGTAGGTTATGAGTCATTTGAAAATGGAGATAAAAATACCAGATTCTTCCATAGCCTGTGTGACATCCCGTAAGTTTCTATTGTTTAACAGACATGTGCGCACATGTGATGTGCTATGGATTTACAACAATTTTGATGCTCAAAACCAAGAAAATATCATGGACTTAGGTGTGTTTATATGGATATAAGGAACTTTTCCTTTGGTTGCATGATAAATTGGTGTTGGACCTAAGAATTGCAAAAGAAAGCCTGAAGTATGCAAAATATGCTCAAAGTGTAGTCCACAGTATGAGCCGTAGGAAGGTCCTATGAGTCGTACTGATGGTCGTGAAAAGTTGCAGAAGGCTAGTCTTGAAGAGATGCAATGTACGAGTCTCAGTACGATTCTTACCAAGCTTGTACGAGTCATGGTGATGAAGTCGTGAAAAGAATCAGAAAATTTGCATAAGATGCTGACTCCTGCTACGGAAAGAAAGTATGAACCATGGGAAGAAGGTATGAGTCGTACCATGGCGGTTGTGATAAACTTCAGAAGAATTTCAAAATTTTAGATTCAAGCCACGGGAGCTCAGTACGGATCATAGGATGAAGTACGAGGCGTACCAGGATTTAGCACTTATCCAAAATCCAGCCAGTCATGCAAGGTACGAAAGGATGGTACGAGCCGCAGGATGCTGCTACGGGTCGTAGGTTGACTCGTGACGAAGGAGGAACCAGATATGGAAATTTACCCTGTCAGCCTAGGAAAAGGATTCTTGTGTCCGTATAAATACTTTTTAGGTTTAAATTTTTAGGAAAAAGGATTAGAATCGATAAGAGAAGAGATTTTAAGGAGAGAAAGAGAGAATTGAGTTGATTCGACTTATGATCAACCTTTTCTTGAATTCTTCTTGTTCTTGCTACTTGTTCTTCAAGATTTTGGTATTAATTAAAGGAATTGTTTTTCTCATTCATTCTTGTAAGTATTCATTTATGTTCATAATCATGAATGCAATTCACAATCTTACAACTATGAGAGGCTAAAACCTCCATAACAGGGTTGTGGGAATCATGGTGGATTAACAAGCTAGGGTTGCACAAAGTGATTTTAAAACCAATACAAAATACTTATATTGTATTCTCTTCAGGCTTAAACGTTTCTTAAAGGTGCGCAATGTTAGGAAGTGCCTGAATTATTTACTTTCTTAGGACTAAGAGGTAGAGATTAGGAAAAGAGTATTACAACAGAGCCTTGATTTTGATAATCATTGTATTTACTTGAGCTGTGGTCGCAGGATAGTTAAATCTGGAACTTGGTGATAACGAAAAGTTTGAAACCGCTCATGGGACTCGGTCGAGTGATTGAGTATAGCCATTCAATAGAGACTGGTTGGTTGTTTGAATGTACCTAAGTTACCTATTCTATAAGTAAGTAGTGGTGATAATCACGAGTGTATACCCAAAACAATTATGAATCCACGGGGAACACAAACCCTAGTTATCTTTTAATATTGACTCAATACCAGACTTTTAATACTTTTTTTTAATTATTGATTTTCTTTAGAACCCCCCAATTTTTGAAGTAACTACCTCACAAGTTCACTTACCTGCTGTAATTTAGTCTTCCCATATTCCCTGTGGGTCTGACCCCAACCTCTAGTTAAGTTCTTTATTGATAACATCCGCTTCATACTTCAGTAAGAGGTGTGGTTTGAGCGTTATCAAAAAGTGGCACCGTTAGAGTCACAAAAATCATGTCGTTCCGCGACGTTAAATCAGGCGCTGCATGAGAGGCAACCGATGGAAGGTGAAGTCTGAGTAGCCACAGGTATGTTCTCTTCCCTATGTTCTTGTAGTTGATGCTTCGGGGATGAAGCTTACTTTTCAAAAAAAGGAGTAGGTGTACTTGTGATTTTTGGGATTTTTGATTCATTTGAAGGTTTTTCTTGCCGTGTTTCTTTTCCCTCAGGTGTGCTATCTAGTAGAACCGGCATGTGTAGGATTGTTAATTTTAGTTTGTGATTTTTGTGTAATTAGAAAGTAGCTTAGGAGTACTCAGCCAATAAAAAATGCACTAGTTTTGGTTTTTGAAAAAATTGACCCTGTTTGAAAGTTTTTGATGCATTAGCTATGTATTTGTGACAACATGCATGATTGCTATGGATCTTTTGATGTCATTTAGTTTGTCAACATGAGTAGTCTTGTTAAGCCATGTATAAACCAGACAGGTGAAGTGAAAATAGTTCATGTACCATGTTTGAGTGAGGCATAGTATTCAGTTCGGAATTGTGTTGAAGATTTAGAACTTGCTTGGTTGGTTTTTTTATAGGCTAAGGATGGTTGGTTAGGATATGATCATGGTCCATTTTTGTTTAGCTCATTTTTAGCCTATATTACTTTACCAAATTTTCATGAACCCCTTGATCCCAAGTTTGAGCCTTAAATGATCATGTTTCTTTGATTTATCGATTAACCGTACCTATTTTTACACTGAACCTGTTTTGGCCCTAGTCCTTCCTTGTATATTGTAAACTTCAACATAAGCAAAATGCTTAAGTTGAGGGTGGCTAGAGTAGGGGTGCGTAAATGGTGGGAACGGAGAAAGGAAAACAAAAGAGAAAAGAAATGGTGAAAATGAGGTGTGGTGAAAAGAAACAAAGGAAAAAGATGAAAAATGTTGAGAATATTGAAAAAGAAGTTTCAAAAGAAAATCAAAATGATGAAAAAGTTGAAAACTCACCACATTCATGCAAATGTGTAAAAAGGGGTGAAAAGGAAAGAAAAGGGAATGAAAGAGTAAAAGGGTGAAATAGGTGAATGGCGTAGCCGATGTATGTAGTGCCAAGGAAGGGATAGTCACTTATAAAATCTCCCATCTTTATCATTTCCAGCTCTAATCCTACATTACAAGCTATATCAAGTCCTATACTGATCCTAACTCGACCATCTGATGAACCAAAGCAGAGAAAATAAGCGCAAGCCTATGGTATCTGACACATAATACTTGTAACTTCTTTTTGAGAGTGAGAGCCTTACTTTTCTAGTCCCATGTTATGTTTGACATCTCATATTTGAGTGGGGATTTTATTTGTGTGAGGGTACATGGATTATGTTTGATTTTACCATTGGTCTTTGTGGAAAACATTGGTGATGACTTGAATGCCTGTTAATAGTTGGATGACATGTTTTGATCCCTGTTTATGATGATTTGAGGTTTCTTGTAATGCATTAGCTGATGTTGTTCTATGAGAAAGGGTCAATAGAGTTTGTATAGATAGTGCAAGTTTTTTTGGATATTGGTTGTAGTATCTTAAGTCTATTTTCTAGTTAAGCGTCGTGTTTAGTTTTTAATTTCTTTGCCTAAGGACATGGAAAAGTCTTAAGTTGAGGGTGTTGATGTGCTATGGATTTACAACACTTTTGACGCTCAAAACCAAGAAAATAGCATGGACTTAGGTGTGTTTATGTGGATATAAGGAACTTTTCCTTTGGTTGCAGGATAAATTGGTGTTGGTCCTAAGAATTGCAAAAGAAAGCCTGAAGTATGCAAAATATGCTCAAAGTGTAGTCCATAGTACGAGCCATAGGAAGGTCCCACGAGTCGTACTGATGGGCGTGAAAAGTTGTAGAAGGCTAGTGTTGAAGAGATGCAATGTATGAGTCTCAGTACGAGTCATACCAAGCTTGTATGAGTCATGGTGATGAAGTTGTGAAAAGAATTAGAAAATTTTCATAAGAGGCTGACTCCTGCTACGGAAAGAAAGTACGAACCGTGGGAAGAAGGTACGAGTCGTACCATGGCGGTTGTGATAAAATTCAAAAGAATTTCAAAATTTCAGAGTCAAGCCACGGGATCTCAGTACGGATCGTAGGATGTAGGTACGAGTCGTACCAGGATCCAACACTTAGCCAAAATCCAGCCAGTCATGCAAGGTACGAAAGGATGGTACGGGCCGTAGGTTGACTTTGATGAAGGCGGAACCAGATATGGAAATTTACCCTGTTAGCCTAGGAAAAGAATTCTTGTGTCTGTCTAAATACTTTTTAGGTTTTATTTTTTAGGAGAACGGATTAGAATCGACAAGAGAAGATATTTCGAGGAGAGAAAGAGAGAATTGAGTTGATTCGACTTGTGATCAACGTTTTCTTGAATTCTTCTTGTTCTTGCTAATTGTTCTTCAAGATTTTTTTTGATTAATTTAAGTGTATTTCTCATTCATTCTTGTAAGTATTCATTTATGTTCTTAATCATGAATGCAATTCACAAACTTGCAACTTGAGAGGCTAAAACCTCCATAGCTAGGGTTGTGGGAATCATTGTGGATGAGCAAGCTAGGGTTGCACAAAGTGATTTTAAAACTAATACAAAATAATTATATTGTATTCTCTTCATGCTTAAACGTTTTTTAACGGTGCGCAACGTTAGGAAGTTCTCGAATTATTTACTTGCTTAGGGTTAAGAGGTAGAGATTAGGAAAAGAGAATTATAACAGAGCCTTGATTTTGATAATCATTGTATTAACTTGAGCTGTCGTCGTAGGATAGTTAAATCTGGAACTTAGTGATAACGGAAAGTTTGAAACCGCTCATGAGGCTTGGTCGAGTGATTGAGTATAGTCATTCAATAGGGACTGGTCAGTCATTTGAATGAACCTAAGTTATCTGTTCTATTATTAAGTATTGGTGATAATTGCGAGTGTATATCCAAAGCAGTTATGAATCCATGGGAAACACAAACCCTAGTTATCTTTTGATATTGACTCAACACCAGACTTTTAATACTTGTTTTCATTATTGATTTTCTTTTGAACCCCTAAATTTTTGAAGTAACTACCTCACAAGTTCACTTACTGGCTGTAATCTAGTCGTCCCATATTCCTTGTGGGTTCGACCCCAACCTCTAGTTGGGTTCTTTATTGACAACATCCGCTTTATACTTTAGTAAGAGGTGTGGTTTGAGTTTTATCAACGTATATTGAGAGTTTTGGAATATGAAGCATGCGGGAAAAAGGGCTGGGGGATGAGTATACGAGCATGGCATCGAGTGAGCAGGAGGCCGGGCCCAGAGGCCTGGTATCTTAGGCGTCGCGCCTACCAGCCAGCTGGCGCTATGGCCGGTGCTATGAGTGGCATCTGTGCCCCTAGGCCGCCGACCTCCCACCTATATATAGGTGATAAACACTTGAAGGGTTCATTTCAAATATTTCACTCGGCAGAGAAGTGAGAGGAGCGTAGGTTTTCATCCGTTTTTCATCAAATTATGCCACTAAACTCTGTCCAAACACAAATTCATCTTGGACATGGAGTTCTAGGCCTAAGAGAAGCATCTCTGCAGATTTAATTCTTGAAAATTCACTCGGTGTACCGCAACCCCGCCAAGTAAATGTAGTCGGAATTACTTCAAATTGAGTTCTAAGCGGCTATCAGGCGATAGGTAAGCATTTCTCCCTTCTAAACTCTCAAGAAATTGTGAGTTTTCGGCTGAATTGATTACAGTTGAATTATAGTTGTTATTATCGACAAAATATCGTTATTTGATGAGTCTTAGTATTGAAAATAGGCTTATTCTCTCAGTGTAAGGGCTTCAATTAAATGGAGTCACTGGCTTCAAGTTGGAACTATTTAGATAAACGAGAATCGACATTTGAGGTATGTTAAGGCTAGTCTCTTCGGTAAGGTATTCCTGTCGTACAGTAATACGACCTACTTCCCTGTAAGGAAGTCATATGCATGTATGTTGTAACTAGCAGCTACCGTTGGTTGAGATTAGTTGTTATTATTTCGATTGGGGCTGAAACTACCCTATATAGCCCTCCGTCGACAAACCTCAGCGTTACTAGCTATGTCATTGCCTACGGGGTTATATAGATCGCTCAGAGGATCTATATGTTGTCTGACAGGACTATATTCAGGCCCAAGTGACATATTACAGTCTATCCATGAATGGGCTTCTATTTTTATTCCGTATCGGCATCACTGACCCTCCATCGAGCCTTGTGTGCTCAGGGTGCAGTTACAGGAGCCCAACGGGTTCAAACACAACTATAAGAGCCCAACGGGCTTAGTTGCAGACCTAGAGGCCAGGTAGGGTTGCTATAGTTACCCGTTGAGACCATGCTAGGGGTATATAGATTGAAGTTTACTCACCAAGGCTTATGGGGGCCCCGGGCGGGTTATTGTGTGCTGCTTGTACCTTCTAGGTTTATGGGGGCGAGGTAAGGTTCTTGTTTGTATTACTTACTTGTTAGTTATACAACAATTTGTGAGGCTATTCAGGTTATAACCCTTACCCTTTCTATTGATCATTTTTAGTTCTATTATCAATTTTATTCAGTCATTTTCATTACTGCCTTATATATTCAGTACATATTGTATTAACGCCCATCTTTGGGGTGTTGCATTACTTTTCTGTAGGTGCGGATAGATATGGTTCAAGACCTTCCTAGCTGCCAGCCAGAGTCAGCAGTCCAGTCAGCTCCTTTTCTCCAGAGTTGATAGTTAGGGAAGGTTTGTTCTTTTGTTGTATAGCTTTTGGATAGGTCGGGGCCTTGTCTCGGTCATTATTCCACTCTTAGAAGCTTGCAGACTACAATTTCTCAGTTGTTGGTTGTTGTCGGTTGTGTGGGTCCTATATATGTTATCTCACAAGTGCTGTCCATATGGGGCCTAGTTTAGCTAGTTAGTTAGCAGCCTTGCTGGCTATATCTTGAATATGACTGCCTGTTTTCTTTCTAGTATAACTAGACATCATGGTAGTCTTGTCATCCCGCATAGAATCCCTTTTATTTTCTTGGTTATTGGGTTAGTTGTTTTCTTTTACAGGTGGCTATGTGGCCCTATCGGCCCGAGGCTGTGTTTACAACCGAGATATAGCTCGTTGTTTTCTTGATTTGAATTGCTGGCATGCACCATTGGTGCATAAGACTAGCCAGGTCAGCCCAAGTCCCAGTGTGGCATTAGGTGCCAGTCATACCTCCCATGGTGGGGCATGACAAACTTGACATTAGAGCAGGTCGTATCCTAGGGAGTCTGTGTTCCGTGTCTAGTAGAGTCTTGTCTATGGGTATGTTGTACACTACATTCTATAGGCAGGAGGCTACGAGGCATAATAGTGTGGTTACCCTCCTTCCTCCTCCATTCGTGCTATAGAGCCATGTTGTATAGGGTAACTCCCTAAGATTACAGTATTCTGCTTATCCACAGAGAAGATGTCTGACGGACGACAGCCCACGACTGGTCGGGAGCTAGATATTGCGGCAGGAGAGGGCACTAGAAGGGGGTTCAAGTCAGAGCTGGCCTGATCTGAGGGCGATAATGGGACTTTATTCCCGCCCCCAGCATTCTCAGCCATGCCAGGAGCCCCCCAGGGAAGCCGACATGTTAACACCACTCCCCAGTAGTCCCTATACCTATACCATCGGATTAGGAGGTTAGGAATGCTGTTTATATGCTGGCTTAGATGATGGCTGCTTTGCGCTAGCAGGTGGTACTAGTTGTTGCCGAATCTACTGGAGGACATGGAAGTTCTAGGGTCCGAGAGTTTCTTTCCCTTAGCCGTCCAGAATTCACAGGGAAAGATCGTGGAGAGGACCCTTAGGACTTCCTTGATCAGTTACATTGGATCTTTAGGGTGATGCATGCTATGCCTGCAAAGTCAGTTGAGTTGGTAGTATTTCGACCATGAGACATAGCGTGTTGTGGTACGAGAGTTGGGAGAGGTGTTGAGGGAGAGACATACGCCCTATGACTTGGTCTAGTTTTTCAAAGGCCTTTATAGATCACTACTTGCTACGAGAAATTCGACAGGCCCAGGTGGATCAGTTTTTGCACCTGGAACAGGGTTCGATGAGTGTTCGAGAGTATGCAATGAGGTTTGATTCGTTGGCTAGATATGCGCTAGCCTTTGTGGATACCATGCCATCCAGGGTACATCGATTTATCATGGGGTTTCTTCCAGAATATGTTGAGACCTGTGTTACAGCTACCTTACGAGAGGATATGGACATCGCCCACATTCAGGCTTTCGCTCAGAATATTAAAGGGATCAAGCGGCGTCAGCAGGAGGTGGAAAGGGCGAATCAGGAACAACGCTAGAGGGCCAGACCCAGTGAAATGCATGGACCAATTTTAGGGTAGACCCAGGCCGTGAATATCAGGTAGGCCACCCATACCTCCATCTACGCAGCAGCAGAGTGGTAGATCAGATCGTCGAGGACAGTTAGGTCCCGACGAGAGCTCGTGAGCATCAGGTTCCTAGCAGCTGAAGGGATCAGACCAAAGCAGGCCTGTCGTACCACGTTGTAGTATTTGTAGTCAATGTTAGTTTAGGACGTGCAGGTACGGTTCTATTACTTGTTATACTTATAGACAAAAGGGTCATATGATAAGGGATTGTCCAGCTAGAGGTCAGGGTGATCGGGATCGGTAGGACAGGTCTTCAGCAGGGTCACATGCCCCAGCACCTTCAATAGGGCCCTCAGCTCTAGCTGGTAGAGGCAGAGATAGATCAGGGGCATATAGTTCTGGCAGTGGTCTGGATCGTACTTACGCCTTACCAGGGCAACAAGAGTTGGAGTCCTCACCAGATGTTGTGACAGGTATGCTAGACGTTTGCTGTCACTTGGTTTATGCTTTGATAGACCCAGGTTCTACTTTGTCCTATGTTACTCCATTAGTGGCCCGAAAGTTTGGTATAACGCCAAAATTACTCCAGCGACCCTTCTCGGTGTATACACCCATCAGCGACTCTATTATTGCTAAGAGAATTTACGGGGTTGTACAGTGGAGATTGTCGGTCGCCAGACTTTAGCAAATTTAGTGGAGCTAGAAATGATTGATTTTGATGTAATTATGGGTATGGATTGGCTAGTGCCATGTTATGCCAATGTGGAGTGTTGACCAGGATCGTCGATTTCACTTTCTAGGGGAGGTAGTGCGAGAATGGAAAGGCAATACAGCTATGCCGAAAGGTAGATTCATATCCTATCTTTGGGAGAGGAAATTGATAGCAAAGGGATGTATTTACCATATTGTTAGGGTTCGAGATATGCAAGCAGAATCCCCAACTCTTCAGTCCATCCCGATGGTTAATGAGTTTCCAGATAAGCTCCCGGGTATTCCCTTAGTGCGTGAGATCGATTTCTCTATTGACTTGCTACCAGGTATACAACCTATATCCATCCCTCCATATCAAATGGCTCTCGCTGAATTGAAAGAGCTGAAGAACATTTGAAATACTTGTTGGATAAGGCTTTTATCAGGCGTAGTACTTTGCCGTGGGGTGCGGTAGTTCTGTTTGTGAGAAAGAAGGATGGCTCCCTTCGAATGTGTATAGATTATCTGCAATTGAATAAAGTTACCATTAAGAATAAATACCCTCTTCCAAGGATAGATGATTTGTTTGATCAACTGCAAGGGGAGAAATATTTCTCCAAAATTGATTTAAGATTCGGGTATCATCAAGTACGAGTTCGAGAGAAAGATATCCCAAAGACAACTTTCAGGACCAGGTATGGTCATTTTGAATTTTTAGTTATGTCCTTCGAGTTGACGAATGCCCCAGCAGTGTTTGTGGATCTAATGAATAGCATCTTTAGGCCGTATTTGGATCTGTTTGTGATAGTGTTCATTGATGACGTTTTTGTATATTCCCGCCCAAAAGTTGAACACATAGATCATTTGCGAATAGTACTCCAGATCCTTAGAGATCGCTAGTGATATGAAAAGTTCTCGAGATGAGAGTTTTGGTTAAATTTTGTAGCTTTCTTGGGCCATACTATATTAGATACCGATATCCAGGTCGACTCACAAAAAATCGAGGCAGTTAAGACATGGCCTAGACCTACAACTCCAATAGAGGTTTGTAGTTTCTTTGGGTTAGCCGGGTATTACAGAAGGTTTGTGGAAGGATTTTCATTTTCTAACCTATCAGCGCCATTGACTAGATTGACTTTGAAAGAAGCCAAATTCCACTTGACCGAGGCTTGTGATCAGAGTTTCTAGGAGCTGAAAAACAGGTTGACATCTGCGCCAGTACTAGCCTTACCAAAGGTTCAGAGGCCTACACTGTGTATTGTGACGCTTCAGGCGTGGGATTAGGGTGTGTTCTGATGCAACATGACAAGGTGATTTCCTATGCTTCGAGATAGCTAAGGAAACACGAAAAGAACTACCCCACCCATGATTTGGAGTTAGCGACAGTGGTTCATGCTTTGAAAATATGGAGGCATTATTTATATGGTATGCATGTGGACATTTTTACTAACTATAACAGCCTCTAATATATCTTCATGCAGAAGGAGTTGAATTTGCGGCAGCCGAAGTAATGTCTAAACCTGATGATTTAAAATAAAACAAAGATAAAGGATCCCAGAACAAGGAAACACCTTTTAAATGGTCATGTCATATAGGCCCGAGTTGGACATCCAATTGCTTCGATTTGAATTATTCGGAGAATGCAATCCTGATATATATCAAAAAGATGGACAGTCAAATCCATTTCTCGATTCACTCTAAGAGGTGAATAGGGTCTCATGATAGTCAATATAGGGCCTCAGCACCATTAATGCACGGTGTTCTTTGACTCATCGTTACTCTAGATGGTGAAGACACTACGACCTGAACATCTTGTATCATCCATGGAAGGCTAATATTGTAGCCAATGCACTTAGCCGTAGATCCATGGGCAGTTTATCATATTTGAGGCCAGAACAATGAGAAATGGCTCGAGAGCTGCACTGGTTAGCCAGTTTAGCAGTCCGAGTAGTAGATTCAGAGGATAACGGGGTTGTGATTCAGAATATAGTATTATCCTCGCTGGTTATAGAGGTAAAGGAGTGGCAGTAAGAGGACCCTAGTCTAGTACATCTCAGAGACAAGGTTTAGCAGGGTGAAATATCAGCCTTTGAGTTAACAGAAAGATGGGGTCTAGAGATTTAAAGGTCGACTTTGCGTCCCAGATGTAGCAGGGCTTTGCCAGCAGATTATGGCAGAGGTAAATTATTACCATTACTCTCTTCCTCTAGGTTCAACGAATATGTACCATGATATAAAGGAGATATACTAGTGGCTTAGCATGAAGAAAGGTATAGTTGAGTTTGTAGCATAGTGCCCAAATTATCAGCAGGTAAAAGCTGAACATCAAAAACCTGGCGGACTGAGTCAGGAGATAGCGGTGCCTATGTGGAAATGGGAAGCAATTAATATGGACTTTGTGATAGGGATACCTTGCACTACATGTAAATTCAACTTCATCTGGGTCATTTTCGATAGATTGACAAAGTTAGCCCATTTCTTGCCGGTCAGGATTACATTTTCAGCTAAAGACTATGCTGAGTTATATATCAAGGAGATAGTCCGATTACATGGTGTTCCAGCATCCATTATTTCTAATAGAGGGGAACAATTTACTGCTAGATTCTGGCAGTCATTTCAGAAGGTTTAGGGATGTAGGTTAATTTGAGTACAACTTTCCACCCTAGATAGATGGTCAGGAAGAGCGCACCATTCAAATGCTCGAGGACATGTTGCGAGCATGTGTACTAGACTTTGGAGGAAGTTGGGATGAGCATCTACCCCTTTTTGAATTTGCTTATAATAACAACTATCATTCTGCTATACAAATGGCGCCTTATGAAGCTTTATATGGGCGGAAATGTAGATCCCCCATATGATGGTTTGAAATAGGGGAGGCAGGGTTAATCGAACCTGATATGATCCATTAGTCAGAAGAAAAGTGAAACTTATCAGAGAACTCTTGCTGACAGTCCAAAGTTGTCAGAAGTCCTATTCCGATGTCCTGCATAAAGACTTGAAATTTAATATGTATGATTGGGTATTTCTTAAAGTTTCGCCTATGAAGGGCGTGATGAGATTTGGCAAGAAGGGCAAGCTTAGCCCTAGGTTTATTGGTCCATATCAGATCCTTCGAAGGATAGGTCTAGTGGCATATGAATTAGAACTGCCTACAAGGATAGAATCCCTGCACCCAGTCTTTCACGTGTCAATGCTATGGAAATGTATAGGAGGCTCGTCTCGGGTTGTTCCAATTGACTATGTTCAAGTTATTGAAGAGTTGTCCTACGAAGAGACTCCAGTTGCTATACTAGATTGGCAGGTTCGTAGATTGAGGACTAAAGATGTAGCCTCTGTTAAAGTATTGTGGAGAAACAAAGATATAGAAGAGATAACTTGGGAAGCTGAGGACGACATGAGGTCTAGATATCCTCACTTATTCCAGAAATGACCTAGTATACAACCGAGGTGAGATTGTTGTTCAGATGTTACTTTATTTCATACATTATTAGTACTGCTTAGTTGTTCACTTCTATGTTGTGGAGTAGTTGTTTATAGCATTCTGCAAGACACCTATGTTGGAATTTTCTATGTTCCAGGTTTTCGGATAGTCCATATTACAAAGGAGACTCTGCTGAGATTTTTCTAGAAAGTAGTTAAAGGAGTTGCGCCTTTTAAGTCTAAAGATTACATTCGAGGACGAATGTTCCCAAGGGGGATGATGTGACACCTTGTAAGTTTCTATCATTTAGCGGACACGTGTGTATGTATATTGACAGTTTTGGAATACGAAGCATGCAGGAAAAAGGGTTGAGGGATGAGTATACGAGCATGGCATCGAGTGAGAATGAGGCCAGGTGCCTTGGCGCCGGGCCGCGCCAGCCAGCCTGGCACTACGACCGGCATGATGGGCGGTGTGCCGCCCCTTTAGGCCACGGACCTCCCACCTATAGATAGTTGATCAACTCTTGAAGGGTTCATTTCAAACATTTCACTTGGCATAGAAGTGAGAGGAGTGTAGGTTTTCTTTAGTTTTTCATCAAATTACGTCGCTAAACTCCATCAAAACGCAAATTCGTCTTGGGTAGCAAGTTCTACGCGTATGAGAACATCTCTTTGGAGTTATTTCTTGAAAATTCGCTCGGTGTACAGGAACCCTGCCGAGTAAAGGTTGTCAGAATTACTTCAAATTGAGTCCTAAGTGGCTATTAGTGATAGGTAAGCATTTCTCCCTTCTAAACTCTCGAGAAATTATGAGTTTTCGGCCGAATTAATTAGAGTTGAATTATAGTTATTATTATCGAAAAGATACCATTGTTTGGAGAGTCTTAGTATTGAAAATAACCTCATTCTCTTAGCATAAGGGCTGCAATTAAGTGGAGTCACCGGCTACAGGTTGGAACTTTTCAGATAAATGAGAATCGGTATTCGAGGTAGTCTCTTCGGCAAGGTATTCCTGTCGTTTAGTAATACGACCTATGCCCCTGTAAGAAAGTCATTTGTATGTATTTTGTAACTAGATGCCAACATTGGTTGAGATTAGTGGTTATTATTTTGGTTGGGGCTGACCCTACCCTATACTACCCTCCGTCGACCAATCTCAGGGTTACTAGCCGTGTCATTGCCTAGGGAGCTATATAGATTGCTCAAAGGAGCTATATGTTGTCTGACATGACTACATTCAGGCCCAAGGACCATATTATAGTCCATCCATGAATGGGCTTCTATTTTAATGCCATATCAGCATTAGTGACCCTCTGTCGAGCCTTGTGTGCCCAAGGTGCAGTTACAAGAGCCAAATGGGCTCAGACACAGCTACAGGAGCCCATCGGGCTCAGTTGTAGACCTAGAGGCCAGGTAGGTTAGCTATAGTTCCCGTTGACTCATATTGACCATGCTAGGGGTATATAGATTAAAGTGTACTCGCCAGGGCTTATGGGGGCCTCGGGTGGATTATTTTGTGCTGGTTGTACCTTCCAGGCTTATGAGGGCCAGGTAAGATTTTGTTTGTATTACTTACTGATCGTGGGCAAAATAGCATGCCCAAGTTATACTTTATAACTTAGTTTTGCCTTGTTTATGTATTTAAGTATGTACATTTTCATGCCTTTTTATATAAATGAGAAGAAATATTAACCAACATGATTAGTCTTTGTTTTTGAAGGAAATAAAGCATTGGAGGACCCAATCTATGATTTGGTGAAGTGGAGGAATGATATCGGGAGCGAAATACCAAAGTTGGAATAAATTGGGTGATTTCCAGAGGGCTTCCGCGATACCTCCGTGTCACGGAGGTAGTGCTCCGCGATACACTCCGTGACATGGAGGCAATGCTCCGCGATACACTCCGTGTCACGGAGGTAGTGCTCCGCGATATACTCCGTGCCACGGAGCCATTCCACGACAGGCATAATTTTGCATAATTTTCGTCTACTATAAATAGGTCTCTTAGCTCCTACAAACGAAAAAAAAGATGAGTCACGATTTATTTTCTGAAAAACTGCCAAGGAGTGACGGAGAAGTGGGAGAATTCACCTAGGGTTCATCAATTTCATCTTTTTTTCTACCAATTCTTGTAAGTACGTTACTTGAACAATGTTTTCTTGTAATTTTATGAACATGAGTGGCTAGAACCCTCCCTCTAGGGTTGAAGCCATAAGATATGATTGTGATTTTGCGATTTTATTTTGGTTTTAAGTTATTGATTGTCGTTTTGTCTTGCATTCTTAATTATGGTTGTTTTTATGACTGATCACCATGAAAACAAGTGGGTTAAGCCTAGGTACATGCTTGATAAAGATGACCTAGGCAAGAACAAGAGAATGTAGGGAGCAAGATTGTATCTCACGATATAATTTGTGTTAGGATAGAAATATACCTAATACCTTGCTTGGTTGATAAAACGGGATGAGATAGACACCAACTTAGAATTATTACATCACCACTCGAAGAAGTAGTTGTGAAGCTAAGTTGAGTCAAATGATTAGAAGTGCGAGAGTCCCTAATCATATCCACGTAAACCACATCCACGTAATTGAATTGCCCACGAACTAGAAATAATATCCTCGCTCAATGATGTAGTAGTGAGGCTAGTTTGTCGTGTTTAGAGGTTCGAAAGGCCATGAACATGTAATTTTAATTAT
This sequence comes from Datura wrightii, assembly GCA_035772735.1. NCBI lineage: Eukaryota > Viridiplantae > Streptophyta > Magnoliopsida > Solanales > Solanaceae > Datura > Datura wrightii. Next base: position 22,802,174 of record JASDFA010000004.1, on the reverse strand, counting down.
GTGAGACGACAATTGATAGTTTCATACTTAAACCATTGTAAATCATAGTATCGCATGATTATACGTCTTTAACTCTAGTTGCTCCTTGAATTAATTCAAAGTATTTCGTTGACCGCCACTAGACTTAATTAACTCTATCGAAAACTTCTATAATCAACACTTGCGGCATTTAATATCACACTTGAACTTGATAGTTAGCTGAATTGGTCCAGTCCCTGTGGGTTCAACATCCGGCTCTTAAAAAGGGCCACTATATTACTTGTACGACCCGTACACTTGCGGGAAGCACCACTTACTTGTTAGTTATACAGCAGGTTGTGAGGCTATTTAAGTTATAACCCTTATCCTTTTCTATTGATCATTTTCAGTTCTATTATCAGTTTTATTCAGTCATTTTCATTACTGCCTTACATATTCGGTACATATTGTACTGACGTCCATCTTTGGGGCGCTGCATTACTTGCTTGCAGGTACAGATAGATGTGGTTCATGAACTTCCTAGCGCCAGCCAGAGTCAGCAGTCCAGTCAGCTCCTTTTCTCCGGAGTTGATAGTTAGGAAAGGTTTGTTCTTTTGTTGTATAGCTTTTGGATAGGTCGGGGCCCTATCCCAGCCATTATTCCACTCTTAGAGGCTACAGACTATAGTTTCTTAGTTGTTGGTTGTTTTTAGTCGTGTGGGGCCTATATGTTATCTTATACGTGCTAGCCATGTGGGGCCTAATTTAACTAGTTAGTTAGTAGCCTTGCCGACTATAGCTTGAATATGACTACATGTTTTCTTTTTGTTATACCTACATAGCATGGTGGTCTTGTCAGCCGACATAGTATCCCTTTTATTGCCTTGGTTGTTGTGTTAGATATTTTCTTTTACAGGTGGCTATGTGGCCCTGTCGGCCTGAGGCTGTGTTGATAGTCAAGATATAGCTCGTTGTTTTCTTGATTTGAATTGCGGGCATGCACCAGAGGTGCATAAGCCCAGCCAGGTCAGTCCAGGTCCAGTCATGCTTCCCAAGGTGGGGCGTGACAGTCTGGTGAAGGGAAGGAGACAAAAGATGTAGGTGAACATAATTCTAATCTTTCCAGGGGAATGGTTAGAAGAGGACCTAGATATTGAAAATAAAGCAATAGAGCATTTCCAAAAATAGTTCTAGTAGGTAAGATATGCTACTACTTTTTCTCTTTTATCCCATATATCGAAAACTGTCACTGAAGAGGAAGATGCATCTTTAGTAAGTATACTAGGCACAAAATGCAGTTTTCAGGCTGCAAGGGGATAGTACTAGTGGTCCTGATGGCTTAACGAGGAGATTCTTTCAGGAATGTTGGGATACTATGGGATCAGACATTACCAGAATGGTGCAAGATTTATTTGCTGGTAGTACTCTTCCAAACTCCATCACTCATACTAATTTAGTACTCATACCTAAGAAGGATAATGTTCAAACCTTCTCAGATATGAGATATATTAGTTTGAATAACTTTGTGCACAAGATTTTATCTATAATCAGTCATGATAGACTGGAGGATATTCTGCCTAAGTTAATATCTACTAATCAGTCTGGATTTGTTAAAGAAGTATTATTGAAAATATTCTTCTCACTCAGGAGCTGGTGACATATATTTCTAAAAGGGAGAAACCTTCTAATGTAGTCATAAAGTTAGACATGGAAAAAATCTATGACAGAATATCATAGTTCTTTCAAATGAAAATATTAAGGAAAATAGGTTTTGCTTCAACATTTGTGGACATGGTGTGGAGACTGATTATTAATATTTAATACTCAATGATACTCAATGGGTAATCCTATGATTTCTTTCATTGTACTAGAGGAGCAAATCAGGGAGATCCTCTTTCCCTAGCTCTATTCATTTTATCTGCAATGGTTCTATGAAGAGCTCTTAACTATTTATTTGATGATCCTAAATATGTAGGATATGAAATTCTTAAGTGAAGTGCTAATACTAACCACTTAGCATATGTGGATGATACTATTATTTTTGCTTCAACCAATGACTACTCCTTGGAAAAGATCATGGATGTTGTACAAGAGTATGAGAAGCAATCAGGACATAAAGTGAATAAAGAAAAGAGCTTTTGTTACTTACATCAAAATGTTGCTGCAGGGATTTCCTTATAAACGGAACAAAGTACAAGGATGGTGAGGGGTACTTTCCCTATGAAATATCTAGGCTGTCCTATGACTCACACTAGGAAAAGAAAGGTAGACTATGCAGAATTGATTAACATAGTCAAAGGCAAACTACAAGCATAGAAAGGAAAGATACTCTCATATGGGGGTAAGGAATTTCTTCTAAACAGTTTGCTTCAAAGCATATCCATCTATGTACTATCACTACTACAAAAAGAGCCTTTAGAGGCAATTAAAAATGCCTTTTGTGGCAATAATTGCTGCTAAAATATATACCGATGATCAGGATTTTACCACTGTACATTTGGTTGCTAAAGGCTTTAGCGACCATATAAAAAAGCGTTGTTAAATGTGATTTAGTTGCCGCTATAAGTCATATGCTTTAATTGCAATTGTTAGCGTAATAATGACTGCTAAATACATTTCCAAAATGACCTACTTTACCTTTTAGCATCAATTATAATTGCTGCAAAAAGGACATGTTTAACGATTATTGAGTAGTGGCAATTATAATGGTTATTAAATCTATTCTCAAGATGGTTGTGCAACACTTTTTACTATCTATTTTTATTGCTACTAAATCTAATTAAATTGCCGTAAAAACATACCTACTTTAACAACTATTATTAGCATGTATCAGAATGACCACTACATTCAATCCAAAATGACTCTGTAAAACTTTCGGTGTCTATTTTTATTGCCACTAAATATAAATAAATTACATCTGAAAGTTACATACGTTAACGGCTATTGTGTAGTGACAATTATAATAGTCGCTAAACATATTTCTAAAATGATTATATCGGTAATTATAATGGTAAATGCTAATAAAACACACTATTATAATTCATAAAAATATTATATACTTCATTAACTCAAGATAAACAAAAGTAAGTACTAATTTATAATACTAATGCAATTAGCGAACTAAGAGACAATATCATATATTTAAACTAAATAGCTAATGTCACTGTAACTGTTCATATCAACTATGCAGTAACAAATTTCTAAAGGCATAGCCCTCAAACAAATTTTCAACTCTTCATAGTATTGAAATCTTCCACGTGCTATTCGAGCATCATATTGTATGACCTAAAATAATAAAATGAGTGAATGTCAAAAGATGAAATCGAATGTAAAAAAAATTAGTACTTATAAATCTAATATATTGTGAAATTGGTTAGACTCAAAATTTTGCCAGAATCTCCCCTGTGAATAGGACTACCAAATTTTCAACCTGTTTACAAAAGTAATTTTATCTTGAAGCACATCCCAACATCTGATATATCTAATATAATATTAATTAACAAATCTATGTACACAACATTCTTTGATGTCAAAAGTGAAACAGGTCACCTCAAATTCATTTGCGAAAAAACAAGAAAGTTATTTTTAGAGACCATCAAATAGAGAAGCAACAAACAAGTAGAAATTACTTCAGAAACTCTAATGGTAAGTCCTCCTACTTTCCACACAGATTATACCACCCCAAAAGTCTTTAGGACTAGACCATAGATTTAAAGTTTGACCATGCAGAAAAAATTTGAAAATTCCCTCAGAACAAGCCTCAGTATAACTCGTAGGAGGATTGTAAATCTCATACCAAGGACCCATAATGTGAAGTCTTGAGGGTTCGTCAGAAGTTTGGCAAGAACCATGAGTGGGTCCTATGATTCCTAACTAGATCATACGAGTCATAGTGATGGTCCATAGTAGGGAAAATCAGATAAAATGCTCAGGAATCTTGGGTAACCACGAGCCATGGTACGACCTGTGGTAAGATAGTACAAGCCGTTATTGGCATTCATAGGTTGGAGGTGTAGAGAAATTTAAGGAAGGAACAGTAGCTAGAAAGACTCAGTACGAGTCATAATATGATGGTTTGAATCATCATTTCAGTCGTGAGTTGACTTATTGCACGCCTCGAACTTTTGGGCTAAGTTTGGAACCCTTCTAGGTATATGGATACATCCAAACCCGATGAATTTTAATGGAAAATAAGGTTTTAAGATCAATTCTTAAGTGTGGCAAGTGCATTGGATGCAATTTAAGTTCATAAGGGACCTCTAGCATAGAGTTGGGTTGAGAGCTTTCCAACCAATTGAGTTTCTCATGAAAGTTCTTACAAGGGTCAATTTTAAATAATCATAACTCTAATTTTCCGAAGAGATTTCTGATGATCCATCATATCAAATTGAATCCCTTTTAGTCTTCTTTCCAATGTATCTAACCTTGCATCAATCGGAGTTCGGAGAAAAATATTATGGCCAATTTAGTGAAGCATTGTCAAGTTTGATGGACAAAACCATCCTATCACCACGAGTCATGGTACGCCTCGTGGTATGTAGGTACGAGTCGTACCAGACACCTATAACAAGAGTTTCAGCAAGCTTTTCAAGCCTCCTAGAAGCCATGAATGACATACCAAGACCCGTGGTTTTTCACCACAAGTCATGGTACGACTCCTAGCACGGGATGGATAGATTTTTGTGAACGTTCTCTCAGGGGTATTTTTATAAATTTTTATACTTTTAACTCCTAAACTAGTTTTATATTTAGGTTCATATGGGATTATTTAAAATGATTTTCCTAGAGTAATGACAACACTCAAAATCACACTCCTGTAAAAGTATGACGCGGTCGTTGTTAGAACCCAACTAAGTTGGGGTTGATCCTATGGGGAATAAGGTCAAGATATAGAATAGTGCTGTATTTAAGATTTTAAGTTTGCTACTTCCTAAAAGGGGGGGGGGGTTTCTAAAAGCAAATACTTAACAATGTTGAGATTTTATTGTTGTTTATCAAGTTAATGCAAATAACTAGGGAAGTGTCTCCATGGATTCATAACTACTTTGGATTTTACACTCGTAATCTTTCCCAATGCTTACTTGTAGAACTGATAACTCGGGTTTATCCAAATGACTAGTTCATCCCTATTGGATAACTGTACTCAATCACCAGATTAGGTCTCAGAGTGATTTCACTTCAACCGTTATCAATTTGTTCAAAATTAACTATCCTGCAACCTCAACTCAAGTCGTAAAATGACCCATAAAGATCAAGACTTTGTTGTAATTCTATTTTCCTAATCTCTATTTCTCTAGATTCAAGAAAGTAAAGAATTTGGGCAAGTCCTAGCATTGCGCTTCGTTAAAAAACATTCAAGACGAAGAAAATATAATACAAGCATTAGCATTGGTTTAGAATCACTTTGTGCAAACCCTAGTTCGTTAATTTATCATGGTTTCCACAATCCTAGTTGTGGAGGTTTTCGCCTCTCATAATTGTAAGAGAATTATACGCATTCATCAAGAAACAGATAATTTAAAACTTACAAAGATGATTGGAAGAAAACCCACTTGATTATTGCAAGAATTAATGAAGAACAATTCAAGAATAATGGAAGAATCAAAATAAGAAATCTCCCAAAGTTTCTCTCAATAATCCCAAAAGTCAAAAACCTCTCTCAACAATCGAATTCTATTTTTTGAAACAAAAATAACCTAGAAAAGTATTTATACAAATTATTATAGACTTTTCCTAATTTGATAGGGAAACTACCTAAACTGCCGTCGAATTCACATAGGACCTGTACCATGATTGTACGAGCCGTACCTTCACTAGTACGTTGACTGGCTCTTTTTATTTTGACTAAGTGTTGGAAGCTGGTGCGACTCGTACAATAAACCTACAAGTCATACTATCTTCGTGGTCTAAACTTGAAACTTGTGGCTTCCTCTGATTATTTCCATGAATGGCTTGGTACGACTCGCACCTTCATCCTATGACTCGTGACTTCTTGTCGTACCTTGAGTTCTGCCTTTCTTCAATTCTTCTGAAGTTCACCACGGCTCCTTGGTACGGGTCGTAGGTAGATAACACAACTCATGTTTTCTACCCATACCAGGAGATTGACTTAGTGCAATTTCCTCTGAACTTTATCACGACTACCTTGGTATAGCTCGTACAAAGAGTCGTACTTTGACTCTTTAGTTCAGCACATCTTTTAGACTTTTCCACGATTTTCAGTACAGATGGTTCGGCTCATACTGAGTTCCATACTTAGCCATTTTTCTATATTTTTTCACTACTTTTGCACATTTCAACTCCACCACGTAATTTCCTTGAAAAAAATAAAAGCGCATCATATCTGCATAAACATACCTTAGTCCATGCTTATTTCATCAATTTTAAGAGTCGAAAGTGTTGTAGACCCACAACACATCAACACCCTCAACTTATGACTTTTGAATTTCCTCAAGAAAATAAAACAAAACTATAAAACGACACTTAATTAGAAAGTTAACTAGAAGACCTACAACCATCATAACCAAAATATGCACAAAAACCACAATCAGCTTTTGACCCCTTTTCATTCAAACTAAGTCAGCTATGTACTCATGCAACTACAACTCATGATATATAGGGATCAAGATATATCATCTAACTATCAGTAGAGAATCAAGCTATTACTAGTGCTACTCACACAGACAATTGGCAGAACATAATACAAACCAAGTACCCTCACAACAAATGAAGTCCCCAAAACTCATAGATATATAGAAATATGAAACTTAGGACTAAGCAAGTAAGACTTTCGCTTCCCCAATGAAGTTCAAAATACTGCACATCGGATACCATAGATTTGTCCTTATTTTCTCTACTTCGGCTTTTTAGACAATTAGGCTAGGATCACTATAGGACTTTATTCGGCTTATAATGTAGGCTTCAGGCTGGGTATGGTAAATATATAATTTTGTGACTAAACCCTCCTTTGAACTACATACTTGGTTTTACTTTCACTTTATACCCTTTTTTTTATTTTTTACGCTTTTCCTCCCTTTTCTCCTTTTTCAAATGCAATATATGAGTGATGTATTTTTCTCATCTTTTTTTCATTTCTTTTTCTTTTTTCTTTTCTTTTCCTTTTCATTTTAGCTCTTCTTTTATTCATTTTTCTTTTCACACCACACCCACTTTTTCTTTGATTTTCTTTTCTTTCTTTTCCGCCTCCTCACAGTTTACGCAGCCCTATTATAGCCACCCTTAATTTAGCCATTTTGCCTAAGTCAAGGTTCACATTGTTCAAGGAGGGACCAGGGCCAAATAGGTTCATTATAAACAATAGGAAAGGTGAATGGGTAAACAAAGAAAAATGGTCAATTTTAGACTTAAAGTTGAGATCAAGAAATTCATTTTAATTTGGTTGGGTCATTTAAGCTAAAGTGGCTAAAATCAAAAATGGCCTATGATCTTTTCCTAACCAACTATTCTATAACCTATGTAAAAACCAACCGGGCAAGTTCTAGATCCTCAATGAAATATTTAACTGAGTATAAATCCTCACTCATGGTACAGGCTTGCATTAATTCTACCTATCCAATTCATGCATAGATAAACTATAATTAAACATGATAATAGACTAAATTCCATGAAAAGATCCACAGAAATCACGCATTGAAGTTAACATGCACAACTAGACAACCAAAAATTTTCAGAAAGGGTCATTTTTTCAACATTTTAAAATATGTGCATTTATAGGCTGTAAAGTTCTCCTAACTACATCTTGCTAAATAAAATACAAAACAAAATCCTAAACATGCCGGTTCTACTAGATAGCATGTCATAGGGAAAAGAAATACGACAACAAAAACCTGTGAATAAAGTCAAAACCCCAAAAAAGATAAGTACACCCCTCCTTTTTCAAAATCATGCTTCGTCCCGAAGCATAAAATGTAAGAACAAGGAAAGGGACATACCTATGGTTCTCTAAGCGCTCCTATCTTCATGCAGAGTCGATACCTCCGCTGTAAAAGTGACGCTAGCGGTGGCCGGCACACTCAATAAGACATTACTTGGGGCAGTTGTAATTCTCTTTTCCTAATCTCTACTTCTCTAGGTTCAAGAAAGTAAAGAATTTGGGCAAGTTTTAACGTTGTGGTTTGTTAAGAAAAATTAAAGATAAAGAGAATACAATACAAGTGTTTAGCATTGGTTTAGAATCACTTTATGTAACCCTAGTTCGTTAATTCATAATAGTTCCCACAACCCTAGTTGTGGATGTTTTAGTCACTCATGATTGTAAGATCGTTATTAGCATTCATAGACAAACACATAATTGAATACTTACAAAGATGATTGAAAAGAAAACCTACTTGATTATTGCAAGAATTGATGTTGAATACAAGAACAAGGAAGAGATCAAAGCAAGAAAATCTCCAAGACCTGAATTAAAGTTAACTTCCTACTGAAAATAACCTAAAAAGTATTTACATAAATAATTTGAACCTTCTCCTAAGTAAACAGGGAAACTACCAAAAATTGTCGCTGCCTTTAGATACGACCCATAACAGGATTGTATGGGTCGTAGCTTGACTCGTACATTGGCTGGCTTTTGCTGAATCTGGCTAAGAGTTGACTTATGGTACGACTCAACCCAAGAACCCACAAGTCGTACAATCTTCCCATGGCTTGAACTTGCAATTGCTAGCATCCTATGTTAGCATCCATGTATGGTTGGGTACCAATCGTACCTCAGTTCCACGATCTGTGACTCCTCATACCATGAGTTCTACCAGCCTTCTCTTATTCTGAACTTTTCCACGGTTCCTTGGTCCGGATCTTAGGTAGGTCTCATGACTCGTGGTTGCTACCCGTAACAGGATACTTTGCCTGTGCAAAAACCCTCTGGAATTTACTATGACTGCTAGGGTACGACTCGTACTAGGATGGTACAGCTTGTACAATGAGCCGTAAATTGCCTTTGCCTCATACTTTGGTCCTTGGACCTTTCTATGACTCTCAGTATGACTCGTACTAAGATTCGTACTAAGCCACTTTTCTATATTTTTCTCCAACTTTTGCACAATATAGCTCCAACATCTATTTTCCCTGAAAATAAAGTAAAAGTGCCTTATATCCATATAAGCAATCCTGAGTGCATGCTAGCTTCCTCAGTTTTAAGCGTTGAAAGTGCTATAAATCACAGCACATCAGTACTACGACTTGTACAATGTAGGTACGATTCATAATGACCAACCACGACATGAACTCATGTTTCTGCTTTTCACCACAGACGGTAGTACGAGCCGTACAATCCTCTTACGAGTCATACTGAGGCTCATAGTACAGGTTTGTTCTGCAATTTTTCACCCACCAGAGCTACTGACCATGTTCATCAACCCATTTTTGGTGTGTTTGAGGAATCATAGTCGGCTATAAGTTCATACAGAGCAAGCTTTTCCCAAATTTAAACATGGTTACTTACTTGATTTTTCAAGTGTTTGCTTGCTTAAGTGATTTTAGGGTAGGAATGCTGATAGTGCAGGAGTAAACTTGCACAAGTTTGAGCTTGAATCACTTGGGAAGTTGAGTTATGGGTTTGAAGTAGTGGGTGAGAGTTGTGGGTTCGATAGCTATGTTTGCGTGGGAGTAAATGTTAAGAAATTCAAGTTTAAATAGGTTAGGCCGAATTTTTGAGGAATTCAGGTCGAGTCGGGTCACATTCATTAAATCATCCTGTCATGACTCATACCATGAGTCATAGGTTTGACCTATGGCTCGTCCCTTGGACTCGTAGCAGAATACTTAGGAAACTTATATGGGGACCGATGAGTTCATTGTACGACTCATACCAATGTGGTACAAAACGTACTATGACCCATAGGTCGTCACTTTTCTAAACTTCCACACTTGGCATAGTTTATTGTTATAGTAAGAATTACAACTTGTATAATGTAGGTACAATTCGTAATAACCAACCGTAATACAAACTCATGCTTTAGCTCAATCATTGTCTTGAACCATGGACGATACTATAGTCGTACAATAGTCATACTACTAGTACTGAGACTCGTATTTTGGCCCTGTGCTATAATTTTTTCATCCACTTATTTTTGTTTACCTGCACACTGAACAAATCAAAATTAAGATACTTGGGTTGCCTCCCAAGAAATGCTTGATTTAACATCATGACATGAATTAAGTGGTCTAGTTACTCAGACTTCACCAAACCACCACATAGGTTGCCTCTTAAGAAGCACCTGATTTAACATTGCGGTATGACACAAGTCTCTTAACTACTCATAATTCATCAAGAAACTCGAAATCATCACCAATTGCTGAGACAACTCTGAATTCATTGGGTTGCTTCATTTACCACTAGATGTTAAAAGTGACTTCCTCTTTATTTAGCCTGAACATTAATTAGCTAGCTTCGACATCTACCAAGGCTCTCCTAGTGTCCAAGAATGGTCGCCCCAAGATGATGGGGACCTCAAAATCGACCTCGCAATCTATGATTACAAAGTATGGCTATGAAGATAAAAAGGTCCACCTTGACATGCACATTAACTAAGATCCCCACTTTTTTTTTAACTGTACGGTCTACCATCAATTGATGCATTGATGTCGGTGTGGGGGGTCCCAAACCCAGCTATTTAAAAACAGCTAATGGCATTAGGTTGATGCTTGCACTTAAATCACAAAGTGCCTCGCAAACTCAAAATCACCAATCGTGCACGGAATGGTGAAGGCACCTGGATCCTCCTTCTTTTGATCAAGGAACCGTGAAGCTATGGCACTGCATTGATGAAAGTTACCTACTAGATCATAGCTCATAGAGCTCTTCTTGGTCACAAGGTCCTTCATAAACTTGGAATATCCAGGCATCTGTGCCAATGCCTCGTCAAATGGTATGTTCATCGATAACTGTTTAAGCATATAGAGGAATTTTTGAAACTTACCATCTTCCACCTGATTATTCATCCTTTGAGGGAATGGTGGCAGTGGTCAAGAGATAACCTTATAAATTTGCGTGCCCCTTGCTTTTTACCATTATCAGCTTCGGACTCCTTTGCACCAACTGGAGCCCCATTCAACGCAGCCTCACCTGTGAGCTCATGCTCAACAACCTCATCTTCCTCACCAAGATCAATCTCCTTTTTTCTTTCCATCTCAACTACAATCGGCAGTGGGAGGGGGGTCAACTTTGGTCTTTCCAATCCTAGTCATCACAAACTTACAATGACTATCATTCTTTGGATTCTACACTATGTTGCTAGGAAGTGTTCCCTTCTTCTTCTAGTTTAGGGACGCTGACATCTATCTAAGCTGCTTCTCAATCTGTTTGATCGCAGTTGCATGCGATTCAACTTTCTGGTTCATACTTGATATATCCGCTTGAATGTCCCTCAACTGATCATCGATGGATTTTACCTTTTTGAGCATCTCAACCATCATGTTCTCCAATCTTGAGGGTCCAGTCTCACCCTGACGTGCATTAGGAGGAACATACAAACCTGTGCGGTCATTGCGATAATTATCATTCTTTCTCCATTCTAGCTCTCGCTCATGATCTTGGCTCCTATCCTTATACCCATTTCGGTTGTAGTTGTATCAATATTGGTTCCGACCTTAGTTTTCAGAACCTTGGTGCCAAGTGTCCTATCCAGACCCTTGGGTGTTGGCCCGAAAACCCACCACCTGATTTTCTAAGAAGTTTTACTCCTCCGCAGAATCTGAATTCTCCTGCCCCTATTCCTGACCCTGAGCTCCCACTGTGAGCACCAACACCGATAATATACTTCATGAGCAGGTCTAATGATCTCCGGATATAAGCCAGCTCCTGATCATGTTTCTTCTCCTTTTTGCGTTGATCTGCCGTCATACCAACAACATACTTACCTGTAGCTGCTTCTGCTTCCCTAGTGTGCCAGGAACTGTTAGTCTTAGTCACTCTGTCAAGAATAGTGGCAACTTGCTCCCATGTGTACTCATCAGTGCTCCTCCCGCCATGGTATCTGCTAAACTTTTGTGCTGTTATTCAAAGGACCTGTAAAAAATCCAACAGAAAATCTCCAACAAACTTGGTTAGATTCTTTTTAAATCTCAACCAGGTTTCATGAAGTTCCTCCGTTTTTAGTTATCGAAAGTTATAGATCTTATCCTTAAGCCGTGGCATCTTGGAGGGTGGGAAGAACCTTTCTAGGAACACCTGTTTAATCTCCCCCTAGTTGGTAATGGAGTTGTTGGGCAACTTTGATAACCATAAAATGGCCTCTCCAAAGAGAGATGGGGAAGAGTCTTAACCTTATTGCATCTTGACTTACACTAGGCAACCTGTACTCCTTGCATATTCTGACGAAGCTCATCAAGTGCAGGTTAGCATCACTAGTTGCATGACCACTAAAAACCCCTTTCATATTTAGCAATTGTATCATGGGGCTAGTGATGTCAAACTTTTCACCAGCAAGCAAAGGTGGTGGTACGATAGCTTTAGTTGACCCGACTTCATCAATATCCGGGTAATCCTTATCAAAGAACTAAGAAGCATATCTATGGACTCTATTGCCCCTTCCATGGCGGCCAACATTCATGACTTCATCTTGAGAATCCTCGGCTTCTGAAGTAAACTTGCCGAGCTAGCTCAACTTGGCTAGCTTTTTCAGCAAGACGGGCCTCTCTTTGCTTAGGGTTCTCCATTCTCTACAGTGTTTGCTCTAGTTCAACATCAAGAGGAATCAGGGGTTTCCACTCCATCGAGTACTTAACATTCACCAAGAGACAACCTGTGGGTGTCAAAAACAAAAAGAAAACATAAATGAGAAAATAACAACTCAAAGTTAACACAAGCAATTAATCTAATCTTAAGCGGTATTCCCCGGCAACAGCGCCATTTTTTGATAATGCTCAAACTCACACTCCTGATAAAGTATGAAGCATACATTGTCAATAAAGAACCCAACAAAGGTTAGGGTCGATCCCATAGGGAATATGATCAAGATATAGAATAACTTAGCTATTTAAGCTTTTAGGTATGATATCTCCAAAAGGGGGGTTTATAAAAGCAACTATAAAACAAGATTGAGAATTTGTTGTTGTTTATCAAGATTTACAATTAACTAGGGTAAGTGTTCCCCATGAGTTCATAATTACTTCGGGTTTACACTTGTGATCTATCCCAATGCTTACTTGTAGAACTGATAAATAGGGTTCATCCAAACGACTGGTTCATCTCTATTAGATGACTATACTCAATCACTGGGTTAGGTCTCATGAGCGATTTTAATTCAACCATTATCAATTTATTCCAAATTAACTATCCTACAACCGTAGCTCAAGTCATACAATGACCCATATAGATCAAGGCTTTGTTGTAATTCTCTTTTCCTAATTTCTACTTCTCTATGTTCAAGCAAGTAAGGAATTCGGACAACTCTTAACGTTGCGCTTCGTTGAGAAACATTAAATATGAAGAGAATATAGTACAAGTCTTTAGCATTGGCTTAGAATCACTTTGTGTAACCCTAGTTCGTTAATTCACCATGGTTCCCACAATCCTAGTTGTGGAGGTTTGAGTCCCTCATGATTGTAAGATCTTTATCAACATTCATAGAAAAATACATAATTGAATACTTACAAAGATGATTGAAAAGAAAACTTGCTTGATTATTGCAATAATTGGTGTTGAATAATTCAAGAACAAGGAAGATATCAAAGAAAGAAAATCTCCAATACTTGAATTAAAGTTAACAACAACTTGTCTCTCGATGAAAAACTTAATGTTCGACTCTCTATTTTTCTCGTCCTACTGAAAATAACCTAAAAAGTATTTATACAAATAATTGGAACCTTCTCCTTAGTAAATAGGGAAAACTACCGAAAACTGTCGCCGCCTTCACATACGACCCATAACAAGATTGTACAGGTTGTACCTTGACTCATACATTGGTTGGCTTATACTGAATCTGGCTAAGTGTTGACTTCTAGTAATACTCGTACCAAAAACCTACAAGTCGTACAATCTTCCCATGGCTTGAACTTGCAATTGCTGGCATCCTCTGTTAGCTTTCACGGATGGCTTGGTATGACTCGTACCTCATTTCCACGATTCATGACTCCTTCTCGTACCTTGAGTTCTGCTAGTCTTCTCTTATTCTGAACTTTTTCACGGTTCCTTGGTCCAGATCTTAGGTAGGTCTCATGGATCGTGGTTGCTACCTATACCAGGACACTTAGCCTATGCAAAACCTTCAGGAATTTACTACTACTGCTATGGTATGGCTCGTACCATGAGTTGTAAGTTGCCTTTGCCTCATACTTTGGTCCTGGACCTTTCCACGACTCTCAATACAGCTCATACTAGGATGGTACGACTCGTACTGAGATTTGGCTAAGCCATTTTTCTGCATTTTTCTCCAACTTTTGCACAATTCAGCACTAACAACTATTTTCCCTGAAAACAAAGTAAAAGTGCCTCATATCCATATAAACACACCTAATTCCATGTTAGTTTCCTTAGTTTTAAGTACCAAAAGTGCTGTAAACTCACAGCACATCAACACCCTCAACTTTAAACTTTTGCATGTCCTCAGGCAAAGAAAACAAAAACTAAAGATGACACTTAACTATAAAGTAAACCTAGAATACCTACAGCGAACACAACAAAATTTGCACTATGAACCATAATAAGCTAATGACCCCATCTTCGTTCAAACTAAGTCAGCTATGCACACATTTAACCACAATCAATGACTTACAGGGATCAAGATATGACATCCAACTATTAGTAGAGAATTAAGCATCACCAATGCTATTCACACATATAAAGGGTAAAATACAACACAAACCAAGTACCCTCACAGCAAATGAAGTCCCCAACTCTCACAGATATATAAAATAATGAACTTGGGACTAAACAAATGGGACTCTCACTCTCCTAAAGAAGTTTCAAATACTGCACATCGGATACCATATTCTTGCCCTTATTTTCTCTACTTCGGATCTTCGAACAGTTCATGTCTCCTAAGCACACATTGTCGTCAAGTAATATAGGATTTTGAAGTCCAGATATCGTATCCAAGGGACTTGTCAATTTAATCATTATAAGGTTGTCACTTTAATTTCATTAATCTACAAAACAAGTGAAATGAAGATTGGTTTGGAAAATTAAACTAGTAAAACTTCAAATATATAATTAACTAAAAAAAATGTAAGATTGATTGTATTTCGATGATGGCGAAAGACTAGGGCAATGACACTTGGTTGGTTTCAAGTTGAGTTTTTCAGACGTAATTAAACTGGCGTGATTCTTCCTATGGTTGTTAGTTGCAAGTTACTATCCCATTTCTTGCCACTATCCCTAACATTCAAGAACTATTTCATGAATCCTAACACCTATATCCCTATGGTCGCAGGAGAATCATGATAGAATGATTATGCCTACTTGTATTTCAACTAAACGGGATTGAAGGGTATATCCTTATCCTCAACAACAACTTCTATCCTATCACCAATAGGTTCAAGGGTCTTTGAATTCTTATTCTATATTTATTTTTAACCCTTTCGATTCCCTTTCCCAAGTTAAATCGAAACCTAACGGATTACTTACAAGGTGATCAATCTCATAAATAATAAATTAACATAAATAAACACAAACAACCATAAAATAAGAATTAAATGAAATTTAATTAGTATTTCAAACAATAAACTATTCATCATGGCCATAACCCTAGAATATGAGTTTATCCACTCATAAAAAAGCGAAAAAACAAATATTTAGTCATCATCATATGAGAATATGAAGTAAAGAAGAAAAAACCTAGTTGTAGAACTTTGTCTTCTTTCCAAACGGCTTACAAGCTTTCATAAACGAACTACGGAATGTAAAAATGAGTAAAGACTGCTCCAAGAAGTCCAAAACTTCTTAACAAATGAACTAAGGCCTCTATTTATAGATGAGCCTTTAAATGATGCTTCTGCCCTTCAAGACTTGGCTTTAAAATCAACATTTTCCGCCTTGGAATGACCTTGGCGCACCACCCCATTTATCTCACCATAGACTTAGTCAAGTTTCCAACAATTTCAGCTCCGGACAAGGCCTGGCGCCCCCACCCCCCTTTATCTCGCCAAGGTGTTCATCAAATTTCTTTTAGTCTGGACACCTCTAGCGCGGGGCACCACTCATCTCGTCTAGTTTGTGAATTGCAATTCTCTATGCTTTGAGCGCTGGCGCGCACTAGACTGAAGTTTTTGTTCTCTAAAGTTTTGAACTTGGTGCGGAGTGCCAGCCATAGCACCAAAGTCGTCACCTCCTTAAATTTTCATTTCTTGCATCATTTTGAGCCCATTTTGCTTAATTTCCTGCTTAAATTAACTCAAATCATTTTTAGCGCATAAAACACACACATAAATTAATCTAAGTATAAATTAAGGATTATGAATTAAAACATGATCAAATATGGGTAAAATCATGGCAAATGGGCATAAAAATATGCCCAACATCACCATCCCACACTTCAACCATTGTTCGTCCTTGAACAATCCTTAAGACACACCTAAACTCATGTTTCACCATCATACTTGACACCTCTATCAACTCATACTCAATCGACTAGCATGGATCACTCATAGAGTGGTTTACCAACATACTATAATTCTTACAAAGCACATAAAAAGATTTCACAACCAAGAACACATAACCTCTATAAATGACTCATATTTTCAATACAAAGGGCCAACATGATTAAGTGTGACACATGCAACAAGTAGTACACCAGATTAGACCTCTTGTGTCCTCACTTTTAGTGATGTTCCTCTCTCAAATTCATCAATATAAAGACATGAAACATAATAAGTAAGGCACACTTACACTTACGAATGATATAATGCACATATATACTTATACCATAGGCTTGCCTTTCATGATGTTAAGGCTACCTAATTGCTTCAAGAGATTAAGATCCCAAGGACTTTTCTTGGTTATAATGTCGGCTAAGGGACAGGTAGGATTGATATTTCATTTTATAGTTACTACCACCCTAAGCACTTTTAAGACATATTTCACTTTTTCTTGTCCACCTCCTCTTTCCTTGATTGTTCACCCTTCATCTACTTACCCTTGTCCTTTTTTTTCATGCCCCATTTTTTTCCATTACTTGACTGCTAGGTTTCTACTCATAAAATCACTAAAAATTTTTGCAATTAAAGCTCTCTCTTCCAATTCCCTAGCAGCAAGTATTTTTTGTGGGCACCCCTTCTCTCACTTTTCTTTTCTTACCACAACTTTTTCTTCTTCCCTTAACATTATACTTTGATGGATATTTACTTTCAAGTCTCAAAGTGCCTAAGACTACTTTGGATCAATAAGTCTGAGGTCTCACAAAAAGAGAGATTAAGCTATTATTGAGGCTAAGAAAGAATAAAGTTTTTAGGCTCAATAGGGGATAACTAGAGAGAATGATTAGGAAGGTAAAACAACTATAGGAAAACAATGGTTTCTTCAAAGAAATTCCTAGATCATCTCTCAATTCCCTACCAACTAGTTATCCTATATACACTAAGGAAAGTTCTAGATGCTACAATATATACATACAAAGCAATTCAGCTCACCTCTCATGGCAACAAGAATCCAATCAGTTTCTACAGATACATATTCACACAATTATATTGAATGACAAGTTTATTCATTATTAATCCCTAAGGATATGTTGAGTCAAATTAAAGAGATATGTGCGTCTCTCGTGGATCCTCACTCATGCAATCAAGATGACCACTCTATTTACTCCAAAATAGCAACTAAGCAGAATATCAACAAGCATACAAGTGGATGACCTATGACTCAATCCTAAAAAATAAAAAAATGTGACAAAACTTCCCTTAAGATGATAGTCATCCATCTATCAAAGGGAAACTTCATTACTCTACAACGACACACAAAAATAAAAAAATTACCTAGTTCAAAGGGTTCCCTTCGAAAAGAACTGAGGCCATAAGAAAAACCGAAGGGTGGATGAGATATGCCATTTTCAAAGTTTTTCAACTGAACTTGATGGCATGCTCACCCTTAACGTCAATATTTAGGGAGACATACCCTCACCCCACACTTAAAGCTTTGCTCTATCCTCATAGCAACTAAAAGTAAAGATCATATTAGAGTGATAAATTACTCCCTGAGGCCCTTTAGGGCCTAGCTAGCAGCATGTCTCTTGGATTCACGGGTCGCACGACCCCGCACTAAAGCTCAAGACATTCTTCTTAGCTTTGTTTTTGGGTACACAGACTTCCCCTGCTCTGCACACAAAACAACGAGAAAAAACAAAAGTGACACTATAGAAATAATAGAAACTACACTATTACAAATTGGGTTGCCTCCTAACAAGCGCCTGATTTAATGTCGCGGCACGACGCCATCAAGTTTCACCACTTTTCCTTCCACTTTGAGCTTATGAATTTCACCCACAGTTTCTTTGTTAATTTTCTGTTATGCTAAGGGGAAGTGGTGTAAACATGAGGGGGCCAGGTAATAGATATTTCACATTTCCCTTCTTGGCCCTTAAGCGAGGGATGTCGTTGCACGTCTTTGGCATAATGAATTTTAGAATATAGGGGAATTGGTCCTCATATACACCTCTCTCCATAGGTTTGCAAGGCTCTATTTCTAGGTTGCCCCCCAAACAAAATGTCGAGAAGTGTTTAGAATGAGGACCAATATGCCCTAACTCCAAGATTACATTATGCTTGACATCCTCACTTTTATCCAACTCCTCAACATCCGCATCTACCAATAGAGAATGGTCTAATGGTTGGGAATCTTCATCTTGTTCCATGCATTGGCTAGTATCCACAACACTCTGTAGTTGGGCATCAAATGCCTCAACTTTTTAGTTCAAAAGACACTGCAGGACATAAATACTTTAGCCAAATTGATCCATCTCTTGTCTGAGCTCTATTCTCCCTTCCACTTGAGGTTCCTCTTGATTATTGGGTAAGAGCGTGACTTGCAAATTGTTACAAGTTGTAGTTTCAACCATCATCTCTGTGAGTTTGGCACTCCACCTTTTTAAGGATCCTCCTTGTTTAGTAAGTCCCTCATTACTTCCATATGCTCCAAGATCATTTTTCCATATTTCTTGTTTGAGCATGATATTCCTCCTCTTCATTATTCTTGTAAGCATAAAAAACAACAAGAGATCATAATAGGGGCTTGGGGAAGGGGAATAAAAATGTGGGCAATTACTCCAATGGCCATCCAGACTACCACATACACCGCAACTATGATAGTGTTGCCACAAGTGGGGTCCTCCACAATTCAGACAAGAATAGCCTAGATAGAAATATCCATCATTCGATCCATTTATATACCAAGATATCATGTTAAGAAGAGTGGTGAAATACTAAAGAAAATGATAAATAAAAATCTATACAATATACACAGCATAGTGGAATAAAATCCTAACCTACAAATGATAAAACATATTCAAGTCCCCGGTAA
This sequence comes from Datura wrightii, assembly GCA_035772735.1. Classification (NCBI taxonomy): domain Eukaryota; kingdom Viridiplantae; phylum Streptophyta; class Magnoliopsida; order Solanales; family Solanaceae; genus Datura; species Datura wrightii. The sequence continues at coordinate 22,782,751 of JASDFA010000004.1, read as the reverse complement.
TGGATCCAAAAACTTGATTTCGCCCAAGAGCACGTGGTCGTCAAGTAATATAGGATTTTGAAGTCCAGATATCATACCCAAGGGACTTGTCAATTTAATTGCTATAAGGTTTTCACTTTAATTTCACTAATCTACAAAACAAGTAAAATGAAGATTGGTTTGGAAAATTAAACTACTAAAACTTCAAATATAAAATTAACTAAAACAAATGCAAGCTTGATTTTATTTCAATGATGGTGAAAGACTAGGGCAATGGCACTTGGTTGGTTTCAAGTTGAGTTTTCCAAACGTAATTAAACCGGCGTGATTCTTCCTGTGGTTGTTAGTTGCAAGTTACTATCCCATTTCTTGCCACTATCCCTAGCATCCAAGAACTATTTCATGAACCCTAACGCCTATATCCCTATGGTCACAGGGAGAATCATGAAATGACGGTTATGCCTACTTGTATTTCAACTAAACGGGGTTGAAGGGTATATTCTTATCCTCAACAACAACTTCTATCCTATCATAAATGGGTTCAAGGGTCTTTGAATTCCCGTTTTGTATTTATTTTAATCCTTTCTATTCCCTTTCCCAAGTTTAATCGAAACCCAACGGATTATTTACAAGGTGATCAATCTCATAAATAATAAATTAACACAAATAAACACAAACAACCATAAAAGAAAAATCAAAATCAAATTTAATTAGTATTTCAAACAATAAACTATTCACCATGGCCACAACCCTAGAATATGAGTTTAGACACTCATAGACAACTGGAAAAACAAATATTTAGTCATCATCATAAGAGAATACAAAGTAAAGAAGAGAAAACCTAGTTGTAGAACTTTGTCTTCCTTCCAAACGGCATAAAAGCTTTCATAAACGAATTACGAAATGTAAAAATGAGTAAAGACTGCTCCAAGAAGTCCAAAACTTTTTCAACAAATAACCTAAGGCCTCTATTTATATATGAGCCTTCAAATGATGCTTCTACCCTTCAAGACTTGGCTTTAAAATCAGAATATTCCATCCTAAAATGACCCTGGGGTGCCGCCTCATGTATCTCACCAGAGATTTAGTCAAATTTCCAACAATTTCAACTCATGACAAGGCATGGCATGCTGCCCCCTCTATCTCGCCAAGGTGTTCATCAAATTTCTCTAAGTCTTGACACCTCTGGCTTGGGCGCCACTCATCTCGCCAAGTTTGTGAAGTGCAATTCTCTGAAGTTTGAGGGCTGGTGCACCAGACTGAAATTTTTGTCCTCTGAAGTTTGGGACTTGACGCGGGGTGCCAGCCATAGCACCAAACCCATCAGCTCCTCAAATCTTCATTTCTTGCATCATTTTGAGCCCATTTTGTTAGTTTCCTGCTTAAATGAACTCAAATTATTTTTAGCGCATAAAACACACACATACAAGAATTTAAGCATAAATTAAGGATTATGAACTCAAAACATGATCAAATAGGGGCAAAATCATGGCAAATGGGCATAAAAATATATCCAACATCAATAGTTAAGCTAAGATCACTATAGGACTTTGTTCGGCTTGTAATGTAGGCTTTGGGCTGGTAAATATAGAATTAAGTGACTAAACGTAGGTATGGTAAATATAGAATTAAGTGACTAAACCCTCTTTGGCACTACTTACTTGTGGCTCCACTTTACATTTTTTACCCCATTTTTCACATTTTCAATTTTTCCTCCCTTCTCCATCTACATGTAATATATGAGTGTTATGCATTTTTCTTATCTTTTTCATTCATTTTTCTCTTGTATCTTCTTTTCTTTTCATTTTTTTTCTTTCTTCTCTTGTCATACCACACCTCATCTTTAACCTTTTTCCTTTCTTTTCCTTTTTCACCTCCTCACAATCTTTACACCCCTACTATAGCCACCCTCAACTTAAGAATTTTGCCTAGGTTGAGGTTCATAGTGTACAAGGAGGGACCAGGGATAAAATAAGTTAATTTTAAACAATGAGTAAGGTTTAAGGTTAATCAAAGAAAAGTGGTTAATATGAGTCTCAAACGCGGGATCAAGGGATTCATCATCATCTGGCAGGGTAATTTAAGCTAGAGTGGCTAAAATCAATAATAGCCAATGATCATCTCCTAACCAACTATCCTAAAGCCTATGCAAAAAACAACTAGGAAAGTTCTAGATCCTCTACGCAGTATTGAACTAAGTATACATCCTCACTGTAATACCCCAAAAGTTTCTAAGAAATAGATGGGAGAATTAGAAACGAGTTCTGCCAAAAAATCTGAATTTTTGCACCAGAACGACTCGTGGTATGAGTTGTGATAGGAAGTGACGGGTCGTGGTCTCAGTCGTGGTGGAATTATGAAGTTGGTGTCTAGACCACGAGTCACATCACAGGTCATGAGGTGTAGGTATGACTCATGGTTAGGAGTCATGATGAGTTTCCTTGTGGTGCTAGGGTATGATGTCATAGATCATGCTATGACTCGTAGTAAGTAACAACGAGTTGTGATAGAGTCATGGTCAGGAATTGGCAGGTGAAGGGGATGATGCCACTACTGATAGTACGAATTATGGTAGGACACCACGATTCATGATATGAAATCGTGGTGAGACTCAGAGATGTTTCAGGGAGGAGTAGTGGTGACTATGATAGGTAACCATGAGTCATTACTTCATGGTACGACTCGTGGTGAGAGTTGTGATGGCTAGCAGTCCCCATTTTCTAGGTTTTTCATTATAGGCATTTTCATAATTTCTAAATCTCCTAAGTCCTAATCTACATCACTTTAAGCTCTATTAGAAGGATTTTAAGAGGGTTTAGCCTATCCTAATTCATTCAACTCCAATGCATGCAAGAGTAGAGGTTTCTCTTTGAAGATCAAGCTTGAAACCCTCCAATTCTTTTGGGCTTTCAAAGAAGAGTGTTGAATCAGTTTTTCTAGGTAGGTAGGGCTATGAATGAGAGTTCATTTCACTCCCATTCTCAAAATTCTCTTCAATTCCATGAATTTAAGTTCTAGATCAAGTTCCTGATCTTATGGGGCTTATTCCTAATTTTATAAAATTCTCTATGATTTATCTATGGGTCAATTCCCTTCATGTTTCAAATCATGTTTTAAGATCTATGGGAAGATTTTATACCTATTTTGATTATTAATTCGTAGTTTCAAATATTATCCAGTTTATGCCCAATTATGCAAGTTTCATGAAAAGTCAAGTTTATGATTCTATTATGATTTGATCTTCCTAAGCCTTAAATTATGATTTATGATTTATGACATGATTTTCTTCAAGTACTCTTTATGTATTTCAAGTATAGTGATTTTCTCAAGCAAGTATGTTCTTCATGATTTATGAGTTTATTTTTTGGTCCACTCACGGGCCCTAATTCATGGCTAATTATGTAATAAAAGTATGATCAAGTATGTTGTGATTTATATAGCCATGAACTTCATGTATGGCTTCAAGATTATTATATGAGCCTCCATGTGCATGTTTTTGAAAGCCGTGTCTAGCATCGAGTAGGCCCGACATTTAGGTCAATCCCGTGGTCTCAGAACTATGCGCCAACGTAGGTTTATGCTTATGGACTCTAGGTGGGTCCCTATTAGTGATATCACACCATGTATGTTCTTGGCTTGGCAATCCTGGGACGACTCTTCCAACTTGAGCGAGATAGTTGGGGCAACATGTAATCTCTATCATGATGGTGTCGGTTAAGATGAGTCCTCCCATTGTTCCTCATGATTTATGCATTGTCATCTTTATAATACTTTGGCTCAATTTATATTTTTACAAGGTTTCTCTTATAATTATGATTATGACTAGTCCATGAATAGTTATAAAAATCTTGAGGCTCATGTTTATGTTATGAATATCATTGAATGTTTTAGTATTGTCCTACTTTTATAAACTCTTATGTATTTTGATTAGTCCATTTTATTTACCTTGCATACTTAGTATATTCCAAGTACGGACCACATACTTTATGTTGTATTGTTTCGTGATACAGGCTCAAATGTTCAGGGCCAGTCTCCGCTAGCCGGTCATCAGAGTTCAGTTCAGCCAGTTATTGGTGAGTCCTCATCCTTCGAGAACCTTCATTTAGTTGCATTGTTGCTAATTTCAGTCTCCAATTATTAGTGAGTGATGTTCTATGAATTTACAACACTTTCAACGCTTAAAACTGAGAAAATAGCATGGACTTAGGTATGTTTATATGGATATGAGGAACTTTCACTTTGATTTCAGGGAAAATAAGTGTTGGAGAAAATATGTGCAAAAGTAGCTTAAAATGCATAAAAAAAGCCAAGTACAAGTCTCAGTACGAGCCATAACTTGATTGTACGAGCCGTATTGAGAACCATGGTCAAAGACAGAAGGCTGAATTAAGAGGAAGGCAACATATGACTCTCAGTACGAGCCATAACTAGAGTCGTGGAATTGTTCAGAGAAAATTGCACAAAGGCAGTCTCTTGGTACAGATGGACTCATGGATTGTAGCACCAATATACGACTCGTACCATGAGCTGTGCTGGACTTCAGAAGATTCTTCAATACTTGACAGAACTTCAGACACAACAAACAGTATGAGTTGTAGGAGGAAGGTATGTGGCGTACCACAACACTCGTGGAAAATTTTAGAAGATGTCAGAGTTATCATGGCCAAATCACGGATGCATTGTACGACTCATAGGACTGTGGTACGAGTCATACCAGATCTCAGTAGGTCCAGTCGTGACATAGTTGGCGCCAGATATGGAAAATTCCCTGTTAGCTTAGAAAAAGGTTTCTAATATCTGTATAAATAGCTTTTATGTTTTATTTTCGTCAGAGAACATAAAAACAAAGTAGTAGCTATGTGAAGAATATTATTTGTGAATTTTTATCAAGTTTTGAAGAGCAATTCTTAGGATCAAATTCTTGAATTTCTACATTGTTCTTGAGATTGTTTTTTGATATTTAGATCTGATTTTTCTTCCAATTATTGCTATAAGTATTTAATTATGTGTTTGTCTATGAATGCAAATTGTAATCTTACAACCATGAGAGGCTAAAACCTCCACAACTAGGTCTTTTGGGAACCATGGTGGATTAACGAAATTGGGTTACACAAAAGTGATTCAAAACCAATCCTAAACGCTTGTATTGTATTCTCTTCATCCTTAAACATTTCTTAACAATGTACAATGCTAGGACTTGCCCGAATTCTTTACTTGCTTGAACCTAGAGAAGTAGAGATTAGGAAAAGAGAATCACAATAAAGCCTTGGTCTTTATGATCATTATATTAACTTGAGCTGTGGTCGCAGGAGAGTTAAATTCGAAACATATTGATAATGGTTAGTTTGAAATCGCTCATGAGACTTGAATCAGTGATTGAGTATAGTCATCCAATGGGGATGCACCAGTCGTTTGGATGAACCCTAAATATCAGTTCTACAAGTAAGCATTGGGATTGATCACGTGTATATACCTGAAATAGTTATGAACCCATGGAGAACACTTACCTTAGTTGGTTTAAAATCTTAATTTAAATAACAAATATAATTTGGTTTTAATATTATTTTCTTTAAAACCCCCAATTTGGAGATAACTCACCAACAAGTTTAATTATCAACATTAGTCTAGATCTTAACCTATTCCCTATAGGTCGACCTTAACCTCTTAGTTGGGTTATTTATTGAAAATGTTCGATTCATATTTTGTCAGGAAGTGTGAGTTTGAGCATTATCAAAAGTGGTGCTATTGTTGGAGAATATGGCTAAGATTAGATTAATTACTTGTATTTGAGTTTTGGTTGTTATTTCCTAAATTACGTTTTCTTTTTGTTTTTGGATATCCGCATGTTGTCGCTTGGTGAATGCCAAGTACTCGTCATAGTGGAAAACCCCTAATTACATTGGATCTCAAACTCGAAAGAACACTACGAAATATGGAGAACCAAGAGCAGAGAGATGCCCGTATTGCTGAAGAAGCTAGGCAAGCCGAGATAGCTCGGCAAGCTGCACTTATGGATACGGAGAATGCTGGAGATGAGGTTGTTAATTCTAGTCACCATGGAAGGGGCAACAGAGGTAAAATATAAGCCCCTCAGTTCTTTGATGAAGATTATCCGGACATTGATGAAGTCAGATCAGCCGGAGCTATACCACGATTGCTTGCTGGAGAAAAATTTGACATCTCTAGTACCATGATCCAATTATTGAACATGAAAGGGGCATTTAATGTTCATGTAGCTAATGATACTAACCTGCACCTGATGAACTTTGTTGGAATATACAAGGTGTACAGGTTGCCCAGAGTCAGCTAGGATACTATACAGCTAAGACTCTTCCCCTTTTCTCTGTCTGGGGAAGCCACATTATGGTTATCAGGGTTTCCCAACAACTCCATTACCAACTAGAGGGAGCTCAAACAAGCTTTCTTAGAGAGATTCTTTCTACTCTCCAGGATGCTGCAGTTTAAAGATGAAATCTATAATTTCCAACAACTGAAGACTGAGGCACTTCATGAAACCTAGGTGAGGTTCAAGAAGGAGTTGACCAAGTGCCCAAACCACAAAATTCCTGATGACAGTCTATTGGAGATTGTATATAGATCATTTAACAACAATACAAAAGAAGTAGTAGACACAGTGGTGGGAGGAGCACTGATGAGCCACACTTGGGAGCAAGCGTCCACAATTCTAGACAGAGTAACCAAGACAAACAGAGCATGGCACACCTTGGAAGTAGAAGAAGCTACTGGTACATATGTTGTTGGTTTGACTACAGACCAACGAAGGAAGGAGGAAGAAAGTGACCAATAATTGGCTCATGTACACACATCATTGGACTTGCTTACTAAGCACATCATCGGAGCTGGACCTAGAAAGGTTAACACAGTGGGGACATAGGGACAGGAGCTAGGGCTGGACCACTCAGATTTTGAGGAGGAGGTAGGTGGCGGGTTTTCGAACCAATGCCCAAGGGTCTGGACAAGACACTTGGCACCAAGGTTCTAGAAACCAAGGTCGGAACCAATACAGAGACAATTACAACCTAAATCGGTACAGAGATAGAAGACGAGGTCGTAAGCGTGAGGGAGATTGGATAAGATTGATAGTTACCGCAACGACCGAGCTGGATTGTACGTGCCTCCTAATGCACGTAAGGGGGAGGATGGACAATCAAAGTTAGAGAGCATGATGGCTGAGATGCTAAAGAAGATGAGATGCATAGATGATCAGCTGAAAGACATCCGTAGTAATATCGAGCATGGGTTAGAGAGTGGAGTCACATACTACGACTATCAAGCAGACCGAACAACAACTAAGGAAAATGTCAGCATCTATGAACCCTAGGCAAAAAGATACACTACCTAGAAACATCGCCCAAAATCCAAAGAATGATGACCACTGCATGGCTGTGATGACTAGGAGTGGAAAGTCCATGGTTGATCCCCCTCTGCCGGTTATAGTTGAAACAAAGAAAGAAATCGTGATTGATGATGAAGAAGGTGTTGCTGGGAAGGAGCATAATGAGGATGATGAGTTGATTGAGACTCCAAATGCTGAAAATGAGCCTGAAGTTGAAAAGAAGAAAAGCAAGGAGCTACACAAATTTACAAGGCTATTCCACGACCACCGCTGTCATTCCCTTACAGAATGAAGAAGAAGGAAAAAATGGTAAGTTTCAGAAATTCTTGTCAATGCTTAAACAGTTGTCTGTAAACATACCATTACCCGAGGAATTAGAACAGATGTCGGGATATGCCAAGTTTATGAAGGACCTTGTCAAGAAGAAGAGGTCCTTAAGCTATGAGCTTGTGGATAATGTGCATCATTGTAGTGCTATAGCCTCATAGGTCCTGGCCTAGAAGAAGGAAGATCCAGGTGCCTTCACTATTCCATGCACAATTGGCGATGTTGAGTTTTCAAGGGCACTATGAGACTTAGGAGAAAGCATCAATATAATGTCGTTGGCTGTGTTTAAGCAGCTGGGCTTGCGAGCCCCCACACCGACTACCATGCGACTATTGATGGCCGACAGAACTGTGAAGAAACCTGTGGGGATCCTGTTCAATGTGCTTGTTAAAGATGATAGATTCATATTCCCAGCGGACTTTGTGATCCTTGATTGCGAGGTTGATTTTGAGGTCCCCATCATTTTAGGGCGGCCATTCCTTGCCACTGAGAGAACCTTAGTAGACGTGGAGGCTGTCCAGCTGAAGTTCAGACTCAATAAAGAAGAGGTCACCTTCAATGTATACCGTCAATGAAGCAGGCGAAGGAATACAGGGTTGTCTCAGCAATAGAGGATGAATCCGAGTTCCTTGATGAAGTCTGAGTAATCAAGAGACTTATGTCATGCCGCGACATTAAATCAGACGCTGCTTGGGAGGCAACCCAAGTGGTTGTTTAGTGAACTTTGAGTAACCGAACCACCTACGTCGTGCTGCGACGTTAAATCAAGTGCTTCTTGGAAGGCAACCCAAGTTAATTAACTTATGTGTGTTTAGTGTGCAGGGGAAACAAAAACAAGTGGCAGAAAAATTGCTGAACAGGCAGGTGCTACGGTTCTTAGTACGACTCATAAGATTGTTGTACGAGCCGTAGAACAAGTTGTGGTAAGAAGCATAGATGTATTTCAGTGCATGAGTTCAGGGTACGATTGGTGCTACGACTCATTACCTCATCATACGGGTCGTAGTACTCACCGTGGCTGTGAACTATGAAAGGCATGGACCAGTTTTGAAGAAAGACCTATGAGTCATAGTACGAATTGTACCCCCATATTACGAATCGTAAGATGTGCTCATAGGTCCACATGTAAGTTTCTCAATATCTCTATTATGGGTCCAATGGAAGAGTCATAGGGCCTTCCTATGACTCGTGGTAAGAGTCATGATGGGTCAAAAATTTTAAAATTACCTGACTCGGCCTAGAATTTTCAAATCAACCCAATAATCTATTTAAACCCAAAACAATTCATACCCTTCTCCCACGCTATCAAAACCGAAGTCACGACCTAAACTCACGACTCCCTCACACCCGTAACTCAACATCAAATATTAATTGAGCAAGTTCTTGCTCAGATTACACCGAGAATCCCAATTCCAACCCTAGTTTCTGATTTCCAGTCAAAGTAAGCAGTTATCAAGTAAGTGTATTTCTTTGAATTTGATAAATATGACTTGTGTGCTCAATACAAACCTGCTTAATCCCTGAGATTCCTCTCAGTGCTTGTTAAATTAATTAAGGACAATGACTAGGGGTGTGAACAAAGTGTGTGCGACTAGGTAGGGGCTTGAACTTGTAAACAAAATCGCACATTGGAATGTTCAAATTGAGTTATGGGTTGTGATTAAAAAGGGGAGGAATGGGTAATTCTAAAACATGTTAAATGCATTCCTGGACTTGGGGAATTCTAAGTACCCTACACCAAATTGAAATCCCCTGCAAACTGAACAAAAAATAAGGTAGGAATAGGCTTCACAAGTCTTCCTACTACTCGTGGTTTCATACTATGACTCGTAGGATGGCTCATTGGGACTGTCCCAAGCCAAATTTGTAACAATCACAAGGTACGAATCCTAGTACGGCTCATATTTTACTGCTACGAGTCGTACCTAGAAGTCGTACCAAGAATCTGAAAAGGGTTAAGTCCACAAGTGACAATATGATCCTTCCTACGACTCGTGAAATTGACTTGCGGGTCATAACATGAGTCGTGGAAAAATACAGAACAATTGTTTTAAAGGGGCATCCTTATACGACTCATGGTACGGACCGTACCTTCATGGTATGAATCGTACCTCAAAGGCGTAACATTAACTTGAGATATTATGGGTCTCAGTACGAATCGTACCTGCAAGGTACGACCCATACTGATGACCCATGTTAAATTATAGAGGAATTTTTATTGATTTGTTTTTGTCAGATTTGGAATTCTAACCATTTTTATCCACAGGTACAATGACGCAAAAATGTAAAGCATCTAAGGAAACTGCTTAAAGGACATTGCTTGACGAGACCTCCAAATTCAATCAAGAGGGAAACTCCCCTAGTGGTTCATTAGAGGAATATAGGGTCGATACCTCGCATATTGATGAGATCGAACCACTAGAGCGAAGGCTAAAGCCCAGGTTGTGGCGACCATTGCCACATCTTCTAGTGCTCCCCATTCTAAGGAGGGAGTAGAGGAAAGAGCCTAAGAGTCTGGAAGCGGCTCTAATAAAGAAGAGGGGTCCAAGGAGGCCCAATTTGGAGATGCAAGTAATGAGTCTGGATCAAAGGAGGAGGCACCAAATGCCAAGATGGAGAAGACTCCACTTAGGGAGAACTGCACCATCCAGTGGAGAGTACCTGGAGCCCAGGAAATATATGAACAGGGCATTGCTCTCACCGCCAAGAATAAACCTAGGTGGAGTATTCAAGAAGAGTCGTAGATCCTCACAAATTTATTGAACGAGGTAGAGGAGATGAAATGGGTATTCAACTTCTACGGATTTGATTGGATGGCTAGGGCTCCGGACCGATACACTTCAAGAATCATCCGGGAGTTCTATGCAAATTATTTGGCAACCATGGAGAACGACAACGACTAGAGTCAGGGACTTTCTCAAGATGAATCCCCCTAAGTTTCTCGAGTCGAGGGTGGACGACGATCCACATGAGTTCATTAAGGAGATTCAGAAAATCATTCAGGTATGGAAGTGATGAGGTAGGGGTGTGTAGACCTAGCCTCTTATCAATTGAAAGAGGTTGCTTATATTTGTTACAAACAGTTGAAGGATGGATGGGGAGTCAGAGTAGGTTCCATTGGTTGGGATGAGTTTCTTATCACTATCTTGGATCGATTCTTTCCCCGAAATATGAGGGAAATCAAGGCAGAAGAGTTTGTGAATCTGAGACAGAATAATATGACGGTTCAAAAGTATGCTCTAGAGTTCACTCATTCATCTAGGTATGCACCAGAGCTGGTGGTTGATCAGAGGGCTCAGGTGAGCAGATTTGTGAAAGGGGTAGCGGACTACTTGGTCAAGGATTGAAGGACCCTATGCTACATCAAGACCTCGACTCCTTCCGATTAGTTTTAGATGCCCAACAAATGGAGGCAGTGTATTTGAGCGAGAGGGAGAGAGAGGCTAAGAGGGCCAAGACAGATAGTTTTGGGTTCTCCCAACAGAGGTCAGGCGGTGGACATCGTCAGTAGTTCAACCAGAGGTCATCGATCCCACTGTTGTGATCAACCAGTGTTCCATCCAAGTCTAGAGGTGATCATAGGAGTAGGGCATCAGGTTCGAGGGGATAGAGGAACATGCCGGCAGAGCGCACCTTTGCAGTATGCAGAAAATATGGTTAGAACCACATAGGAGAGTGCTTAGTCGGATCAAATATTTGCTTTGGGTGTAGGAAACCCGAGCAGATGTGCCGGGAGTGTCCTTTGGCCAGGCAGGGTGATGGCAGGGGTCATACTCAGGCTACTAGTTCAGTAGCAGCTCTAGCAGCACATCTTCCTCGATAGGGTACATCCAATAATGCAAGTGGTGGTCAGCGCCAGAATAGGTTTTATGCCCTAGTGTCTCGTTAGGAGTAGGAGGTCTCCCCAGATGTAGTCACTGGTATGTTATGAGTATTCCATATTGATATTTATGCATTATTAGATCCAGGGGCTACTTTATCTTTTGTAACACCCTATGTTGCTAGTAGTTTCGGAGTCAGTCCCGAAATCCTATCAGAACTTTCTCAGTCTCTACTCTAGTAGGTGATTCAGTTATAGCTCGACGGGCATGCAAAAAATTACCCTGTCACAGTTCTTCAAAAAGTCACCTCAGCAGATTTGGTAGAGTTAGACATGATAGATTTTGTTGCTATTTTTGGCATGGATTTGTTTCATGCATTTTATGCCTCCGTGAATTGTAGAACTCGTGCGGAAGAGTTTCGATTTCTAGGTGAACTAGTCCTAAAGTGGAAAGGTAGTTTAGTTGTTCCTGCAGGTCATTTTATTTTCTACCTTAAGTCAAGAAAGATGATCTCTAAGGGATATGTGTACCATCTAGTTCGGGTTAAGGATTCTACGTCCGAGAACTCAATTCTCCAGTCAGTTCCTATAGTGTGTGAGTATCCGGAGGTGTTCCCAGATGATTTACCCTGAGTCCCTCTTAAGCGAGAGATCTACTTTGGTATTGACCTTCTTCCCGATATGCAACCCATGTATATTCCTCCTTACAGAATAGCTCTAGCTAAGCTAAAAGAGTTGAAAGATTAGCTAAAAAATCTCTTGAACAAGGGTTCCATCAAACATGGAAAATCTCCATCGGGTGCACTAGTTCTCTTCATATGTCCATTGACTATCGGACGTTGAACAAGGTTACCATCAAGAACAAGTATCCTCTTCCTAGAATTAATGATTTGTTTGATCAACTTCAGGGTGTTAAGTTCTTCTCAAAGATAGATCTCAGGTCCAATTATCAACAGCTCAGAGTTAGGAAGAATGACTTCCCGAAGACAGCCTTCAGGACTTGGTATGGTTACAATGAGTTTATAGTTATGTCTTTTGGACTAAAGAATGCTCCTGCAACTTTTATGGATTTGATGAACAGGGTATTCAAGCCATATTTAGACATGTTCATGATTGTGTTCATAGATGACATTCTCATGTACTCTAGGAGCGAGGAGGGTCGTGCCTCTCATTTGAGAATTGTGCTACAAACTCTCAAGGATCACCAATTGTTTACTAAATTCAAAAAGTGTAAGTTTTGGTTGGACTCAGTAGCACTTTTGTGTCATGTGGTATCAAGTTAGGGTGTGCAGGTGGACTCTCAAAAGATAGAAGTTGTGAAGAATTGGCCTAGACTAGTTAGTCCTTCGGATATTAGGAGTTTCTTCGATTTAGCTGGTTACTACTGAAGGTTTTTTGAGGGATTTTCATCCATTGCAGCGAGTTTGACTATGTTGACGCAGAAGAAAGTCAAATTTTAGTGGTTAGATGCATATGAGAAGAGCTTTTGAGAGTTAAAGACTCGTCTAACTTCAGCCCAGTATTTACCTTACCCGAGGGTACAAATGGATTTGTGGTATATTGTGATGCTTCAAGGGTTTGTCTTGGTTGTGTGTTGATGTAGCATGGCAAAGTCATTGCGTATGCCTCCCGACAACTTAAAACTCAAGAGAAGAATTGCCCAACACATGACTTGGAATTGGCAGAAGTGGTATTTGCATTGAAGATTTGGAGTCACTATTTGTATAGGTTCCATGTGGATGTGTTTACTGACTACAAGAGTCTTCAGTACGTATTTACACAGAAGGATCTGAATTTGCGACCAAGGAGGTGGTTAGATCTTCTCAAGGACTATGAAATGAGTGTCCTTTATCATCAGGGCAAGGCTAATGTAGTGGTGGATGCTCTTAGTAGTTTATCCATGGAGAGTGTGTCTCATGGGAGGAGGAAAGGAAGGAGTTAGTGAAGGATGTGCATTGACTTATGGTTCCCGATATTCTATACATTCTAGTTCCACCAAGATGTATCGTGACCTACGGGAAGTCTATTAGTGGAACGACATGAAGAAGGACACCGCGGAGTTTGTGGTTAAGTGTCTTAATTGTCAACAAGTGAAAGTTGAGCATCAAAGAATTGGAGGTATGCCTCAAGACATTAGTATCCCTACATAGAAGTGGGAAGAAATCAACATGGACTTCATTACAGGGTTGCCTCATACTCGCCTATAGTATGACTCTATTTAGATGATTACGGACAGGTTGACTAAAGCAGATCATTTTCTACCGATCAAAACACTGATTCAACAGAGGATTACACCAGATTGTACATTCAGGAATTGGTTTGGTTGCATGGAGTTCCTTTGTCCATCATATTAGATAGAGGTACTTAATTTACCTTGCAATTTTGGAAGTCTTTTCAGAAGGGACTTGGTACTCAGGTCAAGCTTAGCACAACGTTTCACCTGCAGATGGATGGTCAGGCTGAGCGGACTATTTAGACTCTTGAGGATTTGTTAAGAGCATGTGTAATTTATTTCAAAGGTAGTTGGGACGACCATTTACCTCTTATCGAGTTTGCTTACAACAAACAGTTACCACTCCAGCATTCAGATGACTCGATTTGAGGCTCTTTATGGGCCGAGATGTAGACAGCCTATTGGTGGGTTTAAAGTAGGTGAGGCTACGTTGATAGGGCCAGATTCAGTTCATGAGGCTATGGAGAAAGTTCAGCTTATAAGGGAGAGGTTGAAAACAACTCAGAATTATCAAAAATCCTATGCGGATGTGAGGAGGAGAGAACTTGAGTTTGAAGTTGATAATTGGGTGTTTCTGAAGGTGTCTCCCATGAAAGGAGTTATGAGATTTGGGAAGAAAGAGCTTAGTCCTCGCTATGTTGGCCCATACAGGATTGTGAGACGCATTGGCAAGGTGGCCTATAAATTAGAATTGCCCTCAGAGTTGGCTTTAGTACATCTAGTTTTTCATGTTTCTCTTTTGAAGAAGTGCATTGGTGACCCGACTTTAGTTGTTCCGGTGGAGAGCATAGGTGTGAAGGATAGCCTTAGCTATGAGGAGGTACCATTTGAAATTATTGATCGTCAGGTTCGAAAGTTGAGGAAAAAAGAGGTAGCTTTAGTAAAGGTTTTATGGAGGAATCAACATGTTGAGGGAGCTATGTGAGAAGCTAAAGTAGATATGATGGCCAAATAACCCCACCTTTTCCCTTCTGACTTAGTTTCAGCTTGAGGTACAGTTTCCTACTTGGTACTTTATTTAGTTTAATGTCTAGATCATGTCTCTTAATTTCCTGTATGTCAATGCATATATGTATGATTCATGAATTCAGTTCAGTCAAGTGTTTCAGTCCGGAGTTAGTCACTCTGATAGTTTTCAGCTTTAGGTATTCAGTATTTGGGATGGCAGGTCCTTTCCCCAGTTATTCAATATGTTTACCCATATTCGAGGACGAATGTTCCCAAGGGGGAAATATTTTAATACCCTAAAAGTTCCTAAGAAATTGATGGGAGAATTAGAAATGAGTTCTGCAGAAAAATCTGAATTTTGGCACCAGAACAACTTATGGTATGAGTCGTATAGGAAGTAACAGGTTGTGGTCTCAGTTGTGGGGGTATGATGTCACGGATCATGGTACGACTCGTATTAAGTAACAACGACTCGTGATGGAAGTCGTGGTTAGTAATTGACATATGAAGGGGATGATGTCACGCTGATAGTACGACTCGTGGTAGGACACCACGAGTCGTGATATGCAATCGTTGGTGAGATTTAGAAATGCTGCAGGGAGGAGCAGTAGTGACCATGAGTAGTTACTTTATGGTACGACTCGTGAGAGTCGTGATGGCTGGCAGTCCCCATTTTTTAGTTTTTTCATTATTGACATTTTCGTAATTTCTAAGCTCCTAAGTCCTAGACTACGTCATTTTAAGCTCTATTAGGAGGATTTTAAGAGGGTTTAGCCTATCCTAATTCATTCAAATCCCATGCATGCAAGAGTAGAGGTTTCTCTTTGAAGATCAAGCTTGAAACCCTCCAATTCTCCTCCAATTCTCGTGGGCTTTCAAGGAAGAGTGCGGATTTCCTAGGTATGTAGGGCTATGATTCTTTCACTCTCATGCTCAAAATTCTCTTCAATTCCATGAATTTAAGTTCTAGATCAAGTTCATGATCTTATGGGGCTTATTCCTAATTTTGTGAAATTCTCTATGATTTATTTATGGATCAATTCTCTTCATGTTTCAAATCATGTTTTAAGATCTATGGGTAGATTTTATATCTATTTTGATTATTAATTCTTAGTTTCAAATATTAACCAATTTATGCCCAAATTTTGCAAGTTTCATGAAAAGTCAAGTTTATGATTCTATTGTGATTTTGATCTTCCTAAGCCCTAAATTATGATTTATGATTTATGATATGATTTTGTTCAATTACTCTTCATGTATTTATGTATTTCAAGTATAGTGATTTTCTCAAGCAAGTATGTTCTTCATGATTTATGAGTTTGTGATTTTGGTCCACTCACGGGCCCTAATTCATGGCTAATCATGTATTTCAAGTATGATAAAGGATGTTATGATTTATCTATCTATGAACTTCATGTATGATTTCATGATTACTATATGAGCCTCCACACGAATTTTTTTGGGAGCCGTGTCTAGCATCGAGTAGGCCCTGCGTTCAAGTAAACCCCGTGGTCTCAGAATGAAGCACCAAGGTAGGTTTATGATTATTGACTAGGGGGTCCCTGTTAGTGATATCATGCCATGTACGTCCTTCGCCTAGAAATACTGGGATGGCTCTGTCCACTTGAGCGAAATAGTTGGGGCATCAGATAAGCTCTATCATGATGGTGTCTGTTAAGACGAGTCCTTCCATTATTCCTCATGATTTATGCATTGTCATGTTTATGATACTTTGGATCAAGTTATGTTTTTATAGGGTTTCTCTTATGATTAGGATTATGACTAGTATATGAATAATTCTGAATATCTTGAGCCTTATGTTTATGTTATGACTATTATTGCATGTTTTGTACTATCCTACTCTTATGAACTGCTATGTATTTTGATTAGTCCATTTTATTTACCTTGCATACTTAGTATATCCCAGTTATTGGCCACATACTCTATGATGTATTGTTTCATGATACAGGCTTAGACGTTTAGGGCTAGTCTCTCCGTTAGCCGGTCATCAAAGTTTAGTTCAACCAGCTGTTGGTGAGTCCTCATCTTTTGAGGACCTTAAGTTAGTTGTGTTATTTCTAAAATTAGTCTCAGATTGTTAGTGAGCTAGTTGGGGTCTTGTCCCATCAGCTCATCAGTATGTAGAGGCTTTTCAGACATAGTGTTGTATTTAGTTTCGAATTTAGTGTTATGTATTTCCATTGTTCAGATGCTTAATATTCAGACGTTCGCTATTTCAGAATTTATTTCCTTTCTACCTTGATTATGTTGAGTTATTTATCATGTTCATGCCATGGGACAACTTGGAGCTATTTATGGTTCTAGGTTCTGTGTCTTGATCCGAGCCTATGTTTGGGTTGCGACACTCACTCACTCATGGTACTGGTTTGCATGTAATCTACCTATCCAGTTCATGCATGGATAAGCCATAACTACTCATGCTCATAATTTAAATGCTATACAAAGATCCACAAAAGTCATGCGATTGTGATTAACTACACAGCTAACATCAAAATAAAATTTTCAAACAGGGTCAATTTTTTAAAAAACATCAAACTAGTGCATTTATTGGTTGCAAAGTAATTCTAAGCTACTTATAATTAAGCAAAAATAACCTTAACATGTTGGTTCTACTAGATAGCATGCTCGAGGAAAAAGAAACACGACAAGAAAAATCCTCGGACGAATAAAAAAATTCCAAAAATACAAGTACACCGCCCTTTGAAAAACATGCTTCATTCCTGAAGCATAAAATATGTAAGAACAAGGGAAAGGGACATACCTGTGGCGTCGTAAGCACTCCTATCATCCTGCGGAGGTGGTACCTGATAATGCTCAAATTCACACTTCCTAACAAAGTATGAAGTTGTTGTTGTCAATAAAGAACCCAACAAAGAGGTTGGGGTCGAAACCCATAGGGAATAGGGTAAGATCTAGACTAATTCCGATAATTGAACTTGTTGGTGAGTTATCTCAAAATTGGGTTTTTTTTTAAAAAGCAGTGTTAAAACAAGATTATATTCGTGATTTAAATCAAGATTTACAAACAACTATGGTAAGTGTTCCCCATAGGTTCATAACTACTCCGGGTATACACACGTGATCAATCCCAATGCTTACTTGTAGAAATGATCACTAAGGTTCATCCAAATGGCTAGTTCATCCCTATTGGATGACTTTACTCAATCACTGGGTCAGGTCTCATGAGCGATTTCTAACTAATTAATTTGTTCCAAATTTATGTTACACCCCATAAGTTTTTAACGTTTAATCGGCCTATTCGAATCTTGGTTAAGTGTTTTAGAGTGCCATATGTACGAGGAAAGGGCCCGGAGAAAGGCCGAACGAGTGCCAAGTTGGGATTTCACGAGAGGAGGCCAAACCAAGCTTCCCAGAGGGGAAAAGTGGCACAGAGTAGAATAAGCACGTTAGCCAATGTGGCACGGAGCAAACACGGCGAGTTGGCCAGCGTGCCACGTAGCCTTGTATCCTGCTTCAAGTATATATAGGCCTCACCCTTAGAATTCATGTTAATTTTCATATATATCACGACCAGCAGAGTGAGAGACGAAGGAGAATTATAATTTTCATCCGATTACGCCGCTAAACGCCGTCCAAATTCAAATTAACTTCGGGTAACGAAGTATAAGGCTGTAGGGAGTATTTCTACGGAGTTAGTTTCGTGAAATTCGCCCGGCCAATCGTCGTCCCGCCGAGCCAAAGTTGTTGGAATTGCTCCAAACTAGTGTCAATACGATCACAAACTTAAAGTAAGTATTTCTCCCTTCTAGATTCCCTAGAAATTTATGAGTTTTTGATCGTCTTTCGATAAGTTGAAGTATAGTCAGTATATATACATATAAGTTATTATTTTTGTCGAATTTAGTAACAAAGTGGGCCCTATTCTTCGATGAATATGATTACAGTTGAGAAGGACATTGAATACGAGCTATTACTCATAAGTTAGTTAGAAAACAACGAATGAGGTATGTAAGGCTTAACTTTCGGCAAGTATCCTAGTCGTACAGCGTTACGACTTATGTTCTCGAACATAAATAACGATCTCAGATGCTGTAGATAGTTTCTACCATTAGATTTTAGTTTATATGTTGTAATTAGCTGTTATTGATATACATATATAAATATCAGATATTTTGCGATTAGCTGCTAACAGGGATTACAATTACATAAATTCTGGTTAGCTGTTAGAAAACATATACAGATCGTACTGCAGGACCCCTCGCTAAAAGGGAGTAGGTTAAGTGTGATTCACATTATGAACGTTATAGTAACTCTTTTAGTTCTCAGTTTATTGTGATGGTAGACTTATATGGTTGTTGCCAGGCCTAGACTTCAGAAGCTCGTAAGAGTTAGTGGCCTGAATTAGTCGGTTAAACGGTATGGGTGCAGTTAGGTGGTCTAACGACCAATTGGCGCCTTTATTGGCAGGAAAGCATTCCTAGAGGTCACTAACGTTATCACACATTCCAGAATCGGAAATAGAGACAAAATAGGTATATTCTAGAGTTAGCGACACCAGGGTCCTCCAGTGTATTGAGTGATTGTCCGCCATTCCTTTAGCCTTATCAGTGATTGTCAGTCTTAGTCAACTTAACAGATATCACGTGGGACACCCAGTAAGCAGGCCCAGTTTTTTGAGTCAGATACGCCCGTGGGTACCCCAAGGAGGGGTACACATCAGTAGTCGGTGACGGGCCAACATCTTAGCCAGTTCTTGTATGGTATTCAGGTACAGAGTGACAGGAGAGGGCCAGCCCTATAGTTGATTAATTAGAAGAATAAAGTAGTTAGCTATCCGCAACCCCGCAGTTATTCATGAGTTATAGATGTCCGAGTAGGACATTCACAGTATTGTTAGGCCACTTCAGACCTCGCTCTATTCATCCCAGATTATAGAGATCATGATCACTATCAGGATCCTATGATCAAATACGGGCACATGGCGTGCCTGCAGACAACCATATAGATTATCCCAGAAGCGAGTAGCACTAGCATGAGGCCCAGAAGATCAGATATACTCTCTTTATACAGATAGATTGACGTGTCAGTATAGCACCTGGGTTGGGGTTGCCCTAAGTTAGGTGCCTTCCATGACCGCCCTAGGGTTAATAGCTGTGTCGCTCGCCCGCCAGGGGCGAGGATACATCACTCTACGGAGCGGCATGCTGTCCACAAGGGACGAAGATGGGGATCTAGATCCTCATATTTGCCGTGGTTGGCCTTAGACACACCCCGGCTGAGCGCTTACGCCCGAGGTGTAGATATGAGGAGTCCTCCGGACTTAGACTCAAACACAACTATAGTTCAGGGGCCAAGCGGGCCCAGTGGTAGACCCAGGGGACCTGTAGGTTGGCTATAGTACCAGTAGAGTTGTAGACACCTGAGTAGGGGTATATAGATTGAGGTGTTCTTGCCAGGACTTATGGGGGCGTGAGCAAATTATTCTGTGCTGATTGTACCTCCCAGCTTATGGGGGCCACGTGGGGTTCTTGTATGAATTCTTGTCTGCTAGTTGTACTGTATAAGTATGTAAGTGTGCAGTCTTAGCTTATGTACATGTAGTGTCAGTTAGATGCAGATTACGAGTTAGTAGGCGTACAGGTTAATCTTTCAGCTCTTCTTTTTATTTACTTCTAGACATATTTATCTTATCTAATTCCCTACATATTCGGTATATATTGTACTGACGCCCTTTTCGGGGAGCTGCATTATTTTCCTGCAGGTTCAGATAGACGACGAACAGGTCTCTCCTAGTTCCACTCATCCGTACAGAGCCGTCAGCTCCCTTCTTCCGGAGCTTGTGTGATAGAGGTTTATTTCTTTTGTTTGTACAATATAGGCAGGTCGGAGCCCTGTCCCGACCATCTTATTACTCTTTGAGGCTTGCAGATTGTATTATTTCCCTGTGGTTAGATGATATCGGCCATATGGGGACCATAGGTGTTTTAGATTATGTATGTTGGCCGTGTGGGGCCTTGTGTAGCTGTTGATTGATGGTCTTGTCGGTCATAGCTGAGTTTAGTATCTGATTTTACTCTACAGTTATAACTAGATATCATGGAGGCCTTGTCGGCCCGCATAGGACTCCTTATGTTTGCTTGTCTCTGGTTAGCTGTTAATTTTTCACAGATGGCTATAGGCCTTGTCGGCCGGGGATTGTATTTACAACCGCTATATAGCCCGTTGTTTTCTTGATTATAGAGTTAGAGTTTGCCCTGCACCAGAGGTGCTTGGGCTTAGACAACTCAGCAGTTCAGGTCCTAGTAGGGCACCAGGTGCCAGTCATTCCTCCCAAGGTGGTGTGTGACAAACTTGGTATCAGAGCAGGTCGTATCCAGGGAGTCTTCAAGCCATGCTAAGTAGAGTCTTGTCTATGGATGTGTTGTGCACCACATACTATAGGCAGGAGGCTGCAAGGCATGATAGGATGGTTACTCTTTCTTCTTCTCAGATCGTGCTATAGAGTAAAGTTGTATAGGGTTAAGTCCCTAAGATTTCCTTATTATGTCTGTATAGGGAAATGTTTAATATAAGACAGACACCAGCCTATTGCAAGATAACTACAGCGGCAGGAGGAGGTATCATTAAGACACCACAGTTGGGAGATAGTCAGCCTAAGGGCAGGAACAGACGTCCTTGATCTCCCGAATACTCTCCCGAGGTACCAGGAACCTCACACTGTGACACATATACCAACACCGTCCCCAGTTCATTCTTATAACCTCAGAGTAGGAAGTCAGGAGTATAGCGTATATGCGAGTCGACTTATCTATTAGATATACAAGATCTGGTCAAGACGACAGTTAATATTAGATTACCTGATAGGTGTGAGAAAGAGAGGGAAATGCAGGATTCCCACCTCCATCCTTTCGAATGTTGTACAGTTCCATATTCCCATTTCATTGCAGTAATAAAAGGCTATTCCTACCTCTTAGTTTTGTTTCCAGTATAGCAAAAGGGCGTAAGAATTGAGGCGATGTTTCCTGGAGTAAATAGTAAGCGAAGGTTGGATTTGTTGACTCCAGAAAATGTTCGGAAAGAGTAGGGAGCCCCAATGTTTATGTAAGTTGTCCAGACCTTCACGGTAATAAGTTAGAAGAGCGGGTAAGACTACCAGCTTACTCGAACTGTGTGTAAGAAATCCATTGGTGATAAACTCCCAGTAATATTCAAGTTCAAGTCAGAAAAAGGCTGAATCTGCCGAAGCATGATAATGACGGCAGGATATGCCTGCAAGATAATGGTTATGATCTTAGTTTGTGATATCGAAAGACAGGGAGGTCATATGAGTAAAATGGGTGAGACTGCAAGCCAAAAGAAGTATAGGATGAAACTTGGCCGGTAACCTTATTGACAATGTAAGGTAGGTACCATGAACCCCAGAGCTCAGTTTAAGGAAGGTAAGGGGAAAAGCACGAATACCAGACTGGGGGGGGGGGGAATTAGAATCACCTCCAGGTTGATAGAACATCGTATATTGAGGACTAAGCCTCAGGCTAATAGTTAAGAGACAGTGAGGTTGTAGCCTAAAATGTTGCGGTACACCCGCCTAAGAGAGTGCCGACGCGGAGACTCTAATATAGTGCAGCTTGGAAACAAGGCTCAGATGACAATTACGGACCTTCAATATAACAACAAGCAAGATCACAAGGTTCGGATGTTGACCTCACGTTCCAAAGGTGGCGAAACTTCAAATAGCGGACCATAGCTAAGGTGCATGTGTTCGTTGCTCCCAGAATTTAACGAAAATGCAATGAGATGGTATGAAAAGATAGGAGATATCATTAAATCATAGAAGAAGAGCCCCAGTGATAGGCCAAAAAAGGTGAAATAGAAGGAACCGAGTTATCCAATATAAGAGATGGTCGTGTCTACAAGGGAGTGGAGAGTAATTAATATGAATACAGTCACAGGATTATCTCACACCAGGTGTAGCCTGACCTTATTTGAGTCAGTATAATAAGACTAATGAGGTCTATTCATGGCTCGCTAGATGAAATTATGTTGCCATTAAGAATTATGTCAAGTTAAATCCCCAGAAGTAGATGGAGTGCATGGAGCCCCAGTGTTTGATAAACTCCGACAAAGGGGCGCAATCTACGACTAATGTTAGGAAAGGATGTTAGAACAGATGGTGGGATATGTTAACTTAAGCACAGTTCTTCGTATCCTAATTGGTGGCTAAGTAGAATGTACAACTCAGACTCTCGGGGCCCACTATAAATAGAAGTGAAAGCCTTCTAGATGATAACTTCAGGCAGATAGAGCAAATCTGGTCATGTTAAAATAGACAGAAGGAAATAGTAAAGCTTATCAAAGAACGTTTGCTGACTGCTCAGAGCCACCAGAAATCTTATGCTGATGTGCGGCGAAGGAACTTAGAATTTAATGTGAATGACTGGGTATTTTTGAAGGTTTCACCGATGAAAGGTGTGACGAGATTTGGTAAGAAAGGAAAGCTCAGCCCAAGGTTTATTGGGCCTTATCAAATTTGCCGAAGGATAGGCCAGGTGGCTTATGAATTGGATTTACCTCCTGAATTAGAATTCATTCACCAAGTTTTTCACGTATCAATGCTGAGAGAGTGCGTAGGAGATCCCTCACGGATTTTCCTAGTCAAATACGTCCAAATCACTGAGAAGTTAGCTTATGAAGAAGCTCCAGTATCCATATTAGATCGGCAGATTCGTAGACTGAGAACTAAAGATGTTGCTTCCGTTAAAGTATTATGGCGGAATAAGAACCGATAGGAGATGACTTGGGAAGCAGAAAATGATATGAAAACCAGATATCCTCAGTTATTTAAGACTTAGTCAGATTGTGCAGCTAGAGGTATGTTGTTGTTGTTATTTCATAAGTTGCATTATATACATGTATACGTGGAGTAGTTGACTTCAGTCTATTGTGAAATGAATGCGATAGTCTTGTGTGGAGTACCTGTATTGGACTTTTCTGCGTTTCAGGGTTTTTAGATAGTCCATGTTATAGGGGAGACTCTACCGAAATTTTTTCAGAATAAGTATTTGCAAGGTTAAGGTTCTCACAAGTAGAAGTCAACATTCGAGGATGAATGTTCTTGGGGGGGGGGGGGCAGGATGTTACACCCCATAAGTTTTTAATGTTTAATCGGCATGTTCGTATATTGATTAAGTATTTTAGAGTGTCATACGTAAGAGGAAAGAGCCCGGGGAAAGGCCGAACGAGTGTCAAGTTGGGATTTCTCGAGAGGAGGCCGAACCAAGCTGCCCAGAGGGGCAAAGTGGCACGGAGCAGAATCAACGCATTAGCCAATGTGGCACGTGATCGTGGGCAAAATAGCATGCCCAAGGGATACTTTATAACTTAGTTTTGTCTTTTTTAGCAACTTATTTATATACATTCTCATGTAATTTTATGTAAATGTGAATATATACACTAACCAACATGATTAGTTCTTGTTTTTGTAGGTTTAAAATGAATTTGAGAAACTAATCCATGAGTTGGTGAAGTGGAGCCATGGAATTGGAAGTAAAAAGCGAACGTCAGCAAGGAGGATGCGCAAAACAGCCCACCTGCGCATTGGAAACGTGCCACGGTAGGAAGGCTGTGCGACCGTGGCATGCCACAACACCTAACGCACTGCACAAGCAGCGTGCCACGCTGCCAACGCGGCAGGGGGCTGCCTGGCATGTATTTTATGCTATTTCCAGAATGCCTACGCGATGCCTCCGTATCATGGAGGCATATTGGTGCGATAACCTCCGTGACACGGAGCTATTCCATGCCGGGCATAATTTTGTACAATTCTCATTTACTATAAATAGGTCCCTTAGCTCCTAAAAACATTAAGTCACGATTTATTTCTGAAAAACTGCCAAGGAGTGAAGGGAGAAGTGGGAGAACTCACCTAGGATTCATCTTTTCTTCATTTCTTTTCATCTATTCTTGTAAGTATATTACTCTAAACATGTTTTTGAGTATTTGTACGAACTTGAGTGGCTAGAACCCTTCCCTCTAGGGTTGAAACCACAAGGTATGATTGTGAATACATGATTTTGTTTTGGTTTTAAGTTATTAATTGTTGTTTTGTCTTACATTCTTAATTATGGTTATTTTTATAATTGATCACCATGAAAACACACACTTTACACCTAGGTAAAAGCTTGATAAAGTAAACCTTGGCAAGAACAAAGAATGTAGGGAACAAGTTTGTATCTTACGATATAATTCGCGATTAGGATAAGAAATTATACCTAATTTGCCTTGCTTGGTTACTAAAAGAGGATGAGCTAGACACCAACTTAGAATTATCACATCACCACTCGAAGAAGTAGTTGTGAAGCTAAGTTGAGTTAAATGATTAGAGGTACGAAAGTCCCTAATCAAGAGAATAAACCCCGCAAACCACATCCACGTAATTGAATTGCCCACGAACTAGAATGTCACATCCCCGCTCAACGATGTAGTTGTGAGGCTAGTTTGTCGTGTTTAGAGGCTCGAAAGACCATGAACATGCAATTGTAATTATGTGAGACGACAATTGATAATTCCATACTTAAACCATTGCAAAGATTAGTATCACATGATTATCCGGCTTTAACTCTAGTTGCTCCTTGAATGTCTTTAGAGTATTTCGATGACCACCCATAGATTTAATTAAATTTCATCAAAAAAGTCTATAATGAACACTTGTGAAAGTTAATATCACACTTGAACTTGATAATTTGCTCCAGTCCCTGTGGGTTCGACATCCGGCTCTTAAAAAGGGCCACTATATTACTTGTACGATCCGTACACTTGCGGGGCATCAAGTTTTTGGCGCCGCTGCCGGGGACTCAGCGAAGTTTAGTGAATTTATCTGTTTTTGTGTGATTTTAAATTTCCTTAAGTGTTGAAAAAAAATTATTAGTTTTAAATTTATTTTATTTTTAGTTTTTAGTCTGATAACCTTCTTGACATGAAATCATGGAACACAAATGGGTTGAATGGTGGATACTCATATTTTGGTGAGTCTTGTCTGAATTGTGGAGGACCCCACTTGTGAAAAACCTGTAACACTTGCAATATATGTGGTGGTCAAGATGGCCATTGGGATGACTGTCCGAATGCATACTCCCCTCCCCCAAGCCCCTACTATGATCCTTCTGTTGTTTTTGATGAGTACCAAAATGATGAAAATGAGGACTTGGAACACCAAGCTCAAATAGAAAACATGTTGAAATAGGTCCTTGAGCAGACAAAAGTAATGAGGGAGTAGATGGAAGTATTAGGAATTCAGACTAAGGAAAATGGAGAGGCCTTAGAAATGATAAGCGCCAAGATCATGGAAATGATGGCTGAGGCTGAAACATGCGATGATTTGCAAGTAACAGTCTTATGTGATACTCAAGAGGAACTAACAGAAGAAGAAAATGGTGAGTTCTTGGAAGAAGCTCAACAATTAGAAGCTCTTGAGAGTCCCCGTGATGGTCTCACAGATATGGCAAATCCATTCATGGAAGAAGAGATAGAGTATCCCCCATTTGAAATTAATGGAGAGATAGTTGTTGATGCGGAGAAGGTGTATACAAGTAAGGAGGTCAAGCACAATGCAGTTTCAGAGTTGAGGTGTGTTGGACCCTGCTCAAAGCCTTTTTTGACATTAAGTTTGGTTGACAACCTAGAAATAGAGTCTTCCAAGCTTATAGAGAAATATTTAGAGGAGGACCAAGCCCTGTATATTTTGAAATTTGCTGACTTGGAGAGACAAAATGATTCGCTTACTTAAGGGCCAATAAGTGCAAAAGGCAACATATACTGCTTGGTCCTTTCATTTTTTCACCACCACCCTTGGAGCATAAGAGGAAAATAGAGAAGAAATTAGGGGTGAGATTCATATCCTCAAGGTGGAGGAAAAAGTGGTGAAACTTGAAACGTCGTGCCGCGACGTAAAATTAGGCGCTGCTTGGGAGGCAACCCAAGGGTACCATTTTAATTTCTTGCATTAGAGTTGATTTTATTTATTTTTCATCTTGTGATTGTTTTGGTGGAAAGTTAAGAACAGATGGAGGGGAAGTATGAGTACCCGTGGAGGAGAAAGCTAAAAAGCATGGAAGAGGAAAAGTGTGGGATCAAACACCCACTTGTGCAAATTTGAAGAAAAGCATGCTATTAGCTAGGCCTAGAGGCCTCAGGGAGTATTTCTCATCCTGTTTAATTTTAATTTGATGCTATAGGGACATAGCATGATTCAAGAGTGGGGTGAGGAAAATTTAAAATTTTTTGTTCTTAATAATTCTTGGTGAATTGGTGCTTGGGAGAAATAGTGGAACAAAATTTGTGAATTAATCATGACTTCACCACTCGTTGGTTTTTCTTTTCGGTTCTTTTCTGACGGGGGGTCTTTGAACTGAAGAATAAAAATTTTCTTTGTCATTATATAGTGTTTTTAGTCATAGTTAGAGACTATTTCCGACGATGGATGGATAACGACCGTCTTGAGGAAAAATTAGTCAATAGGTTTGGATTATTGAACCCGTAGCAAATTGATGGCTTGATACTCTTGTTATGTGCTATACATGATTGTAAGATACAAGTGTGGTAAGTGTTGAAGCATGTAAGAAGTGTATAACGTTTTTTGAGACACTTAGGCTCTCGAATTTGACTCAATGTGATTGAAGTTTAATTCTAAATTCTTATGATTAGCTGAGTAAGAGTCTGTTGAATTTGTCTTGAATTGAGCATGTTCTGTGAGTGAAAGTTTTTCGAATATTCCGTGCTATTATGGAATGTCTATAACTTGCCTAGTGTGTATATAAAACGAAATGAAGGATGTGGACTGTAGGAAATGATTTAGGCATTTCTTTGAATGAACCTAATTTTTATTCCTTACTTTACCTACCTTGAATATTGAATCTTAGTTAGCCCCATTGAGCCTTAAGCCTATTCTTGGATAGCTACAATATAAGATTAATCCTTTTTCTTTCATTAGCCTTGAATTTGATCCTAAAACTCCTAAGCGCTTAAGTGAAAAAAAAAATCCAAAGAGTGAAGGAGTGAGAAGCGTGAAAAAGGAGGAAAAGTAGCAAGTTGTAAAAGTTGAGAAAGTTCAAGGATGCACTTGTTTGAAAATGCCTGAGTATTGGTAGGGAGTAGGAAAATAAATGAATGAAAAAGTGGGTTATGTACTCCGTACTGATAAGCTAACTGTGCTAAAAGAAATGGAAACAAGAAGATAAAACTCAAGGGTGAAAAGAATGAGGAGGAAGTAAGAAAAGAGATGTCCTACGGGAAGTGAGATGTATTAAAAGCGCTTGGGGAAGATAGCTACTATTACTGGCCAGAATAGTACCTACCCGTCCCTTAGCTTACATTACAACCCATTAAGTCCTACTTGATCTTACGTTCATACATCCTTAAATTAGTGGAGTAAAACACTAAGGGCAAGCTTATGGTTCACTACATGATGCATGTGAATTCTTTGAGAGAGCGAGCGTAATTTTATTCATATACCCATACTTGTTGTGTTTTGAAAATTTGTGAGTAAAAATGGGTAACTCTCTTGTTGTGAGGGCACATGTGTAATGAAATATAACATTCATGTCGGATTTCTTGATCGATTGATTTGCATGAGTTTGCTAAGATTGAGAGTCAATTCTTGAGGTTAGTAAGTCTTAACATAGTTGTATTTCATTTCAATGATTAAATCGTGCATGCTCTATTTTTAACTTGCTATCTCAAGCAATCATTGTAGCCGTAGCTTGAATTGTCTTGCTAAATTAGTTATGTGTGAGTCTTCATTTACATGAGATCTGAAAGGGTTGTTCGAGGACGAAAAAGGCTTTAAGTGTGGTGTAGGTGATCGTGGGAAAAATAACATGCCCAAGGAATACTTTACAACTTAGTTTTGTCTTGTTTAGCCACTTATTTATATACATTCTCATGTAATTTTATGTAAATGTGAATATATACACTAACCAACATGATTAGTTCTTGTTTTTGTAGGTTTAAAATGAATTTGAGGAACTAATCCATGAATTGGTGAAGTGGAGGCATGGAATTGGAAGTAAAACGCGAACATCGGCAAGGAGGATGCGCGAAACAGCCCACCTGCGCGTTGGCAATGTGCCACGGCAGGCAGGCTGCACGACCATGGCATGCCATGACCCCTAACGCGCTGCACAAGCAGCATGCCATGCTGCCAACGCGGCAGGGGGCTGCCTGGCATGTATTTTACGCGATTTCTAGAATTCCTACGCGATGCCTCCATGTCACGGAGGCATATTGGCGCGATAACCTCCGTGACACGAAGCTATTCCATGCCGGGCATAATTTTGTACAATTCTCATTTACTATAAATAGGTCCCTTAGCTCCTAAAAACATTAAGTCACGATTTATTTCTAAAAAACTGCCAAGGAGTGAAGGGAGAAGTGGGAGAACTCACCTAGGGTTCACGTTTTCTTCATTTCTTTTCATCTATTCTTGTAAGTATATTACTCTAAATATGTTTTTGAGTATTTGTACGAACTTGAGTGGCTAGAACCCTTCCCTCTGGGGTAGAAACGACAAGGTATGATTGTGAATACATGATTTTGTTTTGGTTTTAAGTTATTAATTTTTGTTTAGTCTTACATTCTTAATTATGGTTATTTTTATGATTGATCACCATGAAAGCACACACTTTACACCTAGGTAAAAGCTTGATAAAGTAAACCTAGGCAAGAACAAAGAATGTAGGGAGCAAGTTTATATCTTATGATATAATTCGTGATTGGGATAAGAAATTATACCTAATTTGCCTTGCTTGGTTACTAAAACGAGATGAGCTAGACACCAACTTAGAATTATTACATCACCACTCGAAGAAGTAGTTGTGAAGCTAAGTTGAGTTAAATGATTAGAGGTACGGAAGTCCCTAATCAAGAGTATAAACCCTGCAAATCACATCCACGTAATTGAATTGCCCACAAACTAGGATGTCACATCCCCGCTCAACGATGTAGTTGTGAGGCTAGTTTGTCGTGTTTAGAGGATCGAAAGACCATGAACATGCAATTGTAATTATGTGAGACGACAATTGATAATTCAATACTTAAACCATTGCAAAGCTTAGTATCGCATGATTATCCGACTTTAACTCTAGTTTCTCCTTGAATGTTTTTAGTGTATTTCGATGACCACCCCTAGAATTAATTAGACTTCATCGAAAAAGTCTATAATGAACACTTGTGAAAGTTAATATCACACTTGAACTTGATAATTTTCTCCAGTCCCTGTGGGTTCGACATCCGGCTCTTAAAAAGGGCCACTATATTACTTGTACGACCCGTACAATTGATGGGCTTCAGCACGGAGCAAAAATGGCGCGTTGGCCAGCGTGCCACATTGCCTTGTATCCTGCTTCAAGTATATATAGGCCTCACCCTTAGAATTCATGTTAATTTTCATATATATCACGACCAACAGAGTGAGAGACGAAGGAGAATTATAATTTTCATCCGATTACGCTGCTAAACGCCATCCAAATTCAAATTAAGTTTGGGTATCAAAGTATAAGGCTGCAGGGAGTTTTTCTACGGAGTTAGTTTCGTGAAATTCGCTCGGTCAATCGTCGTCCCGCTGAGCCAAAGTTGTTGTAATTGCTCCAAACTATAGTAAATATGGTCACAAACTTAAAGTAAGTATTTCTCCCTTCTAGATTCTCGAGAAATTATGAGTTTTTGATCTTCTTTCGGTAAGTTGAAGTATAGTCAGTATATATACATATAAGTTATTGTTTTCTTCAAATTCAGTAACAAAGTTGGCCCTATTCTTCTATGAATATGATTACAGTTGAGAAGGAAAGTTGAATATGAGCTGTTACTCATCAGTTAGTCAGAAAACGGTGAACGAGGTATGTAAGGTTTAACTCTCGGCAAGTATCCTAGTCGTACAGTGTTACGACTTATGTTCTCGAACAGAAATAACAATCTCAGATGCTGCAGATAGTTGCTACCATTAGATTATAGTTGATATGTTGTAATTAGTTGTTAGTGAGATACGTATATAAATATCAGATATGTTGCGATTAGCTTCTAACAGAGATTACAGTTACATAAATTCTGGTTAGCTGTTAGAAAATATATACAGATCGTACTGCAGGACCCCTTGCTAAAAGGGAGCAGGTTAAGTGTGATTCACGTTATGGACGCTATAGAAACTCTTTTAGTTCTCAGTTTATTGTGATGGTAGACTTATATGGTTGTTGTCAAGCCTAGACTTCAGAAGCTCATAAGAGTTAGTGGCCTGAATTAGTCGGTTAAATAGTATGGGCGTAGTTAGGCGGTCTAATGACCAGTTGGTGCCTATATTGGCTGGAAAGCATTCCTAGAGGTTGCTGACGTTATCACACGTTCCAGAATCAAAAATAGAGACAGAATAGGTATATTCTAGAGTTAGCGACACCAGGGTCCTCTAGTGTATTGAGTGATTGTCCGCCATTCCTTTAGCCTTATCAGTGATTGTCAGTCTTAGTCGACTTAACAAATATCACATAGGACGCCCAGCAAGCCAGCCAAGTTTTCCGAGTCAGATAAGCCCGTGGGTAACCCAAGGAGGGGTACACATCAGTAGTCGTTGACGGGCCAGCACCCTAGCCAGTTCTTGTAAGGTATTCAGGTACAGAGTGCCAGGAGAGGGCCAACCCTATAGTTGATTAATTAGAAGAATAAAGTAGTTAGCTATCCGCAACCCCACAGTTATTCATGAGTTATAGATGTCCGAGTAGGACATTCAGAGTATTGTTAGGCCACTTCAAACCTCGCTCTATTCATCCCGGATTATAGAGATCATGATCATTATCAGGATCCTCTGATCAAATACGGGCACATGGAGTGCCTGCAGATAACCATATAGATTATCCCAAAAGCGAGTAGCACTAGCATGAGCCCCATAAGACCAGATATGCTCTCTTTATACATATAGATTAATGTGTCAATATAGCACCTGGATTGGGGCTGCCCTCAGTTAGGAGCCTTCCATGATCGCCTCAAGGTTAATAGTTGTGCCGCTCGCCTACCAGGGGCGAGGATACATCGCTCTACGGAGCGGCATGCCGTCCGTAAGGGACGAAGATGGGGATCCAAATATTCAAATTTGCCGTGGTTGGCCTTATACACACCCCCGCCGAGCGCTTACATCCGGGGTGTAGATATCAAGAGTCCTTCTGACTCAGACTCAGACACAGCTACAGTTCAGGGGCCAAGCGGGCCCAGTGGTAGACCCAGGGGACTGATAGGTTGGCTACAATACCAGTAGAGTTGTAGACACCTGAGTAAGGGTATGTAGATTTAGATATGCTCTGTAGGACTTATGGGGGCCTGAGCGAGTTATTCTGTGCTGATTGTACCTCCCGACTTATGGGGGCCAGGTGGGATTCTTGTATAAACTTTTGTCTGCTAGTGGTAGTGTATAAGTATGTAAGTGTGTAGTCTTAGCTTATGTACATGTAGTGTCAGTTAGATGCAGATTACGAGTCAGCAGGCGTAAAGGTTAATCTTTCAGCTCTTCTTTTTATTTACTTCTAGACTTATTCAGCTTATCTATTGCCTTACATATTCGGTACATATTATACTGACGCCCTTTCTGGGGCGCTGCATTGCTTGCCTACAGGTTCAAATAGATGAGGAGCAGGTCCCTCGTAGTTCCACTCATCCATACAGAGCCGTCAGCTCCCTTCTTTTGGAGCTTGTGTGATAGATGTTTATTTCTTTTGTTTGTACAGTATGGGCAGGTCGGAGCCCTTTCCCGACCATCTTATTACTCCTAGAAGCTTGTAGATTGTATTATTTCCCTATGGTTAGATGATATCGGCTGTGTGGGGCCCATAGGTGTTTTAGATTATGTATATTAGCCGTGTGGGGCCTTGTGTAGCTGTTGATTGATGGTCTTGTCGGTCATAGCTCAGTTTAGTATCTGATTTTACTCTACAGTTATAACTAGATATCATGGAGGCCTTGTCGGCCCGCTAGAACTCCTTATGTTTGCTTGTCGTTGGTTAGCTGTTAATTTTTCACAGGTGGCTATTGGCCTTGTCGGTCGGGGATTGTATTTACAACCACTATATAGCCCGTTGTTTTTTTGATTCTAGAGTTAGAGTCATCCCTGCACCAGAGGTGCTTGGGCTTAGACATCTCAGCAGTTCAGGTCCTAGTAGGGCACCAGGTGCCAGTCATTCCTCCCAAGGTGGGGCGTGACAATTTAACTATCCTGCGACCACATTTCAAGTTAATACAATCATCATAAATACCAACGGTTTGTTGTAATTCTCTTTTCCTAATCTCTACTTCTCTAGGTTCAAGCAAGTAAAGAATTTGAGCAAGTCCTAATGTTATACACCGTTAAGAAATATTTAAAGATGAAGAGAATACAATGAAAGCATTTAGCATTGGTTTTAAATCACTTTTGTGTAACCCCATTTCGTTAATCCACCATGGTTCCCACAACCCGTAATTGTGGAGGTTTTAGCCCCTCTCATGGTTGTAAGATTATAATTTGCATTCATAGACAAACACATAATTAAATACTTACAGCGACAATTGGAAGAAAATCAGATCTGAATATCAAAGAACGATCACAAGAATAATGCAGGAATTCAAGAATTTGATCCCAAGAATTGCTCTTAAAAACTTGATAAAAATTCACTATAAAAATTCTTTACATGCCTACTACTTCGTTTCTGTCCTTCTCTTATTAAAATAAAACATAAAAGCTATTTATACAGACATTAGAAACTTTTTTCTAAGCTAACAGGGAATTTTACATATCCGGTGCCGACTGTGTCATAACTGAACCTATGACCTGTAGCAGAATTGTACAGGTCATACCTGCTTCTCCTTCATCCCTGGCTACTACAGATTTGTCTAAGTGTTGTCCGGCTGGTACGACTCGTACCACATTCCTACCGGTCGTACAATCCATCCATGGCTTGGCCATGAGAACTCTGACATCTTTTAAAATTTTCCACGAATGTTGTGGTACGACTCATACCTTTTCATATGAATCATACTGTTTGTAGATATGATGTTCTGAAATGTCTTGAAGAATCTTCTGAAGTTCACCACGGCTCATGGTACGGGTCGTATGTTCATGGTACGATTCGTGAGTCCTGTCACACCCCATCTTGGGAGGCATGACTGGCAACTAACTAACCTGGATAGGCTTATGCACGTCTGGTGCCAGCCTACAACCCACTTCAGGAAAACAACGAGCTATATCTCGGCTATAAATATAGCCTCTGGCTGACAAGGCCGTATAGCCACCTGTAAACGAAAACAGCTAACCAACAACAGGCAATAGAACGGATCCTATGCGGGCCGACAAGGCCAACATGCTGTCTAGTTATAATAGAGATGGAGACAAACTACTATCCTAGGCCCCACACGGCCAACATATGAAACATAACTGATAAAGGCCCCAGACGGCCAATATACAACTAACTAACTGACGACTGTAGTCTGTACACTTCTAAGAGTACAAATAGTGGTTGGGATAGGGCCCTGGCCTACCCAAAATGCTATATTACTGGAATACCGAAATCTCTACAACTTAGAAACTCCGGATAAAAGGAGTTGTCCCAACTGCAGATTTTGAACAGCTATTACTGGTGATCCTGAACCCTGTCTGTCTAAACTTGTAGGCAAGTAATGTAGAACCCAGGGGAGGGCGTCAGTACAATATGTACTGAATATGTAAGGCAATAGATAAGCTGATAAGGATTGGAAATGAATAGAAAGAAGGGCAGAAAGATTAACCTGTACGCTTGCTGGTTCACAATCTGCATCTAATCAATACTACTTGTATGTAAGCTAAGACTGTATAATTACACATTTATAAACTATAACTCACAGACAAGAATAAAAACTAGAACCTCACCTGGCCCCCATAAGCTGAAAGGTACAATCAACACTGAATAACTCGTTCAGGCCCCCATAAGCCCTGGCGAGCACATCTCAATCTATATACCCCTACCTATGTTTCTATGACCCTATTGGTACTGTATCCAACCTACCGGTCCCCTAGGTCTACAACTAAGCCAACTCAGCCCCTGAACTATAGCTGTGTCTTAGTCCAGTGGGCTCCTGATATTTGCAACCCGAGCACCAGGCTTGATAGGGGTATGTAAAGCCAACCACGATATATGAGGACCTGGGACCCCATCTTCGTCCCTCGCGGACGACATACCACTCCGTAGAGCGATGTCATCTCGCCCATAGCAGGCGTCAACACAGCTAGTAACCCTGGGGTGGTCATGGATGGCTCCTATGTGAGGGCAGCCCAAACCAAGGTGCGGTACTAACATCTCAATCTAGCCACTCAAAGGCGTAACTGGCCTTCTGGGCCTAACGCCACTGCTGCTTGCCCACTAGGATAGTCTGTAAAGCTGCTAGTAGGCATGACGTGCACCTGTATCTGATTAGAGGATCCTGATAGTGATCATGATCTCAATAGTCTGGACTGAATAGGGAGAGATTTGGAGTGGTCTAACATAACTCTGAGTGTCCTGCTCGGACAACTCTAACTCATAAACAATTGGGGGGTCACAAATGACTAACTACTTAGCTCCTCTCTTAGGATAACTGTAGGGTTGGTACTGGCCGAACATGATTTTGAGCGATCGGCCCGTAATCCCCCATAGGAAGTTTACTTACATCCTTATCCTATGGGTAGTACTATACTAACATGATACTACTAGTGCCTTAGACCTCATCTTGGTCTAGTCAGATCTTATATTATTTTTTTGGGCGATTCTTAACCTTATAGGAAAGTTTATATAGGCTTGGTCACTCCTAGCAATCTGTACCAAAGTCCCTTATAAGAACTGGTTGGGGCGCTAGCCCAGCCTCTAATTGCTGATAAGGTCCCCGTCCTTGGGGTACCCACGGGTCTATTTGACCTGGACATCCGGGATGGCTTCCTGGGAGACCTGTATAATAATTGCTAAGTCAACTAGGGCTGACAACCTCTGGGAATGGCTGATAGAATGGCAGGTTGCCACCGGTGCACTAGACAACCCTAGTATCACTGATTCTAAAGTATAACTATTCTATCTATATTTCTGGCCTTGGGGCCTACGGGTACGTCACGGGCTCCTGGCGTGCTTATCTGGCAACCAGGTGCCGAACTAATAGTTGTATCGCCAGTCGCACCTATACAATTCAAGTCACTACCCAATAACTATTCGCGGTCTTCTAAGATATGGACCTGGCAATTGAACATACAATTCTACTAATACAACGAGCTTGAGAATAGAAGAGCTTCTATGATGCTTCCAGCGCATATCACACCTAACATGTTCCTTCTCGATGAGAGACACTATGGTATAATCTATATACGCTCTCTAGCAGCTAACCAGAACCTATATAATCGTAATCTAATGATAGCAGCTAATCATAGCGTGTCTAATATCTATATAATAGCAACAACTAATTATAACATGTCTAATCACAATCCAATCGTAGCAGCTATCTATGATATATGAAATCGTCATTTCTATTCTAGAACATAAGTTGTCACACTGTACAACGAGTATACTTGCCGAGGGTTAAGCCTTACATACCTCAACTGTTGTTTCCCGGATAACGGACGAGTTCCAACATGGATTCGACAGCTCTTTCCTGTTGCAACCATTATACTGGAAGAAAGAGATGAATTTTAATACCAAATTTGGCCTGAAATGTAACTTTATATATATATTAACTATATTTCAACTTAACGGAACACGGTCGAAAACTCATAATTTCTCGAAAGTACAAAAGGTACAAATGCTTACTTCAAGCCTGTGATTGTATATAAATTAATTTGGAGCAATTCCAACAACTTTAGCTCAGGGAGGTTACAATTTTCCGGGCGAATTTCATGAAAATAATTCCGTAGCAATGCTCCATGCAGCCTTAAACTTCAATACCCGAAGTTTATTTGAATTCGGGCGGCATTTCATGGCGTAAACGGAGGAAAATCACCTGAAATTTGCGTAGATTTTACTTCTGGTCGCGGGTCTGTTATAATTTGAAGTAAACAATGAAAAAAACATTGAACTTATAAATAACTTGGGCGGTTGACACGGGGTCCATGGCACGAACCCTATCGCGCCAATTCTGGGCCGTGCTACGTTGCCCCTTTTAGAAGCTAGTCTGGCCTTCTCTCGTGCGGTCCCGAATCTGTGCTCGTTCGACATTCCCCCGACCCTTTCTCATATGTATTGTATTCTATAACTCTTAAATAACGTACGAGTAAGCCTTCTAAACATTACAACTTACGGGGTGTAACATCCTCCCCCACTTAGGAACATTCGTCCTCAAATGTCACTTTAGCTCATGGGAGTCTAACTCTTTTAACTACAATTCTGGAAAAATTTCAACAGAGTCTCCCCTGTAATATGGACTATCTGAAAATCCTGAAATGCAGAAAAGTCCAATGTAGGTACTTCACATAATACTTTAGCAACTATTTCAAAATAAGGCTGGAGTTAACTAAGCAATATATATATAGCATAAATCATGAAACAGCAACTGGACCAATAACTTACCTTAACTGCATAATCTGGACTAAGCCCGAAACAAATGAGGGTATCTGGGTTTCATGTCATCCTCATCTTCCCAGGTCATTTCCTCTCTATTCTTGTTCTTCCATAGTACTTTAACTGAGGCTACATCTTTAAGTTCCCAATCCTCAAATTTTCTAAACTAGTACGGCAACTGGAAACTCTTTATAGGTTAGTTCCTTAATAACTTTAATGTTCTCAACGGGTACAACTTGGTATGGGTATCTTATATGTATTCCACAACATTAACATGCAAAAGACTTACTGGACCAATTTCGGTTTTGAAGGCAATTATAGCCCCTATGCCACTTTGCTTGCTCTCGGGAAGATATAATATGGCCAATGAATCTAAGGCTAAGCTTGCCTTTTCTCTAATTCTCATGGTGCCCTTCATCGGTGAAGTTGCTTATCCTTAACTGTCTATGTTGTATGCTAGGGTAAGACTTCCGACAATCCTGGGCTATCGATACCTATTTCTTGATAAGTTTAACTTCTTCCGTCTGTCTATCATAGTGTACCCTGGTTCACTACCTTTGATTTACCTGTTTCAGGTCATCACATAGAGGGCCTACATCTCCACCCGCAATAGATCTCCGATATTCGTACCGAGTTCTCTGCCTAGCTATTCATTTAGGGACGAGGATTCATATTCAACTTAACATGCCTCCAAACTTATTCTGAAAGCCTTTCTAAGACTTAATTGTATGTTGTGCCTTTCTGTCAGAATTTGCTAAATACTTGGGCCTGATGCAACTGAACTACTCTTTAAGCATTTAGTTCAGCATAACCTTTAGCTGAAATATAATTCACCTAGAGAAATATGAATTAACCTTGTTAGCCTTTCTACACTGACTCAAGTGAGGTCAATTTACACCTGGTACGAGGTAACCTTCTAACTGTGATTAAATTGAATATTCTCCATTCCTTTTGCAGGAACGACCCTCTCCTAGATTGGCCCGCTCGGTTTCTGCTGTCCAAAGATCCCTGGTTGGTCATTGAGGCTCTGTGCTATAACTCAATCCCATCAATAGGTCTTTCTAGGTGAAGGGAATAACAGACATGATATACCTTAGCTAGGATTTGCTAACGAAGTTCGGTCACCTTTGGGACACAAAGGCAGCCTCTGGGTCTTTTGACTTAATCCCCTACTATCTTGAAGGCAAATAACTTCCTACTGGGCTTGGTATCTGGATTGTACTAAGTTAAAGTCTTTGTGCCGTCGCTTCTCTACCTCTACAACTAGTGATGGTATTTCCATATTCTGGGTTACAACTTCAATATCTTTTAACAATCGGCCCGATGTTCATTTCTTACATTCTGGAGTGGTCCTACGCTCTTTCAATTTACTCTTAGCTTAGGGTGATTTTATTTCCCCCAAAGTCAGATACTCGTGCCTTTCCCTTTACTTTCATGGGTTGAGTTCTAAAGTTCGTGCCCTCTGCCCCATATTGTTAAAGACACTATTGACCAAGTCTGTTAACCGGTATCGTTTTGACTCGTACTTGGGCCAACTTTGCTCATATGAGCTTTTGTCCCTCGACATAACCAACTAGGGCCATAGCCATTATTTTGCCTGTACATTCTACTATCATTAACACGCTACGGCAAAATCAGCCTAATTATGACCTGAGCTTTACTATTGCTAGGGGTTTATCACTTGTAGACTCTCTCACGTACCTTGAGGGATACTGGCAGTCTTACCTGCTCTCCTGATTTACTACCATGAAGGTCTAGACGATTTACTTAAATGCTAGGGGTCTCCACCACTTCCTAACACTTCCCGGAATCAACAAATCCAACCTTGCTTCGCCATTTACTTTGGGAAACATTGCCTCAATTCTTATGCTCTTTGGTACACTGAAAAAAGAACTAGGAGGCGGGAATATACTTTTCTTACACACTGAGATTAAAGTATGGAATTGTGCAACAATCGAAGGGTTGGAGGTAAGAATTCCGCAATTCCCTCTCTTTTTCATACCCTTCAGGTAATCTAACGTTAACTGTCTCCCTTTCCAAATCTTTTATATCTAATAGATAAGTTGACTCGTATATATGCTATACATTTGACCTTCTATTCTGAGGTTTTAAAAAGAACTGTGGATGGTGCTAGAATATCTACTACCTTATGAGATTCCTGGTGCCCCAGGAAGATACTGAGGAAATTAAAAGACATTCGCCTTCGTCCTCAAACTGGTTGTCCCCCAACTATGGTATCACACTAGTACCCTTTCCTGTGGCAGCTAACTAGCAGCTAGCTAGAGTCTGTCTCATATCGGACCTTATCCTAGACAGACATAACAACAAAAGCTTAGGGACTCAACCCTGTATAACTCAGCTCTATAGCACGATCTGAGAAGAAGAAAGGGTAACCATACTATTATGCTTCGTAGCCTCCTGCTTATAGAATGCGGTGCATAGCACATTTATAAGAAAGAGTCTACTAGACACGCCTTGTAGACTGCCTAGGATACGAACTGCTCTGATACCAAGTTTGTCACGCCCCACCTTGGGAGGCATGACTAGCAACTAACTGACCTGGCTAGACTTATGCACGTCTGGTGCTAGCCTGTGACCCACTTCCAGAAAATAACAAGCTATATCTCGAATGTAAATATAACCTCCAGCCGACAAGGCTGTATAGCCATCGGTAAACAAAAACAACTAAATAACAATAGGCAATAGAGGGGATCCTACGCGGGCCGACAAGGCCACCATGCTGTCTAGTTATAACAGAATGAGACAAACTACTATCCTAGGCCCCACACGACCAACATACGAAACATAACTGATTAAGGCCCCACACGACCAACATATAACGAACTAACTAATGAATGTAGTCTGTAAGCCTCTAAGAGTACAAATAGTAGTCGGCACAGGGCCCCAGCCTACCCAAAATGCTCTATGACTTGAATACCAAAATCTCTATAACTTGGAAACTCCGGATGAAAGGAGTTGTCCCAACATCGAATTCTGAACAACAGTTATTTGTGATCCTGAAACCTGTCTATCTAAACCTTCAGGCAAGTAATGCAGTGACTAGGGGAGAGCGTTAGTATAATATGTATCGAATATGTAAGGCAATGGATAAGCTAATAAGGATCGAAAGCGAATAGAAAGAAGGACAGAAAGATTAACCTATACACCCGTTGGTTCGCAATCTGCATCTAATCAATACCGTATGTACATAAGCTAAGACTGTATAATTACACATTTATAAACTATAACTAATAGACAAGAATACAAACAAGAACCTCACCTATCCCCCATAAGACGGAAGATACAATCAACACTGAATAACTCATTCAGGCCCCCATAAGCCCCGACAAGCACATCTCAATCTATATAACCCTACCCAGGTTTCTATGACTCTACTGGTGCTGTAGCCAACCTACCAGTCCCCTGGTCTACAACTGAGCCGTCTCAGCCCCTGAACTATAGCTGTATCTGAGTCCGGCGGACTCCTGATATCTACACCCTGGGATCCAGGCTCGACGGGGGTGTATAGAACCAACCACGGCATATGAGGACCTGGGACCCCGTCTTCATCTCTCACGGATGGCATACCGCTCCGTAGAGCGACGTTATCTCACCCCTAGCGGGCGTCGACACAGCTAGTAACCCTGGGGTGGTCATGGATGGCTCCTAAGTGAGGGCATCCCCAACCAAGGTGTTGTACAAACATCTCCATCTAGCCACTCAAAGGCGTAACTGGCCTTCTAGGCCTAATGTCACCGCTGCTCGCCCACTAAAATAGTTTGTAAAGCTGCTAGCAAGCATATTGTGCATCTGTATCTGATCAGAGGATCCTAATAGTCATCATGATCTCAACAGTCTAGACTGAATAGGGAGAGATCTTGGGTGGTCTAACATAACTCTGAGTTTCCTGCCCGGACAACTGTAACTCATAAACAACTGCGAGGTCGCAAATGACTAACTACTTAGCTCCTCTGCTTAGGATAATTGTAGGGCTGATACTGGCTGAACGTGGTTTTGAGCGATCGGCCCGTAATCCCCCATAGGAAGTTTACTGACATCCTTAGCCTGTGGGCAGTACTATACTAACATGATACTACTAGTGCCTTGGACCTCATCTTTGTCTAGTCGGATCTTATATTACTTTTCTGGGTGATTCTTAACCTTATAGGCAAGTTTATATAGGCTTAGTCACTCCTGGCAATATGTACCTAAGTCCCTTATAAGAACTGGCTGGGGCACTAGCCCAGCCTCTAACTACTGATAAGGTCCTCGTCCTTGGGTTACCCACGGGTCTATTTGACTTGGATGACTGGACTGGCTTCCTGGGTGACCAGTATAATAATTGCTAAGTCAACTAGGATTGACAACCTCTGGTAATGGTTGATAGTATGGCAGGTTGCCACTCGGTGCACTAGACAACCCTACTGTCACTGATTCTAAAGTATAACTATTTTGTCTGTATTTCTGGCCCTGGGGCGTGCGGGTATGTCACGGGCTCCGGGGCGTGCTTTTCTGGAAACCCAGGTACCGAACTAGTAGTTGTATCGCCCAGTCAGACCTATACAATTCAACTCACTACCCAATAACTATTCACGAGCTTCTAAGATCTGGACTTGGGAATTGAACATACAATTCTACTAATACAATGAACTGGAGAATAGAAGAGCTTCTATGATGCTTCCAGTGCGTATCACACCTAACATGTTCCTTCTCGATGAGAGACACTGCGGTATAATCTATATATGCTCTCTAGCAGCTAACCAGAACCTATATAATCATAATCTACTGATAGAAACTAATCATAACGTGTCTGATCTCTATATAATAGCAACAACTAATTATAACACGTGATCTTGGGCAGATTTATATGCCCAAGTGATACTCAAACGTATCATTTTCGCCTTGTTTATCTAGCAATGTGTATACATTTTCATGTAATTGGTAATAAAATGTGAATTTATACTAACCAACATGATTAGCATTGTTTTGTAGGTGAAATGTGATTTCGAGGAGCTAAAATGCATGTTGGAACAATGTCGGAGTTGGACTTGGATTCGAGCACGAAAAAGGCATTGGACTGCACCAATTAAAGGGGCTCCGCGATGGAGCCGTGTCACGCTACCATCGCGGAGGCACTCTGCTTGGAGGGTGAAATATTAGTCAAATTCCAGTGGAGCCTCGCGACAGCTCCGTGGCACAGAGGCAAGCCTCCGCGTTGCATGCCGTGCCACGTTGAAGCTTTATTCCTGGACCCCAAATTTCCAAAGAGAGTCCGCGTCCACGCCGTGTCACGGAGGCAGTGCTCTGCGATGCACTCCGTGACACGTTGCTTGTTATTCCGGGAAAAATTCCCATTAGTATAAATAGAACACTTAGTCTTATTTTTAATAAATTCAGACTTGGTGGAGCAAGGACGTGGGTTACAGGCAGTTGAGGGATGAAAAAGCTCAGGGTTTTTCTCTCCTTCTTTCTTCTTTCAATCAATTTTTTGTATGATTAACACTTGTTTTAGGATGATTAATCCACAAATGAGTGGCTAATTCCCTTCCTTGATGAGGTTATGAACATTTGTGATGAATTTTGATTATTGAATTATATGGTTTTTCATCTTCTTCTTCCATGTTGTTCTATTAATTCTTGTTTCTACTGCATTGGTGTGTGGCCGACATTAATGTACATCTAAAAAGTCCGATTTCACTTGAGAGAGCACGAAATTGGAAAGTTGTGAATTAATAGGGTATTGTTCTTAACTTGATTTGGGAAAATTGGGTTTTGATGTGCTTTCCTGATAGAAATATACTTGAAAGTCGTATTAGTCAATTTAGGAACCGGAATTGTAT
Source organism: Datura wrightii (assembly GCA_035772735.1). NCBI lineage: Eukaryota > Viridiplantae > Streptophyta > Magnoliopsida > Solanales > Solanaceae > Datura > Datura wrightii. Next base: position 22,739,712 of record JASDFA010000004.1, on the reverse strand, counting down.
TGCTAGGTCATGAATTGCATTTGATCACAGAAATGTAGACGGATGGTTTATGATTCTTAAGTGAGATTAAATACGAGAGTTTAATCTCTTGGCTGATGTTCTTGGCTAACAACTGGAAGAGAAAGATTAACCAATTTATGATTATAATCAAGTTCATTACATGTTCTTAACCTTGGCATGCTCATAACCATAGTTTAAATTCAAAGTAAATCATTGTCAGTAGTTTTAGTACATACTTTATAAAACAAACTTTTCAATTGTTGGTTACGTTGTTGTCAGCATATATAGAAGTGAGATAGAATATAGTATACTTAAGCAATTTTTACTTATCCAGTGTCTCCTTGGATCGATACTTGGCTTACTTAAGCCACTTACTACTTGTTTGACCACGTGCACTTGCGTGTCGGTTTTATAACCCCAACCAAAGCACCGAACAACACGTCTAATCACAATCCAATGGTAGAAGCTATCTACGATATATGAAATCGTCATTTCTATTCTAAAACATAAGTCGTAACACTGTACGACAAGTATACGTGCCGAGGGTTAAGCCTTACATACCTCAACCGTTGTTTCCTGGAAACGGATGAGTTCCAACTTGGATTCGACAGCTCTTTCCTATTGTAACCATTATACTGGAAGAAAGAGACGAATTTCAATACCAAATTCGGCCTGAAATGATAACTTTATATATATATATATATATATATTAACTATATTTCAACTTAATGGAACACGGTCAAAAACTAATAATTTCTCGAAAGTCCAGAAGGGAGAAATGCTTACTTGAAGCCTGTGATCGTATAGAAATTAATTTAGAGCAATTCCAACAACTTTAGCTCGGCGGGGTTACGATTTGCTGAAAATTTCGTGAAAATAATTCCTTAGCAAGCTCTTGACCCTTTTTCCATGAACCAAATCAGTACATGCACTACAAGAAACCACAAAACATGATAAACAGGGATCAAGATATGTCATCTAGCTATTAACAGATAATCAAGTCATCACAAATACTTTTTACACAGACTAGAGTTAAACACAAACCATGTACCCTCATAGCAAATGAAGTCCCCCACCCACATATATAGTAAAATATGAAACATGGGACTGATCAAGTTAGACTCACTCTGACAAAAAAGTTCCAAATACTAGATATCGGATACCATAGGCTTGTCTTATTTTCTCTACTTCGGCTTGTTAGATGGTCAGGCTAGGTTCACTACAGGACTTAATTCAACTTGTAATATAGTCTTTCAGGCTAGATATGATAGATATGGACTCGTTTTAGTGACTAAACCTCTCCTTAGCACTACATACATGGGTTCTGTTTTTTTTACTTTTTCACCCTTTTTGCTTTTTCAACTTTTTCCTCCCTTTTCACCATTTTTATGCACTTGTATGAGTGTGATGTGTTTCTTCAAGCTTTTCATGCGTCATTCTCTTTTTGTATTTTCTTTTTCAATTTTTCTTTTTTTTTTCTTTTTCTTTTGTCATACCACACCTCATTCTTCACCTTTTTTTCTTTTCTCTCCCTTTTTCACCTTTCTACTATTTATGCACCCCTACTCTAGCCACCCTCAACATAGGTATTTACCTAATGTTGAGGTTTACAATATCCAAGGAGGGACCGGGCCCAAAATAGGTTCATTATAACAATGGGTACGGTTAATTAGTTAATCAAAGAAAAATGGTCTATTTAAGACTCAAAATTGGGATCAAGGGAATCATATCATTTTTGGTAGGGTCATTTAAGCTAAAAATAGGCGAAACAAAACTGGCCTATATCACTGTCAGCCTTTTAGCTATCTTTTGGGGGAAATTATGAGGGACTAACACATACCCAGCTGGTGTTTGGCTTGGGAGACCCATCGAAGGTGCAGATGAAGTACTGGGCACTGCCTCTGTATGGCTGACCTTTGTAGCCGGTGTCTCATCCTACTCCACTAAGGTGGGGTCATTAACCTTCTCTCCCTCAGATGCTTGTGATACCGAGATTGCGGTAGGAAGTCTAGCCTAGCTCACCGGGTTGATTTCATCCTGGATCAATCCTATATCTACCATCCTCTGGCCTCCAATCTAAACATCAACATCTTTCAGTAGTCGAACCCCAGTATCTCTGCACATTTGGTAAATAAGGCTTGAAAATTGCATGGTGGTGCTTAACCTAAGAGCACGATGTCGGATCGCATTTGCTATCACCCTCAGGATATTTATTTCATACCAGGACATGATGCATGCTACCAAAGCTTCCCTATCTACACTAAGCATGTTATTATTCATAGTTGGCAATAGTCTATGGTGGACTAATGTCCAACAGGCCTTCGCTATGAAGTTCAGCGAAGATTTAGTGACCTGCTTTCCACTAGCCACCTACTCAGGTTCTTCCCTGTCCTCTTGTATGACTCCAGCTAACCACTTGAGTTGGCTCTGTCTCTCCTCATGACCTAAATGGTTCACCCATTTTGAGGCATGTATCCGGTGGTTGAACTCTGCGGTGGATGATGGAGCTATGAACTGTGGCCTATAGAGTATCCGGGCAATGGTTTTTTCTAATATCTTGACTTCTTGATCCCGGACTAATACCTTGTCAAGTTTGGTCTGCTCCTTCAATCACTTTCCAGTCTGTGCATTCTACTCCAACATAGCATAATAGTTGGCATAGAACTCCCTGACCATCTCTGGACTGTATCTGTTAGGGGTCCTAGACATCCACTCGAACCCATAGAAGCTAAAGATCCATTTCATCTCCTCAACCTCATTCAAGGCACTGGTGAGGATCTGTGGTTCTTTCTAAATGTTGCGCCTGTGATGTTACTTGGATGTGAGCGCCAAGCCCTACTCATAGATCTCCTGTGCCCTGGGCATATGCCACCTCATAGTACGCGTTGCTGTAGGCTGGGTCAGCTCAATTTCTTCCACAACATCTACTTCTTCACACCCATCCTAATTATTTCCATCTTTGGATTAGGCCTCCTCAGACCCCTCATCATCATTAGAGCCACTCCTATACTCTTAAACTTGTTCTTTTCTCCCTCTTTAGACTGTGGAGCAAAGACCTGAGAAATGGCTTCGACCTGTGCCTTTGCTTGAGCCTAGTGGTATGTGGCTCATCAGTATCAAACATTTCAACTCGATATTCTTCCACCGAACCACTAAGGGAGCTTCCTGCTTGATCAGAGTCGGAGGGATCATCTCTCAATGCCCTCCGAACAGCTATCTATGCTCTAGCTCTCTTATCCTGGGCAGGTTTGGTTTCTTTCCTTCATTGTCATTGTACCTATGGAGAAAATGGTTAGTAGGTATGATCTAAAAAAAAGAAACAAGAAACCTTATCCTCTGTACTTTTCCACGAGTCTGCAATATGGGTCGTACAATGGTGGTATGACTCGTACTAAGACTCATAGTTCATGATTATTCTGTCATGACTTCTTGGTATTACTCATACCAAGAAGGTACGGTTCATACTAAGAGTCGTAGGAGGATTGTCTTGAATATCAGAGTTACTGTCTTTTTGTACCACTCATGTTATGGTTCGTTGTTAGGTTCTACGAGTCATACCATCGCTTGTGAACTTTGACCCTTATCACCTCATGGTACGATCACCAGGTATGACTCGTAGTAGGATCCTACAAATCGTACCAGGCTTCATACCAACACTTACACTTTTATTGACCTGGTACAGTCCCAACGAATTATCATACGAGTCGTGGTATGAAACCACGAGTTGTAGGAAGACTCGTGAAGCTTGCCCACCTTTTTTATTTTTATTTAGGTAAACACATTATTTGTTTTGGGAACTATGAATTCCCCATTTTAGGCTACCAATGTTCATTATTTAGGCATACTTGATTTTCAATTGTTTTCTTGCTTCAGTATTTTAGGGTAGGAATGTCGATTGTGCAAGAGTAAACTTGCACAAGTTTAAGCTTGAATCTCTTGGGAAGTTGAGTTATGTGTGTGAAGTAATGGGTGAGAGTTGTGGGTTTGATAGCTATGTTTTGCGTGGAGTAAATGTTGAAGAAATTCAAGTTTAAATAGGTTAGGGCAGATTTTTGAGGAATCGGGATCGAGTCGGGTCACATTCATTAAATCAGCCCATCATGACTCGTACCATGAGTCGTAGGTTTGACCTGCGGCTCATCCCTTGGAATCGTAGCAGAAGACTTAGGAAACTTACTGGAGACCTACGAGTTCATGGTACGACTTGTACCAATGTGGTACAAACCGAACTATGACCCATAGGTCGTCCCTTTTTTGAACTTCCACACTTGGCATAGTTTACTGTTGCAGTAAGCACTACGACCTGTACAACATAGGTACGATTCGTAATAACCAACCATAATGCAAACTCATACTTTAGCTCAGTCACTACCTTGAACCACGGACGGTACTACGAGTTGTACAATAGTCATACAACTCATACTGAGACTCATAGTAAATCCTCGTGCTACAAGTTTTTCACCCACTTGTTTTTGTTTTACCTATACACTAAACACATGAAAGTTAAGGTACATGGGTTGCCTCCCAAGAAGCGCTTGTTTTAACATCGCGACATGATATAAGTCGTCTTGTGACTCATACTTCAGCAAACCACCACATGGGTTGCCTCTCAAGAAGCACCTAATTTAATGTTACGACACGAAACAAGTCTATTGAATACTCAAAATTCATCAAAAAACTCAAAATCATCACCGATTGCTAAGATAACCCTGAATTCATTGGGCTGCTTCATTGACCGGTAGATGTTAAAAGTGACCTCCTCTTTATTTAGCCTGAACTTTAGTTGGCCAGCTTTCATATCTATGAAGGGTCTCCGAGTGGCCAGGAATGGTTTCCCCAAGATGATGGGGACCTCAAAATCGACCTCACAATCTAGGATTACAAAGTCCACTGGGAAGATGAAACGATCCACCTTGACAAGCACATCAACTAAGATCCCATTGGCTTTTTAACTGTACAACCTGCCATCAATAGCTGTATTGACGTCAGTGTGGGGACTCCCAAGCCCAGCTATTTGAAAACAGCTAATAGCATTAGGTTGATTCTTGCACTTAAATCACAAAGTGCCTTCGCAAACACAAAATCACCAATTGTTCATGGAATGGTGAAGGCACCTGGATCCTCCTTCTTTTGAGAAAGGACCCGTGAAGATATGGCACTACAATGATACAAGTTACCTACTGGCTCATAGCTCACGGACCTCTTCTTAGTTACAAGGTCCTTCATAAACTTGGCATATCTAGGCATTTGCTCCAATGCCTCGACCAATAGTATGTTCATCGATAACTATTTAAGCATAGAGAGGAATTTTGGAAACTTACCATCTTCCACCTTCTTCTTCATCCTTTGAGGGAATGGTGGCTGTGGTCAAGGGATAGACTTATAAATTTGTGTGCCCTTTACTTCTTGCCATTATCAATTTCGGACTCCTTAGCACCAACTGGAGCCCTAGTCAACTCAACCTCACCTCTGAGCTCATGCTCAGCAACCTCATCTTCCTCACCAAGCTCAATCTCCTTTTGTCTTTCCATCTCAATTTCAACTAGCAAAGGGGGGTCAACTATGGTCTTTCCACTCCTAGTCATCACATCCATACAATGACTATCATTCTTTGGGTTCTACACAGTGTTTCTAGGAAGTGTTCCCTTCTACCTCTAGTTTAGGGACACCGACATCTGTCAAAGATGCTTCTCAGTCTATTTGATCGCAGTTGCATGGGATTCAACTTTCTGGTTCATACCCGATATATTTTCCCAAATGTCCCTCAGCTGATCATTAGTGGATTTTACCTTTTTGAGCATTTCAGCCATCATGTTCTCAAATCTTGAGGGTCCAGTCTCACCCTCATGTGCATTAGGAGGAACATACAAACATGTGCGGTCGTTGCGATAACTATCATTCTTTCTCCATTCTCCCTCTCACCAACTATCTCAGCTCCTATCCCTATATCCATTTCTCATATAGTTGTATCGATATTGGTTCCAACCTTGGTTTCCAAAACCTTGGCACAAGGTGTCCTATCCATACCTTTAGGCGTTGGCCCAAAAACCTGCCACCTGATTGTCCAAGAAGGTTGCCTCCTCCTTGGAATTTGAATGCTACTGCCCCCGTTCCTGACCCTGAGCTCCCACTATGTTTACCTTTCTAGCGCCAGCACCCATAATATGCTTTGTGAGTAGGTCTAATAATGTATGTATATGAGCCAGCTCCTGATCACGCTTCTCCTTCTTTTTGCGTTGTTTTGCAGTCATACCAACAACATACGTACCTGTAGCTACTTTTTCTTCCCTAGTTTGCCAGCCCTAGTTAGTCTTAGTCACTTTGTCCAGAATAATGGTAGCTTGGTCCCATGTGTGACTCGTCAATGCTCCTCCCGCCACGGTATTTGCATTCAGTGTTAGGTATTAAAATTTTCCCCAATACTCCATTAAGTTCAACACCTTTCAGCCCTTTTTCATGATTTTATGTGCATCCTAGTTGCGTAAGTTCAGTTATCATGTTACCTCAATTCAGAGTCAATCACTCCCACAGTAATCAGTTTGTAGTGGCAAGTCTTGGGATTGCAGCTCTTTCCCTATTTTGTCAGCTTAGTTAGTCTCTGTTCGAGGACGAATGTCCCCAAGGGGGAGATATCATAACACCCTATAACTTCCTAATACTAGCTTAGAAATTTAAGAGTTGATAATACAGAAAGCTGGAAAAATTTCCTCAATACGAGTCACAGCACGACCCATACAATCGAGGTACGAGTCATACCATGACTCGTGACTGGGGGGATGGTGAAGGTCAGGAAATAAGGTTGGAGGAACCACGACTTGATGTTATGGATCATAAATGGATGTATAGATAGTACATAACAGTCATGGAAAAGTATAGAGATTTTGTCAGGAAAATCCTGAGTAACCACAAGACTGGAAAAGTATAGAGATTTTGTCAGGAAAATCCTGAGTAACCACAAGACAAGGTACCACTCGTGGGATGAGGGTACGACTCGTAGGATGAGTCGTGAGAGAGATCATATGCAGACTCATGTTTTAGTTGTCATAATACCAATTGTAGGATGAAGGTACGTGTTGTAGAAGGTATCCATGGAAAACTTCAGAGGGATTGGGTAGAGCAGAGTCCCTAACCACGGCTCATGGTACGGACCATACGATCATGGTATGACTTGTAGGTTGATTCATACCACCTGGCGGGAAAAATTTTCATCAATTGTTTCAGGGGCAATCTTGTAAAACCCTATCGACTTAACTTTTAAACTACATCAAATAAGGTGTTTTCAGGAGGGATGTTAGAGGAGTAGTCGATCCTCTCCCTTATTATTTTCCAAAATGAGACAACAGGGGTACGAAGAACATAGACAGTTCTCTCAGAGCAGAAGCTAGGGCTTTCAAATTTTCTTCTCAGATTCTCCAAGTTCTTCCCAGGAAATTCGACTCCAGGTATGTGGGAATTCAAAACGGGAATTATTCATCCCTTGTGCCCCAAAACTCTTCTGAAATGCTTATCAGTTCTAGACCTGAAGTGCACAGTTAGGGTTCATTTGTTAGTAAATTATGGATTCCTTTTTGCTATAGTTTTCTTGATTTTTGAGGGTTGTTGTTTGCTATACTTTAGGTCATTATCTCCTTACGTGAAATTATATTATTTAAGCCCTAGTTTCTTTGAATAAAGTGAATTGTTCGACATATTCTAATTACAAATGTTGCTTGACTCTGTAAATTCTTACAATCACCATGTTTTTAACAGTCACGTGAATTATCAGTCAGTTTAAAGTTAATTCAGTCTAAGTCAAAAGTTAGCCTTTTCAGTATTTTCAGTAATGTCAGCTGATCATTTTGTCTATGGTTAGTTTTTGAGAGGTTCAATAACACTTCTTAGAATCAGTTATCAGGTTGTTCTTTAGACGGTTATGACACTTTCAGACAAAGTAGCTCCGGCTAGTCATGGAACACTAGTTTCTAGTTATTAGGTCCTTTAGACTCTCAGGGTACTTCCTGATAGGTATCCCTGACATAGTATAGGACATCAGTTTCGAGCTATTAGCCTAGTAGACACAGGTATGGTTTTCTGCGGGAGTAGGACTTAGCACCGAGTGGGATAGGATTCAGCGCACCTAGGTTCCCAGGACAACGTTACCACCATAGGTTCATCCCGAATGGGCATCAGATAGTGATCGCCCAGTTTAGCTACTATACCCTAGCAAGGTATAGTATGCCTTCTCCGATGGGGGGTATACATCGGACTCCACATTTAGCTCAATTGGTTACATGTTGGTTATAGTTTTCTCCCACAATTTGCACAGTATCTTTTGTCAGTATAGTGCTGTAGTACCCCGAAAGTGCCTAAGAGTAGACTTAGGGGTTAAAAATTGAAATCAATAGAAAATGGGGAAAGAGTTGCAGGACGAGAGGTTGTAACAACTCGTGGTTGGAAACTACGAGCCATTGTTGAAAGTCGTGGTTTGAGGAGCCCAGGTGGCATTGTAAACCACGACCAATGTAACTACTCGTTGTGGAAAACAATGAGCCTTCATAGGGGGTTGTGGGTCGGGATCTCTGGTTTCCCTAGTGGTAGAAATGGATGGAAACAACGGTCCATTGAAGCTTGTAATGGTCTGTTGTATTAGTCGTTGGTAGGAAGGGAAGGAAGGACCAGTGGTGCCAATGGGAGGTTACAACAGGTCGTTGTGGGTGACAACGACCCGTCCTGTTAGTCGTGGTTGAGTCATCAGTCAAGGGAGCAATGCAACCAATGGGAGGATACAATGGGTCATTGTAGGTGACAACGACCCATCCTATCGGTTGTTGTTTGAGAAGCTGAAAGTTTGAGGAGGTCCAGTGCATTCAATGGGTGGTGACGACGGGTCGTTGTATGAGATAATGACCCTTCCTGAGGGTCGTGGGTTCAAGTTAGGCCAGATTTTAAGTTTTCTTTAGGGGCATTTTTGTAAAATCCTATGCTTTTAACTCCTAAAATACGTCGTTTTGGATTCTACCATGCACGATTTTAAGGGCTTTTCATGCCTAAACCCTAATTCTCTCAACTCTCTTCTTCCTCCTCTCTTCTAAAAAATTCTAGGGTTTCATTAAGGTGTTCTTCAAGCTTCAAGGAAGATTTTTCGAGTGGGATTTTCGTCTACCAGGTATGTGGGTCTTTTAACAAGGATACTCTTCCATCCTTGTGTTTCAAAAATATTTTTATTAAATACCCAATCTAATCTAGAAAAGCATGATATAGGGTTTGTAAAAAGGATAAATTCTTCTTTATTTTTCTTAAATTCTCATATCTACTACGATTATACATTTAATTGGATTATCTATTGATGGGTTATCTTGAATTATGAAATATGGGTTGGGTATGTGTGTGTAGTTTGTTCTTCCTAAATTTATTCGAATATTGAATGGGAATTGTTTATGTTTCCCTTGATTATCGTAGAAATTCATGATCATGATGGAATTGTGGAAAGATTGCATAATTAACTCTAATGACTTGATTATAATATTGATGACCATGTTGGATTTAGTAGGAGTTGTGGGCTTGAGTAATTAAAGTAAATTATGTTCCATCACCATGTTTTAGATTTAATTTATTGGGCATAATAAGAACGCATCTCCATTGTTGAATTATGAAGCTTGGGTGGATTCTATATTATATTTCTTACTAAAAAATATTTTTATAAAATCTTAGAATCCAAAATGCCTGTGTCTAAAGAGTTCATAAATTGAGTGACTGTGACAAGTGTGTGAAAAGGTTGTAACCTAATTACATGAAGTTATGCATCCTTGATAGATTATGAGTTGAATTCTATAAATCATGTTTGATCTTGTATTACCTATTGAATGAGGTGAGTACGGAATCAAGATGCCATGATAGAATTGTTACACCCCGTAAACTTTAAATGAATAAATAGCCTAACGGCATGTTGGTTAAGGGATTTAGAAGGCAAGCAAAAAAAAAAGGGGAAAAGTCGGTTTTTCCATTTATATCAATAAAAACCAGAAAAAACAGAGGGTATAGCCAAGTTAAGGCAAAACCCATGACTTTTATATATATTTCCTTCCGATTATGCTTTGAAACGCGGTCTAAACTCAGTTCCAGCTTAGATACCGAGGTATAAAGTTGTAGAGAGCAATCCTATGGAGTTGGTTTCATGAAATTTGGCCGGCGAAACGTCGTGCTACCGAGGTAAAGTAAATGGAATTGATCCAAATTAGTGTTAATGTACTCCTAGCCTTAAAGTGAATATTTATCCCTTCTGGACTTTCGAGAAATAGCAAGTTTTTGATCGATTTTCGATAAGCCAAAGTTTGGCCTATAAATATATCGAAAGTGATGTTTTCTTCCAGAATTTTAGTATATTTAGTTTTAATTGATGTATATGTGAATGTAGTTGGGAGAAATAGCTGGAGTACTGACCGAGCTTCGCCCGTTAGTCGGATAATCTGAAGCGAAGGTATGTAAAGCCAGTTTCTTCGCCAAGTTAGTAACTCTAGCCTAGCATAATACAGTAAACTCCGTAATAGAATACCCGGAGTCGAATATTGAGTTTTGTGCGAATTCAGTAAACCTGTCTTGCGTTGTTATATCATATTCAGTCCGAAAGTTAGTGAAACAGTGCCAAAAGGCGAGACATTATTTCAGACTCAGTATAGTCCAGTATGCGTTTAGCAAGCATGTTTTATAATATTATGACATATATTTAGAATAAAAGTTAGTAAAGTAATATCAGACAGACAAATAATATCCCAGATACAATACAGTCAGATAGTATCTCGGCTACAGTATAGCCATATAGCCAGATGAGATCCCAAATTCAGTATAAAACAGTATGAGAATCAGTATAACACAGAAAGAGTTCAGAATATGAAATCAGAATTCAGATAGTATCTTCAGTTAAACATTCTTGCTATATATGTGATTATTGATTATTGAGACTTGATTGTGTCGTGAGGGCACCCTTTTGAGCGTCCTCGCCACCCCTAGGTTGGTAATTGTGTTGCCCACTGAGTGGGTGGGTTTACGTCACTCCAAGGAGTGGCATGCCGTCCTCAGTTTGGACGAAGATGGAATGAAGCTTTCCCCATATCAGGCTGATCAGCATTATAGTACAGATAGCCCTGTTGTGTGCAAGCGCCCAGGGAACAGATTCAAATACAGTTACAGTTACAGATACAGTATGGGAGTCCTCCGGACTCAGACAAAGTTATTTATATTAGAGGCCATAGCCCGAGCTGGAGACCCAGGGGGCCGGCAGAGGTGCTCGTAGTTAGCAGATGAGTGGAGTGACCTATTTTTGGGTGGTTTTGACTCGGGTAGGGGTATATAGATTGTTTGCTTGCTTGGCGCCATTCGGCTTATGGGGGTTGGTATTGGCTCTTGTTTGCTATATATATATATGTATTTATGTGCTATGTATTAGTTAATAGACAGCAGGCCACCGCGTCTACAGGTACGCTCCTGCCCTATCACAATACAGAAAGTCTGATTCAGTTCATATCAGTTCTTACAGATTCAGTTATCTCCTGCAATTCAGAATTGCTAGTTATGTTATTTGTGTTCAGTTGTATTCAGTTTGCTTTGCATACTCGGTACCAGTGGTACTGACGCCCGTGGGGGCGCTGCATTGCTTGCCTGCAGGTACACATAGACGAAGAGTCGATCCCTCGTGATCCAGTCAGCAGAGTTATCAGCTCCTATCCTCTGGAGCTAGACAGTCGGAGGTTGTTCCTATTTCCTTTTTGATTACAGTTTGTGTAGGTCGGGGCCCTGTCCCGACCATTTTATTATTACTTCCTAGAGGCTTGCAGTCTGATGTTTCCCTATGGGGTGGAGCTGGTCGTGTGGGGCCGTGCATGTATATATGTGTTTAGTTGTTGATGTTGGCCGCGTGGGGCCTTCTTCTGGTTATAGTTAGTGACCTTGTCGGTCACAAATGTGAATAGTAGTTGCTTCAGATTATAGTGTCATCGTTCTGGTTAGCTGTTGTGCATTGCAGATGGCTATAGGCCTAATCGGCCGGGGCTGTAATTACAACCGCTATATAGCCGGTTCATTTCTTGAAATAGAGCCAGAGTCTAGCAGGCACCAGGTGCCCGTCATACCCCCCAAGGTGGGGTGTGACAAGAATAATGCTAGTATGAATTTATAGCATGCTCGTTGGATTGTGATGTTAAAGCTAATGAGGAAATTGGTTCTGCGATAATGTGAATCATGATGATAAAGCTTGTGACTAATATGTCAACTTGTTGAACCTGTGCCTATTAAAGGATAGCTCTAATCCCTTTTAATATGAGTACTGCATGATTAGAGTGGTGGATGTTCTTGCCTCTAATCAGCTGTTGTAAATTTAGATTAGCTATAGACGTTAGTGGAGAATGTCTTATCTAGACGTTAGTGGAGAATATCTTATTTAGACATTAGTTGAGAATGTCCTATATAGACATTAGTGGAGAATGTCTTATCTATGCGTTAGTGGAGAACGTCTTACACAGACGTTAGTGGAGAATGTCTTCTTATAGTTGGTTAAGACTCACATCCCTAGACGTTAGTGGAGAATGTTATCTCCTAGTCAGTCGGGACTTACATCCCTAGTCTGTTGAGTATTTTATTTTCCCTGTGTTGTTTGGGACTAACATCCCTAGCCAGTCAGTGACTCTCTATATCAGAGCTATCTCTCTCTCCCTTTGACAGTCAGGGATTCTCTTTAGTTGAGAATGTTTCCCTTGGATAGTCAAAGACGCTTCCTTCGACCGTCAAGGCATTCCCCCTTAGACGGTGAGGGACCCTCTTGATATCATTCACGGTATCATACCTTGTATTATTCCCTATTATTACTTTTGCACATCAACAGTTATTATGATAATGGATGTCTTTATAACGTGGTTATGTTAATTGAATATGTGAATCTTATATAAGACTATCGTACCTCATTTCAATTAAATTTCTATTAATATGTTTTACATTACTTCCTTCTGGCAAGTATTATGAGTTAGTTTATTTACGCTTCCTGCATACTTAGTACATTCCAAGTACTGACCGCACGCCTCTTGTGCTATATAATTTCATGATATTGATTCATGTCTCCAGGTTCAGCCGCGTGGCTAGATACGCTCCTTCCTATCCCAGTTGCTAGTGGTGAGTCCTCATCTTCCGAGTACATGGTTTAGGTTCTTGTTTTATTTATGTTTCAATTTTTCTAAAGTTGGGAGAGAGCTGGGGCCTTGTCCCAGCAACTCATAAGAAAGCTTTCAGACTTGTTTAGACAGATTCAACGTTGTATTTAAGAGTTGTTAAGATTTCTATATGGGTTATATTAGATTCTTTTTATTAGCTTCCGCTTATTTATGTTGTTAGTCAAATCTGATGTTAAGTGTATGTGATGATTATGCCATGGGTCGACTTTGAGCCTTTCGAGGTTCCTTGCTCGGTGTCTACGACATGGATGTGCTCTCGGGTCGTGAAAACCTTGGTATCAGAGCCATAGGTTTAGAGTGTCCTAGGGTGTTCAAAAGCCGCATTACGTAGAGTCTTTTTAATGGGTAAGAAGCGCGCCACACTTATGACGAAGAGGCTATGAGGCATTTTAGGAATGTTCCCTTTTCTTCACGATTCTTATCGTGCGTGGAGTATGAAGCTCTAAGTAGTTCCTCCCCTGACTCCTGCTTTATGCACTTGCAGATAATGCCTCCCCGATGAGCGAATGAAAGAAGACATGGTAACAGCTGCCAGCAGGTACCACCAGCCCAGGTATACCCAATAGATGATCATGTTACTCATGCTGAGTTTCGAGAAGCCTTTCAAATGTTGGCCCAGGCCCTGACCGCTCAAATTAACCAGCAGGCAGTGGCCCAAGCTCCTCAGAGTGGAACTGAAGCAGCGACAAGGATAAGAGATTTTCTTCGGACGAACCCACCCGAGTTCTTGGGGTCAAAGGTGGATAATGACCCATATGAGTTTTTGGAGGAGATTCAGAAGATTACTCACATCATGGGAGTGACGGGGAATGAGAGCGCAGACTTAGCCTCCTACCAGTTAAAGGGAGTTGGTTACATCTGGTATTGTCAGTGGAGAGACAGTCGGGAGTTGAAGCGGGTCCCATAGGTTGGGATGAATTTATGACAGCATTTTTGGACAGGCTCTTCCCTCGAGGGTTGAGGGAGGCAAATGCGGTAGAGTATATTAACTTGAAGCAGAATGGCATGATTGTCCAGAAGTATACGTTGGAGTTCACTCGATTATCTAAGTATGCACCGGAAATGGTAGCTGACCAGCGGGCCCAAGTGAGCCAGTTTGTGAATGGAGTGTTAGACTCCTTGGTCAAAGAATGCAGAACTGCCATGTTGCACTGGGACATAGACTTCCCACACTTGGTAATATTTCCTCAACAGATGGAAGCAGGGCAGGTGAAAGAAAAGGAGAGGGAGACTAAGAGGGCTAGAATTGGAGATCTAGATTTCTCCCAGCAGAGATCGAGTGTCGGATAGCGCTCACACTACTAGCGGAAAACATCAGCTCCAGCACCTTCGACAGCCAATACTCCTTATCAGCCCCGAGTGAGGGAGATTACGTATGCATTGTGTATGAGCTGTGGAAAGCACCATTTAGGAGCATGCATGGCCGACTCAGATGTTCATTTTTGGTGCGGCAGGGTGGGCTATAAGCACCGAGATTGCACAGCGGCTAAGCGAGGCGAAAGTAGATTCTCGACCACTTCTTCAGCAGCTGCGATAGCATGCCCGTTTCAGCAGGGTGCATCCTCTCATCCAGGTAGAGGGCATCGTCAAAACTGCTCCTATGCTATTTAATCCCATCAGGATAAGGGCAAGGCACCGATAGTGGCCACAGGTATGTTATGAATCTTTTGTCATTCTTTATGTGATGCCAATCTCTATATTGAATAAGAAGTTCAGTTGTGATGGTGAGAAAAGATTGTTGGTGTGTGATGTGAATAGTTGTGAGTGTAAGGCTCGTGGTGAAGGTTAGAAGTGAACGAGGGAGTTAAGAATTTGTAGCTTAGCTTGACTTGAAGAAAGATTCGGGAGTCTTAGGATGATCACTTTAAGCTAGGGGGAAATAATGAATATGTGAAATAAGTTAGATCTTGAGAACACTCATAAGAAGTTACAACTCTAGCAGATGTAGTATGTCGATCTCTTTGAGGTTCAAATAATTTCCCTTGTAATTCCAGTTGAAGTTAAAGTGGTGTCGACTCCTATGGTGCAAATTTTTGAGGTTTAGAAGTAATCGTTTAAGTCAGTGATGCCAATCTTTCCCTATGAGTCCTTATTGCTCATTTTCATGTTTTCAATCGGTTATGTGTGTTAATCCATGTTTTCTTATGTGTTCGGATTGAACTCAGTCGTTGGAAGTTGTTTGTTAACTCAGTAGAGTCCGATTATCTCATGAATGTGCTCAATCTTAGATGTCGGGGATGACTCGTGCTTATGAAATCCTTACTCTCAGTTAGATTAGATGTTTTGAATCATTACTTAGTATCAGAAGGCAATTTGAGAACGAAGGTTTAGTTTGTGTCAGTTCTGTGCCAGATAAAAAGGGGAAAGAATTTTCTTCCAGTGTTTTGTTTAGTTCTATGCTGGTTTCAAGTTCTTCGACCTCCTTTGAGTCATGGTATGCATGTTAGATGTGAATATTCAGATTTGGTGTATAGGGTTGGTCTTGTTATACCCCGAGAACCCAAGGATCAGGTCCGGAAATGAATCAGGAGAAAACTGGAAAATATTGCAGTAGTGGCAGAACGGGTCATTTAATGAATCGTGGCGGGGCCAAACGAGTCGTCAAGTGACCCTTGGGGAAAGCCTGAGATCTTGAAGGGATCGAGGTCCTCACGGGTGATGTAACAACTCTTGTCCAGTCACCACGAGTCGTCATGTCAGTCGTGGGGAGGTCCTTGAGAAAGATAGTGAAGCTTATCCAGTGTACCTGACAGATGGAACCTATCGAGTCGTTGTCAGTCCTAACGACCCGTTAGGAGGGCCATCACCTAGCCAGTTGGGTTTTTGTTAATGATGAGGTAGTGTACTGGGGTGAACCAAAGGATCGTGTGCCCTAGTAACGAGTCATCATGTCGTCTGTTAGGACCCTCTAACAGTTATTTTCTGCAAATTAGTAAGGGCCTTCTCATAATTTTCTACACTCCTAAGACCTAAACTACGTCTTTTGAGGATGGGACTAGGTCTTTTAAAGGCAAATCATTCCTAAAAACTTCATTTCTATTCATATAAGATTAGAGAGGAAGGAGGAAAGGGAATTCAAGTGTCTTCTCCCCAAAATACTTCAAGATTCTACCTAGGGTTTTTAAGGAAGTTAGGAGACTCGACATTTCCAGGTAAGTGGGGTGTTGAATGGGTAATTTAGTCCCTACCCATGCCCAATTTCTCCCTAACTCTATGTTTGAGCTACTAACTTTTGATGGGTCATAAATTCAAATGCATGTTTTCCTCAAAATTAATATGAGCATGACGTAGTATGTCTAAACTCATGGGTTTGAATTTTTGGGCTGTTTCCACTTATTTACTCAATATTTGATGAATTAATTCTTAAAATCTCATGTCTCCAAATCACGGGGTTTTTAGTGAAATTCATAGTTATGGTGATTTGTCAAGCATGATATATGAACTCTTGAATTTAAGCATGTTATCAATTACTCATGTTATTATGATCACGTTTCCTATAAATTTAAGTATTTCAAGTATGTTTGAAATTACGGACAATTCCCACATGTTGCTTGTGGTTTATAAACTATGATTCTCGGCTGACTCAAGGGCCCAATTCCATGGCCAGGATTATGAATTTGCAAGCATGATATAATTCTCACGATTTAACTATCCATGCATGTCATATATTAATTTCGATGAGCACATTGCATGTTTTTGGAGTAGTATTTAACAACGAGTAGGTTCGGGGCCCAGGTTATGCTCTGAATCTCAGAACTACGTGCCACCGTAGGATTATATTTGGGACCTCCTCAGTGACTGTCCTCTATGCCCTACGGGGACTTCATGAGTGATATCACGCTTTCATGGTTCATACACTTGGAAAGGTCTGAACGACCACCCTACTAATCGGACTTCATGTGTGCTCATGTGGAGTACATCGGTTATAGAAATCTCCCATTGTTCCTCATGGTTTTGAAATATGCATGATTATGTTCTTTTGTGCTCAAGTTACAATTTATGAAATGTTTTCCCCGCATGTTATGACTTTGATGAGTTTATGAACTTTTTTTTGAAAAATATTGAGTCATACGATATACTTACGATTTCAGTTTTATGATCATGGTGTCCCCATTCCTATACCTTTTATGTATTTCAACATTGTTTTGCATAACTTACATACTCAGTACTTTCTGAGTACTGACCCATATATTTTCAGGATCTGGTGCGCAGACTCAACATCTGTCATGCCTCGCCTTGGGAGGCATGACTAGCACCTAGTGCCCTACTAAGACCTGGACTGCTGGACTACTGAGCCTAAGCACTTCTGATACCAGGCTGGCTCTAACCCTGAATTCATGGAATAAACGGGCTATATAACGGCTGTAAATACAGCCTCCAGCCGACTAGGCCTATAGCCTCCTGTAAGAAAACAACAGCTGACCAGAACCATAGGAGTATAAAGGAACCTATGCGGGCTGACAAGGCCACCATGCTGACTAGTTTCACTGAAAAGCTGTACTAAATGCTAAACTGCTCTGTGACTAACAAGGTCACCAACTATCAACTATATAAGGCCCCACACGACCATCATAAACAAACTAAAACATACACACGACCTCACACGACCGGTACGACTAACCACAGGGAATATACAATCTGCAAGCCTCTAAGAATGATAATAAGATGGTTGGGACATGGCCCCGGCCTACCCGTACTGTACAACAAAAAGAGAAATAAACCTCTAGCTATCAAGCTCCGCATGACAGGAGCTGATGACTCCGTGTGCTGGCTGGAATTATGAGGGATCGACCCCTCGTCTATGAGTACCTGCAGCCAAGTAATGCAGCGCCCCCAAACGGGCGTCAGTACCACAGGTACCGAGTATGCAAAGAAATAACTAGAACATAACTAAAGATAAACAGTAATACTGATAGTTACTGAAGTATAGGAGATGGCTAAAACTTCCTGGGATAGCAGAATCTGAAATGAGCTTAACTGTACTGGAGAGAAGGTGAGAATTATACCTGTCAGTGCGGCGTCCTGCTATCTATCAATTTAATAAATAACACATATAACATACAGGAACCTATACCAGCCCTATAAGCCGGAAGGTACCAATCAACATGCAATCTATATACCCCTACCTGGGTTGCCATGAACCTAGTAATCTTCGTCCTTTGGCGGACGGCATGCCACTCCTTGGAGTGACGTATCCTCACCCTCTGGCGGGCGTGTCGACATAACTATTAACCCTGGGGCGGCAAGGAAGCTCTAAGGGTGCCCAACATAGAACAATCAGGTCTCCACAATCAACAATAATCACATATAACATATATATATATATATATATATATATTAAATCTGATAATACTGTCCATGTTCTGATATTCTATTCTGAAATTCCTTGTTGAATTATACTGAATCTGATACTGAGTTATACTGAGTCTAGAATAATATCTCACTGTCTGATACTAATATACTGACTTTTATTCTGAATATGACATAATAATTATTCAAGCATGCTTACTGAATTCACATTGGGAATAATACTCGGCTTTGAAACGTTCTTATGGAATTTATTCTATTTTACTATACTAGAATTACTATCTTGCTGAAGAAATTGGCTTTACATACCTCGCCTAGCGACTTTCTGATTAACTGGCGCAGCTCAGCTAATGTTCAGCTATTTCTTCCAACTGTATTCATATTCACGAAAGAATAAAATTAATTATACTATTATTTGGAAAGACCATATTTAGGGGTATACCTACTTCCTATTCTTTGACTTATCGAAGAGTGGCCGAAAACTCGCTATTTCTCGAAAGTGTAGAAGGGAGAAATACTCACTTTAATGTTGGGAGTATATTAACACTAGTTTGGAGCAATTCCACTTACCTTGGCTCAGCGTGACAATGATTCGTCGGCCGAATTTTGTGAAACTAACTCCGTAGGAATGTTCCCTGCAGCTTTATACTTCGCTACCCGAAGTTAATTTGAACTTTGACGGCGTTTGACAGCGTAATCGAACAAATATTATATAAACCCTTCGCTCCTCCTCTGTTTCTGGTAATGTTTTCTGGAAATTATCAAATGAAATGATTTAAAAACAAAGTGAAAGGCTTTATATACTTGGATCCTTTAAGTCGCATTTGTCGAATGCGATTTATAAGTCGCATTTGTCGAATGCGATTTATAAGTTGCATTTTCCTTTCGACACTCCAACTTGGGGCTTGTCCGGAGTCTCCCCGGGCCCTTTTCTCGCACGTATGACATTCTAAAACTCTTAACCAACATGCGAATATGCCAAAAAAGTGTCAAGAACTTATGGGGTGTAACATCCTCCCGCCCTTAAGAACATTCGTCCTCGAAAGTTAACTTCCATTTATAGAAATTTTAACTTGCTCTACCTTTTCTGAAAAAATTTCGACAGAGTTTCCCCTGTAATATGGACTATCTCAAAAATCCTGAACGGCAGAAAACTCCGATGCAGGTACTCCATATAATACTATAACATTGATTTCATAATAAACTGAAGTCAATATCTCACTTATACACATGAATATAAAGCAACTCATAAAACAACAATATCAACATACCTCTGGCTGACTAAGTTTGAAATAACTGAGGGTATCTGGCTTTCATATCTTCTTCTGCTTCCCAAGTCATTTCCTCTCAGTTCCTGTTACGCCATAACACTTTGACAGAAGAAACATCTTTAGTTCTTAATCTGCGGATCTGCCGGTCTAGTATGGCTACTGGAACTTCTTCATAGGCCAACTCCTCTGTAACCTGAACATCTTGGACTGGGACAATTCTGGAGGGATATCCTATGCACTTTCTCAGCATTGAAACATGGAAAATTGGGTGGACAGATTCTAACTCTGGAGGTAAGTCTAACTAATATGCCACTTGGCCTATTCTTCGGAGAATCTGATAAGGCCCAACAAACCTCGGGCTGAGCTTGCCTTTATTGTCAAATCTCATTACACCATTCATCGGCGAAACTTTCAGAAACACCCAATCACCCACATTAAATTCCAAGTTTCTGCGCCGTACATCAGCATAAGATTTCTGGTGGCTCTGAGTAGTCAGTAAACGTTCTCTGATAAGCTTTACTTTTTCCTCTGACTGATGAATGATATCTGGCCCAACCAATGCTGATTCTCCTACCTGAAACCAACCAATTGGAGATCTGCACTTTCGCCCATATAATGCCTCATAAGGCGCCATCTAAATAGCTGAATGGTAACTGTTATTATAGGAGAACTCAATGAGTGGTAAATGTTCATCCCAGTTACCTCCGAAATCCAACACACATGTTCACAACATATCCTCGAGCATTTGAATGGTGCGTTCTGCCTGCCCATCTGTCTGAGGTGAAAAGTTGTGCTCAGGTTAACCTGCATCCCCAAGCCTCTCTGAAATGATTGCCAGAATTTAGCTGTAAACTGTGCCCCTCTGTCGGAGATAATGGACACTGGAACACCATGCAACCTAACTATTTCTCTGATATACAACTCAGCATAATCCTCAGCGGAAAAGGTAGCCCTTACTGGCAGAAAATGAGCTGATTTTGTCAGTCTGTCAACAATCACCCAGATCGAATCATATCTACGCCTGGTGCGGGGTAATCCTACTACAAAATCCATATTTACTGCTTCCCATTTCCATAGAGGCACAGCTATATCCTGAGTCAGTCCACCTGGTTTCTGATGTTCAGCTTTTACCTGCTGGCAGTTGGGACACTGAGCTACGAATTCTGCTATCCCCTTCTTCATTCCTGGCCACCAGTAGATTTCTTTTATATCATGGTACATTTTTGTCGAACCTGGGTGGAGAGAATAACGGGCATAATGTACATCGCCCATAATCTGCTGGCGAAGCCCTGCAACGTCTGGAACACAAAGGCGATCTTTATATAGCAATATCCCATCCTCAGTTATCTGAAAATCTGTCACCTCTCCTTGCTGAACTCTATTTCTAAGCTGAACCAAGCTAGGATCTTCACACTGTCATTCCTTTACTTCCACGACTAAAGACGACACTACAGTGTTCTGGATTACTGCTCTGTTGTCCTCTGTTTCTACTACACGAACGACTAAATTGGCTAACTGATGCTATTCCAGGGCTAATTCCCGCTGCTCAGGCTGTAAGTGTGCCAGACTTCCCATAGATTTATGGCTAAGGGCATCTGCCACCACATTAGCTCTCCCTGGGTGATACAGAATATTCACATCATAGTGTTTCAACAGCTCTAACCAACGACGCTGCTGTAAATTCAACTCTTTCTAGGTGAAGATATACTGTAGGCTCTTATGATCAGTGAAAATATCCACGTGGATGCCATACAAGTAATGTCTCCATATCTTTAAGAGGTGAATCACTGCGTCCAATTCCAGGTCATAGGTAGGATAGTTCTTTTCATGTTTCCTCAGCTGTCTGGAAGCATAAGCAATTACCTTACCATGCCGCATCAACACATATCCTAACCCAACACCCGAAGCATCACAATAAACTGCATAACCTTCTGTACCTTATGGCAATGCTAACACCAGAGCTGATGTTAGCCTGTCTTTCAATTCCTGGAAGCTCTGGTTACATGCCTCAGTCTACTAAAATTTTGCTGCCTTCTGTGTCAGTTTAGTCAGAGGTGCTGCTAAGGTGGAAAATCCTTCAACAAACCTTCTGTAGTACCCTGCTAACCCCAGGAAACTGTGTACCTCGGTCGGAGTGGTAGGTCTGGGCCATGCTTTTACTGCTTCTATTTTCTGGGTATCTACCTATAGACCAGCATCTGACACGATATGACCCAAAAAGGATACTGAATTCAGCTAGAATTCACATTTTGAGAACTTGACATATAGCTGACGGTCCTTGAGAATATGGAGCACTGTCCGCAAATGATCCTGGTGGTCTGCCTCTGAGCGAGAATACACTAGAGTATCGTCAATAAACACTATCACGAACAAGTCCAGGTACTGTTCATCAGGTCAAAAAACACGGCTGGAGCATTCATCAGCCCAAAGGACATGACTAAGAATTCAAAATGGCCATATCTGGTCCTGAAGGCAGTCTTTGGAATGTCCCTTTCACGAACCCGAACCTGATGATATCCGGACCTTAAGTCAATTTTGGAGAAATATCTAGCTCCCTATTACTGATAAAAAAGATCATCTATCCTGGGAAGCGGATACTTATTCTTGACAGTAACTTTATTCAGTTGTCGATAGTCTATATACATGCGGAGGGAACCATCCTTCTTTCTTACAAACAGAACTGGTGCACCCCAAGGTGAATTACTCGGCTTGATAAAGCCCTTGTCTAACAAATCTTTCAACTGCTCCTTTAGTTCTATGAATTCAGCAGGAGCCATGCGATAAGGGGAAATTGATATGGGCTGAGTGCCTGGTAATAAATCAATTGCAAAGTCTATTTCCCTTTCTGGGGGAATACCGGGTAGCTCATCTGGGAATACATCGGGGAATTCATTAACCATTGGAACAGACTGGAGAGTCGGAGGCTCTACCTGAACATCCTGAACTCTGACAATGTGGTAAATGCACCCCTTAGCTATCAACTTTCTCGCCTGAAGATAGGAAATAAATCTACCTTTTGGCGTAGCTGTACTTCCCTTCCACTCTCGTACTACCTCCCCTAAAAAGTGGAATCGGACTGTCTTGGTCCAACATTCTACATTGGCATAGCATGGAGCTAACCAATCCATACCCATAATGGCGTAAAAATCAACCATTTCTAACTCTACCAAATCTGCTGTGGTCTGACGGTTAGCAACCTCTACTGTACACCCTCAATAAACCCTTCTGGCTATAATATAGTCACCGATGGGTGTAGATACTGAAAATGGTTGCCGAAGCAATTTTGGTACAGTACTGAACTTTCGAGCCACTAATGGGGTAACATAGGACAAGGTAGATCCTGGATCAATCAATACATATGCAGGGCGAGAGAAAATAGTCATCATACCTATTACCATATCTGGAGATGCCTCTGAGTCCTGCCTCCCTAGTAATGCATTGGTACGGCTTCGGTCGCACCTGAACTCGAGGCCCCTGATCTGCCTCGGCCCCTGCCTGCTGGGACCGAGGGCATACGCCCTGCCGAGGCTCCTAGAGCTCGCGGCCCTGCTGACGCCGTGTCCCGTCTATCTCGATTACCCTGACCCCTGGCTGGACAGTCTCTCATCACATGACCCTCCTGCCCGCATATATAACACCTTGTGGAGCCATATCTGCAAGCTCCAGTGTGGGGTCAGCTGCAAATAGGGCAAGGTGGGGGTGTATACCTACTCTGCTCTGCCCTCCTCTACTGGGTTGAATCTACCGTTCGAGAACTCCCGCCGGACTCTGTCTGTCCCCGAAGACCAAATCTACCCCTCTGCTGCTGTGATGGAGGCAGGGGTATAGGTGGCCTATCTGACAACCGCGGCCTAGGCCCTCTCCAAATTTCCCCTGTATCTAATCTGATCTATCCCTGCGGCGCTGTTCCTGATTTATTCGTCTACTATCCTGTTGCCGCTATCTAAGGCACTCAATAGTCTGGGAAAAGGCCTGCAGTCGAGTAATATCCTTATCTTCCCGCAGCGTAGCTGTCATGCATGCCTCAATATATTCTTGGTTCAGACCCATAATAAACCGATGGACTCCAGATGGCATGGTGTCCACAAAGGCTGGAGCATAGCGGGCCAAGGATTCGAATTGCATGGCGTACTCCCATACACTACTCGCCCCCTACTCCAAGTGCAAAAACTAGTCCATCCGGGCCTGTCGGATTTCTCGTGGCAGATAACGGTCCAGGAAAGCCTCTGAAAAGCTGGACCAGGTCGGAGGGGCAACATCTATCCCTCGAGACCTTTCCCAACTCTCATAGCACAACACAGCGATATCCCGCAGCCGAAATACCGCTAACTCAACCGACTCTATAGATGTCGCATGCATGACTCGAAAGATTCTCTACATCTAATTCAGAAAGTCCTGGGGGTCCTTTGTTCGATTTGTCCCGGTAAACTGTGGGGGACCTAGTGCCAGGAATTCTCGGACCCTCGAACTACCAGGTCCACCTGATGACTCTACAGCTATAGATGGCATTGGCTGGCGCTGACTAGCCATTATTTGCACTAACATAACTACTGCACTCCTAACCTCCTGGTCAGATGGTGTAGGTATAGGAACTGTCGGAGGTGGTGTCGTCTCGAGTGGCTCCTGATGGGGTGGAGACTGCTAAGAAGGTCGGGATGATGCATTATATCGCCCTCAGATCGGGCTGATTCTAATCGAGACTGGGGCATCCTGCTGGTGCCCTCTCCTGCTGCTGTATCAAATCTTCGGCCTGTGATAGGGTGTCGCTGATCTGACATTTTATCTGTAAACAAAGAGTATAGTAAGCTTTAGGGACTCAACCCTATACTGTACTTCTCTATGGCACAACTAAATGTGAAGAAAGAGTAACCATCCTATCATGCCTTGCAACCTCCTGCCTATGGTATGTGGTGCACAACACATTCATAGACAAGACTCTACTTAGCATGGATTGCAGACTCCTCGGGATACGACCTGCTCTGATACCAAGTTTGTCACGCCCGCCTTGGGAGGCATGATTGGCACTTGGTGGCCTACTAAGACCTGGACTGCTGGACTACTGAGCCTAAGCATTTCTGGTGCCAGGCTGGCTCTAACCCTTGATTCATGGAACCAATGGGCTATATAACGGCTGTAAATACAGCCTCCGACCGACTAGGCCTATAGCCTCCTGTAAGAAAACAATAGCTGACCAGAACCACAGGAGTATAAAGGAACCTATACGGGCCGACAAGGCCACCATACTGACTAGTTTCACTAAAAGGCTGAACTAAATGCTAAGCTGCTCTGTGATCGACAAGGTCACCAACTATCAACTATACAAGGCCCCACACGGCCATCATAAACAAACTAAAACATACACACAGCCTCACACGACCGGTACAACTAACCACAGGGAATATACAATCTGCAAGCCTCTAAGAATGATAATAAGATGGTGGGGACAGGGCCCCGACCTACCTGTACTGTACAACAAAAAAAGAAATAAACCTCTAACTTTCAAGCTCTGAATGACAGGAGCTGATGATTCTGTGTGCTGGCTGGAATTACGAGGGATCGGCTCCTAGTCTATGAGTACCTGCAGGCAAGTAGTGCAGCGCCCCTAAACGGGCTTCAATACCACAGGTACCGAGTATGCAAAGAAATAACTAGAACATAACTGAAGATAAACAGTAATACTGATAGTTAATGAAGTATAGGAGATGGCTAAACCTGCCTGGGATAGAAGAATCTGAAATGAGCTTAACTGTACTAGAGAGAAGGTGAGAATCATACCTGTCAGTGCGACGTCCTGCTATCTATCAATTTAATAAATAACACATATAGCATACAAGAACCTATACCAGCCCCCATAAGCCGGAAGGAACCAATCAACATGCAATCTATATAACCCTACCCGGGTCGCCATCCACCTAGTAACTATTCATACCACTCACCTAGTAACTACGAGCATCCCACCGGCCCCCTGGGTATGCAACTTGGGCTCTTTAGGCCCCTGACTATAGCTGTATCTGAGTCCGGAGGAATCCTGTAAACTGTGATCTGAGATCTGTATCTGTAATCTGTAATCTGTACCCCGGGCGCAAGCGCTCGATGGGGGTGTGCTATAATACTGATCAGCCTTCTATAGGGAATGCTACTGATCCTGGGCAGATTTATATGCCCAAGTGATACTCAAAAGTATCATTTTCGCCCTGTTTATCTAGCAATGTGTATACATTTTCATGTAATTGGTAATAAAATGTGAATTTATACTAACCAACAAGATTAGCATTGTTTTGTAGGTAAAATGTGATTTCGGGAAGCTAAAATGCATGTTGGATGATATCGGAGTTGGACTTGGATGCGAGCAAGGGAAAAAGCATTGGACCGCACAAATTAAAGGGGCTCCGCGATGGAGCCGTGTCACGCTGCCATCGCGGAGGCATTCTGCCTGGAGGGTGAAAAATTCATCAATTCCAGTGGAGGCTCGCGACAGCTCCATGGCACGGTGGCTAGCCTCCACGTTGCACGCCGTGCCACGTTGGTTCTTTATTCCCGGACCCCTAATTTCCAGTGAGGGTCCGCGTTCACGCCTTGTCACGGAGGCAGTGCTCCGCGATGCACTCTGTGACACGTTGCTTGTTATTCCGGGAAAAATTCCCACTAGTATAAATAGAACACTTAGGTTCATTTTCATAATTCAGACTTGGTGGAGCAAGGACGTGAGTTACAGGTAGTTGAGGGACGAAAAGTTCAGGGTTTTTTCTCTCTTTATTTCTTCTTTAACTAAATTGTTTGTATGATTAACACTTGTTTTAGGATGATTAATCCATAAATGAGTGGCTAATTCCCTTCCTTGCTGAGGTTATGAACACTTGTGATGAATTTTGATTATTAATTATATGTTTTTTCATCTTTTTCTTCCATGTTGTTCTATTAATTCTTGTTCTTACTGCATTGGTGTGTGGCCTACATTAATGTATATCTAAAAAGTCCGATTTCACTCGAGAGAGCACGAAATTGGAAAGTTGTGAATTAATAGGATATTGTTCTTTACTTGATTGGGGAAAATTGAGTTTTGATGTGCTTTCCAGATAGAAATATACTTGAAAGCCGTATTAGTCAATTTAGGAATCGGAATTATATTGCTAGGTCATGAATTGCATTTGATCACAGAAATGTAGACGGATGGTTTATGATTCTTAAGTGAGATTAAATACGAGAGTTTTAATCTCTTGGCTAATGTTCTTGGCTAGCAACTGGAAGAAAAGATTAACCAATGTATGATTATAATCAGTTACACTACATGTTCTATAACCTCGGCATGCTCATATCCATAGTTTAAATTCAAAGTAGATAATTGTTAGTAGTTGTAGTATAAAATTTATAAAACAAATTATTCACTTTTTGGTTACGTTGTTGTCAGCATATTTAGAAGTTAAATATAGTATAGTATACTTAAGCAAACTTCACTTAATCCGAGTCTCTGAGGGATCGATACTTGGCTTACTAAAGCCACTTACTACTTGTTCGACCACGTGCACTTGCGTGTCGGTTTAGATACCCATATAACACAGACCGAACAAGTTTTTGGCGCCGTTGCCGGGGACTTGGCAATTGGTGAAAATGTGTTAAGTGTAAATTTACTATATTTTTATTTTCTTTTCTTAAGTGTTGACAACTTGGTCTTAGCCTGTATTTTGCAGACTTAATTGCTGTGAACACTGGCAAGAGACAAAGAGCTGGTGGAATCTTATATAGAGCCTAAACGTATATTTCATAGTAAACGGAGAGAAGCTCTACAAAGGAAGCTGCAGTTGCTCAGACAGACTATTATGGAGCAATAAAATCCACCGGTTGTGAGGGCAGTGTTAGTGCCCAAAGAAGCAGCAGCAAGGCCAGTTCGTGAGGTGGAAATCCCACATGCCAACAATGTTACATCCAGTATCCACAAACCAGAGCCTGGAGGGAGATTTGAACTCAAGCAAAATATGGTGCAATTGCTGCACACAAGCGGGCAATTTACCGGTCTCCCTCATGAAGACCCACAACAGCATCTCCAAAACTTCTTGGAGATAAGTGACACTTATATACCCACTGGAGTGTCATCTGATTATGTTCGGCTTACATTATTTCCGTTCTCATTACTCGGTGAAGCCAAGAGGTGGTTGAAAGCTGAGCCACCAAATTCTATTTCAACGTGGGATGATCTTGCACGAAAGTTCTTGATAAGGTTTTTTCCCTCTGGCAAAATAGCAAGACTTAGAAGTCAAATTCTAAGTTTCAAACAGAGGGAGGGAGAAAATTTATATCAAGCCTGGGAAAGATTTAAATCCATGTTGCGGGACTGTCCTCATCATCATCAGTCCAATGACGTGTTGGTGCACACATTTATTGAGGGTTTGGAACCCCATACCAAAATATTGCTAGATTCAGCAGCTGGAGGGCAAGCACTGGAAAAGACTTATGAGGAGATGTACACCTTGCTAAACCGGATTTCACAGGGCAATCCAGAATGGAATGCTGATTCATCACGAGGTGGGGCAAGGAAAGCAGCAGGAGTGCTTGAAGTGGATGGCTTTACAGCTATCGCTGCACAGATAGCTGCTTTGCAGAATCAATTGAACAAACATTTTAGCAACATGACTTTGAACCAGCCTTCAGCTTCAGTTAATGCAGTCCAGCAAATATGGTGTGAAGTGTGTGGAAGCAGTGAGCACTCAGCTGAGTGTTGTGGAGCAAATCCTGATTCGGTTAACTTTGTAGGGAATGCACAAAGAAATCATCAGCAGTATGGGAGTAGCTACTATTCAAATTGGAGGAACAATCCAAATTTTTCATGGGGTAGCAACAACCATCAAGGCCAAAGTGCGGGTCAGGGTATGTAAAGGAATCAAGGAGGGCAACAGAACTAGCAATCTCAATTCAGAAATAATAATGCCCCTCCTCCACCACCATCACCCAGCATTGAGGAAATGTTCAAGACCATGATCGCTAATCAAGCGCAATTGCAGGCTGACTATGTTAAATTGGCAGCCGAAGTGAAAAATAACCAGTTAGCGACAAAGGCTCTTGAGTATCAATTTGGGCAATTTGCTAGTGCCCAAAATACAAGGCCCAGAGGAGGACTGCCGAGCGACACGGATCCGAATCCAAAGCAGGTAAATGCAGTGACCACAAGGAGTGGTTTGCAGCTGAAGGAGGTGGAACCAGAAAGACCACCTCAAAATTCGGGAGCAGCAGAAGTTGAGGGGGAGCAAAGTTCGGAAAGGGGGAAGACCAAAGAAGCTGAATCAGAAAGACCTCCACCCCCGTTCCCTCAACGACTCAAGAAACACAAGGAGGAGGCGTGTTTCAAGAAATTCATGGAGGTGCTTAAACAGGTACATGTTAACTTACCTCTTGTTGATGTCTTACAGGGAGTGCCTAAATATGCCAAATACATTAAAGACATCGTGGCCAACAAAAGTCGTTTGACTGAGTATGCCACGGTGGCTTTGACGGAGGAGTGCACTTTCCGGATCCAAAATAGACTGCCCACGAAGCTAAAAGACCCTGGAAGTTTTACTATCCAGCTTACTATTGGGCAGAGCATCCGAGCTCGTGGATTATGTGACCTGGGAGCGAGCATAAATCTGATGCCATCTTCGGTATTTAGAAAGTTGGGTCTAGGGATTCCTAGACCTACAACCGTAATCTTGCAGTTGGCGGATCCATCCTTAGCTAGGCCGGATGGCATTATTGAGGATGTTCTAGTGCAAGTGGGCTCCCTAATTTTCCCGGTAGATTTTATTGTTCTGGATTTTGAACCAGACGCGGAAGTCCCATTTATTTTGGGACAACCCTTCTTGGAAACCGGGAAAGCATTAATCGACGTAGCTGTGGGTCAACTTACAATGCGAGCACATGACAAGGTAGAGGTGTTCGATGTGTACAAAGCACCCAAGCTCCCGATGGTGAATGAAGAACTCTCGGTGATCAATGTAATTGATCATGGTAATTCTAAACAGATAAATGATTCCCGAGAGTTGATGGGAAGACCACCGGATAGGTGTAAGCACTACTGGGGGGAGGACAATGATCGTGAGAAATCATCCATCACCCTAGCGGACAATTGAGCGTAAATGACGTCGAGCCGCGACGGTAAACCAAGCGCTGCACGGGAGGCAACTCGTGAAAAAAAAAATTTTTTTTCTTTCATTTTGTAAAGTGTAAATAAATTTTTCTTTTTTTTTTGTTTTCTTGATTTATTACAAAATTTTTCGTTTTAGTCTGTATTTTTTATTTTAGTTAGGTGAAACCTATTATTCTAACCAATTTTGTTTAGTGAGATGATTTTCAGGTCAAACGGAGAAAAATGTGCACGGAATCGTGAAGGAAAAGGAGAGGTATGACAAATTAATAAAACATAGAAGACAGTGAGCTGGGGCGATGGCTCCATGTCACGGAGGAGGACCTCCGCGTTACCCTCCGTGACACGTTGAGGTGTAATCCGAAAATTTCAAAATTTCCAGAAGGCTATCGCGATGGCTCCGTGTCACGGAGGCAGTGCACCGCGATGCACTCCGTGACATGTTGCCGTATAAATTGTGATGGGTCACACCGGGTTGCCGGGTGACCCGCGTTTTTTCTACATTTTAAACCCCGATTTCTCCCTTTTTTCCCTCATTCTCATTTTCCTACGCGACCAAACATCCAAAAATCCCTCCCCCACCAACGTGCCACGGCTTAAGGCAACGAATTACCAAGTTTTCTTCGCTTATTCAACGACAGGGTATGTTTTCCGATTCTCTCTCAAGTTTTTGTCGATTTTATTCGAAATTAAGCATGGGAGGTGAACTAAATCACCCTAAGTCGAAATTAAGCATGAATTCGAGTTATTTATTGATTGATAAAAGTTTGGAATGATGTAATGATTGTTTGAACTTGTCGATTGCATGAATTATTCGAAGCTGATTGCGAAATTCAATTCTAGGGCTTGGTTGTTGAATTTGTGAATTCTATGCCAGGGTGTACTTGTTAAATGAGATGAATCATTGTAAGAAGTGTTTGAATGTAATAGACGACGAATTCTCGGGTTTTGGGGGAAAATGTTGAAATTTGTTCGAATTTGGTTGGTTGTATACGTTCATGTGTATAGAATTTTGTTATGTTTTGTTTCTTCGTTTTTTCTTGGCTAAGTGCGATGGTTGAAATGTTAGCGATGGTAGTGATTGGGATTAGTTGTACGAAGTCTGAGTAGTACGCAGAAGTTATACCGTCGAATTTTCATTTGAACGCAATTAAGCATGAGTGTATGGCTTGTATTTTGGTGTAAATAAAGTTATTCTTGCCGTAGTATCGCAACTGTAGCTAAGGACTAAGTGTGGGGTAAACTTAGCGTAACCCGACCTTAGCCGAAGTTAATATTCATTTAGCTTAACATTGAGCTTGTTTACTTGTGTTGACAGGTAAAATGGCAAGCAGGAAAGATAAAGGTAAGGGTGCATCAACTTCAGGCACCAGAAGGAAAAGACTCAGACTGGGCACAACAGTCCCAGCTGCACCAGCAGTTCCACGCGGCCAGCGCCGCCAATACAGAACGAGATGGGTGACTGATGAGGGGAAGAAGTGGTATGCTAAGCTCAAAGAGAACAAATATTTCCCCGAGGAGCATATAGCATGGGAGCCATTAGCACAGGAGTTCCCCCGAATAGTTCAACGGATCGAGGCTACTGGGCTAAGTTTCATATTTCAGGAGCCCAAGGAATGCAACCTGCACCTGGTCTGGGAGTTCTATGCTAATTGGAACCCGGCAATCAGAAGCCACACCATCAAGATCAGAGGGCAGATAGTCACTCTGGAACCCCAACAGCTAAATGCCATCATAGGAGCGTGGGACACAGACGCCCACGTTCTCCGCCAGTTGAACATTACCCCACCGTATGCCGACATCAGACGCACACTGTGTGGGGCTCGATCCACAGCTAGATGGAGCAGACATAAAGAAAGGGGCTACCACCGAACTCTGCCATATTCTCAAATGAACAGGGAAGCCCGAATTTGGCTGAAGATAGTCTGCTCGTGACTAATCCCGGGGGTACACACGACTGATGTGACCCGGGACCGTGTTTGCCTGGTGTATGCCCTGATGAAAGGGCTGGAGATTAATGTTGGGGCGGTCATCATATCTTCCATGAAGAGAGCCCGATTACACCAGGGCCACAGGTGATCTTGGGCAGATTTATATGCCCAAGTGATACTCAAACGTATCAATTTTACCTTGTTTGTTTTGCAATGTGTATATAATATCATGTAATTGGTAATAAAATGTGAATTTATACTAACTAACATGATTAGCATTTGTTTTGCAGGTAAATGTGATTTTTAGGAGCTAAAATGCATGTTGGAACTATGTCGGAGTTGGACTTGGATGCGAGCATGGAAAAGACCTTGGAATGCACATTTTATAGGGGCTCCGCGATGGAGCCGTTCCACGCTACCATCGCGGCAGCACACTGCCTGAACAGGAATTAAAATGGCAAATTCCAGTGTGCCTTCACGTCAGCTCTGTGGCACGGAGAGAGGCCTCCGCGTTGGCCTCCGTGCCACGTTGAGGCTAATTTATCGGACCCTGAAATTCCAGTGAAGGTCTGCGTCCACGCCGTGTCATGGAGGCAGTGCTCCGCGTTGGCCTCCGTGACACGTTGCTTGTTTTTTCGGGAAAAATTTCCCACTAGTATAAATAGCACACTTAGGTTTATTTTAAGCAGTTTTTAGTTTTTAGACTGAGTTCAGAAGTGGAGAGCAAGGATGTGGGTTAGGAGCAGTTGAGGAACGAAAAACCTAAGGGATTTCTTCTCTTCTTTTCTTCTTTCTATCAATTGTACGTATGATTTACACTCATTTTAGGATGATCAATCCACAAATGAGTGGCTAATTCTCATCCTTGCTGAGGTTTTAAACATGTGTAATGAATTTTGATTATAATTGATATGGTTTTCTTCTTATTCTTTGATGTTGTTCTATTAATTCTTGTTCTTACTGCATTAGTGCTTGGACAACATTAATGTACATCTAAAAAGTCCAATTTCACTCGAGAGAGCAAGAAATTGGAAAGTTGTGAATTAATAGGGTATTGTTCTTAACTTGATTTGGGAAAATTGGGTTTTGATGTGCGTTCCTGATAGAAATATACTTGAAAGCCGTATTAGTCAATTTAGGAACCGGAATTGTAGTGCTAGGTCATAAATTGCATTTGATCACAGAAATGTAGACGGATGGTTTATGATTCTAAAGTGAAATTAAATACGAAAGTTTTAATTTCTAGGCGAATGTTCTTGGCTAGCAACATGAAGAAGAGATTAACCAAATTATCATGATTATCAAGTTCATTACTTGTTCTTAACCTTGGCATGTTCATATCCATTGTCTAAATTCACAGTAAATAGTTGTTATAAATTGTAGTAGATATAGTTTAGAAATAAAAACTCAAGTAACTGTTGGTTACATTGTTGTTAGCATAATTAGAAGTGAAATAGGAATATAGTAAACTAGGCAACTTTACATATCTTGAGCCTCCTTGGATCGATACTTGGCTACTTAGCCACTTTATTACTTGTTTGACCACGTGCACTTGCGTGTCGGTTTTTAACCTATAACGGAACACCCGAACAAGTTTTTGGCGCCGTTGCCGGGGAGGCTAGGCGATTTGTGAAATTGTGTTTAGTGTAAATTTACTGTATTTTTATTTTTATTTTCTTAAGTGTTAACAACTTGGTCTTAGCTTGTATTTTGCAGATTTTGTTTCTGTGAACACTAGCAAGGGACAAGGAGCTGGTGGAATCTTACTTAGAGCCTGAACGTGAATTTCATAGTCAACGTAGAGAAGCTCTACGAAAGAAGCTGCAGTTGCTTAAACAGTCTATTATGGAGCAACCAAATCCACCAGTTGTGAGGGCAGTGTTAGTGCCCGATGAAGCAGCAACAAGGCCGGTTCGCGAGGTGGCAATCCCACACGCCAACAATGTACATTCTAGCATCCGCAAACCAGAGCCTGGAGGGAGGTTTGAATTAAAGCAGAATATGGTGCAACTTTTGCACACAAGTGGGCTTTTTACTGGTCTCCCTCATGAAGATCCACAACAACATCTCCAAAACTTTTTGGAGATAAGTGACACTTATATACCCGCTGGAGTGTCACCTGATTATGTTCGGCTCACCTTATTTCCATTTTCCTTACTTGGTGAAGCCAAGAGGTGGTTAAAAGCTGAACCACCCAATTCTATATCAACGTGGGATGATCTTGCACGGAAGTTTCTGATTAGATTTTTCCCTTCTGGTAAAACAGCCAGACTTAGAAGTCAAATTCTAAGTTTTAAACAGAGGGAGGGAGAAAAATCTATATCA
Organism: Datura wrightii; assembly: GCA_035772735.1. NCBI lineage: Eukaryota > Viridiplantae > Streptophyta > Magnoliopsida > Solanales > Solanaceae > Datura > Datura wrightii. The sequence continues at coordinate 22,705,568 of JASDFA010000004.1, read as the reverse complement.
AGCCTGGGAAAGATTTAAATCCATGTTGCGGGACTGTCCTCATCATCATCAGTCCAATGAGGTGTTGGTACACACATTTATTGAGGGTTTGGAACCCCACACTAAAATTTTGTTAGATTCAGCAGCTGGAGGGCAAGCGCTGGAAAAAACTTACGAGGAGCTGTACACTTTGCTCAACCGAATTTCACAAGGCAATCCAGAATGGAATGCAGATTCATCTCGAGGTGGAGCAAGGAAAGCAGCGGGAGTGCTTGAAGTGGATGGATTTACAGCTATCGCTGCACAGATAGCTGCTTTGCAAAATCAGTTAAACAGTCACTTCAGCAATATGAATTTAAACCAGCCTTCAGCTTCAGTCAATGCAGTTCAACAGATGTGGTGTGAAGTGTGTGGTAGTAGTGAGCATTCAGCTGAATGCTGTGGTGCAAATCCTGATTCTGTTAACTTTGTGGGCAATGCACAGAGAAATCAGCAGCAGTTTGGTAGTGGCTACAACTCAAATTGGAGAAACCATCCGAATTTTTCGTGGGTTAGCAACAATCAACAAAGCCAAAGTTCCGGGCAGGGTATGCACAGAAACCAAGGAGGGCAACAAAATTATCAAGCTCAATTCAGAAATCACAATACCCCTCCTCCACCACCATCACCTACCATTGAGGAGATGTTTAAAACCATGATCACTAATCAGGCGCAATTACAGGCTGACTATGTTAAATTGGCAGCCAGAGTGAAGAATAATCAATTGGCGACCAAGGCTCTTGAATATCAGTTTGGGCAATTTGCTAGTGCCCAAAATACTAGACCCAGAGGAGGACTACCTAGCGACACGGATCCTAATCCGAAGCAGGTAAATGCAGTGACCACGAGGAGTGGTTTACAGTTAAAGGAGGTGGAACCGAAAAGACCGCCTCAAAAGTCAGGAGCAGCAGATGTTGAGGGAGAGCAAATCTCAGATAAGGGGAATACTAAAGAAGCTGAACCAGAAAGGCCTCCACCCCCGTTCCCTCAACGACTGAAGAAACACAAGGAGGAGGCGTGTTTCCAGAAATTCATGGAGGTACTTAAACAGGTACATGTTAACTTACCTCTTGTTGATGTCTTGCAGGGAGTGCCAAAATATGCGAAATATATTAAAGACATCGTGGCTAACAAAAGTCATTTAACTGAGTATGCCACGGTAGCTTTAACGGAGGAATGCACTTCCCGTATTCAGAATAGGTTGCCCACAAAACTGAAAGACCCTGGAAGTTTTACTATCCAGCTTACGATTGGGCAAAGTATCCGAGCTCGTGGATTATGCGACTTGGGGGCAAGCATAAATCTGATGCCATCTTCGGTATTCAGAAAGTTAGGTCTAGGGAGTCCTAGACCTAAAACGGTAATCTTGCAGCTAGCAGACAGGTCTTTAGCTAAGCCAGATGGCATTGTTGAGGATGTGTTAGTGCAAGTAGGCTCTCTCATTTTTCCGGTCGATTTTATTGTTCTGGATTTTGAACCAGATGCTGAAGTCCCATTTATTTTGGGACGACCCTTTTTGGCAACCGGAAAAGCATTAATTGATGTAGCTGCAGGTCAACTCACTATGCGAGCACATAACAAGGTCGAAGTGTTCGATGTGTACAAGGTACCTAAGCTCCCGACTGTTTATAAGGAACTCTCGGTGATCAACGTGATTGATCATGGGAAGGCTAATGGAATGAGTGATTCCCGAGAGTTACTAGGTAGGCCACCAGATAAGGTTGAGAACTACTGGGGGGATGACCATGATCGAGGCAAATCGTCCATCACCCTAGTAGACAAGTGAGCATAAAGGACGTCGAGCCGCGACGGTAAACCAGGCGCTGCACGGGAGGCAACACGTGAGAAAAATATTTTATTTTTTTCTTTTTGCACAGTGTAGTTAGTTTTTATCTTTATTTTTGTTTTTATTTGTTTATTTCCAATTTTTTTTTCTTTTTCTTTTCTTGATTAGGTTTAGATTTTCATTTTAGTTAGTATTTTTATTTTTAGTTAGGGAAATCTATTAATCTAACCAATTTCGGTTTAGTGAGGTGATTTTCAGGTATAACGGAGGAAATATACATGGAATCGAGAAAATGAGGCAAGGTATGAAAAATTAAATTAATTGAAGAAACAATGCACTGGCGCGTTGGCGCCGTGTCATGGAGGTAGGGCTCCGCGTTACCCTCCGTGACACGTTGAAGGCAAAATCCGGATTTTTCAAAAATTCCAGTAAGCCAACGCGTTGGCTCCGTGTCACGGAGGAGGGTCTCCGCGTTACCCTCCGTGACACGTTGCCGTGTATTTGGTGCCGGGTCACAGCGGATTACCGGGTGACCCGCGTGTTTTCTTAAATTAAAACCCCCGATTTCGCCCCATTTCTTCCCATTCCCTCTTCCCTCCGCGACCAAAACACCTATTTCCCCCTCCCCAAGCACCGTGCCACGTTCCTAGGCAAGGAATACATCAAGTTTCTTCGATTTCTCAATTCAAAGGTATGTTTTCATCGTCTATCTCAATTTTTTGGCGATTTTTGTCAAATTTGGGCATGTGAGGTGAGATATATCACCCTAGGTAGAAATTAAACATGAATGTTGGATTATTTGTGATTAATACATGTTTGGATTGTTGTATTTAGCGTTTGAACTTATCGATTGCGTAAATAATTCGAATTTGATTATAGAATTGTATTCTAGGGCATGAATTGTTGAATTTAACTTGAGCGACTTGATAAGTCGGCAAATTAGATGCCGGGGTGTGTTTGTAAATTGAGAGAAGTCGTAGTAAATATTGTGTAAACGTTAAAAGACGACAAATTCTCGATTTTTTTTTTGGGAAAATGCAAAAAGTGTGTAAATTGGTTAGATTGTTTGGATTAGATTGTATATAGAATGTTTTTAGCGTTGTTTTTATTTTGTTGTTGTTTTTGTTGCGAAGTGCGATGTGTGAATTGTTATCGATAGTAGGATTTGGATTAGCTGTATGAAGTTTGAGTAGTATGCTAACCGTTATGCTGTCGAAATTTTTGTGAACGCACTAAGCATGAAGTGTATAGTGTTGTCTGTGGTGTGATTAGAGTTATCCTTGCCATAATTTGTAGAAGTAGCTAAGGACTAAGTGTGGGATAAATGTCGTGTAACCCGACCTTAGCCGAAGTTAACAAGATTTTAGCTTAACTTTGTGCTTGTTTGTGTAAATTGACAGGTACAATGGCGAGCAGACAAGATAAAGGCAAGGGTGCTTCTACCTCAGGCACCGGTAGGAAAAGGATGAGACTGGGCACCACAGTCCCAGCTGCACCCGCTGTTCCGCGCAGCCAACGCCGCCAATACGGAACAAGATGGGTAACCGAGGAAGGAAAGAAATGGTATGCTAAGCATAAGGAGATCAAGTACTTCCCGAAAGAAGATATTGCACGGGAACCACTCGCACAGGAGTTCCCTCGTATTGTATAGAGAATTGAAGCAGCTGGGCTCAGCTTTATTTTTCGGGAGCCTAAGGAGTGCAACCTTCACTTGGTCCGGGAATTTTATGCAAACTGGAACCCGGCCATCAGAAGCCACACAGTGAAAATCAGAGGGCATATTGTCACTCTGGAACCCCAACAGCTGAATGCCATTGTTGGAGCGCGGGACACAGACGCCCACTTTCTCCGCCAGCTAAACATCACCCCACCGTATGCCGACATCAGACGTACGTTGTGTGGGGCTCGATCCACAGCCCGATGGAGTAGACATAAGGAGAGGGTTACCACCAGACTCTGCCTTATTCGCAGATGAACAGGGAGGCCAGAATATGGCTGAAGATTGTGTGTTCGTGCTTGATCCCGGGTGTTCATATGACGGACGTGACCCGGGACCGTGTCTACTTAGTGTATGCCCTTATGAAAGGGCTTGAGATTAATGTTGGGGCGGTAATAATATCCGCCATGAAGAGAGCCAGACTGCACCAGGGCCACAGATACGGGTTTGGCGGACTCATCACCACCTTCCTCCGAGGCCTCGACATTGAGGAAGAGGCTTTGGACTATATTCCGCAGTTGGAGTGGAGGGCCCTCGATGTGACAAAGACTAAGGCCCCCGACACTACACACGGACTAGTACTGACTTTGGGTGAGCGACATGCTCGGGACGATCAGTACATGGCCCGTATGTTTGGCATGCAGATGCTACAGCTACGGATTGGTGGGAGACCAGCCACCGAGGAAGAATTATGGCAGCTGGAGCTGGACTACCCCTTTGACGAGAACGCCAGAGCCTTATGTCCGGTGGGACCAGCCTTCGTGGAGCCTACTGATGACGATGTCCCTACTGATGAGGAGACACATCATAAGGACTCCGATGTGGAGTCCTATGACGACGATGGAGCTGATTCAGACATGGGCGACGAGGCCGCAACACCGGATGAAGAAGTCGAATATTTCGACTGAGCAGGGAGTTCCACCACCCAAAATTTTGTGCTTTGTATTGTTGTGAACACTGGGGACAGTGTTCGATTTAAGTGTGGGGTGGGGAGTAGCTAGGTGCTGGGACATAGGCTCTAATTTGCTGTATGTTTTTTCCTTGGTTTGGATGAATGTTTGTGCTTTCCCTGTTATGAACTGATTTGCGGTGTATGTGTATATATTTGTTTTTGTGGTTAATGATGTGTGGTATGAAAAGTTATGGTTGTTAGTGTAAATATTTTGTAAATAGTTTGTAAATATTTTTTCTATCGAGATGATCGATATTTTTCACAAATTTTCGCGAAAATATTTTGCACTTGTAAATACTTTTTTTCTATCGAAATGATCGATGTGTTGCAAAAATTTTTGATTTTTATTTTTTTTGGGTTTCTCGGAGTTTGTTTTCGGTTTTTTTACCGAGAATAGTCCCATTGAACCGATGTCATAGTTAGTGACCGTTCCCTATGATGGATGGATGACGACCGTCTTAAGGGAAATGTAGTCGGTAGAAGTAGGATTTTTATTTGTTTTTAATTTTTCTTTGGTGGATTGCATCAATGAACTGTAGTTGCTTATGGTTGCTAAAATTTCATTGCGTGTTGTAACTGATGTTCAAAATGTGAAAATGATTCGTTTGAAAGCATGCAATTCTGTAATATGTTGAGTTACCTAGGCTATAGAATTTGATTCAGTATGATTGAGGCTTAATCTTGAATTCATGTAATTGACTAATTAAAGAGTCTGTGAATGCATCTTGAGTCGAGCATGTGCATGAAGTGTGAAGTGAGGTATTGCTATTCCATGCCATTGTGAATTGTCTAGAACTTGCCTGGTGTGAGTACAAAGCGAAATGAAGGAAGTGTTGTGTTGGAAAGGATGTAGGCATTTCTTTGTTTTAACCGATAGATTCCATTTTTTTTTCTTGTAAAATTCTACCTTTGTATATGTTGTATACCCTAGTCAGCCCGTTGAGCCTTTAGTCGATTTCTTTCTTTCTTTTGTCCAAACTTGTATAAACTAATCTTTATTCCTTCTCTTCATTAGCCTTAAAAGCTATACGAAACTCTTAAGCGCTTACAAAGAAAAAAACAATGTTTCCCAAAGTGTTAAAGAGTGAAAAGAGTGAAAAGAAAAAGAAAAGCAGAGTGAAGAAAGAAAAGATGATGTTGAAGAGGCACTTGTTGTAATTAAATGATAGCGAGGGTACATGAAAACCCTTTGTTTTGTGTCAAGTGTGTTTGATGAAATGGGCTGTACGAAAGTAAACCATCATGAGTGGGAGAAAAAGAGAAAAGAGAGGAACAATGTCCATAAGTCGATAGGAATGAGTTGGAAAGGCGCTTAAGGATGCTAGCGACTATTATTGGCTAATCCAATATATATATACTAGATCCATAGCCCCGTTACAACCCATTAAAGTCCTACGTGATCCTATATTGCATTTCTTTATATTAGTGGAGTAATACACTAAGGGCAAGCATATGGGTCATGACATGAGGCATGTGAATTTTTTTGGGAGAGAGAGTGAAATTAATTTTTATATGCCCCTACTTGCATGTTTGTGTGTTGCATGAACAAAAAGGGGAAGATTCTCTCGAGTTGTGAGGGCACATGCTTGATGAAAGATTGATTTTCGTGTCGGATTTCTTGATTAGCTGATTTGCATGAGTTTGCCGATATCAAGAATCAATTCTTAAAGTCTAGGAAGCCTTGATGTATTAAAGGTCATTGTATTGTAAGACCAAGCATGTTTTCGTGATGATTTGCAAAAATTGAATACTCGGTATGACCGTAGCGTAAATTGTTGCACCATAGTGACGAAGGTTGGGATGTAATTTGCATGATTTGTGTATATGTTGTTCGAGGACGAACAAGGATTTAAGTGTGGGGTAAGTGATCTTGGGCAGATTTATATGCCCAAGTGATACTCAAACGTATCAATTTTACCTTGTTTGTTTTGCAATGTGTATATAATATCATATAATTGGTAATAAAATGCGAATTTATACTAACCAACATGATTAGCATTTGTTTTGCAGGTAAATGTGATTTTTAGGAGCTAAAATGCATGTTGGAACTATGTCGGAGTTGGACTTGGATGCGAGCGTGGAAAAGACCTTGGAATGCACATTTTATAGGGGCTCCGCGATGGAGCCGTGCCACGCTACCATCGCGGCAGCACACTGCCTGAATAGGAATTAAAATGGCAAATTCCAGTGTGCCTTCGCGTCAGCTCCGTGGCACGGAGAGAGGCCTCCGCGTTGGCCTTTGTGCCACGTTGAGGCTAATTTACCGGACCCTGAAATTCCAGTGAAGGTCCGCGTCCACGCCGTGTCACGAAGGCAGTGCTCCGCGTTGGCCTCCGTGACACGTTGCTTGTTATTCCGGGAAAAATTTCCCACTAGTATAAATAGCACACTTAGGTTTATTTTAAGCAGTTTTTAGTTTTTAGACTGAGTTCAGAAGTGGAGAGCAAGGACGTGGGTTAGGAGCAGTTGAGGAACGAAAAAGCTAAGGGATTTCTTCTCTTCTTTTCTTCTTTCTATCAATTGTACGTATGATTTACACTCATTTTAGGATGATCAATCCACAAATGAGTGGCTAATTCTCTTCCTTGCTGAGGTTTTGAACATGTGTAATGAATTTTGATTATAATTGATATGGTTTTCTTCTTATTCTTTCATGTTGTTCTATTAATTCTTGTTCTTACTGCATTAGTGCTTGGCCAACATTAATGTACATCTAAAAAGTCCAATTTCACTCGAGAGAGCAAGAAATTGGAAAGTTGTGAATTAATAGGGTATTGTTCTTAACTTGATTTGGGAAAATTGGGTTTTGATGTGCTTTCCTGATAGAAATATACTTGAAAGCCGTATTAGTCAATTTAGGAACCGGAATTGTAGTGCTAGGTCATAAATTGCATTTGATCACAGAAATGTAGACGGATGGTTTATGATTCTAAAGTGAAATTAAATACGAAAGTTTTAATTTCTAGGCGAATGTTCTTGGCTAGCAACATGAAGAAGAGATTAACCAAATTATCATGATTATCAAGTTCATTACTTGTTCTTAACCTTGGCATGTTCATATCCATTGTCTAAATTCACAGTATATAGTTGTTATAAATTGTAGTAGATATAGTTTAGAAACAAAAACTCAAGTAACTGTTGGTTAAATTGTTGTTAGCATAATTAGAAGTGAAATAGGAATATAGTAAACTAGGCAACTTTACATATCTTGAGCCTCCTTGGATCGATACTTGGCTACTTAGCCACTTTATTACTTGTTTGACCACGTGTACTTGCGTGTCGGTTTTTAACCTATACCGAAACACCCGAACAACAGGTATGGGTTCGGTGGACTACTCACCACCTTTCTCCGGGGCCTCAACGTCGAGGAAGAGGCTTTGGATTATATCCCGCAGTTGGAGCGGCGGGCCTTGAATGTGACCAAAACTAAGGCCCCCGACACCACCCACGGGCCAGTGCTGACGCTTGGCGAGCGACATGCTCGTGATGACCAGTACATGGCGCGGATGTTTGGGATGCAAATGCTCCAGCTCAGGATCGGTGGGAGACCAGCCACAGAGGAGGAGCTATGGAAGCTCGAGCTAGATTACCCATTTGGCGAAAACGCCAGGGATCTATGCCGAGTGGGGCTAGCCTTTGTAGAGCCCACAGACGATGACGTCCCCACGGACGAGGAGACACGTCGGGAGGACTCCGATATGGAGTCTGATGATGATGACGGAGGCGACTCAGACATGGGAGATGAGGCAGCAGCACCTGATGAAGAAGTGGAATACTTTGACTGATCAGGGAGTTCCACCACCCAATTTTGTGATTTTTAATTTTTGTGAACACTAGGGACAGTGTTTGGTTTAAGTGTGGGGTGGGGAGTAGTTAGGTGCTGGGCTGGGCTGGTTTGCTTGTATGCTTTACTCTGTATTTTTGTATGTATGTTTCCCTGTGTTTGTGAATTTTCAAATTGTTCTGTATCTGTACATGTTTGTGGAATTGATTTGTGTTGTGGAATGTTGATGTTGCCAGCTAAGTCTGTAAAATTTTTGTAAATATTTTTGCTTATCGAAATGATCGATAATTTTAAAATTTTTCAAAAATATTTTGTTCATATTTAAAATATTTTGTAAATAATTTTTCCATCGAAATGATCGATGTTTTGCAAATTTTTTCAATTTTTATTTTTGGGTTTCTCGGCGTTTGTTTTCGGTTCTTTTACCGAGAATGGTCCTATTGAACCGACGTCATAGTTCGTGACCGTTCCCTATGATGGATGGATGACGACCGTCTTAAGGGAAATGTAGTCGGTAGGAGTAGTTATTTTAATTTATTTTCAGTTTTTTTCTTTCTTTGGTGGATTGCATCACGGAACCTGTAGTTACTATATGGTTGTGAAATGTTGGTTGCGTGTTGTACCTGATATTCAAAATGCAAAAGTGATTCGTATGAAAGCATGCAATTTTGTAAATATGTTGAGATACCTAGGCTGTAGAGTTCGATTCGGTGTGATTGAGGCTTAATGTTTGAATTCATGTAATTAGCTGATTGAAGAGTCTGCGAATACATCTTGAATCGAGCATGTGCATAAAGTGTGAAGTGAGGTATTGTTATTCCATGCTATTGTGAAGTGTCTAGAACTTGCCTGGTGTGTGTACAAAACGAAATGAAGGAGGTGTAGTGTTGGAAAGGATGTAGGCATTTCTTTGTTTTAACCGAGAGTTTCTAATTTTTTCTTGTCATACTTCCCCTTTATGTGATTGTATATCCTAGTCATCCCTTTGAGCCTTTAGCCTATTCTTTCTTTATTTTGTCCAAAAAGTATAAACTGAGCTTAATTCTTTCTTTTCATTAGCCGTAAAGTCTATACAAAACTCTTAAGCGCTTAAGAAGAAAAAATAATTTTCCCAAAGTGTCAAAGAGTGAGAATAGTGAAAAGAAAAAGAAAAGCAGAGAGAGGGAAGAAAAGAAAAGGTTGAAGGTGCACTTGCTATAATTAAATGATAATGAAGGTGCATGAAAAACCTTTGTTATCGTGTCAAGTGTGCTTAATGAAATGGGCCATACTAAAGTAAATCATCATGATTGGGATGATGAAAAAAAAAAGAGAAAAGAGAGAAACAATGTCCATGAGTTGATGGGAATGTGTTGCAAAGGCGCTTAAGGATGCTAGTGGCTATTATTGGTTAATCCAATATATACTAGTTTCATAGCTTCCATTACAACCCATTAAAGTCCTACGTGATCTTACGTTGCATTTCTTTAAATTAGTGGAGTAATACACTAAGGGCAAGCTTATGGGTCATGACATGATGCAGGTGAATTCTTTTGGGAGAGAGAGTGAAATTAATTTTTACATGCCCCTACTTGAATGTTTGTGTGTCACATGAGCAAAAAGGGGAAGATTCTCTTGAGTTGTGAGGGCACATGCTTGATGAAAGATTGATTTTCGTGTCAGATATCTTGATTAGCTGATTTGCATGAGTTTGCCGATATCGAGAGTCGATTCTTAAAGTTTAGGAAGTCTTAATGTATTGAAGGTCATTGCATTGTTAAGACCATGCGTGTTTTCTTGATGATTCGCAATGTTGAATGATCGGTATGACCGTAGCTCAAATTGTCGCACCATAGTGGCGAAGGTTGGGATGTAAATTGCATGAATTGTATGTTTGTTGTTCGAGGACGAACAAGACTTTAAGTGTGGGGTAAGTGATCTTGGGAAGATTTATATGCCCAAGTGATACTCAAAAGTATCATTTTCGCCTTGTTATCTAGCAATGTGTATACATTTTCATGTAATTGGTAATAAAATGTGAATTTATACTAACCAACATGATTAGCATTGTTTTGTAGGTAAAATGTGATTTCGGGAAGCTAAAATGCATGTTGGATGATATCGGAGTTGGACTTGGATGCGAGCAAGGGAAAAAGCATTGGACCGCACAAATTAAAGGGGCTTCGCGATGGAGCCGTGTCACGCTGCCATCGCGGAGGCATTCTGCCTGGCGGATGAAAAATTCATCAATTCCAGTGGAGGCTCGCGACAGCTCCGTGGCACAGTGGCTAGCCTCCGCGTTGCACGCCGTGCCACGTTGGTGCTTTATTCCCAGACCCCTAATTTCCAGTGAGGGTCCGCGTTCACGCCGTGTCACGGGGGCAGTGCTCCGCGATGCACTCCGTGAAACGTTGCTTGTTATTCCGGGAAAAATTCCCACTAGTATAAATAGAACACTTAGGTTCATTTTTCATAATTCAGACTTGGTGGAGCAAGGACGTGGGTTACAAGCAGTTGAGGGACGAAAAGTTCAGGGTTTTTTCTCTCTTTATTTTTTCTTTAACTCGATTGTTTGTATGATTAACACTTGTTTTAGGATGATTAATCCACAAATGAGTGGCTAATTCCCTTCCTTGCTGAGGTTATGAACACTTGTGATGAATTTTGATTATTAATTATATGGTTTTTCATCTTTTTCTTCCATGTTGTTCTATTAAATCTTGTTCTTACTGCATTGGTGTGTGGCCTACATTAATGTATATCTAAAAAGTCTGATTTCACTCGAGAGAGCACGAAATTGGAAAGTTGTGAATTAATAGGATATTGTTCTTTACTTGATTTGGGAAAATTGAGTTTTGATGTGCTTTCCTGATAGAAATATACTTGAAAGCCGTATTAGTCAATTTAGGAACCTGAATTGTATTGCTAGGTCATGAATTGCATTTGATCACAGAAATGTAGACGGATGGTTTATGATTCTTAAGTGAGATTAAATACGAGAGTTTTAATCTCTTGGCTAATGTTCTTGGCTAGCAACTGGAAGAAAAGATTAACCAATGTATGATTATAATCAGTTTCATTACATGTTCTATAACCTCGGCATGCTCATATCCATAGTTTAAATTCAAAGTAGATAATTGTTAGTAGTTGTAGTATAAAATTTATAAAACAAATTATTCACTTTTTGGTTACGTTGTTGTCAGCATATTTAGAAGTTAAATATAGTATAGTATACTTAAGCAAACTTCACTTAATCCGAGTCTCTGAGGGATCGATACTTGGCTTACTAAAGCCACTTACTACTTGTTCGACCACGTGCACTTGCGTGTCGGTTTAGATACCCATATAACACAGACCGAACAGCTACCTCTCATCTTCGTCCTCTGGTGGACGGTATGCCACTCCTTGGAGTGAAGTATCCTCACCCTCTAGTGGGCAAGTCGACACAGCTATAAACCCTGGGGCGGCAAGGAAGCTCTAAGGGTGCCCAACATAGAACAATCAGGTCTCTACAAACAAAAATAATCACATATAACATATATATTAAATCTGATAATACTGTCCATATTCAGATATTCTATTCTGAATCCCTTGCTGAATTATACTGAATCTGATACTGAGTTATACTGAGTCTGGAATAATATCTCGCTGTCTGATACTAATTTACTGACTTTTATTCTGAATATGACATAATAATTATTCAAGCATGCTTACTGAGTTCACACTGGGCATAATACTCGGCTTTGAGACGTTCTTCTGGAATTTATTCTATTATACTATACTAGAATTACTATCTTGCCAAAGAAACTAGCTTTACATACCTCGCCTGGCGACTTTCTGATTAACTGGCGCAGCTCAACTAATGTTCACCTATTTCTTCTAACTGTATTCATATTCACGAAAGAATAGAATTAATTCTACTATTATTTGGAAAGAAACCATATTTAGGGGTATACCTACTGCCTATTCTTCGAGTTATTGAAGAGCGGCCGAAAACTCGCTATTTCTCGAAAGTCTAGAGGGGAGAAATACTCACTTTAATGCTGGGAGTATATTAACACTAGTTTGGAGAAATTCCACTTACCTTGGCTCGGCGTGATGATGATTTTCCAGCCAAATTTCACAAAACTAACTCTGTAGGAATGTTCCCTGCAGCTTTATACTTCGCTACCCGAAGTTAATTTGAGTTTGGACGGCGTTTGACAGCATAATCGAACGAATATTATATAAACCCTTTGCTCCTCCTCTGTTTCTGGTTGTGTTTGCTGGAAATTATCAAATGAAATGATTTAAAAACAAAGTTAAAGGCTTTATATACTTGGAGCCTTTAAGTCGCATTTGTCGAATGCGATTTATAAGTCGCCATTTGCCTTGCGACGCTCCAACTTGGCGCTTGTCAAGTCTCTCCCCGGGCCCTTTTCTCACATGTATGGCATTCTAAAACTCTTAACCAATATGCGAATAGGCCAACTAAGTGTCAAGAACTTACGGGGTGTGACAACATCGTCCCTATTTTGTGCTCCGTGTCGCTAAACCTCCAGTGGTGAGTCCTCATTATTCGGGGGCTTCATGTTCAGACTTGTTTAATTATCTTATATTTTCAGAATGTTTGGGTTAGCTGGGGTCTTGTCCCTTCAACCCGTCTTTTATGATTAGAGGCTTTCAAACTTATGTGTTGTATTTTTTCAGTGATGATTGTATTTCGGTTTGTCATTCCTTACAAAATTCATAATACGATTTTCAGTAGTTTATTATTTATAAGTTAATTTTTCCATAGTATATGAATGAATTAGTGTTATGCTCACGCCATGGGTTGACTTAGGGTCTTTCAGGGCTCTTTATCCCGTGTCCACGATCCTGGTGTACTCTCGGGTCATGACAAACTTGGTATTAGAGCCATAGGTTTAGGTGTGTCCTAGGGAGTCAGAAAGCTGCGTTAGGTAGAGTCTTTTTCATGGGTGTGAATCGCGCCACACTTTGACGAAGAGGCTACTGAATGTTTTAGGAAATGTTCCCTTCTTTCATGATCTATGTCGTGCGGTCAAAATCTCTCCATCCTTCTAATTCATGTGTTTTGCGATTACAGAAAAATTTATGGCTCCCAGAAGGATAATCAGAAGGAGGAACAGAAATAATGAAGGCCATGGGGGTAGAAATGATGATGAGCGTCAGCAAGCCCCACCTTTTCAGGAGGCCCAAGCCCCCGAGCCAGCTGCCCATGCCGAGTTTCGGGAGACTATTCAAATGCTAGCGCATGCCTTGAACGCTCAGGTCAACCAGCAAGCTGTTGCACCTGTTCCTCTGAACGACAATGTAGTGGCGGCCCGGATTAGAGACTTTTTGAGGATGAACCCTCCCGAGTTCACAGGGGCAAAGGTGGACGAGGATCCACACGAGTTCATTAAAGGGATTTTGAAGGTCACTCAGGTCATGGGGGTGACAAGTGAGGAATGTCTTGATTTGGTCTCTTATCAGCTGAAGGAGCTCGCTTACATTTTGTTCAAGCAATGGAGGGATAGCAAGGCAGCGGGAGCCGGCCCCATCAGCTGGGAGGAGTTCCGTATAGCCTTTCTCGACAGGTTCTTCCCTCGGGAGATGAGGGAACTGAAAGCAATTGAGTTTGTCAACCTTAAGCAAGGAAAGATGACGATGCTGGAATATTCACTTGAGTTCACACGCCTGTCAAGATATGCCTCGGAGTTAGTGATGGACCATAGGGCGCGGGTAAGCAGGTTCGTGCAAGGAGTAGCTGAGTATCTTGACAAAGACAACAGGATAGCCATGCTACATTAGGATATGGACTACCCACGGATAGTACTCTATGCTCAGCAGATGGAAGCAGCTCATATGAGGAGAGAGAGGCCAAGAGGGCCAGGAATGATAGCCACAGGTTCTCCCAGCTGAAGTCAAGGGGTGAATCTTACCAGAAGTCACAGCACAGGTCCACTGCAGTAGCACCACCTTCAGCCAGTACTCCATTCAGGCCACAGGACGGTCAGAGGAGCAGGGCCTCAGGCTCGAGGAGAAAAAGAAGCATGCGCACAGAGCACACATTCCCATCTTGTGCTACCTGTGGCAAGAACCACCAGGGAAATGTTTGGTGGGCTTAGACGCTTGTTTCGGGTGTGGCAAACCCGAACACAGACTTAAGGATTGCCCTGCAGCTAGGTTAGGGACAGTGGAGCCTACACTTCAGCAGCCAGTTCAGCCCTCGCAGTAGCACGTCAAACTCAACAGGGCCCTCTGGTGCACTAGACTCTCGTCCGAAGCAGGAGACTTCTCCCGATGTGGTTATGGGTATGTTGCGAGTTTATCATATTGATGCTTATGCTTTATTAGATCCGTGGGCCACGTTATCTTTTGTGACACCTTACATTGCTAGTCACTTTGGAGTCAGTCCTGAAATCTTGTCCGAACCATTTTCTGTCTCTACCCTGGTTGGTGATTCAGTCGTAGCAAGGTGGGTATATAGAGGTTGCCCTATTACAGTGTTACATAAGGTTATCTCTGTAGACTTAGTAGAATTAGATAACTGATTTTGACATCATCTTAGGAATGGATTGGTTGTTTCCCTGTTATGCTTCTGTTAACTATAGATCTCGGGCGGTGGAGTTTCGGTTTCCTGATGAATTGGTTTTTAGAATGGAGGGGTGGTTCAGTGGTACCTGTAGGTCGCTTTATCTCCTATATCAAGGCCAGAAAGATGATTTCCAAAGGCTGTATCTACCACTTGGTTAGGGTTAAGGATGTCATGTCCGAGACCCTGACCATTCAGTCGGTCCCTGTAGTATGTGAATATCTCGAGGTATTTTCAGATGATTAACCAGGTGTTCCTCCCAAGAGGGAGATTGATTTTGAGATTGATCTTTTGCCTGACATGCAACCTATATCAATCCCTCCTTACCGTAAGGCCCCAACTGAACTAAAAGAGTTAAAGGAGCAGTTGAAGGATTTGCTAGATAAGGGTTTCATTAGACCGAGTAAGTCCCCATGAGGTGCCCCAGTGTTGTTCATTCGGAAGAGAGATGGTTCCCTGTGGATGTGTATTGACTCTAGATAGTTGAACAAGGTCATTATCAAGAATAAATACCCTTTACCCCGGATCGATGACTTATCCGACCAGCTTCAGGGTTCCAAATATTTCTCCAATATAGATCTCAAGTTCGGGTATTACCAGCTCAGGGTTCAGGAGAACGGCATCCCAAAGACCGCTTTTAGAACCTGGTATGGCCATTATGAATTCGTTGTTATGTCTTTTTGACTAGCCAATGCCCCTGCAACTTTTATGGATTTGATGTACAGGTATTTAAGGCATATTTGGATATGTTTGTGATCATTTTCATTGACGACATACTAATATACTCCCGAAGCGAGGAGGAACATGCCACGCACCTGAGGGTAGCACTCCAAATCCTAAGGAAAACAAGCTATACGCCAAGTTCAGCAAATGTGAATTCTAGCTGAAATCAGTTGCATTCTTGGGGCATGTTCTATCAAGCGAAGGTATAAGGGTGGACTTCTAGAAAATAAATGCAGTAAAGAATTGGTCCAGACCGGTAAACCCTTCGAAGATCAGGAGCTTTTTGGGATTAGCAGGTTACTATCGGAGGTTCGTGGAAGGTTTCTCATCCATTGCAGCTCCACTGACTAGGTTGACTCAGAAAAAGGTGAAGTTCCAATGGTTGGAGGCTTGCGAGAGGAGCTTCTATGAATTGAAGGCCAGGCTCACTTCAGCACCGGTGTTGACTTTACCAGAGGATACTGATGGCTTCGTTGTATATTGTGATGCTTCTAGGGTGAGACTAGGATGTGTTATTGATGCAGCATAGGAAAGTAGTAGCATATGCTTACAGACATCTGAAAACTCACGAGAAGAATTACCCGACCCATGATCTTGAGTTGGCCGCAGTGGTATTTTCTTTGAAGATATGGCGACACTACTTGTATGGGTTCATGTAGATGTATTCACAGACCACAAGAGTATACAATATGTGCTTACATAGAAGGAGCTAAATCTTCGGCAACGGAGATGGTTAGAGCTACTTAAGGACTACGACATGAGTGTTCTTTATCACCTGATTAAGGCCAACGTGGTAGCAGATGCCCTTAGTAGACTTTCTATGGGAAGTGTGTCATATGTGAGTGAAGACAAGAATGAACTGGTAAAGGAGGTACATCGACTTGCACGGTTGGGGGTTAGGTTAATCGGTTCAACTGCCCGTGGAGTAGTAGTTCAAAATGGGTCAGAGTCATCCTTTGTAATAGAGGTGAAGGCTAAGCAAGATGAGGACCCAATATTGGTAAAGTTGAAAGAAGTTGTTCAGAATCAGAAGGTAGAAGTCTTCTTTAAAGGGGGAGATGGTGTGCTTTGGTACCAGGTGATCTTGGGCAGATTTATATGCCCAAGTGATACTCAAATGTGTCATTTTGCCTTGTTTTTCTATCGATGTTTGTACATTCTCATGTGAATTGTAATAAAATGTGAATTTATACTGACCATCATGATTAGCATGGTTTTGCAGGAAACATATAATTTTACGAAGCTAAGATGCATGTTGGGAGAAATCGAGATTGGACTCGGAAGCTAGGAAGGAAAAAAGCACAAGGAAAGCACGAATTAAAGGGGCTCCGCGATGGAGCCATGTCATGCTGCCATCGCAGATGCATTCTGCCTGGATGTTGAAAATATGCCAAATTCCAGTGAAGGTGCGCGTTGGGGCCGTGGCACGTTGGCCTAGCCCCGCGTTGCATGCCGTTCCACGTTGGGCTTTAATACTTGGACGACCGGATTCCAGTGAGGGTCCGCGTTGGTGGCGTGCCACGGAGGCAGTGCTCCGCGATGCACTCCGTGACACGTTGCTTGTTATTCCGGGAAAAATTCCCACTAGTATAAATAGAACACTTAGGTTCATTTTGAATTATTTTGACTTGGTGGAGCAAGAACGTGGGTTACAGGCAGTTGAGGGGACGAAAATCTCAGGGTTTTTCTCTATCTCCTTCTTCTTTATTTCAATTGCCTGTATGATTAACACTCATTTAACGATGTTTAATCCACAAATGAGTGGCTAAATTCCCTTCTTGCTGAGGTTAAGAACATTTGCATTGAAATGTAATTATTGATAAATTGGTTTTTCATCTTTTCTTTCATGGTTGTTCTATTAATTCTTGTTCTTACTGCATTAATGTTTGTCCAATATTAATGTTTATCTAAAAATTCTGGTTTGCGCTCGAAAGAGAAAGAAATTGGAAAGTTGTGAATTATTAGGATATGATCTCTTCTTGGTTTGGGAAAATTGAAAATTGATTTACCTTCAGAATAAAAATATATCTTAAAGTCGTATTAGTTAATTAAGGAATCAGTTTCGTATGGCTAGAACATGAATTTCTTCTTATCACAGAAATGTAGTATGAAGGTTCATGATTCTTAAGTTGGGTTAAATACAAGAGTTTTAATCCATAGGCAATAATTCTTGACTAGCAACCGGAGGAAAGATTAACCAATTTGTATCAATAAATTGCTTCCCTGCACGTTCGTTTTAGCCTCAGCATGCTCATTACTATAGTTAAGTCTCAATTTGTACATTCGTTTTAGATTAGCATAAATTAGGAAACAAACTCCCAAAATCTTCTTGAAACTGTTGTCTGCATTATTAGAGTTAGAGTTTATTAACACTTGATTCGATTATTACCTTGGTCCAGTCCCTGTGGGATCGATACTTGGCTAATCTAGCCAATTTACTACTTGTTCGATCGCGTGTACTTGCGTGTAGGTATTCCAAACAGCGAACAAGTTTTTGGCGCCGTTGCCAGGGACTGGCAATTGGTAAAATTTTTCTTAAGTGTTAGTTTACTATTTCCTCTTAGTGTTGACAACTTGGTCTTAGCCTGTATTTTGCAGATACTAATTTCTGTTGAACACTGGCAAGATACAAGAAGCTGGTGGACTCATCTTTAGAGCCGGAAAGACAATTCCATCATCAAAGGAGAGAAGCTCTAGAGAAAAAGTTGCAGTTGCTCAGACAAAGAATCCTGGAGCAACAACAGAATCCACCAGTTGTAAGGGCAATGTTAGTGCCCGAGGAAATGGCAGCTAGGCCGGTTCGCGAGGTGGCAATCCCACATGCTAACAATGTCACATCTAGCATCCGCAAACTTGAGCCAGGAGGGAGGTTCGAGCTTAAACAGAACATGGTGCAATTGCTGCACACCAGCGGGCAATTCACAGGTCTCCCTTATTAGGATCCACAACAAAATCTCCAAAATTTTTTGGAGATAAGTGACACTTACATCCCCGCTGGAGTGTCATCAGATTATGTCAGGCTTACATTGTTCCCATTTTCACTTTTGGGAGAAGCTAAGAGGTGGTTGAAAGCTGAGCCACCTAATTCCATCACCACGTGGGATGATCTTGCAAAGAAATTCTTGATACGGTTCTTTCCATCCAGTAAAATAGCAAGACTTAGAAGTCAAATTATAAGTTTTAAGCAGAGAGAGGGAGAGAATATGTATCAGGCCTAGGAGAGATTCAAATCTATGTTACGGGATTGTCCTCATCATCACCAATCCAATGATGTGCTGGTGCATACTTTCATAGAGGGTTTGGAACCCCACACAAAAATCTTGCTAGACTCAGCAGCTGGGGGACAAGCATTAGAGAAGACTTATGAGGAGCTGTATATCTTGTTAAATCGTATTTCGCAGGGGAATCCGAGTGGAATGCGGACTTGTCAAGAGGAGGAACAAGGAAAGCAACAAGAGTCTTAGAAGTGGATGGTTTTACAGCTATTGCTGCACAGATAGCTGCGTTACAGAATCAACTCAACACCCACTTCAGTGACATGAGCATGAACCAGTCTCAAGCCCAAGTGAATGTAGTGCAGCAGATTTGGTGTGAAGTGTGCGGGAGTAATGAACACTCAGCTGAGTGTTGCGGAGAAAATCCTGATTCGGTGAACTTTGTTGGTAATGTACAGAGAAATAACCACCTACATTATGGCAACAGCTACAATTCCAACTGGAGGAATCACCCGAATTTCTCTTGGGGTAGAAACAACCATCAAGGACAAAGTTCGAGTCAGGGGGCGCAGAGAAATCAAGGAAGGCAACAGAACTATCAGTCGCAATACAGAAGCAACAATGCACCTCCACCACCACCATCACCCAGCATTGAGGAGATGTTCAAGACAATGATAGCTAACCAAGCTCAATTGCAGGCTGATTACGTGAAATTGGTAGCCAATGTAAAGAACAATCAGTTAGCTACAAAGGCGCTGGAGTACCAGTTTGGGAAATTTGCTGGAGCTCAAAACACCAGGCCGAGAGGAGGACTTCCGAGTGACACTGATTCGAACCCCAAGCAGGTAAATGCAGTGACCACAAGGAGTGGTTTGCAACTCAAGGAGGTGGAACCCGAAAGATTACCACAGCAGTCGAAAGCAGGTGAAAAGGAGAGGGAGCATAATGATGATAGGGGGAAGGAGAAGGAAGCTGAACCAAAAAGACCACCACCCCCGTTCCCTCAAACACTAAGGAAACACAAGGAGGAAGCCTGTTTCAAAAATTTCATGGAGGTGCTTAAGAAGGTACACATTAATTTACCTCTTGTTGATGTTTTGTAGGGAGTGCCGAAGTACGCAAAATATATCAAGGACATCGTGGCAAAAAAAAGCAGGTTGACTGAGTATGCTACAGTGGCGCTTACGGAGAAGTGTTGTTCATGGATACAAAATAGGTTGCCCGCAAAGCTCAAGGACCTTGGGAGCTTTACAATTCAAATTATAATTGGGTAGAGTATCCGAGCTCACAGATTATGTGATTTGGGAGTGAGCATTAACTTGATGCCGACATCGGTATTAAAGAAGTTAGGGCTAGGGAGTCCTAGACCAACAACAGTGATCTTGCAACTAGCGGATCGTTCCTTAGCCAGACCTGATGGCATTGTGGAAGACGTGCTGGTGCAAGTGGGATCCCTTATCTTCCCGGTAGACTTCGTCGTGCTGGATTTTGAGCCAGACGCGGAAATCCCATTTATTTTGGGACGTCCTTTCTTGGCGACCAGGAAAGCACTTATTGATGTAGAGGTAGGGAAGCTATCTATGCGGGCCCATGAAAAGGTGGAGGTGTTTGAGGTGTACAAGGCTACAAAGCTTCCAGCCGTGTATGAGGAACTCTCAGTGATCAACGTGCTTGATCGAGCAGATAGTGCTCAGAGCATTGAGTCACGGGAGCCATTGGAGAAACCACCGGAAAAGTGTAAGCATGACATGGGTGAGGATGGTAGTCGAGAGAAAATGTCTGTCACCCTAGAGGATGACTGAGCTTCATGACGTCGAGCCGCGACGGTAAACTAGGTGCTGCATGGGAGGCAACCCGTGAAATTTTTGTAATATTTGAATAGATTTCATAGAAGAGAAAAAAAAAGAAGAAAAAAAATGAGAAAAATAAAAATAAAAACAAAAAAAATTGTATTTTATGTGAAACCTATAAATTCTAACCAATTTCTTGTTGTGAGATCAATTTCAGGTTGAACGGAGGGTAAAAATGCAAAGGATTGCAAAGGAAAAATCGAGGTAAGAAAAATAATAAAAAGTGGTAAAACAGTGAGCCTGCGCAATAGCTCCGTGTCATGGAGGAGGGCCTCCGCGTTACCCTCCGTGACATGTTGAAGGTGTTTTGGAATTTTTTACAAATTCTAGAACCCCTGCGCGATGGCTCCGTGTCACAGAGGGTGTGCTCCGCGTTACCCTCTGTGACACGTTGAAGTGTTATTCGCGACGGGTCACACCGGGTTGCCAGGTGACCCGCACGAAAAACCTCCTTTTAAACACCGAAAACACCCAATTTTCCCATTTTTCACTCCCCTCCGTGACAAACAACCCAAAATCCCCCCTTCCCCAACGTGACACGGACCTAGGAGCTAAAATTCCTCAACCTTTCTTCAATATCATCGAATTGAAGGTATGTTCGTTAACTTCATCTCATTTCTTGACTAATTTTTCCGATTTTGAACATGGGAAGTCAGGAAAACTTTCCCTAATTGTAAATTGAGCTTGAATTCATGTAAGCTATTGTTAATTGATGTTCGTAGTATCGTTGTGATTATATGAACTCGATAAATACATGGGTGATTGAAATTCTTGTGAAATTGTAGCTAGGATTAGAATTTGAATATGAAGAAGCAAAAATTGAGTTGAAAAGTGAAATTCTTGTTGGTTTGTGCATGTTTAGTGAGGTAAATTATGTTGTGCTTAACGTTAATATGCTAAAGGCGCGACGGATTTTCGGGATAATGAACTTATTGAAATTGCATAGAAATTGGGGGAATTGCATCGGTTTTGTTGACAGAAATTTTCGCTAAGTGCTATGTGATGAAATGTTATCGATGGTAATAGTGGATTAGCTGTACGAAGTTTGAGTAGTACATAGAATTTATATCGTCGAACCCTCTGAATGCACGAGGCATTTTTGTTATTGTTTTTTTTATTTTATTTTGAAAGTTAGAAAAAGAGGATTGTCTTGCTGTAATGTTGTGATTGTGGCTAAAGACTAAGTGTGGGGTTGCCTAACTTAACCCAACCTTAGTCGAAGCTAATTTTAATTTGAATAACATTGGAACTGTCCGTTTGGTTTGACAGAAACAATGGCAAGCAGGCAAGATAAAGGGAAGGGCGCATCTACATCGAGCACCGGAAGGAAAAGAATCAGACTGGGAACAGCAGTCCCAGCAGCACCAGCGGTTCCGCGCGGCCAACGTCGTTAATACGGAACCCGATGGGTGACAAAGGAAGGGAAGAAATGGTACGCAAAGCATAATGAAAGCAAATACTTCCCTAAGGAGCACATTGCTAGGGAACCGTTGGCACAAGAATTCCCCAGAATTGTCCACAGGATTGATGAAGTCGGGCTAAACTTCATCTTTGAAGAGCCCAAGGAGTACAATCTTCACCTGATTCGGGAGTTCTACGCCAACTGGAACCCGACACTCAGAAGTCACACCATAAAGATAAGGGGGCGGATAGTCACTTTTGAGCCCCATCACCTTAATGCCATCCTGGGGGCTCGGGACACAGACGTCCATGTACTCCGGCAGCTGAATATCACTCCACCATATGCGGACATTAGACGCACTCTGTGTGGAGCCCGGTCTACAGCACGGTGGCGTAGGCATAAGGAGAGGGGCTACCATCAGACATTGCCCTACTCACAGATGAACAGGGAAGCCAGGATATGGCTTAAAATTGTTTGTTCCTGTCTGATCCCGGGGCTGCATATGAAAGATGTCACCCGGGATCGTGTGTGCTTGATCTATGCCTTGATGAAAGGGCTGGAGATCAATGTTGGGGCGGTGATTATCTCCTCCATGAAGAGAGCCTGTTTGCATCAAGGGCACAGGTACGGGTTTGGTGGCTTACGACCACGTTCCTGAGGGGCCTGGATAGTGAGGAAGAGGCCCTTGACTACATCCCGCAGATGGAGAGGCGGGCCTTAGATGTCACCAAAACTAAGGCACCCGACACCACTCACGGGCCAGTTCTTACACTAGCCGAGCGACATGCTCGGGATGATTAGTACATGGCCCGCATGTTCGGGATGTAGATGCTCTAGCTGCGCATAGGCGGGAGGCCGGCAATAGAAGATGAGCTGTGGCAGCTCGAGCTAGACTATCCTTTTGGCGAAAATGTCAGGGCTCTATGCTGAGTGGGGCCAGCTTTTGTGGAGCCCACTAATGATGATGTCCCCACAGATGAGGAGACACGTCGCGATGACTCCGATGTTGAGTCAGAGGAGGACGACGGGAGTGATTCAGACATGGGAGACGAGGCAGCGACACCTGACGAAGAAGTGGAATACTTCGATTGATCAGGGAGTTTCACCACCCACTTTTGTGATATGCTGAATTTTGTGAACACTGGGGACAGTGTTCGATTTAAGTGTGGGGTGGGAGTAGTTAGGTGCTTGTTGTTGTTGTTATTAATGTCTCTTTTATGTTGTTGTGCTTGGAAAAACTTGTGACCCTGTGATTTATGTGTGTATGTCTGTATTATAATTAATGTGAAGCTGTTGTGTGCTGTTGAATGTTGTTAGCTGGTTTTGTAAATATTTTTGTTTTATCGAATATATTGATATTTTTAAAATTTTTCATGAAATTTTTTATTTTTGGGTTTCTCGGCGTTTGTTTTCAGTTCTTTTACCGAGAATAGTCCCATTGAAATGAAGTCGTAATTAGTGACCGTTCCGTATGATGGATGGATGACGACCGTCTTAAGGGAAATGTAGTCGATAGGAGTATATTTCTTTTGTTCTTTTTAATTTTTTTCTTTTGTTTGTTTGTATCCCAAACGTGTTGTTACTTACGGTTCGGAATTCTGGTAGCGTGTTGTACATGATATTTAAAACGCAAAGGTGATTCATATGAAAGCATGCAACTTTGTAAATATGTTGAGATACCTAGGCCATAGAGTTCGATTCGGTGTGATTGAGGCTTAATGTTTGAATTCTTGTAATTAGCTGATTGAAGAGTCTGTGAATATGTCTTGAGTTGAGCATGTGCAATGAGTGTGTCGTGAGGTTTAGTTTCTTCCATGCTATTGTGAAGTGTCTAGAACTTGCCTGGTGTGTGTACGAAATGAAATGAATGATGTGTATTGTAGGAAAGGATGTAGGCATTTCTTTGCTTTAATTGGAAGTTTTTTTTCATTATCGTACCTACATTGAATGTACATCCTAGTTAGCCCATTGAGCCTTTAGCCTATTTTTTTATTTTGTCAAAAAGGTGTAAACCGAGCTGAACTCCTTCTTTTCATTATCCGCGAATTTGATCCAAAACTCTTAAGCGCTCAATAAAAAAATAATTTTCCCACAGCCTCAAGGAGTGAGAATTGGGAAAAGAAAAGAAAAAGCAGAGTGATGAAAGGAAAGAAAAGGTCAAAGGTGCACTCGCTATAAATTAAATATAATGAAGACATATAACTAATATTTGTTTATTAAGTCAAGTGTGCTTAAAGATATGGGAACAAAAATAAAGACAGACTTCAAGAATGGGAGGATGAAGGAAGAAACAATGCCCATAAGGTTGATGGGATGTATTGAAAAAGCGCTTAAGGAGGCTAGTTGTATTATTGGTTAGCCCAGTATTTGCTAGTTCCGTAGCTTACACTACAAAACGTTAAGTCCTACGTGATCTTACATCACACGCCCTTATATTAGTGGAGTACTACACTAAAGGAAAGCCTATGGGTCACGACATGATGCATGTGAATTCTTTTGGGAGAGAGAGCGAAATCGTGTTTATATGCCCCTGCATGTAATGTCTTTGAGTTCATGTGATTAAAAAGGGGAAAATTCTCTTGTGCTGTGAGGCACATGCTCGACGAGAGATTGAATTTCGTGTCGGATATCTTGATCAGCTGATTTGCATGAGTTTGCCGATATCGAGAGTCAATTCTTGAGTCTAGGAGGTCTTAATGTGTTGAAGTTCATTGTATTGATAAGACTATGCATGTTTTCTTGATGATTTGCTATATTAAATAATCGGTATAACTGTTGCTTGAATTGTCGAGCTAAAGTAGCCAGGATTGGGTGTCAATCGCATGAGGTGTAAGATTACTGTTCGGGGACGAACAAGGATTTAAGTGTGGGGTAAGTGATCTTGGGCAGATTTATATGCCCAAGTGATACTCAAATGTGTCATTTTGCCTTGTTTATCTATCGATGTTTGTACATTCTCATGTGAATTGTAATAAAATGTGAATTTATACTAACCAACATGATTAGCGTGGTTTTGTAGGAAAAATATAATTTTACGAAGCTAAGATGCATGTTGGGAGAAATCGGGATTGGACTCGGAAGATAGGAAGGAAAAAAGCACAAGGAAAGCACAAATTAAAGGGGCTCCCCGATGGAGCCGTGTCACGCTGCCATCGCGGATGCATTCTACCTGGATGCTGAAAATATGCCAAATTCCAGTGAAGGTGCGCCTTGGGGCCGTGGCACGTTGGCCTAGCCCCGCGTTGCATGCCGTGCCACGTTGGGCTTTAATACTTGGACGACCGGATTCCAATGAGGGTCCGCGTTGGTGGCGTATCACGGAGGCAGTGCTCTGCAATGCACTCTGTGACACGTTGCTTGTTATTCCGGGAAAAATTCCCACTAGTATAAATAGAACACTTAGGTTCATTTTTAATTATTCTGACTTGGTGGAGCAAGAACATGGGTTACAAGCAGTTGAGGGAACGAAAATCTCAGGGTTTTTCTCTATCTCTTTCTTCTATATTTCAATTACTTGTATGATTAACACTCATTTAACGATGTCTAATCCACAAATGAGTGGCTAAATTCCCTTCTTGCTGAGGTTAAGAACATTTGTATTGAAATGTAATTATTGATAAATTGGTTTTTCATCTTTTCTTTCATGGTTGTTCTATTAATTCTTGTTCTTACTGCATTAATGTTTGTCCAATATTAATGTTTATCTAAAAATTCTGGTTTGCGCTCGAAAGAGAAAGAAATTGGAAAGTTGTGAATTATTAGGATATGATCTCTTCTTGGTTTGGGAAAATTGAAAATTGATTTACCTTCAGAATAAAAATATATCTTAAAGTCGTATTAGTTAATTAAGGAATCAGTTTCGTATGGCTAGAACATGAATTTCTTCTTATCACAGAAATGTAGTATGAAGGTTCATGATTCTTAAGTTGGGTTAAATACAAGAGTTTTAATCCATAGGCAATAATTCTTGACTAGCAACCGGAGGAAAGATTAACCAATTTGTATCAATAAATTGCTTCCCTGCACATTCGTTTTAGCCTCAGCATGCTCATTACTATAGTTAAGTCTCAATTTGTACATTCGTTTTAGATTAGCATAAATTAGGAAACAAACTCCCAAAATCTTCTTGAAACTGTTGTCTGCATTATTAAAGTTAGAGTTTATTAACGCTTGATTCGATTATTACCTTGGTCTAGTCCCTGTGGGATCGATACTTGGCTACTCTAGCCAATTTACTACTTGTTCGATCACGTGCACTTGCGTGTAGGTATTCCAAACGCACCGAACACCAGGGTCGCTTATGTGTTTTGAATGTGGGTGATTTTGAAAGCCGAGTGTTGCACGAGGCTCATGGGTCCAGATATTCTATCCATCCAGGTGCCACAAAAATGTATCATGCCTTGCAGGAAATCTACTGGTGGAATGGCATGAAGAAGGATATTGCAGAATTTGTAGCCAAGTTCCCAAATCGCCAACAGGAGAAAGTCGAGCATCAGAAAATGGGGGTGTACTCCAAGATATCAGCATTCCTACTTGGATGTGGGAAGAAATCAATATGGACTTTGTAACAGGTTTGCCCCGCACTCGTAGACAGTATGACTTCATCTGGGTTGTGGTGGACAGGTTGACCAAGGCTGCTGATCTTTGGTAGAATTACATGCCCAAGTGTTACTCAAATACTTCATTTCTTCTTGTTTGTCTATTTTTATGTGTGCATTCTCATGTAATTTTTATGTAAATGTGAATTTATACTAACTAACATGATTAGTGTTGTTTTGCAGTTTAGAAGGAATTTTTGGAAGCTAATATACAAGTTGGTGAAGTGTGGAACGGGACTCGGAAGCAAGAAGTGGAAGTTGACAAGGAAAATTGGCCAAAATAGGGGCTCCGTGATGGCTCCGTGTCACGCTACCATCACTGAGGCATTCTGCCTAGGAGGGAAAATTATGTCAAATTCCAGTGGAGGTGCGCGTTACCTTCGTGGCATGGAGCTGATGCTCCACGATGCACTCCGTGCCACGCTGAGGGTGATTATCCGGAACCTCAAGTTCCAGTGGAGGTGCGCGATGGCACCGCGACACAGATGTGATGCTCCGTGATACACGCCGTGCCACGTTGCTTGTTATTCTAGGAAAAATTTCCACTAGTATAAATAGTACACCTAGGTTTTATTTTATGAAAATCTGACATTTTTGGAGCAAGAACGTGGTTAGCAGGCAGTTGAGAGGAAGAATTTCTAGGGTTAATTCTCTTCATTTTTCTCTTTAATTTCAATTGCTTGTATGAATTTTACTTGTTTGAAGATGTTTAATCCACAAATGAGTGGCTAATTCACCTCTTGCTGAGGTTAAGGATAATTGTAGAGGAATGTAATTACTAATTATTTCAGTTTTCATCTTCTCTATAATGGTTGTTCTATCAATTCTTGTTTTTACTATGTTAATGTTTGGGCAATATTAATGTATATCTTAGAATTCCAATTTTGATTCTTAAAGGGAAATTAATTGGATAGATGTGAATTGGTGGAATATGATCTTTGCTTAGTTGGGAAAATTGAGAGAAGATTTACATTCAGAATAGAAATATATATATGTAATGTCATATTAGTCATTTATGGAATTTGTTATGTATGGCTAGAGCATGGGGTTTTTGCATCACAGAAATGTGTAATGTAAGTCTCATGATTCTTTAATTGGAGAGGAGTCGAAAGATCCAATCTATGGGTTATTAATTCCTGACTAACAACCGAAGAGAAGATTGACTGATTCTAATGAATAAATTACTTCCATGCATGTTTGCCTTAACCTCAGCTTGTTCATTGCTATTGTTCAGACTTTAATTTATAATCTTTACTTAGGTTCTTAGTAACTATTAATAGTGACTCATAAAACATTATTTATTTGGTTGTCTACATTCATAGAGATATCGTTCACTAAAAATTAGGATAATTACTACCATAATTCAGTCCCTGTGAGATCGATACTTGGCTTGAAATAAAGCCACTTTACTACTTGTATGATCACGTGGACTTGCGTGTAGTTTGGTTCGAACAAGTTTTTGGCGCCGTTGCCGGGGACTGGCAATTGGTAAATTAATTTTCTTAGTGATAGTTTACAAGTTCGATATATGTGTTGACAACTTGATCTTAGCATTCCTCTTGCTGGTACTGAATTTTTCTAAACACTGGCAAGAGATAAGGAGTTGGTGGATTCATTTATAGAGCCAGGGAGACAATTTCATTGCCAAAGAAGGGAAGCTATAGAGAAGAAGCTGCAGTTGCTAAGACAGGCAATTCTGGAGCAGCAACAGAATCCACCGATTGTAAGGGCAGTTTTAGTGCCCGAAGAGATGGCAGCAAGACCGGTCCACAAAGTGGCAATCCCACATGCAAATAATGTAACATCCAGCATTCGCAGACCAGAGCCAGGAGGGAGGTTCGAACTCAAGCAGAATATGGTGCAGTTATTGCACACCAGCGGGCAATTTACAGGTCTCCCTCATGAAGATCCACAACAACATCTCCAAAACTCTTTGGAGATAAGTGACAGCAAGACCGGTCCAGAAAGTGGCAATCCCACATGCAAATAATGTAACATCCAGCATTCGCAGACCAGAGCCAGGAGGGAGGTTTGAACTCAAGCAGAATATGGTGCAGTTATTGCACACCAGCGGGCAATTTACAGGTCTCCCTCAAGAAGATCCCCGCAGGAGTATCATCCAACTATGTGAGGCTTACATTATTCCCGTTCTCACTGTTGGGGGAAGCAAAGATGTGGTTGAAAGCTGAACCACCAAATTCCATCACTACTTGGGATGATCTTGCAAAGATGTTTTTGATACGATTCTTTCCATCAGGGAAGACAGCCAGACTTAGAAGTCAGATTCTAAGTTTCAAACAGAGAGAGGGTGAGAATTTGTATCAGGCTTGGGAGAGGTTCAAATCAATGCTAAGGTATTGTCCTCATCATCACCAGTCTAATGATGTGTTGGTGCATACGTTCATTGAGGGTTTGGAACCGCATACTAAGATTCTGTTAGATTCAACAGCCGGAGGGTAGACGTTGGAGAAGACCTATGAAGAGCTTTACACTTTATTAAACCGTATTTCACAGGGAAATCCAGAATGGAATACAGATTCAAGTTGAGGAGGAGCAAGGAAATCTGCAGGAGTCTTTGAGGTGGATGGTTTTACTGCTATTGCTGCACAGATAGTGCGTTGCAAAATCAACTCAACACCCACTTCAGCAATATGAGCTTGAGCCAGGCACAAGCCCCAGTCAATGCAGTTCATCAGGTGTGGTGTGAAGTATATGGAAGTAGTGAACACTTAGCTGAGTGTTGTGGTACCAATCCAGACTCGGTGAATTTTGTTGGGAACATCCAGAGGAACAATAATCAACAATACGGCAACAGTTACAACCCAAATTGGAGGAATCATACGAATTTTTCTTGGGGGAGTACTAGTCATCAAGGACAAAGCTCAAATCAGGGCATGCAGAGAAACCAAAGGGGGCATCAAAATTTTAAGTCTCAATATAGAGGAAACAATGCACCTCCTCCACCACCCAGCAACATTGAGGATATGTTCAAAACCATAATAGCTAACCAAGCACAGATGCAGGCTGATTATGTGAAATTAGCGGCTGACATGAAAAATCAGCAGTTAGCTACAAAGGCATTGGAGTATCAGTTTGGACAGTTAGCTGGAGCTTAAAACACCAGACCCAGGGGAGGATTACCACGCGATACTGACCCAAATCCCAAGCAGGTCAATGCAGTTACCACCAGGAGTGGAATTCAACTCAAGGAGGTGGAACTAGAAAGGCCACCTCAGCAATCTGGAGCGGCGGAAAAGGATGAAGACCATGATGATGTGAGGGGGAAGGAAAAGGCAGCTGAGATAGAAAGACCACCACCCCCGTTTCCTCAGAGATTAAAAAAGCACAAGGAGGAAGCTTGCTTCAAGAAATTCATGGAAGTGTTGAAACAGGTACATATTAATTTACCTTTAGTTGATGTTTTGCAGGGAGTGACGAAATATGCCAAGTACATCAACGACATTGTAGCAAACAAAAGTAGATTGACGAAGTATGCTATAGTGGCGCTTACTGAGTAGTGCACCTCCCGAATATAGAATAGATTGCCGACAAAGCTCAAGGATCCTGGGAGCTTTACTATTCAGATTACAATTGGGCAATCTATTCGAGCTCACAGATTATATGATTTGGGAGCAAGAATAAACTTGATGCCGACATCGATGTTCTCACGGATTATGTGATTTGGGAGCAAGCATAAACTTGATGCCAACATCGATGTTCAAGAAGTTGGGGATGGGCAGCCCTAGACCAACTACTGTGATCTTGCAGCTAGCTGACCGTTCATTGGCTAGACCTGATGGTATTGTGGAGGATGCGCTAGTGCAAGTGGGCTCCCTCATTTTCCTGGAGGATTTTATAATATTGGATTCGAGCCGGATGTGGAAGTCCCATTTATTTTGGGACGTCCCTTCTTGGCAATCGGGCGAGCCTTGATTGATGTGGCTGTTGGGCAGCTAACCATGCGAGCACATGAAAAAGTAGAGGTTTTTGATGTGTACAAGGACATGAAGCTACCATCCATTTATGAGGAGCTATCAGCAATCAGTGTTCTAAATCAGGAATCGACTCTTCAGATTGTTGACTCACAGGACCCATTGGAGAGAGCCTTGGTAGGCTCCGATCATTTTGGGGACAGTGCTATATATGAGATGGTGCAGACTCTGAATGAGCCAAAATGGTTTCTCAGGAAGTAGGACTTTGAACCGTTGAAGAGGTCCTTGGAACCCTTGCCAAAGCCATCAATTGAGGAGGCACCAAAATTGGAGTTAAAGACATTGCCTCTACATCTGCAGTATGTATTTTTGGGTGAAGATGACACCTTGCCAGTCATCATTTCAGTAGAACTGACAGATGCACAAGTGAAAGATGCATTGGTGGTTCTTAAGAGGTGGAAGAGAGTAATGGGTTGGCAAATGTCGGACATCAAGGGAATCAGTACAACTTTCTGCAAACATAGGATATTCATGGAAGAAGGATCCAAGCCAACAGTACAACATCAATGGAGGTTGAACCCGGTGATGAAAGATGTAGTCAAATATGAAGTGATCAAGCGGCTCGATGCAGGTGTGGTATATCCCATCTCAGATAGTGAATGGGTTAGCCTAGTTCAGTGTGTTCCAAAGAAAGGAGGGATGACCGTGGTCACCAACGAAAAGAATGAGTTGATTCCCACACGCACAGTCACAGGCTGGTGAATTTACATGGATACAGGATGCTCAATGAGGCCACGAGGAAAGATCATTATCCTATACAATTTATTGATAAGATTTTGGACAGGTTGGTAGGTCAGGAGTATTATTGTTTTTTGGATGGATATTCTGGCTATAATAAAATAGCCATAGCACTGGAGGATCAGGAGAAGACCACTTTTACATGTCCTTATGGGCATATGCTTTCAGGCGAATGCCATTTGGTCTATGCAATGCACCAGCCACATTTCAGCGATGCATGATGGTGATCTTCCATGATATGGTGGAAGATTTTATCAAGGTATTTATGGATGACTTTTCTGTTTTCGATAATTCATTTGCTACATGTCTGTAGAATCTTGACAGGGTGTTAGCTTGATGTGAAGACTCAAACCTGGTGCTCAACTAGGAGAAGTGCCACTTTTTAGTCAAGGAGGGTATTGTCCTTGGCCATAAGGTGTCATGCAAAGGGTTGGAAGTTGATTGTACAAATATTGAGGTGATTGAAAAGCTACCACCACCAGTGTTAGTGAAGGGTGTTTGCAGTTTCTCGGACATGCGGGGTTTTACAGACGGTTCATTAAGAATTTCTCAAAAATTTCTAGACCGATATCCCGGTTGCTAGAAAAAGAGGTGAAGTTCAAATTTGACAAGGATTGTGTAGAAGCATTCGAGGAGCTAAACTAGAAGCTGGTGGAAGCGCCTATTCTCATTTCTCTAGATTGGGAACATCCTTTTGAATTGATGTGTGATGCAAGTGGCCGTAGGAGCTGTATTGGGGAAACGGAGGAATAAAATTTTCTATTCCATTTATTATGCAAGCAAAACACTTGACGCTGCCCAAGTCAATTATACAGTCACAGAAAAGGAGATGCTAGCATTGGTGTTTGCATTTGACAAATTCAGATCCTACCTGGTGGGTTCGAAAGTGGTGGTATATACTGATCACGCAGTAATTCGGTATTTGTTTGGAAAGAAGGATGCGAAGCCCAGGCTAATCAGATGGATATTGTTGCTACAAGAGTTTGATCTAGAGATTCGGGATAGAAAGGGAAGCGAGAATCAAGTTGCAGATCACCTATCGCGATTGGAAAGTCATTTGCATGTGAAGGAAGGTGATAGCATCAAAGAAGAGTTCCCAGATGAGCAACTCTTGGCAGTAAGGGAAGCTGAAATCCCTTGGTATGCAGATATTGTGAACTTGCTGGTAAGTGGTGTCTACCCACCTGAGGCTACGACTCAGCAAAGAAAGAAGTTGAGACATGATTCCAGATATTGCATATGGGATGAGTCGTATCTGTTTAAGCAGGGACTGGATCAAGTGATGATACGATGCATCCCAGAAAGCCAGATTGCAGAAGTACTAAGGAGTTGTCACTCATCGCTCTATGGAGGGCACCACGGAGGAGAGCGAACAACTCACAAGGTGCTACAGCCAGGTTTCTTTTGGCCTACATTGTTCAGAGATGCTATAGCATATTTAAAAATGTGTGATAGATGTCAAAGAACAGGCACAATCGGTAGAAGACAGGAGATGCCACTACAACAGATATTTGAAGTTGAGGTTTTTAATGTATGGGGAATAGACTTTATGGGCCCGTTTCCACCGTCATTTGGTAATCATTACATATTGGTAGCGGCTGATTACGTCTCTAAGTGGGTTGAGGCAGTATCTTATCCTAGGAACGACAACAAGGTGGTGATGAAATTTGTGAAAAAGAAAATTTTCACCAGGTTCGGTATGCCCCGAGCTATTATCAGTGACGGAGGGGCTCATTTTGTGAATGTAGGTTTCAGAAACTTGCTAGCTAAGTATGGGGTGTGGCACAAGGTAGCGACAACGTATCATCCCCAAACTAGTGGGCAAGTGGAGGTGTCAAATAGGGAGATTAAGAAGATTCTACATAGAACAGTGAATGCACAACAAATTGATAGGGAAAAAAAACTTGACGATGCATTGTGGGCTTATAGAACTGCATACAAGACACCCATTGGGACTTCTCCGTACAGATTGGTATATGGAAAGGCATGTCATCTACCTGTGGAGACGGAACATCGAGCTTTTTGGGCTGTAAGAAAGCTAAATATGGATCCGGAGCTAGCAGGGAAGAAGAGGTTGATACAGCTCAGCGAATTAGATGAGTTTTGATGGCACGCCTATGAAAGTGCTAAATGCTACAAGGAGAAAACTAAAAGGTGGCATGACAGGCACATGGTGTATCGGATCTTAGAGCCAAGGCAAAAAGTGTTGTTGTTCAATTCGAGGTTGAAACTCTTCCTGGGGAAGTTGCGGTCCAAGTGGTCAGGGCCGTTTGAAGTTATGAGAATGACCCCACATGGGGTAGTGGAACTGTGGCAAGAGGATAAAAGTGCCACATTCTTGGTGAACGGGCAGAGATGTAAGCATTACTGGGGTGAAGACGTCATTCGAGAGAAGACGTCTATCACTTTAGTAGATGATTAAGGATGAACAGCGTCGAGCCGCGACGGTAAACCAGGCGTTGCACGGGAGGCAACCCGTGAATGTGATGTAATAGAGTAGTTAGGATTAGAAAAGAAAAAAAAGGAAGATGGCAATAGTTGAGAGGCAACCTATGATTTCTAACAATTTTTTTGTGGTTGAATGATTTTCAGGTGAAATGGAGGGTCAAAATACAAAAATGTGCAAAGGAAAAATCAAGGTAAGAAAATAAAACTTGGGGAAATTTCCAGTGAGCCATCGCGTTGGCTCCGTGTCACCGAGGAGGGCCTCTGCGTTACCCTCCGTGACACGTTGAGGCTTATTCCAGATTTTTTTTAAAATTCCAGTAAGCCTCCAGGATAGCTCCGTGTCATGGAGCATGGCCTCCGTGACACGTTGAGGCATATTTCGCGTTGGGTCACCGGCTAAACCCACGCGAAAACACCCTTTTTAACCCCAAATCCCTTAATTTTCCCCCATTTCTCCACACCCTCCGCGACCAACACCCCAAAACACCTTCTCCCTCAACGTGCCACGAACCTAGTGAGCAAATTTCTTTGCTTTTTCTTCGATTTCATCAAAGTAAAGGTATGTTCTCAAATTTTTTCTCATTATTGCTAAATATTTCGATTCTTGAATATGTTTTTGTGATGAAACGTTGCCCTAAGTGACTAATAAGTTTGTAACCAATTGAGTTATGGATTAATAATGTTTATAGGATCGATGTGAGTAGATTAACTCAATAGTTGCATGATTTGTTGAAATTCTTACGATATTGATAACTAGGGTTGAGCATTGAAATAGGAAGAAGAAGAAATGGGTTAAAATGTAGTTATTTTGGGTTGTGCATGTTGTATGAATTGAAACATATTGTGATTGAAGTGAATTATTCTATGGTAGAATATGTATTTTCGGGGGATGAAAATAGAGAATTATCATAGGTTGTTGTGCGCAAATTGCAAAGTGCTCATGATTATATAATTAGATCGATGGAGGAATTTTCATAATTCATTGTATGAAGTCTGAGTAGTACAAAGACATTGTTCCATCGACTTGTATGAATGCATGGAGCATGTTGGGAATTAAGAACTGGAAAAAAAAAAGAAAAACATGAATGTTTTTGTCGAATTGTGTTGACTGCGGCTAACGGCTAAGTGTGGGGTGATCAAATTAAGCCCAACCTTAGTCGCAACCAACTATGCCTCAAATAACATTTGAAATTTATGTTTTTGAATGCACAGGACAAATGTCCGAAAGGTAGGACAAAGGCAAGGGCGCATCCACATCTGGCGCCAGCAGAAAAAGAGTGACGATTGGGGCAACAGTACCAACAGCACCAGCGGTTCCTAGAGGGCAATGCCGACAGTATGGAACCAGATGGGTGACAGATGAGGGGAAGAAATGGTATTCCAAACACAAGGAAACCAAGTACTTCCCGGAGGAGCAGATAGCACGGCAGCAACTAGCACAGAAATTCCTGCGGATTCTACATAGGATTGACACTGCTGGGCTAAACTTCATTTTTGAAGAACTCAGAGAGTGCAATCTTCATCTTATCAGGGAATTCTATGCTATCTGGAACCCGACTTTGCTTAGCCACACCATCAAGATCAGAGGGCAGGTGGTCACCTTTGAACCACACCATTTAAATGCAATCCTGGGGGCGCGGGACACAGACGCTCATGTCCTCCGCCAGCTGAACATCACTCCACCTACACGGATATCAGACGCACCTTATGTGGAGCTCGATCGACAGCCAGGTGGGGTAGGCACAAGGAAAGGGGCTACCACCAGACATTGCCCCATTCCCAGATGAATAGAGAAGCCCGGATATGGTTGAAGATAGTTTGCTCGTGTCTGATCCTGGGGGTGCACATGATTGATGTCACCTGGGATAGAGTTTGTCTGGTTTATGCGCTGATGAAAGGGCTAGAAATTAATGTTGGGGCGGTGATCATCTCCACCATGAAGAGAGCCTGACTGCATCAGGGGCATCGCTAAGTTTGCTGGTCTTCTCACCACTTTCTTGAGGGGCCACGGTATTGAGGAGGAGGCGCTAGACTACATCCCTCAGCTTGACAAGCATGCTTTGGATGTTACTAAAACCAAGACACCTGATACTACTTATGGGCCCGTTCTTACACTAGCCGAGCGACATGCTCGGGATGATCAATACATGGCCCGAATGTATGGGATGCAGATGTTGCAGCTGCGCATTGGTTGAAGGCCTGCAACGGAGGATGGGTTGTGGCAGCTCAAAATGGATTATCCATTCAATGAGAGTGCCCGAGCTTTATGCTGAGTGGGGCCCGCATTTGTAGAGCCCATGGATGATGACGTCCCTATTGATGAGAAGACACACTGGGAGGACTCATACATTGAGTCGGACGAGGACGACGGGGGCGATTCTGATCTCGATTTTTGTTTTCGGTGCTTTTCCCGAGAATAGTCCCCTTGAACCGACATCATAGATAGCGACTGTTCCCTATGATGGATGGATGACGACCGTCTTAAGGGAAATTTAGTCGATAGGAGTAGTTTTTTTATTCTTTTTTTTCTTTCTTTCATTTGTTTTCCAAACGTGTTGCTAATTAATGGTTCAACATTCTTGTTACGTGTTACACATGATTGTAAGATGCAAGTGTGATTCGTACGGAAGCATGCAAATGTGTTAAACATGTTGAGATACCTAGGCCCTAGAATTCGATTCGGTGTGATCAAGGCTTAATAGTGAATTCTTGTAATTAACTCATTGAAGAGTCTGTGAATATGTCTTAAGTTGAGCATGTGCAGTGAGTGTGAGGTTTCGACTATTCCATGCTATTGTGAAGTGTCTAGAACTTGCCTGGTGTGTATACTAAACGAAATGAAGGATGTGGATTGTAGGAAAGGATCTAGGCATTTCTTTGAATGAACCGAAAGTTTCTCCCTTATCGTACCCACCTTGAATGTTACATCCTAGTTAGCCCCATTGAGCCTTTAGCCTATTCTTTGATAGATACAAACCGAGCTTAATCCTTTTTTTTTTCATTAGCCGTGAATTTGATCCAAAACTCCTAAGCTCTTAAGAAAAACAATTTTCCTTAAGAGTAAAGGAGTGATAAGTTGAAACGGAAGGGAAAGCACATGTTGTGAAAGTTAAAGAAAAGGTCAAAGGTACACTTGTTGAAATTGATTAATTAATAGTAGAAAGTAAGAAAATAAATGAATGAAAAAAGATGCTTAAATACTCTTTTCTAGTAAGTCGAGTGTTCCTAAAGAAATGAGAACAAAAACAAAGAAGAAAATTCAAGAATGAGAGGATTGAGGAAGAACAATGTCCGTAATGAAGGTGGGATGTATTAAAAGCGCTTAGAGAAGTTAGTTACTATTATTGGCTAGCCCAGTATTTACTAGTTCTGTCACGCCCCGCCTTGGGGGGTATGACTAGCACCTGGTGCCCTAGTAGGACCTAGACTGCTAACTAGTGAGCCTAAGCACATCTGGTGCCTGGCTAGCTCTAACTCAGATTTCTGGAAACAACGGGCTATATAACAGATGTAAACACATCCTCCGGCCGACTGGGCCTATAGCCACCTGTATGAAACTTTAGCTAACCAGAAACATACTTACAAAGGGGGAAACCTATGCGGGCCGACAAGGCCACCATGCTGTCTAGTTATCTGTAACTCAACAATAGAATACTAAATAACTACGTGATCGGCAAGGTCACCACTACTATCAGACTATGGCCCCACACGACCAACATAATGAACAATGCTAAACAGCTAAACAAAACGTATGGCCTCACACGATCGGCACAACAAACCACGGGAAAATATATACAGACTGCAAGCCTCTAGGAATACTAATAAGATGGTCGGGGTAGGGCCACGACCTACCCGTACTATACAACAAAAGAAAATGAACTACACCTCTGAATATCAAGCTCCGGATGGTAGGAGCTGATGACTCTATAAGCTGTTTGGAATCACGAGGGATCACCTCCTCGTCTATGAGTACTTGCAGGCAAGTAATGCAGCGCCCCAAACGGGCGTCAGTACCACTGGTACCGAATATGCAAAGCAATTGGACACAACTGAATACAAATAACATAACTAGCAGTTCTGAATAGCAGGAGATAACTGAATCTGTAAGA
Source organism: Datura wrightii (assembly GCA_035772735.1). NCBI lineage: Eukaryota > Viridiplantae > Streptophyta > Magnoliopsida > Solanales > Solanaceae > Datura > Datura wrightii. The sequence goes on along the minus strand of JASDFA010000004.1, from coordinate 22,667,680 downwards.
ACTGATATGAACTGAATCAGACTTTCTGTGTTGTGATAGAGCAGGAGCGTACCTGTAGACACGACGACCTGCTGTCTATTAACTAATATATAGCACATAAATACATATATATATATATATGTAGCAAACAAGAGCCAATACCAACCCCCATAAGCCAGATGGCGCCAAGCAAGCAAACAATCTATATACCCCTACCCGGGTCAAAACCAGCCAAAAATAAGTCACTCCACTCATCTTCTAACTACGAGCAACTCTGCCAGCCCCCTGGGTCTCCGGCTCAGGCCATAGCCTCCAATATAAATAGCCGTATCTGAGTTCGGAAGACTCCTATACTGTATCTGTAACTATAACTGTATCTGAATCTGTTCCCTAGGCGCTTGCGCACAACAGGGCAATATGTATTGTAATGCTGATCAGCCTGATATGCGGAAAGCTTCATCCCATCTTCGTCCAAACTGGGGACGGCATGCCACTCCTTGGAGTGATGTAAACCCACCCGCTTAGTGGGCGACACAGTTACCAACCCAGGGGTGGCAAGGACGCTCAAAAGGGTGCCCTCATGATACAACCAAGTCTCAACAAACAATAAGCACATATATAGCAAGCATGTTTAAACTGAAAAATATTATCTGAATTCTGATTTCTTATTCTGATCTCTTTCTGTATTATACTAATTCTCATACTGCGTTATACTGAATCTGTGATCTTTATCTAACTGCATGGCTAATCTGTAGCCAAGATGTCATCTGTCTTTATGGCTAATCTATACCCAAGATACTATCTGACTGTCTGATTTTACTTTACTAACTCTTATTCTGAATATTTGTCGTATTATTCTAGAAACATGCTTGCTAATCACATACTGGGCTATGCTGACTCTGGCATGCTAACTTGCCATTTGTCGCATGCTTTACTAACTTTCGGACTGAGTACGATATAACCACGCAAACCAGATTTACTAAACTTGCACAATACTCAATATTCAACTCCGGTAATTCTACTACGGAGTTTACTGAGCTATACAAGGCTAAAACTACTAACTTGCCAGAGAAACTGGCTTTACATACCTTAACCTCGGTTTATCCGACTAACGGACGAAGCTCGATCAGTACTCCAGCTATTTCTCCCAACTGCATTTACATATATGTCAATTAGAACTAAATACACCAATATTCTGAAAGAAAACGTCACTTTCGATATATTTATAGCCTAAACTTTGGCATATCGAAAGACGGTCAAAAACTTGCTATTTCTCGAAAGTCCAGAAGAGAGAAATAGTCACTTTAGGGATAGGAGTATACTGACACTAGTTTGGAGCAATTCCACTTACCTTAGCCCGGTAGCACGACGATTTGTCGGCCGAATTTTGCGAAACTAAATCCGTAGGAATGCTCCTTACTGCTTAATACCTCAGTATCTGGAGTTAATTTGAGTTTGGACCGCATTTGACGGCGTAATTGAGCGATAATTTAATAGTACTTTCGCACCCTCTCTGTTTTCTCACGAGTTCTTGAAATTATTTGATATCATAATGAAATGAACCGAAGTGGAGGATTTATATGCTTGGGCCTGGACAGAGACAACGTGTCACGGAGCCAACGCGGAGGCTCCACCTCCGTTACACGTTGCCATCGCGGAGGGGCTTTACCCCGGCTCCTTCCGCGATGGTTCGACAGGTTTCTCGTCCGGTCTTTTCCAGGGCCTTTTTCTAGCATGTATGGCTTTCAAATACTCTTAACCAACACGCGAATAGGCCATCTATGTGTTTGGAATTTTACGGGGTATAACATTCTCCCCCCATAAGAACATTCGTTCTCGAATGTAAACTTCTATCTAGAGGACTTCTCAACTTACTCAACTTGTTTCTAGAAAACTTTTGGCAGAGTTACCCCTGTAATATGGACTATCCCAAAAATCTAAAATGCAGAAAAGTCCCATACAGGTACTCCAGGCAATACTATAACATTTATCAGACAAAAGATTGGAGTTGATTATCTCATTTACACACTATAAGGCACTCTATAAAATAGCAATACTAATATACCTGTTATCTGAATAGGCTTGGAACAAATGAGGATATCTGGTTTTCATATCTTCCTCCGCTTCCCAGGTCATCTCTTCTCGGTTCCTGTTATGCCACAATACTTTGAAAGACCCAATATCTTTAGTTCTCAATCTACAAATCTGTTTGTCTAAGATGGCTACTGGAACCTCTTCATAGGCCAGCTCTTACGTAACCTGGATATCCTGGACTGGGACTGCTCTGGATGGGTCTCCTATGCATTTCCTCAGCATAGATACATGAAAGACCGGATGAAAGGATTCCAATTCTGGAGGCAAGTTCAACTCATATGCTACTCGGCCTATCCTTCGACGAATATGATAAGGCCTAACAAATCTCGGACTGAGCTTACCTCTCTTGCCGAATCTTATCACTCCTTTCATCGGAGATACTTTCAGAAATACCCAGTCATTCACATCAAATTCCAGGCCTCTATGCCGCACATCAGCATATGATTTCTGGCGGCTCTGTGCAGTCAGTAGGCGTTCTCTGATAAGCTTTACCTTCTCCTCTGACTGTTGAATGATGTCTGGCCTCTCCCACTTCAAACCAGCCAACCGGCGATCTGCATTTTTGCCCATACAATTCTTCAAAGGGCGCCATCTGGATAAAGCTAAGTGATAGCTATTATTATAAGCAAATTCAATTAACAGCAAATGCTCGTCCCAGCTACCTCCAAAATCTAGCACACACGCTCGTAGCATGTCCTCGAGCGTATGAATAGTGCGCTCAGCCTGTCCATCTGTCTGAGGGTGGAATGCTGTGCTCAGATTAATCTGCGTTCCCAGACCCCTCTGGAATGACTGCCAAAATCTAACTGTAAACTGTGCTCCTTTGTCTGAAATAATAGATACTGGCACTCCATGTAATCTAACTATTTCTCTAATATATAATTCGGCATAATCCTCGGCCGAGAAGGTAGCTTTTACTGGCAGGAAATGAGACGATTTAGTCAGCCTGTCAACTACTACCCAAATAGAATCGTGTCTATGTCTGGTATGGGGTAATCCTGCTACAAAATCCATATTCACTGCTTCCCATTTCCAAAGAGGCACAAATATGTCCTGAGTTAACCCGCCTGGTTTCTGGTGTTCCGCTTTGACCTGTTGGCAGTTAGGACACTGGGCTACAAATTTGGCAATTTCTCTTTTCATTCCTGGCCACCAATAATTCTCTTTGATATCATGGTACATTTTCATTACACCGGGGTGAAGAGAATAACGGGCATAATGTACCTCGTTCATAATCTGCTGGCGGAGCCTTGAAACATCTGGAACACAGAGGCGACCTTTACATAACAACACTTCTTCCTTAGTTATCTGAAAATCTGGCGCTTTACCATGCTGGATTCTGTCTTTGAGATGGATCAGGTCAGGATCCTCATACTGCCGTTCTTTTACTTCCACAACTAATGATGACATGGCGGTGTTCTGAATTACCGCTCTGTTGTCCTCTGTGTCTGCTATACGAGTGGCTAGGCTAGCTAATTGATGTATCTCCCTGACCAACTCCCGCTGCTCGGGCTGCAAATATGCCAAACTTCCCATGGATTTACGGCTAAGAGCATCTGCTACTACGTTGGCTTTTCTCGAATGATACAGAATACCACATCATAATCTTTTAATATCTCTAACCAGCGACACTGTCGCAGATTCAACTCCCTCTGGGTGAGGATATATTGTAGGCTCTTATGATCTGTGAAAATATCCACATGGTCTCCATACAAGTAATGTCTCCATATCTTTAAGGCGTGGATCACTTCGGCTAATTCCAGGTCGTGGGTAGGGTAATTCTTTTCGTGTTTCCTTAGCTGTCTGGAAGCATACGCAATCACCTTACCATGCTGCATCAACACACAACCCAACCCAACGCCTGATGCGTCGCAATACACTGAATAACCTTCTGTACCTTCCGGCAATGCTAACACCGGGGCGGAGGTTAATCTGTCTTTTAACTCCTGGAAGTTCTGCTCACATGCCTCTATCCACTGAAACTTCACTGCTTTCTGCGTCAGTTTGGTCAAAGGTATTGCTATAGTAGAGAATACCTCAACAAATCTCTTGTAATATCCCGCTAACCCCATAAAACTGCGGACTTCGGTCGGAGTGGTAGGCCTAGGGCAGGTTTTAACTGCTGCTATCTTCTGTGTGTCAACCTGTATACCAGCATCCGACACAATATGCTCCAAGAAGGCTACTGAGTTCAGCCATAATTCACACTTGGAGAACTTAGCATATAATTGAAGGTCCCTGAGAATCTGTAGCACTGTCCGTAAATGAGCCTGGTGATCTTCTTCAGAGCGAGAATACACCAGAATGTCATCAATAAACACTATCACGAACAGGTCCAGGTATGGTCTGAAAATGCTATTCATCACGTCCATGAATATTGTTGGGGCATTCTTCAACCCAAAGGACATAACTAGGAATTCAAAGTGTCCATATCGGGTCCTGAAGGCTGTTTTGGGAATATCTCTTTCACAAACTCAAACCTGATGATATCCGGACCGCAAGTCAATCTTGGAGGAATATCCAGCCCCCTATAACTGATCAAACAAATCATCTATTCTGGGAAGCGGATACTTATTCTTTACTGTAACTTTATTCAGCTGCCGGTAATCTATACACATGCGGAGCGAGCCATCCTTCTTTGACACAAATAGAACTGGCGCACCCCACAGTGAAGTACTCGGCCGGATAAAACCCTTATCTAGCAGGTCCTTCAGCTGCTTCTTTAATTCTCTGAGTTCAGCAGGGGCTATGCTATACGGAGGAATTGATATAGGTTGAGTGCCTGGTAGCAAGTCAATTGCAAAATCTATCTCCCTTTATGGGGGAATACCAGGTAACTTGTCTGGAAATACATCAGGGAATTCATTCACCATTGGAACAGACTGAAGTGTCGGAGATTGTACCTGAACATCCTGAACCCTGACTAGGTGGTAGATACATCCCTTAGTTATCAATTTCCTCACCTGAAGGTAGGAAATAAACCTACCTTTTGGCGTAGCTGTGCTTCCCTTCCACTCTCGCACTGCCTCCCCTAGAAAGTGGAATCGGACCGTCTTGGTCCAACATTCTACGTTAGCATAGCATGGCACCAACCAATCCATACCCATAATGGCATCGAAATCAATCATTTCTAACTCTACCAAATCTACTGTAGTCTGGCAATCAGCAACCTCTACTGTACACCCTCGATAAATTTTACTAGGTATAATGGAGTCACCGACTGGTGTAGATACTGAAAAGGGCTGCTGTAATAACTCTGGTGCGACATTAAACTTTCGAGCCACAAATAGGGTAATATATGACAGAGTGGACCCTGGATCAATCAGTACATAAGCAGGGCATGAACAGATAGTCAACATACCTGTCACTACATCTGGAGACGCATCTGAGTCCTGTCTCCCTGGTAATGCATAGGTACGGCTTGAGCCCGTACCTGAACTGGAGGCTCCTGATCTACCTCGGCCTCTACCTGCTGTACCTGAGGGCCTACGCCCTGCCGAGGCTGCCGGAGCTCGTGGCCCTGCAGATCCACTGTCCTGACTATCTCTGCTCTCTTGTCCCCTGGCCGGACAATCTCTCATGCGGTTCCCCTCCTGTCCGCAAATATAACACCCCGAGGAGCCATATCTACAAGCTCCGATGTGAGGTCGACCGCAATTAGGGTAGGGTGGAGGTGTAAATCTGCTCTGCTCTCCCCTTCTCTGTTGTGGGGAATCTACTATTCGAGAACTGCCACCAGACTCTGACTGCCCTCGAGGAGCAAATCTACCTCGCTGCTACTGCTGTTGTGGAGGTGGGGGTCTAGGGGGTCTGTCTGACAATCGGGGCCTGGGTTCTCTCTGAACCTCCCCCTGCATTCCATCTAATCTGTCTCTGCGGCACTGTTCCTGATTTTTCTGTCTACTACCCTGTTGCCACTGTCTAAGGCCCTCAATGGTCTGGGCAAAGGCCTGTACTCGGGCAATATCCATATCTTCTCGTAACGTAGTCGTCATGCAGGCTTCAATATATTTCGAGTTCAGACCCATAATGAACCAGTGGACTCTGGATGGCATAGTGTCCACAAAAGTTGGAGCATAGCGGGCTAGGGAGTCAAACTGTAGGGCATATTCTCGTACACTCCTCGCCCCCTGCTCCAAAAGCAAAAACTGATCCATCCGAGACTGCTGGATCTCCCGTGGAAAATAACAGTCCAGGAAGGCCTCCGAGAAGTTGGACCAGGTCGGAGGGGCAACATCTCTCCCTCGAGGCCTTTCCCAACTCTCGTACCATAATACAACTATATCCCGCAACCGAAACACTTCCAGCTCAACAGATTCTGTAGGGGTCACATGCATAACCCAGAAAATTCTCTGCATCTGATCTAGGAAATGCTAAGGGTCCTCTGCTTGATCTGACCCAGTGAACTGTGGGGGACCTAGCGCCAAAAACTCCCTGACCTTGGAACTACCTGACCCACCTGAAGGCTCTGCTGCTACATGTGGCACTGACTGGCGCTGTGTGGCCATTATTTGTGCCAACATAACCACTGTGCTCCGAACTTCCTGGTCTAATAGCGAAGGTACAGGAGCTATCGGAGGCGGTGTCGTGCCCAACGACTCCTGATGTCAGGGGGACTGCTGAGAGGGCTGTGATGAAGCCTTTATATCTCCCTCAGATTGGGTTGACTCTGAATGGAACTGAGGCATCCTGTTGGTGCCTTCTCCTGCTGCTATGTCTAATCTTCTGCCGATGGCAAGGTGACGCTGGTCTGCCATTTTTATCTGTAGACAAAGAATATGATAAGTTTTAGGGATCCAGCCTTATACTATACTTCTCTATAGCACGACCGAATGAGAAAGAAGAGTAACCATCCTATCATGCCTCGCAGCCTCCTGCCTATAGTATGTGGTGCACAACACATCCATAGACAAGACTCTACATAGCACAACTTGCAGACTCCCTGGGGCACGACCTGCTCTGATACCAAGTTTGTCATGCCCCGCCTTGGGGGTATGACTGGCACCTGGTGCCCTAGTAGGACCTAGACTGCTAACAGGTAAGCCTAAGCACATCTGGTGCCTGGCTAGCTCTAACTCAGATTTTTGGAAACAAGGGGCTATATAACGGTTGTAAACACAACCTCCGGCCGACTAGGCCTATAGCCACCTGTATGAAACTTCAGCTAACCAGAAACATACTTACAAACGGGGAAACCTATGCGGGCCGACAAGCCCACCGTGCTGTCTAGTTATCTGAAACGCAACAATAGAATAATGAATAACTACATGACCGGCAAGGTCACCACTACTATCAGACTATGGCCCCACACGGCCAACATAATCAACAATGCTAAACAGCTAAACAAAATGCACGGCCTCACACGACCAGCACAACTAACCACAGGGAAATATATACAGACTCCAAGCCTCTAGGAATACTGATAAGATGGTTGGGACAGGGCCCCGACCTACCCATACTATACAATAAAAGAAAATGAACTACACCTCTGAATATCAAGCTCTGGATGACAAGAGCTGATGACTCTATAAGCTGGCTGGAATCACGAGGGATCACCTCCTCGTCTATGAGTACCTGTAGGCAAGAAATGTAGCGCCCCAAACGGGCGTCAGTACCACTGGTACTGAGTATGCAAATCAACTGGATACAACTGAATACACATAACATAACTAGCAATTCTGAATAGCAGGAGATAACTGAATCTGTAAGAACTGATATGAACTAAATCAGACTTTCTGTGCTGTGATAGGGCAGGAGCGTACTTGTAGACGCGGTGGCCTACTGTCTATTAACTAATATATAGCACATGAATACATATATATATGTAGCAAACAAGAGCCAATACCAACCCCCATAAGCCGGATGACGCCAAGCAAACAAACAATCTATATACCCCTACCCGGGTCAAAACCAGCCAAAAATAAGTCACTCCACTCATCTGCTAACTACGAGCACCTTTGCCAACCCCTTGGGTCTCCGGCTCTGGCCATAGCCTCCGATATAAATAACCGTGTATGAGTCCGAAAGACTCCTACACTGTATCTGTAACTGTAACTGTATCTGAATCTGTTCCCTAGGCGCTTGCGCACAACAGGGCTACCTGTACTGTAATGCTGATCAGCCTGATATGGGGAAAGCTTCATCCTATCTTCGTCCAAACTGGGGATGGCATGCCACTCCTTGGAGTGACTTAAACCCACCCGCTTAGTGGGCGACACAGTTAGCAACCCAGGGGCGGTGAGTACGCTCAAAAGGGTGCCCTCACGACACAACCAAGTGTCAACAAACAATAAGCACATATATAGCAAGCATGTTTAAACTGAAAAATACTATTTGAATTCTGATTTCTTATTCTGATCTCTTTTTGTATTATATTGATTCTCATACTGCATTATACTGAATCTGTGATCTTTATCTAACTGCATGGCTAATCTGTAGTCAAGATGTCATCTGTCTGTATGGCTAATTTCTAGCCAAGACACTATCTGACTGTCTGATTTTACTTTACTAACTCTTATTCTGAATATTTGTTGTATTATTCTTGAAACATGCTTGCTAATCACATACTGGGCTATGCTGAGTCTGGAATGCTAACTTGCCATTTGGCGCATGCTTTACTAACTTTCGGACTGAGTACGATATAACAACGCAAACCAAATTTACTGAACTTGCACAATACTCAATATTCAACTCTGGTAATTCTACTACGGAGTTTACTGTGCTATACAAGGCTAAAACTACTAACTTGTCAAAGAAACTGGCTTTACATACCTTTACCTTGGTTTATCCGACTAACGGATGAAGCTCGATCAGTACTCCAGCTATTTCTCCCAAATGCATTTACATATATGTCAATTAGAACTAAATACACCAATACTCTGAAAGAAAACGTCACTTTCTATATATTTATAGCCTAAACTTTGACTTATCGAAAGATGGTCAAAAACTTGCTATTTCTCGAAAGTCCAGAAGGGAGAAATACTCACTTTAGGGATAGGAGTATATTGACACTAGTTTGGAGCAATTCCACTTACCTTAGCCCAGTAGCACGACGATTTGTCGGTCGAATTTTGTGAAACTAAATCCGTAGGAATGCTCCTTACTGCTTAATACCTCGGTATCTCGAGTTAATTTGAGTTTGGACGGCGTTTGACGGTGTAATCGAGCAATAATTTAATAGTGCTTTCGCACCCTCTCTGTTTTCTCACGAGTTCTGGAAATTATTTGATATCATAATGAAATGAACCGAAGTGGAGGCTTTATGTGCTTGGGCCTGGACAGGGCCAACGTGTCACGGAGCCAATGCGGAGGCTCCACCTCCGTGACACGTTGCCATCGCGGAGGGGCTCTGCCCCGGCTCCTTCCGCGATGGTTCGACAAGTTTCTCGTCCGGTCTTTTCCCAGGCCTTTTTCTAGCATGTATGGCCTTCAAATACTCTTAACCAACACGCGAATAGGCCATCTATGTGTTGGGAATTTTACGGGGTATAACAAGTTCCTTAGCTTACATTACAACCCATTAAGTCCTATGTGATCTTACATCATGCATCCTTATATTAGTGGAGTAAAACACTAGGGGCAAGCTTATGGTTCATGACATGATGCATGTGAATTCTGTGGGAGAGCGAGCGTAATCTTATTCATATACCCCTAAATGTAGTGCTTTGGAAATCTTATGAGTGCACATGGGGTAATTCTCTTGTGTTGCGAGGGCACATGCTTGATGAGAGATAGAATTCGTGTCGGATGTCTTGATCGGTTGATTTTCATGAGTTTGCCAAGATCGAGAATCGATTCTTGATGTTAGGAGGTCTTAAGATGGTGTACTTCATTTTATTGATGAAACCATGCATGCTCTCTTGATGATTTTCTATATTAAATAATCCGTATAGCCGTAGCTGAATGGTCGTGCCAAATTAGCTATCTGTGGGTTTCGATTGCATGAGATGTGAGAGTATTGTTCGAGGACGAACAAGGTTTTAAGTGTGGGGTAAGTGATCTTGGGTAGAATTGCATGCCGAAGTGATGCTCAAATACTTCATTTCTATTTGTTTATCTATTTTTATGTGTGCATTCTCATGTTATTTTTATGTAAATGTGAATTTATACTAACCAACATGATTAGTGTTGTTTTGCAGTTTATAAAGAATTTTGGGAAGCTAATCTACAAGTTGGTGAAGTGTGGAAATGGACTCGAAAGCAAGAAGTGGAAGCTGACAAGGAAAATTGGCCAAAATAAGGGCTCCACGATGGCTCCGTGTCACGCTACCATCACGGAGGCATTCTTCCTAGGAGGGAAAATTATGTCAAATTCCAGTGGAGGTGCGCGTTACCTCCGTGGCCCGGAGCGGATGATCCGCGATGCACTCCGTGCCACGCTGAGGGTGATTATCCGGAACCTCAAGTTCCAGTGGAGGTGCACGATGGCACCATGGCACGGAGGGGAGGCTCCGCGATACACACCGTGCCACGCTGAAGTGCATGTACCGGGGAGCTGAGTTCCAGTGGAGGTCCGTGACAGTACCGTGGCACGGATGTGATGCTCCGCGATACGCGTCATACCACGTCGCTTGTTATTCCGGAAAAAATTTTCACTAGTATAAATAGCACACTTATGTTTTATTTTAAGAAAATCTGACATTTTTGGAGCAAGAACGTGGCTAGTAGGAAGTTGAGAGGAAGAATTTCTAGGGTTAATTCTCTTCCTTTTTCTCTTTATTTCAATTGCTTGTATGAATTTTACTTGTTTGAAGATGTTTAATCCACAAATGAGTGGCTAATTCACTCTTGCTTAGGTTAAGGATAATTGTAGAGGAATGTAATTACTAATTATTTCAGTTTTCATCTTCTCTATAATGGTTCTTCTATCAATTCTTGTTTTTACTACGTTAATGTTTGGCCAATGTTAATGTATATCTTAGAATTCCAATTTTTGTTCTAAAAGGGAAATTAATTGGATAGATGTGAACTGGTGGAATATGATCTTTGCTTAGTTGGGAAAATTGAGAGAAGATTTACATTCACAATAGAAATATATCTGTAATGTCATATTAGTCATTTATGGAATTTGTTATGTATGGATAGAGCATGGGGTTTTTGCATCACAGAAATGTGTAATGTAAGTATCATGATTCTTTAATTGGAGAGGCGTCGAAAGATCCAATCTATGGGTTATTAATTCCTGACTAACAACCGAAGAGAAGATTGACTGATTCTAATGAATAAATTACTTCCATGCATGTTTGCCTTAACCTCAGCTTGTTCATTGCTATTGTTCAGAATTTAATTTATAATCTTTACTTAGGTTCTTATTAACTATTAATAGTGACTCATAAAACATTATTTGTTTGGTTGTCTTCATTCATAGCGATATCGTTCACTAAAAATTAGGATAATTACTACTATAATTCAGTCCCTGTGGGATCGATACTAGGCTTGAAATAAAGCCACTTTACTACTTGTACGACCACGTGCACTTGCGTGTAGTTTGGTCTGAACCGCTGCTAATTTCCTACAGGTCAAAACCACCGATTCAGCAGAAGATTATGCAAAGTTGTACATCCGAGAGCTGGTTAGGTTGCATGGAGTGCCCTTGTCCATTATATTAGATAAAGGTACGTAGTTCACCTCTCAGTTCTGTTGGTGTTTTCAAAAGGGACTTAGTACTCATTTCAAGCTTTGCACGGCGTTTCATCCGCAAACTGATGGACTAGCGGAACGGACTATCCAGACTCTTGAGGACACGTTAAGAGCTTGTGTTATCGACTTTAGGGGTAGTTGGGATGAGAATTTGCCCCTTATTGAGTTCGCCTACAACAACAGCTACCACTCCAGCATACAAATGACACCGTTTGAGGCTCTTTATAGGCGAAGTTATAGATCACCCATTGTGTGGTTTGAAGTTGGTAAGGCTTCGTTAGTGGGTCCAAATTCAGTTCATGAGGCCATAGAGAAAGTTCAGTTAATAAGAGAAAGGCTAAAAATGGCTCAAAGTCACCAAAAGTCTTATGAAGATGTGAGAAGAACGGAGCTTGAGTTCGAGGTCGGTGATTGGGTGTTTCTGAAGGTATCTCCCATGAAGGGAGTAATGAGATTCGGAAAGAAAGGGAAGTTCAGTCCCTTCTATATTGGCCCATACAGAATTATGAGGCGAGTGGGTAAAGTATCCTACGAGTTAGATTTACCCTTAGAGTTGGCTTTAGTTCATCCCGTATTTCACGTATCACTCTTGAAAAAGTGCTTGGGAGACCCAACCTTAGTGGTTCTGATGGAAAGTGTTGGTGTGAAGGATAGTCTCAGTTATGGGGAAATGCCTGTTGAAATCCTGGATCTTCAGGTCTGGAGACTGAGGAACAATGGAGTAGCCTCACTAAAGGTGTTATGGAGGAATTAGCATGTCGAGGGGGCCACGTGGGAGGCCGAAGAGGATATGATGGCTAAATACCCCCATTTGTTCCCTACCGGCTCAGCTTCATTTTAAGGTATCAAATTTTTTCCCTAAACCTCTATTCAGTTTTCATGTTGTATTCACACGAATAAGTTTGTTTTATGATATGATATAGGTATGTGATGTCTGAACTCTCACCAGCTATGTGGTTCTCTTCGGGGGTAGTCATTCTGTTAGTTTTCAACTTGAATATTAATGATTAGCATCTGTATATATTATGGTGATTGTTGTTTCTGGGTTTTCTGCTTGTTTATAACATTTGGGGACGAATGTTCCCTAGGGGGAGATATTGTTAACCCTGGGAACACAAGGATCAGGTCTGGAAATGAAATGGGAGAAAACTGGAAAATGTTGTAGTAGTTGTTGAATGGTGCATTTAACAACTCGTGGCGGGGCCAAATGAGTCGTCAAGTTACCTGTGGGGAAAGCTTTAGATATTGAAGGACTCGAGGTCCTCGCAGGTGATGTAACGACTCGTGGTCAGTCACCATGAGTCTTCATGTCTATCGTGGGGAGGTCCTAAAGAAAGATAGTGAAGCTTATCCAGGTACCTGACGGATGGTACCTAACGAGTCGTTGTCAGTCCTAACGACCCGTTAGGAGGGCATTCACCAAGCCAGTTGAGTTTTCGTGAATGATGAGGAAGTGTAATTAACAGGTGAATCAATGGATCGTGTGCCCTAGTAACGAGTCGTTATGTCGTGCATTAGGACCCCCTAACAGTTATTTTCTGCAAATTAGTAAGGGCCTTCTCGCAATTTCTTACACTTCTAAGACCTAAACTACGTCATTTTGAGGACGGGACCAGGTCTTTTAAAGGTGAATCATTCCTAAAAACTTCATTTCTATTTATATAAGATTAGAGAGGAAGGAGGAAAGGGAATTCAAGTGTCTTCTCCAAAATTCTTCAAGATTCTACCTAGGGTTTTCAAGGAAGTTAGGATACTCGAAATTTCCAAGTAAGTGGAGTGTTGAATGGGTAGTTTAGTCCCTACCCATGCCCAATTTCTCCCTAACTCTATGTTAAAGCTACTAACTTTTGATGGGTCATAAATCCAAATGCATGTTTTCCTCAAAATTGATATGAGCATGATGTAGTATGTCTAAACTCATGGGTTTGAATTTTTGGGTTGTTTCCACTTATTTTACTCAATATTTGATGAATTAATTCCTAAAAGCTCATGTCCCCAAAATCATAGGGTTTTTAGTGAAATTCATAGTTATGGTGATTTGTCAAGCATGATATATGAACTCTTGAATATAAGCATGTTATCAATTACTCATGTTATTATGATCACGTTTCTTATAAATTTAAATATTTCAAGTATGTTTGAAATTACGAACAATGCCCACATGTTGCTTGTGGTTTATAAACTATGATTGTCGGCCGTCTTACGAGCCCAATTCCATGGCTAGGATTATGAATTTGCAAGCATGATATAATTCTCACGATTTAACAAGCCATGCATGTCATGTATGAATTTCGATGAGCACGTTGCATGTTTTGGGAGTAGTACTTAACACCAAGTAGGTTCGGGGCCTAGGTTACGCCTTGAATCTCAAAACTACGTGCCACCGTAGGATTATATTTGGGACCTCTTCAGTGACTGTCCCCTATGCCCTACGGGGCCTTCATGAGTGATATCACACTTTCATGGTTCATACCCTTGGGAAGGTATGAATGGCCTCCCAACTAGGCGAACAAGTCGGACTTCATGTGTGCTCATGTGGAGTATGTCGGTTATAGAAATCTCCCATTGTTCCTCATGGTTTTGAAATATTTATGATTATGTTCTTTGGGGCTCAAGTTACGATTTATGAAATGTTTTACCCGCATTTTATGACTTTGATGAGTTTATGAACTTTTTTAAAAAAAATATTGAGTCGTACGATATACTTACGATTTCAGTTTTATGATCATGGTGTCCATACTCCTATAACTTTTATGTATTCCAGGATTGTTTTGCATATCTTACAAACTAAATTAGTAGGGAGTAAGAAAATAAATTAATGAAAAGTTACTTATAGAACTCCTTACCAATAAGCCAAGAGTGCCTTAAGAAATGGGGGAACACAAGAGGGAAAGGAAAGCTGAAAAGAAATAAAGGAGAAGTAAGAGAAGGGAAGTTCGTAATGAGGGCGTGATGTATTAAAAGTGCTTAGGGAAGTTGGTCACTATTACTGGCCATAATAGTACCTACCCGTCCCTTAGCTACATTACAACCTAAAAAGTCCTACTTGATATTACATTCATACATCCTTAAATTAGTGGAGTAAAACACTAAGGAAAAGCTTATGGGTCATTGCATAATGCATGTGAATTCTTTGTGAGAGTGAGTGCAATTCTATTCATATAGCCACACATGTTTTGGTTTACAAATTTTTTGCGTGTGAAAATGGGTAACTCTCTTGCCGTGAAGGCACATGTTGAATGAAGGATATAATTCATGTTGGATTTCTTGATCAGTTGATTTGCATGAGTTTGCTAAGATTGAGAGTCGATTCTTGAGGTTAGGAAGTCTTGGAAGGGTTGTATTTCATTTCAATGATCAAATCGTGCATGCTCTATTTTTAGCTTGTTATCTTAAATAATCATTATAGCCGTAGCCTGAATTATCTTTCTAAATTAGCTATGTGTGAGTCTTCATGTCCATGAAATGTAAATGGTTTGTTCGAGGACGAACAAGACTTTAAATGTGGGGTTGTGATCTCGGGCAAAATAGCATGCCCGAGTGATGCTTTATAACTTAATTTAGTCTTGTTTAGATAATTAATTATATACATTTTCATGTGATTTTATATAAATGTGAATATATGTACTAACAAACATGATTAATACTTGTTTTGTAGGTTTAAATGAATTTGAGGAACGAATTTATAAGTTGGTGAAGTAGAGGATGGAGTCAGGAGAAATTTGGAAAAGTCGGCAAGAAGCATGCCTTTGCAAGGCTGGCCGCGCCAGGAAGCGTGCCACTCTGCGCGTGTGCCGTGCCCAGCGCCGTGCCACGCCCATGCCCAGCGCGAGAGGAAGGAAGCAAGCAGGCAGGCATCCCGCGCGCTAGCGCCGTGCCACGCCAGGCGACCTGTGCGCCACTGCCCTACCATCGCGCTGCATGAGCAGCGTGTCACGCCGGCCAGCGCGGCGACCCTCGGCATCTTGGCATCCATAGGCAATTTCCAGTGTGCCTCCACGTCACCTCCGTTCATGGATCCATTCCACGACAGGCATAATATTGAAAAATGCTCATTTACTATAAATAGGTCCCTTAGCTCCTAAAATCATTTTGTCACGATTTTATTCTGGAAAAACCACCTAGGAGTGAAGGGAGAAGTGGGAGAACTCACCTAGGGTTTGTCAAATTCCTCTTCTCTTCTACCAATTCTTGTAAGTATGTTACTTTAACAACGTTTCCTTGTAATTTTATGAACATGAATGACTAGAACCCTTCCTCTAGGGTTGAAGCCATGAGTTATGATTGTGTTTTTACAAATTTGTGTTGGAATTAAGTTATTGATTGTTGTTTTGTCTTGAATTCTGAATTATGGTTGTTTTTTATAATTGATCACCATGAAAACATATATGTTAACTTAGGCATATGCTTGAGAAAGCATGTACCTAGGCCAGAACAAGAGAATTATCACATATATGTTAACTTAGGCATATGCTTAAGACCTTGCTTGGTTGATAAAACGGGAGGAGTTAGACACCAACTTAGAATTATCACATCACCACTCGAAAAAGTAGTTGTGAAGCTAAGTTGAGTCGAATGATTAGAAGTACGAGAGCCCCTAATCATATCCACGTAAACCACATCCACGTAGTGAATTGCCCACGAACTAGAATTAGCATCCTCGCTCACACTATAGTAGTGAGGCTAGTTTTTCATGTTTAGAGGCTTGAAAGGCCATGAGCATGCAATTCTAATTATGTGAGATGACAATTGATAGTTTCATACTTAACCATTGCAATTCGTAGTAGCGCATGATTATCCGGCTTTAACTCTATGTTGCTCCTTGAATGGATTCAGAATATTTTGTTGACCACAATTAGACTTAATTAAACTCTATCAAAAACTTTTATAATCAACATTTGCGGTATTTAATATCACACTTGAACTTGATAGTTAGCTGAATTGGTCCAGTCCCTGTGGGTTCGACATTCCGGTTCTTAAAAAGAGCCACTATATTACTTGTACGACTCGTACACTTGCGGGCTCTCATCACTAGGTGTCGTGGTATTATTGTTTACTCTTTGGACTTGCCGGGCTTGTGGGGGCCAAGTAGGTTCTTTTTGTATGTTTGCTTGTACTTACCAGGCTTATGGGGGCCATGTAGGTTTTATGTGGTTACTTAAGTTTACTTCTCCTAATGTGATCTTTGGTATATCTGTTGATCTCTAATCTATGTCTTCCAGTTGTTTCTTCCTTTTATGCTCGGTACACTATTGTACTGACGCCCTAGTCAGGGCTCTCCATTCATGCTTGCAGGTGATGGTGGGCTGTTAGATCGAGTTCTTGGGTATTGAGTGGAGTTCCAGCTGAGTTGGTGCGCTCCAGGTCTTTCGGAGTCGCAAGGTGTTTGAGTTAAGGGTAGTTCGGGGCCTTGTCTCGATCATTTGATTACTAATGTATTCATAGAGACTCATAGACGTTGCTGTGGTTTTAGTATGTACTTATAGGCCAGGAGGGCCATGTTGTATAGTTGTTTCCCACTCCGTGGCCTTGACGACATATGGTATTTATTTATTTTTGTTGGTCAGGTGAGCCAGCTTCCGCTATAGTCTATCGTCTTATTCTACTTTTATAGTTGTTGTGTTGTCGAACCACTTCGGTTCTGGCCTTCTTTTTTTTTTATTTTTGGGCTTCGTGTATGCTTATATCAGGGGTGGCACCAGGTGCCAGTCACGCCTCCTCGGGTTTGGGGTGTGACATGCCCGCTCCATTCCAAACATCCACAGATTCATTCTACTTGCCGATATGCCCACTGGCGCACAACCTTGACTTGAAGCTCAACCATGCCCAACAAGACACAACACAACCAGTAACTCACTACGAATATATATAGCTCAATATCAAGCACCACAACACAGCCCATACGCCAAAATAAAGAAGACTAACAATAAGCTACAGAATAATGCTAAAAAGGTGAAAGAATATCCTAAACATACCTTAAACATTGGAGAATGGAAGCTAACCAAGTCCTCACTTTCAATACAAGAAAAATACCACCCAAAAGATAGTAAAATAACCACCTAAATGCCGCTAGAAGGTTCAACAAGAAAAGTAATACAAAACAATATTTATCTGCTAGTTTCTTAGGAAATCTAATTGTAGAAATCTAACCAACTACTAACCTCTACAACCTTTTACATAATCTAAACAGCTAAAAGACACAAATAAAGAAGCTTACCAAAGTTTTCTTTTTGTGGAAGCAACTAAAACTCGCGAAAAGATCGGCAAAACGGTAACTATACATGGCTATTGACTTTTCCAGCACCAAAATTACCTTGGGGAAGGTTTATAACCTTTTAATTACATAGAAAATATAAGAGAATCTTGGGAGAGGTTTTAGGACGAGAAGCCTTCTGGAAATTTGGATAATGATCCAAGGAACTGACCAAAGGTCACCGACATAGTCCTCCACCGACTTGGCCCATTTTGACATACCTGCTTGCGCAATCTCACAAAAATATGAATATCTCCAAATTTTGAAGTCGTATTGATAAGAGGTTTAATCATTTAGAAACTAGACTCATAGACCTTTAATTTTATAGGTCGTAGTCCCCCTAACTCTTTATAGATTGGGAGAAAAACTCTGATACATCTGACTCAAATTTCAAAGAATTGAAGAAAGAAATTTCCAGTAGCTTTTGCCATCTTTTATTTTACAACTTAATTAATGTCCAATCTTAAAACGACCATAAAGTGATTCAAATAACTCATAACACTTTCTTCTTAGCATATCAAGTGCTCCTAGTCCTACCTTGAAAGCACAGGTTATTGATTCAATTATACGGGGTGTTATATATAAACTCAATGAATTTGTCATTCCTTCTTCATCTCTAATTTATACACATAGATATTATCTAGATAGTATCAGATAAACTTGGATATGGATCCTAAGATAACAAAAATTTAACATAGTGACCATACATGGAGGAAATTTATCAGAGTAAAATGTATATTTTCATTTAATAAAACTTTAGTAAGACAATGTGCAGTTAATTCCTCTTCTTCTTAGGCATTTTTGTTACTATAAATAAAATTTCTATTTTTTCTTCCTACTATGTGAAGACGCACCATCTTAATCAATGGTTTGTGCAATTATTTCTTCTTTTTTTTCATGAAAACCATTTTAGAATAATTTTGAATGTGAGTCAAGTGACTAGTTGGTGAGTATTAGATAGTAATAAAAACAAATTTATGCAAGATTTAGTTTTTAATATTTTTTAAAATAACAAATTTTTTTTACTAAATATGGTTTCTTCATGAATTGGAGAAAATATTAATGTATTTCTATAAATTCTGCAACAACTATAATCATACACTTCTCACCATTTAACATTCAATCATTATTTATATATTTTAACAATTAATCATTCAATTGATTTTCATTTTACACATCTTCAAATACTGAGGAAAATGATATTAAATGTTCATAGAAAATATTTAAATGATTGCTCATTCTAATCTTTAATTTTCGACATCCATAAATTTAAATATACAGTTTCTTTAAACTTTCTTGATGACTAAAATGAGTAAGCAAATACATTTGTTACTTATCGATGGCCATGTTTTATGAATAGTTATTACGTGTACTAAACCACATTGTCACGAGCCAGGTGGCTGTGATTGGTACACACACTAAACTCCCGGTAGGCGAACCAACAATCTTAACTAATTATCCAAAACCATCAACAACATCTAGAAGTAGATCACATTATGAATATAAATAACAAAAACATCACTAAACAAAAGGGAATTAATAATAGCCCGCTATTTAAAACACTCCCAAAACCTGATAGTCATTGTACACGAGTATATCTACCTAACATGGTCTAAAGAATAATCTAGATAAGTAAAGATAGGAAAAATCAATGTCTGGACAAGAGACATCTTCTACGGAGGAGTTGAACACCACATCTTGAGTCGCTCACCTTTCTATGAATCTGCTGCTGCTCTAGAGACGATGTCGAGATGAGCTTTTGGTATTGAGGTCTGCACTCAGAAAAGAAGTGCAAGCGTAGCATCAGTACAAATCATAATACTGGTAGGCATCATCAGTCAGTCTTAAATAATAACACATATAAGTAATATAATAATATGAAAACATTTCAGGACCCAATTTTTTTAATTAAGACTCATTCATAAATTCAATCTGGTTAGGTTACTAGCCGGCCTGCTCACTGGATTGGTCCTCGCTGTAGCGGTAACTTGACCGCTTCCATGGTCTCACTAGAATGGAATATGTTCTGCTGCAGGGGTACTGCCTTCGCGGTAGCTCGACTTAGCTGCAAACCCATGATGTGCTGTGAGATTACAACGCTTTCAACACTTACAACTGGAAAAATAGCATTCACTTAGGTGTGTTTATATAGATATGAGGTGTTTTTACTTTGTTTTCACGAAAAATAGGTGTTGGATTGAAAATGTGCAAAAGTTTCATAAAAGAGGCCAATTAATGATCTTTGTACGAGCCGTACCAATATTGTACGAGCATTACTGAGACTCGTGCAAAATCCCAGAAGGATGGTACAAGGAAAAGGAAAAGTATGACTCTCAGTACGAGCCATACAATCCTGGTACGAGTCGTAACTTGAAACCTAGAAAACTCTAGAGAAATTTGCACTATTGAAGTCTTATGATATGAATAGCATTATGGATCGTAACTTTTACCTATGACCCGTACCAAGAGACGTGGAGAACTTCAGTGAATTTTGGGACTTGGCAGATCTCATGTTACGATAAGCTGTTACAAATTGTAGGAGCAAGGTGCGAGGCATACCAAAACATTCATAGAAATCTTCAGAAGATAAAGAGTTCCCAGAGCCAAACCACGACTTGATTGTACGATTTGTAGGAACATGTTACCAGGTATACCAAATGCAAATACTTAGCAAATTTTGAAGAAGCCAACTGATGTATGAGACAAGGTACGACCCATACAATCCTATTACGGATCATATAAGGATTCATACGAAGTGTCGGTGCCAGATTTGGTTATTTTCCTGTTAATTTAGGAAAAGGATTATATCATCCATATAAATACTTTTTAGGTTTTTTTAGGAGAGAAGTAGTTTGAAGGAGTTAAAAGAGGTTCATTATCAGTTTGTAATTAGTTTCTGACAATATTGGAGAGCAATTCTTTAGATCATAACTTGGATTTTCTCAATTTTTCTCGAATTTGTACATCAGCTTTTCATGCAATATTCAAAGTAGGTTATATTTCAATCATCATTTTACATATTTAATTATGTGTTTATCTTGGAATACTAATCATAATCTTACAATCATGAGAGGCTAAAACCTCCACAACTAGAGTTATGAGAACCATGGTGGATTAACGAACTAGAGTTACACAAAGTGATTCTAAACCAACGCTAAAATGCTTGTATTGTATTCTCTTCATCTTTAATGTTTCTTAACGAAGTGCAACATTAGGACTTGCCTGGATTCTTTACTTGCTTGAACCTACAGAAGTAGAGATTAGGAAAAGAGAACTACAACAAAGCTTTGATTTTTATGATCATTGTATAACTTAAGTTGCAGTCAAAGATTGGTCAATTTGGAACAAGTTTATAACGGTTCAATTGAAATCGCTCATGAGACCTAACCTGATGATTGTTCATAGTCATCCAATAAGGATGAACCAGTCATTTTGATGAACCATAGTTATCAGTTCTACAAGTAAGCATTGGGATAGATCACGAGTGTAAACCCGAAGTAGTTATGAACCCATGGGGAAAACTTACTCTAGTTAGTTGCATATCTTGATAAACAACAACTGATTTTCACTCTTGTTTTAAAATTGTTTTCTCTAGAAAACCCCCAATTTGGAGATAACATAGCTAAAAGCTTAAATACCGGTATTATTCTAGTTGTTATCATGTTCCCTGTAGGTTCGACCCCAACCTTTGCTGGGTTCTTTATTGACAATGTCTACTTCATACTTTGTCAGGAGTATGAGTTTGAGCATTTTAAAAAGTGGAGCCGTTGTCAGGGAATACGGTTAAGATTAGATTAATTGCTTGTGTTTAACTTTTAGTTGTTATTTCTTCGTTTATGTTTGCTTTTTTTTTCTTCTGTGATTCATTTAGGTTACAACAAGGAAGCTACCTCTGTGAGCACTTATATGGAAGACAATAGGCTGCTAGTGTCCATGGGAGAGGTGATGAATATTAATACGCTAGCAGACGTGTTGATGAATTATGAGGGAGATGAAGTACTAGGGTACATGAAATTGGTACATTGTCGAGAAGGGATGGGGTCATATAACTTCAGACCAAAGAAGTTAGACCTTGACTTAAAGAACAGTGTAACTCCTCCAGCAAAACCATCAGTGAAGGTGCCACCAGTGCTGGAACATATGGCATTACCACCCCACCAAAAATATGCATTCTTGGGGGAAAACAATACTTTGCTAGTAATTATTGCAGCCAACATGGCAGACTGGCAAGTAGAATCTTTGGTCACAGTATTAAAAAGGCATAAAAAGGCAATCGGATGGACCATACTTGACATCATTGATATCCCTCAAGGCATATGCACTCAAGAAATCAGCTCGAGCTAAATTGTGTATCAAGCATAGAGCATCAGCGATGACTAAACCCACCGATGCAAAAAGTAGGCATATACACTAGATGCTAGTTTAGTTTACTGCATTGCGGATAGCAAGTAGGTATGTCTGGTACAATGTATGCCAAAGAAAGCTGGGATCACAGTGGTGCGTAATGATAAAAATAAGTTGATACCGACAAGATCAGTCACAGGTTGGCGTGTATATATAGATCGCCGAAAGCTCAACCACTGGACCTAGAAGGGTCATTTTACAATGTCATTCACGGATCAGATGCTTGATAGGTTGGTAGGTAGAGGCTAGTACTCTTTTCTTGATGGTTATTCGAGGTACAATTAGATCTCGATAGCCCTAGAAGACCAAGAGACGACCACCTTCATTTGCCCGTATGGAACATTTACTTTCAAGAGAATGCCCTTTAGGTTGTGCAATGCACCTGCCACATTCCAGCAATGTATTGTGTTTGATATTCTCAGATATGGTAGAGGATGCCACTGAGGTATTTATGGAAGACTTCTCAGTTGTTGGTGAATAATTCGAATCCTTCCTCAAGCATTTGGGCAAAGTGTTGAACAGATGCGGAGAAACTAATCTGGTCCTAAATTAGGAGAAACGTCACTTCATTGTAAAAGAAGGAAAAGTGTTGGGTCACAAAATCTCTGGAAAGGGGATAGAGGTGGACAAGATGAAAATTGAAGTAATAGTAAGGTTGCCACTATCAATTTTCGTAAAACAGGTCAGAAGCATTTTAGAGAATGCAATATTCCATAAAACAGGGCAGTGACATGATCACAGCAGATATGACACCTCATCAAAGGAAGAAGTTCTTGTTTGATTCTCGGAGGTATTATTGGGATGAACCATACTTATTCCGCATTTGTGTAGATGGGTTGATTCGGAGGTGTGTGCCAGAGGTAGAGATGTTGAGCATTCTGGAGGCTTGCTACTCATCCCCAGTTGGAGGTCATCATAGTGGTATCCGAAGTGCGCACAAAATTCTGTAGTGCAGGCATTACTGGCCCTTTATTCACCAAGATTCTTATGATTATGCCAAGGTATGTGATCAGTGCCAAAGACAAGGTGGCATTACTCGTAAGCATGAGTTACCATTGACCCCTATCGTAGAAGTTGAGTTATTCGATGTATGGGGGTATTGACTTCATGGATCCATTTGTTAGCTCATATGGGATGAAATACATCTTGGTGACGGTGGACTATGTCTCCAAATGGGTAGAGGCTATTGCACTACCTAACAATGAAGGAAAAAGTGTCACAACATTTGTGCAAAAGAACATATTCTCTAGGTTTGGTACTCCTAGAGCAATGATCAGTGATGGTGGATCACACTTTTATAATCATCTATTTAGAACTCTGCTGGAAAAATCTAGCATGAGGCATAAGGTGGCAACACCTTACCATCCTCAATAAAGCGGGCCGGTAGAAGTGTCTAATAGGGAGATAAAGACTATTCTGGCCAAAACAATGAATACCAACTGGACAGATTGGTCTAGAAAGCTCGATGATGCACTGTGCATATATCGAATAGCTTATAAGACCCCCATTGGCTCATCTCTATATCAGCTAGTCTATTGCAAGCCATGTCATTTGCTGGGAGAGTTAGAGCATAAGGCATTATGGGCTCTGGAAAAGCTGAACATAGATTTGAATGAAGTAGTCAAGTTGAGGCTCAACCAGCTCAATGAGATAGATGAATTCTGGCTTCAAGCTTGTCACGACCCGAGAGTAGACCTAGATCGTAAACACAGGACAAGAAACCTGAGAGGCCCAAGTCAACCCATGGCATAAGCATATCTAACTTCATTCACATTAAGTGGAAGACTAAACATAAAACATAGCAGAAACGTGTGCGTGACATAGCACATCATGACATACGAAATCACTAGACATGCACAGGCTGAGTACTACACACTGTCTGCAAGCATCTACTACATACGATGGGTTGATGGGACAACACCCCAACTAACCCGGCGAGTACAGAGACATAAAGTAGAACGAATTTCTGTCAAATGTCTCTCAGAACATGAGGACTCACCAGTAAGCTGAAAAGTACACTCTAAAGGGGTCTAGATATGAGGATGAGCCTGAGAGCCAGAACCTGTATCATAAGACAATATAGCATAGAAAGTATGCGGTCAGTACGTGAAATGTACAGAGTATGCAAGGTAAGTGAAACAAACATTCAAAATACATAAAAAGTCATAAATGATCACAAAAGTATGACAACATGCTCATAACATAAATATTGTAATATAACATAAGGTTCAAGGTTTTCAAAACATCAGTAATACAGTCGTAATCATAGTCATGAGAGAAAAGCTTTATTCAAAATGACCTGAGCAAATATACATAATCATAAACATGCATAAATCGTGAGGAACAGTGGAAGATTCTCTAAACCAACATACCCCATATGAGCACACATAAAGCCCAACTGGTGACCCTAGTCGGGAGGGTGTTCGTACCTTGCCAAGGGTAGAACCATGAATGGCGTTATCACACATTAAGAGGGCTATTTGGGCCAGGGACAGTCACAAGGAAAGTCCCTACATACCTACGGTGGCACGTAGTTTATGAGATACGGGGCAGAACCTGGGGCCCGAACCTACTTTGTGTTCGATATTACTCCCAAAACATATATAGTACTCATAGTATATCATGCATGAGTTCATGCACTAGTTAAATCATGATAATCATAAACATTCTTGTAAGTACATGGACTAGCCATGAATCAAGGCTTGTGAGTCGGCCAAAAATATAATTCGTAAATCATAAGATCCCTACATGCTTGCAGATCATTCATATAACTTGAAAATCATCAAATCATGATGGTTAATTGCATAAATTCATAATTCAAATCATAAATCATGTTTAGTTGGTAAATATCAACAATTAAAGAGTAGATCATAAATCGATTCATCATGGATCCTACATAATTAGGCTTGATTTGGTAGAAATCGAAATCAAGGAATTTATAATCAAATTAAATGTAACATCTGATCTAAATCCATAAAATATGATATATATCATAAATCACAAAAACCCATTCGCAATTCATTAGTTTTTCACAAATTGATCTCAAAACCCCTTAAGATTTTTGATAGATTTTCATGAATTTATAGAGAATGGGCATGGGTGTGAATGGAAACAACCATTTGGAACCTTACATACCTGGGTGAGATTAGATTTCCAAGTTCTCAAATGCCCAATGGAAGATTGATAGGGAAAGGATTCAATGTTAGCTTGATCTCTCTAGAATTCTCTTGGGCTGCATGCATGGGAATGAACTATGCAATAGGGACTTAACCCATCTTAAAAGGCTTAGAATAATACATAAAACGATGTAGTTTAGGCTTTAAGAACCTAGGATGATGAAAAGACCCTTACTAATCTCGCAGGAAAAGATGGTCAGGTGGTCCTAACGGACAACCTGACAACTCGTCCCACAGGCCACGACTCGTTACTTGGCTCATCATGTACACTTCCTTGCCTTGTCTCCTGGGCTCGTAACGGGTCACTTCACGATTCGTTAGGGGTTACCATGACTCCTGGTCACTACTCGTTGAGTACACTACCCAACTTCTTCATTTCTCACTCATCTCTCCCCATGACTCTCACCACGACTCATTACTTCCACTAACGAGTCGTAGTCAACTTCCGTTAAGTAAACTACCAACCCAACTTCCTTTACCCATTTTGCTTGACCACTGCTGACTGCACGAGTCGTGAGAACTGACCAAGACTCGTGGTCAAGCCTGTAGTGACATAATTTTCCATCTTCCAACTTGGCCACAATCCTTCACCAAGAGTCACCCAACAGCTCGTGGTGCATCCCCATGGGTCATATAATGACTCGTTCTATGACTTGGTGTAAAAATTCCAATTTTTCTCATTTGAACTCCCGAGTCTGATCCATGGGCCCCCGGGGTATAACAATATCTCCGCCTTGGGAACATTCGTCCTCGAATATGGGAGAACACATAGAAAAGAAGAAATATGCAATTATCACTATCAAATACTGGTCATTTAAATTGTAAATTGACAAAATGACTACCTCCGATTTAAAATATACAGCTGAACTGAATTTGAAAATCACATACACACCCATATACATAAAAGAAACTTGCGTGTATGAACTGAACATGAAACTAAATGGAGTCATAGAACAAAACTGATATCTCGAGCTGACATCGAGTCGGTAGAGAATAAGTGCGGGTATTTACCCATCATATCTGCTTCAGCTTCCCACGTAACTCCTCCAACATGCTGTTTCCTTTATAATACCTTAACTAAAGCTACTTTTTTATTCCATAACCTTCGAACCTATCGATCTAGTATTTCCGCCGGAACCTCCTCATAGCTGAGGCTATCCTTTATGCCAACGCTTTCCACCGGAACTACTAAAGCTAGATCCCCCAAATATTTCTTCCAAAGAGATACATGAAACACGGGACGAATAGAAGATAACTCTGAGGGAAAGTCCAATTCAAGCACCACCTTACCAACCCTTCTAGTAACCCGGTAGGGACCAACTTAGTGGGGATTGAGTTTTCCTTTCATCCCAAACCGCATGACTCCCTTCATAGGAGATACCTTCAAAAATACCCAATCGTTCACCTCAAACTCCAACTCTCTCCTCCTCACATCAGCATATGACTTTTGAGGACTCTGAGCGGTTTTCATCCTGTCCCTTATCAACTAAACACTCACAATAGCCTCATGAACTGAATCTGGCCATATCATAGCTGCCTCACCAACCTCAAACCATTTGCTGGGTGATCTACATCTCCGCCCATTGAGAGCCTCGAATGATTATATTTGGATACTGGAGTGATAGTTGTTATTGTAAACAAGCTCGATTAGGGGAAAGTGATCATCCCAACTACCTTTGAAGTCCATTACACATTCTCTCAACATATCCTCGAGATTTTGAATCATCCGCTTTGCCTGGCCCTCCGTTTGCGAATGAAATTTTGTGCTGAGTTTAACCTAAGTCCCAAGCCCTTTTTGAAAAGACCGCAAAACTAAGAGTAAACTGAGTACCTCGGTCAAAAAAATAGAAAAGGGAACTCCATGCAATCGAACCAACTTTCGGATATATAGTTTGGCATAATCATCAGCTCAATCTGTTATTTTGATCGGTAGAAAGTGTGCAGTCTTGGTCAACCTGTCTACCACCACCAAAATAGAATTGTAGTGTCGACGAGTACGAGGTAGGCCTGTAATGAAATCCATATTAATATCTTCCCACTTACAAGTGGGAATACTAATATCCTGAAGTACGCCTCCCAGCCTTTGACGCTCGACTTTGACTTGCTGACAGTTCTGGCACCTGTCTACGTATTCTGCAATATCCTTCTTCATGCCATTCCACCAATATATTTCCAGCATATCATGATACATCTTGGTGGCACCCTAGTGGATAGAATACCTGGATCCATATGCCTCATGCAATATACGGCCCCTCAAATTATCAACATCTAGAATACATAGATGGCCCTGGTACTGCAGCACCCCATCTCCCCCTTGGGAGAAGACCTCCACCTTCTGACTCCGAACTGCTTCCTCGAGCTTTACCAACATTAGATCCTCGTCTCTTCTAGCTTTCACCTTAGTCAACAAGGGCGATTCTGATCTATTTTGCATTACGACACCGCTATCAGTCGAGTCCACCAATCTAACTCCCAACCTTGCTAGTCGATGGACATCTCTCACCAGCTCCTTCTTTCCCTTATCCACATGGGACACACTCTCTATAGAGAGCCTACTATGTACGTCCGCTGTAATATTATCCTTGACCGGACGGTAAAGGACATTCATATCGTAGTCCTTGAGTGGCTCCAACCACCTCCTTTGCCGAAGGTTGAGATCTTTCTGCATGAACACATATTGCAAGCTCTTGTGTCCTATGAATACTTCCACATGGACACCATACAAGTAATGTCGCCATATCTTCAATGCGAATACTACCGCGGTCAATTAAAGATCGTGGGTCGGGCAATTATTCTCATCGACCTTCAATGGTGTCGAGGCCTATGCTATCACTTTCCCTTACTGCATCAATTCACACCCGAGTCTGATTCCTGCAGCATCACAATACACCCAAAATTCATCCATACCCTCGGGTAGGGTCAACACCTCTGTTGTTGTAATTCAAGTTTTCAATTCTTGGAAGCTCTTCTCACAAGCCTCCGACCATTGAAGCTTCACCTTTTTCTGAGTCAACTTGGTCAAAGGTGCTGCAATTGATGAGAAACCCTCGATATATCTCCGGTAGTAGCCAGCTAGGCCTAAGAAACTCTGAATATTTGAAGGATTCACCGGTCTAGGCCAATTCTTCACCTCCTCGATTTTCTGAGAATCTACCTTTATGCCATCGCCTGATACTACATGGCCCAATAATGCTATCAAGTTAAACCAAAACTTGCACTTGCTGAACTTTGCATACAACTATCGATCCTTGAGGGTCTGAAGCAATACTCTCAAATGAGTGGCATGCTCCTCCTCGCTTCAGGATTATATAAGAATTTTGTCAATGAAGATAATCTCGAACATATCTAGATACGGCTTGAACACCCTGTTCATCAGGTCCATAAAAGCTGTAGGAGCATTGGTTAGTCCAAAAGACATAACAACAAACTCATAATGTCCATACCGCATCCTGAAGGCTGTCTTCGCCATATCACTCTCCCGAACTCGGAGCTGATGATACCCAGGTGTGAAATGTGTCTTCGAGAAATACTTGGCACACTTAAGCTAGTCAAATAAAACATCAATCCTGGGCAAAGGATACCTATTCTTAATTGTGACCTTGTTCAACTGTCGATAATCAATGCACATCTGAAGTGAACCATCCTTTTTTCGGATAAATAACACTGGTGCACCCCATGGACTTGCTCGGTTTGATAAAGCCCTTATCTAATAGGTCGTTCAACTGATTCTTCAACTCTTTTAGATAGGCCTGAGCCATCCTTTAAAGAGGGATAGATATAGGCTGCGTATCGGGTAGAAGGTCAATGCCGAAATCAATCTCCTGCTCGAAAGGAACACTCGGAAAATCGGCCGAACTACCTTTCCACTCCAAAACTAATTCACCTGGAAAATGAAATTCCACCGCAAGGGTTCTACAATTTACAAAAGCATAACATGCATACAACCAATCCATTCCAAGAATAATATCAAAATCAGTCATGGATAACTCTACAAGGTCTTCGAAGGTGACTTTATGCAATATAGTGACCGGGCATCCTCTGTACACCCGCCTAGCTACAACCGAGTCACCAACAAGGGTAGAAATCGAAAATAGTTCTAATAGAGATGAGGGACTAACTCCAAAGCTACTAGCAATATAAGGGGTCACAAAAGACATGGTAGCTCCCAAATCTAGCAAAGCATAAATATAAATATGAAAAACAAGAAACATACCTGTGACCACATATGGGGATACCTCCTACTCCTGAAGGGGTGCTAAAGCATAAAACCTATTTTGACGTTGCTCGCTGGCGGAATTGGTCAAGGAACCCTGCTGAAGGGGGCACTCTACTGGAGAAAGAGAATTGGCTACTGGCATACGGGCTCCGTCGACCCCTGATCTTGCTGCAGGGAAATCCTTGAGTTTGTGTCCTAGTTTGCCACACCCGAAAAAGCATCTGAGCAGGCTAGGCACCTTTCGGGATGATTCTTTCCGCACTTCGCACAAGCTGGGAAAGTGTGATCTATCTACATGCTACCCTGGCCTCTCCAATCTTGCGCCCTGCTCCTCCGATCTCGTCGGAAGCTAGATGACATGTTGGCCGATGGTGGTGCTGGAGCAATAGACCTATACTCAGACTGTTGATGTTGTATACCTCCCGATCTGACCTGAGAAGTCCCGTAACTGTCAGTCCTGGCCCTCTTAGCCTCTCTCTACCTCTAATATACTATCACACCCCACCTTGGAGGGCATTACGGGCACCTGGTGCCTGCTAGACTTTGAGCTGCTAAATGGTCCAGCCTGAGCACATCTGGTGCTTTGGCTGACTCTGGCTCTATTTCAAGAATCGAACCGACAATATAACGGCTGTAAATACAGCCTCTGGCCGACTGGGCCTATAGCCACCTATACTATATCATCAGCTAAACAGAATCATCTCATATAGGGGAACCTATGCGGGCCGACAAGGCCACCATGCTGTCTAGTTATCTGCAACTTAACAATAGTACATTGAATAACAATGTGACCAGCAAGGTCACTACTACTATCAGACTATGGCCCCACACGACCAACATAATACACCAGACACATATATACATGCACGGCCCCACACGACCGGCTCCACTACCACAGGGAAACATCAGACTGCAAGCCACTAGGGAGCAACCTCTGACTGTCTAGCTTCGGAGGATAGGAGCTGACAACTCTGCTGACTGGATCATGAGGGATCGACTCCTCGTCTGTGTGTACCTGCAGGCAAGCAATGCAGAGCCCCCACGGGCGTCAGTACCACAGGTACCGAGCATGTAAAGCAAACTGAAATATACAACTAACATGGGTAACAACAACAATATGAAATACAAGTAGGAAGTAGCTGAGTCTATCTAGCTGAGGATAACTGGGGAGAGTTTATTTATTCTGTAACTAAACTGAGCGTACCTGATGACGTGTCGTCCTACTGGCTATCAGTATCTAATAGCACATATAGATATACATAAAAATACACACAATACCTGACCGACTCCCACAAGCCGGAAGGTGCCAACCAACAGAACAATCTATTTACCCCTACCCGGGTCTAAACCAACAAAAATCAAGTCACTCCACTCATATGATAACTGTGAGCTCCTCCTACTGGCCCCCCTTGGGTACGTAGCTCAGGCCTCGGCCTCGGACAATAAACTGTGTTTGAGTCCGAAGACTCCTGCCTCTGGGCGCAAGTGCTCACAGGGTAATCTGCTGCTGTATCTGTGACTGAAACTGCCCCTGGGTGCAAGTACACAATAGGGTAATTTTATAAAAATCTGTATCTGAAACTAACCCCGGCCACAAGCGCAAAGAGTAATCTGCCCCTGTAAATAGGGTAATCTGGCTTTGCGCAGAGCGAACTGAACTGCCCCTGTAAGCAGGGTAATCTGGACCGTATTATCATGGTGGTCAGCCATCATCGTCCTCTAGGCGGACGACATCGCCCAACTGGTGGCGGTATTTAAATCTGATAATGAGACAGCTATAACCCAGGGGCGGAGGGGATGCTAAAGGGTGCCCACATGCCATAACAAGTCTCAACATGCAAAAAACATACACAGCAAGCACGCTCAAATGAAAATTACTAATCATATTCTCTTCTTTTATTCCAAGGCCAGTCCATATTAAACAACTGATGCTATATTATGTTTTACACTGGTTCTAATTGCTAGGCTAACTGCTACCTGGCCTTTATCTGTTTACCTGATTATTGTTATCCGTATGCTGAAGTTGTATCAGTTTCTAGAGCCATATCTGTTTCTGGAGCTGTATCTGCATCTGGAGCTATATCAGTGTTTAGAGCTATTTCTATATCTGATTACTGATCTGATTATATCTGGATATAACTCAATAACATAGAACATGCCATCTATAACTGGATATAGCTCAATAATATAAAATGTTCCATCTAATACCGGATACAGTCTCAACAAATGTAATACATACTATCTGTAATCTTGCTAATTCATTATACTGCTTTTACAACTTCCATTCTAGATATTACGTAAGGACATGCTGATACCACATTACTATCTAAAATCATCTGACTATCTGTTATTCTGATTATCACATGATACGTCATGATATACTAGCATGCTTGCTGAAAATTGTATTAAAATCATTTCTGTGCGTTGGGTATCTGTCAATAGTCTTTATCCTATTTATTTTCTAGACTGTACTTCCTGGATTACCGAAAGAATAACTTTACATACCTGGTTTCTGAGTACCCGACTGACCGATGTGATTTCCGTCAGTACTTCTACTGTTTCTCCCAACTACATTTATATACATGTCAATTAGAACTAAATAGACCAATATTCTGAAAGAAAATGTTACTTTCGATATATTTATAGCTTAAACTTTGGCTTATCGAAATACGGTCAAAAACTCGCTATTTCTCGAAAGTCCAGAAGGGAGAAATACTTACTTTAGGTATAGGAGTATATAGACACTAATTTGGAGCAATTCCACTTACCTTAGTTCGGTAGCATGACAATTCGCCGGCCGAATTTCATGAAACTAAATCCGTAGAAATGCTCCTTACTGCTTAATACCTCGGTATCTGGAGTTAATTTGAGTTTGGACCACGTTTGACGACCGAATCAGAAGGAAATTATCAAGAAACCTTCGTTCCTCTTCCTCTCTGATTTTCTCTATGTTTTCGCTGGAAATTATAAGAATTTTAACATTAAACCGAAGTTGGAGGCTTTATATACTTGGGCCTGGACATGGCCAACGTTTCATGGAGCCAACGCGGAGGCTCCACCTCCGTGACACGTTGCCATTGCGTAGGGGCTCTGCCCTGGCTCCTTTCACGATGGTTCGACAGATTTCTTGTCCGGTCTTTCCCCGGGCCTTTTTCTAGCATATATGGCCTTCAAATACTCTTAACCAACACGCGAATAGGCCATCTATGTGTTGGGAACTTTACGGGGTATAACATTCTCCCCCCTTAAGAACATTCATCCTCGAATGTAAATTTCTATCTACAGGACTTCTCAACTTGCTCAACTTATTTCTAGAAAAATTTCTGCAGAGTTTCCCCTGTAATATGGACTATACCAAAAACCTGAAATGCAGAAAAGTCCCATACAAGTACTCTACACAATACCAAAGTATTTAAATGACAGATTAAAATAGACCTTCTCATTTATATGTATACTATAAGGCACTACATAAGATAAATAATACCAACATACCTGTCGCCTGACTAGGCCTGGAATAAATGAGGGTATCTGGTCTTCATATCTTCCTCCACCTCCCAAGTCATCTCCTCTCGGTTCCTGTTACGCCACAATACCTTGACAGACGCAATATCTTTAGTTCTCAATCCACGAATCTGTCTGTCTAAGATGGCTACTGGAACCTCTTCATATGCTAACTCTTCTGTGACCTGGACATCCTAAATTGGAACAACTGTGGAAGGGTCTCCTACGAACTTCCTCAACATAGATACATGGAATACTGGGTGAACAGATGCTAACTCTGGAGGCAAGTTCAATTCGTATGCAACTCGGCCTATTCTTCGCCGAATCTGATATGGCCCAATGAACCTCGGGCTAAGCTTGCCTTTCTTGCCAAATCTCATCACCCCTTTCATCGGAGACACTTTCAAGTATACCCAGTCATCCACTACAAATTCTAGATTTTTGCGCCGCATATCCGCATAAGACTTCTGGCGGCTCTGAGCATTCAGTAGGCATTCCCTGATAAGCTTCACCGCCTCTTCTGACTGACGAATAATATCTGGCCAATTCAGTGCTGTCTCCCCCACTTCGAACCAGCCAACGGGTGATCTACATTTCCGCCCGTATAATGCTTCAAAGGGCACCATCTGGATAGCTGAATGATAGCTGTTATTATAGGCAAATTCAATCAACGACAGATGCTCATCCCAACTACCCCCAAAATCTAGTACACACGCTCGTAGAATATCCTCAAGCGTCTGGATAGTTCGTTTTGCTTGCCCGTCTGTCTGAGGATGAAAGGCTGTACTTAAGTTAATCTGTGTCCCCAGACCTCTCTGAAATGACTGCCAAAACCTAGCTGTAACTGTGCTCCTCTATCCGAAATAATAGATACTGGCACTCCATGTAATCTAACTATTTCTCTAATATATAATTCGGCATAATCCTCGGCCGAGAAGGTAGCTTTCACTGGCAGGAAATAAGCTGATTTTGTCAGCCTGTCAACTATCACCCAAATAGAATCGTGTCTATGTCTGGTACGGGGTAACCCTGTTACAAAATCCATATTTATCACTTCCCATTTCCACAAAGGCACGGCTATATCCTGCGTCAGACCGCCCGGTTTCTGGTGTTCTGCTTTCACCTGCTGGCAGTTAGGACATCTAGATACAAATTCAGCTATTTCAGCTTTCATACCTGGCCACCAGTAGATGTCTCTGATGTCGTGGTACATTTTCGTTGCTCCTGGATGGAGGGAATAGCGGGCGTAATGTACCTCGCTCATAATCTGCTGGCGGAGCCCTGAAACATTCGGGACACATAGGCGGCCCTTACAACGTAGCACCTCATCCTCAGTCACTTGGAAATCTGGCTCCTTACCTTTCTGAACCCTATCTGTGAGCTGGATTAAGTCAGGGTCCTCGTACTGCCGTTCCTTTACCTCTGTAACTAACGACGACACAACAGAGTTCTGAATCACCGCTCTGTTATTTTCTGTTTATGCTACTCGAACGGCTAAACCAGCTAGCTGATGAATTTCCTTGGCTAACTCCCGCTTCTCGGGTCGCAAATACGCTAAACTCCCCATTGACTTACGGCTGAGGGCATCTACTACTACATTGGCTCTCCCTGGGTGGTAGAGAATATTTACGTCATAATCTTTCAGCAATTCTAACCAATGACGCTGCCGCATATTTAACTCCCTCTGTGTGAAAATGTACTGCAGGCTTTTATGATCTGTAAAAATGTCTACATGAATGCAATACAGATAATGCCTCCAGATTTTCAGAGCGTGGATCACCACGGCCAGTTCCAGGTCATGGGTCGGATAGTTCTTTTCGTGCTTCCTCAGTTGTCTGGAAGCATAAGCCATTACCTTTCCATGCTGTATCAGCACACAACCCAATCCAATGCCTGAAGCGTCGCAATACGCCGCATACCCATCTGTTCCCTCTGGCAATGCTAGTACTGAGGCGGAGGTCAATCTGTCTTTCAATTCTTGAAAACTCTGGTCACATGCCTCCGTCCACTAAAATTTCGCTGCTTTCTGTGTTAGCTTGGTCAGAGGTGCTGCTATAGTGGAGAATCCTTCAACAAATCTCCGGTAATACCCTACTAAACCCAAGAAACTGCGAACCTCGGTCGGAGTGGTAGGTCTGGGCCATGTCTTGACCACTTCTATTTTCTGTGTGTCCACCTATGTACCAGCATCTGACACGATATGCCCCAAAAAGGCAACTGAGTTCAGCCAGAACTCACACTTAGAAAACTTGGCGTACAGCTGACGGTCTCTAAGGATCTGGAGTACTGTTCGTAAATGGTTCTGGTGATCTATCTCTGAACGAGAATATACCAGAATATCATCGATAAATACTATCATGAACAGATCCAAATACGGTCTGAATATGCTGTCATCAGGTCCATAAACACTGTAGGAGCATTCGTCAGCCCAAAAGACATGACTAGAAATTCAAAGTGGCCATATCTGGTCCTGAAAGCAGTCTTTGGAATGTCCCTCTCGCGAACTCGGACCTGGTGGTATCCGGACCTCATATCTATCTTAGAGAAACATCTGGCCCCCTGCAACTGGTCAAAAAAATCATCTATTCTAGGGAGCGGGTATTTGTTTTTAACCGTTACCTTATTCAGCTGCTGGTAGTCTATACACATACGGAGTGAGCCATCTTTCTTTCTTACAAACAGAACTGGCGCACCCCATGGGGAAGTACTAGGCCTGATTAAGCCTTTGTCGAGCAAATCTTTTACCTGCTCTTTCAACTCCCTAAGCTCAGCTGGTGCCATGCGATACAGGGGAATGGATATAGGTTGAGTCCCTGGCAACAAGTTAATTGCAAAGTCTATCTCCCTTTCGGGAGGGATACAAGGCAACTCATCCGGAAATACGTCAGGGAATTCATTGACCACTAGAATAGACTGAAGAGTCAAAAGTTCCACCCGAACATCCTGGACTCTAACTAGGTGGTAAATACATCCCTTTGCTATTAATTTTCTCTCTTGAAGGTAGGAAATAAACCTACCTTTTGGCGTAGCTGTGCTCCCTTTCCATTCTCGCACTGCTTCTCCCGGAAAGTGAAATCGGACCGTCTTGGTCCAGAAATCTAGGTTGGCATAGCATGGCACTAATCAGTCCATACCCATAATGGCATCGAAGTCGACCATCTCAAGTTCTATCAAGTCTACTGTGGTATGGCGATCAGCAACCTCTACTGTACATCCCCGATAAACTCTTTTAGCTGTAATCGAGTCACCGACCGGTGTAAGCAATGAAAAGGGCTGTTGAAGCAATTCTGGTTGGATACCCAACTTCCAGGCCACAAATGGTGTAATATATGACAAGGTAGACCTTGGATCAATCAATACATAAACAGGGTATGAGCAAATAATCAATATACTTGTGACCATGTCGGGAGATGCCTGTGAATCCTGCCTCCCTGGTAATGCATAGGTACGGCTGGGGCCTGCACCTGAGATAGAGGCTCCTGATCTACCTCAGCCCTTATTTGCTGAACCTGAGGGTCTGTGCCTTGCTGAGGCTGCTGGAGCTCGTGGCCCCGCTGATGTTCTATCCAGACTATCCTGGCTACCCTGCCCTCTGGCCGGACAATCTCTCATTAAATTCCCTTCATGTCCGCAGTTATAACACCCTAAGAAGCCTTGCCTGCAGGCTCCAAAATGGGGTCGGTGGCATATAGGACAAGGGGTAGGTGCAAATCTACTCTGTTCTTCCCTCCGCTGCTGAGGTGATGCTACTGTTCGTGAACTGCTACCGGACTCTGACTGACTCCGGCGAACAAATATGCCTCTTTGCTGCTGTACTGGAGGTAAAGGTCTGGGCAGCCTATGTGAAAACCATGGTCTCGACCCCCTAGGGGTTTCCCCCTGAATCTCAGCGGGTCTGTTTCTACGGCGCTACTCTGAAGTCGCCTGCCTGTCGCCCCGCTGCCGCTGTCTCAGGCCCTCAATTGTCTGTGCGAAGGCCTGTACCCTAGCTATGTCCATGTCCTCTCTCAAGGTAGCCGTCATGCACGTCTCTATGTAATCTGAACTCAGGCCCATAATAAAACGATGGACTCTGGATGACATGGTGTCCACAAATGCTGGAGCATAGCGGGCTAAGGAATCGAACTGTAAGGAATACTCACGGACACTCCTGGCCCCCTGCTCTAAGTGTAAGAACTGGTCCATTCGGGCCTGTCTAACCTCCCGAGGTAAGTAGTGGTCCAGGAAGGCCTCTGAGAAGCTGGACCAAGTAGGAGGGGCTGCATCTCTTCCCCGAGATCTCTCCCAACTTTCGTACCATAATACAACTATGTCTCGTAACCGAAACACTGCCAGCTCAACTGATTCTGTAGG
The DNA here is from genome assembly GCA_035772735.1 of Datura wrightii. Lineage (NCBI taxonomy): Eukaryota > Viridiplantae > Streptophyta > Magnoliopsida > Solanales > Solanaceae > Datura > Datura wrightii. The sequence continues at coordinate 22,630,065 of JASDFA010000004.1, read as the reverse complement.
GGTCACATGCACAACCCATAAAATTCTCTACATCTAGTCTAGAAAATCCTGGGGGTCCTCCGCTGAATCTGACCCTGTAAACTGAGGGGGTCCCAATGCAAGAATTCTCTAACCCTGGAACTACCTGGCCCACCTAGAGATTCTGCTGCTGCAGGTGGTACTGGCTAACGCTGAGTAGCTAGCATCTGGGTCGACATAACCACCACACTACGTAGCTCCTGATTAGATGAAGTAGGTGCAGGAGCTGTGGGAGGTGGTGCTGCCTCAAATGGTGTCTGGTGAGGCGGAGACTGCTGGGAGGGTCAAGATGACACCTCCGTATCGCCCTCAGATCGAGCTGAATCTGGCTGTAAGGCATCCTACTGGTGCCTTCGCCTGCTGCTGTATCTAATCTCCTGCCTGTAGCAGGGTGTCGCTGATCTGCCATAGTATCTATAGACAAAGAGGGTGGTAAGTTTCAAAGAACCAACCCTATACTGTACTGTGCTATGGCACGACTGAGTATGAAAGAAGGGTAACCATCCTATTATGCCTCGCAGCCTCCTGCCTATAGTATGTGGTGGAAAACACATCCATAGACAAGACTCTACTTAGCACGGCTTGCAGACTCCCTGGGACACGAACTGCTCTGATACCAAGTTTGTCACACCCCACCTTGGGGGGCATGACGGGCACCTGGTGCCTGCTAGACTTTGAGCTGCTAAATGGTCCAGCCTGAGCACATCTGGTGCTTTGGTTGACTCTGGCTCTATTTCAAGAAACGAACCGGCTATATAACGGTTGTAAATACAACCTCCGGCCGACTGGGGCTATAGCCACCTGTACTGTATCATCAGCTAACCAGAATCATCTCATATAGGGGAACCTATGCGGGCCGACAAGGCCACCATGCTGTCTAGTTATCTGCAACATAACAATAGTATAGTGAATAACTACGTGACCGGCAAGGTCACCACTATTATCAGACTATGGCCCCACACGGCCAACATAATCCACCAGACACATATATACATGCACGGCCCCACACGACCGGCCCCACTACCACAGGGAAACATCAGACTGCAAGCCTCTAGGGAGTAATAATAGAATGGGCGGAACAAGGCCCCGACCTACCCAAACTGTAATAAAAAAGGAAATAGGAGCAACCTCCGACTGTCTAGCTCTGGAGGATAGAAGTGATCACTGGCAAAAATAGCATGCCCGAGATACGCTTTATGACTTAAATTAGTCTTGTTTATCTAAGTAATTGTATACATTTTCATGTAATTTTATATGAATTGAATATATTTTCTAACCAACATGATTATCCTTTGTTCAGATTCAAAGTAGATAATTGTTCTTAGTTTTAGTATAAAAATTTATAAAACAAACTATCAACTTTTCGGTTACACTGTTGTCTGTATTTTTAGAAGTAAAATATAGTATACTTGAGCAAATTGCACTTAATCCAAGTCTTTGTGGGATCGATACTTGGCTTACTAAAGCCACTTACTACTTGTTCGACCACGTGCACTTGCATGTCATTTTATATAACCCAAAACCACCCGAACAAGGAGCTGACAACTCTGCTGACTGGATCATGAGGGATCGACTCCTCGTCTGTGTGTACCTGCAGGCAAGCAATGCAGCGCCCCCACGGGCGTCAGTACCACAGATACCGAGCATGTAAAGCAAACTGAAATATACAACTGAAATTGGTAACAACAACAATATGAAATACAAGCAGGAAGTAGCTGAGTCTATCTAGCTGAGGATAACTGGGGAGAGTTTATTTATTCTGTAACTAAACTGAGCGTACATGATGACGTGTCGTCCTTCTGGCTATCAGTATCTAATAGCACATATAGATATACATAAAAATACACACAATACCTGACCGACCCCCATAAGTCGGAAGGTGCCAACCAACAGAACAATCTATTTACCCCTACCCGGGTCTAAACCAACCAAAAACAAGTCACTCCACTCATCGGATAACTGTGAGCTCCTCCTACCGGCCCCTTTGGGTACGTAGCTCAGGCCTCAGCCTCGGACAATAAACTATTTCTGAGTCCGAAGACTCCTGCCTCTGGGCGCAAGTGCTCACGGGGTAATCTGCTGCTGTATCTGTGACTGAAACTGCCCCTGGGTGCAAGCACACAACAGGGTAATTTTATAAAAATCTGTATCTAAAACTGCCCCCTGCCACAAGCGCACACAGAGTAATCTGCCCATGTAAACAGGGTAATCTGGCTCTGCACAGAGCGAACTGAACTGCCCTGCAAGCAGGGTAATCTGGACCGTATTATCATGGTGGTCAGCCATCATCATCCTCTAGGCGGACGAAATCGCCCAGCTAGTGGTGGTATCTGAATCTGGTAAGGACACAGCTATAACCCAGGGGCGGAGGGGATGCTAAAGGGTGCCCACATGCCATAACAAGTCTCAACATGCAAAAAAACATACACAGCAAGCACGCTCAAATGAAAAATACTAATCATATTCTCTTCTTTTATTTCAGGGCCAGTCCATATTAAACAAATGATGCTATATTCTGTTTTACACTGCTTCTGATTGCTGGGCTAACTGCTACCTGGCCTTTATCTGTTTACCTTATTATTGTTATCCGTATTCTGAAGCTGTATCAGTTTCTAGAGCCATATCTGTTTCTAGAGTTGTATCTGTATCTGGAGTTATATCGGTGTCTGGAGCTATTTCTATATCTGATTACTGATATGATTATATCTGGATATAACTCAATAACGTAGAACATGCCATCTATAACTAGATATAGCTCAATAATATAAAATGTGCCATCTAATACCGGATACAGTCTCAATAAATGTAATACATACTATCTGTAATCTTGCTAATTCATTATACTGCTTTTACAACTTCCATTCTGGATATTACGTAAGAACATGCTGATACCACATTACTATCTAAAATCATCTGATTATCCGTTATTCTGATTATCACATGATACATCATGATATACTATCATGCTTGCTGAAAATTGTACTAAAATCGTTTATGTACGCTGGGTATTTGTCAATAGTCTTTATCCTATTTATTTTCTAGACTGTACTTCCTGGATTACCGAAATAATAGCTTTACATACCTGGTTTCTGAGTACCCGACTGACCGATGTGATTTCCGTTAGTACTTCTGCTGTTTCTTCCAACTACATTCATATACATTTCAATTAGAACTAAATACACCAATATTCTGAAAGAAAACGTTACTTTCGATATATTTATAGCTTAAACTTTGGCTTATCGAAATACGGTCAAAAACTCGCTATTTCTCGAAAGTCCAGAAGCGAGAAATACTTACTTTAGGGATAGGAGTATATAGACACTAATTTGGAGCAATTCCACTTACCTTAGTTCGGTAGCACGACGATTCGCCGGCCAAATTTCGCGAAACTAAATCCGTAGGAATGCTCCTTACTGCTTAATACCTCGGTATCTGGAGTTAATTTGAGTTTGGACCGCGTTTGACGGCGTAATCGGAAGGAAATTATCAAGAAACCTTCGTTCCTTTTCCTCTCTGATTTTCTCTCTATTTCGCTGGAAATTATAAGAATTTTAACATTAAAACCGAAGTTGGAGGCTTTATATACTTGGGCCTGGACAGGGCCAACGTGTCACAGAGCCAACGCAGAGGCTCCACCTCCGTGACATGTTGCCATCGCGGAGGGGCTCTGCCCAGGCTCCTTTCGCGATGGTTTGACAGATTTCTTGTCTGGTCTTTCCCCGGGCCTTTTTCTAGCATGTATGGCCTTCAAATACTCTTAACCAACACGCGAATAGGCCATCTATGTGTTGGGAATTTTGCAGAGTATAACATATACCGAATCTATATTCATAGAATGCAACACAATACGGGCAAACTCTATGTCCCGATGCAACATGGCGATCCAGCAATCATTATCAAAGTAGTCCGCCACCCCGTGCACAAATTGACTCACTCGAGCCCTCTAGTATGCCATCAACTCTGGTGCATATATAGATAGTCGGATGAAATCCAATGCATACTCCTGAATCAACATGTCACCCTGGTTCAAGTTAACAAACCCGGCCACCTTTTTCTCCCTCATCTCTCGACGGAAGAATCGATCCAAGAATGTTGTGTGGAATTCTTCCCAACCGATAAGGCCTAGCATCCCTCCACTATTTGAACCATATATGGGCCACCACCTTTAGCTGATAGGAGGCCAAATAAAGAAAATCTCCATTGGTCACCCCCATAAACTGGGTGGTCTTAAGAATCTCCTCGATGAAATCGTACGGGTCCTTATCCACCTTTGACCCAAGGAACTTTGGAGGGTTCATCCTCAAGAAGTCTCTAATCCAAGCCGCTTCTGCGGTGCCATTCTGTGGGATATACGCAATAACATACTGGTAGATCTAAGTGGTCAAGGCTTGTGCCAACATCTGGATAGCCGCCTAAAACTCAGTGTGGGTGCTTGGCCCTAGTGCCTAGGGCTTCTGAATAGGTGGGGCATGCAAATGGCCATGATCATTTCCATCTCCGTGGCCCTCACAGTTCCAATTTCTCCTGTTGTTCAGTCTTCTAGAATCCATGATTCTATAATCGCGAATAGCACGAGTTAGAAGAATAGAAGGACTTTTCATTGCACGACATAAATCATGAAAGAAGGGAATATTTCCTAAATATCTCGTAGCCTCTTCGTCATATGTGTCGCGCACTTCACACCCATGAAAAAGATTCTATGTAACGTAGCTTTCAGACACCCTAGGACACTTAAAACCTATTGCTCTGATACCAAGTTTTTCAAGACCCGAGAGTAGACCCGGATCATAAACACGGGACGAGAATCCCCAAGAGGCCCTAAGTCGACCCATGGAATAAGCATATCTAACTTCATTCACATTAAGAGGAAGACTAAACATAAAATATAGCGGAAACGCGAACGTGAAATAGCACATCATGAAATACAAAATCACTAGACATACACAGGCTGAGTACTACACGTTGCCTGAAAGCCTTTACTACATACGATTGGTTAATTGGACAACACCCCCAACTAACCCAGATAGTACAAAGACATAAAGTATCGTGAATGTCTGTCAGACGGCCCTCGGAACATGAGGACTCACCAGTAAGAGAAAGTACACTCTAAAGGGTGTCTAGATATGAGGATGAGCCCGAGAGCCATAACCTGTATATAAGATGATACAACATAGCAAGTATGCGGTCAATAAGTGGAATGTATCGAGTATGCAAGGTAAGTAAAACAGACATTCAAAATATATAAAACTCATAAATGATCACAAGAGTATGACAACATGCTCATAACATAAATGTCGTAATATAACATAAGGCTCAAGGTTTTCAAAACATCAGTATTACAATCGTAATCATAGTCATGAGAGAAAAGATTTATTCAACATGACTTGAGCCAATACACATAATCATAAACATTCATAAATCATAAGAAATAGTGGGAGATTCTCTTAACCGACATACCCCATATGACCACACATAAAGCCCGACTTGTGATCCTAGTAGGGAGGTTGTTCGTACATTCCTAAGGGTATAACCATGAAAGGTGTGATCACACATAAAGACGGCTATTTGGGCCGAGGACAGTCACATGGAAAGTCCCTACATACCTACGGTGACACGTAGTTTATGAGATACGGGGCAGAACCTAGGCTCCGAACCTACTCAGTGTGCGATACTACTCCCAAAACATATATAGTACTCAAATTATATCATGCATGAGTTCATGGAATAGTTAAATCATGAAAATCATAAACATTTTTGTAAGTGCGTGGACTAGCCATGAATCAAGGCCTGTAAGTCGGCCAAAAACATAATTCATAAATCATAAGATCCCTACATGCTTGCAGATCATGCATATAACTTGAAAATCATCAAATCATGAGGGGTAATTGCATAAATTAATAATTCAAATCATAAATCATGTTGAGTTTGTAAATATCAACAATTAAAGAATAGATCAAAAATCGATTCATCATGGATCCTGCATAATTAGGCTTGATTTAGCATAAATCGATATCAAGAAATTTATAATCGAAATTAATTGTAAAATCTGATCTAAATCCAAAAAATACGATATATATAATAAATCAAAAAAACCCATTAGCAATTCATTAGTTTTTCAAAAAACTTAACTCAAAACCCCATAAGATTTTTGATAGATTTTTATGAATTTATAGAGATTGGGCATGGGTGTGAATGGAAACACCCATTTGGAACCTTACATACCAGAGTGCGATTAGATTTCCAAGTTCTCGAATGCCCAATGGAAGATTTATAGGGAAAGGATTGAATCTAAGCTTGATCTCTCTAGAATTCTCTTGGGATGCATGCATGGGAATGAACCATGCAATAGGGACTTAACCCATCTTAAAAGACTTAGAATAATACATAAAACGATGTAGTTTAGGCTTTAAGAACCGAGGATGATGAAAAGACCCATACTAATCTCGCAGGAAAAGACTGCCAGGTGGTCCTAATGGACGACTTGGCAACTAGTCCTCAAAGGCCACGACTCATTACTTCGCTCGTCATGTACACTGCCTTACTTTGTATCCTAGGCTCGTAACGGGTCACTTCACGATTTGTTAGGGGTGACCACGACTACTGGTCACCACTCATTGAGTACACTACCCAACTTCTTCATTTCTGACTCATCTCTTCCCATGACTCTCACCATGACTCATTACTTCCACCAACGAGTCGTGGTCAACTTTCGTTAAGTACACTGTCAACCCAACTTACTTTACACATTTCTCTTGACCATGGATGACTCCACTAGTCATGAGGACCGACCACGACTTGTGGTCAGGCCTGTCGTGACATAAATTTCCATCTTCTAACTTGGCCCCAGTCCCTCATCAAGAGTCACCCAACGGCTCGTGGTCCATCGCCACGGGTCATAGAATGACTCGTTCTATGACCTGGTGTAAAAATTCCAATTTTCCCGTTTGAACTCAAGGGTCTGATCCTTGGGCTCCCAGGGAATAACAATATCTCCCCCTTTGGAACATTCATCCTCGAATATGGGAGTACACACAAAAAATCAAAAATATGCAGTTATCACTATTAAATACTTATCATTTAAATCGTAAACTGACGGAATGACTACCTCTGATTCAAAATATACAGTTGAACTGAATTTGCAAATCACATACATACCCATATACATAAAAGAAACTTGCGTGTAAGAACTGAACATGAAACTAAATAGAGTCATAAAACAAAACTGATATCTCAAGATGACATTGAGCCGGTAGAGAATACGTGTAGGTATTTAGCCATCATATCCGCTTCAGCTTCCCACGTAACTCCTTCAACGTGTTGATTCCTCTATAATACTTTAACTGAAGCTACTTTTTTGCTCCATAATCTTTGAACCTATCAATCTAGTATTTCCACCGGAACCTCCTCATAGCTATGGCTATCCTTTACACCAACGCTGTCCACCGGAACTACTAAAGCTGGATCCCCCAAATATTTCTTCCAAAGAGATACATGAAACACGGGATGCACAAAAGATAACTCTGAGGGAAAGTCCAATTCATGCGCCACCTTACCAACCCTTCTCATAACTCGATAAGGACCAACATTTTGGGGACTGAGTTTTCTTTTCTTCCAAAACCGCATGACTCCCTTTATGGGAGACACCTTCAGAAATATCCAATCATTCACCTCGAATTCCAACTCTCTCCTCCTCACATTAGCATATCACTTTTATGGACTCTGAGCGGTTTTCATCCTGTCCCTTATCAACTAAACACTCATCATAGCCTCATCAACCGAATCTGGCCCTATCATAGCTGCCTCACAAACCTCAAACCATCCGATAGGCGATCTACATCTCCGCCCATCGAGAGCCTCAAACAGTTCCATTTGGATACTGGAGTGATAGTTTTTATTGTAAACAAACTCGATCAGGGGCAAGTGATCATCCGAACTACCTTTGAAGTCCATCAAACATGCTCTCAACAAGTCCTAGAGAGTTTGAATCGTCCACTCTGCCTGGCCATCCATTTGCGGATGAAATGTTGTGTTGAGTTTAACTTGAGGTCCAAGCCCTTTTTGAAAAGACCGCCAAAATTAAGAGGTAAACTGAGTACCTCGGTCTAAAATAATAGACAAGGGCACTCCATGCAATCAAACCAACTCCCGGATATATAATTTGGCATAATCATCCGCTGAATCTGTGGTTTTGATCGGTAGAAAGTGTGCAGTCTTGGTCAACCTATCTACCCCCACCCAAATAGAATCGTAGTGTCGGCGAGTACGAGGTAGGCCTATAATGCAATCCATATTAATCTCTTTCTACTTCCAAGTGGGAACACTAATATCCTGACGTACGCCTCCCACCCTTTGATGCTCGACTTTGACTTGCTTACAGTTCGGGCACCTGGCTATGATTCTGCAATATCCTTCTTCATGCCATTCCACTAATATATTTCTCGCATATCATGATACATCTTGGTGGCACCCTAGTGGATAAAATACCTGGATCCATGTGCCTCATGCAATATCCTACCCCTCAAATTGTCAACACCTGGAACACAGAGATGGCCTTGGTACCGCAACACCCTATCTCCCCCTTGGGAGAAGACCTCCACCTTCTGACTCCGAGCGGCTTCCTTCAGCTTTACCAACATCGGATCCTCATCTTGTCTAGCTTTCACCTCAGTCAGCAAGGATGATTCTGATCCGTTTTGCACAACGACACCGCCATCGGTCGAGTCGACCAATCTAACTCCCAACCTTGCAAGTCGATGGACATCTCTCACCATCTCCTTCTTTTCCTCATCCACATAGGACACACTCTCAATAGAGAGCCTACTAAGTGTGTACGCTACCACATTAGCCTTTCTCGGATGGTAAGGACACTCATATTGTAGTCTCTGAGTAGCTCTAACCACCTCCTTTGTTGAATATTTAGATCTTTCTGCGTGAACACTTATTGCAAGCTCTTGTGGCCCGTGAATACATCCACATGGACACCATACAAGTAATGTCACCATATCTTCAATGCGAATACTACCGCGGTCAATTCAAGATCGTGGGTCGGGCAATTTCTCATAGACCTTCAACTTTCTCGAGGCGTATGCTATCACTTTCCCTTGCTGCGTCAATTCGCACCCGACTCTGATTCTCGAAGCATCACAATACACCACAAAACCATCCATACCCTCGGGTAGGGTCAACACCGCTGCGGTAGTAATTCAAGTTTTCAATTCTTGGAAGCTCTTCTCACAAGCCTCCGACAATTGAAACTTCACCTTTTTTTGAGTCAACTTGGTCAAAGGTGATGCAATTTATGAAAAACCCTCGATAAATCTCCGGTAGTGGCCAGCTAGGCCTAAGAAACTCCGAATATTTGAATGATTCACCATTCTAGGCCTATTCACCGCCTTGATTTTCTGAGAATCTACCTTTATGACCTCGCCTAATACTACATGGCCCAAAAATTTTATCGAGTTAAACCAAAACTTGCGCTTGTTGAACTTTGCATACAAATATTAATCCTTGAGGGTCTGAAGCACTACTCTCAAATGAGCGGCATGCTCTTCCTCGCTCCGAGATTATATAAAGATTTCGTCAATGAAGACATTCACGAACATGTCCAGATACGACATGAACATCCTGTTAATCAGGTCCATAAAAGCTGCAGGAGCATTAGTTAGTCCAAAAGACATAACTACAAACTCATAATGACCAAACCGCATCCTGAAGGCTGTCTTTGGGATATCACTCTCCCGAACTCGGAGTTGATGATACCCGGACTTGAGATCTATCTTCGAGAAACACTTTGCACCCTGAAGCTGGTCAAATAAATCATCAATCCTGGGAAAAGGATACCTATTCTTAATGGTTACCCTATTCTACTGCCGATAGTCAATGCACTTCCGAAGTGAACCATCCTTCTTTCGGACAAATAACACTGGTGCACCTCATGGAGACTTGCTCGGTCTGATAAATACCTTATCTAATAAGTCCTTCAACTGATCCTTCAACTCTTTTAGATCGGCTGGATCCATACTATAAGGAGCGATAGATATAGGCTGCGTATCAGGTAGAAGGTCAATGCTAAAATCAATCTCTCGCTCAGGAGGAACACCTGAAAAATCTTCGGGAAAGACCTTTGGATACTCATGCACCACTAGAACTGACTTGATAGTCGGGGTCTCGGACTCAACATCCTTAACCCTGACTAGATGGTACACGAAACCCTTACAAATCATCTTCTGGGCCTTAAGATATGAAATAAATCGACGTGCTGCTACGGCTGAACTACCCTTCACTCCAAAACTAATTCACCTGGAAAATGAAATTCCACCGCACGAGTTCTACAATTTACAGAAGCATAACATGCATACACCCAATCCATGCCAAGAATAATATCAAAATCAGTGATGGAAAACTCTACAAGGTCTTCGGAGTTGACTTTACGTAATAGAGTGAATGGGCATCCTCTATACACTCACCTAGCTACAATTGAGTCACCGACAAGGGGAGAAATCAAAAATGGTACTGACAGAGCCTCGGGACTAACTCCCAAACTAATATAAGGGGTCATAAAAGACATTGTAGCTCCCAGATCTAGCAAAGCATAAATATTAATATGAAAAACAAGCAACATACCTGTGACCACATCTCGGGATACCTCCTGCTCCTGAAGTGGTGCTAAAGCATAAAACCTATTTTGACCTTGCTCGCCGGCTGAACTGGTCGAGGCACCTTGTTGAGGGGGGGCGCTTTACTGGAGACCCAGAATTGGATGCTGGCATATGGGCTCCACCAGCCCCTGATCTTGCTGCAGGGAAATCCCTAAGTGTATGTCCTGGTTTGCTACACCCGAAACAAGAATCCGAGTCGATTAGGCACCTTCCAGGATGATTCTTGCCGCACTTTGCACAAGCTAGGAAAGTGTGTTGGGTGATCTTAAGAATCTCCTCGATGAAATCATGCGGGTCCTTATCCACTTTTGACCCAAGGAACTTTGGAGGGTTCATCCTCAAGAAGTCAGTAAACCCGAGTCGCTGCTGTAGTGCCATTTTGTGGGATATACACAACAACCTACTGGTTGACCTAAGTGGTCAAGGCCTATGCCAACATCTGGATAGCCGCCGGAAACTCAGCGTAGGAGACTGGTTCTGGTGCCTAGGGCTTCTGAATAGGTGGGGCATGCCGATGCCCATGATAATTGCCATCTCCATGGCCCTAACCATTCCTATTTCTCCTGCTGTTCATTCTTTTGGAATCCATGATTCTGCAATTGTGAATAGCACGAGTTAGAAGAATAGAAGGACTTTTCATCGCACGACATAGATCATGAAAGAGGGGAACATTTTGGAAATGTCTCATAGCCTCTTCATCATATGTGTCGCGCGCTTCACACCCATTAAAAAAATTCTACGTAACGCAACTTTCAGACACCCTAGGACACTTCAAACCTATTGCTCTGATACTATGTTTTTCACGACCCTAGAGTAGACCTAGATCGTAAAAATGGGACAAGGAACCCCAAGAGGCCCCAAGTCGACCCATGACATAATCATATCTAACTTCATTCACATTAAGCAGAATACAAAACATAAACATAGCGGAAACGTAAGTGTGACATAGCACTCAAGACATACAAAATCACTAGACATACACAGGCTGAGTACAACACGTTGTTTAAAAGCCTATACTACATATGATAGGTTGATGGTACAACATCCCCAACTAACCCGACGAGTACAGAGACATAAAGTAGCATGAATGTTTGTCAAACAGCCCTCGAAACATGAGGACTCACCAGTAAGATGAAAGTACACTCTTAAGGGGGTCTACATATGAGGATGAGCCGAAGAGCCAAAACCTATATCATAAGAAGATAAAGCATAGAAAGTATGCGGTCAATAAGTAGAATGTACAGACTATGCAAGGTAAGTAAAACGGACATTCAAAATACATAAAAACTCATAAATGATCACAACAGTGTGACAACATGCTCATAACATAAATGTCGTAATATAACATAAGGCTACGGGTTTTCAAATCATCAGTAATACAATCATAATCATAGTCATGAAAGAAAAGATTTATTCAACATGACTTGAGCCAATCTACATAATCATAAATATGCATAACTCGTGAGGAACAGTAGAAGATTCGCTTAACCGATATACCCCATATGACCACACATAAAGCCCGACTTGTGATCCTAGTAGGGAGGTTGTTCGTACATTCCTAAGGGTATAACCATGAAAGGCGTGATCACACATGAAGAGGGTTATTTGGGCCGGGGACAGTTACAAGGAAGGTCCCTACATACCTATGATGACACGTAGTTTATGAGATACGGGGAAAAACCTGGGCCCCGAACCTACTCGGTGTTCGATACTACTCCCAAAACATATATAGTGCTCATAGTATATCATGCATAAGTTCATGGACTAGTGAAATCATGATAATCATAAATATTCTTGTAAGTACGTGTACTAGCCATGAATCAAGGCCTGTAAGTCGGCCAAAAACACAATTCATAAATCATAAGATTCATACATGCTTGCAGATCATGCATATAGCTTGAAAATCATCAAATCGTGATGGGTAATTTCATAAATTCATAATTCAAATCATAAATCGTGTTGAGTTGGTAAATATCAACAATTAAAGAGGAGATCATAAATCGATTCATCATGGATCTTGCATAATTAGGCTTGATTTTGTAGAAACAGAAATCAAGGAATTTATAATCGAAATTAATTGTAATATCTGATCTAAATCCATAAAATATTATATATACCATAAATCAAAAAATCCCATTAGCAATTCATTAGTTTTTCACAAAATTGAACTAAAAACCCCATAAAATTTTCGATAGAGTTTCATGAATTTATATAGAATGGGCATGGGTGTGAATGGAAACACCCATTTGGAACCTTACATACCTGGGTGAGATTAGATTTCTAAGTTCTCGAATGCCCAATGGCATATTCATAGGGAAAGGATTGAATCTAAGCTTGATCTCTCTCGAATTCTCTTGGGATGCATGCATGGGAATGAACTATGCAATAGGGACTTAACCCATCTTAAAAGGCTTAGAATAATACATAAAATGACATAGTTTAGTCTTTAAGAACCTAGGATGACGAAAAGACCCTTACTAATCTTGTAGGAAAAGACTGCTAGGTGGTCCTAACGGACGACCTGACAACTCATCCTCACAGGCCACGACTCGTTACTTGGCTCATCATGTATGTCCGGTGATTTGCTATATGGGTTAAAAACCGACACGCAAGTGCACGTGGTCAAACAAGTAATAAAGTGGCTAAGTAAGCCAAGTATCGAACCAAGGAGACTCTGGATAAGTAAAATTACTCAAGTATACTATATTCTATCTTACTTCTAAATATGCTGACAACAACGTAACCAAAAGTTAAATAATGTTTTGTTTATAAATTAGATACTAAAACTATTAACAAATATTTACTTTGAATTGAAACTATGGATATGAGCATGCCAAGGTTAAGAACAAGTAATGAACTTGATTATAATCATAATTTGGTTATTCTTCTCTTCTAGTTGCTAGCCAAGAACATTAGCCTAGAGATTAAAACTCTCGTATTTAATCTCACTTAAGAATCATAAACCTTCCGTCTACATTTCTGTGATCAAATGCAATTTATGACCTAGCAATACAATTCCGGTTCCTAAATTGACTAATACGACTTTCAAGTATATTTCTATCAGGAAAGCACATCAAAACCCAATTTTCCCAAATCAAGTTAAGAACAATACCCTATTAATTCACAACTTTCCAATTTCGGGCTATCTCGAGTGAAATTGGACTTTTTAGATGTACATTAATGTCGGCCACACACTAATGCAGTAGAAACAAGAATTAATAGAACAACATGGAAGAAGAAGATGAAAAATCATACAATTCAATAATCAAAATTCATCACCATTGTTCATAACCTCAGCAAGGAAGAGAATTAGCCACTCATTTGTGGATTAATCATCCTAAAACAAGTGTTAATCATACAAACAATTGATTGAAAGAAGAAAGAAAGAGAGAAAAACCCTTAGCTTTTTCTTCCCTCAACTGTCTGTAACCCACGTCCTTGCTCCACCAAGTCTGAATTATGAAAAATAAACCTAAGTGTGCTATTTATAGTAGTAGGACTCTTTCCCGGAATAACAAGCAACGTGTCATGGAGTGCATCGCGGAGCACGGCCTCCGTGACACGCTACAGACGCGGAAGCGCTCTGGAAATCACCCGAAATTGGCCCGGGCAGCACCCTGCCGCGTTGGCAGCGTGTGACGCTGCTTGGGCAGCTCGTTGGCAGCCCTTGGTCGCGGAGGCCACCTGCCGTGGCACGTTGCCAACGCGCAGATGGGCTGTTGTGAGCGGCCTACCTGCCGTGGCACCTCGTCGACGCGCCGGTGGGCTGTTTTGTGCCTCCTCTTTGCCGACGTTCGCGTGTTGATTCCGTTTCCAAGCCTCTACCTCACCAACTCATGGATTAGTTGCTCAAAAGTCATCAAAACCTACAAAACAAAGGCTAATCATGTTGGTTAGCACATATCTTTACTTTATCTAAAATTACATGAAAATGTATACAATAATCTTAGATAAACAAGACTAATTTAAGTCGTAAAGCGTATCTCGGGCATATATTTTTGCCCGTGATCACAACCCCACACTTAAAGCCTTGTTCGTCCTCGAACAACCTTTTACATATCATGCATATGGAGACTCCCACATAACTAATTTAGCAAGAGAATTCAAGTTATGGCTATAATGATTACGTAAGATACAAGCTAAAAATAGAGCATGCCTGATTTGATCATTGAAATGAAGTACAACTATGTTAAGACTTCTTAACCTCAAGAATCGGCTCTCTATTTTAGCAAACTCATGCAAATCAACTGACTAAGAAATCCCACATGGATTATATCCTTCATTCAACTTTGTGCCCCTCACGGAAAGAGAGCTACCCAATTTTACACGCAAAAACAATTTTTATATCACAACATGTGTGGGTATATGAATAGAATTACGCTCACTCTCACAAAGAATTCACATGCATTATGTAATGACCCATAAGCTTGCCCTTAGTGTTTTATTCCACTAATTTAAGGATGTATGAATGTAAGATCGAGTAGGACTTTTTAGGTTGTAATGTAACTCAGGTGCGGGTAAGTACTATTATGATCAGTAATAGTGACTATCTTTCCTAAGCGCTTTTAATACATCACGCCTTCATTACAAACTTCCCTTCCCTCACTTCACCTTTTTCTCTTTTCATCTTTCTTTTTCCTCTTTTGTTCCCCCCTTTCTTTAGGCACTTTTAGCTTATTAGTAAGGAGTTCTATAAGTAACTTTTCATTTATTTATTTTCTTACTCCCTACTAATACTCACCCATATTCAAACAAGTGCACCCTCGACCTTTCTCAACTCTTACAATTGCTACTTTCCCTTCTTTTTCATTCTTCTCACTCCTTTACTCTTTCGGATTTTTCCTTTAAGCGCTTCGGAGTTTTGGATCAAATTCAAGGCTAATGAAAGAAAAAGGATTAAGCTTATGTTGCAGCTGTCAAAGAATAGGCTCAAGGCTCAATGGGGTTAACTAGGATTAATTTTTCAAGGTAGGTATAATGAGGGATAACATTAGGTTCATTCAAAGAAATGCCTAAATCATCTCCTACAATTCACATCCTTCATTTCATTTTATATACACACCAGGCAAGTTCTAGACATTTCATAATAGCACAGAATACTCAAAAACCTTACACTCATGGCACATGCTCAAATCAAGACACAATCAGTAGACTCTTACTCAGCTAATCACAAGAATTCAGAATTAAGCTTCAATCATATTGAGTCAAATTCAAGAGCCTAAGTGTCTCAAACAAAGTTATACACTTGCATGCTTCACACTGAACATACTTGCATCTTACAACCATGTATAGCACATAACAAGAATATCAAGCCATCAATTAGCTACGGGTCCAAAAACCATCCTACTGACTAATTTTCCTCAAGACGGTCGTCATCCATCCATCGTTTGAAACAGTCTCTAACTACGACTAAAACATTATATACAGACAAAGAAAAATTTGTATTCTTCGGTTCAAAGACCCCCCGTCGGAAAAGAACCGAAAAGAAAAACCAGCGGGTGATGAAGTCATGCTTAATTCACAAAATTTTTTCAAATTTTTCAAATTTCTCACCAACTTTTGCACAAGCATTACATTCACCAAAATCGTTAAGCACAGAAAATTTTGAAATTTCCCTTGAAATTTCCCTCACCCCATACTTAAATCATGCTATGTCCTCATAGCATCAAATTAAAATTTACAAAGGGTGAGAAATACTCCCTGAGGCTTTTAGGCTTAGTTAACAGCATGCATTTCTTCGACTTTGCACAAGTGGGTGTTCAACCCCACATTTTTTCTCCTCCATGCTTGTTAGCTTTCTCCTCCACGGGTACTCAGACTTCCCCTCCATCTGCGCTTAACTTTCCACCAAAACAACACAAGATGAAAATAAACAAAAATTAACTCAATTTCAAGAAATTAAAATGGTACATGTGGTACCCTTGGGTTGCCTCCCAAGCAGCGCGTAATTTTACGTCGCGGCATGACGTACCAAGTTTCACCACTTTTTCCTCCACCTTGAGGATATGAATCTCACCCCTAATTTCTTCTCTAATTTCCTCTTATGCTCCAGGGGTGGTGGTGAAAAATTGTAAGGACCAAACAGTAGGTGTTGCCTTTTTACTTTATTGGCCCTCAAGTAAGCGAAGTCATTTTGTCTCTCCGCGTTGGCAAATTTCAAAATATATGGTGCTTGGCCCTCCTCTAGACATTTCTCTATAAGCTTGGAAGACTCTCTTTCTATGTTGTCAACCAAATTTAACGTCGAAAAATGCATAGAGTGTGGTCCAATACACCTCAACTCTGAAATTGCATTTTGCTTGACCTCCTTACTTGTATACTCCTTCTCAGCATCGACATATATCTCTTCATTAATGTCAAATGGGGGGTACTCTATCTCTTCTTCCATGAATGGATTTTCTATAAGTGTGAGCCCGTCACGGGGACACTCAAGAGATTCTAATTGTTGGGCTTTATCCAAAAATTCACCCTTGTCGTCCTCTTGTATTTCCTCTTGAATATCGGCTAAAGTTGTTACCTGCAATTTATCACAAGCTTCAGCTTCAGCGATCATCTCCGTGAATTTGACGCTCATCCTTTCTAGAGCCTCTGCATTCTCTTCTTGCTGAATTCTCAATACTGCCATCGCCTCCTTCATTGCTTCTGATTGCTCCAAGAGTTGTTTCAGCATGTCTTCTATTCGAGCTTGGCGTCCCAAGTCCTCATTTTCAGCATGCCTATATTCAGAAAAAACAACAGAAGGATCATAGTAGGGGCTTGGGGGAGGGTAATATGCATTCGGACAACCATCCCAATGGCCATCTTGACCACCACATATATTGCACGTGTTACAGTGTTGCCACAAGTGGTGTCCTCCGCAATTCAGACAAGATTCGCTAAAATATGAGTATCCGCCATTTAAACCATTTGTATTCCACGATGTCATGTCAATAAGGGTATCCGAAAAAGAAGAAAAATAAAATAAAATAAAAAAGAATTAAAACAAACACTAAGACCAAGTTGTCAGCACTTAAGAAAAAAATATAGTAAATTAACACTTAAAACAAATTCACCAATTGCCAATTCTCCCCGGCAACGGCGCCAAAAACTTGTCTGGTGATTTGCTATATGGGTTAAAAACCGACACGCAAGTGCACGTGGTCAAACAAGTAATAAAGTGGCTAAGTAAGACAAGTATCGAACCAAGGAGACTCTGGATAAGTAAAATTGCTCAAGTATACTATATTCTATCTTACTTCTAAATATGCTGACAACAACGTAACCAAAAGTTAAATAATTTTTTGTTTATAAATTAGATACTAAAACTATTAACAAATATTTACTTTGAATTGAAACTATGGATATGAGCATGCCAAGGTTAAGAACAAGTAATGAACTTGATTATAATCATAATTTGGTTATTCTTCTCTTCTAGTTGCTAGCCAAGAACATTAGCCTAGAGATTAAAACTCTCGTATTTAATCTCACTTAAGAATCATAAACCATCCGTCTACATTTCTGTGATCAAATGCAATTTATGACCTAGCAATACAATTCCGGTTCCTAAATTGACTAATACGGCTTTCAAGTATATTTCTATCAGGAAAGCACATCAAAACCCAATTTTCCCAAATCAAGTTAAGAACAATACCCTATTAATTCACAACTTTCCAATTTCGGGCTCTCTCGAGTGAAATTGGACTTTTTAGATGAACATTATTGTCGGCCACACACTAATGCAGTAGAAACAAGAATTAATAGAACAACATGGAAGAAGAAGATGAAAAACCATACAATTCAATAATCAAAATTCATCACCATTGTTCATAACCTCAGCAAGGAAGAGAATTAGCCACTCATTTGTCGATTAATCATCCTAAAACAAGTGTTAATCATAAAAATAATTGATTGAAAGAAGAAAGAAAGAGAGAAAAACCCTTAGCTTTTTCGTCCCTTAACTGCCTGTAACCCATGTCCTTGCTCCACCAAGTCTGAATTATGAAAAATAAACCTAAGTGTGCTATTTATAGTAGTAGGACTCTTTCCCGGAATAACAAGCAACGTGTCACGGAGTGCATCGCGGAGCACGGCCTCCGTGACACGCTACGGACGCGGAAGCGCTCTGGAAATCACCCGAAATTGGCCCGGGCAGCACCCTGCCGCGTTGGCAGCGTGTCACGCTGCTTGGGCAGCGCGTTGGCAGCCCTTGGTCGCGGAGGCCACCTGCCGTGGCACGTTGCCAACGCGCAGGTGGGATGTTGTGAGCGGCCTGCCTGCCGTGGCACCTCGTCGACGCGCCGGTGGGCTGTTTTGTGCCTCCTCTTTGCCGACGTTCGCGTGTTGATTCCGTTTCCAAGCCTCTACCTCACCAACTCATGGATTAGTTGCTCAAAAGTCATCAAAACCTACAAAACAAAGGCTAATCATGTTGGTTAGCACATATCTTTACTTTATCTAAAATTACATGAAAATATATACAATAATCTTAGATAAACAAGACTAATTTAAGTCGTAAAGCGTATCTCGGGCATATATTTTTGCCCGTGATCAATGTACACTGCCTTACCTTGTCTCTTGGGCTTGTAACGGGTCACTTCACGATTTATTAGGGGTGACCACGACTTCTGGTCACCACTCGTAGAGTACACTACCCAACTTCTTCATTTCTCACTCATCTCTTCCCACGACTCTCACCATGACTCGTTACTTCCACCAACGAGTAGTGGTCAGCTTTCGTTAAGTACACTGCCAACCCAACTTCCTTTACCCATTTCCCTTGACCACAGATGACTCCACGAGTCATGAGGACTGACCACAACTCGTGGTTAGGCCCATGGTGACATAAATTTCCATCCTCCCCTTTTGCCCTAGTCCCTCACCACGAGTCACCTAACGACTCGTGGTCCATCCCCATGGGTCACAGAATGACTCATTCTGTGACTTGATGCAAAAAAAATTTAGTTTTTCCCGTTTGAACTCTAATAACGCTCAAACCACACTTCCAACTGAAGTATGAAGCGGACGTTTTCAATAAAGAACCCAAACTTATAAGTTGGGGTTGAACCCACAGGGTATATGGAAGATCTAGATTATAGCTGGTAGATGAACTTGTATGGTAATTACTTCACAATGGGGGAATTCTAATAAAAAGCAATAATAAAAATAAATAGTAGTCAAGATTATATTTGTGGTTCAATAATTAAAGGATAATTAGGGTTTGTATTCCTCATGGGTTCATAACAACTTTGGGTATACACTCGTGATCTATTCCAATACTTTACTTATAGAACTAATAGCTTAGATTCATTAAAATGATTGACCTATCCCTATTGGGTGACTGTTCGGTCCAAACTACACGCAAGTGCACGTGGTTGTACAAGTAGTGGAGTGGTTTTATTTCAAGCCAAGTATCGATCCCACAGGGACTGAATATGGCAGTAATTTTCCTAATTGTTAGTAAATGATTTCGTTATGCAGGTAGACAACCAAACAAATAATGTCTTTGAGTCAATATTAATAGTTAATGCGAACCTAAGTGAATATTGTAACTTAAAGTCTGAACAATAGCAATGAACAAGCTGAGGATAAGGAAAACATGCAGGGATGTAATTTGTTAATCAAAATCAATCAATCTTCTCTTCGGTTGTTAGTCAGGAATTAATAACACATGGATTGGATCTTTCGACTCCACACCAATTAAAGAATCACAAGACTTACATTACACATTTCTGTGATGCAAAAACCCCATGTTCTAGCTATACATAACACATTCCATAAATGACCAAATATGACATTACAGATATATATCTATTCTAAACGTAAAGCTTCCCTTAATTTCTCAACCAAGGAAAGAACATATTCCACCAATTCACATCTATCCAATTAGTCTCCCTTCCGGAATCAAAATTGGAATTCTAGGATATACATTAACATTGGCCAAATATTAACGTAGTAAAAACAAGAATTGGTAGAACAACCGTTATAGAGAAGATAAAAAATGAAATAATCATTAATTACATTCTTCTGCAATTATCCTCAACCTCAGCAAGAGGTGAATTAGCCACTCATTTTCGGATTAAACATCTTCAAACGAGTAGAAATCATACAAGCAATTGAAATTAAAGAGGAAAAGGAAGAGAATTAACCCTAGGAATTCTTCTTCTCTACTACCTACTATCCACGTTCTTTCTCAAAATGTTAGATGCTTTAAAATAAAACCTAAGTGTGCTATTTATACAAGTGAGAAAATTTTCCCGGAATAAGTGGCAACGTGGCACGGAGTGTATTGCGGAGCATCAGCTCCGTGCCACGGCCCTGTCGCGGACCTTCACTGGACTTTAGGATGCCGGATAATTATCTTCAGTGTGGCACGGAGTGTATCGAGGACCCTCATCTCCGTGCCACGGAGGTAATGTGCACCTTTTCTGGAATCCAGGTCAGCAGCTAAATCCTCTCACCACGTCACTAAAGTGGACGCGGAGCGTGGGCTCCGTGACACGGTGCCATCGCGCACCTCCACTGGAAATCAGGATAAATATTCCTTCTAGGCAGACTGCTTCTGCGATGGTAGCGTGACACGGCCTCCATCGCGGAGCACCAAACTTGGCCAATTTCCTTGTCGACTTCCGCTTCTTGCTTCCGAGTCCATTTCTACACTTCACCAACTTGTAGATTAGTTTCCAAAAATTCCATCTAGACTACAAAACAATACTAATCATGTTGATTAGTATAAATCCACGTTTACATACAAATCACATGAGAATGCACATATAAAAGTGGATAAAGAAGTAGAAATGAAGTATAAAAGTATCACATGGGCATGCAATTATGCCCAAGATCACTTACCCCACACTTAAAACCTTGTTCGTCCTCGAACAATCCTTTCACATCTCATGCAATTGAAACCCACGCATAGCTAATTTGGCAAGACCATTCAAGCTACGGCTATAAGGATTATTTAAGATAGCAAATCATCAAGAGAGCATGCACGGTTTCATCAATGAAATGAAATACACCACATTAAGACCTCCTAACCTCAAGAATTGACTCTTGATCTTGGAAAACTCGTGCAAATCAACCGATCAAGACATCCGACACGAATGTTATCTCTCATTATGCATATGCCCTTACCACACAAGAGAGTTACCCCATGTTCACTCATAAAATTTCCAAAGCACTATATGTAGGGGTATGTGAATAAGATTACGCTCGCTCTCCCAAAGAATTCACATGTATCATGTCATGAACCATAAGCTTGCCCTTAGTGTTTTACTCCACTAATTTGAGGATGCATGACGTAAGATCACGTAGGACTTAATGGGTTGTAATGTAAGTTAAGGAACTAGTAAATACTGGGCTAACCAATAATAGTAAATAGCTTCCCCAAGCGCTTTTAATACATCCCACATTGATTACGGACATTGCTTCTTCCTCAATCCTCTCACTCTTGAATTTTCTCTTTGTTTTTGTTTCCATTTCCTTAGGCACACTCAACTTACTAGCAAAGAGTATTTAGCAACTTTTTTCATTCATTGATTTTCCAACTCTCTACTAATAATTAATCAATTCCACACAAGTGCACCTTTGTTCTTTTCTTTAACTTTCACAACTTCCACTTTCCCTTCCGTTTCAAGCTTCTCACTCCTTCACTCTTTGAGAAAATTATTTTTTTTTCTTAAGCGCTTAGGAGTTTTGGATCAAATGAAAAAAAAGGATTAAGCTTGGGTTGTATCTATCAAAGAATATGCTAAAGGCTCAATGGGGCTAACTAGGATTTAACATTCAAGGTTGGTACGACAAGGGAGAAAATTTTGGTTCATTAAAAGAAATGCCTACATCCTTTCCTAAAATCCACATCCTTCATTTCATTTAATATACACACCAGGAAAGTTCTATACACTTCACAATAGCATGGAATATTCGAAAACTCACACTCACTGCACATGCTCAACTTAAGACATATTCACAGACTCTTCATTTTGTTAATTACAAGAATTCAATAATTAAGACTTGATCACACCGAGTCGAATTCTAAGGACTAGATATCTCAACATTTTTAACACATTTGCATGCTTCCGTACGAATTACACTTGCATCTTACAATCATGTGTAGCACATAACAAGAATGTCGAACCATTAATTAGCTACACGTTTGGAAAACAAACGAAAGAAAAAAAAATCTAAACCTATCGATTAAATTTCCCTTAAGACGGTCGTCATCCATCCATCATAGGGAACAATAGCTATCTAAGACATCGGTTCAAGGGGACTATTCTCGGGAAAAGAACCTAAAGCAAAAACTGAGAAACCCAAATTAAAAAAATCGATAGAAAAAATAAACGTAATCAAAAAATTTACACATAACTTCCACAAGCAGCTAACTATTTGTTACATCACCAGCTACCACAAATTCATCAGCCACATAACATGAAACACAGAGTCGCAGAGTAACAAATAGCACATCCACAAAAACACAAACACAAACAGCCTTTCTACACTAGCACCTAACAACTCCCACCCCACACTTAATCGGAACACTGTCCCCAGTGTTCACATATCTGCAATTAAAAACAAAGTTTGGGTGGTGTAACTCCCTAATCAATCAAAATAGTCAATCTCTTCATCAGGTGCCAGTGCCTCATCGCCAAGATCAGAATCGTCCCCGCCGTCCTCCTCCGACTTAATGTCTGAGTCCTCCTGGCGTGTTTTCTCATCAGTAGGGACGTCATCATCCATAGGCTCTACAAATGCGGGCCCAACTCTGCATATAGCTCGGGCATGCTCATTGAATGGATAATCCATGTCGAGCTGCCACAATTCATCCTCCGTAGCAGGCATTCCACCAATGCCCAGTTGCAACATTTGCATCCCATACATTCGGGCCATATATTGATCATCCCGAGCATGTCACTCAGCTAGTGTAAGCACAGGCCCATATGTAGTATCAGGTGCTTTGGTTTTAGTGACATCCAAAGCACGCCGGTCAATTTAAGGAATGTAGTCCAGGGCCTCTTGTTCAATACCGTGGCCCCTGAGGAAAGCGGTGAGAAGACCATCGAACCTATACCGATGCCCCTGATGCAGTCTGGCTCTCTTCATGGCGGAGATGATCACCGCTCCAACATTAATTTCTATCCCTTTCATCAGTGCATAAACCAGACAAACTCTATCCCGGGTGACATCAGTCATGTGCACCCCCGGGATCAGACAAGAGCAAACTATCTTTAACCATATTCGAACTTCTCTGTACATCTGGGAATATGGCAATGTCTGGTGGTAGCCCCTTTCCGTGTGATGACTCCACCTGGCTGTCGATCGAGCCCCACATAAAGTTATATCTGCGTATTGTGGAGTGATGTTCATCTAGCGGAGGACATGAGCGTCTATGTCCCGCGCCCCCAGGATTGCATTTAGATGTTGTGGTTTAAAAGTAACCACCTGCCCTCTGATCTTGACAGTGTGGCTGCGCAAAGTTGGGTTCCAATTAGCGTAGAATTCCCGGATAAGATGGAGATTGCACTCTTTGGGTTCTTCAAAAATGAAGTTTAACCCAGCAGTGTCAATCCTATGTAGGATCCTTGGGAATTCCTGAGCTAGTGGTTCCCGTGCTATCTGTTCCTCTGAGAAATACTTGGTTTCCTTTTGTTTGGAATACCATTTCTTTCCCTCATCTGTCACCCATCTTGTTCCATATTGTCTGCGTTGCCCTCGAGGAACAGATGGTGCTGCTGGTACTGCTGCCCCAATTCTTACTCTTTTTCTACTGGCACCAGATGTGGATGTTCCTTGCCTTTATCCTTCCTTCCATACATTTGTCCTGTGCATTCAAAAACATACAGTTCAAATATTATTCAAGGCATAGTTGGCTACGACTAAGGCTGGGCTTAATTTGATCACCCCACACATAGTCGTTAGCCGTAACCAATACAAATTGACAAGAACAACCACCTATTTTCAGCTCTTTTTTACCAACAGGTTTAGTGCATTCATACAAATGGATGGAATGGTTTCATTGTACTACTCAGACTTCATACAATGCATTATGAAAATTCATCCATCTTTTCATTGAAAACATCATGATCAATTCTCACTTTATGCACCCACCTATGGGATTTTCCTACTTTCATTCCCCTAGCATTTGATCTTTAAGCTCACACATTCACAATTTAAGCACAAAAAATTCTTTTTTAAACTTCAACACAATCCACACAATTTTCTAACTTTAGTTTTCAACATATACTCAATTATCCAACTCAAGTTGTCAACCAATGCTCCATTTTTTCAATTCAATTTTTCAACCCATACTCAATTTCCCAACCCTAGGTATCAACAATGGAAGAATTTCGACACACGTCATGTAATTATTGAGCTCTAAGCACAAAGTAGTACAAAATCAACATTCATCAATGTCTCAAACAATCACATACCTCCTCAATACCTTAGGGCGGATTTTCCTCACAAAACATGTACAAGGTTTGAATTTTTCGTCTAAAATTGAAAGAAAATGGAAGAATATACCTTACTTAAGACAATTGAAATGAAATTTAGGGAATTTGTTGAGTACTTCCATGCCACTCTTGAGGGAGAAGAGGGAGTGGGGTTTTTGTCGCGGAGGTGTGAAGAAAAATGGGAAAAGTTGGGGTTTGGGGTGTTAAAAAGGGGTAATTCGCGCGGGTCAACACGATGACCCGAGGTGACCCGACGCGAATTTAGCCTGAACATGCCACGGAGGCCATCGCGGAGGCCAGGCTCCGTGACAAGGAGCCATCACGGAGGCTTACTGGAATTTGTTAAAATATCCAGAATGAGCCTCAACATGTCACAGAGGGTAATGCGGAGGTCCACCTCCGTGACACAGAGCCAACGTAAGGGCTCTCTGGAATTTTCCCCAAATTTTATTTTCTTACCTTGATTTTTCACTTGCACTTTTGTATTTTTGGCCTCCATTTCACTTGAAAATCATCCAACGACAATAATTTGTTACAAATCATGGGTTGCCTCCCAAGTATTGCCATTTTTTTCTTTTTTTTCAATAATCCTAATTAATATATTTACCGTCGCGGCTCGATGCTTTTCATCCTTACTCATCTACTAAAGTGATAGACGTCTTCTCTCGAATAACGTCTTCACCCCAATAGTGCTTACATCTCTGTCCGTTCACCAAAAATGTGGTACTTTTATCCTCTTGCCACAATTCAACTGCCCCGTGTGGGGTCATTCTCACAACTTCAAATGGCCCTGACCACTTGGACCGCAACTTCCCTGGGAAGAGTTTCAAATCTCAAGTTGAATAGCAACACTTTTTGCCCTATCTCAAAGATCCGATGCACCATGTGCATGTCGTGCCACCTTTTAGTTTTCTCCTTGTAGCATTTAGCACTTTCATAGGCATGCCATCGAAACTCATCTAACTCACTCAACTGCATCAACCTCTTCTTTCCTGCTAGCTTAGGATCCATGTTTAGCTTTCTTACGGCCCAATAAGCTCGATGTTCCAACTCCACAGGTAGATGACATGTCTTCCCATAAACTAATCTGTACGGAGAAGTCCCAATGGGTGTCTTGTATGCAGTTCTGTAATCCCACAATGCATCGTCAAGTTTGCTTGCCCAATCAATTCGTTGTGCATTCACTGTTTTCTGCAGAATTTGCTTAATCTCCCTGCTTGACACCTCTACTTGCCCGCTAGTTTGGGGATGATACGCTGTTGCCACTTTGTGCCACACCCCATACTTAGCTAGCAAGTTTCTGAACGCTGCATTCAAAAAATGTGCCCCTCTATCACTGATAATAGCTCGGGGCATACCGAACCTGGTGAAAATCTACTTCTTCACAAATTTCGTCACCACCTTGTTGTCGTTCCTGGGACAAGCTACTGCCTCAACCCACTTAGACACGTAGTCCACTGCTACCAAGATGTAACGATTACCAAATGATGGTGGAAACGGGCCCATAAGGTCTATCCCCTATACATCAAAAACCACAACTTCTAATATCTGATGCAATGGCATCTCCTGCCTCCTGCCGATTGTTCCTGTTCTTTGACATCTATCACACATTTTGACATAAGTTGTAGCGTCTCTGAACAGTGTGGGTCAAAAGAAACCGGACTGCAGCACCTTGTGAGTTGTTCGCTCTCCTCCATGATGACCTCCATATAGCGATGCATGACAACTCCTCAACACTTCTTCAATCTGAATTTCTGGAATGCATCGCCTCATCACTTGATCCAGTCCTTGCTTAAACAGATACAACTCATCCCACATGTAGTGCCGGGAATCATGCCTTAGCTTCTTCCTTTGCTGAGTCGTTGCCTTAGGTTGGTATACTCCACTTACCAACACATTCACAATATCTGCATACCAAGGGAATTCAACTTCCTTTATTGCCAAGAGTTGTTCATCGGGGAACTCTTCTCTGATGCTATCACCTTCCTTCACATGCGAACAACTCTCCAATCGCGATAGGTGATCTACAACCTGATTCTCACTTCCCTTTCTGTCTCGGATCTCCAGATCAAACTTTTGCAGCAATAATATCCACCTGATTAGCCTGGTCTTCGCATCCTTCTTGCCAACCAAATACTGAATTGCTGCATGATCAGTATATACCACCACTTTCGACCCCACCAGATAGGATCTGAACTTGTCAAATGCAAACACTAAAGCCAGCATCTCCTTCTCTGTGACTGTATAATTGACTTGGGTAGCATCAAGTGTTTTGCTTGCATAATAAATGGAATGAAATATTTTATTCCTACGCTGCCCCAATACAGCTCCTACAGCCACGTCACTTGCATAACACATCAACTCAAAAGGATGTTCCCAATCAGGAGAAATGAGAATAGGCGCTTCCACCAGCTTCTTTTTTAGCTCCTCAAATGCTTCTACACATTCCTTGTCAAATTCGAACTTCACCTCTTTTTCTAGAAACCGACATATCGGTCTAGAAATTTTTGAAAATTTTTTGATGAACCGTCTGTAAAACCCAGCGTGTCCTAGAAAGATGCGAACACCCTTCACTGATACTGGTGGTGGTAGCTTTTCAATCACCTCAATCTTTTCACGATCGACTTCTAACCGTTTGCATGACACCTTATGGCCAAGAACGATACCCTCCTTGACTAAAAAGTGGCACTTTTCCCAGTTGAGCACCAGGTTTGAGTCTTCACATCGAGCTAACACCCCGTGAAGATTCTGTAGACACATAGAAAACGAATTACCGAAAATAGAAAAGTCATCCATAAATACCTCAACAAAATCTTCCACCATATCGTGGAAGATTGCCATCATGCATCGCTGGAATATGGCTAGTGCATTGCAAAGACCAAGTGGCATTCTCCTGAAATCATATGTCCCATAAGGACATGCAAAAGTGGTTTTCTCCTGATCCTCCGATGCTATGGCTATTTGATTATAGCCGGAATACCCATCCAGAAAACAATAATATTCCTGACCTGCCAACCTGTCCAAAATCTGATCATTTATTTGAATAGGATAATGATCTTTCCTCGTGGCCTCGTTGAGCTTCTTGTAATCCATGCAAATCCGCCAGCCCGTGATTATGCGTGTGGGAATCAGCTCATTCTTTTCATTGGTGACCAAGGTCATCCCTCCTTTCTTCGGAACGCACTGAACTGGGCTAACCCATTCACTGTTTGAGATAGGATATACCACACCTGCATCAACACACTTGATCACTTCCTTTCTAACTATGTCTTTCATCACCGAGTTCAACCTCCATTGATGTTGCACGGTTGGCTTTGATCCTTCTTCCATAAATATACAGTGCATGCAGAAAGCTGGACTAATCCCGTTGATGTCCGACATCTGCCAACCCATTGCTCTTTTCCGCCTCTTAAGGACCACCAATGCATCTTTCACTTGTACAACTGTCAGTTCTGCTGAAATGATGACTGGTAAGGTGTCATCTTCACCTAAAAATACATACTGCAGATGTGGAGGCAATGTCTTTAACTCCAACTTCAGTCCCTCCTCAATTGATGGCCTTGGCGAGGGTTCCAAGGACCTCTTCAACGGTTCAAAGTCCTACTTCCTGAAGAACCATTTTGGCTCATTAAAAGTCTGCACCATCTCATATGTAGAACTGTCCCCAAAATGATCATAGCCCACCAAGGCTCTCTATAATGGGTTATGTGAGTCAACAATCTGAAGGGTCGATTCCTGATTTAAAACACTGATTGCTGATAGCTCCTCATAAATGGCCGGTAGCTTCATGGACTTTTACACATAAAAAACCTCTACTTTGTCATGCGCTCGCATGGTTAGCTGCCCAGCAACAACATCGATTAAGGCTCGCCCGGTTGCCAAGAAGGGACATCCCAAAATAAATGGGACTTCCGCATCTGGCTCAAAATCCAGAATTATAAAATCCACCGGGAAAATGAGAGAGCCTACTTGCACTAGCACATCCTTCAAAATACCATCAAGTCTGGCCAATGAATGGTTAGATACCTGCAAGATAATAGTAGTGGGTCTAGGGCTACCCAACCCCAACTTCTTAAACACTGATGTTGGAATCAAATTTATGCTTGCTCCCAAATCACACAATCGCGAGCTTGAATAGACTGCCCAATTGTAATCTGAATAGTGAAGCTCCCAGGATCCTTGATCTTTGTCAGCAATCTATTCTGCATTCGGGAGGTGCACTCCTCAGTAAGTGCCACTATAGCGTACTCCGTCAATCTGCTTTTGTTTGCTACAATTCCCTTGATGTACTTGGCATATTTCGGCACTCCCTGCAAAACATCAACTAAAGGTAAATTAATATGTACATGTTTCAACACTTCCATGAATTTCTTGAAGCAAGTTTCCTCCTTGTGCTTTTTCAATCTCTGAGGAAACGGGGGCTGTGGTCTTTCTATCTCGGCTGCCTTTTCCTTCCCTCTCACATCATCATGTCCTTCATCCTTTTCTGCCGCTCCAGATTGCTGAGGTGTCCTTTCTAGTTCCACCTCCTTGAGTTGAGTTTCACTCTTGGTAGTAACTGCATTGACCTGCATGGGATTTTGGTATGTATCGCTTGGTAATCCTCCCCTCGGTCTACTGTTTTGTGCTCCAGCTAACTGTCCAAACTGATACTCCAATGCCTTTGTAGCTAACTACTGATTTTTCATGTCAGCAGCTAATTTTACATAATCAGCCTGCATCTGTGCTTGGTTAGCTATTATGCTTTTGAACATATCCTCGATGTTGCTGGATGGAGGAGGTGCATTGTTTCCTCTATATTGTGGCTGAAAATTGTGATGGCCCCCTTGGTTTCTCTGCACGCCCTGATTTGAACTCTGTCCCTGATGACTATTACTCCCCCATGAAAAATTCGGATGATTCCTCCAACTTGGGTTGTAACTATTGCCATACTGCTGATTACTGCTCCTCTAGGCGTTTCCAACAAAATTTACTGACTCTAGATTTGCACCACAATACTCAGCTGAATGTTCACTACTTCCACAGACTTCACACCATACCTGATGAACTGCATTGACTGGGGCTTGTGCCTGGCTCAAGCTCATACTGCTGAAATGGGTGTTAAGTTGATTTTGTAAAGCAACTATCTGTGCAGCAATAGCTGTGAAACCATCCACCTCAAAGACCCCTGCGGCTTTCTTTTCCCCTCCTCGAGTTGAATCCGCTTTCCATTCTAGATTTCCCTGTGAAATATGGTTTAATAAAGTGTAAAGCTCTTTGTAGGTCTTCTCTAATGCCTGCCCACCGGCTGCTGAATCCAACAATATCTTAATATGCAGTTCCAAACCCTCAATGAATTTATGCACCAACACATCATTAGACTGATGATGAGGAGGACAATCCCTTAGCATTGACTTGAACCTATCCCAAGCCTGATACAAATTCTCACCCTCTCTCTGTTTGAAACTTAGAACCTGACTTCTAAGTCTGGCTGTCTTCCATGATGGAAAGAATCGTATCAAAAACTTCCTTGCGAGGTCATCCCAAGTAGTGATAGAATTTGGTGGTATAGCCTTCAACCACCTCTTTGCTTCCCCAAACAGTGAGAACGGGAATAATGTAAGCCTCACATAGTCGGATGATACTCCAGCGGGGATATAGGTGTCACTTATCTCCAAAAAATTTTGGAGATGTTGTTGTGGATCTTTATGAGGGAGACCTGTAAATTGCCCGCTAGTGTTTAATAACTGCACCATATTCTGCTTGACTTCGAATCTCCCTACTGGCTCCGGTATGCGAATGCTGGATGTGACATTATTCGCGTGTGGGATTGCCACTTCGCGGACCGGTCTTGCTGCCATCTCTTCGGGCATTAAAAATGCCCTTACAATCGGTGGATTTTGTTGCTGCTCCAGAATTGTCTGCCTTAATAACTGCAGCTTCTTCTCTAGAGCTTCCCTTCTTTGTCGATGAAATTGTCTCTCTGGCTCTATAAGTGAATCCACCAACTCCTTGTCTCTTGCCAACGTTCAGAAAAATTTAGTACTTGCAAGATAAAGGCTAAGATCAAGTCATCAACACTTGTATCGAACTTGTAAATTACCACTAATAGAATTAAATAACCAATTGCCAATCCCTAGCAACGGCGCCAAAAACTTGTTCGGTCCCAACTACACGCAAGTGCACGTGGTCGTACAAGTAGTAAAGTGGCTTTATTTCAAGCAAAGTATCGATCCCATAGGGACTGTAATATGGCAGTAATTTTCCTAATTGTTAGTAAATGATTTCGTTATGCAGGTAGACAACCAAACAAATAATGCTTTTGGGTCAAGATTAATAGTTAATGTGAACCTAAGTGAATATTGTAAGTTAAAGTCTGAAAAATAGCAATGAACAAGCTGAGGATAAGGCAAACATGCAGGGATGTAATTTATGAATTAAAATTAGTCAATCTTCTCTTCGGTTGTTAGTCAGGAATTAAAAACCCATGGATTGGATCTTTCGACCCACACCAATTAAATAATCACAAGACTTACATTATACATTTCTGTGATGCAAAACCCCATGTTCTAGCTATACATAATACATTCCATAAATGACCAAATATGACATTATAGATATATTTCTATTCTGAATGTAAATCTTCCCTTAATTTCTCAACCAAGGAAAGAACATATTCCACCAATTCACATCTATCCAATTAGTCTCCCTTTCGGAATCAAAATTGGAATTCTAGGATATACATTAACATTGGCCAAACATTAACGTAGTAAAAACAAGAATCAGTAGAACAACTGTTATAGAGAAGATAAAAACTGAAATAATCATTAATTACATTCTTCTACAATTATTCTCAACCTCAGCAAGAGGTGAATTAGCCACTCATTTGCGGATTAAACATCTTCAAACAAGTAGAAATCATACAAGCAATTGAAACTTAAAATGAAAAGGAAGAGAATTAACCCTAGGAATTCTTCTTCTCAACTGCCCGCTATCCACGTTCTTGCTCAAAATGTCATATTCTTTAAAATAAAACTTAAGTGTGCTATTTATACAAGTGAGAAATTTTTCCCGGAATAACTGGCAACATGGCACGGAGTGTATCGCGGAGCATCAGCTCCGTGCAACGGCTCTGTCGCGGACCTTCACTGGAACTTGGGGTGCCGGATAATTATCTTCAGCGTGGCACGAAGTGTATCGCGGAGCCTCAGCTCCGTGCCACAGAGGTAATGCGCACCTTTACTAGAATCCAGGTGAGCATCTAAATCCTCTCACCGCGTCATTGAAGTGGACGCGGAGCATGGGCTCCGTGACACGGTGCCATCGCGCACCTCCACTGGAAATCAAGATAAAAATTCCTTCTAGGAAGACTGCTTTCGTGATGGTAGCGTGACACGGCCTCCATCGCGGAGCACCAAACTTGGCCAATTTCCTTGTCGACTTCCGCTTCTTGCTTTCGAGTCCATTTCTATACTTCACCAACTTCTAGATTAGCTTCCAAAAATTCCTTCTAGACTGCAAAACAATACTATGTTGAGTAGTATAAATCCACATTTAGATACAAATCACATAAGAATGCACATATAAAAGTGGATAACAAGTAGAAATGAAGTATTAAAATATCACCTGGGCATGCAATTATGCCCAAGATCTGTGACTATCCTCAATTACTCGACCAAGTCTCATGAGTTTTCCAAACTAACCATTATTACTAAGTTCCAGATATAGCTATCCTGCGACCACAACTCAAGTTAATACAATGATCATCAAGATCAAGGCTTTGTTGTAATTCTCTTTTGCTAATCTCGACCTCTTCGACCAAAGCAAGTAAAGAATTTAGGCACTTCCTAATGTTGTACACCGTTAAGAATCGTTAAAGATGAAGAGAATACAATATAAGCAATTAGTATCGGTTTTAGAATCACTTCATGCTAACCCCAGTTTTTTAATTCACCATGGTTACCACAATGGTGCCACTTTTTGATAACACTCAAACCACACCTCTAACTAAAGTATGAAGCGGACGTTGTCAATAAAGAACCCAACTAGAGATTGGGGTCGATCCCACGGGAATATGGAAGGATATAGAAGATTGCTAGTGCTTAATCTTTTTAATCGATTATAACCTAAGATGGGGGATTTGTAAAAATAAGTAACAATGTTGAGAAGTTGGTGGTTGTTTCCAAATATATGCAATTAACTAGGGTAAGTGTTCCCTATGGATTCTTAACTACTTTGGGTTTTACACTAGTGATATATTCCAATACTTTACTTATAGAACTGATAACTTAGGTTCATCCAAAGGATCGACCAATCCCTTTGAATGACTATCCTCAATTACTCGACAAAGTCTCATGAGTTTTGCAAACTAACCCTTATCACTAAGTTCCAGATATAACTATCCTGCGACCATAACTCAAGTTAAAACAATGATAATCAAGATCAACGCTCCGTTGTAAATCTCTTTTACTAATCTCTACCTCTTCGACAAAAGCAAGTACATAATTGAAGCACTTACTAACATTGTACACCATTAAGAATCGTTAATGATGAAGAGAATATAATATAACCAATTAGTATTGGTTTAAGAATCACTTCATCCTAACCCTAGTTCGTTAATTCACCATGGTTACCACAACCCTAGTTGTGGTAGTTTTAGCCTATCATGTTCATAAGTAATTTAATAGCATTCATAGACAAAAGCTTAAAATAATACTTACAACAATGATCGGAAGAACCTTCACTTGATTAATGCAAAATTCGGAAGAACAACTTTACAATCGTATCTCAAAATAAAACTAACTCTCACAACTAGATTGTAAGACTTGAAACTTGATGTAAAGCTTGATTTCCAACTTCCTAGCTATTACATGAAAATAAAGGGTATTTATAGTAGATTTATGTCTTCCTTTTTCCTTGATGAATTTTTCTTGGGACTTAATGTTCCTTTTCCTTGTTGAAGTGGGAAATCCAATTTTTGGATGTTGGAAGCCTTTGCCGCGTTGCCCTTTCCATCGCACAGGCAGGGGGTTGCTTCGCGCGTGTCTTCGTGCTAGGAAAGGCTGGCTGCTTACGCCCCATCGCGCGGGGGAATCTGCCACCACGCCTGTTCTTGCGCCAGTGTGTGGCTGCCTTGCGCATGGCAGTGCCAACATCATGCGGCTTGCAGTTTTTGCATCTTTCAATCCCACGTCATCACATTTGATCAATAAGCCTTAAATACGTTCAAATACATCATTTTAAGCCCTAAAAATATCTCATCATGTGTATTAGCTATTTTCACAAATATGTAACATAAACACATGAAAACACACATAATTTGTTCACAAAACATAGTAAAGTGTGGGAAAATTACATCTGTGAAGTGTGTAAGTACACCCTTCATTAATACCCTCAATTTAAACTATTGTTCGTCCTTGAACAATCTATTAATTCCCTTCTCACATTTAAGCACAAAATTCATCCTGCGAACAGGTCTACTTACACTTAGGATCATGAGACATATCAACGAAGCTTAAATAACTCACTTGTATGCATATAGGATTGACATTACAATGTCAAAGTTTGACATCACTTAGCTTTTGAAAGCTAACTCATCAAGACATATTTTGGGCCAACATGAATTATATGTAATTTTGCAATGAAGATTAAACCAAAGTCTTACCATTGTGCCCCTCCCAATTTGGAGAGATTCCCTTCCTTACACAACATATAGAATAAGATTAACTTGGGCATAAATAAAATAATTTCCGCTCACTCTCACAAAAGAACTCAACATACATGCAAAAGATGACCCATAAGCTTTCCCTTAGTGTAATACTCTGCTAATATAAAATTATGAATCAAAGATCAATTAGGACTTAAATTTTGTTGTAATGTAGGCTAAGGGATGGGTAGGAACTATTTGGCCAAGACAGTGACTAAGCTCCCTAAGCACTTTAATACTTCCAACACTTTGATTTTCAAGCACGTTCTTCAATTTCTAACTTTTCTCCTTATACCTCCTTTTATTTCTCAATTTTTCAACTTAGGTGAGTAGTGGGAATTTTTCTCCTAACATTGAGCTAATTCACACACATTTTTTTTCTTTTCTTTTCCTTTCTTCCGTTCCCACCCATTACGCACCCCTACTCTAGCCACCCTCAACTTAAGCATTTTGCTTATGTTGAGGTTCACAATACCAAAGGAAGGACCAGGGCCAAAATAGGTTCATTGTAAACAAATGGGTATGGTTAATCAATAAATCTTCAATTTTTCAAAGCTCTTTCTTCTTTTTGTTTTTCCACTAAAAATCACCCTCCTTGTTTTGCAAAATTTCACCTTTTTCTTTTCTTCCAATTCACCACACTTTTTAGCTTTTCCCTTCACTTCTCCAATTATGCTCCTTTCCTACAAAAACTTTTCATTAAAGTGATCTAGGAGTCATTTGGATCAAATATAAGTCAATAGAACAAAAAGGGATTCAAGCTTATAATATGGCTATCAAAAGAATAGGCTAAGGCTCAACATTGCTAACTAGGATAATTACAATCAAGGTAGGTAAAATTGGAGAAAATAAGGCTATCAAAGAAATGCCTATATCACTTCCTAAATCCATCATTCTTATTTCGTTTTGTATACACACCGAATAAGTTTTAGACATCAATTTATAAGTATGGAGTATATCAAAAATTCCTCACACACACAATGGCACAAAATGGTTTAACAATAGAAATCAAGATCACATAAACACATATATTCATATTTCATGCATAACATAATTAAGCCCATTTTTTTAAAAGCCCAAGAGCCAAGTTCCCAAAGACTAAGTGTTTCTACCTTTTTCATGCATTTTTGAATGAATTGAATAAAGTCTCAATGATACCTAAAGTGAAGCACCTAGCATTCATAGTATCTAAGTTGTAGTTCTTCCTAATGACTAATTTACCCTTAAGACAATCGTCATCCATCCATCATTGGGCAAAGTCATGACTCAATGACTAAAATAAAAATAAAAATCTAGACTCTCTAGTCTGTTCTAAGGGACTATCCACCGGAAAAGTACCGAAAATAATAACTGGAGGAACCCAAAATAAAATAAAATTAAAATAAGAAAAATACTACAAACCAACAAGCATGCATGAAGAATCATAAATCCCAAAAAAACTAGGCCTACCATGTGCAAATTTAGCAATTAAGGCATGCATGGTACTATGGAGTGCACTTCTCCCAGCCCACACTTAATTGGTTACACTATCTCTAGTGCTAAAACAATTAAGCATAAAGTAATAGAGTGTAAGAAGAACTCCCTTAGCCTCTACTCCTCGCTTTCAATGTTTAACCTCATTTTTTGTTGAAACTCATGACCTATCACCTGCAAACTTGAACAAACACATAAAAGCGAAAAAAAAAATTATCTTGGGTTTCCTCCCAAGTAGCGCTTGATTTTACATCGTGGCATGACACAGACATCTTGATTACTCAGACATCATCAAGATACCTGTTGAGACCGTGATCACATCTTGGCCGCTTGTTTTACCACGCCTCCCTATGACACGTCAAAAAATAGAAAAAAAAGAAATAGGAAATAAAGACTAAAAGTTAAACACAAGTAATTGATCTAATCCTAAATCGTATTCCCTAGAACCGGTGCCACTTTTTGATAATGCTCAAACCACACCTCTAACTAAAGTATGAAAATGACGTTGTCAATAAATAATCCAACTAGAGGTTGGGGTCGATCCCATAGGGAATATGAAAGGATATAGAAGATTGCTAGTGCTTAAGCTTTTTAGTCGATAATAACATAAGAGGGGGGATTTGTAAAAATAAGTAACTATGTTGAGAAGTTGGTGGTTGTTTCTAAATTTATGCAATTAACTAGGGTATGTGTTCCCCATGGATCCTTAACTACTTCGGGTTTTATACAAGTGATCTATTCCTATATTTTACTTATAGAACTAATAACATAGGTTCATTCAAATGATCGACCAATCTCTATTGAATGACTATCCTCAATTACTCGACCAAATCTCATGAGTTTTCCAAACTAACCATTATCACTAAGTTCCAAATATAACTATCCCACGACCACAGCTCAATTTAATACAATGATCATCAAGATCAAGGCTCCGTTGTAATTCTCTTTTCCTAATCTCTGAATCTTCGACCAAAGAAAGTAAAGAATTCAGGCACTTCCTAATGGTGTACATCGTTAAGAATCGTTAAAGATGAAGAGAATACAATATAAGCAATTAGTATTGGTTTTAGAATCACTTCATGCTAACCCTACTTCGTTAATTAACCATGGTTCCAAGAACCCTAGTTGTGGTAGTTTTAGCCTATCATGTTCATAAGTAATTTAATAGCACTCATAAACAAAACATAAAATAATACTTACAACAATGATCAGAAGAATCTTCACTTGATTAATGCAAAATTCGGAAGAACAACTTTACAATCGTATCTCAAAATAAAACTAACTCTAAAAACTAGATTGTAAGACTTGAAACTTGATGTAAAGCTTGATTTCCAACTCCCTAGATATTACATGAAAATAAAGGGGTATTTATAGTAGATTTGCGTCTTCCTTGTTCCTTGATGAATTTGGCTTGGGATTTAATGTTCCTTTTCCTTGTTGAACTGGGAAATCCAATTTTTGGCCGTTGGAAGCCTTTGCCACGTCGCCCTTGTCATCGTGCAGGAAGGGGGCTGCTTCGAGCCTGTCTTCGCGCTAGGAAAGGCTGGATGCGCACGCCCCATCGCACGGGGGAATCTGCTGCCACGCCTGGCTTTGCGCCAGTGTGCGGCTACCTCGCACATGGCAGTGCTAACGTCGTGCGACCTTCAATTTTTGTATCTTTCAATCCCACGTCTTCACATTTGATCAATAAGCCTTAAATACCTTTAAATTCATCATTTTAAGCCCTAAAAACATCTCATCACGTGTGTTAGCCATATTCACAAATATGTAACATAAACACATGAAAACACACATAATTTGTTCTCTAAACATAGTAAAGTATGGGAAAAATACATCTATGAAGTGTGTAAGTACACCCTTCATCAAACTCCCGGGTCTGATCCTTGGGCTCCTGGGGTATAACAATATCTCCCCCTTGGGAACATTCATCCTCGAATATTGGAGAACACACGAAAAGGTAGAAATATGCAATTATCACTATCAATTACTGATCATTTAAATCGTAAATTGATGGAATGACTACCTCCGATTAAAAATATCTAGCTAAGCTGAATTTGCAAATCACATACACACCCATATACATAAAAGAAACATGTGTGCATGAACTAAAAATGATACTAAATAGAGTCATAGAACAAAACTGATACCTCAAGCTAACATTGAGCTGGTAAAGAATAAGAGTGGGTATTTAGCCATCATATCTCCATCTATTTCCCACATAGCTCCTTCAACATGATGATTCCTCCATAATACTTTAACTAAAGCTACTTCTTTGTTCCATAACCTTCAAACATGTCGATCTAGTATTTCCATCGGAACCTCCTCATAGCTAAGGCTATCCTATACACCAACCCTGTCCACCGGAACTACTAAAGATGGATCCCCCAACCATTTCTTCAAAAGAAATACATGAAACATGGGATGCATAGAAGTTAACTCTATGGGCAAGTCCAATTCATATGCCACCTTACCAACCCCTCTCATAACTTAGTATGGACCAACATAGCGGGGACTGAGTTTTCCTTTCTTCCCAAACCACATGACTCCCTTCATGAGAGATACCTTCAGAAATACCCAATCGTTCACCTCACTCCAACTCTCTCCTCCTTACATCAGCATGACTTTTGACGACTTTGAGCAGTTTTCAGCCTGTCCCTTATCAACTGAACGCTCAGCATAGCCTAATGAGCCGAATCTAGTCCTATCATGGCTGCCTCACCAACCTCAAACCATCTGATGGGTGATCTACATCTCCACCCATAGAGAGCCTCGAATGGTTCCATTTGGATATTGGAGTGATAGTTATTTTTGTAAGAAAACTCGATCAGGGGCAAGTGATCATCCCAACTACCTTTTAGGTCCATCACACATGCTCTAAACATGTCCTCAAGAGGTTGAATAGTTCGCTCGCTTGGCCATCCGTTTGCGGATAAAATGTTGTGTTGAGTTTAACCTTAGTCCTAAGCCCTTTTTGAAAAGACCGTCCAAACTGAGAGGTAAACTGAGTACCTCGGTCTTAAATAATAAACAAGGGCACTCCATGCAATCGAACAACCTCTCGGATATACTGTTTGGCATAACCATTTGTTGAAACTATGGTTTTGGCCGGTAGAAAGTGTGCAGCCTTAATCAACCTATCAACCACCACCCAAATAGAATTGTAGTATCGGCGAGTATGAGGTAGGCCTGTAATGAAATCCATATTAATCTCTTCCCACTTCCAAGTGGAAATGCTAATATCCTGAAGTACGTCTCCCGACCTTTAATGCTCGTATTTTCCTTGCTGATAGTTTGGGCACCTGGCTACGAATTCTGCAATATCCTTCTTCATGCTATTCCACCAATATATTTATCGCATATCATGATACATCTTGGTGGCAGCCGGGTGGATAGAATAACTAGATCCATGTGCCTCATGAAATATCTGCCCCCTCAAATTATCAACATCTAGAACACTTAGACGGCCCTAGTACCACAGCAACCCATCTCCCCCTTGGGAGAAGACCTCCACCTTCTGACTTCGAATGAATTCCTTTAGCTTTACCAACATTTGATCCTCGTCTTGTCTAGCTTTCACCTCAGTCACATAGGACGATTCTGATCCGTTTTGCATAATGACACCGCCATCGGTCGAGTCAAGCAATATAACTCCCAACCTTGTAAGTCGATGGACATCTCTCACCAGCTCCTTCTTTCCCTCATCCACATGGGACACACTCTCCATAGAGAGCCTACTAAGTGCATCTTCTACCACATTATCTTTTCCCGAATTATAAAGGACACTCATATCTTAGTCCTTAAGTAGCTCCAACCACCTCCTTTGCTGAAGGTTGAGATCTTTCTGAGTGAACACATATTGCAAGCTCTTATGGTCCGTGAATACATCCACATGGACAATATACAAGTAATGTCGCCATATCTTCAATGTGAATACTACCTCGACCAATTCAAGATCATTAATTCTTCTCATTGAGCTTCAACTATCTCGAGGCGTATGCTATCACTTTCCCTTGCTGCATCAATACACACCCGAGTCCGATTCTCGAAGCATCACAATACACCACAAAATCATATGTACCCTCTAGGTCAACACCGGTGCGGTAGTAAGTCAAGTTTTCAATTCTTGAAAGCTCTTCTCACAAGCCTCTGACCATTGAAACTTCACCATTTTCTGAGTCATCTTGGTCAAAGGTACTGCAACCGATCAAAAACCCTCAACAAATCTCTGGTAGCAGCCAGCTAGGCCTAAGAAACTCTGAATAACCAAAGAATTCACTGGTCTAGACCAATTCTTCACCACCTCGATTTTTTGAGAATCTACTTTTATGCCCTTGCCTGATACTACATGGCCCAAAAATGCTACCGAGTTAATCTAAAACTCGCACTTGTTGAACTTTGCATACAACTGCTGATCCTTGAGGGTCTGAAGCACTACTCTCAAATAAGCGTCCTACTCCTCCTCGCTCTGAGTATATTGTCAATGAACACAATCACGAACATGTACAGATACGACTTGAACTCCCTGTTCATCAGGTTCATAAAAGCTTCAGGAGCATTGGTTAGTCTAGAAGACATAACTATAAACTCATAATGGCCATATCGCATCCTAAAGGTTGTCTTCGAGATATCACTCTCCCAAACTCGGAGCTGATGATACCTGGACCTGAGATCTATCTTCAAGAAAAACTTGGCACCCTGAAGATGGTCAAGAAAATCATCGATCCTAGGCAATGGATACCTATTCTTAATAGTGACCTTGTTCAACTGCCAATAGTCAATGCACATCTGAAGCGAACCATTCTTCTTCGGACAAATAACACTGGTGCACCTCATGGAGACATGCTCGGTCTAATAAAGCCCTTATCTAATAGGTCCTTCAACTGATCCTTCAACTCTTTTAGCTCAGCTGGAGCCATCCTGTAAAGATGGATAGATATAGGTTGCGTATCGATAGAAGGTTGTTACCAAAATCAATCTCTCGCTCGGGAGGAACACCTGGTAAATCATCGAGAAAGACCTCTGGATACTCATGCACCACTAGAACTGACTGGATAGTCGGGGTCTCGGACTCAACATCCTTAACCCTGACTATATGGTACATGCAACCCTTAGAAATCATCTTCCGGGCCTTAAGATATGAAATAAATCGACCTATTGGTACAGCCGAACTACCCTTCCACTCCAAAACTAATTCACTTGGAAAATGAAATTCTACCGCATGGGTTCTATAATTTACAGAAGCATAACACACATACAACCAATCCATTCCAAGAATAATATAAAAATGAGTCATGGCTAACTCTACAAGGTCTACGGAGGTGACTTTATGCAATACAGTGATCGGGCATCCTCTATACACCCGCCTAGCCACAACTGAGTCACCGAAAAATGTTGAAACTGAAAATGGTTCTAACAGAGCCTTGGGACTAACTCCAAAGCTACAAGAAATATAAGGGGTCACAAAAACAAGGTAGCTCCCAGATCTAGCAAAACATAAACATCAATATGAAAAACACGCAACATACCAGTGACCACATCCGGGGATACCTCCTACTCCTGATGAGGTGCTAAAGCATAAAACCTGTTATGATGCTGCCCTCTGGCTGAACTGGTTGAGGTACCGTGCTGTAGGGGGCGAGCTACTAGAGCGACAGAACTGGTTGCTAGCATACGGGCTCCACCGACCCCTGATCTAGCTTAAGGGAAATCCCTGAATTTGTGTTTGGGTTTTCCACACCCAAAACAAGCATCCGAACTAACTAGGCACCTTCTGGGATGATTCTATCTGCACTTCACACAAGCTGGGAAAGTGCACTCTATCTGCATGTTACCCTGGCCTTTCGAATCTAGTGCCTTGCTTATTCAATCCCCTCGGAAGCTAGATGGCGTGCTGACTGATGATGGTGCTGGATTAATAGACCTATGTTGAGACTGTTGACACTGTCTACCTCCCGATCTGACCTGAGAAGTCCTGCAACTGTCAGTACTAGCCCTCTTGGCCTCTCTTTGTCTCCGATATACTAATTCCATCTGCTGAGAATGCTACACAATACGGGGAAAATCTATATCCCAATGCAACATGGTGATC
The DNA here is from genome assembly GCA_035772735.1 of Datura wrightii. Lineage (NCBI taxonomy): Eukaryota > Viridiplantae > Streptophyta > Magnoliopsida > Solanales > Solanaceae > Datura > Datura wrightii. The sequence goes on along the minus strand of JASDFA010000004.1, from coordinate 22,587,714 downwards.
TTACAATCCTTATCCAAGTAGTCCGCCACCCCGTGCACAAATCGACTTACTTGAGCCCTCTGGTCTGCCACCAACTCCAGGGCATATTTATATAGTTGGGTGAACTCCAAGAATGCTATGTGGAATTATCCCCAACCGATAGGACCTGCACCCACTGCCCTAGCATCGCTCCACTGTTTTAACCATATGTGGGCCACCCCATTTAGCTAATAGGTGGCAAAATCAACACAATCTCCATTGGTCACCCCCGTAACCTAGGTGACCTGGGTGATCTTAAGAATCTCCTATATAAAATCATGTGGGTCCTCATCCACCTTGGACCTAAGGAACTCTGGAGGGTTCATCCTCAAGAATTCTCTAATCCAAGCCGTTGTCACGGTGTCATTCTGTGGGATATACACAATAGCCTACTGGTTGACCAGAGCGGTCAAAGCCTATGTCAACATCTGGATAGCCATTCGAAACTCAGCGTGAGCGACTGGCTTTGGTGTCTGGGGCTCCTGAACAGGTGGGGCATGTTGATGCCCATGATCATTGCTATCGACATGGCCGTCACCATTCCCATTTCTCCTACCATTCATTCTTCTGCAATTCATGATTCTGCAATCGTGAATAGCACGAGTTAGAAGAATAGTAGGACTTTTCATCGCACAACATAGATCATGAAAGAAGGAACATTTCCTAAACGTCCCGTAGCCTCTTTGTCATATGTGTGGCGTGCTTCACACCCATGAAAAATATTCTATGTAACGCAGCCTTCAGACACCCTAGGATACTTCAAACCTATTTCTCTGATACCAAGTTTGTCACGACCTTAGATTAGACCCGAATTGTAAACGCTGGACAAGAAACCCCGCGAGGCACCAAGTCGACCCATGGCATAAGAATATCTAACTTCATTCACATTAAGCGAAAGACAAAACATAAAACATAGAGGAAACACAAATGGGACATAACACATCATGAAATGCAAAATCACTAGGCATACATAGGCTGATTACTACGCTGTCTGAAAGCCTCTACTACTACGATATGTTGATAGGACAACACCCCCAACTAACTCGACGAGTACTGAGACATAAAGTGGCATGAATTTTTGTCAAATGACCCTTTGAACATGATGACTCACTAGTAAGTTGAAAGTACACTCTGAAGGGGGTCTAGATGTAAGGATGAGATTGAAAGTCGTAACCTGTATCATAAGACGATACAACATAGAAAGTATGTGATCAGTATGTGGAGCGTACCGAGTATGCAAGGTAAGTAAAATGGACTTTAAAAATATATAAAAACTCATAAATGATCACAAGAGTATGACAACATTCTCATAACATAAATATCATAATATAACATAAGGCTCAAGGTTTTCAAAATATCAATAAAACAGTCGTAATCATAGTAATGAGAGAAAAGCTTTATTAAACATGAGTTGAGCCAACATAAATAATCATAAACATGCATAAATTGTGAGGAACAGTGGGAGATTCTCTTAATCAACATACCCCATATGAGCAGACATGAAGCCTAACTTGTGAACTTAGTCGGGAGGGTGATTGTATCTTGCCAAGGGTATAACGATGAAAGGCATGATCACACATGAAGAGGGCTATTTGGGCTGCGGACAGTCACAAGGAAGGTCCCAACATACCTATGATGGCACGTAGTTTATGATATTTGGGGCAGAACCTGGGTCGCGAACCTGCTCGATGTCTGATACTACTCCCAAAACATATGTAGTGCTCATAGTATATCATGCACGAGTTAATGGACTTGTTAAATCATGATAATCATAATCATTCTTGTAAGTACATGGACTATCCATGAATCAAGGCCGGTGAGTGGGCCAAAAACATAATTCATAAATCATAAGACCCATACATGCTTGCAAATCATGTATACAGCTTGAAAATCATAAAATCATGATGGGTAATTTCATCAATTCATAATTCAAATCATAAATCGTGTTGAGTTGGTAAATATAAACAATTAAAGAGTGTATCATAAATTGATTCATCATGGATCCTGCATAATTAGGCTTGATTTAGAAGAAATCAAAATATAGGAATTTATAATCGAAATTAATTGTAACATCTAATCTAAATCCATAAAATATGATATATATCTTAAATCACAAAAACCCATTTGCAATTAATTAGTTTTCACAAAATTGAACTCAAAACCCCATAAGATTTTTGATAGATTTTCTTGAACTTATAGAGAATGGGCATTGGTGTGAACAGAAACACCCATTTGGAACCTTACATACCTGGGTGAGATTAGATTTCCAAGTTCTCGATTTCCAACGGAAGATTGATAGGGAAAGGATTGAATCTAAGCTTGATCTCTCTAGAATTCTCTTGGGATGCATGCATGGGAATGAAATTTTCAATAGGGACTTAACCCATCTTAAAAGGCTTAGAATAATACATAAAATGACGTAGTTTAGGCTTTAGGAACCTAGGAATGATGAAAATACCCTTACTAATCTCGCAGCAAAAGACTGTCAGGTGGTCCTAATGGATGACCTAATGACTCTTCCTTACAGGCCACGACTCGTTACTTGGCTCGTCATATACACTTCCTTACCTTGTCTTCTAGTATTAATGGGTCACTTCATGATTCATTAGGGGTGACCACGACTTGTGGTCACCACTCGTTAAGAACACTGCCCAACTTCTTCATTTCTCACTCATCGCTTCCCACGACTCGTTACTTCCACCAACGAGTTGTGGTCAGCTCCGTTAAGTACACTGCCAACCCAATTTCCTTTACCCATTTCCCTTGACCATGGCTGACTCTATGAGTCACGAGGACTGACCACGACTGATGGTCAAGCCCGTGGTGACATAAATTTTTATTTTCCAACTTGGCCCCAGTCCCTCGCCATGAGTCACCCAACGACTCGTGGTCCATCCCCACAGGTCACAGAAAGACTCATTCTATGACCAGGTGAAAAAATTCCAGTTTTTCTCATTTGAACTCCTGGGTCTGATCCTTGGGCTCCCGGGGAATAACAGAGCTTGTGAGAGTGTGGCCATTTACAAAAAAAGAATGATGATCTATCATGATAGAAAGATTGCAAAGAGGGAGTTCAACGCTACTGATGGAGTCTTGTTGTTCAATTCAAGGCTCCATCTGCATCCCAAATAATTGAAATCTTGGTGGATGGGACCATATAGAATGGTGAATGTGTCCCCATATGGTGCAGTGGAGCTTGAAAATAGGGATGGTAAGAGGTTTAAGGCGAATGGGAAAAGGATAAAGTTGTATCAAGGAGACACCGAGGAGATAAGAGGTATTGAGGTGGTGTACCTTGATGAAGCCTGAAGAATCATAGAAGTTAAATTGTGCCGCGACGTTAAACCAGGCACTACATGGGAGGCAACCCATGGAAGGTGAAGTATGAGTAGCCACAGGTATGTCCCTTTCCCTTGTGCCTTTATATTCTATGCTTTGAGGACGAAACATGCTTTTCAAAAGGGGACGAGGTGTGTACTTGTATTCTTTGGGATTTTTGATTTGTTCGAGGGTTTTTCTTGTTTTGTTTCTTTTCCCTCGGGCATGCTATCTAGTAGAAACGGCATGTTTAGGATGTTTTTTGTAATTAGAAATTAGCTTAGGATTACTCAGCCAATAAAATGCACTAGTTTTGAAAACAAAAAGACCCTGTTTAAAATTATTTGGATGTTTGTTGTACTTGTTGATTCCAAAGCATTATTTCTATGCATCTTTTTGTGTGTTTTAATGTATTAGCATGCGTAGTTATAGATAGCCATGTATGATCCAGATAGGTAGAATGAATGCAAAACATGTACCATGAGCGAGTAAGGATTAATACTTAGTTAAATACTACGTAGAGGATCTAGAACTTTCCCAATTGGTCTTTGCATAGGCTTTAGGATACTTGGTTAGGAGATCATAGGCTTTTTTTTGATAGATTAGTCACCTTATCCTAAAAACCCTACCAAATGATGATGAATCCCTTGATCCCTATTTTGAGGCTTAAATTAACCATTTTTCTTCGATTAACCGGTTAACCTTACCCATTTTTCATACCTACTTTGGCCCTAGTCCCTCCTTGTACATTGTGAACTTCTACCCAGGTAAAATATCTATGTTGAGGGTGGCTATAATAGGGGTGCATAGACTGTGGGAGGTGAAAAAAGGGATAGAAAGGAGAAATGGTTAAAAATGAGGTGGGGAATGACAAGAAAAGAAAAAAAAAGATCTTAAAAAGAAAACTTGAAGAGAAAATACAAGAGAAAAAAAATGAATGAAAAAGTTGAAAACACACCACACCCATACATTGCATAAAAGTGGAGGAAAGGGAGCAAAAAGCTAAAAAAGTAAAAAGTAGGGTAAAAGGCTGTAAAGTGGAGCCACAAGTATGTAGTTCCATGGAAGGTTTAGTTACTAAAATACCATATTTACCATACCTATCCCGAAGCCTACATTACAAGCCAGATAAAGTCCTATAATGATCCTAGCCTGACTGTCCAAAAAGTCAAAGTAGAGAAAATAAGGGCAAGCCTATGGTATCTGATATGCAGTATTTGGAAATTCCTTGTGAGGGTGAGAGTCTTACTTATTTTAGTCCCAAGTTTCATATATTCATATATCTGCGAGTTGGGGACTTCATTTGCTATCAGGGTATAAGGTTTGTGTTTTATTCTGCCAGTTGTCTGTGTGAAAAGCATTGGTAATAACTTGATTCTCTTCTAATACCTAGATTACATATCTTGATCTTTGTTTATCATAGTTAATGGTCACTGGATGTGCATAGCTGATTTGGCTTACATTGAGAAAGGTCAAAAGTTGTTTGTGTTCATAGTGCATGTTTTGATTTGTGTTGGCTGTAGTATCCTAGGTTTATTTTCTAGTTAAGTGTCATTTTTAGTTTTTGTTTTATTTTCCTTAGGACATGCAAAAGTATTAAGTTGAGGGTGTTGATGTGGTGTGAGGTTACAACAATTTCAACGCTTAAACTGAAGAAATAACATGGATTTAGGTATTTTTGTATGGATATGAGGTGCCTTTACTTTATTTTCAGGGAAAATAGGTGTTGGAGTGATAATGTGCAAAAGTTGCAGAGAAGTGTAGAAAATAGGACAAGTATTGATCTCGGTACGAGTCGTACTGAGACTCGTGCAAAAGCCCAGAAGATTGGTACAAGTAAAAGGAAAAGTACGACTTTGAGTACGAGTCATAACTTGAGTCATAAAAAACTCGAGGGAAATTTGCACAGTTGAAGTCTCCTTATACGAGTAGCATTACGAATCGTAACTTCTACCTATGAACCATACTAGGGCCGTGGAGAACTTTAGTCAATTTTGGGACTTAGCAAATCTTATGTCATGAAAAGCTATTTTGAGTCGTTGCAGCAAGGTACGAGGCATACCAAAACATTCGTAGAAATCATCAGAAGATGCTAGAGTTCTCAGAGCCAAACCATGACTTGATTGTATGACTCATGGGATCATGTTACTAGTCGTACCAGATGCCAACACTTAGCAAATTATGCACAAGCTAAGGGATGTATGAGATAAGGAACGACCCGTAAAATCCTATTATGGATCGTATAAGGAGTCGTAGGAAGTGCCGATGCCAAATTTAGTTATTTCCCTGTTAACTTAGGGAAAGGATATTATCATCTATATAAATATATTTTGGTTTATTTTATAAGAGAAGTTGTTAGAAGGAGTTAGAAGAGGTTCATTATCAGTTTGTAATTAATTTTTGACAATATTGGAGAGCAATTCTTGAGATCATAACTTGGAGTTTCTCAATTGTTCTTGAATTTGTTCATCATCTTTTCTTGCAATATTCAAAGCAGGTTTTCTTTTAATCATCATTGTAAGTATTTAATTATGTGTTTGTCTGTGAATACTAATCATAATCTTACATTCAGGTGAGGCTAAAACATCCACAATTAGGATTGTGGGAGCCATGGTGGATTAATGAACTAGGGTTACACAAAGCGATTCGAAACCAATGATAAACGTTTGTATTATATTCTATTCATCTTTAATATTTCCTAATGAAGCACAATATTAGGAATTTCTCAAATTCTTTACTTTCTTGAACCTAGAGAAGTAGATATTAGGAAAGAGAACTACATTGAAGCCTTGATTTTTATGATTATTGTATAACTTGAGCAATGATCGCAGGACGGTTAACTTGGAATAAGTTGATAACAGTTCAATTGAAATCGCTCATGAGACCTAACCTGGTAATTGAGTATAGTCATCCAATAGGGACGAACCAGTCATTTTGATGAACTCTAGTTATCAGTTCTACAATTAAGCATTGGGATAGATCACGAGTGTAAACCTGAAATAGTTATGAACCCATAGGAAACACTTACCCTAGTTAATTGCATATCTTGATAAACAACAATTGATTTTCACTCTTGTTTTACAATTGTTTTTTGTATAAACCCACCAATTTGGAAATAGCATACCTAAAAGCTTAAATACTGACATAAGTCTAGTTCTTATCATATTCCTTGTGGGTTCGACCCAAACCTTTGTTGGGTTCTTTATTGACAATGTCCACTTCATACTTTGTCAGGAGCGTGAGTTTGAGCATTATCAACCCACCATTCTCTTATCTGTTTTCAACATTCTATTCGTCAATAAACAATCGATACATCATAACCACAAGGAATATACAATGAACCATTCATGAAAGGTTTCAAAACTCATAATGCATCCTCATTTAACTCAGATAAACCATCAAATCATTATAAATACATTAACAATTCAAATGCACAAAATACATGACCATAATTTCAGTTCATTCAGGTCGTTACATTCTCATACCGATCTTACTTCTTACTCTTAGTCAAATGAGGACACCAGTAGCTGTGGAGCACAAATGACCATTTCTGTTGGTTTAAAGAGCATTTTTTTCGTTGAGAATTCCTCATTTCCTTTGCTTTTATTTATATTTTGTATTCAAAATCCCTTTTTAGTTTTAGATTTATGAATAAATAAATAGGAAATAGCTGATTAAACAATGAAAACTAAAACTTTTTCAACTCTATTCCTTAGTTGAGTCTAGAACGGTTTATTTACAAGAGTTCAATTCGAGGAAAGCATGGCTAAATACTCCTGGGTGACCGATAGAGAAGTAGTACCATAAGGGAAATAATGGGTGAAAAGAACCCCCATCGGGGAGTGAAATAGAACATGAAACCGTAATCTCCCAGCTGTCCGTGCACTTTTCAAAAATGACGTGCAATGTCGAAAGGGTCCTGATGTAGTTTGGATCGTTTGGATTGCTACAACCTCTAGCAGTTTGTTTGAAATTGATTATAAAAGAACCTATTTCACCAAGTAGTGCTAATTTCTCCCTATTTTTAATGGCTCCAGTGGCTACATTTATGCTATATCTGGTCGCTCGAGTCATTGTACCTTTTGATTATGGTATGGTATTGTCAGATCTGAACATAGGGCTACTTTATTTGTTTGTCATATCTTCGCTAGGTGTTTGTGGAATTATTATAGCAGGTTGATCTAGTAATTAGGGGGCGGCCGTTCGGTCGCCTATGATACTAGGACCAATAGGTTCAAAATGAGTTTGTGCCGCAGGTGTTGAACGATCTACTCTACACAGGTGTGGGCTTACAGGGCTAGGGCTTATAAACCCTTTCTTTCATTTGTCAATAGGGCCCTGCCCTGGTCGATCACTTTTCTGGGCCAGGATCGATTAGTGGAAGTCTTAAAAAAGAAATCATTCTCTTCACACCTCAGATCAAGAGGAAGGGTTTCTTGTCAAGCTGGCCTATATATAATATTAATACATTTCTTTCTATGTTATATTATTATATAATAGATATAATCAAAAATGGAAAGATTCGCTTTCTTTTAACCGGCTTCTTCTTATTTGTCAACGCTACTAAGGACCTATGGATTTGCTTACTTTACTTATTAAGGATAATGAGAATGGGTTATTCAAACAAAAAGGAAAAGTCCCTACTTAGTTTCATAAGCCTTTGTCATTGTCAGTCAACTAAGTAGGGTCTGAGGCCCCCTACGAATTCGTAAATCTGAGGAGCATGCCGCAACAAAAGGATGGTCCCCTATGCATTTCATTTATTCCTTAAGGGAAAAAAAAGTACCCCTCATCATAGTGAATCTCTCCTTGTGATTGGGATGAGGTAGATGCCTCCCAGCCAGGGGGCGGATCGAATCGAAGTTTCCTTAGGTAGCCACCGACCTACATGGCATGAATCACCGAACCTGCATTCCACTCACCGAAGATTATTCTCTTCACATAGATCTCAGGATACGAGACCTTCCTTCAATGATGAAAAGGAAAGCTAAAAGGTATTGGCAAAGCAAAAGTCTTGGAAGAGTGAGTGCATGGAAGGGCGCCCGACAACGTCTTGACCCCCATCAAATTTTTTGGACAATTCCCCCTTTGTATTACCAAAAAATGAGATTCTTGCCAAAGATTAGTGGCGGGAACTTAGCTATCTTTTGGTCTACAAAGAATAGTGATATGCCGGGCACACACCTCCGTCACATCACTATGAACACACCAACACTAAATATTGATGTACACACATGCCAGATAGTATTATTTCTGCCCTTCCAATCATGATGTGTAGGGGACTCTAGAAATCCATATACTGTACTGACATGGTACCCGCTCCCACTCATCTGCTCGTCTAGATGCTCCCCTTGGACATGAGGCACTCAACCATCATTACTCGCTCGGATGCTCCCCTCGGGCATGAGCCACTCATCTTAGGACATTCATATTATCCACTTCAATTCACATATATCAATGTTTCACCACTCAGTCAGTTATCTAACCCTTGGGAGAGCTTATCTTACCTCCCTCAACTTAAATGCTCACACAATTATGTGATCATGTTCAGACAATACAAACAAACAAGAACAATCGCTTAGCATCCATTGGCCACATCACGTAGATAACGATTCCATAGTAAAAACCATTCAATATTATAATTCAATAGAAAATTATTACAACAAGAAATGTCCAAAGATCATATCAATACCTAGTCATTCCATAAAATACATCTTATTATTCAAATCTAACTCCTTATAAGCCATAATCTACCTCGATCGAAGATGGGAAACCTCACATTACTTCGGTGGATCCTTGTCTTTCCTCAGCACTTTCGAACATTCAAAATCTAGCATAAAAATTAACGGGGAATCAACAGACTTTTTTGGGGAAGAAGGGTTTTGGAAATTCAACCTCGCTCCCATACTACCTGCTGCATGGGGTTTCAATCATTACTGGCAAGTAAGTCATCCCCCTCTAATCCTACCATGATCTTTCAACCCATTTCATGGGTTTTCTACTCCCTAAACCCTCTTTCAGGCATTTTTAATACTAAATTCCCCATTTCTGCCAAACTCTAGGTCTCCAATTTTAGAAATGATGAACTAGCAGCATTACATTCACGCAGGGGAGTAATCATTACATGCTTACAGACCTAGGAATCAACAACTTTCACCATCCGACCAATTTTCTCTACTCTCCTATTCTAGGGTGTTTCAGCGCACATCCCCTAAACTATTCTATGGGGTTAGAGCATCACAGAAATTGAATAGACTAAGATTCTTACCTTTGAGAAAGGAAAACTACTCTGCACTTGGGAGATTTGCTCCGAGTTCATACAGTTCGTGTTTGAAATACTGAGGTAAACCCCCTGAAATACCACTTAAAACCCACTTGTTGCTTCCTGTCGTCTGCTCCAGCGGTCTCATTTATACTGAAGTAGACCCACTACAACGCCCAAGGCACCATCACAATGGATACGAAGTTATATTTCTAGGTCAGTTTTAGCGGGCCTTCGACCATGGTAACGGTCTAACTGTAGTGGTTATCCCTCCGCTGCAATGGTCCTGCATAACCAGTAGCTCCCATTTCTTGCACACAAACCATTCCCCAGGTCAAAATTTCATTAACACTTATTCCACAACATCCCACTAATACTAAAGCTAGAGAGGGGCATTCAGTGTTATTCTCCCCTCCCCCCATAACAACAGATGGGTCATTACATCAAATACCAATTAAAATACCATTTGTCCCTAAAGGGTCTACAAAGCAAGGAAGAGGGCATACTAGATTTTACAAATAGTTGTGGATATATGTTCCACATATCGACCTCAATCTCTCCAGTGGCTTCCTTTATGGGACGATGATAATGCTCAAATACACTCCTCATTTAGAAAAAAAGTTTAAGCGATCATTGTATCAAAACAAATATCCCCACTGATGTCGGGGTCGAATCCCAAAGAGAATTGAGTTGATAATTCAAGAGTTATAAACTAATTCAAACTAGAATGCATAGTTTCTCAACATTTGAACAGTAAAATTGGGGGGAAATTCAGGGAAAAACACTACATAATTCTAAATTAAAACTAAGTGAGGGGAATTTAAATTGTTGCAATCACAAGTGATATCGCTAGGGGCATTCTATAGATGAGGTCATTAAAAATCGGGAATTTCTTCACGTCTTAGACTCATACTTAGCATATATAGTAGTGGATAATTCACATTCTCTTGTTTTTCAACAATAAGAATATTTATGCCTTGGTTTCTTTTAAACCCCAAAGCCAATTTTGGCCAACCATGGACGAGCTTCGTGCCACGCTGCCAATCATGGAAGTTTGATAGCGTGACATGGACTGGTCGCGCAGGTGTACTAGACGGGTGGTCTTCGCAAGGCATGGGCGAGATCCTTGGGCGTGGCATGGAGGTCATCGCGCCTCTGGCACGCCGTGGCAAGGACTGGACGCGCAACATCACTGGAATCTCGGCAGTTGACATCCCCTCGCGCATGATAGCATGGGACGTGACACACCTGTTGGCGTGGAGCTTGGCCGGCATGGCACGACACTGTCGTGCAGGCATACTGCCTGGCACTCCTCGCACGCACTCTTGCCTGTGTGGCACGGTGCCCATCACGGGAGTCTCTTGTCGTGGCACGCTGCAGGGTGTTATCAAGGCACTTCTATGTTTTCTTCATGCCGTCTTCCTTGCACTTAATCCCGAACTTCCTTTATCTTTGTGCATCATCCTATTAAGCTTATATTTATCATTTTTCACCTACAAAACAAAGAGCTAATCACATTGATTAGTTTATCCACGAAATTATAAAAATCACATGAGAATACAATTAATTAAATTGACAAACTTTACGAACTAAGTTATAAAATAGCACTTGGGCACATAATTATGCCCAAGATCACTACCCCACACTTAAAGTCTTGTTCGTCCTCGAACTACTCTATTACATCTCATGCACATGAAGAATTTACACATAGCTAATTGAAACAAGACAATTCAAGCTAGGGCTACACCGATTGTTTTAGATAGCAAGTTAAAAATATAGCATGCAAAATGTAACCACTAAAATTGCATATAACTATGTTTAGACTTCCTAGCCTCAAGAATCGACTCTCAACCTCAATAAACTCATGCGAATTAACCAATCAAGAAGTCCGACATGAATTTTATCCTTCATCAAATAGGTGCCCTCACACAATAGAGTTACCCATTTTTTCTCATATGTTTTCCAATTATAACATGCATGGGTATACGAATAAGAAATACTCTCACTCTCAAAAAGAGTTTACATGCAACATGTATTGACCCATAAGCTTGCCTTTAGTGTTTTACTCCACTAATTTAGGAATGTTTGAACGTATGATCAAAAAGGAATTAATGGGTTGTAATGTAAGCTAAGGGACAAGTATGTACTATCTGGCCAGTAATACTGACTATCTTCCCTAAGTGCTTTTAATGCATTACATTTTCATTACGAATATCTATCCTCTTACTTCACCTTTATTCTTTTCAACTCTCAGTTTTCTTTTTTATTTCCCCATTTCAATTGGACACACTTAAGTTGTTAGTAAGGAGTGCTTGTAACGACCTGAACGGAGACCTGGATCGCAGACATAGGAAAAGGACCCCGAGAGACCCCAAGTCGACCCATGGCATAAGCATACATCTATCTCATACGATAAACGGAAGAAATCATCAATATGACTTAGCGGAAGTCTAGCTCAACATAACATCAGAATAAACATCCGAAGATGAATACATACATGAGTCTGAAAAGCCTCTAATCTAGAAGAGTTGATGGGACAAGACCCCAACTAACTCAACAATACAGAAACTGAAAATACATAAGGAAACTGAAAGTCTAGCACTCGAAGGATGAGGACTTACCAATCAAGAAGGTGCTAACTCTAACAACCGACTACGAGCAGGGCTGTGCCTGGGAGCTGGATCCTGTATCATGAAATGATATAACATAGAAAGTATGCGGTCAGTACGTGGAAAAGGTAAGCAAAACCTATTATGTAAGATAAATCATTTAAAGTATTTCATAACATATCATACGCTTTCAAATCTGAGAGGAAGGACTGCCTGTGTTCATTCTGAAATTGCAATCTTTTCATAATAAGACCATGCATATCTTCATAACCTCATAACTGACTCGAATGACTCAAATATGAAACATGACATTATAGAAAAGCTGAACAATGAGCCAAACCCATTTTTTAATACATGCATGCTTAAAGTAATAATCATGAGTAATGAATATGCAAGTCTGAATCATATAGACAATGGGAGACTCGTCACTTAACCGACATACTATGCTAGAGCTTACATGGTCCCGACTATTACATTCAAGTGGGCAGAGCTGTCCAAAACTTTGCCAGGGCTAAGGATGCTATCATTATATCGATATCAAGCTCATGGGCCATTAAGCCGGGAATAGCTCACAAGGGAGGTCCCAATAATATAATAGTATCAACCTATGTTGGTGCATAGTTTAGGGGAATAGGGTGATCGACCCTTAGCCCGACGGTGCTAGACTTTTCTCCCAAAACATGCAACTCTCTACATCGTATATAACAAAGCCGAACATCGTACGAAATGAAGCTCAACATTGTCATGTAACAAAGCTCAATAATGAAATCATGCATAGACTCGACATCGTCTGAAAATGAAGCTCAATTATACATAGATCTTAATTTATGAATTCATGCATATGAGAAGTTTTATTTCGAAACATACCACAAGATCAAAGATAAGTGGCAGCATCTACTCCAAAACCATGTGGTAAGCTTACTTTAGAGATACTACATCGTCATACTTGATATAAGGGCCTTGCCCAAAAATTTCATCATGCTTGGATCTACTCAATTTATTTTGAAAATAATATCACAATCATGGGTAGCTTTACAAAAATGCTTTTCATTATCAAATCTCATCATCATCGCACATTCATCATCATTATCTTCTTTCATGAACTTCTCATCCATGAGCATTTAAATTACATAATTCAGAAAACACAATTTATGATTGAAAACAATTTAAAATCTATCCAAGCTTCACAATTCATCAATATAAACATAATCTGATCGTACCCATGTGTAGAAATTGAAAAATCATGCAATTGGGTAAAACTCCATAACTTGATCATATAAATTTCTCATACTTAGCTAGAGATTTGGGCATGGGTGAGGAAGGAAACACCTACTCATAACCCTACATACTTGGGAGGGATGATTTTACCACTTCTCTAATTGCCCAAAATGATATTCCAATGGAAACCTTCAAAACTTGCTCTAAATCCTCTCTTCAAACTCTCAAGTTTTCATGCATGGAGTGAATTAACTTAGAATAGGTTTTCCCCTCCTTAAACCCACTGAAACCAAACATAAACAACGTAGTATAGGCCCTTAGAACTTAGGAATGATAGGAATACCCTTACTGAAATCACAGAAAAACTGTTCACTGGACCAAACAACGGACGATCCTACGGGTCGTTGGAGGATATCACGACCCGTGGTGTCTACTCGTTCTTTGCACTGTCCAGGCTAGACCTCAGCTCACACAATGACCTAAATAATGGGTCGTTCAATCCTCCAACGGGTCGTCCAGTCACCTGTTGTTTCCTTCATAAACCTAGGCACTTTCTCTAGCGACGAGCCTTACCACAACTCTTTACTAGAACCCACGATTCGTGGTCTGATTCAATCACATACGCTGACCACCTCACTAAGTTAACAACGACTGCTCACCACGATCCTGGTACCTCATGACAGGTCATTGGGTGGCCCGTGGCATCCCTGAACCTCAAGTCCAACCCTCACCACGGTTCCATACGATGCCTCATTGTACCCTACAATGAGTCGTTGGACTGGTTGTTGTCTCCACTGACCCACAACTAGACACCTTTCATGACTCACTCCCACGGGTCGTTGGTTGATCCCACGATCCGTGGAACCTCTCGTTCTGCAACAATTTTCCCCAGTTTTAGCAGTTTCAATTTTTAAACTCCCGGGTCTGATCTTAGGCACTTCCGGAGTATTACAATATCTCCCCCTTGGGAACATTCTTCCTCAAATGTAGGAACAAGCAGAAAATAGAAACATGCAATTATCATAATCAAATACTGATCATTTAAATCGAAAGTTGACAGAATGACAACCTCCGAAAAGAAGTACATAGCTGAACCGAATTCAGACATCACATACATCTATCATATCATAAATAAAAATTGTGCACATGAACTGAACATGGAAACTAATTAGAGAATTAGGGAAAAAAATGATACCTCCAACTGAAACTGAGCCTGTAGGGAACAAGTGATGGCATTTAGCCATCATAGCCACTTCGTCTTCCCACGTAGCTCATTCAACATGTTGATTTCTCCATACCACCTTCACCGAAGCTACTTATTTGTTCCTCAACCTCCGAACATGATGATCCAAGATTGCAACTGGAATTTCCTCATAATTAAGGTTATCTCCCACACCAACGCTTTCCACCGGGACAACTAAAGATGGAACACCCAAGCACTTTTTCAAGAGCGATACATGAAAGATGGGATGAACTGAAGATAACTCTGATGGCAAGTCCAACTCGTACACTACCTTACCAACTCTTCTCATAACCCGATAGGGACCAATATAGCGGGGACTGAGTTTTCCTTTCTTTCCGAACCGCATGACTCCCTTCATGGGAAACACCTTCAGAAATATCCAATGGTCTACCTCGAACTCCAAATCTCTTCTTCTCACATCATCATATGATTTCTGACGACTCTGAGCGGTTTTTAACTGGTCCCTTATCAACTAGACCTTTACCATGGCCTCATAAATCCAATCAGGCCCTATCATAGCTACCTCGCTAACTTCAAACCATCCAATGGGCAATCTATACCTCCACCCGTAAAGAGCCTCGAATGGTGCCATCTGGATGCTGGAGTGATAGCTGTTACTGTAAGCTAACTCGATCAAAGGTAAGTGATCATCCCAACTACCCTTGAAATCCATCACACAAGCTCTCAACATGTCATTGAGAGTTTGAATTGTCCACTCCACCTGACCATCCATTTGCGGATGGAATGTTGTGCTGAGTTTAACCTGAGTCCCAAGCCCTTTTTGGAAAGACTGCCAAAACTGAGAGGTAAACTGAGTACCTTGGTATAAGATAATAGACAAGGGCACTCAATGTAATTGCACCAACTCCCAGATATATAGTTTGGCATAATCATCCGTCGAATCTGTGGTTTTGACTGGTAGAAAGTGTGCAGCCTTGGTCGAACCTATCAACCACAACCCAAATGGACTCATAATTTCGGCGAGTACGACCTAGGCTTGTAATGAAATTCATATTAATCTGTTCCCACTTCCAAGTAGGAATGCTAATATCTTTAAGTACTCCTCCCAGATTTTGATGTTCAACCTTCACTTGTTGGCAATTCAGGCACTTGGCAACGAATTCTGCAATATCCTTCTTCATGCCACTCCACCAATATATTTCCCGCAAATCATGATACATCTTGGTGGCACCTTGATAGATAGAATACCTGGATCCATGTGCCTCATGCAATATCCAGTCCCTCAAATTATCAATATCTGGAACACATAAACGGCCCTGGTACCGCAATACCCCATCTCCCCCTTGGGAGAAGATCTCCACCTTCTGACTTCCAACGACTTCCTTCAGCTTTACCAAAATGGATCCTCATCTTGTTTGCCTTTCATATCCATCACCAAGGACTATTCTGATCCGTTTTGCACAACAACGCCGCCATTAGTATATTCAACAAATCTAACTCCCAACCTCGCAAGTTGATGGACATCTTTCACCAACTCCTTCTTTTCCTCATCCACGTGGGACACACTCTCCATAGAGAGCCTACTAAGTGCGTCCGCTACCACATTAGCCTTACCTGGGTGGTAAAGGACACTCATGTCATAGTCCTTTAGTAGCTCTAACCACCTCATTTGCAAAAGATTGAAATCTTTATGCGTGAACACATATTGCAAGCTCTTGTAATATGTGAATACATCCACGTGGACCCCGTACAAGTAATGTTGCCATATCTTCAATGAAAACACCACCGCGGCCAACTCAAGATCATGGGTCGGGTAATTCGTCTCATGGACTTTCAACTGACTTGAGGCATATGCTATCACTTTCCCATGCTACATCAACACACACCAAAGTCTGATTCTCCAAGCATCACAATACACCACAAACCCATCGGTACCATCGGGTAGGGTCAACACTGGTGCTGAAGTGAGTCGAGTCTTTAGCTCTTGGAAGCTTTTCTCACAAGCCTCTGACCATTGGAACTTTACCTTCTTTTGAGTCAACTTGGTCAAAGGTGCTGAAATAGATGAAAAGCCCTCAACAAATCTCCGATAGTAACCCGCTAAGCCCAAAAAACTCCTGATATTTGATGGGTTCACATGTCTGGGCCAATTCTTCACTGCCTCAATTTTTTGAGAATCTACCTTTATGCCCTCACTTGATACCACATGGCCCAAAAATACCACAGAGTCCAACCAAAACTCACATTTGTTGAACTTTGCATACAATTAACGATCCTTGAGGGTCTGAAGCACTACTCTCATGCGAGCGGCATGCTCCTCCTCGTCCCGAGAGTACATAAGGATATCATCAATAAACATGATCACAAACATCTCCAAATAAGCCTTGAACACCTTGTTCCTAAGATCCATAAAAGTTGTAGGATAATTGGTTAGTCCAAAAGACATAACAACAAATTTGTAGTGACCATACCGAGTCTTGAATGCGGTTTTTGGGATGTCACTCTCCCGAACCCTGAGTTGGTGATACCCAAATCTGAGATCAATCTTGCAGAAACACTTGGCACCCTGAAGCTGGTCTAACAAATCACCAATCCTAGATAAGGGATACCTGTTCTTACGGTGACCTTGTTTAGCTGTCTATAGTCAATGCACATCCAAAGCGAACCAAACTTCTTCCGAACAAATAACACTGGCGCACCCCATGGAGACTTACTCGACCTAATAAAGCCCTTATCTAACAAGTCCTTAAATTGACCCTTCAACTATTTTAGCTCGGCTGGAGCCATTTTTAGGGTGGAATAGATATAGGTTGCGCGTTGGGAAGAAGATCTATACCAAAATCAATCTCCCGCTTGGGAAGGACACTTGGCAAATCATCATGAAAGACCTCTGGATACTCACGTACTACTGGAACTAACTGGATAGTTGGGGTTTCGGACTCGACATCCTTAACCCTAACTAGGTGGTACATGCAACCCTTAGAAATCATTTTCCTGGCCTTAAGGTAGGAAATGAATCAACCTACAGGTACAACTAATCTACCCTTCCATTCTAAGACTGGCTTACCCAGAAATCTGAAATCTACTTCCCAGGTTCTACAATTAACTGAAGCATAGCATGCGAATAGCCAATCCATGCCGAGAATAACATCTAAATCGATCATGGATAACTCTATCAAGTCTACTGAGGTGACCTTATGTAGGACTGATACTGGGCAACCTATATACATCCGTCTAGCGAAAACTGAGTCACCAACTAGAGTTGAAAATTAGAAAGGTTCTGACAAGACATCGGAACTGACTCTGAAGCTACTGGCCATATATGGTGTCACAAAAGATAAGGTAGCCCTCGGATCTAACAAATCATATATCTCAATATGGAAAACTCGCAACATACCACTAACCATGTCCAAGGAGACCTCCTTCTCCTGACGAGAACAATTGCCAAGAGATTAAAACTCTCGTATTTAATCTCACTTAGGAATCATGAACCATCCGTCTACATTTCTGTGATCAAATGCAATTCATGTTCTAGCCATACAATTCCGGTTCCTAAATTGACTAATACAACTTTCAAGTATATTTCTATTAGGAAAGCACATCAAAACTCAATTTTCCCAAATCAAGTAAAGAACAATATCCTATTAATTCACAACTTTCCAATTTTGTGCTCTCTCGAGTGAAGTCGGACTTTTTAGATGTACATTAATGTAGGACACACACCAATGCAGTAGAAACAAGAATTAATAGAACAACATGGAAGAAAAAGATGAAAAACCATGTAATTAATAATCAAAATTCATCACATGTGTTCATATCCTCAGCAAGGAAGGGAATTAGCCACTCATTTGTGGATTAATCATCCTAAAAAAAGTGTTAATCATACAAACAATTGAATTAGAGAAGAAAGAAAGAGAGAAAAAACCCTGAACTTTTCGTCCCTCAACTGCCTGTAACCCACGTCCTTGCTCCACCAAGTCTGAATTATGAAAAATAAACCTAAGTGTGCTATTTATAGTAGTAGGATACTTTCCCGGAATAACAAGCAACATGTCACGGAGTGCATCGCGGAGCACTGCCTCCGTGACACGCTACGAACGCGGAGGCTCTCTGGAAATCACCCGAACTTGGCCCCGGCAGCACTCTGCCGCGTTGGCAGCGTGTCACGCTGCTTGGGCAGCGCGTTGGCATCTCTTGGTCTCGCAGCCAACCTGCCGTGGCATGTTGCCAACGCGCAGGTGGGCTGTTGTGGTCGGCCTTCCTACCGTGGCACGTTGCCAATGCGCAGGTGGGCTATTTTGTGTCTCTTCTTTGCCAACGTTCACGTGTTAATTCCGTTTCCAAGCCTCTACTTCACCAACTCATGGATTAGTTACTCAAAAGTCATCAAAACCTACAAAACAAAGGCTAATAATGTTGGTTAGCACATATCTTCACTTCATATAAAATTACATGAAAATGTGTACAATAACTTATATAAACAAGACTAATCTAAGTCATAAAGCGTATCTCGGGCATGCTATTTTTGCCCGTGATCACAACCCCACACTTAAAGCCTTGTTCGTCCCCGAACAACCTTTTACATATCATGCCTATGGAGACTCCCACATAACTAATTTAGCAAGATAATTCAAGTTACAGCTATAATGATTACGTAAGATACAAGCTAAAAATAGAGCATGCCTGATTTGATCATTGAAATGAAGTACAACTATGTTAAGACTTCTTAACCTCAAGAATCGACTCTCAATCTTAGCAAACTCATGCAAATCAACTGATTAAGAAATCTCACATGAATTATATCCTTCATTCAACATGTGCCCTCACGGAAAGAGAGTTACCCAACTTCACATGCAAAAACAATTTTTAAAACACAACATGTGTGGGTACATGCATAGAATTACACTCACTCTCACAAAGAATTCACATGCATCATGTAATGACCCATAAGCTTGCCCTTAGTGTTTTATTCCACTAATTTAAGGATGTATGAATGTAAGATCAAGTAGGACTTTTTAGGTTGTAATGTAACTCAAGTGCGGGTAGGTACTATTGTGATCAGTAATAGTGACTATCTTTCCTAAGCGCTTTTAATACATCACGCCTTCATTACAAACTTCCCTTCCCTCACTTCATCTTTTTTTTTCTTTTCATCTTTCTTTTTCCTCTTTTGTTCCCCCCTTTCTTTAGGCACTTTTAGCTTATTAGTAAGGAGTTTTATAATTAATTTTTCATTAATTTGTTTTCTTGCTCCTTACTAATAATCAACCATTTTCACACGAGTGCACCTTTTTCCTTTTCTCACTTCTACAACTTGCCACTTTTCCTTTCTTTTCATTCTTCTCACTCCTTTACTCCTTCAGATTTTTCCTTTAAGCACTTAGGTGTTTTGGTTTAACTTCAAGGCTAATGAAAGAAAAAGATTAAGCTTATGTTGCAGCTGTCAAAGAATAGGCTCAAGGCTCAATGGGGTTAGCTAGGATTAATTTTTCAAGGTAGGTATAATGAGGGATAAAAGTTTGGTTCATTCAAAGAAATGCCTAAATCATCTCTTACAATTCACATCCTTCATTTCGTTTTATATACACACCAGGCAAGTTCTAGACATTCCACAATAGCACAGAATACTCAAAAACCTTACACTCATGGCACATGCTCAATTCAAGACACATTCGGCAGACTCTTACTCAGCTAATCACAAGAATTCAGAATTAAGCTTTCACCATATTGAGTCAAATTCAAGAGCCTAAGTGTCTCAAAAAACGTTATACACTTGCATGCTTCACACTGAACATACTTGCATCTTACAACCATGTATAGCACATAAAAAGAACATCCAGCACCAATTAGTTATGGTTTCAAAAACCCAACACCTACCGACTAATTTTTCTTAAGACGGTCGTCATCCATCCATCGGAAACAGTCCCTAACTATGACTAAAAACAGTATATACAGACAAAGGAAAGAAAGAAAAAGAAAATTTTTATTCTTCGGTTCAAAGACCCCCCGTCGGAAAAGAACCGAAAAGAAAAACCAACGGGTGATGAATTTATGCTTAACTCACAAAAAAATTTTCAATTTTCTCACAAGCATTACATTCACCAAAAATCGTTAAGCACAAAAATTTAAAATTTCCCTTGAAATTTCCCTCACCCCACACTTAAATCATGCTATCTCCTCGTAGCATCAAATTAAAATCTAAAAAGGGTGAGAAATACTCCCTGAGGCCTTTAGGCCTAGCTAACAACATGCCTTTCTTCAACTTTTCCCAAGTGGGTGTTCAACCCCACACTTTTTCTCTTCCATGCTTGTTAGCTTCCTCCTCCACGGGTACTCAGACTTCCCCTCCATCTGTGCTTAGCTTTCCACCAAAACAACACAAGATGAAAAATAAATAAAATCAACTTAAATGCAAGAAATTAAAATGGTACGCATGGTACCCTTGGGTTGCCTCCCAAGCAGCGCCTAATTTTATGTCGTGGCACGACGTATCCAGTTTCACCGCTTTTTCCTCCACCTTGAGGATATGAATCTCACCCCTAATTTCTTCTCTAATTTCCTCTTATGCTCCAGGGGTGGTAGTGAAAAATTGTAAGGACCAAGCAGTAGATGTTGCCTTTTGAACTTATTGGCCCTTAAGTAAGCGAAGTCATTTTGTCTCTCTGAGTTAGCAAATTTCAAAATATATGGGGCTTGGTCCTCCTCTAGACATTTCTCTATAAGCTTGGAAGGCTCTATTTCTATGTTTTCAACCAAACTTAATGTCGAGAAATGCTTCGAGTGTGGTCCAATAAACCTCAATTCTGAAACTGCATTGTGCTTGACCTCCTTACTTGTATACTCCCTCTCAGCATCGACATCTATCTCTCCATTAATGTCAGCTAGGGGATACTCTATCTCTTCTTCCACGAATAGATTTTCCATAAGTGTGAGCCCATCACGGGGACACTCAAGAGATTCTAATTGTTGGGCTTCATCCAAAAATTCACCCTTGTCTTCCTTTTGTAGTTCCTCTTGAATATCGGCTAAAACTGTTACCTGCAATTTATCACAAGCTTCAGCCTCAGCAATCATCTCCGTGAATTTGACGCTCATCCTTTCTAGAGCCTCTGCATTCTCTTCTTGCTGAATTCTCAATACTGCCATCGCCTCCTTCATTGCTTCTGATTTCTCCAAGAGTTGTTTCAGCATGTCTTCTATTCGAGCTTGGCGTCCTAAGTCCTCATTTTCAGTATGCCTATATTCAGCAAAAATAACAGAAGGATCATAGTAGGGGCTTTGGGGAGGGGAATATGCATTCGGATAGCCATCCCAATGGCCATCTTGACCACCACATATATTGCACGTGTTACCGTGTTGCCACGAGTGGTGTCCTCCGCAATTCAGACAAGATTCGCCAAAATATGAGTATCTACCATTTAAACCATTTGTATTCCACGATGTCATGTCAGTAAGGGTATCCAAAAGAGAAAAAAAATAAAATGAAAAAATTTAAAACAAGCACTAAGACTAAGTTGTCAGCACTTAAGAAAACAAAATATAGTAAATTAACACTTAAAACAAATTCACCAATTGCCAAGTCCCCGGCAACCGCGCCAAAAACTTGTTCGGTCTGCGTAGTATGGGTATTATAAAACCGACACGCAAGTGCACGTGGTCGAACAAGTAGTAAGTGGCTTTAGTAAGCCAAGTATCGATCCCACAGAGACTTGGGTTAAGTGCAATTTGCTCAAGTATACTATACTTTTAATTCTAAATATGCTGACAACTAAATAACCAAAAATTGAATAATTTGTTTTATAAATTTTATACTACAACTACTAACAATTATCTACTTTGAATTTGGACTATGGATAAAAGCATGCCGAGGTTAAAGAACATGTAATGAAATTGATTATCATCATAAATTGGTTAATCTTTTCTTCCAGTTGCTAGCCAAGAACAATTGCCAAGAGATTAAAACTCTCGTATTTAATCTCACTTAAGAATCATGAACCATCCGTCTACATTTCTGTGATCAAATGCAATTCATGTTCTAGCCATACAATTCCGGTTCCTAAATTGACTAATACGACTTTCAAGTATATTTCTATTAGGAAAGCACATCAAAACTCAATTTTCCCAAATCAAGTAAAGAACAATATCCTATTAATTCACAACTTTCCAATTTCGTGCTCTCTCGAGTGAAGTCGGACTTTTTAGATGTACATTAATGTAGGACACACACCAATGCAGTAGAAACAAGAATTAATAGAACAACATGGAAGGAAAAGATTAAAAACCATGTAATTAATAAACAAAATTCATCACAAGTGTTCATAACCTCAGTAAGGAAGGGAATTAGCCACTCATTTGTGGATTAATCATCCTAAAACAAGTGTTAATCATACAAACAATTGAATTAGAGAAGAAAGAAAGAGAGAAAAAACCCTGAACTTTTCATCCCTCAACTGCCTGTAACCCACGTCCTTGCTCCACCAAGTCTGAATTATGAAAAATAAACCTAAGTGTGTTATTTATTGTAGTAGGACTCTTTCCCGCAATAACAAGCAACGTATCACGGAGTGCATCGCGGAGCACTGCCTCCGTGACACGCTACGGACGCGGAGGCTCTCTGGAAATCACCCGAACTTGGCCCCGGCAGCACCCTGTCGCGTTGGCAGCGTGTCACGCTGCTTGGGCAGTGCGTTGGCATCTCTTGGTCGCGCAGCCAACCTGTCGTGGCATGTTGTCAATGTGCAGGTGGGCTGTTGTGGTCGGCCTCCTGCCGTGGCACGTTGCCAACGCGCAGGTGGGCTGTTTTGTGCCTCTTCTTTGCCGACGTTCACATGTTAATTCCGTTTCCAAGTCTCTACTTCACCAACTCATGTATTAGTTACTCAAAAGTCATCAAAACCTACAAAACAAAGGCTAATCATGTTGGTTAGCACATATCTTCACTTCATATAAAATTACATGAAAATGGATACAATAACTTAGATAAACAAGACTAATTTTAGTCATAAAGCGTATCTCGGGCATGCTATTTTTGCCCGTGATCAGTGTTCATTCGGAAATTGCAATCTTTTCATAATAAGACCATGCATGGCTTCATAACCTCATAACTCACTCGAATGACGCAAAGATGAAACATGACATTATAGAAAAGTTAAACAATGAGTCAAACCTTTCTCTTAATACATGCATGCTTAACATACTAATCATGAGTAATGAATATGAAATTCTGAATCATGTAAATAATGGGAGACTCATCACTTAACCGACATACCACGATAGTGCTTACGTGGTCCCAACTATTACACTCAAGTGGGCAGAGCCATCCAATACCTTGTCAGGGCTAAGGATGCTACCATAATATCGATATCTTGCCTCTCACACGCGCAGTTGACATCCCCTCACGCGCGCATGGCATGGGGAATGACACGCCTATTGGCGCGGAGGTTGGCCGGTGTGGCGCGACACTATCGTGTAGGCACACTGCCTGGTACTCCTCGCGCGCACTCTTGCCTGCGTGACATGGTGCCCATCGCGACAGTCTCTTGTCGTGGCACGTTGCAGGGTGTGGTCAAGGCACTTCTAAGTTTTCTTCATGCCATCTTCCTTGAACTTAATTCTGAACTTCCTTTATCTTCATGCATCATCCTATTAAGCTCATATTTTGTATTTTTCACCTACAAAACAAACAGCTAATCACATTGGTTAGTTTATGCACGAAATTATAAAAAATCACATGAGAATACAATTAATTAAATTGACAAGCTTGACTAAACTAAGTCATAAAATAGCACTTGGGCATGTAATTATGCCCAAGATCAAAGCTCTTACAACAATAGTGGAATTCCCCCAATTTAGGTTAAAGAAAAAGAAGAAGAAAAGTTCTATCTGACTCTTCAATTCTAGGGTGAAAAGATTCTCCCAAAAATTCTATGAAAATGATGTAGTCTAGATGAATAAGTTATGTAGATATTTGTACTTTCTTGTGTACAATTTTCCCAAATTTCCCTTGAGGCTTTTAGATACTTTGGAGACCTTGCTGGACCGTTTTACCCTTCATTAGACGGTCTCACCTGTGAAAGCGTGGAGCACCGGTTGTCTGCCGCCCTAAAACAGCCACAAGCTGTGACCACCGGCAGTTCAATGGGCGTTTACCTGATGCCAATCTACCAAAAGCTGGTTGAGTATCTGGTCTGGGTAATCGCTTCGGTATTTTTCCCACGTTTTTCCCTTTCGGATCCGCATTTTTCCAATTTAAAGCATGCTTTTGCACGTCTTCTAGAGCGAAAATCTTCCATTATCTTTGGATTCTCTCCTCCATATGCTAACTTATCAAATTCCATCTCAAACTCATTGTGTCTTGATCAATTTCAAGCTTTCTCCACTCACGTGAAGTGCCTACAAAAAATTAAAGAGAAAGGGCATAAAATATACATAAACGACTCAAAAACTAGACAAAAACTCATTCTTAGGAGCCTAATGAATTGGTAAATTTCCAACTCATCAGACGATTCTTCCACTAGACATTTACCATTACTCTCTCCTTTGATCTTAACTTGCGGACCACTCTATCTACTATAGCCACGGGCTCCTCTTCATAGGAAAAGTTCTCATCCTACAGCTCTGAGTCCCATTTGATTATGTACGATCTATCCCCATGGTATTTCTTCAACATTGAGACATGAAATGTTGGATGTATCCCTGAAAGTCCTGGTGGCAAAGCTAATTCATAAGCTACCTCTCTCGCATGCTTAAGGATCTCAAATGGTCCAATGTATCTCGGGATAAGTTTGCCCCACTTTCCAAACCTCATCACACTCTTCATTGGGGAGACCTTGAGCAACACTTGCTTTAGCACCATGAACTCCATGTCCCTCTCCCTTTTGTCTCAATATTTCTTCTTACTGCTTTAAGTAGTGTCCAGATGTTCTTAAATCACCCGAACCTTTTCCAAGGACTCCATTAGCAAGTCAGTACCCCAAGGTCTCACCTAAAATGCATCGAACCATCTGATTAGGCACCTATATTTCCTCCCATAATGAGCTTTGAATGACGCCAGGCGAATACTTGAATAATAGCTGTTATTGTAAGCAAACTTGGCCAAAGATATAAATTTATCTAAATGGCCACCAAAAAATCAACCACGAAAGCCTGGCTCATATCTTCTAACACCTAATTGTCCTTTTCAACTAACCCTCTATCTACGGATGGAAGGTTGTGCTCAAATCCAACTTGGTACCTAGCTTTGCATGCAAGGTCCTCTAGAAATGGGAGGTGAACTGTGTACCCCTGTGCGAAATGATCGAAAAGAGCACCCCATGGAACTAAATTACTTTCTTCACATACAGCTTGGCCAGTTTCTCAACATTGTAACAATGACCCAAATTCCTCAACGTCTTTGGAAGACCAACCACAATATCCATCACTATTCACTACCACTTTCATTTTAGGATGGGCATCCTCTGAAGTACTCCCCCAAGCTTCTGATGCTCATACTTCACCTACTGACAGTTTAGGCAATAGGCTACATAGTCAACAATGTCCCTCTTCATTCTAACCCATCAATAATGCCATTTCAAGTCATGATACATTTTAATAACTCCAGGATGGATAGAGTACCTTGAGTTGTGAGCTTCTGACAGGTTGGTTTTGATAAATTTATCAACTCGCGGAAGACATACATGTCCTCTTATTCTCAAGAACCCTTCATAATTTAATGTCGCTTTCTTAGCTTCCCGTTATAAGACCTTATCCCAAATCTTACTCAGTTTTGCATCCTCAAACTACCTAGCTATTACCTCTTCTAGTAATGATGACTTAGCCTCCACATTAGCTAGTATCTCACCTATTTCTGTCAATGAAATTCTCATCAGAATGTTCGCTAGTGTCTGTACTTCTCTGGCAATTGGCCGTCGAGTAGCTTCCAAATAAGCTAGATCGCCCCCATACTCACTGCTTTCTGGCTCAAGGCATCTGTCACCACATTGGCCTTCCTTGGGTGATATGGGATTGTCACATCATAGCCTTAAGTAGTTCTATCCATCTTCACTACCTCATATTATGTTTTTTCTGGGAGAACACATACTGCAGGCTGCGAGGTCCGTGAACACCTCACAATGGGCCCCATACAAGTAATGGCTCCAAATTCTCAAGGCAAACACCACCGTAGCAAACTCCAAGTAATCTGTAGGGTTATTCTTCTCATGAACCTTCAACTGTCTCAAAGCATAAGCAATGACCCATCCTTCCTACATCAACACATCACCTAACCCAGAGAGTGAGGCATCACAATAAACTACAAAATCTCTACCTTCCACCAATAGTGCCGGGATAGGTGACGTGGTTAGTAGGATTTTGAGCTTCTAAAAACTCTCTTCACATTCCTCAGACCATTAGAAAGGCACATCCTTATGTGTTAGCCTTGTCAACATAGATGCAATGATTGAGAATCCCTTCACAAATCGGTGGTAATAGCTAACCAACCCCACAAAATTTCAAATCTTTATCATTGTAGTAGGGCTAGACCAATTTTGGGCCGCTTCCACCTTATGTGGATCAACTTTAGTGCATTCCTTAGAGACTATATGCCCCAAAAAAGACACTGACTCTAGCCAAAATTCACAATTGGTGAACTTGGCGTGCATCTGTTTCTCCTTCAGCAACCCCAACACAATCCTCAGATGATTCTCGTGCTTCTGCTTAGTCTTAGAGTATACTAAGATATCATCAATGAACACGATTACAAATTAATCAAGATAAGGTTTGAAGATGCCATTTATCAAGCTCATGAATGCTACTGGAGCATTATTGAGTCTAAAGGACATGTATATGAACTCATAATGTCCATACCTATTCAAAAAACTATTCTTGGGAATATCCTCAGCACGAATCTTCAACTGATGGTAGCCCGATATCAGGTCAATCTTTCATAATATTGTTGCCCCTTGTAATGAATGAAATAGGTCATTATTTGAGGAAGAGGATATTTATTCTTAATGGTCACCATATTTAGCTGACGGTAATCAATGCACATTTGTATATTACAATGCTTTTTCACAAACAAGATTGGGGCACCCCATGGGGAGACACTCGGCTTGATAAACCCTTTATTAAGCATCTCCTGTAATTAGTCCTTGAGTTCTCTTAACTCAGCCGGTGCTATTCTATATGGTGGTAAAGAAGTAGGTTTGGTCCCCGACTCTAAATCTATAGAGAAGTCAATATTGCGGTCCAACAGCAGGCCAGGTAGATCTGCGGGAAACACCTCTAGGAATTCACAAATTACCGGGATAGACTTTATAGAAGGACCCTCTAAACTGGCCTCCAAAATATGGGCTAGATATGCTGAACATCCCCACCCTATCCATTTTCGAGCACGAATATAAGAGATGAGTTTCTTAGGAACAGGGCTACAATTCCCTTTCCACTCCAAGCTAGATGACCCTGGGCTTGATATGGTGACTGCCTTAGCATGACACTCTAGAATGGCATGGTACACAGTCAACTAGCTCATTCCTAGAATCACATAAAAATCTACCATGTCTAAGGCCTCCAAATCTACTCGAGTATAAAAACCCATGTCGTCTACAACACATGCATGACATACCCTATCCACCACCACAGATTCCCCAACAGGAGTAGACACATGGATAGAAATATCAAGTATATCACAAGCAAGATCCAATCCCATAGAAAAATAAGAAGACGCATTATAATACCCTGAAAGTCACTAAGATCAGACCCGAGGTTGAGCAGAGAAAGAAGGAAGAAATCTACACAAGCCACAAAATAATTTGTTAGGTGACTTATTAGGTCACCCAATGAATCATGCAGTGTGGTGGATTCACAATACACTACCTTAATCCACTTGGATACATCCTCCCCTACCCCCACATAGGTTGAAGTCTCTATCTACAATCAAATCCTTTCTGAACTCCTCACTCATGATGGGACGCCAGGCCAGTAAAGAGTGGTGGTTAGGGGGGTCTTCAGGGATGGTGCAACGAGTCATGGGTCACTTCATGACCTGTCAAGTGGGTCATGGGAAGGACGGTTAAATTGGATGTGGGAATTCCAGTGAAGGTAAAGAATGAGGGACACGAGTCAACACTCCTTCTAACAAATCGTGATGTCCCTCCTTGGGATTGGTAGTGTTAATTTTACTGCAAAATTAGTAAGGGTATTTTTGTAATTCCTAAGCTCCTAATCCCAAAACTACATGGTTTCAAGCTCTGTTAGGAAGGCTTTAGGAGGGTTTAGCCTATTCTAACCCATTCCCTTCCCATGTATGCATGTTTAGAGGATTCCCTAGGAGATCAAGCCTAGAATTCTTCAAGTTCTTCCCTAAATCTCTTGGGCTTTCAAGGAAGAGTGTAGATTCAGCTTACCCAAGTTGTAGGGCCATGAATGAGAGTTTCCTTTCACTCTCATTCCCAAATTTTCCCCTCAAGTTCATGAATTCTAGTATTTATTCAAGTGTATGATCAAATGGGGTTTTGACCCAAATTTATGAAATTCTCTATGATTTATCTAAGGGTCAATTTCCTTCATATTTCAAAGAATGTTTTAAGATTCATGAGAATATTTTATGTACTAATTGATTGTAAATTCATGATTTCATGTTTTAGAAGAATTATGCCCAATTATGCAAGTTTCATGAAAAGTCAAGTCTATGATCTGTGTTTTCAAGTATGAGGAGATACCTAGCATGAAAGAATTATTTATGATTTATCCATGTATGACTTCATGAAATTTGAGTATCAAGTCTATTTCAAGTATGTTAAAGTTTTGGCAAGCCCATATAATTTAAGCATGTTTTCATGATTCAGTACAGTTTTATAATATCAACTTACCACATGATTTTGGAGTCCATATTACCACTTTCATCTTCTGGTGTGATTGGAGCCAGGACTCCCATATTCAAATTTTAGACTATGTATGTAATTCCATTATCAGCTTAATTGAAAAATGATGATCTCAATTTTGTGGAAAAACGATGGAGAGCATTTGCATGTTTTTATGAGTTGAGTCTAGCATCGAGTAGGCTAGGGGTTTATGAAAACCCCGGGTCTCATGTAATACCCTAAAATTCCTAAGATCAGACTCGAGGGTTGAAATGGAGAATACAGAAAAAATCTGCACCAGATCTCAGAATGAGTCATCAAATCACCCATCGTTAACCTGATGAGTCATTAAGTGACTCGTCATTTTGCTAACGAGCCGGCAAATCACCTGTCATTTGTAAAGATCAAAATATCTCCTAAGGAGTTAGCAAACGACTCGTCATTTGCCTAACAATTCGTTAAGTGACTCGTCGTTTTGCTAACGAGTCAGCAAATCACCCATCATTTGTAATGATTGGAGTATCCCCTAACGAGTCAGCAAATGACTCCTCATTTGCCTATTGAGTCATTAAGTGACCCATGGTTAGAGCAGCAGTGGGAAATTTCAATGTACATCACGGACTAAGCAAATGACTCGTCATTTTCCTAATGAATTGTTATGCGACTCATCATTTTGAGCAGCGCTAGAAAAATCCGATGTACTTAACAGACTAAGAAAATGACTCGTCATTTGTGTAACGAGTTGACAAACGACTCATCAAATGACTCATCGTTTCTAGTAATATGAAATTTTCTGTCAAACCATTAAGGGTGTATTCTTAATTTCTAGGCTCCAAAGTCCTAAACTACATTGTTTTAAGCGTAGATAGGTATGTTTTTAGAGGGTTTAACTCATTCTCACCCTATCCCTCTTCATACATGCAAGGCTAGAAATTTCTAAGGCTGATCAAGCCTAAAAGTTCATCAATTCTTCTTCAATTTCCTTTGGGCATTCAAGAGGGTTGTGAAATCAGAAGTACCCAGGTATGTAGGGTTATGAATGGGTATATTCATCCACACCCATGCCCAATCCCTCCTCAATTTTATGAAATCTTTAAGTTGATGAATCTATGGGATTTTAACCCAAATTGTGAATTCTCTAAGTATCTATCATGGCTATACTCTATACATGCTTCTAATGTTGAATTATGATTCATGAACATATTTTACAATGTTTTCAATTACAAATTATGTTTTCAAGTTTTACAAATTATGATGGTCATCCATGGAAGTTCATGAAATATTGAGATTATGATATATACATCCAATCATGATGAGATGTAGATGATGAAAGTATCATTTTGAATTACCCATGTACATGTTCATGTTTTCGAATAAATCAAATATATTTCAAGCATTTTTAAGTATTGGAAAAACCCATATGATTAAGTATGTTTCATGATTTCATGTTATTAGCTTACCACATGGTTTTTGGGGTTTAGACACCCACAATTTTCAGCTTGTTGTATGGTTTGAACCCTAGGCTCTTCATGTTATATTTTCAAATTATATATATAATATGCATGTTTCATCTTCATTGAAAAACGATAGAGAGCATATGCATGTTTTTGGGAGTAGTGTCTAGCACCGAGTAGGTTAAGGGTCAGTCAACCTTGTGCCTCAAAACTACATGACAACTCCAGCAATTTCAGATTCTTTAGGACCTCCATTATGAGTTTCCCCTGCCCCCAAGGGTCGTTGAGTTTGATATCGATATCATGATAGTCGAAATCACGTAAGCTCTATCGTGGTAATGTCGGTTATATGATGAGTCTCCCATTGTTCCTTATGATTTCAGTTATGCATGTACATCAGTCATGATATTATGTTTTCCATAGGTTTGACCCAATGTTAAGTTTTATATATGATTATTAGTTTTCAGCTTTGGGTCATTCGATTCAGTTATGATGTTCAGTTATGTTTAGATCATGATTTCAGAAAATAGCATGCAAGCCATACTCTCAGAATCTTATCTTGATTATGTTTTATTATATGCATGATTTATGATTTTACTTACTTAGCAGTTTTAGTTACCTTGCATACTCAGTATATTCCACGTACTGACAGCATACTCTATGCTGTATCATTTCATGATGTAGGCTCCAACATCTAGGCTCAGTCTCATCGCCATTCAGATTCCCGGAGTTGGCTTTCATTAGCCTGATTGGTGAGTCCTCATCTTGCGAGGAACCTTCTTATCAGTTTTGTTTCGTCTTTTCAGTTTTCAGACCATAGTGAATTAGTTGGGGTCTTATCCCATCAACTCATCAGTAATAGAGGCTTCTTTAGACATAGTTGTATTTCATCTTCAGACTCATGTATATATTCATATGTTTATGTTTCGTTTAGACTTCTGTTATGCTATTCATGCTGAACTTATCCTTAACTATTATTGAGTTAGATATATGTTCATCCATGTGTCGACTTGGAGCCTATCGGGGTTTCTTGTCTCGTGTCTCGATCCGGGCCTATGTTCGGCTCATGAAAAACTTGGTATCAAATCATTATGTATTGAAGTGTCCTAGGGTGTTTGAAAGTCACGTTAAGTAGACTCTTTTTCATGGGTGTGAAGCCCGCCATACTTATGAAAAAAAGGCTATGAAATGTTTAGGAAATGTTCCCTTCTTTTATGATCTAAGTCATGTGATGAAATGTCTCTCGATTTCTTTAATTCGTGCTATACGCGTGTGTAGAAACATGTCTCCTCAAGGAACCAATGAGGGTCAGCCAACCCCACCAACTCCAACAGATCCAATGTTTGGGAAAGTTACAGATGTAGAGCTCAGGGCCAGTTTTAGAGTGTTGATACGAGTCATGGTCACCCAACCTAACCAGTAGAGTATCGCATCAGCAAACCTTACCCTAAAACGACTGCTATTAGGGTTCAAGTCATCATGAGGAGGAGTCCGTCTAAGTGTAGTGGCTCAAGTATGGAGGTAGAAATCAAGGGGGGGGAAAGGAGAAACAAAATGCCTAGGACCAAAGACTTAGAGAGTTCCCTGTAAGGGTCAATTTGTGGGAGTCACTCAAAGCCCCAGCAGAGGTCTTTAGCTCAAGTTTAGAGAAACAAGCCCAAGGTGAGGGAGATCACTTATCCAGTTTGCAGGCGCTGTAGAAAGAACCACCTAGGAAGGTTCTTGATGGGGTTATATGTTTGCTTCTATTTTGGCCGGCCCGGTCACAAACACAATGATTGCCTAGCAGCCAAGCGGGATGGCCAGAGAGGCCGTATCCAGGCCACACCTTCAGTAGCCCCGTCCAGTTTGCTAGCTTTCCAAGAGTGTGGTGGGAACCACCCGGGGAAGTGTTTTATTGGAAGGGATGCTTTTTTCAAGTATGGTAAGCCCGGACACAGCCTCAGCAATTTTCCTTCAGCTAGACCGGGTGACGGTGGAGCCCGTGCCCCAGCTATTAGATCAGCAACTCACCCATCTCAGCAGAAAAGGTTACCTAGAGCAAGCAGCAACCAGCCTAAGATGTAGTCACAGGTACATTACAAGTTTTCCTACCGATACTTGTATGTTGCTAATACCGATAACTATTTTAGAAGGTACAAGATCCCATCTTGCATTTTAGTATAAGCTTTACTTTGCGGAGGGTGTAGAATAGTTAAAGGTATGAAGCCCACAGTGATAGACTTAGAGATGAATGGGGAGTCACGAGTTAGTGGTTTAGCCCAATCTTAAGAAAGATCCAAAAACCTTAGAATAATTGCTTTAAGCTAGGGGGAAGATGATAATCCAATAAGCCAAGTCAGATTTCGAGCATCCTAATCGAGGAAGTCACATCATTAATAGCTATAGAATGCCAATTCTCTTCAAGTTTAGATAACTTCCCTCAGGCATAGTTGAAGTTACTCTCTATCCATTCTTATGTGTAGACTTCCGGGAATTTCAGAGGACCGCTTTAGGTAGCGATCCCGGTCATACTCTGCTAATCTATAAGTCCCAACTTCATGTCATAAATTCGCCATGTATGTTCACTCATGTCTCACAATAGGTATATGTTCAGCTTAGGCCTCACGAATGACTCGTGCTCGCGATTCTCTTACTATAAACCCTTTGTACATTTCCCCATAATGTAAATAATGGCTACAACATGTACGTTTGGAATGAATTTGAAAGCTAGGGGAGCTTGAATGAACTTTTTGTGTAGGGTGATACTTTGAGGGTTGGTTTTAATGGTGTATGGATGTAGTCGGGTAAGGTTTTAGCTTATGCTTCTAGACAGCTTAAGAGAACCACCCGACTGATGGCCCCAAGTTAACAGTGGTAGTATCGCCTTGAAGATTTGGAGACACTATCTGTACAAGATCCATGTAGATGTGTTTAGGAACCATTACATCCTACAGTATGTGTTCACCCAGAAGGATCTAAACCGAATCAAAGATTATGGTTGGAGCTTCTTAAAGATTATGATATAAGTGTCCTTTATCGTCCAGGAAAGGCAAATGTGGTGGAAGATGCTCTTAGCAGGCTTTTTATGAACAGTGCATCACATGTAGATGAGGGAAGGAAAGAATTGGTGAAGTTTAAGGAAGCTCTCCAAAATCAGAACGTGGAAGTATTGTTCCAAGGGAAAGATGGTGTGTTGTGATATTAGGGTCGCTTGTGTGTTCCAAGAGTGGATGATTTGAGTGATCAGATGTTGCACGAGGCTCATGGTTATAGATATTCTATCCATCTATGTGCCACCAAAAGGTACTGTGACCTACGGAAAGTCTATTGGTGGAGTGGCATGAAGAAGGACATAGTAGAATTTGTGGCTAAGTGTCTGAATTGTCAACAGGTGAAAGTTGAGTATCAAAGACTTAGAGGTGTGCTTCAAGACTTTAGTATCCCTACTTTAAAGTGGGAGGAAATCAGTATGGACTTCATTGCAGGGTTGCCTTATACTCGATGATAGTATGACTCGATTTGGATGGTTGTAGACAGGTTGACTAAAGCAGCTCATTTCCTACGGGTTAAAACTACTGATTCAGTGAAGAATTATGCCAAATTGTATATTCGGGTGTTGGTTTAGCTGAATGGAGTGACCTTGTCCATCATATCAGATAGAGGTACTCAGTTTACCTCCCTGTTTTGAAGATCATTTCAAAAAGGACTTGGTACTCAGGTCAAGCTTAGCACAACATTTCACCCGCAGATAGATGGTCAGGCTGAGCATACTATTTAGACTCTTGACGATATGTTGAAAGCATGTGTGATTGGTTTTAAGGGAAGTTAGGATGACCATTTTCTTCTCATTGAGTTTGCATATAACAACAACTACCATTCTAGCATTTCCGATGGTTCCGTTTGAGGCTCTTTATTGACGAAAGTGTAGATCACCTATTGGTTGGTCTGAATTCGGTGAAGCTACGTTGATAGGACTAGATTCGATTCATGAGGCTTTGGAGAAAGTTCATCTTATAAGGGAAAGGGTTGAAAATAGCTCAGAGTCGTCGAAAGTCCTACGCAGATGTGAGTAGGAGAGAACTTGAGTTTGAAGTTGATGATTGGGTGTTTCTGAAAGTATCTCCCATGAAGGGAGTGATGAGATTCATAAAGAAGGGGAAACTTAGTCTCCGTTATATTGGCCCGTACCGGATTGTGAGACGTGTTGGCAAAGTGGCCCATGAATTAGAGCTGCCCTCAGAATTAGCTTTAGTCCATCCAGTTTTCCATGTATCACTTTTAAAGAAGTGTTTGGGTGATCCAGCTCTAGTTGTTATGGTGGAGAGTGTACGTGTGAAGGATAGCCTTAGTTATGAGGAGATTCTGGTGGAAATACTGGATCGTCAGGTTTGAAAGCTAAGGAATAATGAAGTAGCCTCAATAAAGGTTTTATGGGGGAACCAACATATTTAGGTGTGGGAATCCGAAGCAGATATGATGGCTAGATACCTGCATCTATTCCCTCCTGGCTCAGTTTCAACTTGAGGTATCAGTTTCCTCCCTAGCACAATATTCAGTCTCATGTTTAGATCATGTTCCCTAGTTTCTTTTATGTCAATGTATATATGTAAGATTCAGGAATTCAGTCCAGTCATACAGTTTAGTTTGGAGCTAGTCACTCCATTAGTTTTCGGCTTATACGTTCTATATTTGAGCATGATGATTGCATTTCTCCGCTTTTTAGAATGATTTCCCACATTCGGGGGGGGGGGAGATATTGTAATATCCCAAATGCCCTAAGATCATATCTGAGGGTTGAAATGGAGAAGACAGCAAAAATTTGCACTAAATCTCAAAACGAGTCATCAAATCACCCGTCGTTTACCTAACGAGTTGTTCATTGACTCATCGTTTTGCTAACGAGCTGTCAAATCACCCATCATTTGTAATGATCAGAATATCCCCTAATGAGTCAGCAAATGATTCATCATTTTCCTAATGAGTCATTAAGTAACCTGTGGTTTGAGAAGTAGTGGGAAATTCCAGTGTACATCACGGACTAAGAAAATGACTCATCATTTGCCTAATGAGTCGTTAAGTGACTCGTGGTTTGAGTAGCAATGGAAAATTTCATTGTACTTCACAGACTAAGCAAAAGACTCGTCATTTGGCTAACGAGTTGGAAAATGACTCATCGTTTGCCCAACGAGTCGTCAAACGACTCGTCGTTTCTGGTAGTATAAATTTTCTGCTGAACCATTAAGGGCATTTTCATATTTGCTAGGCTCCAAAGTCCTAAACTACTTCATTTTAAGCCCAGATAGGTGTGTTTTAAGAGGGTTTAACTTATTCATACCCTATCCCTCTCCATGAAATCAAGGCTAGAAGTTTCTAAGGGTGATCAAGCTTAGAAGTTCATCAATTCTTCTTCAATTTCCTTTGGGCATTCAAGAGGGTTGTGAAATCAGAAGTACCCAGGTACGTAGGGTTATGAATGGGTTTATTCATCCACTCCCATGCCCAATCCCTCCTCACTTTTATGAAATCTTTAAGTTGATGAATCTATGGGGTTTTAACCCAAGTTGTGAATTCTCTAAGTATCTATCATGGGTATACTCTATACATATTTCTAATGTTGAATTATGGATCATATTTTACAATGTTTTCAATTACAAATTATGTTTTAAAGTTTTACAAATTATGATGGCCATCCATGAAAGTTCATGAAAAGTTGGGATTATGATATATGCATCCAAGCATGATGAGATGTATATGATAAATGTATGATTTCGAATTACTCATGTCCATGTTCATGTTTTCGAATAAATCAAATATATTTCAAAAATGTTTAAGTATTGGGCAAAGCCATATGATTAAGTATGTTTCATAATTTCATGTTATTAGCTTAGCACATGGATTTTGGGGTCTAACCTCCCACTATTTTCAGCTTGTAGAATGTTTGAGCCCTAGGATCTTCATGTTATATTTTTAGATTATATATATAATATGCGTGTTTCATCTTTGTTGAAAATGATGGAGAGCATATGCATGTTTTTGGGAGTAGTGTCTAGCACCGAGTAGGTTAAAGGTTAGTCAACCCTGTGCCTCAAAACTACGTGCCAACAATTCAAATTCTTTGGGACCTCCATTGTGAGCTTACCCTACCCCCAAAGGGACTTGAGCTTGATATCTATATCATGATAGAGTCCTTAGCACTGGAAAAGCTTTGGACGGCTCTGCCCACTTGACTGTGATAGTCGGGAACACGTAAGCTCTATCATTGTAATGTCGGTTATATGACGAGTATCCTATTGTTCCTCATGATTTCAGTTATGCGTGTACCTCAATCATGATATTATGTTTTCTGCCGATTTAACCCAATGTTCAGTTTTACTTATGATTATCAATTTTCTGCTTTGGGTCATTCGATTCAGTTATGATGTTCAGTTATGTTTAGATCATGATTTCAGAAAATAGCATGCAAGCCCTACTCTCAGAATCTTATCTTGATTATGTTTTATTATATGCATGATTTATGATTTCACTTACTTAGAGGTTTTACCTACCTTGCATACTCGGTACATTTCACGTACTGACCGCATACTCTATGTTGTTTCGTTTCATGATAGAGGCTCCAACATCTACGCTCAATCCCGTTGCCAGTCAAATTATCGGAGTTAGCTTTTCTTAGCCTCAGTTGGTGAGTCCTCATCTTGCGAGGGCCCTTCTTATTAGTTGTGTTTCGTATTTTTAGTTTTCAAACCATAATGAGTTAGTCGTGGTCTTGTCCCATCAACTCGTCAGTATTAGAGGCTTTTTTGGACATACTTGTACTTCAACTTCATACTCATGTATGTATTCAGATGTTATGTTTCGTTTAGACTTCCACTATGTTATTCATGTTGAACTTCCGCCATGAGTCGACTTGGAGCCTCTCGGGATTTCTTGTACCGTGTTTCAATTCGGGCCTCTTTTCAGTTTGTGCATCTCAAAACTACATGCCTACGTAGGATTATCCAGTTACTTTGGGATATCCCTTGTGAGCTTCCCCAGCCCCAAATGTGCCTGCAGCTTGATAACAATATCATGGTAGTTCCCTTAGCCCTAGCAAGGCTTTGGACGGCTCTGCCCACTAGAGTGTAATAGTTGGGATCATATAAGCTTTATCGTGATAGTGTCGGTTATATGACGAGTCTCCCATTGTTCATCATTATTTCAGTTATACATTTTTATCAGTTATGATATTATGTTTTCATCAGGTTTGACCTAATGATCAAGTTTCCAGTTTTACTTAAAAATCTCAGTTTCAGATTTGGGTCATTCTATTCAGTTATGAGATTCAATTTATGTCTATTAATGTTTTCAGATATCAGCATGTAGCCTTTACTCTCAAAATATTACAATGTTATGATTTACGATATGAATGATTTCAGTTTTTACTTACTTAGCCTGGTTTACTTACCTTCCATACTCAATACATTCCAAGTACTGATCGTATACTCTATGTTGTATCATTTCATGATACAGGTTCAGACGTGCAGACTTAGTCCCACCACTAGTCAATCTCCAAAGCTCTAATCCAGTCCTCCAGTTGGTGAGTTCTCATCCTTCGAGGACCTTCAGTTAGTTGAGATATGTTATTTCAGTTTCATACTTGTACTGAGCTAGTTGGGGTGTTGTCCCATCAGTTGATCAGTATGTTAGATGCTTTTCAGACATAAACTTGTATTTTTTTCAACTTCAAATTCAGTGTTATGATTTTACCATTGGATAGACGTTTTGTTATTCAGACTAACACTATTTCAAAATTTCCTTATCAATTTTGTATATAATGAGATTTAGATATCATGTTCATGCCATGGGTTGACTTGGAGCCATTTATTTCTGGTTTCGTGTCTCGATCTGGCGTCCCATCACGGGTCGTGACAAACTTGGTATCAAAGAATTAGGTTTTGAAGTGTCCTAAGGTGTCTTAAAGCCGTGTTAAGTAGAGTATTTTTTCATGGGTGTGAAGCGTGCCACACTTATGACTAAAAGGCTACTAAACGTTTTAGGAAACTTCCCTACTTTCATAATTCTATCTCATGCTATAAGTTCAACTCTCTCGATTCCTCTTACTCCATCTTTATGCGTTTGTAGAATCATGCCTCCACGGCATATAAATGGAAGAAGGAACAGAAATGGGAATTGCTATGAGGATGGCAATTGAGATGGGCACCAGCAAGCCCTACCAGCCCCAACGGATCCTATGCCTGAGCAAATTATCTGTGCTGAGTTTAGGGCAGCCATTCAGATGTTGGCACAAGAATTGACCGCTCAGGCCAATCAGAAGGAAGTGGCTCATGTTCCCCAAAATGGGAATGCAACAATGGCTAGAGTCTAGGACTTCCTCAGAATGAATCCCCTTGAGTTACTTGGATCGAGAGTGTAGGAGGACCCATACGAGTTCATAGAGGAGATCTAGAAGATCACCCTGATTATGGGGGTGTCGAGGTTGGAGTGTGCAGATTTAGCCTCCTATCAGTTGAAATGAGTCGCTCATATATGGTATAGGCAGTGGAAGTATAGCTTGGGAGTCGGAGCGGCCCCCGTTGGTTGGGATGAGTTTCTCACTGCATTCATAGATCGATTCTTTCCTTGGGAGATAAGGGAAATCAAGGGGGTCGAGTTCGTGAATCTGAAATAGAACAACATGACGATCCAAGTGTATGCTCTAGAATTCACCCGATTGTTCAAATATGTCCGGAGATTATGGTGATTAGAGGGCTCGGGCGAGCAGATTTATGAATGGAGTAGCGGATTATTTGGGCAAGGACTGCAGGACCTCTATGCTTAATCAAGGCATTGATTTCTCCCTATTGGTCTTTTATGCCCGACAGATAGAGGCGATGCAGATGAGGGTGAGGGAGTGAGAGGCCATGAGGGCCAGGACAGATAGTTTTAATTTTTCCCAGTAGTGGTCTGGTGGAGAACATCGTCAGCAATCTAAACATCGATAGTTAGCCCCAACGTCGTCATCAGCCTATGTGCCATCTAGGTATATGCACGATCATAGGAGAAGGACATCAGGTTCTCAAATACAGGGGAGAAGATCAGTAGAGCCTAGCATTCTAGTTTGTGAATGTGGTAGGAGGCACACCGTACAGTGCTTAGCTGGTTCAAGGGCATGTTTTGGGTGCTAGAAGCTCGACCACATGATCATAGATTGTCCAGCGACCATGTTAGAGATTGTGACCCAGTTACCAGTTCAGGAGCTCCACCAGTACACTCAGCTAAACAAGATGCATCCACTAGTGCAGGGGGTGGTCCGCATTAGAACAGGTTTTATGCCCTTTCATCACGAAAGGAGCAGGAGGTCTCCCCAGACGTGGTCACTAGTATGTTGCGAGTATTCCATCTTGATGTATATGCATTGCTAGATCCAAGGGCGACCTTATCTTTCATGACTTTATGTTGCTAGTAGTTTCGGAGCCAATCCCAAAAATTCTATCAGAACCCTTCTCAGTCTCTACTCCAGTCAGTGACTCAGTTATAGCTTGATGGATATACGGGAATTGCCCTATCACAGTTCTTCAAAAAATGACCTCAGTCGATCTAGTAGAGTTAGACATGACTAATTTTGATGTTAACTTTGATATGGATTTGTTGCATGCATGTTATGCTTCGGTAAATTGTAGCACCCATATAGTAGATTTTGGTTCCTAGGTGAGCTAGTCCTAGAATGGAAGGGTAGTTTAGCTATGCCTATAGGTCGCTTCGTTTCCTACATTAAGGCCGGAAAGATTATTTCCGAGGGTTGTGTTTACCATCTAGTTCGGATTAAGGATGCAACATTCGAAACCCCAACTTTCCAGTTAGTTCCTACAATGTGTGAGTACCCGAAGGTTTTTCTAGATGATCTACCAGGAGTCCTGAGCGAGTGAGAGATTGACTTTGGAATTGACCTTCTTTTCGATACACAGACTATATCTATTTCTCCTTGTTGAATGGCTCCATCTAAGCTGAAGGTGTTGAAAAAATAGTTGAAGGATCTCTTAGATAAGGGCTTCATAAGACGTAGCAAGTCCCCGTAGGGTGCACCAATTCTCTTTGTTCGAAAGAAGGATGGGTCTCTTCGTATGTGCATTGACTACCGGCAGTTGAACTAGATTACAATCAAGAAAAAGTATCCCCTCCCCAGGATTGATGACATGTTTGACCAACTTCAGGGTGCCAAGTTTTTCTCAAAGATAGACCTCTGGTCTGGTTATCACCAGCTTAGAGTTAGGGAGATGACATCCCGAAGATAGCCTTCAAGACTTGCTATGGTCACTATGAGTTTGTAGTTATGTCTTTTGGTCTAATGAATGCTCCTGCAGCTTTTATGGACTTGATGAATAGGGTGTTCAAGCCATACTTGGATATGTTCGTGATTGTATTTATAGATGATATCCTTATATACTCTTAGAGCGAGGAGGAGCATGCCGCTCATTTGAGGATTGTGCTACAGACTCTCAAGGATCGCCAGCTGTTTGCTAAATTCAACAAATGTGAGTTTCGACTAAACTTAGTAGCATTTTTTGGCCACGTAGTGTCAAGAGAGGGCCTAGACCAGCGAATCATTCAGATATCAGGCGTTTCTTGGATTTAGTTGGCTACTATAGGAGGTTTGTTAAAGGATTTTCATCCATTGCAGCACTGTTGACTGAGTTGACTAGAAGAAAGATAAATTTCAGTGGTCGGATGCCTTTGAGAAGAGTTTTCAAGAGTTAAAGACTCGACTCACTTAAACCCTAGTATTGACTCTACCTGAGGGTACAAATAGATTTGTTGGGTATTGTGATCCTCTAGGGTTGGTATTGGTTATGTTTTGATGCAGCATGGTAAGGTCATTGTGTATGCATCTAGAAAT
This sequence comes from Datura wrightii, assembly GCA_035772735.1. Taxonomy (NCBI): domain Eukaryota; kingdom Viridiplantae; phylum Streptophyta; class Magnoliopsida; order Solanales; family Solanaceae; genus Datura; species Datura wrightii. Next base: position 22,545,942 of record JASDFA010000004.1, on the reverse strand, counting down.
CTTAAGATTCACGAGAAGAACTATCCGACGCATGACCTAGAATTGGCAGTAGTGGTGTTTGCATTGATGATTTGGAGGCATTACTTGTATGGGGTGTGTATAGATGTGCTTACAGACCATAAGAGCCTATAGTATGTATTTACCTAGAAGGACCTGAATTTGCGACAAAGGAGGCAGTTAGAGCTTCTCAAGGACTATGACATGAGTGTCCTTTATCATTTGGGCAAGGCCAATATAGTAGCGGATGCTCTTAGTAGGCTATCCTTGGAGAGTTTTTCTCATGTGGAGGATGGAAGGAAGAAGTTAGTGAAGGATGTCCATAGACTTGCTCGTTTGGGAGTTTTTCTTGTTGATTCGACAGATGGTGGTGTCATTTTTTCAGAATGGTTTAGAATCCTCTTTAGTGACTGAGGTCAAGGATAGGCAAGATGAGGATCCTATTTTGGTAAAGTTGAAGGAAGCGGTTCGAAATCAAAAGGTAGAGGTCCTCTACCAAGGGGGAGATGGTGTACTTCATTATCGGGGTCATTTGTGTGCTCTAGATGTTGATCATTTGAGAGAATGGATGTTGCATGAGATTCTTGGTTCTTGATATTCTATACATCTAGGTGCCACCAAGATTTACTATGACCTATGGGAAGTCTATTAATGAAATGGCATGAAGAAGGACATAGCAGAGTTTGTGGCTAGGTATCCGAACTGTCAACAAGTGAATGTTAAGCATCAAAGACCTGGAGGTGTGCCACAAGACATCAGTATCCCTACTTAGAAATGGGAAGAGATCAATATATACTTCATTACAAGGTTCCCTCGTACACATCTATAGTATGACTCTATCTTTGTGATTGTAGACAGGTTGACTAAAGCAACTAATTTCCTACCGATTAAAACAATCGACTTAGTGGAGAATTATGCTAAATTGTACATTCAAGAGTTAGTTTGGTTGCTTGTAGTTCCCTTATCCATCATATCAGATAGAGGTACTCAGTTCACCTTGCAGTTTTGGAAGTCGTTTCAAAAGGGACTTGGTACTTAGGTCAAGCTTAGCATAACTTTTCCTATGCAAACGGATGATTAGGCCGAGCGAACCATTCAAGACTCTTAAGGATACGTTGAGAGCATTTGTGGTTGAATTCAAAGGTGGTTGGGTTGATCATTTACCTCTTATTGAGTTTGCTTATAACAACAGTTACCACTCCAATATCCAGATGGCTCCATTTGAGGCTCTTTATGGGAAAAGATGTAGATCGCCTATTCGTTGGATTGAGGTAGGTGAAGCTATGTTTATAGGGCCAGATTGAGTTCATAAGGCTATGGAGAAAGTTCAACCTAAAAACAGCTCAAAGTAATCAAAAGTCATATGCTGATGTTAAGCGGAGAAAGCTTGAGTTTGAAATTAATGATTGGGTGTTCTTAAAGGTATTTCCCATGAAGGGGTTAATGAGGTTCAGGAATAAAAGGAAGCTTAGTCCCCAATATGTTGGTCCCTAAGGGATTATGAGACGTGTTGGCAAGGTGGTCTATGAGATAGAGTTACCAGCAGACTTGAGTTCGGTACATCCGGTCTTCCATGTATCATTGTTAAAGAAGTGCACTGGTAATCCGATTTAGGTTGTTCTCATGGAGAGCATAGGTGTGAAGGATAACCTTAGCTATGAGGATGTGCCAATTGAGATCCTTGATCATCAGGTTTGGAAGTTGAGAAACAAATAAGTAGCTTCGGCAAAGGTTATGTGGAGCAATCAGCTTGTTGAGGGAGCTATGTGGGAAGCTAAAGCAGATATGATGGCTAAATACCTACATCTTTTCCCTTCTGGCTCAGTTCTAGCTTGAGTTATCAGTTTCCTCCTTAGTACTCTATTTAAGTTTCATGTTTAGTGCATGTCCCTCAGTTATTTCATGTCAGAGCATGTATGTGTGATTCATAGATTCAGTTCAGTCATGTTTATCAGTCCGGAGTCAGCCACTCTACCAGTTTTCAGCTTCAGATATTTAGTATTTGGGATTGCAGTTCCTTTCCCGAACTATTCAGTATGTTTATCCATATTTGAGGATGAATGTTCCCAAGAGGGAGATATTGTAATATCCTGAATGTCCCTAAGATCAAACCAGAGGGTTGAGTAGAGAAAGCAGGAAGAAATTTGTACAAGCCACAGAACGATTCATCAGGTGACTCGTCAGGTCACCAAACAAATCACGGAGTAGCTCGTGTTGGGATGCTAGGCCAGTAAAGAGTCATGGTCAGGGGGTCTAACACGGATGGTGCAATGAATCGTGGTGTCACATCATGACTCATCAAGTAGATCATGGTCAGGACGGTTAAGTTGGAGGTTGGAATTTAGTGAAGGTAACGAGTGAGGGCCATCAGTTGTCACTCCTCCTAACGACTCGTGATGTCCCTCATTGGGACTGTCAGTGTTAATTTTACTGCGAAATTAGTAAGGGTGTTTTCATAATTCCTAAGCTCCTATGCACCATACTACATCATTTTAAACTCTATTAGGTATGTTTTAAGAGGTTTTAATCTATTCTAACCCATTCCCTTCCCATGCATGCAAGTTTATAGGATTCCATAGGAGATCAAGCCTAGAATTCTTCAAGTTCTTTCCAAAATCTCTTGGGCTCTCTAGAAAGAGTATAGATTCAGCTTATCAGGTACGTAGGGCCATGAATGAGAGTTTGCTTTCACTCTCATGCCCAAATTTTTCCCTCAAGTTCATGATTCTAGTATTGATTCAAGTGTATCATATGGGGTTTTAACCCAATTTTATGAAATTCTCTATGATTTATCTATAAGTCAATTCCCTTCAGGTTTGAAAGAATGTTTTAAGATTCATTGGCAGATTTTATGTATTAATTGATTCTAAAATCATGATTTCAAGTTTTAGAAGAATTATGCCCAATTATGCAAGTTTCATGAAAAGTCAAGTTTTTGATTGAGGAGATACCTAGCATGAAAGAATTGTTTATGATTTATCCGTGTATGACTTCGTGATATTTTACTATCAAATCTACTTCAAGTATGTTAATGTTTGGGCAAGCCCATTTGATTTAAGCATGTTTTCATGATTCAGTACAGTTTTATAATATCAGCTTACCATATGGTTTTGGAGTCTATACTCCCACTTTCAACTTGTGGTATGTTCGGAGCCAAGACTCCCTGTATTCAAATTTCAGACTATGTATGTAATTCCATTATTAGCTTCATTGAAAAATAATGGAGAGAATTTTCTTGTTTTTGGGAGCAGTGTTAAGCACCGAGTAGGCTAGGGGTTAAGGAAAACCCCAGGTCTCATAACTACATGCCAATGTCGGATTATCTTAGTTAATTTGGGACCTCCCCTGTGAGCTTCCCCGACCCCGAATAGGCCTTCAGGTTTATATCAATATAATGATAGTTCCCTTAGCCCTGGCAAGGCTTTGGACGGCTCTACCCACTTGAGTGTAATAGTTGGGATCACATGAGCTCTATCGTGATAGTGTCGGTTATATGACGAGTCTCCCATTGATCCTCATGATTTCAGTTATGCTTGTTAATCATTTATGATATTATGTTTTTAGCTGGTTTGACCCAATGATCAGGTTATCAGTATTACATATAAATCTCAGTTTAATCTTTGTGTAATTCGATTCAATTATGAGATTCAGTTTATGTCTATTCATGTTTTAAGATTTCAGCATGCAGCCTTTACTCTCAGAATCTTATGATGTTATGATTTATGATATGCATAATTTCAGTTTTTACTTACTCATCCTACTTTACTTACCTTTCCTATTCAGTACATTATAAGTACTCACCACATACTCTATGTTATATCATTTCATAATACAAGTTCAGATGTGCAGACTCCATCCCACTACTAGTCAGCCTCCAAAATCTGAGCGAACTATCTAAGTACCACCGATTGTACCTACTTGGTCGTGGAGTGGTCCCTGATGGACCTCCGACTGACACTTCAATGGCTGACTGAACAGGGCGTCCGAGTAGCCCTAGGGAATTAGTGTCCTAGCAAAGGAACCGCTAGAAATACCCACTTTTCGAGCCTTTTTCTCGGCACTCTTTGCATACCCATCCTATTTCACCCCCTCTATATTTTTCACAAACTCTACTACCTCCTGGAAAGTCTTACCAACAAAGACCATCTGAAGGGCTAACGGCTCGAGACACATATTCAGGCCCTTAAGAAATCATCTAATCCTCTCCTCCTTTGTGCATAATAAGGACAGAGCATACCAGATAAAGAGTGGAATCGGGCCTCGTATGCTGCAATTGAAGAGGTCCTTAGCTCAATGGTGGTGAACTTATCCCACCTACGATCATGTAGGGTACGTGGCACGTACTTCTTTAGAAAAGTGGAGTAGAACTGGATTAAGGTCAATGGTGGTGACCTCACTGGTCTTCACTCCACAAAAGTCCTCCATTAGTCATTACTGGCCCAGCTACCAGTCTCGGGAACATTTGGGCCTCTAAAATATCATCAATACGGGGAGCCATAACAGTCGCATACTTCACCACCAACTGCTGCCCTACGGGAGTAGCTGGCACTGCCCCATTACCTACGAGGCCGCTCAAAGATTAAGGACCTAAGTCACGACCCCAGAGGATGCTGGAGCAGCTACTGCCTCTCCCTGAGTTGGAACCTCTACCTCCACAACCACCCTTTCCTGCACCGCTAGAGGCACTAGCCATGCTGACCTCTCCAGAATTGAAGTAGGAGGACGGGCCCCTCCTCGGGCAGCAGTAGGCCTCCGCCTACGACCTCTGCCCTGTCCTCTACCGCATACTGATGTTGTTGTATCTATATTGGGTGCTTTCTCTCTATTTCTGTCAACACGTGTTCTCACCATTAGTGAGAAAAATAAAGAAGAATCATCAAATACTAATAAGGAAAGAAAGAAGGGAGTTTTCCTAAAGTCCTATAGCCTCTCAAAGATAAGTTATAGATGTCTCTACTCCAATTCGCGAGACTCTACTAGATTCATTCTTGTACAATGAGATCAATAAATCTAAAACTCTGATACCAACTTTGTCATGACTCAGGTGACCGGGATTGGCATCCATACTAAACCCCTAGTGGGCGAAACAACGATCCCAACTAATTATCCAAAACCGTGAACAACATTTAGAAATAGATCACATTATAAATATAAATTACAAAACATCACTAAATAAAAGGGAAATAATAACAGCCTACTGTTTGAAACACTCCACGAACCTAATAGTCTTTGTACATGATGAAATCTACCTAACATGGTCTAAAGAGTAATTCAGAAAAGAAAAGATAGGAAAAATCAATGTCTGGACGAGACATCATCTGTGGAGGAGTAGAACCACACATCTTGAGTCGCTCACCTTTCTATGAATTTGCTACTACACTAGAGATAAGGTCGATATGAGCTTCTGGGATCGAGGCCCGCACTCAAAAAAGAATTGCAGGAGTAGCATCAATACAAAACACTATACTGGTAGGCATGTTATACCCGGAAGCCCAAGGATCAGACCGAGAGTCGAAATAGAGAAAAACCTAAAATCTGGCACCAGGAACAGAACGTGTCATGAGGAGACCCATGAGAGCAGCCCATGAGTCGTTATGTAACTCGTGGGAAGGCCAGGTGAGGAGTTTGAAAAATCTGAGGAAGGGGATCCCATGCACGTGACCATGACTCGTGGTCAGACCCCATGAGTCGTTAGGTCAGACGTGGGGTGGGTGAGTGAGAAAAGAGAGAAAGGGAGGCAGTGCACTTGATGGGAGGACCCCACGAGTCATGGTCAGTCCCTATGATTCGTGGGGTGAGTCGTGACCAACCACGGAATGATTTTATTGAACTAAGGCAGTGCACTTCACGGATGGTGACCACGAGTCGTGGTCACCTGGAATGATTCATTAAGTATTCCACTATGAGCGTAGGAGGCATGTTGAGAAGTGTACTTCACGGATGACTCCATGAGTCGTGACCCTTGAAGACGAATCGTTAGGTCACTCATTGGGACCGCCTGATAGTTTTTTTCTGCGAGTTTAGTAAGGGCTTTTCCGTAATTCCTAAGATCCTAAGGCCTAAACTACATCATTTTGAGTTATGAATAGTGACTTTCAAAGGGATTAAGTTCATTTTAAGACTTATTCGTTTATGCATGTAAGGTAGAAGACTAAAGAGGGTGATCAAGCCAAACATCCATCAATTTCTCTTTAATTTCCTATTTGGCATCTAAAGAAGTGTAAGAATCAGCTACCAACAGGTATGTAGGGTTATGAATGGGTGATTCCTTTCACACCCATGCCCAATCCCTCTCTAAATCATCAATGATCTTTGACTAATCTATGGAGTTTTAACCCAATACATGAATTTCCTAATTCTTTACATGGGTATAATTTAAATGTATTTCTATTATTGAATTATGAAACATATGAAAGTTTTATAATGTTTTCAATTAAAAATCATGTTTCTAGCTTTAAGAATTAAAAAGCCCATTGTTGAAAAGTTCATGAAAGATGAGATTTTTGATGAATGCATGATGATGATGAGGTATTATGATGAAAACTATTTTTCCAAGATACCCATGTTTATAATCATGTTTTCAATATGAATTGTGTTATACCCCGTAAGATTTCTGGCACCTAGATGGCCTATTTGCGCATTGGTTAAGCATACTTGAAAGCCAAACGTGCTAGAGAAAGGCCCGGGGAAAGACCGGACGAGAAACCTGTCGAACCATCGGGGAAGGAGCCGGGGCAGAGCCCCTCCGCGATGGCAACGTGTCACGGAGGTGGAGCCTCCGCATTGGCTCCGTGACACGTTGGGCCTGTCCAGGCCCAAGTATATAAAGCCCCACTTCAGTTTAATTTCATTTAAATCATTGAAAATTTCCAGAGAAACGTAGGAAATAGAGAGGGACGAAGAAGGTTAATATATAATCGTTCTATTACGCTGCCAAACATAGTCCAACCTCAAATTAATTTCAGGTACCGAGGCATTTAACAGCAGGGAGCATTCCTACGGGTTTTGATTCACGAAGTACGGCCGACATATCATCGTGCTACCGGGCTAAGGTAAGTGGAATTGCTCCAAACTAGTGTCTATGTGCTCCTAGCCGTAAAGTGAGTACTTCTCTCTTCTGGACTTTTGAGAAATAGCAAGTTTTCGACCGTCTTTCGATAAGCCTAAGTTTAGGCTATAATTATATCGAAAGTGATATTTTCTTTCAGAATAGTGTTGTATTTAATACTAATTGACGTGTATATGAATGCAGTTGGGAGAAATAGCTAGAGTGCTGACCGAGCCTCGTCCAATAGTTGGATAACTTGAGGTTAAGGTATGTGAAGTTGTTCTTCGGCATGTTAGCAAGCCTTAGCTTGGTAAATCATAGTAAACTCCGTATTTGAAACTCTCGGAGTTGAATGTTGAGAATTAAGCGAGTCTAATAGATTCTGAGTTGTGTTGTCATATCGTATTCAGTCCGAAAGTTAGTAAAGCATGCGCCAAAGGGCGAGTTAGCATTCCAGATCCAGTATAGCTTATTGTATGATTAGCAAGCATTTTGTAGAATAAAAAGTTACAGATTTTCAGAATAAAGGCTAATAAAGTAAAATCAGATAGACAGACAGTTTTATGGCTACAGATTAGCCATTCAGACAGATAGTATCCCGGCTACAGATTAGCCAAGCAGTTAAATAAAGATTTCAAAATCAGTATAATCAGTAAGAATCAGTTCAGTATAGAAACAGATCAGAATAAGAAATTAGATTTCAGATAGTCTTTTCCAGTTATACATGCTTTCTATTTATATATGCTATTTGTTTGTTGAGACTTGATGTGGCATGAGGGCACCTTATTGAGCGTCCTCCCCGTCCCTGGGTTGGTAATCGTTTCACCCACTGAGCGGGTGGGTTTTATGTCACTCCGAGGGGTGGCATGTCGTCCCCAGCTTGGACGAAGATGGGATGAAGCTTTCCCCATAGTAGTCTGATCAGCATTACAGGTGTAGCTCCGGTTTCAGATAGCCCTGTTGAGTTTTGTGTCCAGGGAACCAGACCCTATTTGTTACTGTCTGTACATTCAGTTATTATAGGTGTAGCTCCGGTTTCAGATAGCCCCGTTGAGTTTGTGTCCGGGGATCTAGACCCTATCTGTTACTTTCTACATAGGAGTCCTCCGGACCCAGACACGGTTGCTTATATCGGAGGCTATGGCCCGAGACGGAGACCCAAGGGGCCGGTAGAGGAGCTCCTAAGTGATCAGATGAGTGGAGTGACTTATTTTTGGCTGGTTTTGACCCGGGTAGGGGTATATAGATTGTTTGCTTGCTTGGCGCCATCCGGCTTATGGGAGTTGGTATTGGCTATTGCTTGCTAAATGTATATGTATTTATGTGTTATATATATATACACACAAGATTATAGATAGCAAGCTGACGTGACTACAGACACGCTCCTGCCTATCAGTGCAGAAAGGTTTGATCTAGTTCCTATTAGCTCTTCAGATTCAGTTATCTTCTGCTCACAGACTTGTTAGTTATGTTATCTGTATTCAGTTGTATTATTTCAGTTGCTTCGCATACTCGGGACCAGTGGTACTGACGCCCGGTGGGGCGCTACATTACTTGCCTGCAGGTACTCATAGACGAGGAGGCGATCCCTCATGATCCTAGCCAGCGCAGAGTCATCAGCTTCTATCATCCGAAGCTTGATATTTCAGAGGTTTATATCATTTCCTTTTGTTGTACAGTACGGGTAGGTCGGGGCCCTGTCCCGACCATCTTATCAGTATTCTTAGAGGCTTGCAATCTGTATATATTTCCCTATGGTCAGTTGAGCCAGTCGTGTGAGGTCGTGCAATTTGTTATAGTTGTTTAGCATTTCAGTTTATGTTGGCTGTGTGAGGCCTTATCCAGTCAGTAGTGGTGACCTTGTCGGTCACGTAGTTATTCAGTATTCCATTGTTGAGTTACAGATAACTAGACAGCATGGTGGCCTTGTCGGCCCACATAGGCTCCCTTATATTGATATGTTTTTGGTTAGTTGTTATTACATGTATAGTTGGCTATAGGCCCAATTGGCCGGAGGCAGTGTTTACAGCCATTATATAGCCCTTTGTTTTCAGAAATTTGAGTTAGAGTCAGCCAGGCACCAGATGTGCTCAGACTCAGTAGTCTAGCAGTTCAGGTCCTAGTAGGGCACCAGGTGCCAGTCATACCCCCCAAGGCGGGGCGTGACAAACTTGGTATCAGAGCAGGTCGTGTCCCAGGGAGTCTGTAAGCCGTGCTAAGTAGAGTCTTGTCTATGGATGTGTTGTGCACCACATACTATAGGCAGGAGGCTGCGAGGCATGATAGGACAGTTACTCTTCTTTCATACTCAGTCGTGCCATAGCACAGTACAGTATAGGGACGAGTTCCTAAAACTTATCGTATCCTTTGTCTACAGATAAGAATGGCAGATCAGCAACACCCTGCCACAGGCAGAAGACTAGACACAGCAGCAGGAGAAGGCACCAGCAGGATGCCTCAGCTTCAGTTAGAGTCAGCCCGATCTGAGGGCGATATAGAGGTTTCATCACAGCCCTCTCAGCAGTCCCCCTCACATCAGGAGCCGTTGGGCACTACACCTCCCCTGATAGCTCCTATGCCTTCGCCATCAGATCAGGAGGTTCGTAGAGCTGTAGTTATGTTGGCACAGATGATGGCCACACAGCGCCAGTCGGTGCCACCTGTAGCAGCAGAGCCTTCCAGCAGGTCAGGTAGTTCCAGGGTCAGGGAATTTTTGGCACTAGGTCCTCCACAGTTCACTGGGTCAGATCAGGCAGAGGACCCTCAGGACTTTCTAGATCATATGCAGAGAATCTTTCGGGTTATGCATGTGACCCCTTCAGAATCTGTTGAGTTGGCAGTGTTTCGGTTGCGGGACATAGCAATAATATGGTACGAGAGTTGGGATAGGTCCTGAGGGAGAGATGTTACCCCTCCGACCTGGACCAGCTTCTCGGAGGCCTTCCTAGACCGTTACTTTCCACGAGAGGCCGGCAGGCCCAGATGGATCAGTTTTTGCATCTGGAGCAGGGGGTGAGGAGCGTACGCGAGTATGCTTTACAATTTGACTCCTTAGCCCATTATGCTCCTGCATTTGTTGATACTATGCCAGCTAGAGTTCACAGATTTATTATGGGGCTGAACCCAGAATATACTGAGGCATGTATGACGGCTACGTTACGAGAGGATATGGATATCGCCCGAGTACAGGCCTTTGCTCAGACCATTGAGGGTCTTAGACAGCGGTAACAGAATAGTAGGCAGACCAGTCAGGAACAGCACCGCAGAGACAGATCAGACGAGATGCAAAGGGAAGTTCAGAGAGGACCCAGGCCACGACTATCAGATAGACCCCCTAGACCCCCACCTCCTCCACAACAACAGCAGCAGCGAGGTAGATATGTGCGACGAGGGCAGTTAGAGCCCAGTGGCAGTTCCAGAACAGTAGATTCCCCGCAGCAGAGAAGGGGAGAACAGAGCAAATTTGCACCCTCACCCTGTCCCTATTGTAATCGACCACACTCCGGAGCTTGAAGATATGGCTCCACTGGGTGTTATATTTGCGGACAGGAGGGGCATCGGATGAGAGATTGTCCGACTAGAGGTCCGGGGAGTAGAGACAGTCAGGATAGGGGATCCGTAGGGCCACGAGCCCCAGCAGCCTCAGCGAGGCGTGGGCCTTCAGGTTCACTAGGCAGAGGTCGAGGTAGATCCGGAGCTTCCAGTTCAGGTACGGGTTCAAGCCGTACTTATGCACTACCAGGGAGGCATGATTCAGAGGCATCTCCAGATGTAGTGACTGGTATGCTGACTATCTTTTCATGCCCTTCTTATGTATTGATTGATCCAGGATCCACCTTGTCATAAATTACCCCATTTATGGCACGAAAGTTCAATATTGCACCAGAATTATTACAGCAGCCCTTTTCAGTATCAACGCCCGTCGGTGACTCTATTATAGCTAGCAGAATTTACCGAGGGTGTACAGTGGAGGTCGCTGACCGCCAGACTATGGTGGATCTGGTAGAGCTAGAAATGATAGACTTCGATGCCATAATGGGTATGGATTGGCTAGCGCCGTGCTACGCCAATGTAGAATGTTGGACCAAGACGGTCCGATTCCACTTTCCAGGGGAGGCAGTGGGAGAGTGGAAAGGCAGCACAGCTACTCCAAAAGGTAGGTTTATTTCCTACCTTCAGGCGAGGAAATTGATAACTAAGGGATGTATTTACCACCTAGTCAGAGTTCAGGATGTTCGGGCGGAATCCCCAACACTCCAGTCTGTTCCGGTGGTGAACGAATTCCCTGATGTGTTTCCAGATGAGTTACCTGGTATTCCCCCAGAAAGGAAAATAGATTTCCCTATTGATTTATTACCAGGCACTCAGCCTATATCAATTCCTCCTTATCGTATGGCTCTTGCAGAACTCAGAGAGTTGAAGGAGCAGTTGAAAGATTTGCTAGATAAAGGTTTCATCAGGCGGAGTACTTCACCATGGGGTGCGCCAGTTCTATTTGTGAGGAAGAAAGATGGCTTGCTTCGTATGTGCATAGATTATCGGCAGTTGAACAAAGTGACGGTAAAGAATAAGTATCCGCTTCCCAGAATAGATGATTTTTTTGATCAGCTACAAGGGGCCAGATACTTTTCCAAGATTGACTTGCGGTCCGGATATCACCAGGTTCAAGTTCGTGAAAGAGATATTCCCAAAACGACGTTCAGGACCTGATATGGACACTTTGAATTTCTAGTTACGTCCTTTGGGTTAACGAATGCCCCAGCAGTATTCATGGACCTGATGAACAGTATTTTCAGACCATACCTGGACCTGTTCGGGATCGTGTTCATTGATGATATTATGGTGTATTCTCGCTCTGAAGTAGATCACCGGACTCATTTACGGATAGTGCTCCAGATTCTCAGGGACCGCCAGTTATATGCTAAGTTCTCCAAGTGTGAATTCTGGCTTAACTCAGTAGCCTTCGTAGGGCACATTGTGTCGGATGTTGGTATATAGGTTGACAAGCAGAAAATAGAAGCAGTCAAATCATGACCTAGGCCTACCACTCCGACTGAAGTCTGTAGCTTTCTGGGATTAGCGGGATATTACAAGAGATTTGTCGAGGGATTCTCTACTATAGAGGCATCTCTGACCAAACTGACACAGAAAGCAGCAAAGTTTTAGTGGACAGAGGCATGCGAGCAGAGCTTCCAGGAGTTGAACGATAGATTAACCTCAGCCCTAGTGTAAGCATTGCCGGAAGGTAGCGAAGGTTATTCGGTGTATTACAACGCATCAGGCGTCGGGTTAGGTTGCGTGTTGATGCAGCATGGTAAAGTGATTGCATATGCTTCCAGACAGCTAAGGAAACACGAAAAGAATTACCCTACCCATGACCTGGAGTTAGCCGCAGTGATCCATGCCTTGAAAACGTGGAGACATTACCTGTATGGCGTCCATGTTGATATTTTCACAGATCACAAGAGCCTACAGTATATCTTCACTCAGAGGGAGTTGAATCTGCGGCAATGTCGCTGGTTGGAGCTATTAAAGGATTATGACGTGAATATTCTGTACCACCCAGGGAAAGCCAATGTTGTAGCAGATGCTCTCAGTCGGAAGTCCATGGGGAGTTTGGCGTATTTGCAGCCCGAGCAGCGGGAATTGGTCAGGGAGATACATCAGTTAGCTAGCCTAGCCATTCGTGTAGCAGAAACAAAGGATAGTAGAGCGGTAATTCAGAACACCGCCGTGTCATCACTAGTTGTGGAAGTGAAAGAATGGCAATATGAGGATCCTGACCTGATCCAGCTCAAAGACAGAATCCAGCAGGGTAAAGCGCCAGATTTTCAGATAACTGAGGAAGAAGTGCTGTTATGTAAAGGCCGCCTCTGTGTTCCAGTTGTTTCAGGGCTCCGCCAGCAGATTATGAATGAGGTACATTACGCCCGTTATTCTCTTCACGCCGGTGCGACAAAAATGTACCATGATATCAAAGAAAACTACTGGTGGCCAGGTATGAAAAGAGAAATTGCCGAATTTGTAGCCCAGTGTCCTAACTGCCAACAGGTAAAAGCGGAACACCAGAAACCAGGCGGTTTGACTCAGGACATAGTTGTGCCTCTCTGGAAATGGGAAGCCATGAATATGGATTTTGTAGCAGGATTACCCCGTACCAGACACAGACATGACTCTATATTGGTGATACTTGACAGATTACCCCGGTAAGAACTACCTTCTCGGCCGAAGATTATGCGGAGTTATATATCCAGGAAATAGTCAGATTGCATGGAGTACCAGTATCCATTATTTCAGACAGAGGAGCACAGATTACGGCTAGATTTTGGCAATCGTTTCAGAGGGGTTTGGGAACGCAGATTAATTTGAGTACAGCATTCCACCCTCAGACAGATGGACAGGCTAAGCACACTATTCAGAAGCTTGAGGACATGCTACGAGCGTGTGTGCTAGATTTTGGGGGTAGCTGGGATGAGCATTTGTCGTTAATCGAATTTGCTTATAATAATAGCTATCACTCAGCCATCCAGATGGTGCCTTTCGAGGCATTATACAAGCAAAAATGCAGATCACCGATTGGCTGGTTTGAAATATGAGAATCAACGTTGGTTGGGCCAGACATTGTTCAGCAATCAGAGGAAAAGGTAAAGCTTATCCAAGAACGCCTGTTGACTGCACAGAGCCGCCAGAAATCATATGCTGATGTGCGGCGCAGAGACTTGGAATTTGATGTGAATGACTGGGTATTTTTGAAAGTATCCCCAATGAAAGGGGTGATGAGATTTGGCAAGAAAGATAAACTCAGTCCGAGGTTTGTTGGGCCTTATCAGATTCGTCGAAGGATAGGCCGAGTAGCATATAAGTTGAACTTGCCTCCAGAGCTAGAATCCATTCATCCAGTCTTTCATGTATCTATGCTGAGGAAATGCATAGGAGACCCATCCAGAGCAGTCCCAGTCCAGGATATCCAGGTTACGGAGGAACTGGCCTATGAAGAGGTTCCAGTAGCCATCTTAGACAGACAGATTCGTAGATTGAGAACTAAGGATATTGTGTCTGTCAAGGTATTGTGGCGTAACAAGAACCGAGAGGAGATGACGTGGGAGGCTGAGGAAGATATGAAAGCTAGATATTCTCACTTATTCCACGCCTAGTCAGGCGACAGGTATGTCTGCATTATTACTTATGCAGTACCTTGTGGTTGTGTATATATAAATGAGAAAGATTGATGTTTAGCTATCCAGTGAATCTTAAAGTATTGTGTACAGTACCTGTATTGGACTTTTATGCGTTTCAGGTTTTTGGTATAGTCCATATTACAGGGGAAACTCTGCCGAAATTTTTCTAAGTAGCAAGTTGAGAAGTCCTCTAGATAGCAGTTTACATTCAAGGACGAATGTTCCTAGGGGGGGGAGAATGTTATACCCCGTAAGATTTCTGGCACCTAGATGGCCTATTTGCGCATTGGTTAAGCATACTTGAAAGCCAAACGTGCTAGAGAAAGGCCCAGGAAAGGACCGGACGAGAAACCTTTCGAACCATCGCGGAAGGAGCCGGGGCAGAGCCCCTCCGCGATGGCAACGTGTCACGGAGGTGGAGCCTCCGCGTTGGCTCCGTGACACATTGGGCCCATCCAGGCCCAAGTATATAAGCCCCACTTCAGTTTAATTTCATTTAAATCATTGAAAATTTCCAGAGAAACGTAGGAAACAGAGAGGGACGAAGAAGGTTAATATATAATCGTTCGATTATGCTGCCAAACGTAGTCCAACCTCAAATCAATTTCAGGTACCAAGGTATTTAGCAGCAGGGAGCATTCCTGCGGGTTTTTTTCGTGAAATACGACTGACAAATCGCCGTGCTACCGGGCTAAGGTAAGTGGAATTGCTCCAAACTAGTGTCTATGTGCTCCTAGCCATAAAGTGAATACTTCTCTCTTCTGGACTTTTGAAAAATAGCAAGTTTTCGACCGTCTTTTGATAAGCCTAAGTTTAGGCTATAATTATATCGAAAGTGATGTTTTATTTTAGAATAGTGTTGTATTTAATACTAATTGACGTGTATATGAATGCAGTTGAGAGAAATAGCTGGAGTGCTGACCGAGCCTTGTCCGATAGTCGGATAACTTGAGGTTAAGGTATGTGAAGTTGTTCTTCGGCAAGTTAGTAAGCCTTAGCTTGGTAAATCATGGTAAACTCCATATTTGAAACTCTCGAAGTTGAATGTTGAGAATTAAGCGAGTCTAATAGATTCTAAGTTATGTTGTCATATCGTATTCAGTCCGAAAGTTAGTAAAGCATGCGCCAAAGGGCGAGTTAGCATTCCAGATCTAGTATAACTTATTGTATGATTAGCAAGCATGTTGTAGAATAAAAAGATACAGATTTTCAAAATAAAGGCTAATAAAGTAAATCAGATAGATAGACAGTTTTATGGCTACAGATTAGCCATTCAGACAGATAGTATCCCGGCTACAGATTAGCCAAGCAGTTAAATAAAGATTTCAGAATCGGTATAATCAGTAAGAATCAGTTCAGTATAGAAACAGATCAGAATAAGAAATTAGATTTCAGATAGTCTTTTGCAGCTATACATGCTTGCTATTTATATGTGCTATTTGTTTGTTGAGACTTGATGTGGCGTGAGGGCACCTTATTGAGCATCCTCACTGCCCTTGGGTTGGTAATCGTGTCGCCCATTGAGCGGGTGGGTTTTACGTCACTCTGAGGGGTGGCATGCCGTCCCCAGCTTGGACGAAGATGGGATGAAGCTTTCCCCATAGCAGTCTGATCAACATTACAGGTGTAGCTCCGGTTTCAGATAGCCCTGTTGAGTTTTGTGTCCAGGGAACCAGACCCTATCTGTTACTGTCTGTACATTCAGTTATTATAGGTGTAGCTCCGGTTTCAGATAGCCCTGTTGAGTTTGTATCCGGGGATCTAGACCCTATCTGTTACTGTCTACATAGGAGTCCTCCGGACACAGACACGGTTGCTCAAATCGGAGGCTATGGCCCGAGCCGGAGACCCAGGGGGCCGGTAGACGAGCTCCGAAGTGAGCAGATGAGTGGAGTGATTTTTTTTTTGTTGGTTTGACCCAGGTAGGGGTATATAGATTATTTGCTTGCTTGGCGCCATCCAGCTTATGGGGGTTGGTATTGGCTATTGCTTGCTAAATGTATATGTATTTATGTGTTATATATATATATATATATATATATATATATATATATATACTTAGATTATAGACAGCAGGCCTCCGTGACTACAGACATGCTCCTGCCTATCAGTGCAGAAAGGTTTGATCTAGTTCCTATCAGCTCTTCAGATTCAGTTATCTTCGCTCATAAACTTGTTAGTTATGTTATCTGTATTCAATTGTATTATTTCAGTTGCTTCGCATACTCGGTACCAGTGGTACTGACGCCCGGTGGGGCGCTGCATTACTTACCTGCAGGTACTCAAAGACGAGGAGGTGATCCCTCGTGATCCTAGCCAGCGCAGAGTCATCAGCTTCGGTCATCCGGAGCCTGATATTTCAGAGGTTTATATCATGTCCTTTTGTTGTATAGTACGGGTAGGTCAGGGCCCTGTCCCGACCATCTTATCAGTATTCTTAGAGGCTTGCAGTCTGTATATATTTCCCTGTGGTCAGTTGAGCCGGTCGTGTAAGGCCGTGCAGTTTGTTATAGTTGTTTAGCATTTTAGTTCATGTTGGCCGTGTGAGGCCTTATCTAGTCAGTAGTGGTGACCTTGCTGGTCACGTAGTTATTCAGTATTCCATTGTTGAGTTACAGATAACTAGACAACATGGTGGCCTTGTCGACCCACATAGGCTCCCTTATATTGATATGTTTCTGGTTAGCTGTTATTACAGGTACAAGTGGCTATAGGCCCAGTTGGCCGGAGGCTGTGTTTACAGCCATTATATAGCCCTTTGTTTCCAGAAATCTGAGTTAGAGCCAGCCAAGCACCAGATGTGCTCAGGCTTAGTAGTCTAGCAGTTCAGGTCCTAGTAGGGCACCAGGTGCCAGTCCTACCCCCCAAGGCGGGGCGTGACAAATTGAGTATTTCCAAGTATCATAAAGCTTTGGGCGGTGGCCACATGTTTAAGTACGATCGATAATTTCCTGAATTAAGTTTATCATATGGTTTTGGAGCGAAAACTCCCAATATTCTTTTAGTTTGTGGGTATGTTTTGAGCTAAAGCTTCTCATATGCACGATTTTCACAAATGATATGTATTTGATGATGGAGCTTTGTCAATAGACAATGTTGAGTTTCGTTGAATAATGATGTAGAGCATATGCATGTTTTTGGGAGTAGTGTCTACCACCGAGTAGGCTAAGTGTCGATCACCCTATGCCATAGAACTACACGCCAACGTAGGTTTATACATTATGACTTTGGGACCACTCTTGTTAGCTATCCCCTGCCCTATTGGCCCATGAGCTTGATATCGATATCATGGTATCATCCTTAGCCCTAGCAAAGCTTTGGACGACTCTATCCACTCGAGTGTGATGGTTGGGACCACGTAAGCTCTGTCGTGGTATGTTGGTTAAAAGATGAGTCTCCCATTGTTCCTCAGGATTTCAATTATGCATGTTCATTACTCATAGGATTTACATATTAAAGCATGTTCTAAAGCAGGTTTGACTCAATGTTTAGCTTTACTTATAAATATTAGATTTCAACTTTGAGTCAATCGATTATGTTGTGATATGTTATGATGATATATTATGATATGATGAGATCATGAGAAAGAATGCATGCAAACCCTATTCTCAGATTCTTAATATTTATTTTTTACGTTATGCATGTCTTTAACTGATTTTACCTACCTTAGCGGTTTTACTTACCCTGCATACTCGACATATTCCACGTACTAACCTCATACTCTATGTTGTATTGTTTCATGATACAGGATCCGACTCTCAGGTTCAGCCCCATTTGTAGTTAGCTTATCAGATTTAGGCTTTGCATTATTGGGAGTCCTCATCTCCCAAGTACTAGACTATTATGATTTTCTTCATGTATTTTCAGTTTCATCTTGTTGAGTTATGTTTAAGTTTAGACTTCTGCCATGATTATATTGTTTCTTATTCAGTTTCATTGATCAAGTTAGATGTATGCTTATGCCATGGGTCGACTTGGGGTTTCTCGGGGCTTCTTATCCCATATTGCGATCTGGGCCTCCGTTTGAGTAGTGACAAACTTGGTATCAGAGCAATAGGTTTAAAGTGTCCAACAATTTCTGGAAGTTGGGTTAAGTAGAGTCTTTTTCATGGGTATGAAGTGCCCCACACTTATGACGAAGAGGCTATGAGACGTTTAGGAAATGTTCCCTTCTTTCATGATCTATGTCGAGCGATGAAATGTCTCCCTATCCCTCTAATTCATGTTATTCGCGATTGTAGAATCAATACTCCCCGAAGAATGAATGGTAGAAGGAATGGGAATGGAGAAGACTACGGGGATGGAAACGGTAATGGGCACCAGAAGGCCCCACCAGTTCAGGAGCACCAGATACCGGAGTCGGTTGCCCATACTAAGTTCCAGGCCACTATTCAGAGGCTTGCATAGGCCTTGACTGCTTAGGTCAATCTGCAGGCTATTGCGCATATTCTGCAAAATGGCAATGCAGCGGCGGCTCGAGTCCGAGATTTCTTGAGAATGAACCCGCCAGAGTTCCTCGAGTCAAAAGTGGATGAGGATCCACATGAGTTCATGGATGAGATAGTGAATATCACCCAAGTCATGGGGGTGAATTGGGTTGAGTGCACCGAGTTGGCCTCGTATTAGTTGAGAGGGGTCGCGCATATCTGGTTTCGCTAATGGAAAGATAGTAGGGTCGCCGGAGCAGGCCCTGTCACTTGGGAAGAGTTTCATGTTGCATTCTTTGATCGGTTCTTCCCTCGTGAGATGAGGGAGCTGAAGGAAGCTAAGTTTGTAAATAAGAAGCAGGGGAGGATGATGTAATAATTGAAGTGCACAAAATACATGTCCATAAGTTTAGTTCATTCAAGACCTCACATATTCAGATTGATCTTACTTCTTAATCTCAGTCAAATGATACAACGAATGGTGATATACCTGACACACGCCTCCGTCACATCACTATGAACATACCAACAGTGAACATCAACGTACACAATTCTAGAGGTTCTTATTTCTGCCCTTCTAGTCATGACCTGCAGAGGACTCCAGAAATCTCTGTATTGTACCGGTGTGGTACCTTCTCCCACTCATCTATTCGTTCAGATGCTCCCCTTGGACACGATCCACTCAACCATCATTTCTCTCCCAGATGTTCCCCTAGGGCACGAACCACTCAACTCAATACATTCATATTATCCACTTCTATTCACATCTCTTAGTGTTTCACCACTCAGTCAGTTATCTAACCCATGGGAGGCCTCATCTTACCTCCCTCAACATAAATACTCACACAATTCAGTGATCATGTTCAGACAATACAAATGAACAAGAACAATAAAACCATAACCTACATTGATTAAATATGGGAAACCTCACGTTACTCTGCTGGAGCCTTGCCTTTCCTCAGTGCTTTTGAATGTTGAAAATCTAGAACAAAAGATTAAGCAGGATTCAATAGATTATTTTGGGGAACAAGGGTTTTGGAAATTCAACCCCACCCTCATGCTACCCGCCTCATAGGGTTTTAGTCATTACCCACGAGTAAGTCATCCCACTCTAATCCTACCATGATCATTCAACCCCGATTCATAGGGTTTCTACTCCCCAAACCTCTTTCAGGCAATTTTAACACTAAATTCCCCACTTCTACCAAACTCTAGGTCTCCAATTTTAGCAATGATGAACCAGCACCATCATATTCACCCTATGGAGTTATAATTACATGCTTATAGGCCTAGGAATCAATGACCTTCACCATCCATCCAATTTCCTCTACTCTCCTAGTTCTAAGATTTTTCAACCTAGAATTCCACTATTGCAGTTCCTCCTAACGATCCTATGGAGTTAGGGAATTAAAGTAAAGAGAATAGACTAAGATTCTTACCTTTGAGAAGGGAAAACTGCTCTGCAATTGGGGGATTCTCTCCGAGTCCCAGAATTCATATTTTAAATAATGGGGTAAACCCCATGAAATCACATTTAAAACCATTTATTTGTTCCCTTCGTCTGTTGCAGCGGACCCGCAACAGCGCCCAAGACACCATCACAGAGGATCCAATGGTATATTTCCTAGTCCGTTATAGCAGTCCTCCAATCATGGTAACAGTCTTGCTGCAGCGGTTATCCCTCTGCTACAGTGGTCCCCATTACCAATAGCTCCTATTTCTTACACACAAACCATTCCCGGCTCAAAATTTCCTTAACACTTACTCCACACCTTCCCACCAATACTTAGACTAGAGAGAGGTACTCGGTCTTATTTCCCCCTCCCCCTGTATTGACAGACGGGTCGTTACACATACAAAATTATTTCCCTTTTAAGATATGTTTGACTTAAAAAATTAGCTGGCATAAAAATGCAGCCATAAACTACATATATTTCAAGGAGATCCCACCTAGCATCATATCTAAGACTCCCTCATTTGGTTTCATGTCAAAATAGTTGTTGTTGACAACTAAAAATCCTCTAATTCATAACTATTTAAAAAATTATATAATATAATTTTTTTCTACAAATAGGATTCAATCCTAGGCAAAAAAACACCAGCACAATAACAACAAGAAAGTCATCTAAGTCCCCAAGTCTTAACTAACACATTTCTCCTCCTTTTCCTCCTCTTTATCCATGAGTAGAAAGAAAGTGAAGTTTTCTTTGAATTTAAAGTAAAAATGAGAGAAATCTCTCATACAAGGAAAGACAAAAATGGTTATTGATAAAGGCTCATGAACTTAGCATCCTTTGTGGTGTTGAAATGGCTAATGTTGCCTATAGTCCTTACAATAATAAATCTGAGGTATTTTCAAATCATGATGTTGTAGTTAACACCTTTACAGAGTTTAGCGAGCTATTAGAGTTGGAGAAATCAAATGACATGATGACAAGAGAAGAGTTCACAATGCAAAGGATTCAGATAATGGAGGAACAACTACCAAAGTTAAGAAAGGAAAATAGGGAAAAGGAAAACGCGAAAGAGATATATGCTCAACCTAGTGTTGGACTGGAGGCTCCTTTAATGGCCCCTTCAATGCCTCCAACAAAAATGCCTTCACTAATGATGGCTCCTTCAGTGTCTGCTCTAGCTGGTGTTTCCTCCAATGAAACCACAAATGGACCCTTCCATAAATATCCCATCACTGGGTGCATCAATGTTAATGAGTAATACCAAAACTATTTCGTTTAGTTTCCAAAGAGTTCTATATTATCTAAGTTGTTGTATGTGAATAATGATGGTGTAATTAATTTACTGATAATCCATATTTCATCAATATTAATGTCAAGATCCAAACCACATCAATTTCTAACAACCTAGGACTAATGTGTGTTACTTTTTCTTACTACTATTTTGTATGTCCATGTTATTTTCTTTTATATTAGAATTTATAGTACTAGAAAGTAGATCTACTGTCCATTTATTTTAATAAAATTCAAACTCAAAAGAGAAAAGTACAAGCAATACAATTCCTAATGAGTTAATGAGCCTCTACTAGTTAAGAATCTTGCAAAAAAACAAGAACTAGAGAAATTAGAAATTCTTGGTTCACTATAGAGTTTATATTATACTTTATGATGATATTACAAATAAGGATTCTCAAGTAATGAAAAAAATATAAAAATCAAGAAGAAGGTTATCAACCTCAATCTTCCTTTTAAAAACATATGAACTAAAACAGAATGACGACCCATCTAAAGTAACTTGATATATTCGATCCTTGTCTTCCTCTTCAAACCCATCTAAATTGCATGAAAATTCATAACTTATTTAATGGACTATTTGTCTTGTAATATTTTGTATGCCTAAGTTTTTATCAACTCTCCACATCTCTTTACCTTTGTCCTCATTTGATATGTCCATATGTCGTGCTTCATTGTTTTTTTCAAAGTCTGTTGTTTCAATCAGTTATTGAATCAATGATTAATGTTTATTATATTTACTAGATACTCATATACTTATTTTTTATTTTGTTACTATTTTTATTGTTTTCTCTTTATTGAAAATATTATTATTTGTATGGTTTCCAAAAATAACCACTTACACTTCAAAATCAAATAGATCTATATACTTGTCGAGTAAATTTTCATCTTCACTGCAAACTAATACCGCTTCTAAAATTGAAACTACATAAATATAGTAAATAAGATTATATGGAAGACCTATTTGTTATCAATCTATTGAAAAAATTGTTGTTGTAATTTTTTGAAACAATTAGATTTTACGTGGTAAAACATTACAAGAAAATAATTTACTACAATTAATTCTTTTTCAATATGCATCGCTCATTGATTGTTTTCTAATACCATAGGGTTAATAAAAGAATATGAAATATTTAACTAGTCTTAACTTATGACGTTTTGGTTGCTAAGCTTTTTAACTTACAAAGAATACATATAGAGCACGAATAAGTCGATTATGGAAGAAAATTCCTAATTTTCCCTCAGGATTGAGTTTTCGGACCTGATTTTTAATTTGAAATTTTATATTATAATATAGGTACTGATGGACTTATATTTACTTGTAGAATGTGATTTTGGTAGATTGAGAGCTTTTCGAGGTGACTCGCAAGGGAAAGGAAGCAACCAGAGTGGATTTTAATGCTTGATATCAGTTATTATGACAGAAGAAAGCAAATCCAAAAAATTGATAAAATATAGATCACAAAATTTAATGTGGAAAACCCTTCATATCATTGTTAACAATCACAGGCTCACAAAGATACAAATAGCTTCAATACAATAATAAGAGGGTTAAAAAGTTCTCCAAAATGGCTAGACAACAAGTGCAAAACAAGGAGAAACTACAGCAACACCAACAAAAATAAATCGAGAGAAACCACCAAAAATTGAGCTTCTATTTAGGACTCGAAATCAAATGCTACTGAACTCAAAATGTGATCTTCGCCATTCAAATCAAATATCAAAATGTTAGGAACACTCAGTAGATATTTCAACTCGATCCAACTATGAATGAAGAGACAAACGTGATTTGAAGGTGGCTCGATGGAGAGTAAAACTGCAAAAAAAGAATCATTTTCTTATCTCTTCTCACTTGGTGGAAGCTTTCTCAAAAATCACTCTTATGTGCTAAAGTCATTCAAAGAAAAATACGAATGAGCCTTGAATAATTCTGCAAAGTTCCTCTATTTATAGATAATGAGTGGTGCTTTCTCCTTAAGCCAAAACCAACTCCAGTAGGAATAAAAATCAAAATCCAATTCTAAATATGATTAGAAACCAAAGGAAAATAGGATTATGCCATTGTGCACTTGGCTGAATAAGGACCACAACCCAACAAACTCCCCCTCCAGCCAGGGATCCAAATGGATCTTCATGTGGAGAAACTATGGACAAGCTTCATGCCTAAAAAGGTTATACAATACTCATGTCTATCTGTAGTCACCACATTTTTAGAATATTGAAAGGATTGTCATCAACTTGTATCTTCTCAATCTCAAATAATGTCTCTTCCATGGCCATTCTAATCCAATGATACATTTTACTAATATGCTTGCACTTAGAATGAAATGTGTAGAGCATTGTGAAATGGATTGCACCTTTATTATCATAAAATAAGATTAACCTTAATTGCTCACAGTCAAGATCTTTGATAAATTCCTTCATCCAAAGTAAAGCTTTGGCTTATTCAGTGGTAACAAAGCAAGATTGACTCCTAAATAAGAGTTTGTGTAGCAAGCAAGTTCAGGCTTGCCACTATCAAAGAACAACTCCAACTCTGTTGTACCCTTCAAATATCTTAGTATCCACTTTATTAGATCCCAATGTTTTTTTCTAGGATTAGAAAGAAATCTGCTAATGGTACCAACAACATGTGTAATGTCTGGTTTAATGCAAACCATATCATACATCAAACAACTAACTGTAGAGGAGTCGAGAATACAATACATCTCTTTCTTCTCTTCATCAGTGGAAGGAATTTGGGTTTTACTCAATTTGAAGTGTTTAACAAGACAAGTGCTAACCAATTTAATTTCTGTCATGTTAAACATCATGAGTACCCTCTCAATGTATTGTTGTTGTGATAATGGTATGTCATTTTTATCTCTATCTCTGTGGATTAGTATGCCTAAAATTTTCTTTGTTGGCCCCAAGTCCTTCATCACAGATGATTTTATGAACTACTTCTTAAGGACTTTAATTCTAGATTTATGTCTGCCAACAATCAACGTATCATCCTTATAAAGTAATAAGATAATATAATCATCATTAGGAATCTTCTAAAAGAATACACAATGATCTAAAGAAGTTTTCTTGTATCCATGATGTCCAATGACATATTAAAACTTCAAGTACCACTACCTTGGCGCTTATTTCAAGCCATACAAATTCTTTCTCAATTTGCAAACATAATTTCCTCTTTAATTAACTACAAAACTCTCAGGTTGCTTCATGTAAATCTCTTCATCTAAATTACCATGAAGAAAGCAGTCTTGACATCCATCTGTTCAACCTCTGAATCTAGACTTACTGCTAATCCTAGAGTCATACAAATAAAGACATTTTCACAACAGGGGAAAAAATTTCATTAAAGTCAACTCCCTTCCTCTGGCTAAAACGTTTTAAAACTAACCTCGGCTTATACGAAGGTGCAAAGGTATATTACTCTTGCTTTACTCTTAAAATACATTTGTTCATTAAAGCTTTCTTACCTTTCAGTAATTTTACTAAATCATATATTCCATTCTCATGGAATGACTTCATCTCATCTTCCATGGATTCTACCCACTGATCTCTGTGAATATCTTGCATTGATTCATCATAACCTTTAGGTTCTCCCATATCAGTCAAAAGTACATACTCATTAAGAGAATAACACATGGTTTTTTCTTCTCCCAAGTAGATCTCATATGAGTCGTTTTAGGATTATCCAAAGTAGTAACCTCAGCAGGAGCTAGTTGTTTTCCAACCACAACATTATTACTAGGAGAATCTACAGGTTCTACACATTGATGATCATTTTGATCCTGAGCACCATCTGTATCATTATCTTGTGTTCCTTCATGTGTAATAGATGTTTCATTATTAGGAATTAGATGTACATCGACTAAGCTCTCATTATTCTGAGAATCTTTTTTCTCAGTCTTGTTAATATCTTCAATAGTTTGTTCTTTAAAGGAACATTACATCACTACTTGTAATAAGCTTCTTATCAAATAGATCATAAAAATGATACCCAAACTCATCTTGACCATAACCAATGAAGATGCATTTCTTAGTTTCGATATCCAGTTTCAATCTCTTATCTTTTAGAACATGCACACAAGTATTACATCCAAAGACTTTTAAGTGATCATAGGAAAAATCCTTAGCAAAGTAAACTTTATTTGAGATATCACCATCCAAATCAATAACAGGATAAAAATTGATAAACTAAGGCACCTTCCTTCTAACATGGTAGCATTCTAATAACCCTTAAATTACACCTCACGATGAAGTATAAAATTGTTCTCGTTCAAATATTAAATCCAACTAGATTATTTTAAACCCCAAAATTATTTTTTGATGATTATTTAATTTTTTTATGCTATGTTTAGAGAAGTATGAGTGGTATGGTAGACGTAGGTGAGGAGGGAAACATGTACAAAATGAAGAGCAAAGAGTATACAAATTAAATTCATAAGGATAAACTTTAAATGATCATATCTCCTGATATATAATGTGTTAGAAGTTAAAAAACCTATAAAATTAAAGCTATTTAATTCTAGTTTACTGAACAGTAAACCTCTTGTCAATCGGAGTTCAAAGTAAAAAGTTATTGGCATATTACTAAGGCACTGCCAAGCAGTGATGTGGCCTGACACCTTTGTACTTCCACTGCCCCGCATCTTTAAAAATCAGATTTTAGCTTGTGGAAATATCACGCCCCGAGTCTACACCCTGGACGCAACACGGTACTTGAAGCCACAAGTGACCCCAAGTCAACCCCTGGTCTATCATTCACTAGCATTCTGAGTAAACATGTACAACAGAACTTTAAAGTAATATCTTAAAACATTTATGAAAGATGAGTCTGAAAACATAAAGTTCAAATCATTTGAATAATAATGATAATTTTGAAAGAAAATTATGTCTGTCTGAAAGCATATAACTGAGGAGTTGTTGGGACAATCCCCCAGCTAACTAAAAGTCTAAAGTAAAACTACAACTGACTATAAGAGAATGAAAATAAAGCCTTCGAATGATGAGGACTCACACTAAATCTGTGGCTAAGAAGGAGTTGAATCGTTGCAATTAATGCTACAGAATTTGGGAACCTACAGTTGTATCATAAAACGATACAGCATAAAAGTATGCGTCAGTACTTTGAATGTACTGAGTAAGTGAGACATGAAAGAACTGGTAGTTGAACTGAAGTGACATGAAATGACCAATTGAAAATACTGAAAACTGATACAACTAGAATATACTGAAGTGGTCAATAATGACCCTAGCTGATGGTCATAAGCATGCCCTAAATCTAAAAGACTAAGTTTGAGATACTACACTGAACTGATCTGGATTGAGAAGTCTGGGAGTGGACTAACTGACTAGTGGGAGAGTCTATAAACGACATTTAACCACATGAGCTAGACATAGAGTCTGATGTATACACCCTACCGGTAGGACCCAATATACCTTGCCAGGGTAAAAAGGCATGAATTGGGTGATCACAAAAGTCTAGGGCCAATCAACCCAAGTAATACTATAACTTACGCTGGCAACATAGTTTTGGGAACCTGGGTGCGCTGGAACCCCGGCCAGCTCGGTGCTAAGTCCCACTCCCACTGGAAAACCTAAACCAAACTACTAGGCTGGTAGCTCAAAACTGGGGCCCAAGACTAGTCAGGACATATAACTGAAAGTACCCTGAGAGTCTTATTAGACCAGATTCTAAAACTGGGTTCTAGACTGGTCAGAGCTGCTTATCTGGAAGTGTCGTAACCGTCTAAGAACAAGCTGTAACTGAACTGGGGTCCTGGGGCTGGTCAGAGCCATATACTAGAATGCCATGACCGCCTAATGGACTAAATAACTATAATATGAGTTTGATTCTGATAACTGAGAGGTACCACTAACACCTCGAGAAAAGACTGAAGTCAAACTGATCAGTTGACAATTTTCTGAATAATTGTGAAGAGATTCTACATTCTAATTGGTCTCAATTACTAACAACTAATAGAGAACTCAAGTTATCCCAACAACACGGGAATTTCATAATATGGCCCAAAATTCAAGAATTAAGGAAATCTCATCCGACGAGGCTAAAATCATTCTTATCAAGGGAATAATTGCTCAACATATATATAGTAAGAATTTCTAGGAAATTCAGCCCAAAACATTCTTCTTTCACTAGATGGAATTTAATAAGAAAAAATCATTACTCGAAAGTTAAGGCTTAAATTCACTTTTTTGTACGAACATTGACAATTTAATTAGGAACTGATGAAGATAATATGAACAACCAACATGGGTATTATTCCAGGAAAAATTAATGAAAAACAACTAGGAATTCATTCGTATTCGAAAGCTCAGGGATAAAATTGATAAGGGTGTTATGGGAGGATTTTTGGGGGACAGAAGGGAAGGACAATTCCCTTGTTGGATTCCAACATACCTGACTAAAATTCACCCAGAGAAGAAGACTTGAACTGCTGCAATAGATGAAAACCCTAAGCTTTCTTGAGAGTTTCTTGAGAGGACTTTCGATAAGTTTTTGAGAATAAACGTCAGAATGAGGGGAGGAAGCGTCCCAACTCTCTAATAAGTCTGAATTTGCATTCAAAACGACGTAGTTTACAGCTTAGAAGAATAGAAATTACTAAATAGCCCTTAGAAATTTGCGGGAAAAAATTATCTGGTGCCCCTAACAGGTCGTGGTGACTGACCACGACTCAGGGTCACTTCTGTCAGATACTCTGTCTGGGATCCTCAGTAGGTCACCACGAGGGACCTAATGAGTCGTGGTCTATGACCACAACTCGTGGACCACACTTTCTCATTCTGGAGATTTAATGCTAAGTGCAGTAACGAGTCATCGGCACAGATAATGACTCGTTGCACCTACTCGTCAAGTACACTGGTCAACTAAATATATTCCCAACTCAAGCCTGACCACAAGTGACTTAACGAGTCGTTGGGTCTCATAACGACTCGTGAGGTGGGTCGTCCTATAGCATTTCTACAGTTTTTTTGGATTTTCTAATTTAAGTCCCGAAAATAGATTTTGTGTTTTCGAGGCATTACAATATCTCCCCCTTGTAAAAATTTGTCCTCGAATGTTAGAAAAACAAATAGGAAGCAGAAAAATAGCAATCAAACTTTCCAAGTACTGCTCATTTAACTCCAAACTGCCGGAATGACTACCTCCATTTCAAAATACAAAATTGAACTGAATTTACCTATCATACATACATTCAAAAACATAAAAGAGACTTGAACATCTAAACTGAGTCATGAAAACTAAATTGAGTGCTAGGGTAAAAACTAATATCTCAAGCTGTGCTGGAGTCAGTAGGGAACAAGTGCGGGTATTTGGCCAGCATATCTGCTTCGACTTCCCACGTAGCTCCCTCAAGCTGCTGATTTCTCCATAAGACTTTGACTGAAGCTATTTCCTTGTTCCTCAGCCTACGTACCTGACGATCAAGGATCTGCACTAGTACTTCCTCATATGAGAGACTATCTTTTATTCCTACACTTTCCAATAGCACAACTGAGGTTGGATCTCCGATGCACTTCTTCAAAAGTGACACATGGAAAACTGGGTGCACAACTGCTAGTTTCGAAGGTAACTCTAGCTTATAGGCTACATTGCTGATACGCCTCAAAATTCTATAAGGTCCAACATATCTCAGACTGTGCTTTCCTTTCTTGCCAAACCTCATCACCCCTTTCATGGGAGAAATTTCCAGGTATACCCAATCATCAACTGCAAACTCCAACTCTCTTCTTCGCACATCGGCATAAGATTTGTGACGGCTCTGAGCTGATTTCAACCTTTCTCAGATGATATGAACCTTTTGCATTTCCTCGTGAACTGAGTCTAGCCCTATCAATGTAGCTTCCCCAACTTTAAACCACCCTATATTAGATCTACACCTTCTACCATTCAATGCTTCAAATGGGGCCATCTGGATACTGGAATGGTAGTTGTTGTTGTATGCAAACTCGATAAGAGGCAAATGGTCATCCCAATTACCCTTAAAATCAATCACGCATGCTCTCAGCATATCTCCTAAGGTTTGAATGGTCCGCTCAGCTTGCCCATCAATCTGCAGATGAAAAGCAGTGTTGAGTTTGACCTGAGTACCTAGTCCCTTCTGAAAGGACTTCCAAAAGTTTGATGTGAACTGTGTACCCCTGTTTGAAATAATGGCCAATGGAACCCCATGAAGTCTAACCAGCTCCCAGATGTAAAGTTTAGCATAGTCCTCAGCTGAATCTATAGTTTTGACTAGGAGGAAATGTGCTGACTTAGTCATCCGGTCTACTACTACCCAGATTGAGTCATGTTGCCGACGAGTCAGAGGTAGACCCGTAATCAAATCCATATTCACTTCTTCCCACTTCCACGTGGGTATACTATTATCTTGGGTCATGCCTCCTGGCTTTGATGCTCTACCTTGACTTGCTAGCAGTTGGAGCACTTAACTACAAATTTAGCAATGTCTCTTTTAATGTCGTTCCACTAGTAAATATCGCACAAATCGAGGTACATTTTGGTAGCATCGGGCTGAAAGGTGTATCTCGAGTTGTGTGCCTCAACCAATATCTATTATCTCAACGCACCAACATCCAGTATATACAATCTTCCCTGGTAACGAAGCACAGTATCTCCCCCTTAGGAGAAAGCCTCAACCTCCTTTCTGAGAACTGCTTCTTTAAGTTTAAGTAGGACGAGATCCTCATCTTGTCTCGACTTAACCTCAACTACTAAGGATGAATCTGACCTGCTTTGCATTACCACACCACCTTCAGCTAAATCCACCAACTGCACCCCTAACCGGGCTAATCTATGAACATCCCTTGCTAACTCCTTTTTGTCTTCCTCAATATGAGTCACACTCCTCATAGACCGTCTACTTATGGCGTCAGCCACCACATTGTCTTTGGCCGGGTGATATAGTACAATCATGTCATAGTCTTTTAGAGACTCCAACCACCTTCTCTGGCGCAGATTTAGATCCTTCTTACTCAGCACATACTGACCACCCTAATGATCTGTAAACACATCTACCTGAGCTCCATATAAGTAATGCCTTCATATTTTTAGAACAAACACCACTGCTGCCAACTGCAAGTCATGAGTTGGATAATTCTTCTCATAAACCTTGAATTGTCTAGAAGCATAAGCTATCACTTTGCCCCGCTGCATCAGAATGCAACTGAGTCCAAGCCTGGAAGCGTCACAATAAACAACCAATCCATTTGTTCCTTTTGGCAAGGTTAGAACCGGGGCAGTAGTGAGTTGAGTCTTCAACTCCTGGAAACTCTTCTCACACTCGTCCGACCACTGAAATTTCACCTTTTTCTGTGTTAACTTAGTCAAAGGAGATACTATGGAAGAGAAACCTTCCACAAACCATCGGTAATAGCCAGCTAAGCCCACAAACTCCTGATTTCAGTAAGAGAGGTGGGTCTAGGCCAATCCTTCACAGTTGCTATTTTATGAAGATCAACTTGTATTCTTTCACCTGAGACCACATGACCCAAGAAAGTCACATACTTCAACCAAAATTCGCAGTTACTGAATTTGGCAAACAACTGGCGGTCTCTGAGTGTTTGAAACACTATCCTTAGGTGATCTACATGCTCTTCCTCATTTCAGGAGTATACTAGAATGTCGTCGATAAATACAATGACGAACATATCCAAATACTTCTTGAAGACTCTATTCATCAGGTCTATAAAGGCTGCAGGGGCATTTGTGAGTCCAAAGGACATCACCATAAACTTGCAGTGACCATATCATGTTCTGAATGATGTTTTCGGTATGTCACACACTCTGACCCTTAACTGATGGTATCCTGACCTAAGATTTATCTTGGAGAAGAAACTGGCTCCCTGAGGTCGGTCGAACAGGTCATCAATTCTAGGTACGGGATATCTGTTCTTGACTGTGACTTTGTTCAGCTGACGGTAACCTATGCACATTTAAGGGTACCATCTTTCTTATGCACGAATAGCACTAGACCACCCCAGGGAGAGATGTTGGATCTGATAAAACCCTTGTCAAGAAGATACTTTTAGCTGCTCCTTCAACTTCTTAAGCTCAGCTAGAGCCATTTTATAAGGAGGGATGGAGATGTTCTGAGTATCTGGGAGGAGGTCTATTCCAAAGTCTATTTCCCGTTCAAGGGGAACTCCTTGAAGATTCTCAGGAAATACATCTGGGAACTCGCTGACAACTGGAACTGACTGAATGGTTGGGGTATCAGAGTTGGATTCCTTGACCTAAACCAGATGATATAGACATCCTTTGGAAATGATTTTCTAGGCCTTAAGGTAGGATACAAAACCTACCCTTAGGCGCTGAACTACTGCCCGAAAATTCTAACACTAGTTCATTCAGAAACTGAAACTTAACAATTCTAGTTCTGCAATCGACTGAGGCATAGAAAGAGTGTAACCATTCCATGCCGAGAATAAGGTCAAAGTCCACCATGTTTAACTCTATAAGATCAGCTGGAATAACTTTACTCAGAATAGAGACTGGGCAGTTTCTATACACCTGGCTGGCTCTAACTGACTCGCCAACTAGGGTGGAGACTTAGAAGGGTTCTGATAGGACCTCTGGAATAATGTCGAACTGGAGTACTATATAGGGAGTCACGAATGACAGTGTAGCTCCTGGATCTAAGAGGAAATACACGTCTATATGAAAGAGACATAACATACTAGTAACTACGTCGGTGAGCTTTCCTCATCCTGCCTGGAAGATAGGGCATAGAAGCGATTTGGTGTTGACCTCCATCTGTACATGATATCTTATCCTGCTGGGCTGGTCGACCTACTGGAGCTGATGATGTTGTGGATTGTGATACCTCTCACCATGCCAACGGGCACTCCTTAAGCTGGTGTCTAAGCTGTCCACACCCAAAACAGCCCTCTCATCCCTAAAGGCATTCTTCTGAGTGATTCGTACCACATTCGGGGAAAGTTGGATACCTATTCCCAGTACTGTGAGTGTGAGATTGAATGCCAGATAATCCATCCCTCTAATCTTGGCGGGACCGAAAGGTTGGGGCGCTGGCTGAACTAGGTGCTGGGGTTCTCTGCTACTGTTGCTGTTGTTGCTGCTGTTGTGGGCGGCTACCATTGCTAGACCTTTGATGGACGAAATATGAATTTCTAGTCCTTGGCCTTTTGTTCTTACACTCCATATCCTTCAGCTTTTTAGCCACAATCTGCTGGGAATAGACAATCAAGCTAGAAAAGTTCATGTCCTTAATCAGCATTGCGGTCCTGCACTCCTTGAGGACTAGATTTGACACTTCATTTAGAAACTTCAGCATGTGAGCTCTTGGCTCGGCTACCATCTCTGGAGCATACTTAGACAGCCTAGTAAAATCCAGAGCATACTCCTCCACAGTTCTATTGCCCTGTCTGAAGTTCATAAACTCCACCATCTTTGCCTCCCTTAGCTCCCAAGGGAAAAATCTATCCAACAAGGCTGTGTGAAATTCTTCCCACTCTACTGGTCCTGCTCCCGCCGGTCTCCCTTCTTTCCACTGGTCATGCCAGACTTGAGCTACCCCTTTTAGTTGGTAGGTAGCCAACTCGGTACTCTCACAGGGACCGACGCCCATAATTCGGGTGATTTTTCTAATCTCGTCCACAAACTCTTATGAGTCCTCTCCCACCTTTGTTCCATGAAAATCCAGAGGGTTCATTCGGGTGAAGTCCCGCACCCTCACAGCTGCTACAGACCTATTGGTGTATATCGGCAGCACTTGCTGATTCACCTGATTAGTCACAGTTTGGGCCAGTAAATGTATGGCTGCTCTAAACTCTACGGTAGAAACCGAGTCATCTCGAGGAGCTGTTAGGGATGGTGGGGCAGGTCTGTTGACATTACTGGCCCTTCTTCCATTATCGCGACTGGGAGGCATGCTTCACTGAAATGAAACAGAGCACGTATTAGAAGGGCATTTCTGGAATTAAAATTTAACGCACGATAAAGAGTATGAAAAAGGAGAG
The DNA here is from genome assembly GCA_035772735.1 of Datura wrightii. NCBI lineage: Eukaryota > Viridiplantae > Streptophyta > Magnoliopsida > Solanales > Solanaceae > Datura > Datura wrightii. The sequence continues at coordinate 22,512,545 of JASDFA010000004.1, read as the reverse complement.
TTTTCCTAATAACATATCGTAGCCTCCTCTTCATTAGTGTGGCGCGCTTCACACCTATGAAAAGGACACTACTCGATGCGGCTTTCAGACTTTCTAAGGACACTCTGAACCAAGCACTTTGATACCAAGTTTGTCATGCCTCAAGTCTACACCTTGGACGTAATATGGTACTTTAAGCCACAAGTGACCCCAAGTCAACCCCTGGTTTATCATTCACTAGAATTCTGAGTAAACATGCACAACAGAACTTTAAACTAATATCTTAAAACATTTCTGAAAGACAAGTCTGAAAGCATAAAGTTCAAATCATATGAATAATATTGATAGTTCTGAAAGAAAATCATGTCTGTCTGAAAGCCATCTAATTGAGGAGTTGCTGGGAAAAGCACCCAGCTAACTAAAAAGTCTAAAGACAAACCACAACTGACTCTAAAAGAATGAAAATAAGGCCCTCGAATGATGAGGACTCACACTAAATCTACGGCTGAGGAGGAGCTGAATCGTGGAAATTAACGCTGCTGAATCTGGAACCTACAGCTAGGTCATGAAACGATATAGCATAAAAGTATGCGTCAGTACTTTGAATGTACTAAGTAAGTGAGAGATGTAAATAACATGAAAGAACTGGTAACTGAACTGAAGTGACATGAAATGACCAACCGAAAATACTGAAAACTGATACAACTAGAATATACTGATGTGGTCAATAATGACCCTAGCTAATGGTCATAAACATGCCCTAAATTTGAAAGACTGAGTCTGAGATACTACACTGAACAGATCTGTATTGAGAAGTCTGAGAGTGGACTAACTAACTAGTGGGAGAGTCTATAACCGACGTTTAACCATGTGAGCTAGACATGGAGTCCGATGTATACACCCCACCAGTAGGACCCAATATACCTTTTCAGGGTATAAAGGCATGAACTGGGTGATCACAAAATTCTGGGGCCAATCAGGCCAAGTAATACTATAACCTACTCTGGCAACGTAGATCTGGGAACCTGGGTGCGCTGGAACCCCATCCCGTTCGGTGCTAAGTCCTACTCCCACTGGAAAACCTAAATCGAATTACTAGGCTGATAGCTTGAAATTGGGGCCCAAGACTAGTCAGGTACATATAACTGAAAGTACCCAGAGAGTCTTATCGGACCAGATTCTAAAACTGGGTTCTAGCCTGGTTAGAACTGCTTATCTGGAAGCGTCGTAACCGTCTAAGAACAAGTTGTAACTGAACTGGGGTCCTGGGGCTAGTTAGAACCATATACTAGAATGTCATGATCGCCTAATGGACCAAATAACTATAATCTGAGTCTGATTATGATAACTTAGAGGCACCACTAACACCTCGGGAAAAGACTGAAGTCAAACTGATCAAATGACAATTTTTTGAATGATTCTGAAGAGATTCTACGTTCTAACTGTTCTGAACTACTAACAGCTAATAGAGAACTCAACTTATCCCAACAACACGGAAATTTTATAATATGGCCCAAAATTCAAGAATTAAAGAAATCTCATCCAACAAGGCTAAAATCGTTCTTATCAAGTGAATAATTGCTAAACATATATATAGTAAGAATTTCTAGGAAATTCAGCCCAAAACATTTTTCATTCACTAGGTTTGAATTTAATAAGCAAAAATTATTACTCGAATGTTAGGGCTTAAATTCACTTTTGTACAAACATTTACAATTTAATTAGGAACTGATGAAGATAATATGAACAACTAACATTGGTATTATTCCAGGCAAAATTAATGAAAAATAACATGAAATTCATTCGTATTCGAAAGCTCATGACTAAACTTGATAAGGGAGTTATCGGAGGATTTTGGGGGACATAAGGGAAGGACAATTCCCTTGTTGAATTCCCACATACCTGTCTAAAATTCACCCAGAGAAGAGGACTTGAACTTTTGCAATAGATGAGAAACCTAAGATTTCTTGACAATTTCTTAAGAGGACTTTTGATAAGTTTCCTGAGAATAAACGTGAGAATGGGGGGAGGAACCATCCCAACCCTCTAATAAGTCTGAATTTACGTTCAAAATGACGTAGTTTAGAGTTTATGATAATAATAAATTACTAAATAGCCCTTAGAAATTCGCTCGGAAAAACTGTCAGGTGCCCCTAACGGGTCGTGGTGACTAACCACGACGTGTGGTCACTCCCATCAGGTATACTTCCTGGGATCCTCAGTACGTCACCATGAGGGACCTAATGATTCATGGTCTATGAACCCACTCGTCAAGTACACTGTTCAAGTAAATATATTCCCAACTCAAGTCTGACCATGAGTGACTTAACGGTCATGGTCAGTGACCACGACTCATGATGTCCCTCGTTGGATGCACTGCTTCTCATTTTCAAAACTTACTCCTTCTTCGCACGACTGACCTAATGAGTCATTGGGTCTCATAACGACTCGTGATGTGGGCCGTTCTGTAGCATTCTGCAGCTTTTTTGGATTTTCTGATTTAAGTCTAGGAATTAAAGTTTGAGTTTCCGAGGCATTACAGGAAAGCATTTCCATCTCCATCCTTTTCGACCTACTTTCTTAGAAAATCATCTTCTCTCTATTTTCCACCAAAGAACCAAGGGAAATCATGGAGGAATTATCCGGCAAAGCACAATTAAATTGCAAGACAATTTAGGAAATCACTTGACAGATGAAGGTGATGTGTTGGTAAATCTTTTTCTGCATGTTGGGCAGTGTCTTTGATGTGCTATTAGAGAAGTAACAATCTATAAATATACTATATCATAGTAAGAATTGAATACAAGCAAGAGGTAATGTTTCTACTTATTTTATCCACTCAAATTCACAAGCTAAAGTAAGGAGACGAAGTGAAGTTAATATGTGTTTTTGTATGATATTGTGTGAAGTTTCTGCTCGATTTTGGGAGGGTGATACAGCCATATAGATACTGAAAATTTGGTCCAACTTTGTGGAGTTTATCACTAGAAAATGTAGGCATTTTCCTCTTTTTGTTTTCCTTTAAAACTTGCAGGAAATGAGTTGTAGTAAAGTGTTGAAAGGTTGGTGGTATATGATGTTGTGGCTGCCTATTTTACGGAGTTGGTGCAGCTACATAGATGCTGCAATTTATCCAAGGAATGGATAGAATATACTTCACCTTTGTGGAATTTAAACACCAAAATAAAGTAAGTGAGACCCTCTTGAATTCCCTCAAGTTTAAAGCACCTAAAGTATGTTGAATTGTTGAAAATTTTCATGTGATGGGGCTGTTTTTTTTGTAAGTTTTGGGACATGAATTCTGACTGGAAGCTTGGTATTGTCATGCCCCAAGTCTAGACCCTGGACTTAGTCGGCACTGAAACCATCTAATCATCCAAGAATACCTTTGGTCTATCTTACTACCAGCAGAAGTAATAATTGTGTAGGCTCAATATAATAAAATAAAATTTATTAATTGAAACTAAAATCAATGTTACAAAGTAACTTTGTTGACTCGACTTGACTCTATCTATGAAGCCTCTATAACTGAAGAATGGGTGTCAAAACATAGTTCCCACGGCTACCTCAAGCTCTACTAAAATAAATCAAAACTCAACCGGTACTCTCCGGAAGTAGGAGGCCTCACCAACTACTGAATGAACTAAGATCCTAACGAAGCATCTACTGCTGATCCTGTCTACCTGAATTTGCATCATGATAAGATGAAATACCAATGGGCATCAGTTCATTGAATGTATAGTATGTAATAAGGCTGAATGAAACAACAGTTAAGCAAGAATATCTGATCTGAAGAATTAACTGAGTGAAATAAACTAACTGAATAAACATGATAGAAACTGAAGCTCTGGATGATGCATAAAATAAAATATGATCAATGTGTAAAATAGTTACAAAATAAAACTGTACATCAAGACAATCTCTGAAAAATACATAATTAAATACATCACTTTAACTTGGGGAGTTTCTTATAACCGAGATCATTATGAATGAGCACATGATACCTAACTGTCTCGCTCAAGTTGGCAGAAAATCCTTGCTAGGGAAGAGAATGCTAAACTGTGGATCCACAATTAAAGTCCTTATTAGGGACTTATCTGAGGAGTCACCTGAATCACGGCATGATCCTAACCTACGTTGGCTACGTAGTTCTGGGGCTTACAAGTTATCTAAACTCTTTACTCACTCGATGCTAAATAATCCTCCCAAAACATACGTTCATATACTTATGCCTATATGAGGCCATAGAAACCATATTTTATAAAGAACTTTAGGTATAGATATAATAGATGCTTAGAACTCTTGTTGAGCCTTGGCTAAAAATCTCTTTACTTTACTCATGAGCCTTCGCTTAAAACTTTGCTTGAAAACTTGTGAGCTTTTATGTTTAAAACTCTTTATTTTCAAAAATAAGACTTTAATTTATCCTTTGAAAATCATGCTCAAAATCATACTTTCTTTCTGAAAATCTCTTCATGAAAACTCTTTTAAAAATCTAGTCACTTTATAAAAATAATACATTTAAATCAAATATCAATGCTTTCAAAATGATGACTTTTATGCTATAGGATTCAAGGGATAAGAGACATGAACCAAACATAAATAAATCAATAATTCAAGAGAATATAATCAATAACATCAAGAGAATTAAAATCAATAATCAAAGGGATACAATTCAATAGTAATAACTCAACAATGAACAATCCAATAGATAGAGAAGATGACAATTCATGCATTGGGTAAAAACCCCTAACTTTGATCTCAATGAATTCTTACATAGATGTAAGGCATAAGGATGATTACAAATCCTTACTTAAGTTAGCCTTACATACCTGGAAAGCTGAACTTGGGCTCAAGTTTGAAGATATCCTAGATTGAGAAAGATGACTTCCTAGCTTGCTTGATGAACTTGGGAGCTAATGATATTGAATTCACGTTATAATGAATAGGAAGAAAAGATTAGACTGATTTAACCTTAAATATCCTTTTTAGGAGTCCCAAAATATTCTGGATTAGGTGCTTAAAACATGGAAAGTTACTAAATAATCCTACAATTATGTGACGTTGATCAACCTAATGACCCCTCACTCTAGTTCATGACATGTGGGGTCCTCTTGTCACCCTTGAAACCTAATTGGATATTCTCTAATTCTCGCCTGAAGGTCCGTCATGATGACCAACTTAATGAATCTTCACTTGTGCTAACAAATCATGGACTAACTCATTTGAACTGGGAAGAAAATGTCATGTTTCGGAACCAAGCTTGAGGAAGGCTTCACCTAATGAATTATTAAGTGACCTAATGACTCACTTAACGAATCGTTATGTGGTCTGTTTTATATTCTGTTTTTTTTTCTACTTCATGTTTAGGATCTGATTTTAAGGACATTTGGGGGTTGTTATATGTATAAAACCGTCCTCATTTCATGAGTTGTAATAAAGTAAGTTAAAGGTGTTTGAGTTGCTATCAAGCGGAAGAAATTGGCTAAAAAGACGCAATGGAACGAGGTATGTAAAGGCATCCCTATTCTTGTTTTTCAAGCACGAAATCTTGTTGTTGAAAGGGCCAATGATCCTAAATTTTTGAAATCCTATTAAGCAGACATGATTCTTCCCAAAAGTGTTAGAAAATACTTGATATCAATCTTGAAGAGTTAAAAGTGTTTGAAGTGAATGAATGTAAGGTGAAAGGCATATTGTTTTTGATTATTGTCATAGTTGTAAATCGAGTATGAAATCCCCATATCATGGGCACTATGAGCTGGTCCATTTTAGTACATTATATATATGTGATGTTAATTTTATGTAAATATCTTCGACTAACTAAAATTTGTAAACGAGCTAAGACGACGACGCATGAATGAACCTAAACTAAGAACATGACGCTAACATATCGAGGGCACACTTTCAAAAGTGACACATGAAACACATGATGAACTGCAGATAACTCCGAGGGCAAACCAACTTATATGCCACCTTACCAACTCTCCTCACAGCTCGGTAGGGAGCAACATAGCGGGGACTGTGTTTCCCATTCTTTCCGAACCACATGACTCCCTTCATGGGAGATACCTTTAGAAATACCCAATCGTCCACCTCAAATTCCAAATCTCTCCTCCTCACATCGGCATATGATTTCTGATGAATCTGAGCGGTTTCCAACTAGTCCCTTATCAACTGCACCTTCACCATCCCCTCGTGAACCGAATCTTGCCCTATCATAGCTACCTCACCAACCTCAAACAATCCATTGGGAGATCTACACATCCGCCCATAAAGAGCCTCGAATGGTGCCAGCTAGATAATAGAGTGATAGCTGTTATTATAAGAAAACTCGATTAAGGGAAAATGATCATCCCAACTACCTTTAAAATCCATAACACATGCCCTCAACATGTCCTCAAGAGTCTGGACTCTTCTTTGCACCTGGCCATCCGTTTGCGGATGGAATGCTGTGCTGAGCTTAACCTGAGTCCCATGTCCCTTCTGAAAAGACCGCCAGAATTGGGAGGTAAACTGAGTACCTCGGTCTGAAATAATAGACAAGGGCACTCCATGAAGTCAAACCAACTCCCGAATCTACAACTTGGCATAATCATCCGCTGAATCAGTGGTCTTGACCGATAGGAAGTGTGTAGACTTTGTTAACCCGTCTATCACCACCCAAATGGAATCATAGTGTCACCGAGTACGAGGTAGGCCTGTAATGAAATCCATGTTAATTTCTTCCAACTTCCAAGTGAGGATGTTGATATCCTGAAGTATGCCTCCCGGCCTTTGATGTTCGACTTTCACTTGCTAACAGTTTGGACACTTGGCTACGAACCCTGCGATATCCTTCTTCATACCATCCCACCAATAGATTTCCCACAAGTCCTGATACACCTTCGTGGATCCCAGATGGATGGAATATCCGGTACTATGTGCCTCATGCAATATCTGAACCCTCAAATTATCGATGTCCGAAACACATAGTTGACCCTGATATCGTAGTACACCATCTCCCCTTTTGGAGAAAACCTCCACCTTTTGACTCCGCACTGCTTCCTTTAGCTTCCTTAAATTGGATCCTCATCTTGCTTGGATTTGACTTCAACTGCCAAGGATGATTCTGACCCATTCTGCATAATAATTCCACCATCGGTTGAGTCGATCAATCTAACCCCCAACCTTGAAAGTCGATGGACATCTATCACCAACTCCTTCTTTCCCTCGTCCACGTGGGACACACTCGCTATAGAGAGCCTACTAAGTGCATCTGCAACCATATTAGCCTTTTCCAGATGGTAAAGGACACTCATGTCATAGTCCTTTAGTAACTCCAACCACTTCCTTTGCCTAAGATTTAGATCCTTCTGTGTGAAAACATATTGCAAGCTCTTGTGATCCGTAAATACATCCATATGGACCCCATGCAAGTTGTGCAGCCATATCTTCAATGCAAACACCACTGCAACCAACACAAGATCTTGGGTCGGGTAATTCTTTTCATGAACTTTTAGTTGTCTCGAGGCATATGCTATTACCTTCCCACGCTACATCAACACACATCCCAGTCCGACCCTCAAAGCATCACAATACACAACAAAGCCATCAGTACCCTCGGGTAAAGTCAACACTAGTGCTGAAGTGAGTCGGGTCTTCAACTCTTGGAAGCTTTCCTCACAAGCATCCGACCATTGGAACTTCACCTTTTTCTGAGTCAACCTAGTCAATGGGGATGCAATTGATAAAAAGCCCTCAACAAATCTTCGGTAGTAGCCTGCTAAGCCCAAGAAACTCTGAATTTCTGAAGGATTTACTGGTCTGGGCCAATTCTTCACCGCCTCAATCTTCTGGGAATCTACCCTTATGCCTTCGCTTGATACCACATGACCCAGAAATGCCACCTATTCTAGCCAAAATTCACACTTGCTAAACTTTGCATACAGCTGACGATCCTTGAGGGTTTGCAGCACTATTCTCAAATGAGTGGCATGCTCCTCCTCACTCCGGGAGTATATAAGGATGTCATCAATGAACACAATCACGAACATGTCTAAATATTCCTTGAATACCCTGTTCATTAGATCCATAAAAGATGTAGGAGTATTGGTTAGTCCGAATGACATAACTGCAAACTTAATGGCTATACCGGGTCCTGAAGGTTGTCTTTGGGATATCACTCTCCCGGACTTTGAGCTGGTGATACCTAGACCTGAGATCTATCTTTGAGAAACACTTGGCACCCTAGAGCTGGTCAAATAAATAATCAATCCTGGGCAAGGGGCACATGTTCTTGACGGCGATCTTATTAAGCTACCGATAATCAATACACATTTGAAGGGATCCATCCTTCTTCCAAACAAATAAAACTGGTGCGCTCCATGGAGATATGCTCAGTTTAATGAAGCCCTTATCCAATAGATCCTTTAACTGATCCTTCAATTCCTGTAGCTCGACTGGAACCATCCTATAGGGAGGAATAGAGATAGGTTATTAATGCCAAAGTTGATTTCCCTCTAATGAGGAACACCTGGCTAATCATCGAGAAAAATATCCGGATACTCACACACCATCGGAACTAATTGAATAGTCGGGGTCTCGGACATTACATCCTTAACCCTAACTAGGTGGTACATGTAACCCTTAGAGATCATTTTCCTAGCCTTAAGATATGAAATAAACCGACTGGCTGGTACAACTGAATTACCCTTCCATTCCAAAACTGACACACCAGAAACCGAAATTCCACCATACGGGTCCTACAATTAATCGATTCATAAGATGCAAACAACCAATCCATACCCAAGATGATATTAAAGTCAGTCATGGCCAACTTGACTAATTTTACGGAGGTAACTTTATGTAACACTATGATCGGGCATCCTCTATATACTCGTCTAGTTATGACCGAATCACCAATAGGGGTCGAAATTGAAAATGGTTCTTACAAGGTCTCGGGACTAACTTCAAGGCTACTAGCAATGTAAGGAGTCACAAAAGACAAGGTAGATCCTGGATCTAGCAAGGCATAAACATCAATATGAAAGACACGTAACATACCAGTGACCATGTATGGTGAAGTCTCCTGCTCCTGGCGCGAGGCAAAGGCATAGAATTGGCTTTGGCGCTGTCTGCCACCTCCACTAGTCGATCCTCCCAACAGAGCGGAACGGGCTGGAGCTTCTGTTGTCCTGGTGGTCTGTGCATGAAACCTATCATCACCCTATCTAACATATGGGCATGCTCGGTGCATGTGCCTAGATCTACCACACCCATAGCAAATATTTGAACCAAGCAGCCACTCCCCGGTATGACTCTTGTCGCACTTCCTGTAGGCTGGAGAGGTATACTCCAATTGGGTGCCTCTCTAATCCCTTGATCCTGAAGCCCTACTCCTCTGATCACCCCTGGGTCTGGATGGAACACTAGTTGATGATGGTGCTTGGGGTAGTGATCTATGTTGAAACTGTGGATGGTAGCCACACCGAACATCTGATGCGAAAACCCACGGCTATCCATCCGAGCCCTCTTTGCCTCCCTCTCCCTCACATGAGCCACCTCCATCAGCTGGGCGTACAACATTATGCGAGGAAAGTCCATATCTTGGTGAAGCATGGCAGTCCTGCAATCCTTGTCTAAGTAACCAACAACACTATGAACGAATCGGCTCACCCGCACCCGCTGATCCATCACTAACTCTTGGGCATACTTTGAAAAACAAGTGAACTCAAGTGAATACTCCAGAACTGTCATCTTTCGCTACTTGAGGTTCACAAACTCCGCTTCTTTCAACTCCCTCATCTCTCGAAGGAAGAACCTATCGAGATAAGACATGTGGAACTCATCCCAACTGATATGGCCCGCTCCCGCTACCCTTCTGTCCTTAGATTGCTTGTACCAAATATGAGCGACCTCTTTTAGCTAATAAGAGGCCAAGTCAACACATTCCCCATTTGTCACCCCCATAACCTGAACGTCCTTTTAAGATCCCTTCAATGAACTTCTGTGGATCCTCGTCCACCTTTGATCCCGTAAACTCAGGAGGGTTCTTCCTCAAGAAGTCTCTAATTCGAGCCGCCACTGCATTGCCATTCTGTGGGACCTGCGCAATAGGCTACTAGTTGAACTGAGCGGTCAGGGCCTGCGCCAATATCTAATAGCCGCCCAAAACTCAGCGTGGGCAGCTGCCTCTAGTACCTGGGGCTCCTGAATGGTGGGGCTTGCTGATGCCCATGGTCATTACCACCTCCGTGGCCTTCATCATTCCCATTCCTCCTTCCGCTCATTCTTCTAGGAACCATAATTCCGCAATCATGAATATCAAAAATTAGAAGGATTGAGGGACTTCTCGTCGCATGACATAGAACATGAAAGAAGGGAACATTTCCTAAACGTCTAGTAGCCACTTCGTCATAAGAGTGGCGCGCTTCACACCCATGAAAAAGACTCTACTCAACGCGGTGTTCAGACACACTAGGACACTTCAAACCTATGGCTCTAATAACAAGTTTCTCACAACCTGAACGTACAACCGAATCATAGACACGGGACTAGGGACCTTGAGAGACCCCAAGTCGACCCATGGCACAGGCATACATCTCATCTCGTTTAATAAAGAGGAATACTTAGCATAAAAAATAGCGGAAACATAAACATAGCGTAACAACCGAAAGTACTGGCCATATACATAAGCTAAGTTCTACATCCTGTCTGAAAGCCTCTACTACGTAAGATCGGTTGATGGGACAACATCCCCAACTAACCCGACCAATATTGAAACATAAATAACATGAAAGTCTGTAAAACGATCTTTGGAGCATGAGGACTCACCAATAGCTGAGAGCGATAACTGAGATGAACAAAGGATGAGGATGAGCCTTTCGGACCCTGTATTTGGAAATGATATAGCATAGAAAGTATGTGCTCAGTATGTGGAATATACCTAGTATGCAAAGTAAGTAAAACAGATATTTAAAAGTAAAATAAACTCATAAATAAACATAGGAGAAGGACATCATGCTTTTATCATAAACTTTGTAAGTAAACATAAGGCTCAACACTTTCAAATCGTTCATAAATCATTCATTATCTTAATTGTATGTAAACTTATTCAAAACATAACTTGAGCCAACAACATAAATATAACAATGCACAAAACATGCGGAACAATGGGAGGACTCGTCATAACCAACACCATCATTGTAGAGTCTTTCATGATGCCCCAACTATCTCACTCAAGTGGGCAGAGCCGACCCTGGCTTGCCAGACGAGGGTCATGCATTAGGCTTGATATCACATTTGAGGGGATCATTATCAATAAAATATATCATTAGAAACTCATGGTGGCATATGGTTATGAGACACTGGCGTAGTTCTTTGAACGTCGGGCTGTTCGGTGCTAGACACGGCTCCCAAAAACATGCATATAGGTTCATACATAAAACAATAATGTCATGCATTAAGATTCATTAGCTAAAATATAACATTATCATTATTGATCCCCTTGAAACATGCTTAGCCAAGAATCAAAGGCCCTTTTCATCGGCTGATATCATAAATCAATAAATTATGTAATTTATTTCATCAATCGTAAATCATTCTTCAACATGTGGGCATTGCCCAATACTTTAACATAATCAATTCTTTGAAAAATATGCTCATAAACATGGGTAACTTGAATTTATGCTCTTCCATCATCAATAAACTCAAAATATTGAATACTCATCATAAATCATAACTTTTATAAACCTTTATCAAATGGGCATTTAGATTTAAAAATATTAAAACATGATTTTAAAGAAAATAATATAAAACCTGCCCATCATTCATAATTCAATAATTAAAACTCAAATAAATTATACCCATAAAGAGAAATCACATTTTGAAGCTTTTGGATAAAACCCCATAGGACATGAATAGGAGAATTCATGATTTAATCAAAATTAGGGCATGGGTGTGAAAGGATTCACTCATTCTAAACCCTACATACCTGGGAATAGACTGATTTCAAAGTTCCTTGAACACCCATAAAGAAATTGATGGAAACTTGGAAAGAAGATCTTGAATCTCCCTAAAACCTCTCTAAAAGCTCTTGCATGGGAATGAGCATGCACTAGGGACTTAAACCATCTTATCACACTCAGAAAATACATAAAACGACGTAGTTTAGGGCCTTATATAGTGATAAAGTCGAAAATACCCTTAATGAACCTACCTTGAAAATTTGAAAGATGCCCACGAGTGGTACAAACCAACAGACGGACAGGTAGATGCCCACGAGTGGTACAAACCAACAGACAGGAAACCACCCATGGCCCGTCCTGTCTCTCGTTGTATGGACTGTTGAATGCCTTCTCTCAGAACTTAACCAACAGACGGACAAGACAACCCGTGCTCAATAAAAAAATCTGATCCCACTTACCATGAGCCTCACCACGACCCATGGTTTCTTCCAACGAGTCGTGGTCTCAACCCATTGAAGTCCTCCTGAAGATCCTAACTCCTTCCCACGATAGCTAAAAATCCAAACATTTATCTATCCAGCCATAGGGTAGATCGGCAGCCACTCCTCCAATACGAAAATAATTATGCATCACAATGACTCATTGTTTCCCACAACGAGTCATCCTATCTCCTGTGGTTCAAAATGCCACCTAGCCTAATCCTAACCACGACTGAAAAGGACGGCACCTTGTATCCCACAACGGGTTATCATACCTCTTTTTTTCTCCACTACCACCAATATTTCCCTGACCAACGATAGCTTACAACGACTCGTGGTTTGATACCACGAGTCCTTTTGTGGTCCGTCCTGTGATATTTGCCAGTTTTCTGCACTTTTTAAATTCAACTCCAGGGTCTTTTCTTAGGCCTTCCCAGGGTATTACAGGAATATATTTTCTAGATTTGGGACTCCCAAAGCCATCATTAGTGATGGGGGTTCGCACTTCTATAACTGGTTGTTTCGCTCTTTATCGGAGAAATATGGGGTAAAAACATAGGGTGGAGACACCCTATCAACCGCAGTCTAGTAGGTAGGTTGAAGTCACAAATCGGGAGACAAAAACTATGCTGGCGAAGACTTGAATGCAAACCGGACAGATTGGGCAAGAAAGCTAGATGATGCTTTATGGTCTTATCGGACCACATTCAACACTCCTATAGGTATGTCTCCGTATCAGCTTGTGTATGAAAAGCATGTCATCTTCCGGTTGAACTTGAGCACAAAACTATGTGGGCACTCAGGAAGCTGAATTTGGACTAGAACGAAGTTGCAAACTTGAGGCTTTATCAGTTAAATGAGCTTGATGAATTTCGGTTGAAAGCCTATGAGAGTTCTAAAATTTAGGAATTAAGGATGAAAATTCAGCATGACCGGAAGATTGAGAAAAGAGAATTCAGTTCGGGTGATATGGTGCTACTATTCAATTCTAGACTTAGTTTGTTTCCTGGTAAGTGGAAGTCTAAATGGCTGGGACCTTTTTGAGTAGTCCAAGTATTATCCCATGGGGCAATCGAACTAGAAAACCATGAAGGAAAGCGGTTTAAAGTGAATGGTTAGCGGGGGGTGCTTGTTTGGGGAAAAGTGAAGAACTCAAACTGGTAGTCCTTTGGACCCTAAGTGAAGTTTGAGTAACTTGGAGGAATTTTATCGTGCCGCGACGTTATATCAGGCGCTACATGGGAGGCAACCATGGAGGTATTTTGGTGAAGTATGAGTAATCAAAATACCCACGTCATGTTGCGACGTTAAATCAAGCGCTTCTAGGGAGGTAACCCAAGTTGTAAATGTAAGAAAAATATAGTTTTTACGTGTGTTGATGTGTGTAGGTAATTAAGATGGGAAATTTGAAGTTAAAACCAAAAATCTGAACTTGAGTTGCTGGTTCCAAAAAGCATAGGATGAGTCGTCACCGGGCCAAATGACTCGTTAACTGAATCGTCATTAAAGCTGCATAAAACAGTGTAGACAATGATTGACCAAACGATCCGTTGTCAGTGGCAATGAATCATGAGGTCCTCTGTCATGTCTACTGGATCAAAGGCGGAATTAAATTGAAAAAGGTGATAATGACTCACTCAACGAATCATTGGGAGACCAAATGATTCGTTAAGTGACCTGTCATAAAGTTACAACAGTTCAAGGACCACGACTCAGCTCAAGACTCGTTGGGTGAACCCACGAGTCATTGCTTGACTCATTAGGTCCTAGGTAAGTTTTTAAACTTAATTCAATAAACGAAAATTCCAAACGATTCATCTCACCGCGTAATGATTCGTTAAGTGGGTCATCATGTTTTTTTAAGTAGCATCGACTCTACTCGACCCACGCTTAAATAGGGCAAATCATTAATTTTAAACCCCTCACCCATTAAAACCCAGCATCACTCCAACTCAAAATTCCCTCTTCTCTTCTCGTCACAATAATTCGCTCACTAAGAATCATTTGAACAAGTATTCACGACTCACCACACGAAATTCATTGCACTCACAACATTCACACACACACACGATCGCTCTCTACTTTATGCTCAAGCATCTAGTGAATAATCTTCAGTAATCAATTGTGAGAATCTTTACATTTAGATAAGATTGTTGTTGACCCATGCCTTGAATGAACTTGAAATTTTCCTGATTAATGATGTACATGTTTTGATTTTTGCTTCAATTTGAAAGTGAACCCTAGGTAGCAGGAGATGTCAAAAATTTAATTTAACTGGAATATAGTGACATGCTAACTGAGTTATTGTATGATTGTGGGATTGAAAATAGCAAGTAAAAATGCAAGATGAGGGTGGATTACCTGAAACTCTTAAGCACGAGCCATGTAACGAGTCGTGGTAGCATCTCATGACTCGTCATATGGCTTGTCTTGAGTGGAATTAAATATGGTGACCAGTGTATCTAATGACCGACATAACTAGTCAACGCCTTGGGAAACGACTCATTGTGACCAGTCGTTACGTACACTGGCCCAACATGAAGAAACCAAAGCCTGAGGCAATGAATGACCTCACGATTCATTGCCAGTGGCAATGACTCGTTAAGTCACTCGTTATGTCCACTGAGGCTCAGTTTAAAAGTGATTATCTTTCATCTCATCTAGTATACTAAGAACTCTTCCATAGGCACAATGGATCCAAGGGGAACATCGAAGAAACGTTCGGCAAAGAAACAAGTGTCGGAGAGGAGTCAACCATCATACAATAGACTTCGGGATGATCCATCCTCTTCTGAAGAGTCAAGTGGCTCGGAGGAGGAATATGAAGTATCAAAAGAGCAGTTGGTGCAGAGATCAACCAGGGTTGGGGCTCCATGAACTACAAATCTGACAGCCCTAATTGATGCTCCTACTCCACTGGCAAGGGATCTACCAAGCCTTACTGATGAAAATGCCAGGCTGCAGTCGCAATTACTCCTGAGTGCACCACAGTTGGGCAAAATGCAGAAGTAGCTGATGAGTCACGTGCTCAGCAAGGGAACTCAAATGATAAACTGACTGAGACCTCGAACACATCCAATGATCAACCAAGGAACGTGAGGAAATGGTGTGTTCATGGTATGAGGGCTATCTGTAATAGAGACATTGCTCCAAACGATAAAGGACATCCAAAGAGGAGCATCTACGAGGAGCCCAAGGTAGTCACCAAAGGGGTTAAGGACCTTCCAAAGCTGCAGTCCTTGTTCGACAAGTACAGGTTCGGGTGGTTGACCGAGCCATCATGAAGCTATAGCCCCTTCCTAGTGAGAGAATGTTGTGCAGCCTATGCAGCCACACTACAGTGTCTGGCATTAGGTGGTCAGGATTGGAAAAAGAGGCCTGCTTTGACATGGGTGTTGGTTCGGGAGACACTTATGGATATATCTGCAAGGACTATCTCCAGGATACTGTATGGGCCAGAATATCAGGCCCCGATGAACACAGCCGAGTTCGATCACAGACTATTCAAGCTAAAGAAAGTCAAGACGAAAAAGCTGAATAGTGAGGAGCGAATTAGGCAGTACACTTGGCTATCTCGGTTTATTGCCGCAAGAGGTCTGTTGGTTGTATGGTTGCACGACACTGAGTCTTAGATCAAGAAGGCCACACTCAATTTTCAAGATAAATTTTGGTGGTCACTGGTGCGGCATATGCTGGTACCAACCACCAATGATAATATTCCCACACCTGATAGAGCGACATTGGTAGCCAGCATTATGGAGGGATATGCCATCAATTTCCCATGGTACATTGCTGAGGAGATTAGAGAGCAGGAGATAAATGATGGTACTACCATTCCCTTCCCATGTCTTATTAATAGACTCTATCAGGAGTCAAAGGTGCTGGAGTTGCCATTAGTTGACCAGAGGATAGTGGTACAGAATATTACAGATATTGGGTTGATTAGAGATGAGACAAACCCAATATCGAGGGTGAGGAGTCGGTCCGCCGCATCTGCTAGAGCGACTATATTAGTAGAGGCATTTAGCAGCGGTATGCATACCAATGATGCATAGTTCACTGATTTGGCGGATGAGCCTACTGAGGGTAGAGACACGAGTAGCCAGCCTAAGGCTACAGATGCAACAGACACCTTTGCAGCTGCTGATGTTCCCGAGTCATCACCCACTCAGCAGCTCCTAGACTACCAGTTGCTCCTCCATGAGCCTCTACAACCGGCCTAGTTAAAATTTCTCAGGAATTTTTGGTTTACATGGCTAGGCGGTTGGCTAAGGCCGAAAAGCAGCAGACACACACGGCTCTATAGGTTAAAGTTTTAATGGAGCAGGTAAAGCCTTGGGTGTAAAAGAAGTTGGAGGCATTATCTAGTTCTGTGCATGGCTAGTTGGAAGCTTTTTAGAGACGCATGAATGAGCGCCTTACACATTTACAGGCGCCTGAATTGACAAAGTGGTATACAGAGGTAGGAGCACTCAGAGCTGAGGTGCGGGATTTGGATGCACGACAGTTAGCTCCTGTACCCCCACCTGTGCTTCCCGTGATAAAAGATGAAAGTGAAGAAGAGCTACCGCTAGTGTTTGATTTCATTACTGATGAGCCGGTGGCATATGATAAGGGAAAAAGGCCTCGTGAGGAGGCAAATTTTGAAGATGATCACTCTCTGCTCCATCAGCAAAAGCGAGAGCGGAGTGAGATGGAGAGAGCGTTGCATCTATTTGGAGAAGAGGCTCGATAGAGGGCCATAGTTGAGGCAGCGAGAGCTTGGGGAGAAGGCAAGAGCTTAGTTGGGTCTGAAAATGCACCGGGTAAAGCCGGTGACATCATAGAGGAGACTGGAAGTATCTGCACCCTGCATCAACCAGGAAGCAGACACCTAGGTCACTCAAGTATGTTCCCTATGTCCATAGTTTTTTTATATACATATGCGTCGAGGACGACACATGCTTTTCTTGATGGGGGTGGAGAGGGATACTTGTGTATTATTTTCTGAACATAACCCGAGGGTTTTTCTTGCTGGATGTATTTTCCCTCGGGTGTTCCTTATCTAGTAGAACTGGCATGTTTAGGATTTTATGATTGTTTATGTCAGTCGAAAGAAAGTTAGTATAAATTTAAGGCAATCAAAAGCTGAAATTGTTGATTTTTGTTGAACTAATAATTTGATACCCCTCCTAAATTTTTTATGTGTTTGTTAAAATCGACAAGTATGACCTTTGTGAATCTTTGCATGGCATTAAAACTGTGAACATGTTTACCATTTTATGGTTGTGCCTGAACTAGCAGTTAGTCGAAGTGATGATGTTGACCTATGTTGTGTGTGAGTGAGATCTTGTAGTTAAATTCAGTTGTATGTGTCAATCTAGAACTTTTCCAGTCAGTCGTGCCGATATAGAGGATGGGAAACTAGGAAAGGATCATAGGCCATTTTTGATTAATAAGCCCACGTTAGCCTTAAAGAACTACCAAAAGAAAATAAATATCCCTTGATCCAAATGTTTGAGCTTAAAGTGACCTTTCTTTTTATTTACACCAATTCACCTCCATGCTTTGATTAAGAATGAACCTATTTTGGCCCTAGTATCTCCTTGGACATTGTAAACCTCAACTCAGGCAAATCGCCTAAGTTAAGGGTGGAAATGATAGGGGTGATTAAGAAGAGTTGGGTGGAATAAAATTGGGTAATGAAAATGAAAGAGCGGGTGTAGTGTGCGTAATGAAAGAAAAGAAAGAATTAAAAATATTGTCAAAGAGCAAGAGAAGAGAAGAAAAAGAAAAATGTGACATCAATGAATTCTTTAAGGAAGATAAACCGCACTCGTAGTTACAAATGAAAATAAAAGAAGAAGCAAGTAAAAAAACGGAGAAAATAGGAAAAAAGGTAAAAAGCAGAGTCAAAGTGTATGTAGTACCAAGGAGGGTTAAGCTACTAATCTCATATGTACCATACCCGAACCTAATCCTACGTTACAAGCTTAAAACGTCCTATAGTGATCCTAGCTACCTGCCTGAAAATCGAGGTATTGAAAGTAAAGGCAAGCCTATGACATTGCACGCACACAGAATATTTTTGTGAGAGTAAGTGTGATCTTACCTAGTCCCAAGTGAAATACATTGAAATAATCATATACACATGAGTGAGTATGGGACTTCTTTGAGGTGAGAGAATTTGGTCAACAAAATCGTCTGTAAATTGTCTGGGTCAGTATTATAGATTTATGTGCATGGTTGCAAGTGATAGAAAATTTGATTTGGTGAATAATTGTGACTATTATAAGTTTCCTAGAGTTCTTTTGATTGAAGCGTTGAAGTATTTTAGTTTATTTTATTTTATTTTATTTTTTCCTGAGGACATGCAAAAGTTCTAAGTTGAGGGTGTTGATGTGTCGTGATTTTACGGCACTTTCAATGCTTAAAATCAAGAAACTAGGCACATTCCGGGTATGTTTATGTAGGTATGATGCGTTTTGTATTTAATATTGCAAGAAAACGGGTTTGAAAGTGAAATGGGCAAAGTAAGACTTAAAACAATTGAAAGGGAGGCTGCTAGTCCTGCCACCAGTTGTCGTCACTGTGCACGACTCATTGCCAAGGACGTGGGATATCTTAAACTTTTGAAGTTAAAAGAATAGTGCACTTCATGGATTGAAGGCACTACTCGTTACATATAGTAACGAGTCGTGAAGCCAGTTGTGAAGACTGGAAGAAGGATGCCTGAAGAAATAACAAGTGAAGTTAACAGACGGCATCACGAGTCGTTGGCTGAATGAACAACTCATTCGCAGTTCACTGGAAGGAATCGGAGGGTGCACTAGATAATCGAAGAATCTAGACCACGAGAGGCCTAATGACTCGTGCCCAGACATGATGAGTCGTTAGGTGACCCATTGCCACGACTAGGCCTAATGCTGAGGATGACTATGCTTGACTGATCACGACTCTTTTGAGTACCTAACGAGTCGTTACTTAGCTCGTGACCACTGAAAACCTGAGTTCTAGTTTTAATTAGGAAAAGGTTTTCTTAAAACTATAAATACCTTATTTAGGTTTATTTTCATATGACAGTTTATTATTACAATTTTTACGTGGATTTTGGTGTTGTGTACTATTATTCTTGGTTCAAGAATAAAGTTTACAATTTTTTTCTTGAGTTTGAGGATAAAAATCAACATTGGAATTTATTCATTAGTTTTGGAATTTTATTCAATTCACTTGGTTTTCTCCTACGAATTCCTGTAAGTTGCAATTATGAATTATTCTTTATTTTGTGATTGTCATCACAGAAAACTGAGTAGCTAAACCAATAGCTAGGGTTGTGGGAACCATGATGAATTAACACACATAGGTAAAAATACTTGGTGATTCTGGAACGGAGTTTATGCATGTATTGTTTCTCTCTTTGTTTTAATTGATTCTTAATGGTTGCAAACATTAGATATTGTCTTATTCTTATTCACCGGACCAAGGAGATAATGAATGGGAAAAAAGGTTTAACAACGAAGATTTGAGGTTATCAACCCTCAACTAATAGATAGACCTTTTCTGGGAATAGCTAATCTGATATTAAGGGTAAGGGTTAGTTAGGCATACACCTGTATACAGACCAAGTTGTGTGGTGATAATCATCTAGAGAGGGGACCAACCATTTAGGTGAATTTAACTTAACAATATTGCATGCTAAACAACGGAATAGATCACTAGTATAAAAACTTGTGGTTGTGAAGTCATGGGGAGCACAATCCTAGCCACCTTGTTAATTGAATACAACCAAATTGACGTAATCATCTTTTAGTTTCTACTTTTGTTCATTATTTTATTTTTCCAAAACTTCCCTCATAGGAAATAAGTAAGCCGATACTAATAGCTATTCACATTAATTAAGTTCTTTCAATATTCCCTGTGGTATCGACCTCAACCTCTCAGTTGGGTTCTATATTTGACATCGACCACACCCTATAGAGATTACTAGATCTGATGAAACCCTTGTTTAGTAGGTCCTTCAACTGCTCATTCAACTCCTTTAGCTTGGATAGAGCCATTCTGCAAGGAGGAATTGATATAAGCTGCGTGCCGTGAAGAAGGTCAATACAAAAATTAATTTTTCTCTCGGGAGGAATACCCGGTAGATCATCAGGAAACACGTCTTGATACTCACTTACTACTGGAACTAACTGGATAGTTGGGTTTTCGAATGTAGCATCCTTAACCCTAACTAAATGGTACACACAACCTTTGAAAATCATCTTTCTAGCCTTAAGGTAGGAAACAAAACGACCTACAGGCAAAACTGAGCTACCCTTCCACTCTGGGACGGGTTCACCCAAAAATCTGAACTCTACTGCACGGGTTCTACAATTAACTAAGGCGTAACATGTGTGTAGCCAATCCATGCCAAAGATAATCTCGAAATTTGTCATAGCCAACTCTACTAGGTTTGCTGAGGTGATTTTCTGACTGAGACCGGGCAATTTCGATATACCCATCGGGCTATAACTGAATCCCCGACTGGAGTAGATACTGAGAAAGGTTCTGATAGGATTTTGGGACTAACTCTAAAAATACTAGAAACATAAGGCATCACAAAAGACAAGATAGCCCTTGGATCTAACAAAGCATAAATATCAAGGTGGAAAACTCGTAACATATCAGTAACCACATCTGGGGAAGTCTCCCGCTCCTGTCGAGATGCAAGGGCATAAAACCTATTTTGGCATTGTCCCCCACCTCCACTTGGTGGATGCACCCTATTGGGTTGGGCGTGTTGATGCTGCTGCTGATCTAGTAGTTTGAGCACGACCTCCACCATTGCTCGGTGCTTTGGTAGGGGTTAAAATCCGACACGCAAGTGCACGTGGTCAAACAAGTAATAAAGTGGCTAAGTAAGCCAAGTATCGATCCAAGGAGACTCTGGATAAGTAAAATTGCTTAAGTATACTATATTCTAGTTTACTTCTAATTATGCTGACAACAATGTAACCAAAAGTTAAATAATTTTGTTTATAAACTATATACTAAAACTATTAACAAATATTTACTTGAATTGAAACTATGCATAAGAGCATGCCAAGGTTAAGAACAAGTAATGAATTCGATAGTAATCATAATTCGGTTATTCTTCTCTTCATGTTGCTAGCCAAGAACATTAGCCTAGAGATTAAAACTCTCGTATTTAATCTCACTTTAGAATCATAAACCATTCGTCTACATTTCTATGATCAAATGCAATTTATGACCTAGCACTACGATTCCGGTTCCTAAATTGACTAATATGGCTTTCAAGTATATTTCTATCAAGAAAGCACATCAAAACCCAATTTTCCCAAATCAAGTTAAGAACAATACCCTATTAATTCACAACTTTCCAATTTCTTGCTCTCTCGAGTGAAATTGGACTTTATAGATATACATTAATGTTGGCCACACACTAATGCAGTAAGAACAAGAATTATTAGAACAACATGAAAGAAGAAGATGAAAACCATATAATTCACAATCAAAATTCAATACACATGTTCAAAACCTTAGCAAGGAAGAGAATTAGCCACTCATTTGTGGATTGATCATCCTCAAATGAGTGTAAATCATACGTACAATTGATTGAAACAAGAAAGAAAGAGAGAAAAACCCTTAGCTTTTTCGTCCCTCAACTGCTCCTAACCCACGTCCTTGCTCCACCAAGTCTCCATTCTGAAAAATAAACCTAAGTGTGCTATTTATATTAGTAGGAATCTTTCCCGGATTAACAAGCAACATGTCACGGAGTGCATCGCGGAGCACGGCCTCCGTGACACGCTACGGACGCGGAGGCTTTCTGGAAAATCACCCCAAATTGGCCCAGGCAGCACCATGCCGCGTTGGCAACGTGTCACGCTGCCTGGGAAGCACGTTACAGCCCCATGGTCGCGGAGTCCACCTACCGTGGCACGTTGCCAACGCGCAGGTGGGCTGTTTTGAGCGGCCTGCCTGCCGTGGCACCTTGTCGATGCGCCGGTGGGCTGTTTTGTGCCTCTTCCTTGCCGACGTTCGCGTGTTAATTCCATTTCCAAGCTTCTACTTCACCAACTCATGGATTAGTTACTCAAACATCATCAAAACCTACAAAACAAAGGCTAATCATGTTGGTTAGCACATATCTCCACATTATATAAAATTACATGAAAATGTATACAATAACTTAGATAAACAAGACTAATTGAAGTAACAAAGAGTATCTCGGGCATATATTTTTGCCCGTTATCAACCATCACCCTATCTAGACAAGGGATACTCTCGGTGCATGTGGCCAGATATACGCACCCATAACAAATATTCGATCCCAACAAGCACTCTCTGGTATGACTCTTTCCATACATCCTGCAGGTCGGGAAGGTGCGCTCAGTATGCATGCTCCTCTGGTCCCTCGAACCTGAGGCCCTACTCCTCTAGTCACCTTTGGGTCTGGATGGGACACTAACTGATGATTGTGCTGGAGGAAAAGACCTGTAATGAGATTACTGGCGATGTGGAGCCCTCGATTTAGGCTAAGAAGTCTAATAACTGTCTGTCATGGCCCTCTTGTCTCTATCCCCCTCTGATACACCCCCTCCATCTACTGGGCGTGTAAACCTATGTGGGGAAAATCCATGTCCTAATGTATCATGGCGATCCTACAATCCTTATCCAGGTAGTCCATCACTCCATGTACAAACCTTCTCAACCCCGCTCTCTCATCTGCCACTAACTCTAGCGCATATTTGGCTAAACGGGTGAACTCCAAAGTGTACTCCTGAACTGTCATGTTACCATAGTTAAGATTCAAAAACTCGGCCGTTTTCATCTCTCTCATCACACAAGGGAAGAACCGATCAAGAAAAGCAAGATGAAACTCATCCCAACTAACAAGGCCTGCTCCAATCGCCCTACTATCCTTCCACTATTTGAACCAAATGTGTGCATCCCCCTTTAACCGATATGACGACAAATCGGTACACTCCTCCCCAGTCACCCCCATAATTTGGGTGATCTTTAGAATCTCCTAAATGAAATCATGTGGATCCTCGTCCACCTTCGATCCAAGGAACTCAAGAGGATTCATTATCAGAAAGTCTCTGACCCTTACTGTTGTCGCATTCTTGTCCTGTGGGACATGGGCTACCGCTTGGTGGTTGGCCTGGGTGGTCAAGGCCTGTGCTAGCATCTGGCTAACTACCCTGAATTCAGCATGGGCAACCAGCTCCGGTGCATGGTGCTCACAGATTGGTGGGCCTTGATGGTGCCCCTCTCTGTTGTTCTCGTGGCCATATCCATTTCCATTCCTTCTGTCGTTAACCCTACGAGGAAGCATAATTCTACAATCGCGAATAGCACGAGTTAGAAGGATAGGGAGACATTTCAACGCACGACCGAGATCATGAAAGAAGAAAACAATTCCTAAATGTTTCGTATCCTCTTCGTCATAAGTGTGACGCACTTCACACCCATGAAAAAGACTCTACTTAACGCGGCTTTCGGACACCCTAGGAAACTTCAAACATATTGCTCTGATACCAAGTTTGTCACAACTCAAACATAGGCCCAGATCGAGACACGGGACAAGCCCCGAGAGACTCCAAGTCGACCCATGGAATGAAAATACATCTAATTCAATCATTAAAAGCGGAAGAATTGACATAATAATTATAGTTGAAGTCTAAACATAACATAACATCAGAACCGAAATTCACATCATACATGACAAGTTGATTACTACGTACAGTTTGAAAGCCTCTAACATATCCGATGGGTTGATGGGACAACACCCCCAACTAAACTGACAAAATACTAAATTTCCTTGGAAGATAAGGACTTACTGATGCTAGCTGACAGGTCTAAATAGGAAAGCAGTGACTAAGGATGCTGCTGAGAAAGATCCCTCAGACCTGTATCATGAGACAATACAATATAGAGTATGCGGTCAGTACGTGGAATGTACCGAGTATGCAAGGTAAGTAAAATGTACATTTAAAATACATAAAAGTTTGTAAGAGTAGGACAACATGATCATAACATAAATATCATAATACAACATAAGGCTCAAGGTTTTCAAAACAACCGTCAATCATTTATAGTCATACTCACCAGAGAAAAGCTTTATTAAACATGACTTGAGCCAAAGTATATAATCATAATCATACATAATCATGAGAAACAGTGGGAGGACTCGTCATAACCAACACCATTATGGTAGAGCCTTACATGATACCCCAACTATCTCACTAAAGTGGGCAGAGTCGTCCCAGGCTGGCCAGGCAAGGGACGTGCAATATGTGATATCACGGAGAGGGGATCCATTAATATTGAAATATATATATATATATATATTTATATTTATATATATATATATATATATATATATATATATATATATATATATATATATATATATATATATATATATATATATATATATATATATATATATATATATATATATATATATAAACCTCTGGTGGCACGTAGTTCTAAGATGTCGGCGTAGTCCTATGAACGTCGGGCTACTCACACTGCTCCCAAAAACATGCACATTAGGCTCGTATAGTAACTATAACATCATTCATGAAGGTCATGGACAAATAAATAACATTTTCATTGATCCTCATTTAAAATACATGTTTAGCCGTGAATAAGGGCCCATAAATGGGCCAAAAGTCATAAATTTGTAAATCGTGAAATCCATGCATACTTATAAAAATTTTATATACTTTCTATTCATAAATTCATGATTGGAATTTGAGAGAGATCACATCGTAAGTCATAAATCATAATGGGTTGATGAATGTCAAAAACTGTAGAATCAAGACTTGATTTATCATGAAACATACATAATTGGGCATAGTTTGTACAAAATTTAAATCCAAAAGTTTATAATTTAAATAGCTGTAAAATCTTCCCATGATTCATAGAATATGAATTTATACATGAAGGAGATTTACCCATAGATAGATCATAAGGATTTCGTAAGAATTGGGATAAAACCCCATAAAATTATCAATACAATTTCATGAATAAGAGAGAGATTGGGCATGGGTGTGAACAAATTCACCCATTCATAACCCTACATACCTAGATGGACTCATTTCACCACTCCCTTGATTTCCCAATGAAGATGTGAGGAAAAACTTGAAGAAATTAAGCTTGATCACCTTCTTGGCTCTCTAAGTTTGCATGCATGAGTAGGAATAGTCTAGAATGAACTTGACCCTCTTAATACTTATTGTTCATAGCTTAAAACAACGTATATTAGGCCTTAGGATAAATATGAATTATTAATAAGCCCTTACTTAATTCACAGAAAATAACTAACTGTCAGTCCCCAGAGGGACTGGATGAGTCATCGTACAAGGCCATGACTCGTGGCCACCAATTGTTGTGTACACTACATTTTTCCTCAAGGGGTCCCCACGAGGGACCTAACAACCTATTACTGGTGACCACGACTCGTGGTTACCACACGCTACCTCCACTGCCAAAACCTTAAGTCATTCATCCAAAAGCTGACCACGACTCACTAAACGAATTGTGGTGTCTGACCACGACTCGTGGTGTCAAACTGTAGGGTACATTTCCACTTCAACCTTCTTCTTCCAATTTCCCTTGACCATGGGTGACCTAACGACTCATGAGGGATGACCACGACTTGTGGTCACAGCCGTGGTCACCCCAACTCTGAATTTTCCAGATAACTCAACACTCCTCACCATGAGTCACTTAACGACTCGTGGTCAACCTGATGGGTCACATGAAGACCCGTTTTGTGACCTGGTACAGAAAATTCTATTTTCTCCATTTCAACTCCCAGGTCTGATCTTTGGTCTTTCGGGGCATTATATGCCGAGGTATGATGTCATGGATCATGGTATGGCTTGTAGTGCGTAACCATGAGTCGTGGTCATGAATTAGCTAGTGGAGGTGGTGATGTCATGACTGACATTACAAGTAGTTCTAGGACACCACGAGCCGTGATATGCAATTGTGGTAAGATTTAAAGATGTTGCAAGGAGGAACTGTGGTGGCCACAAGAGGTAACCATGAGTTGTTACTTCGTGGTAAGACTCGTGGTGAGGGTCGTGATGATTGGTAGTCCCTATTTTCCAAATTTTTCATTAAGGGAATTTTCATAAATCCTAAGCTCCTAAGTCTTGAAGTACGTCGTTTTAAGCTTAGGTAGGAGCGTTTAAAGAGTGCCTAACCTATTCTAAGCCTTCCTATTCCATGCATTCATGATTACAGAGTTCATTGAAGATAAAGCTAGAGAATTCCTTAATTTCTTCCTCAATTCACTTGGGTTTTCAAGGGAGATTGTGAAATCAAAGTACCCTGGTATGTAGGGTTATGAATGGGAGTATTCCTTCACTCTCATGTCAAAATCCTCTTCTTAATTCATGAAATACAAGGTTGATGATTTCGTGGGGTTTTAAGCCAATTTGTGAGCCTCTTCTTCCCTTTTCCCCTATCAACTGTTGTTGGAGCCCAGTATGCCTCCAAATCTAGCTCCTCGTCGAGCTCCGCATCAAACTCTGGGATGGTGGGGGTTAATAATATTACCGGCTATCTAGAAGACAACTCAGCTACCTGGCTCCAGAATTCTCCCAACTCCTCTCTAAGGTTTCTCATGTCTGTCTACTCAGTCAGGTGCTCATTGAGGCGATGCTCAACACTATCCAACCGGCCATGCAACAATCTCAAAGCCCCATCAATCTCGGTCTTCACCCAAGGCTTGACATTTTCTATCATTGAGTTGACCTTCTTCTTGATCACTGTGAGCCTCTTGGCCATTATCTAGAGGAACTCCTGTGGGACCAACATGTAACTAGCTGGGGTGTAGCGTGGCATGCACAATGGCAGTATGGAGGAAGTACTAGGAGTTGCATCTGTGTGACCGGCCTCTACAGTTGGCATCTCTCCCTGCTCCACTAAAGTGGGGGCATAAACATGCTCGCCCCTAGATGCCCGTGGTAGTGGGACTGTAGTAGAAAGTATAATCAGTCTATGAAAGCCAAACCCAACTCCTTGAAAGACTTAAAGTTGAAAGGTTTCTCCAAACCATTCAATCCAAACACACCAACACTAATTCAAGATTCTTCAAAGCTAATCAACATTGTGCATACCATTCCGGAGGTGCTAGGTATACCATTGAGGTTGCATCAACTTGAAGTATACAATACAAGACTTGATTGACCAAAAGGTCATCACCTTTTAGATAGTTGCACCGAATGTCAACAGTATTCCTATACTGAACCATGGAGGAGTGACTATTAATATGATCGAGACCAATAATACAGGTGAGTCCATAAAACATAGAGAAGGTTGTGGCTGCCTTGAGTATGAATGAGTAACCCAAGTTCGTGGCAATGACAGCACCATACTAAGCTTACGCTCTAGTCCGTGCCAAAAAGGAGTTCATTGTACAGGCTGTCGTTGCATATGGGCTGACTCATTCAGAAGAATCGGTTAATGACTTGTATAAAAAGGATCCTCGAAAAAGGCCGACCACTGAGGGAGAGGTCGAAGAGTTTTGGATGAGAATGCAGCCAAAAGAGTACTTAATCGTAAAACACCTGGAGAAGACTCCGACACAAATCTCTATATGGGAGTTACTAATGAGTTCCCGGTATCATAGGCAAGCCTTATTAGGAGTTCTTATGAAACGTATGTGCCCATAGGTATAAGTAGTGAGAACATGGATGCTATGTTGAGCAAGATTATGGGAGGTCATCTCATATGCTTTAGTGGAGATGAATTACCATTTGAAGGGGTTATGTACAACAAATCCATGCATGTCTGTTTGCGCCCCAGCGCACGCACAAGCGTACGCGGTCGTACAAGTAATACAGTGGCCTTTTTAAGAGACGGATGTCGAACCCACAGGGAGTGGACTATTTTAGTGAATATTCAAGTTCTAGTGTTAATTTAATCTTCACAAGTGTTGATTATAGAAATTTTGTAAAATTCTAATTAAGTCTAGGGGTGATCAAAAAATAATCGAGAAAAAATACAAGAAGCAACTAGAGTTAAGGCCTACTAATCATGCAATGCTACAATTCACAATGGTTCGAGTATGAAAACATCAGTTGGTATCTCACATAATTAAAATTCTATGTTCATGGTCTTTTGAGCCTCTAAACACTACAAGCTAGCCTCACACCTACATCATTGAGCGGGGATGTGATGTCCTAATTCATGAGAAATTTAACTACGTGGATGTGATTTACGAAGTTTGTGCCCTTGATTATGGACTTTCGTGCTTCTAATCACTTAACCTAACTTAGCTTCACAACTACTTCTACGAGTGCTGATGTGATAATTCTAAGATGGTGTCTAGCTCATCCTGTTTTAGTAACCAAGCCAGGAAAATTAGGTATAATTTCTATCCTAACTACTAATCCTATCGTAAAGATAAGAACTTTCTCCCTACATTCTTATGTTCTAGCCTAGGGTTACTCTCTCGAGCTTTTACGTAAGATTAATGCATTTGTTTTCATGGTGATCAAGCATAAAAACAATAATAATAAAGAATGTAGGACAAAATAACAACTAAAACTCAAACTAACAAAGAATTCTTGCATTTACAATCATATCATGTAGCCTCAACCCTAGAGGAAGGATTTTAGCCACTCATGTTCATACAAATACTTGTAAACGTAATTCAAGTAGAGTACTTACAAGAATAGTTAAAAGAGAATGAAAATTATTGAACCCTAGGTAGAGTTCTTCCTTTCTCCATTCGCTCCTTTATGGTTTCCCATAAATATTTTGTGATAAATGATTTTAGGAGCTAAGGTTTTAATTTATACTAAATGAGAAAATGAAAAATTTTTCTGTGCCCAAAATGGCTCTTTGACGCATTGCCCATCGCACAGCTCAAGCAGCGTGGCATGGGCCTGTTGCGCAGGTGCACTGGAAACCTCGGCAAGAGCATGTCATGGGCGCAGGCTATGCGCAATGCCCGGCGTGGCACGACCCTTCTCGCGCACAACGCACAATGTGACACGCCCAGTGGCGCACAGCATGGCATGGCGTGGCACGACCCTCAGCGCACAGCTTGTGCTGCGTGGCACGCTGCCCTTACCGGTAGTTCCTCTATCACGTCATCTTCATGCGATCTTCCACCAATTCTTTCCCATGCTTCATCTTGTTCGTGCATCATCAATTTTAAGCCCCTCCTAGAGTTTTTCACCTACAAAACAAAGAGCTAATCATATTGGTTAGTTCATGCACGAATTTATACAAAATCACATGAGAATGTAATCACTTAATTTAACAAACACGACTAAAATAAGATATAAAATAGCACTTGGGCATGTCATTACGGCCCAAGATCACTACCCAACACTTAAAGCCTTGTTTGTCCTCAAACAACTATTTTACATCTCATGCACATGAAGACTCACACATAGCTAATTGAAGCAAGACAATTCAAGCTAAGGCTACACCGATTGATTTATATAGCAAGTTAAAAATAAAGCATACAAGATATAACCACTAAAATCACATATAACTATGCTAAGACTTCCTAACCTCAAGAATCGACTCTCAACCTCAACAAACTCATGCAAATAAACTAATCAAGAAATCTGACATGAATTTTATCCTTCATCAAACATGTGCCCTCACACAAGAGAGTTGCCCATTTTCGCTCATATGTTTTCAAATTATAACATGCATGGGTATATGAATAAGAAATATTCCCACTCTCAAAAAGAGTTCACATGCAACATATATTGACCAATGAGCTTGCCTTTAGTGTTTTACTCCACTAATTTAGGAATGTTCTAAAGTAAGATCAAGAATGACTTAATGGGTTCTAATGTAAGTTAAGCGACGGGTAGGTACTATCATGGCTAGTAATAGTGACTATCTTCCCTAAGCACTTTTAATACATCACCCTTTCGTTACGAATCTCCATCCTCTTACTTCACCTTTATTCTTTTCAACTCCTGTTTTCCTCTTTTGCTTCCCCATCTCATTAGACACCTTTAAGCTATTAGTAAGGAGTACTTGAGTAATTTTCTTTTTTGCTCTTTTCTTCTTTTACTCCCTACTAACTATTATTCATTTTTAACAAGTGCACTTCTAGACTTTTCTTCAACTCCCACCACTACTCTTTTCCTTCTTCTTCCACTTCTCACTCCTCAACTCTCTTTCATTTTTCACTTAAGAGCTTAGGAGTTTTGGATCAAAGTCAAGGCTATTGAAAAGAAAGGATTAAGCTCATTTTGTGGCTAGAAAAGAATAAGCTAAACGCCCAATAGAGCTAACTAGGATCATACATTCAAGGTAGGTAATGTGGGAGATAAAAATTAGGCTCATTCAAAGAAATGTCTAAATCATCTCCTACAATCAACATCCCTCATCTCCTTTTGTATACACACCAGGCAAGTTCTAGACAATTCACATTATCAGGGACTATTCAAAATCCTTACACTCGTAGCACATGCTCAATTCAAGACAAATTCAGCAGACTCTTAACTCAGCTAATCACAAGAATGCAAAATTCAGTTTTAAGCACATCGAGTCACATTCAAGAGCCTAGGTGTCTCAAACAAAGTTATACAATTGTTAGCATGCTTAAAAATTAACAACACTTGCATCCCACAATCATGTATAGCACATAATAAGAACATTAAGCTATCAATCAACTAAGGGTTCAACAACAAAAGCCTATTGACTAATTTTCCCTCAAGACAGTCGTCATCCATCCAACATCGGGAAAAGTCCCTAATTATGAATAAAAACAGCTATATCTAGACAAAGAAAATTTTGATTCATCAGTTCGAAGTGCCCCCTATTCGAAAAGAACCAAAAAGAAAAACCAATGAGTGGGTGAATTATTCTCAACTCCAACTTTTTCATCAACCAATACCATACAAAGCACTAATTTTACCCGAATTCAGTAAGCACAAAATTTTGAAATTTCCCTCACCCCACACTTAAGTCATGCTATGTTGCCAAAGAATCAAACTAGAATACAAAAAGGGTGATACATACTCCCTGAGGCCTCTAGGCCTAGCTAACAGCATGTTTTCTTTTGTTTTTGTACAAGCGGGTCATCGATCCCACACTCATCTTTTTGTCATGCTCCTCAGCTTTCACCTCCATGGGTACTAAGATTTCCCCTTAATCTGTGCTTATCAAACAAAACAAACAACAACAAGTGAAAAATGATAAAAATTACCAACAACTTAAAAGAAAATGTACCTGTGGTACTCTTAGGTTGCCTCCCAAGCAGCGCCTTATTTTACGTCGCGGCACGATGTATCAAGTTTCACCACTTTTCCCTCCACTTTGAGGATATGAGTCTCACCCCTAATTTCTTCTCTAGTTTCCTCTTATGCTCCAGGGGTGGTGGTGAAAAAATCAAAGGACCAAATAGTAGATGTCGCCTCTGGAACTTATTGGCCCTTACGTAAGTGAAGTCATTTTGTCTCTCAGAATCAGCAAATTTCTGAATATACAGGGCCTGTTCCTCCTCTAGACCTTCTCTACAAGCTTGGAAGACTCTATTTCTACGTTGTCAACAAAACTTAATGTCGAGAAATGCTTCGAGTGGGGTACAATACACCTCAACTCTTATACTGCATTTTGCTTGACCTCCTTACTTGTGTACACCTTCTCCACATCAACATCTAACTCCACATGAATGTCAAATGGTTGGAACTCTATCTCTCCTTTCATGAATGGATTGTCCATATGTGTGACATCCTAATTCGTGAGCAATTTAACTACGTAGATGTGGTTTATGGAATTTGTGCCCTTTATTATGGACTTTCTTACCTCTAATCATTTAACCTAAGTTAGCTTTACAACTACTTCTACGAGCAGTGATGTGAAAATTCTAAGTTGGTGTCTAGCTCATCACGTTTTAATAACCAAGGAAGGAAAATTAGGTATAATTTCTATCCTAACTGCTAATCCTATCGTATAGATAAGAGCTTGCTCCCTACATTCTTATGTTCTAGCCTAGGGTTACTCTCTCGAGCTTTTACCTAAGTTTAATGCATTTTTTTTCATGGTGATCAAGCATACAAATAATAATAATAATAATAAATAATGTAAGACAAAACAACAACTAAAACTCAAACAAATGAAGAATTCAAGCATTTAAAATCATATCATGTCGCCTCAACCCTAGAGGAAGGGTTTTAGCCACTCGTGTTCGTACAAATACTCAAAAACATGATTCAAGTAGAGTACTTACAATAATAGTTAAAAGAGAATGAAAATTATTAAACCCTAGGTAGAGTTCTTCTTTTCTCCCTTAACTCTTTTACGGTTTCCCAGAAATATTTCGTGATAAATGATTCTAGGAGCTAAGGTTTTAATTTATACTAAATGAGAAAATGCAAAATTTTGACGTGCCCAAAATGGCTCTGTGACACGCTGCCCATTGCGCAGCTCAAGCAGCATGGCACGGGCCTGTCGCACAGGTGCACTGGAAACCTCGGCAGGAGCATGTCATGGGTGCAGGCTATGCGCGATGCCCGGCATGGCACAGCCCTTCTCGCACGCGACGTACAGCATGACATACCCACTAGCACGCAGCATGGCACGGCCATCAGCGTGCAACTTGTACTGCGTGGCACGCTGCCCTTGCCAGCAGTTCCTGTCTCACGCCATCTTCATGCGATCTTCCACCAATTATTTCCCATGCTTCATCTTGTTCGTGCATTATCAATTTTAAGCCCCTCCTAGTATTTTTCACCTACAAAACAAAGAGCTAATCATATTGGTTAGTTCATCCATGAATTTATACAAAATCACATGAGAATGTAATCACTTAATTTAACAAACACGACTAAAATAAGATATAAAATAGCACTTGGGCATGTAATTATGCCTAAGATCAATGTCATGATAAAATATCGTGACAAGATCATCAATAGAGTTTTGATAGAATATGGGTCTAGACTAAACATTTTTCCTTTGTCCACTCTTACTCAGATGGATTATGATTTGGGAAAGATCCGCAAAAGCCATATCAATATTAGGGCATTTGACGGAGGCCAAAGAGACACCATTGGGGAAGTCAATTTGTGTATTCAATTGGGACCCATAGAATTTTAGGCAGAATTTCAAGTTATGGACATCACTATTAGCTACAACTTTCTCTTGGTAAGCCTGTGGATCCACAAGGCTAGATGTCACGACCCAAGAG
Organism: Datura wrightii; assembly: GCA_035772735.1. NCBI lineage: Eukaryota > Viridiplantae > Streptophyta > Magnoliopsida > Solanales > Solanaceae > Datura > Datura wrightii. The sequence continues at coordinate 22,478,970 of JASDFA010000004.1, read as the reverse complement.
TAGACTCGGATCATAGACACGGGACAATGAACCTCGAAAGGCTTCAAGTTGACCATGACATAATCATAGCATACACTTAACATCCGATGTGACTAACAACATAAATGAGTGGAAAAAAATAACAACAATCTAATATGAACCATGAAGACAATTTAATAATCCTTGGATACATAGCTGAAGCTGTCTAGACAAGTATGGAAGCCTTCTACTAAACTGATGAGTTGCTGGGACAAGCCCCCAGCTAACTCCCAAGGTCCGAAAACTGAAACATAATAAAACAAGAACATAAGCCACGTCCTCGAAAGATGAGGACTAGCCACACGGCTTAACCTGGAGACCTGAATCTATATCATGAAATGATATAGCACAAAAGGCGTGCGATCAGTACTTGGAATGTAATGAGTATGCAGGAAGCATAAATAAACTAACTTATAGTATGAACAAGAAGGAAACCATGTAAAACATTTTAATAGCAAGGTAACTGAAAAGAGATACGGAAATCTTATCCGAGATTCACATATTCAATTAACATAACCACATTATAAAAAAGACATGCATTATTATTGTAACTGCTGATGTGCAAAAGTAACAATCGGGAATAATACAAGGTATGATGTCGTGACTGATATTAAGAGGGTCCCTGCCCATCTAAGGGGGGAGTCCCTGACGGTCAAAGGGAGCATCCCTGACTATCCAAAGGAACATTTTTAGCTAAAGAGAATCCCTGACTGTCAAAGGGAGAGAGATAGCTCTGACATAGACAGTCACTGACTGGCTAGGGATGTTAGTCGCAAACAATGTAGGGAAATAAAACACTCAACTGACTAGAGATGTAAGTCCCGACTGACTAAGAGATGACATTCTCCACTAACGCCTAGGGATGTGAGTCCCGACCAACTACAAGAAGACATTTTCCACTAACGTCTATGTAAGAAATTCTCCACTAACGTCTATAGTCAAACGAAATTTACAATAGCTAATTAGAGACAAGAATATCCACCACTTTCATCATGCAGTACTCATATTAAAGGGGATTAGAGCTATCCTTTAATAGGCACAGGATCAACAAGCTGACATATTAGTCACAGGCTTTATCATCATGATTCACATTATCGCAGAACCAATTTCCTCATTAGCTTTAACATCTCAACCCTACGAGCATGCTATAAATTCGTACTAGCATTATTCTATCATGGCATCTTGATTTTGTACTCACCTCATTCAATAGGTAATATAAGATCAAACATGATTTATGGAATTCAACTCATAATCTATCAAGGATACATAACTTCATGTAACTAGGTTACAACCATTTCACACACTTGTCACAATCACTCCATTATGAACTCTTTAGCCACGGGCATTTTAGATTCTAAGGTTTTATGAAAATGATTTTTTTAGTAAGGAAAGCAATATAGAATCGCCCAAGCTTCATAGTTCAACAATGGAGATGCGATCTTGTCATGCCCAATCAATTAAATCTAAAACATGGTGATGGCACATAATTTACTTCAATTACTCAAGTCCACAACTCCTACTCAATCCAACATGGTCATAAATATCAAAATCAAGTCATTAGGTTTAATTATGAAATATTTCCATGATTCTATCATGTTCATGAATTACTACAACAATCAAGGGAGAAATGAACAAATCCCATTCAATACTCAAATCAATTTATGAAGAACATACTATGCTCATACATTCTCAACCTATATTTCATAATTCAAGGTAACCCATCAATTAATAATTTAATTACATTCATAATCGCAGTAGATATTAGCATTTAAGAAAAATAAAGAAGAATTTACCCTTTTTACAAACCCTATGTCATGCTTTTCTAGAATTATCAAAATTGGTCTTTAATGAAAATATTTTTTGGGCACAAGGATGGAAGAGTATCCTTGTTGAAAAACCCGCATACCTAGTAGACGAAAATCCCACTTGATTTGCACCTTGAAGCCTTGAAGAAATCCCTTGAATCTTAAAAGGAGGTAGAAGGGTTTGGGAGAGTGTTTTTGAGAGTATGAAAGATTAGGTCTAGAAAATCCCTTTAAAACGTCCATAAACATTCCTAAAACGACATCACTTAAGAACTAAGAGCATAGGATTTTACCGGAACACCCCTTAGAAAACTTAAAAATCTGGCTGAACTGGAACCCACGACTCACCTGACGAGTCGTTGTTACACCAAATGACTCATTAGGTGCATTCTCCAAGCACACTGGAAATTCCTTCAAAACCAAAGTTTCTCCCTCTTAAATACTGACTTGACGAGTCGTTACCACCCTAAACGACTCGTCACATCCATCCGTAATGAACACAGCCAAAGGCTTCCCCAACCTCCACCCAATGATCAACCTGATGAGTCATTTCCAGGCCAGACGACTCGTCAGGTCATCTGTTGCCACTGCCTCCCTGACTCCCATACCACGACAGCACACAATGACTCGTGGTATCCTACCATGAGTCGTTAAGTCCTCTGTTCTGAGATATTCTTGCCAGTTTTCTGCACTTTTCCAATTAAACTCTCGGGTCCTATTTTGAGGCCCCTTTCCGGGGTATTACACTAGAGCTATTTCATCTACTCTTCACTAGTTAATAAAGTTCGTGTGGGAAAAACATAAGGTGGTCATTCATGGAGAAGGAAGCCAGCTGAACCATCTGATAGTGTTCAAACTCATACCTCCTACTGAAGTATGAAGCGGACTTTGTCAATATAGAACCTAATAAAGGTTGGGGTTGAACCCACAGGGAATATGAAAGATCTAGACTAATGACGATAAGTGAACTTTTTGGTTAGTTACTCCAATTTGGGGGATTCAAGAAAATATCAATTAAGACAACAATTAAAATTATGATGTAAATAAAGATTGAAGAATAACTAGGGTTTGTGTTCCCCATGGGTTCATAACTATTTTGGGTATACACACGTGATCAATACCAATGCCTACTTGTAGAACTGAGAACTATGGTTCATCCAAATGACTGGTTCGTCCCTATTGGATGACTATACTCAATCATCGGATCAGGTCTCATGCGCGGTTTCAAACTATCCGTTATCAATATGTTTCAAATTTAACTATCCTGTGACCATAACTCAAGTTACTACAATGATCATCAAGATTAAGGCTTTATTGTAATTTTCTTTTCTGAATCTCTACCTCTCTAGGCTAAAGAAAGTAAAGAATTTGGGCAAGTCCTGACATTATACACCGTTAAGAAATGTTTAAGAATGAAGAGAATACAATATAAGCATTTTCCATTGGTTCTGAATCACTTTTGTGTATCCCTAGCTCGCTAATCCATCATGGTTTCCAAAACCCTAGCTATGGAGGTTTTAGCCTCTCATAGTTGCAAGGTTGTGATATGCATTCATAATTGAGCACATAATTCAATACTTACAATAATAAATGATAGAAAAGCTTCTTTGATTGTATCAAAAATAAATCAAGAACAATTCACAAAGATAAAGAAAGAAACCAAGAAAAGGTTGATCACAAGTCAATCAACTCCATTCTATGTTTTCCCTCGAAATCACTTCTCACTAATGTTTTCCCTCGAAATCACTAACGATGAGGCTGAGTGGGTTACAGGTGGAAAGCAGGTGACAAAGAACTCATTGAACTTCATTGCAAAGGCCTTCTGGACATTGGTGAGACATCATCAATTAGCGCCCACAGTCAAGATAACACGCTGGGTGCCGATAGAGCGGCGTTCCTGGCATGCCTCATATCCCACTACCCTCTTAACATCTCGAGAATCATAGCTACTGAGATACAAGATAGGGTAGTGGAAGTAAGCACTACCATTCCATTCCCGAGCCTTGTATATAATTTGTGCATGTAGATGAGAGTACAGCAGGGTGATGAGAGATTGATCGGAGGCCAAAGAATTGCTGATATAGGCCTTATTCGGGAAGAGATGAACCCGGTAAGCAGATCCAGAATGCCCATAGCCATCCCAATAGCTCAGCTAGTAGGGGACGTATAGGTGAATGTCCCCACTACTAAGGAGCAGATCGATACACCGACTACAGATGTCGGTCACTCAGAGTTAGCTCCCAACACATCAGCTACACCACAACCCAGTGTAAAGACTCAGACTCCAGTAGGGTACATCTTGGTACCGCAAGATTTGACAATGGCCGAGCGCAAAATTCAGGAAATGATGGAGAATGTAAAGCCATGGGTAAAATACGAGAAGATGCAGCATATCAGGCCCTTCATGCCCTCTTGGATAGTTTTGAGAGTAGATTCAACATGAGGATGGCGGAGCAGTCAGACACCGGCAGTATCCGTGCGGAGTTGGGGGCTCTTCGAAGCCAAGTGGTTGAGTTGTCTTTACGGCAACCAACTGTTATAGCAGCCCCCACTCTTCTAGACCTGAATGTAGAGCTTGAGGAGGATATTGACTTGGCAGCATACTGGGAGCCAACTGCAGCCAGTGATAAAGGCAAAAAGAGAGTTGCTGAAGATGTTGGTGAGGAAAGTGTGAAAAAGAAGAGAAAGAAGGAGAAGAAAGAGCGCAAGCGGGCTACAGCGGAGAGCATGCAAGCTCATGAGGAGAATATGACTGAGCTACGTGAGAGAGTTACAGGAGCGGGAAGCGCCATTGCAGCTCAGCCCAAGCTTGCTAGTGGCCATGGCCCTTCGGATGAGCCACATTCATCCCCAGTTTCCACAGAGGCCATTCAAACGGCTATAGTTACTAAGGGGGGTACCACTACCCCCATTATTCCACCATTGAGTGCGCCGGTCACTGCTAGCGCCACTACTACCGCGGAGGTACCACCTTCGCGAGATGACAAAGGAAGTGTCTAAGTAGCCACAGGCATGTTCTTTTCCCTTCAAACTTATATTTTGTGCTTCAGGGACGAAGCTTATTCTTTGAAAAGGGGGGTTGTACTTGTATTGTTGGGATATTTTTGGTCGCTTGAGGGTTTTTGTTTTTGTGTTTCTTTTCCCTCAGACATTCAATCTAGTATAACCGGCATGTGTTAGGATTTTTTTGTTTTTAGTTGTGATTTATGTTTGATTAAAAAGTAACTTAGGAATACTCAGCCAATGAATATGCACTAGTTTCATTTTTTTTGTAAAAATTGACCCTGTTTAAAAATTTTGCGATGTATTTGTGACAACAATGCATGATTTCTGCGGATCATTTTATGTCATTTAGTTATTGATAGTGCTAGTCTTGTTAAGCCATGTAAGAACCAGACATGTAAAGTGAAAATAGTTCATGTACCATGTGTGAGTGAGGTCTTAGTAGTTGTTGCGGTATGTTGTTGAAGATCTAGAACTTTCCTTATTGGTCTCTGCATAGGTTGAGGATGGTTGCTTAGGATATGGTCATAGGCCATTTTTGTGTTAGCTCACTTTTATCCTATATTTCCCTACAAAAGTGTCATGAATCCCTTGATCCCAAGTTTAAGCCTTAATTGACCATATTTCATTGATTTACCTGCTAACCGTATCCATTTGTTTACAATGAACCTGTTTGGCCTTGATTCTTCCTTGGATATTGTGAACCTCAACATAACCAAAATGCTTAAGTTGATGGTGGCTAAAGTAGGGGTGCATAAATAGTGGGAACGGGAGAGAAGGAAAGAAAAGAAAAGGAAGAGAAAAAAGAAAATGGTGAAAAAAAGGTATGGTGAGGTGAAAAAGTAAAAAGCTGAAAATTTGAGAATATTCAAAACAGAAGAGAAATTTAAAATAGCTTGAAAGTGTTGAAAAATGTGAAAAATTACCTCACCCATGCGAATGTTCATAAAATGCGAAAAAAAGGGAAGAAAAGGAGACAAAAAGAATGAAGGGTGAAATAGGAGAATGGTGCAGCTAATGAATGTAGTGCCAAGGAAGGGGTAGTCACTAATAAAATATTTCATCTTTATCATGACCAGCCCTAAGCCTACATTACAAGCCATATAAAGTAACATAGTGATCTTAATTTGACCATCTAAAAAATCGAAGCAGAGAAAATAAGGGCAAGCCTATGGTATCTGATGCATAATACTTGCAGTTCTTTGAGAGAGTGAGTGCTTCATTTGCCTAGTCCCATGTTTCAGTTGATACTTCATACTAGAGTGAGGACTTCATTTTTTGTGAGGGTACATGGATTATGTTTACTTTTACCATTGGTCTGTGTGAAATACATAAATGATGACTTGATTGCTTGTTGATAGCTAGATGACATGTCTTAATCCCTGAATATAATGTTTTGAGGTTGCTTGTAATACATTAGCTGACGATGTTTCAAGAGAAAGGGTCAATAGAGTTTGTATATATACCGCACAAATTTGTTTTGAGTTTTGGCTGTAGTATCTTAAGTTTATTTTCTAGTTGAGTTTCGTGTTTAGTTTTTCTTTTTCTTTGCCTGAGGACATGCAAAAGTCTTAAGTTGAGGGTGTTGATGTGTTGTGAATTTACAGTACTATTGATGCTCAAAACTAATAAAATAGCATTGACTTAGGTGTATTTATGTGGATGTGAGGCACTTTTCCTTTGCTTTCAGGATAAATGGGTGTCGGAACAATAAAATGCAAAAGAAAGCTAAAAGTGTGCAAAAAAGGGCGAAAAGTGCAGACTACAGTATGATCCGTAGGATGGACCTACGAGTCATACTGAGGACCTTGATCAAAATCTGAAAGTTAACCTAGAAGACTGAACTTATGAAACTTGTCATGGATCGTACCATGGTAGTACAAGTAGTGGTAAGCCAGTCATGAAGAAATCCAGAAGAATTGCATAGAAGGATGATTCTCAGTACGAGAGCACCCTACGACCCATAAGATGAAGGTATGTGTCGTACCATCCCGGTCGTGGTGAAGTTCAGAAAAAGTTCAAAAGATCAGGATCAAGCCGCGAGTGTCAGTGTACGAGTCGTAGCACGTTGGTACGAATCGTACCTTGGCCAAACACTTAGCAAAAATTAAGCCAACACTCCGAGCCACAAGTTGATGTCACAATTCGTGAGAAGCCCCTATAAGTCGTAGGTGGACCCGTGACGAGGTCGGCAGCAGATATGGAAAGCAATCCTATTAGTTTAGGAAAAGGATTCTTGTGTCTGTATAAATACTTTTTATGTTTTATTTTTAATAGAGGATGACGAGTAGACTTAATTGTGGTAGAAAAACATTGTAGTAAGCAATTTTACATTATTAGAAGAGAGAATTGAGTTGGTTCAACCTTGTGATCAACCTTTTCTTGAATTGATCTTGTTCTTGCTACTTGTTATTCAAGATTTCGTGGTTTAATTGAAAGAATTATTTTTCTCAATCATCTTTGTAAGTATTGTTATATGTTTTCAATAATGAACACAAATCACAACCTTGCAACTATGAGAGGATAAAACCTCCATAGTGAGGGTTGTGGGAACCATGGTAGATCAATTAGTTAGGGTTGCCCAAAGCGAGTCTAAAACCAATACTAAATACTTATATTGCATTCTCTTCATCTTTAATGATTCTTAGCGTTGTACAACGTTAGGAAATGCCTTAATTCTTTACTTGCTTTGGCCGAAGAGGTAGAGATTAGGAAAAGACAATTACAACAGATCCATGATCTTGATGATCATTGTATTAACTTGAGCTATGATAATAGGATAGTTATATCTGGAACTTAGTGATAACGGTTAATTTGCAAAACTCATGAGACTTTGTCAAGTAATTGAGGATAGTCATTCAATAGGGATTAGTCGATTGTTTGAATGAATCTAAGTTATCAGTTTTGTAAGTAAGTATTGGTAAAGATCACGAGTGTATGCCCAAAGTTTATATGAACCCATGGGGAACATAAACCCTAATTATCCTTTAATTATTGATTCACAAATATAATCTTGACTGCTGCTTATTTTTATTATTTCTTTTTATTAGAATTCCCCTCATTGTGAAATAATTACCATACAAGTTCATCTATCGGCTGTAATCTAGATCTTCCATAATCCCTGTGGGTTCGACCCCAACCTATAAGTTTGGGTTACTTATTGACAACGTATGCTTCATACTTTAGTTGAAAGTGTGGTTTGAGCGTTATTAGCTTCCTTTGCACATTCTTGCTCCAACACTTATTTTCCGTGTAAACAAAGTAAAAGCACCTCATATCCGTATAAACACACCTAAGTCGCTGCTATTTTCTTAGTTTTGAGTGTCAAAAGTATTGTAAACTCAAAGTAGATCAATACCCACAACTTAAGACTTTTGCATGTCCTTAGGCAATGAAAAGAAAAAACTAAATACGACGCTCAACTAGAAAATAAACCTAGGATACTACAGCTAATACCAAACAAAATTTGCACTATAAATCCAACACCATTTGATCCTTCTTTCATGAAGCAATATCAGCTAGTGTACTACAAGCAACCACAAAATATGATGAGCAGGGATCAAGTCATGTCATATAGCTATCAACGGGTAAATCAAGTCATTACCGATGCTTTTCAGATAGGCCATTGGTAAAATAAAACATAAACCATGTGCCCTCACAGCAAATGAAGTCCCCGCTTGAAAATGTAGTAACAGATATGATATGGGACTAACAAGTGAGACTCTCACTCTCACAAAGAAGTTCCAAATACTATGTATCAGATACCATAGGCTTGCCCTTATTTTCTCTGCTTCGGTCTGTCAGATGGTTAGATTAGGATCACTATAGGACTTGATATGGTTTGTATTGTAGGCTTTAGGGCTGGACATGATAAATATGGGATCTTTGTAAGTGACTAACCCTTCCTTGGCACTACAACATTGGCTCCATCTTTCATCCATTTCACCCCTTTTCTGCTTTTCCTTCCGTTTCTTTCCTTTTCACCTCCTTTGTGTGCATTTGTATGAGTATGGTGTGTTTTCAACTTTTTCAAGAATTATTTTTGAATTTTCTTTGTTCAAATTTTTCATCTCTCTTTTTTTTCATTTGTCACACCACACCTCATTTTTCATCTTTTCTCTTTTTCTCTCCCTTTTCCTCGTTCCCACTATTTATGCACCCCTACTCTAGCCACCCTCAACTTAGGCATTTTTCCTGTGTTGAGGTTCACAATGTCCAAGGAGGGACTAGATTCAAAACAGGTTCATTATAAAAAATAAGTACGGTTCATAGATTAATCAAAGAAAAATGGTTTATTAAAGGCTCAAAATTGAGATCAGGGGAATCACATGATTTTGGTAGGGTCATTTAGGCTAAAAGTGAGCCCAACAAAAATTTCTTATGATCATATCCTAATCAACCATCCTTAACTTATGCAAAGACCAACCAGGCAAGTTCTAGATCTTCAACACAGTATCGAACTAAGTATCAAACCTCACTCACTCATGGCACATGACTAATATTCACTCTACCTGTCTAGTTTATGCATGTCTAAATAAGACTACTCATGCTAATACACTATATGACATCAAAAGATCCTAAGAAATCATACATGCAGTCATAAGTACACAGCTAATTTATCAAAAAAAATTTAAACAGGGTTAATTTTTTCAACATTCCAAAACTAGTTCATTCTTATTGGCTGAGTACTCCTAAGCTACTATCTAATTAAACAAAAATCACAATATAAGAAAATGAAATCCTAAAAATGTCGGTTCTACTAGATAGCATGCCCGAGGAAAAAGAAACACGGTAAGAAAAACCCTTTGACGAATCCAAAAATCCAAAAAATACAAGTACACCCCCTCCCCTTTTTGAAAATTTTGCTTCGTCCCTGAAGCATGAACTACATGAACAGAGGGAAGGGAACATACTTGTGGCTACTCAAACTTCATCATTCATGGGTTGCCTCCCATGCAGTTCCTGATTTAACTTCGCGGCACGATGTACATCTCTTGACTACTCAGAATTCATCAAGTGACTCAGATTCATCCTCTATAGCTGTGACCAATCTGTAAGATACACTGCCCAAATTTTCCAACTTTTGTCCAACCGTTGACCACAGCTCACATAACAACTCATGGTGACAGTCGTGGTCACCTCAAATTCCAAATTTTCAACCATGTCCCATCCTCTCCCCAGGAGTCACTTAACGACTCTTAGGGTTTCTGATGGGTCACTGGATGACCCGTCCTATGACCTAGTGCAGGAATTCCTATTTTCTACATTTCAACTCCTAGATCTGATCTTAGGGCTTTCGAGGTATTACAATAGCTCCCCCTTGGGAACATTCTTCCTCGGATGTTGAAAATCATACTAAAAGCGGAGAAATGCAATCATCATACACAAATACTGAACATACATGTTGAAAATTGACGGAGTGACTAACTCCGATTTGAACTGCATGACTAAACTGAATTCCTGAATCATACATACATTGTAACGACCCAAACATAGGCCTCGATAGAGACACGGGACAAGGAGCCCCGAGAGACTCCAAGTCGACCCATGGCATGAAAATAAGTCTAACCAATCAAATAAAGTGGAAGAATTAACATAATGAACATAGCGGAAGTCTAGCATAACATATAAACCAAAAATGCAACACGAGTCTGAAGCTGAATACGATCTATTGTCTGAAAAGCCTCTAAGTCTGATGAGTTGATGGGACAAGACCTTAACTAACTCTCAAAGTCTGAAACCGAAAATACGCATACATAATTAATTAAAAGAGGGGCCCTCAATAGATAGGACTCACCAACAGAGACTGATGCTAACTCTGGAAGTTGGCTAGTGTTGGGGCTGACTTTGAATATTGGAACCTACATCTTGAAACACTACAGCATAGAGTATGTGGTCAGTACATGGAATGTACCAAGTATACAAGGTAAATAAAACCGCTAAGTAAGTAAAATCATTTAAAACATGTATAATATAAAACATGATTACAACAAGAATCTAAGAGTAGGGCTTGCATGCTATTTTCTGAAATCATGATCTCAACATAACTGAACATCACAACTGAATCGAATGATCCAAAGCTTAAATTTGATAATCATAACTAAAATTGAATATTTGGTCAAACCTGATTTAGAACATATATATAGATATATCATGAATGATAAACATGCATAATTGAAATCATGAGGAACAATGGGAGACTCATCATAGATCTGAGATACCACAATAGAACTTATGTGGTCCCAACTACCACACTCAAGTGGGTAGAGTCGTCCAAAGCCTTGCCAAGGCTGAGGACGATACTATGATACCGATATCAAGCTTGAGGCCCAATCGAGAAAGGGGATAATGATCTTGGGCAAATTTATATGCCCAAGTGATACTCAAAAGTGTCATTTTAGCCTTGTTTATCTATCAATGTGTATACATTCTCATGTAATTGGTAATAAAATGTGAATTTATACTAACCAACATGATTAGCATTGTTTTGCAGGTAAAATGTAATTTCAGGAAGCTAAAATGCATGTTGGAGGATATCGGGGTTGGACTTGGATGCGAGCAAGGGACAAGACATTGGACAGCATAAAATAAAGGGGCTCCGCGATGGACCCGTGTCACGCTGCCATCGCGGAGGCCTTCTGCCTGGATGGGAATTTTCAGCCCAATTCCAGTGTGGGTCCGCGATGGGTCCGTGGCACGGTGGCTTGGCTCCGCGTTGCACGTCGTGCCACGTTGGGCTTTATTTCCTGGACCCCCAGTTCCAGTGAAGGTCCGCGTCCGTAGCGTGTCACGGAGGCAGTGCTCCGCGATGCACTCCGTGACACGTTGCTCGTTATTCCGGGAAAAATTCCCACTAGTATAAATAGAACACTTAGGTTCATTTTTCAATATTCTGACTTGGTGGAGCAAGAACGTGGGTTACAGGCAGTTGAGGGGATGAAAATCTCAGGGTTTTTCTCTCTTTTCTTCTTCTTTAATTCAATTGCTTGTATGTTTAACACTCATTTAATGATGTTTAATCCACAAATGAGTGGCTAATTCCTCTTCTTGCTGAGGTTATGAACAATTGTAGTGAAATGGATTGTTGATCATAGTGGTTTTTCATCTTTTCTTCCATGTTGTTCTATTAATTCTTGTTCTTACTGCATTAATGTGTGGCCTACGTTAATGTATATCTAAAAAGTCCGGTTTCACTCAAGAGAGCAAGAAATTGGAAAGTTTTGAATTAATAGGATATGATCTTTACTTGATTTGGAAAAATTGGAAATTGATTTACTTTCAGGATAGAAATATACCTAAAAGTCGTATTAGTCAATTTAGGAACCAAGTTTGTATGGCTAGAACATGAATTGCATTTAATCACAGAAATGTAGGTGGATGGTTCATGATTCTTAAGTGAGGTTAAATACGAGAGTTTTAATCTCTTGGCAATAGTTCTTGGCTAGCAACCGGAGGAAAAGACTAACCAAATTATGTCAATAATTAATTTCATTACATGTTCGTTTAACCTCAGCATGCTCTCATTCATAGTTCAGACTCAATTTAGATAATCTTTGTAGACTTAGGATAAAATAATAAAACAAAATATCAAACTTTTGGTTACACTGTTGTCTGCATTTTTAGAATCGAAATATAGTACACTTGAGCAGATTGCACTTCATCCCAGTCCTTGTGGGATCGATACTTGGCTTACTTAAGCCACTTAACTACTTGTTCGACCACGTGCACTTGCGTGTGAGTTATATACCCATATAACAAACCAACCGAACAAGTTTTTGGCGTCGTTGCCGGGGACTTGGCAATTGGTGAATTTGTTTTAAGTGTTAATTTACTATATTTTTATTTTCTTAGTGTTGACAACTTGGTCTTAGCCTATATTTTGCAGATTTAATTTCTGTTGAAAACTGGCAAGAGACAAGGAGCTGGTGGACTCGTATATAGAGCCAGAAAGAATATTTCACAGTAATCGGAGAGAAGCTCTACAAAGAAAGCTGCAGTTGCTCAGACAGACGATCATGGAACAACAACAGAATCCACCGGTAGTACAGGCAGTGTTAGTGCCCGAAGAAGTAGCAGCTCGGCCGATTCGCGAGGTGGCAATCCCACATGCTAATAATGTCACATCTAGCATCCGCAAACCTGAGCCATGAGGGAGGTTTGAACTTAAGCAGAATATGGTGCAATTGTTGCACATTAGCGAGCAGTTTACCGGTCTCCCTCATGAAGATCCACAGCAGCATCTCCAAAATTTTTTGGAGATAAGTGACACTTATATCCCCGCTGGAGTGTCATCAGATTATGTCCGTCTTACATTGTTCCCATTCTCACTATTGGGAGAAGCCAAGAGGTGGTTGAAAGTTGAGCCACCAAATTCTATTTCTACGTGGGATGATCTTGCAAGGAAATTTTTGATACGGTTCTTCCCCTCGGGTAAAACAGCAAGACTTAGAAGTCAGATTCTAAGTTTCAAACAGAGGGAGGGAGAGAATTTATATCAGGCCTGGGAGAGATTCAAGTCCATGTTGCGGGATTGTCCTCATCATCATCAGTCCAATGATGTGCTGATGCACACTTTTATAGAGGATTTAGAACCCCACACAAAAATATTGCTAGACTCAGCAGCTGGAGGACAAGCGCTGGAGAAAACTTATAAGGAGCTGTATACCTTGTTGAACCATATTTCACAGGGCAATCTGGAATGGAATGCTGATTCGTCAAGAGGCGGGACAAGGAAAGCAGCAGGAGTGCTAGAAGTGGATGGGTTTACAGCTATTGCTGCACAGATAGTTGCATTACAAAATCAACTTAATACCCACTTCAGCAACATGACAATGAACCAGCCTCAAGCTCCAATGAATGCAGTGCAGCAGATGTGGGGTGAAGTGTGCAGAAGCAGTGAGAACTCAGCTGAGTGTTGTGGAGCCAATCCTGACTCGGTAAACTTTGTGGGAAATGTGCAAAGGAACCACCAACAGTATGGTAATAGCTACAATTCCAATTGGAGGAATCACCCTAATTTCTCCTGGGTAGCAACAACCATCAGGGGCAAAGTTCAAGTCAGGGTGTGCAAAGGAACCAAGGAGAGCAGCAGAATTATCAAGCACAATTCAGAAACAACAATGCACCTCCTCCACCACCATCACCCAGCATTGAGGAGATGTTCAAGACCATGATAGCTAACCAAGCTCAATTGCAGGCTGACTATGTGAAATTGGAAGCCGAAGTGAAAAACAACCACTTAGCTACCAAGGCACTTGAATATCAATTTGGCCAATTTGCTGGAGCCCAAAACACAAGGCCTAGAGGAGGACTTCCGAGCGACACAGATCCCAATCCCAAGCAGGTGAATGCAGTGACCACAAGGAGTGGTTTGCAGCTGAAAGAGGTGGAACCAGAAAGACCACCTCAACAATCGGGAGCAGCAGAAGTTGAGAGGGAGCAAAGTACTGAAAGGGGGAAGACTAAGGAAGCTGAATCAGAAAGACCACCACCCCCGTTCCCTCAACGATTAAAGAAACACAAGGAGGAGGCGTGTTTCAAGAAATTCATGGAGGTGCTGAAATAGGTACATATTAACTTACCTCTTGTTGATGTTTTGCAGGAAGTGCCGAAATATGCTAAGTATATAAAGGACATTGTGGCAAACAAAAGTCGGTTGACTGAGTATGCTACGGTGACTCTAACAGAGGAGTGCACTTCCCGAATTAAAAACAGACTGCCCACAAAGCTCAAAGACCCTGGGAGCTTTACTATACAGATTACTATTGGGCAGAGCATCCGAGCTCGTGGATTGTGTGACTTGGGAGCGAGCATAAATTTGATGCCGTCATCGGTATTCAGAAAGTTGGGTCTAGGAAGTCCTAGACCCACAACAGTAATCTTGCAATTGGCGGATCGGTCCTTAGCCATACCTGATGGCATTGTGGAGGACGTTCTGGTGCAAGTTGGCTCGATAATTTTCCCAGTAGATTTTGTCGTGCTGGATTTTGAACCAGACGCGGAAGTCCCATTTATTTTGGGACGTCCTTTCTTGGCGACCTGGAAAGCACTAATTGACATAGCTACGGGGCAGCTAATAATGCGAGCACACGATAAGGTGGAGGTGTTCGATATGTACAAGGCACCCAAGCTCCCGATGGTGCACGAAGAACTCTCGGTGATCAATGTGATTGATCAAGGCAATGATGAGCAGATTAAGGATTCACGAGAGTTAATGGGAAAGCCATCGGATCGGTGTAAGCACTACTGGGGGGAGGACGGTGATCGAGAGAAATCATCCATCACCCTAGAGGACAACTGAGCTTAACGACGTCGAGCCGTGACGGTAAACCAGGAGCTGCATGGGAGGCAACCCGTGGAAAAAAATTTTTGTTGTAAAGTGTAAATAGATATTTCTTTTTCTTTTTCTTGATTTACTACAAAATTTTAGTTTTTGCTTTTGTTTTATTTTTATTTAAAGTGAAACCTATAATTCTAACCAATTTTGTATAGTGAGATGAATTTCAAGTCAAATGGAGGAAAATATGCGCGGAATCGCAAAGGAAAATTTGATGTATGAAAATTAACAAAAAGTGGCAAAACAGTGAGCTGGGGCGATAGCTCCGTGTCACGGAGATGGACCTCCGCGTTACCCTCCGTGACACGTTGAGGTATAATCCAGATTTTTTTTAAATTTCCAGAACAGGCTCGCGACGGCTCCGTGTCACGGAGGCAGTGCACCGCGATGCACTCCGTGACACGTTGCCGTGTATATCGCGACGAATCACACCGGGTCGCAGGGTGACCCGCGCGATGTTACTACTTTTTAACCCCGAAAACCCCTTCCTTTTCCTTATTTTTCAATCACTGCGCGACCAAACTCCCCAAAACCCATCCCCCTTTAACGTGACATGGAGTAGGCTAAGAAAATCATCAAGTTTGCTTCAATTCTTCAACTTCAAGGTATGTTCTTCGATTTCATCTCATTTCTTGTCGATTTTCTTCGATATTGAGCATGTTAGGTGAGCTAAGTTTTCCCTAAGTAGAAATTAATCATGAATTCAATTGAATTGTTTTTGATGAATGTTCGGAATGTCGTTATGATTGCTTGAACTCGTCAATTGCATAAATTAATCGAATTTTCTTGATAATATCATTTCTAGGGCTTGTTTTTGAATGTGAAGTGAATAATGTAGTGAACTTGTGAAATTCATGCCGGGATGTACATGTTAAGTGAGATGAGTCGGTGTGCTAGTTGTTATCATGTTAAAAGACCGACGGATTCTCGGGTTAGGGAAATAGTGAAATTTTGCAAGAAGTGAGTTGGTTGTATAGGTTCGTGTAGATAAATTCTTGTTGTTGTTTTTGTTTCTTTGTTTTTCCTTGCTAAGTGCGATGGATAACATGTTAGCGATGGTAGTGATTGTGATTAGTTGTACGAAGTCTGAGTAGTACACAGAAGATATACCGTTGAATTCTTCGAACGCACTAAGCATGATTGTATAGTTGGTTATTGTGTGTAAATAAGTATAATCTTGCCGGTATATTGTAACTGTAGCTAAGGACTAAGTGTGGGGTAACCTAGCTTAACCTGACCTTAGCCAAAGTTGATATCCATTAGCTTAACATTGATCTTGTCTACTTGGGTTGACAGGTAAAATGGAAAGCAGGCAAGAGAAAGGGAAAGGCGCATCAACTTCGGGCGCCGGAAGGAAGCGAATCAGAATGGGCACAGAAGTCCTAGCAGCACCAGCAGTTCCACGCGGCCAACGCCGCCAATACGGAACGAGATGGGTGAGGGATGAGGGAAAGAAGTGGTACGCAAAACACAAAGAAAACAAATACTTCCCCGAGGAGCACATAGCACGGGAACCATTGGCACAGGAGTTCCCTAGGATGGTCCACCGGATCGAGGCAGCTGGGCTCAACTTCATCTTTGAAGAGCCCAAGGAATGCAATCTGCACCTGGTTCAGGAATTCTATGCCAACTGGAACCCGACGATCAGAAGTCACACCATAAAAATCAGAGGGCAAATAGTCACCTTGGAGCCCCACCACCTCAATGCTATCATAGGGGTGCGGGACACAGACGCCCACGTGCTCCGACAGCTGAACATTACCCCACCGTATGCGGACATCAGACGCACCTTGTGTGGGACACGATCGACAGCTAGATGGAGCAGACACAAAGATAGGGGCTACCACCAGACTTTGCCATATTCACAGATGAACAGGGAAGCCAGAATATGGCTGAAGATTGTCTATTCCTGCCTAATACCGGGGGTACATATGACAGATGTAACCCGGGATCGTGTATGCCTGGTGTACGCCCTGATGAAAGGGCTGGAGATCAACGTGGGGGAGGTAATTATGTCCGCCATGAAGAGAGCCCGGTTGCATCAGGGGCACAGGTACGGCTTTGGTGGACTACTCACCACCTTCCTCAGGGGCCTAGATGTTGAGGAAGAGGCCCTTGACTATATCCCGCAGATGGAGCGGCGGGCCTTAGATGTTACTAAAACTAAGGCTCCCGACACCACCCACGAGCCAGTGCTTACACTTGGCGAGCGACACGCTCGTGATGATTAGTATATGGCTCGCATGTATGGGATACAGATGCTCCAGCTGAGGATAGGCGGGAGGCCGGCGACAGAGGAGGAGCTATGGCAGCTCGAGCTAGACTACCCCTTCGGCGAGAACGCCAAGGCTCTATGCCGAGTGGGGCCAGCATTTGTAGAGCCCACGGATGATGATGTCCCCACAGATGAGGAGACACGTCGGGAGGACTCCGATGTGGAGTCCAATGAAGACGACGGGGGTGATTCAGACATGGGAGATGAAGCAGCAGCACCCGACGAAGAAGTGGAGTACTTTGATTGATAAGGGAGTTCCACCACCCGATTTTTGTGCTATTTTAATTTTTGTGAACACTGGGGACAGTGTTCGAGCTAAGTGTGGGGTGGGAGTAGTTAGTCTATGCCAAGTGGGGCCAGCATTTGTAGAGCCCACGGATGATGATGTCCCCACAGACGAGGAGACACGTCGGGGGGACTCCGATGTGGAGTCCGATGAAGACGACGGGGGTGATTCAGACATGGGAGATGAAGCAGCAGCACCCGACGAAGAAGTGGAGTACTTTGATTGATCAGGGAGTTCCACCACCCGATTTTTGTGCTATTTTAATTTTTGTGAACACTGGGGACAGTGTTCAAGCTAAGTGTGGGGTGGGAGTAGTTAGGTGCTGGGCTGTGCTGTTATGTATGTATGCTCTAATCTGTTGTCGTGCCTGTGAAATTTTGTTGTTCCCTGTGATTGAGGAATAGTTAAGTTGTTGTTCTGTATTGTAAATTTATGTGAAATTGATGTGTGTTGCTGAATGTTGCTAGCTGATTCTGTACATATTTTTGTTATCGAAATGATCGATATTTTTAAAATATTTTGTACATATTTTTTCTATCGAAATGATCGATATTTTCAACATTTTTTTACTTCTTGGGTTTCTCGGCGTTTGTTTTCGGTTCTTTTATCGAGAATGGTCCCATTGAACCGAAGTCATAGTAGTGACCGTTCCCTATGATGGATGGATGACGACCGTCTTAAGGGAAATGTAGTCGTTAGGAGTAGTTTTTTTCAATTATTTTTCAGTTTTATTCTTTGGTGGGTTGCATCCCAAAACCTGTAGTTACTGTATGGTTGCGAAATTCTGGTTGCGTGTTGTACATGATATTTAAAATGCAAAGGTGATTCGTATGAAAGCATGCAACTTTGTAAATATATTGAGACACCTAGGCCATAGAGTCGATTCAGTGTGATTGAGGCTTAATTTTGAATTCCTGTAATTAGCTGATTGAAGAGTCTGTGAATACATCTTGAGTTGAACATGTGCAATAAGTGTGAAGTGAGGTGTTGTTATTCCATGCTATTGTGAAGTGTCTAGAACTTGCCTGGTGTGTGTGCAAAACGAAATGAAGGAGGTGTATTGTAGGAAAGGATGTAGGCATTTCTTTGTTTTAACCGAGAGCTTCTATTTTTCCTTGTCACACCCACCTTGATTGTATACCCTAGTCAGCCCGTTGAGCCTTTAGCCTATTATTTTTTTTTCTTTTGTCCAAAAAGTGTAAATCGAGCTTAATCCCTTCTTTTCATTAGCCGTAAAGTCTATACAAAACTCTTAAGCGCTTAAGAAGAGAAGATAATTTTCCCAAAGTGTCAAAAGAGTGAGAGTGGTGAAAAGAAAAGAAAAGCAGAGTGATAGAAGAAAAGAAAAGGTTGAAGGTGCACTTGTTATAAATAAACTATATTGAACGTGCATGAATAATCTTTGTTGTTGTGTCAAGTATGCTTAATAAGATGGGCCAAACTAAAGAAAAACATCAAGAATGGGAGGAGGAAAGAAGAAACAGTGTCCATGAGTTGATGGGATGTGTTGAAAAGGCGCTTAAGGATGCTAGTGGCTATTATTGGCTAACCCAATATTTACTAGTTCCGTAGCCTCCATTACAACCAGTTAAAGTCCTACGTGATCTTACATCGCACTTCTTTATATTAGTGGAGTAATACACTAAGGGCAAGCATATGGGTCATGACATGATGCATGTGAATTCTTTTGGGAGAGAGAGCGAAATTGTGTTTACATGCCCCTGCTTGAATTGTTGTGAGTCATATGAACAAAAAGGGGGAGATTCTCTTGTGTTGTGAGGGCACATGCTTGAGGAAAGATTAATTTTCGTGTCGGATGTCTTGATCAGCTGATTTGCATGAGTTTGCCAATATCTAGAGTCGATTTTTAAGGCTAGGAGGTCTTGATGTATTGAAGGTCATTGCATTGATAGGACCATACATGTTTTCTTGATGATTTGTTGTATTGAATAATCGGTATGACCGTAACCTAAATTGTCAAACCAAAGTAGCGAGGTGGGGATGTAAATTGCATGAGCTATGGGATTGTTGTTCGAGGACGAACAAGGATTTAAGTGTGGGGTAAGTGATCTTGGGCAAATTTATATGCCCAAGTGATACTCAAAAGTGTCATTTTAGCCTTGTTTATCTATCAATGTGTATACATTCTCATGTAATTGGTAATAAAATGTGAATTTATACTAACCAACATGATTAGCATTGTTTTGCAGGTAAAATGTAATTTCGGGAAGCTAAAATGCAAGTTGGAGGTTATCGGGGTTGGACTTGGATGCGAGCAAGGGACAAGACATTGGACAGCATAAAATAAAGGGGCTCCGCGATGGAGCCGTGTCACGCTGCCATCGCGGAGGCCTTCTGCCTGGATGGGAATTTTCAACCCAATTCCAGTGTGGGTTTGCGATGGGTCCGTGGCACGGTGGCTTGGCTCCGCGTTGCACGTCGTGCCACGTTGGGCTTTATTTCCTGGACCCCCAGTTCCAGTGAAGGTCCGCGTCCGTAGCGTGTCACGGAGGGAGTGCTCCGCGATGCACTCCGTGACACTTTGCTCGTTATTCCGGGAAAAACTCCCACTAGTATAAATAGAACACTTAGGTTCATTTTTCAATATTCTGACTTGGTGGAGCAAGAACGTGGGTTACAGGCAGTTGATGGGACGAAAATCTCAGGGTTTTTCTCTCTTTTCTTCTTCTTTAATTCAATTGCTTGTATGTTTAACACTCATTTAACGATGTTTAATCCACAAATGAGTGGCTAATTCCTCCTCTTGCTGAGGTTATGAACAATTGTAGTGAAATGGATTGTTGATCATAGTGGTTTTTAATCTTTTCTTCCATGTTGTTCTATTAATTCTTGTTCTTACTGCATTAATGTGTGGCCTACGTTAATGTATATCTAAAAAGTCCGGTTTCACTCAAGAGAGCAAGAAATTGGAAAGTTTTGAATTAATAGGATATGATCTTTACTTGATTTGGGAAAATTGGGAATTGATTTACTTTCAGGATAGAAATATACCTGAAAGTCGTATTAGTCAATTTAGGAACCAAGTTTGTATGGCTAGAACATGAATTGCATTTAATCACAGAAATGTAGGTGGATGGTTCATGATTCTTAAGTTAGGTTAAATACGAGAGTTTTAATCTCTTGGCAATAGTTCTTGGCTAGCAACCGGAGGAAAAGACTAACCAAATTATGTCAATAATTAATTTCATTACATGTTCGTTTAACCTCAGCATGCTTTCATTCATAGTTCAGACTCAATTTAGATAATCTTTGTAGACTTAGGATAAAATTATAAAACAAAATATCAAACTTTTGGTTACACTGTTGTCTGCATTTTTAGAATCGAAATATAGTACACTTGAGCAGATTGCACTTCATCCCAGTCCCTGTGGGATCGATACTTGGCTTACTTAAGACACTTTACTACTTGTTCGACCACGTGCACTTGCGTGTGAGTTATATACCCATATAACAAACCAACCGAACAGGTAACTCACAAGGTAGATCCCAAAGTATACATCTAGTATGTATAAGCCTACGTTGGCGCGTAGTTCTGAGGCATAGGGTGATCGACCCTTAGCCTACTCGGTGCTAGACACTACTCCCAAAAATATGCATATGCTCTCCATCGTTATTCAACAAAGCTTAACATCATCTATTGACGAAGCTCAATAATCAAATACAATATCAAATATGAAATCATATATAGGATCTCTTTCTCAAACCATAACACAAGCTGAACAGAAATGGGAATCTTAACTCCAAAACCAAGTGGTAAGCTTAATTCGGGAAATTATAAATCATAATTGAACATATGGGCATTGCCCAAAACTTTATCATGCTTGAAAATACTTTATTCACTTGAAAACATGATCATAAACATGGGTAACTTGAAAATATGTTTTCATCAATAACATCTCATCGTACTTGAACATTCATCGTAAATCTCAATTTTTATGAACTTCTCATAAATGATCATTTTAATTTATAAAGCTTGAAACATGATTATGATCGAAAACAATGTAAAACTTTCCCATGAATCATAATTCAATAGTAGAAACGTATTTAGATCATACCCATGTAGAAAATTAGGAATTTCATGCAATGGGTTAAAACCTCATAGGATCAACATATGAATTTTCATGATTTAGAGAGATATTGGGCATGGGTGTGAACGAATTCACCCATTCATAACCCTACATACCTAGGGAAGAACTAGTTTTACCACTCCTTGATTGCCCAATGAAAGATTGAAGAAAAGCTTTAAGAAAGCGTAACTTGATCACCTTCTAAACCCTTCAATTTGAATGCATGGATGAGAACGATCCTAGAATAGATCTACCCCTCATAAAATACTTCATTTCGATCCTTAAATGATGTAGTTTAGGATCCTAGGGCTTAGGAATGATGAAAATACCCTTAATGATTTTCATGGAAAACACTAAACTACCAGTGACAACGGATGACAGAACGATCTGTTGTTAGCTCCTACGGTTCGTTGTTACCACTCGTTGCTACTCCCTGAGTTTAGGTCTCTGATCCCTCACCATGACTAGACAACACGGGTCATTGCTAGCTCCAACGACTCATTGCTGCCAGTCATCATCACCACTGCCTTAACCTGGGATCCCTGTATACGACTGCTGACCATGACCCGTTGTTACCTGCAACGGGTGGTTCCACGACTCATTACTTCCTCCATGACCAAGGACCAGTCTCACAACAACTCCATCCAATGACTATAAAAATCAAACAATGGGTAATTCCTGGACCCGTTACTTCCAACTCCAACCTGCAGAACCTCACCACGGACACATCCAACAGGTTGTTGGTGGAACCAACGATCCGTACCACGACCCGTTTTGAGAACATTTTCTGGATTTCTGCCACTTTCCATTTTTAAATCACGGGTCTAGTCTTGGGAACTTCCAGGGTGTTACAATATCTCCCCTTGGAAACATTCATCCTCGAATGTGGGTAATCATACAGAAAAGCAGAGAAATGCAAGCATCATATCCAAATACTAATCATATAAGTTGAAAACTGACGGAATGACTAACTCTGATTTAAACTACATGGATGAACTAAATTCATGAACCATACATACATCTATATACATGAAAGAAACTGGGGCATATGAATTGAACATGAAACTAAATAGAGTTTTAGGGAAAAAACAGTACCTCAAGATGGAACTGAGCCGATAGGGAATAGATGTGGGTATCTAGCTATCATATCTGCTTCGACTTCCCACGTAGCTCCCTCAACATGATAATTCTTCCATAAACTTTAATTGAAGCTACTTCCTTGTTTATTAGCCTTCGAACCTGCCAATCTAGTATTTCCACCAGAACCTCCTCATAACTAAGGTTGCCTTTCACACCGACATTGTCCACCAGGATAACTAGAGCTGGATCACCCAAACACTTCTTTAAGAGCGATACATGAAAAATAGGATGAACATAAGCTAATTCTAAGGGCAACACCAATTCATATGCCACCTTGCTAACCCACTTCACTATTCGGTATGGGCCAACATAATGAGTACTGAGTTTTCCTTTCTTTTTGAATCTCATTACTCCCTTCATAGAGGGCACTTTTAGAACCACCCAATCATCAACTTTGAACTCAAGTTCCCTCTTTATCACATCAGCATAGGACTTTTGGCGATTTTGAGCTATTTTCAACCTATCCCATATAAGCTGAACTTTCTTCATGGCCTTATGTACTGAATCTGGCCCTATCATCACAGCTTCACCGACCTCAAACCAACTAATAGGCGATCTACATCTTCGTCCATAGAAAGCCTCAAACGGAGCCATCTGAATGCTGGAATGATAGATGTTATTGTATGCAAACTCAATAAGAGGCAAATGGTCATCCCAACTACCCTTGAAGTCAATCACACATGCTCTCAACATGTCTTCGAGAGTCTGAATTGTCCTCTCTACTTGACCATAAGTTTGCGGGTGAAATGTTATACTAAGCTTAACTTGAGTACCAAGTCCTTTTTTAAACAACCTCCAAAACTGAGAGGTAGCTTGACCATCCGTTTGTGGGTGAAATATTATACTAAGCTTAACCTGAGTACCAA
Source organism: Datura wrightii (assembly GCA_035772735.1). Lineage (NCBI taxonomy): Eukaryota > Viridiplantae > Streptophyta > Magnoliopsida > Solanales > Solanaceae > Datura > Datura wrightii. The sequence goes on along the minus strand of JASDFA010000004.1, from coordinate 22,455,153 downwards.
GTCCTCTTTTAAACGACCTCCAAAACTGAGAGGTAAAATTAGGTACCTCTATATGATATGATGGACAAGGGAACTCCATGCAACTGAACTAGCTCTCGGACGTATAGTTTGGTATAATCCTCCGCCGAATCCATGGTCTTGACCGATAGAAAATGAGCGGCTTTGGTCAGCCTGTCTATAACAACCCAAATGGAGTCATATTGTCGACGAGTGAGAGGAAACCCTATAATGAAGTCCATATTGATTTCTTCCCACTTCCAAGTAGGAATACTGATATCCTGAAGCGCACCTCCCAGTCTCTGATGCTCAACCTTCACTTGCTGACAGTTTAGGAACTTAGCTACAAATTCTGCAATGTCTTTCTTCATGCCATTCCACCAATAGACTTCCCTTAGGTCACGGACATCTTAGTGGTACCTGGATGTATCGAATACCTGGAACCGTGAGCCTCGTGCAACATCCGATTTCTCATATCATCAAGTCGTGGTAAACCAGTCGTGATAAAATCCAGATGAATAGCACAGAAGGTTGATTCTCAGAATGAGAGCACCCTACAACCCGTGAGATAAAGGTATGAGTCATACCATACTGGTCATAGAGAAGTTCAGAAAAAGTTCAAAAGATCAGGATCAAGCCACGAGTGTCAATGTATGAGTCGTAACATGTTGGTACGGTACCTTGACCCAACACTTAGCAAAAATTTAGCCAACACTCCAAGCCACGAGTGGAAGTCACGATCCCTGAGAAGCCCCTACGAGTTGTAGGTGGACCCCTGACGAGGTCGGCGACAGATGTGGAAAGCAGTCCTGTTAGTTTAGGAAAAGGATTCTTGTCTCTCTATACAAACTTTTTATGTTTTATTTTTAATGGAGGACGATGAATAGACATAATTCTAGTAGCAAAACATTATAGAAGACAATTTTACATCATTGGAAGGGTGAATTGAGTTGGTTCAACCTTGTGATCAACCTTTTCTTGAATTCATCTTATTCTTGCTACATGTTATTCAAGATTTCGTGGTTTAATTGAAGGAATTATTTTTCTCAATCATCTTTGTAAGTATTGTTATATGTTTTCAATCATGAACACAAATCACAACCTTACAACTATGAGAAGCTAAAACCTCCATAGTTAGGGTTGTGGGAACCATGGTGGATTAACTAGTTAGGGTTGCACAAAGTGAGTCTAAAACCAATACTAAATACTTATATTGTATTCTCTTCATCTTTAACAATTCTTAACGATGTACAACGTTAGAAAATGCCTGAATTCTTTTCTTGCTTTGGTTGAAGAGATAGAGATTAGGAAAAGAGATTTACAACGGAGCCTTGATCTTGATGATCATTGTATTAACTAGAGTTGTGGTCGCAGGATAATTATATATGGAACTTAGTTATAACGGTTAGTATGCAAAACTCATGAGACTTGGTCGAGTAATTGAGGATAGTCATTCAATAGGGATTGGTCGATCGATTGAATGAATCTAAGTTATCAATTCTGTAAGTAAGTATTGGTAAAGATCACAAGTGTATACCAAAAGCTGTTATGAACCCATGGGGAACACAAACCCTAGTTATCCTTTAATTATTGATTTACAAATATAATCTTGACTGTGGTTTATTTTTATTATTTCTTTTTATTATAATTCCCCCATTGTGAAGTAATTACCATACAAGTTCATCTATCGGCTGTAATCTACATCTTCCATATTCCCTGTGGGTTCGACCCCAACCGATAAGTTTGGGTTCTTTATTGACAACGTTCGCTTCATACTTTAGTTGGAAGTGTGGTTTGAGCATTATCAAAAAGTGGCGTCGTTGCCGGGGACTTGCGTCATGCAGCAACATTAAATTAGGCGCTTCTTGGGAGGCAACCCAAGTGGTGGTTTGGTGAAATCTGAGTAACCAGACCACCTGCGTCGTGTCGCAATGTTAAATCAGGCGCTTCTTGGGAGGCAACCCAAGTGGTGGTTTGGTGAAATCTGAGTAACCAGACCACCTGCGTCATGTCGCGATGTTAAATCAAGTGCTTCTTGGGAGGCAACCCAAGTTATTGATCTAATGTGTGCTCAGTGTGCATGGAAATAAGAACACGTGGCTGAAAAATCTGCTACTACAGGATCTCAGTATGACTCGTGGTAGCAATGGTGGTGAAAAGCAAAGAAAACTCTAAGCAAAGTCTGACCTACGATTCGTACCTTGATGGCACGAGTCATAAGATTCTCTCGTAGGTCACCAGGTATATCCTCTGTAACTAAAGTCATTACGGGCTAGGGACGAGTCATACGTTGCTCCTACGACTTGTAGTATGAGTCGTGATGGGTTAAATTGACTCAATTCGGCCCAGAATTTTTAAATTGACCCCTACCTACTTCAACTTCAAAATCAACCATCTTCCCACGCTAAAACCTCAAAACCCCAAAACCCACAACTTTAAAACTTTCTTACCAACACCTGTAGCTTCCCAAACATCAAGAAATTAAGCTAGAAATTCATGCTTCAGCTGAGTGTGCAAAGCCCTCGTATTTGATTTCCATCCTATGAATCGCGAATCAAGTAAGTGGTTTACATTCAAATTTCTTAATGCTTGAAAGTGAACTTGAGGGAATCGAAAACCCATAAGACTCACTGGGTACGCTTGAAAATCAATGGGTATGATCAAACAACTCCAAATCGACCGAAAACCCGCTAGAAATTGATTGAATCTCGACCCTAGAACACCTAGAGGGAGTTACCGGTAGGGGAAGATTAAGTGGGGTAAAAAAGGAAGGGTACCTAATGCTAGACCTTAGGGAAATCAGAGTACCCAAAAATGTGCAAAACAAATACCTACACACTAATCAAAAAGAATCTTAAAACTGGGTTGAAATAGGGTATGTAGCACAGTAATGGTCGTAGGTTGACACTAAGAATCGTATTGATTGCTCGTACCACTTATCTCAAAAAATTGATTTGGGAAGCCCATCCTACGACTCGTGGAATCGACCTACAGGTCATACCACGAGTCGTGGTGAAAAACAGAACTTGCGTAAAATGGGACTTCATCAGACAACTCAAGGTGCGGATCGTACCTTCATGGTACGAGTCGTACCTGTGAGTCGTGGGGCACCATTAGGGCTTCTTACGAGTCGTACCTTCGAGGTATGACTCGTATTGAGGACCCGTGATGAGATATGAAATCTCTTCTATCCGATTTTTCTTTTTCACTAATGAAATGTTAACCTCTTTCTCATCAGGTACAATGACATACAAACGCAGGGCAGACAAAGCACAAGCCCGCAGGCAATTGATAGATGAAACAACGGACTCAGAGTCTGAGCAAGCCGGAGATTCACCTAGTGGTTCACTTGAGGATTATTAAATGGACACCTCAGACACAGATGGGACAAGAACCACTAGGGTAGAGCAAAGGCACAAGCCGAAGCAACCATGGCGACACCCACTTAAGCTCCCCATCTGAAGAGGGGGCTAGAGAGGAACAACAAAGGTCGGGAACAGACTCAAACACTGAGGAAGGGTCAGAAGAGACCCATGATGATGCAGAAAGCAGTGAGGAAGCAATAGAGGAGGAGACCCCTGCTAGAGAGAATAGAACAATGCAGTGGAGAGTGTCGGGTGCTAAAGAGATATATGAACAAGGTTTAGCTCTCACCGCCAAGAATAAACCAAAGAGAAGCATCCAAAAAGAACCTCGGATCTTCACTAATTAATTGAATGAAGTTGAGGAGATGAAGCATATTTTTAGCTTCTATGGGTTAGATTGGATGGCCAAGACCCCTTCAAAATATACAAAGGAGATCGTAACGAAGTTCTACGCCAACTACCTAGCCACAATGGAGGAGAAAGCAAAGGAGGGGTAAAAGATAAAGGAACAGCCTTGCTTGGAGAGTGTTCGAGTCAGAGGGCGAGTAGTTGATGTATCCGACCGGACTATTGCACAGATGTTATATGGACCTCAGTTTAGACTAACAAGGTTAACACCCAAGTATGATTACAGGGTGGAGGCAATGAAGCAAATTAGGAGTCTGAGCAAGGGTGAGCGATAGAGGCAGCTGCAATGGCTGGCAGAGGTGATAGCTAAGTAAAAGGATGAGGTTGAGTGGGTAGCAGGTGGCAAGCAGGTGGCAAGCAGGTGACAAATAATTAATTGAATTTCATCGCAAAGGCCTACTGGACATTGGTGAGACATTGATTAGTGCCCACAGTCAATGATAACACACTAAGTGTTGATAGAGCAACGTTGGTGGCATGCCTCATGTCCCGCTACCCTCTTAACATCCCGAGGATCATAGCTACCGAGATACAAGACAGGGCAGTGGAAGTAAGCACTACTATTCCATTCCCAAGCCTTGTATACAGTTTGTGAAGGGAGGCGAGAGTACCGCGGGTTGATGAGAGATTGATCGAAGGCCAAAGAATTGCTGATATAGGCCTTATCCGAGATGAGATGAACCTGGTAAGAAGATCCAGAATGCCTACTGCCATCCCAGCAGCTCAGCCAGTAGGGGACATATAGGTGAATGTCCCCAGTACTCAGGAGCGGAGCGAGACACCGGCTACATATGCCGGTCATTCAGAATTAGCTCCCAGCACCTCGGCTACACCGCTACCCAGTGTACTGACTTAGACTCCAGCAGGGTACATCTTGGTACCGCAGGATTTTCTCCGGAAGCTGGCAAAGAGATTGACCATGGCCGAGTGTAAAATCCAGGCAATGATGGAGAATGTAAAGCCATGGGTCAAATCCGAGATAGATGCAGCAGCTCAATCCCTTCATGCCCGCCTGGATAGTTTTGAGAGCAGATTTAACTTGAGGATGGCGGAGCAGTCAGACACCGGCAGTCTCCATGAGGAGTTGGGGGCTCTTCGGAGCCAAGTGGTTGAGTTGTCTTTATGGAAACCAACTATTATAGTAGCCCCCACTCTTCCAGACTTGGATGTAGAGCTTGAGGAGGATATTGACTTAGCGGTATACTGGGGGCCAACTGTAGCCGGTGATAAAGGCAAAAAGAGAGTTGTTGATGATGTTGGTGAGGAGAGTATGAAAAAGAAGAGAAAGAAGGAGAAGAAAAGCACAAGAGGGCTAGAGTGGAGAGCATACGAGTTCATGAGGAGAATATGATTGAGCCGCATGAGAGAGTTAGAGGAGCAGGAAGCTCCACCACAACTCAACCCGAGCTTGCTAGTGGCCATGACCCTTCGGGTGAGCCACGTTCGGTCCTAGTTTCCACTGAGGCCATTGAAACAGCTACAGCCACTGAGGGGGGTACCACTACCCCCATTGTTACACCATTGAGTATGTCGGCCAATGCTAGCCGCACTACTACCACGGAGGTACCACCTTCGCGAGATGACAGAGGCGAAGTCTGAGTAGCCACAGGTATGTCCCTTTTCCTTTCAAGCTTATATTTTGTGCTTCGCGTACGAAGCTCATTCTTTAAAAAAGGGGGGGTATACTTTTATTTTTGGAATATTTTTGGTTCGCCTGAGGGTTTTTCTTGTCGTGTTTCTTTTTCCTCAGACATGCCATTTAGTAGAACCGGCATGTGTTAGGATTTTTTTTTTGTTTTTAATTGTGATTTTGTTTGATTATAAAGTAACTTAGGAATACTCAGCCATTGAATATGCACTACATTTTTTGTTTTTGAAAAATTTGACCCTGTTTAAAAAAAAATTTGCTATTTATTTGTGACGACAATGCATGGTTTCTGTGAATTATTTTATGTCATTTAGTTATTGATAGTGCGGTCTCGTTAAGCCATGTATGAACCAGACAGGTAAAGTGAAAATAGTTCATGTACCATGTGTGAGTGAGGTCTTAGTACTTGTTGCGGTAAGTTGCTGAAGATCTAGAACTTGCCTGGTTGGTCTCTACATAGGTTTAGGATGGTTGGTTAGGAGATGATCGTAGGCCATTTTTGTGTTAGCTCACTTTTTGCAAATATTGCCCTACCAAAGTGTCATGAATCCCTTGATCCCAAGTTTGAGCCTTAATTGACCCTATTTCTTTGATTTACCTACTAACCATACCCATTTGTTTATAATGAACCTGTTTGGCCCTGGTCCTTCCTTGGATATTGTGAACCTCAACATAAGAAAAATGCTTAAGTTGAGGGTGGCTAAAGTAGGGGTACATAAATGGTGGGAGCGAAAGAAAAGGAAAGAAAAGAAAAGAAAGAAAAAAGAAAAAAAGTGGTGAAAAATAAGGTGTGGTGAGGTGAAAAAATAAAAAGCTGAAAATTTGAGAATTTGAGAATATTGAAAAAAGAAAAGAAATTCAAAATAGCTTTAAAGTGTTGAAAAAATGTGAAAAATCGCCCCACCCATGCAAATGTTCATAAAATTGGCAAAAGGGAAGAAAAGGAGACAAAAAGAATGAAGGGTGAAATAGGAGAATGGTGTAGCTAATGAATGTAGTGCCAAGGAAGGGATAGTCACTAATAAAATATTTTATCTTTATCATGTCCAGCCCTAAGCCTACATTACAAGTCATATCAAGTACGATAGTGATCTTAGTTTGACCAGCTAACACACTGAAGTAGACAAAATAAGGGTAAGCCTATGGTATCTGATGCATAATACTTGCTGTTCTTTGAGAGAGTGAGTGTTTCATTTTCCTAGTCCCATGTTTCAGTTGATACTTCATACTAGAGTGGGGACTTCATTTTTTGTGAGGGCACATGGATTATTTTTGCTTTTACCATTGGTCTGTGTGAAACACATAGATGATGACTTGATTGCTTATTGATAGCTAGATGACATGTCTTGATCCTCGAATATGATGTTTTGAGGTTGCTTGTAATACATTAGCTGATGATGTTTCAAGAGAAAGGGCCAATAGAGTTTGTATATATACTGCACAAATTTGTTTTGAGTTTTGGTTGTAGTATCTTAAGTTTATTTTCTAGTTGAGTGTCGTGTTTAGTTTTTCTTTTTCTTTGCCTGAGGACATGCAAAAGTCTTAAGTTGAGGGTGTTGATGTGTTGTGAATTTACAGCACTATTGACGCTCAAAACTAAGAAAATAGCATGGACTTAGGTGCATTAATGTGGATATGAGGCACTTTTTCTTTGATTTCAAGATAAATGGGTGTTGAAACAGTAAATTGCAAAAGGAAGCTAAAAATGTGCAAAACAGGGCAAAAAAAAGTGCAGACCACAGTACGGTTCGTAGAATGGACCTATGAGTCGTACTGAGGGCCTTGATCAAAAGCTGACAATTTAGCCTAGAAGACTGAACTTATGAGACTTGTCACGGATCATACCATGGTGGTACGATTCGTGGTAAGCCATTCGTGATGAAATCCAAAAGAATTGCATAGAAGGTTGATTCTCAGTACAAGAGCACCCTACGACCCGTGAGATGAAGGTACGAGTCGTACCATACTGGTCGTGGTGAAGTTTAGAAAAACTTCAAAAAATTAGGATCAAGCCACGAGTGTCAATGTACGAGTCGTAACATGTTGGTACGAATGGTACCTTGACGCAACACTTAGCCAAAATTCAGCCAACACTCCAAGCCACTAGTGGATGTCACTATCCCTGAGAAGCCCCTACGAGTGATAGGTGGACCCCTGACGAGGTCGACGGCAGATATGGAAAGCAGTCCTGTTAGTTTAGGAAAAGGATTCTTGTCTCTCTATACAAACTTTTGATGTTTTATTTTTTATGGAGGACGACGAATAGACATAATTCTAGTAGCAAAACATTGTAGTAGGCAATTTTACATCAATGGAAGAGAGAATTGAGTTCGTTCAACCTTGTGATCAACCTTTTCTTGAATTCATCTTGTTCTTGCTATATGTTATTCAAGATTTCGTGGTTTAATTGAAGGAATTGTTTTTCTCAATCATCTTTGTAAGTATTGTTATATGTTTTCAGTCATGAACACAAATCACAACCTTACAACTATGAGAAGCTAAAACCTCCATAGCTAGGGTTGTGGGAACCATGGTGGATTAACTAGTTAGAGTTGCACAAAGATAGTCTAAAACCAATACTAAATACTTATATTGTATTCTCTTCATCTTTAACGATTCTTAATGGTGTACAACGTTAGGAAGTGCCTAAATTCTTTACTTTCTTTGGTCGAACAGGTAGAGATTAGGAAAAGAGAATTACAACGGAGCCTTGATCTTGATGATCATTGTATTAACTTGAGTTGTGGTCGCAGGATAGTTATATCCGAAACTTAGTGATAATGGTTATTTTGCAAAACTCATGAGACTTGGTGGAATAATTGAGGATAGTCATTCAATAGGGATTGGTCGATCGTTTGAATGAATCTAAGGTATCAATTCTGTAAGTATTGGTAAAGATCACGAGTGTATACCTTAAGCTATTATGAACCCATAGGGAACACAAACCCTAGTTATCCTTTAATTATTGATTTACAAATATAATCTTGACTGCGGTTTATTTTTATTATTTCTTTTTATTATAATTCCCCCATTGTGAAGTAATTACCATACAAGTTCATCTATCGGCTGTTATCTAGATCTTCCATATTCCCTGTGGGTTCGACCCCAACCTATAAGTTTGGGTTCTTTATTGAAAACATCCGCTTCATACTTCAGTTGGAAGTATGGTTTGAGCATTATCAGTGTCACAAAAGACCAGGTATCCCCCGGATCTAACAAAGCATACACATCAAGATGGAAAACTCATAATATACCAGTGACTACATCCGGGGAGACCTCCTGCTCTTGCCGAGATGCTAAGGCATAGAATCTGTTTTAACGCTGACCGCCACCTGTGCTAGTAGATGCCCCCCTCTGCGTTGTGTGTGTGGGTGGAGCTTCTAAACTGGAAGTTGGGCCTCGGCTCCTATCATAGCACCGTCTAGCTGTTGGGAAATCTCTGAGCATATGTCCGGGATTCCCACACCTGAAGCAAGAACCTGTACCTGCCAAGCACTGACCGTGTGCCCCCAACCACACTTGTCGCAAACTGGGATACTAGAATCTGCGGGCCTACTGCTCTGACCCCTAGAGCCTGATGCTCGCCCTCTCTAATCGTGCCTAGGTCTGGATGGCACACTTATCACAGAAGATGCTGGGGCTGAAGATCTATGGTGGGTCTGCTGTCGGTGCCCACCACCTAGCCTCGGCTGAGAGAACCTATAGTTCTCTTTCCTGGCCTTCTTGGCCTCTCTCTCCTTCATATGTACCGCCTCCATCTGTTGGGTGTATAAGACTATCCGAGGGAAATCCATATCCTGATGAAGCATAGTGGTCTTGCAATCCTTGTCTAAATAGTCCAACACCCCATGAACGAACCTTCTCACTCACACCCTCTGATCCACCACTAACTCTGGGGAATACTTTGACAGACGAGTGAACTCAAGGGCATACTCTTGCACCATCATCTTCCCCTTCTTATGATTCACGAACTCGGTTGCCTTCAACTCCCTCATCTCGCAAGGGAAGAACCGATCTAGAAAAGCAATGTGGAACTCCTCCCAACTGATAGGGCCTGCTTCGGCTGCCCTTCTATCCTTCCATTTTCTAAACCAAATATGTGACCCCCTTCAACTGATATGAGGATAAATCAGCACACTCTACTCTATTCACCCCCATGACCTGGTTGATCTTCACAATCTCGTCGATAAACTCATGTGGATCCTCATCCACCTTGGACCCAAAAAACTCTAGTGGGTTCATCCTTAAAAACTCTCTGACTCAAGCTACCATTGCATCCTTGTTTTGCGGGACATGCTTCATTGCCTGCTGGCTGACCTGGGCGATCAAGGCCTATGCTAGCATCTAAATGGTTGGCCTAAATTTAGCATGGGCAACTGGCTCCAGTGCATGGTGCTCATGGACTGATGGGGCTTGTTGGTACCCATCCCCATTGCTATCCTCGTGGCCATTTCAATATTCTTTCTGTCGTTAACTCTGCGAGGAGGCATGATTCTGCAATAGCGAATAGCACGAGTTAGAAGGATAGGGAGACATTTCATCGCACAATATAGATCATGAAAGAAGGGAACATTTCCTAAATGTTTCGTAGCCTCTTCGTCATAAGTGTGGCGCGCTTCACACCCATGAAAAAGACTCTACTCAACACGGCTTACAGACACCCTAGGACACTTCAAACCTATTGCTCTGATACCAAGTTTGTCACGACCTGAACATAAGCCCAGATTGAGACACAGGACAAGGAGCCCGAAAGACTCCAAGTCGATCCATGGCATGAACATACATCTAACTCAATCAAATAAAGTGGAAGCGTTAACATAATGAACATAGCAGAAGTCTAGCATAACATATAATCAAAAAATACAACACGAGTTTCAAGCTTAATATAATCTATTATCTAAAAAGCCTCTAATTTTGATTAGTTGATGGGAGAAGACCCCAACTAACTCTCTAAGTCTGAAACAAAAAATATGCATACATAACTAAATAAAAGAGGGGGCCTCGACAGATAAGGACTCACCAATAGAGACTGATGCTAACTTTGGAAGCTGGATAGTGTCGGGGCTGAGTCTGAAGATTGGAGCCTGTATTATGAAATGATACAACATAGAGTATGTGGTCAGTACATGGAATGTACCGAGTAATGCAAGGTAAATAAAACTTCTAAGTAAGTAAAATCATTTAAAACGTGCATAATATAAAACATGATTACAACAAGAATCTGAGAGTAGGGCTTCCATGCTATTTTCTAAAATCATGATCTCAACATAACTGAACATCATAACTGAATCGAATGACCCAAAGCTTAAATCTTATAGTCATAAGTAAAACTAAACATTTGGTAAAACCTGCTTTAGAACGTATATATAGATATATTATGAATGATAAACATGCATAACTAGAAGCATGAGGAATAATGGAAGACTCGTCATATAACTGCATACCACGATAGAGCTTACGTGGTCCCAACTATCATACTCAAGTGGGTAGAACTGTCCAAAGCCTTGCCAGGGCTAAAGTCAATACCATGATATTGATATCAAGCTCGAGGCCCAATCGGGGTAGGGGATAGCTCACAAGGGAAGTCCCAAAGTATATATATAGTATTTATAAGCCTATGTTGGCGCGTAGTTCTGAGGCATAGGGTGATCAACCCTTAGCCTACTCGGTGCTAGACACTACCCCCAAAAATATGCACATGCTCTCCATCGTTTTTCAATGAAGCTTACCATCGTCTATTGACGAAGCTCAATAATCAAATACAATATCATATATGAAATCATATATAAGGAGCTCTTGCTCAAACCATACCACAAGTTGAACATAAATGGGAGTCTTAACTCCAAAATCATTTGGTAAGCTAAATTTGGGAAATCATAAATCATACTTGAACACATGGGCATTTCCCAATACTTTATCATGCTTGAAAATACTTTATTGACTTGAAAACATGATCATAAACATGAGTAACTTGAAAACATGAGTAACTTGAAAACATGATTTTCATTAATAACATCTCATCATACTTGAACATTAATCATAAATCTCAACTTTCATGAAATTCTCATAAATGGGCATTTTAATTTATAAAGCTTGAAATATGATTATAATCGAAAATAATGTAAAACTTGCTCATGAATCATAAATCAATAGTAGAAACGTATTTAGATCTTACCCATGTAGGAAATTAGGAATTTCATGCATTGGGTTAACACCCCATAGGATCAACTTATGAATTTTCATGATTTAGAGAGATATTGGGCATGGGTGTGAATGAATTCACCCATTCATAACCCGACATACCTGGGGAAGAACTGGTTTTACAACTCCTTGATTGCCCAATGAAAGATTGAAGCAAAGCTTCAAGAAACCCTAACTTTATCACCTTCTAAACCATTCAATTTGCATACATGGATGGGAATGATCCTAGAATGGATCTGCCCCTGATAAAACACTTCATTTTGAGCCTTAACAACATAGTTTAGGACCCTAGAGCTTAGGAATGATGAAACTACCCTTAATGAATTTCCTGGAAAAAATTGAACTGCTACTGACAAAGGACGACAGAACGATTCGTTGTTAGCTCCTACGATCCATTGTTACCACTGGTTACTACTCCTTGAGTTCAGGTCTCTGATCACTCACCACGACCAGATAGGATGGGTCATTGCTAGCTCCAATGACTCATTGTTGCCAGTCGTCGTCACCACTACCTTAACCTGGGATCCCTTTACACAACTGCTGACCATGACCTGTTGTTACCTGCAATGGGTTGTTCCACGACTCGATACTTCCTCCTTGACCAAGGACCTGTCTCACAACGACTCTTAACATCAAACAACAGGTTGTTCCTAGACCCGTTACTTCCAACTCCAACCCGTAGAACCTCACCATGGAAAAATCCAATGGGTCGTTGGTGGCACCAACGATCCGTACAATGACCCGTTCTGAGAACATTTTCCAGATTTCTGCCACTTTCCATTTTTAAATCCTGAGTCTAGTCTTGGGCACTCGGGATATTACATACATCTATTGACATGAAAGAAACTGGGCCACATAAGTTGAACATGTAACTGAATAGAGTATTAAGGCGAAAACTGATACCTCAAGCTAAAACTGAGCTGGAAGGGAATAAATGCAGGTATTTAGCCATCATATCTGCTTCGGCTTCCCACATAGCTCCCTCAATATGGTGATTCCTCCATAAAACCTTGACTGAAGCTACTTTTTTGTTTCTCAGCTTACGAACCTAACGATCCAGTATCACTACCGTACCTTCTTCACAACTAAGGCTATCCTTCACACCTACGCTCTCCATCGGAATAACTAGAGTTGGGTCACCCAAGCACTTCTTTAAGAGTGATACATGGAAAACTGGATGAACTAAAGTTAGTTCTGAGGGTAACTCTTACTTATAGGCCAGCTTGCCTACACGTTTCACAACCTGGTACGGACCAACATAACGGGGACTGAATTTCCCTTTCTTTCCGAACCTCATCACTCCCTTCATGGGAGAAACCTCCAGAAACACCCAATCATCAACTTCAAATTCAAGTTCTCTCCTCCTCACATCTGGATAGGACTTTTGGAGACTCTGAGCTGCTTTTTACCTGTTCCTTATAAGTTGAACTTGTTCCATAGTTTCATGGACTGAATCTGGTCCTGTCATCGCAGCTTCACCGACTTCAAACCAACCAATAGGTGATCAACATCTCCGCCATAGAGAGCCTCAAACGGAGCCATCTGAATGCTGGAATGGTAGCTGTTGTTATACACAAACTCAATGAGAGGCAAGTGATAATCTCAACTACCCTTGAAATCAATTACCCACACTCTCAACACATCCTCAAGAGTCTGAATGGTCTGCTCCGCCTAACCATCTATTTGCGGGTGAAATGTTGTGCTAAGCTTGACCAGAGTACCAAGTCCCTCTGTGAAATGATTTCCAAAAATGGGAGGTAAACTGAGTACCTAATAACACTCAAACCATATGTTCGATCTTTTGTTATATGGGTATATAACTACACGCAAGTGCACGTGGTCGAACAAGTAGTAAAGTGGCTTAAGTAATTCAAGTATCGATCCCACAGGGACTGGGATAAGGTACAATCTGCTCAAGTGTACTATATTTTAATTCCAACAATGAAGACAACAGTGTAACCAAGAGTTTGATATTTTTGGATTCTAATTTTTATGCTAAGTCTAAAACAAGTATCTAATGTGAGTCTGAATTATGAATGTGAGCATACTGAGGTTAATTGAACATGTAAAGAAATTAATTATCGATATAATTTGGTTAACCTTTCCTCCGGTTGCTAGTCAAGAACTAATGTCAATGGATTAAAACTCTCGTATTTAACCCAACTTAAGAATCATGAACCGTCCACCTACATTTCTGTGATTAAACGAAAATTCATGTTCTACCCATACAAACTCGGTTCCTAAATTGACTAATACGACTTTCAGGTATATTTCTATCCTGAAGGTAAATCAATTCTCAATTTTCCAAAACTAAGAAAGGATCATATCCTATTAATTCACAACTTTCCAATTTCTTGCTCTCTCGAGTGAAACCGGACTTTTTAGATATACATTAACGTAGGCCACACATTAATGTAGTAAGAACAAGAATCAATAGAACAACCATGGAAGAAAAGATGAAAAAACAAAGAATCAATAATCACATTTCATTACACTTGTTCTTAACCTCAGCAAGAAGAGGAATTAGCCACTCATTTGTGGATTAAACATCGTTAAATGAGTGTTAAACATACAAGCAATTGAATTCAAGGAGAAGGAAAGAGAGAAAAACCCTGATAATTTCGTCCTCTCAACTGCCTGTAACCCACGTTCTTGCTCCACCAAGTCAAAATATTGAAAAATGAACCTAAGTGTTCTATTTATACTAGTGGGAATTTTTCCTGGAATAACAAGCAATGTGTCACGGAGTGCATCGCAGAGCACTGCCTCCGTGACACGCCACTAACGCGGACCCTCACTGGAAGTTGGGGGTCCAGGTAATCAGGCTCAACGTGGCACGGCGTGCAACGCGGAGCCAGGCCACCGTGCCACGGACCCAACGCGAACCCTCTCTGGAAATTAGGCAAAAATTCCCTATCCAGGCAGAAGGCCTCCGCGATGGTAGCGTGACACGGCTCCATCACGGAGCCTCTTTATTTTGTGCCTTCCAATGCCTTGTCCTTTGCTCACATCCGAGTCCAACCCCGATCTATTCCAACATGCATTTTAGCTTCCCAAAATCACATTTTACCTGCAAAACAATGCTAATCATGTTGGTTAGTATAAATTCACATTTTATTACCAATCACATGAGAATGTATAAACATTGATAGATAAACAAGGCTAAAATGACACATTTGAGTATCACGTGGGCATATAAATTTGCCCAAGATCACCATACCTCCTACCGAAGTATGAAGTGGACGTTGTCAATAAAGAACCCAACTAAGAGGTTGGGGTCGAACCCACAGAGAATATGGAAGAGCTAGACTAAAGCCAGTAAGTAAACTTGTTGCGTAGTTACTCCAAATTGGGGGTTCTAAATAAAACAATAATTAAAAATAACTGTTAAAATTTTGGTTGAAATCAAGAATGAAAGATCATAGGGTTTGTTTTTCCCATGGGTTCATAACTGCTTCGAGTATACATTCATGATCATCACTAATGCTTACTTATAGAACTGATAACTAACAATTATCCAAACAACTGGTTCGTCCCTATTGGATGACTATACTCAATCACTGGGTCAGGTCTCATGAGCGATTGCAAACTGACCATTATCAATATGTCCCAAATTTAACTATCCTGCAATCACAGCTCAAGTTAATACAATGATCATCAAGATCAAGGCTTTGTTGTAATTCTCTTTCCTAATCTCTACCTCTCTAGGCTCAAGCAAGTAAAGAATTTGGGAAAGTCCTAACGTTATACACCATTAAGAAACGTTTAAGCATGAAGAAGAATTTGAAGAAGAACTAGCTTGATCACCCCCTCTAACCTTCTATCTTTGCATGCATGAATGAATATGGCCTAAAATGAACTTAAACCTCTTAAAAGACATCATTCATAACTTAAAACGAAGTAGTTACGCCTTAGGATCTTAGGAATTACGAAAAAGCCCTTACTAAATTTGCAGAAAATAATTGCCAATTAGTCCCCACGAAGGACCTAACGACTCGTCACCTTTGGCCATGACACGTGGTATGATCCGTCGAGTACACTGCTTATCAGGTCATCTGGGCTCGTCATGGTTGACATCACGATTCATTACTAGTGACCACGACTCGTGGTCACCACCCGTCACGTACACTGTCATGGATTTTTCTATTTTACTTTACCATGTTGTTCACGACCCTCCCCACGAATCGTGGTGGGGTCCTTCCGTTAGGTACACTGCCTCCTTCTTCCTCTTTTCTCAATCACCACTAGCAACGACTGACCTAACGAGTCGTAGGGCCTGACCACAACTCGTGGTCACGTCCGTGGGGATCCCATTTACCAATTTCAAACTCATCATCTTGGCCTCACCATGAGTCACATCACGACTCATGGGATTCTCCCATAGGTCACCTCATGACCCGTTCTGATACCTGATGCCAAATTTTAACTTTTCTCCATTTCAACTCCCGGGTCTAATTTTTGGGTTTTCGAGGTATAACAATATCTCCCCCTGGAAATTCATCCTCGAATGTTGGAAAACATACAGAAAAGCAAAGAAATGCAACCATCATATTAAAATAATGATCATTTAAGCTGAAAACTGATGGAATGACTACCTCCGATTCAAACTACATAGCTGAACTAAACTCACGAATCACACATACATCCATATACATAAAATAACCTTGGGAACATGAACTAAACATGAAAACTAAGTAGAGTTTGAGAATAAAACTGATACCTCAAGCTGGAATTAAGCCGGTAGAGAATAAATGTGGGTATCTAGCCATCATATCCACTTAGGCTTCCCATGTGGCTCCTTCAACATGTTGATTCCTCTATAATACTTTGACTGAAGCTACTTCCATGTTCCTTAGACTTCGAACTTGACGATCCAGTATTTCTATCAAAACCTCTTTATAATTAAGGCTATCTTTCACACCAACATTGTCCATAGGGGCAACTAGAGCTGGATCACCCAAACACTTTTTTAAGAGCGATACATGGAAAACAGGGTGCACGAAAGCTAATTTTGAGGGAAACTCCAATTCATAAGCCACCTTGCCAACATGTCTCACTATCTTATACGAGCCAACATAGCGAGGACTAAGTTTCCCCTTCTTTCTGAACCTCATCACTCCCTTCATGGGAGACACCTTCAGAAATACCCAATCATCAACTTCAAATTCTAATTCCCTTCTCCTCTCATCAGCATAGGACTATTGGAGACACTGAGTGGTTTTCAACCTGTCCCTTATCAACTGAACCTTCTCCAAAGCCTCATGAACCAAATCTGGTCCTATCATCGCCGCTTCACCAACCTCAAACCAACCAATGGGTGATCTACATCTCCCCCCATAGAGAGCCTCAAATGGTGCCGTCTTAATAGTGGAATAATAGTTGTTATTGTATGAAAACTCACTTGAGAGGAAAATGATCATCCCAACTGAAGTCAATCACGCATGCTCTCAACATATCCTCGAGAGTCTGAATTGTCTATTCCGCTTGACCATCCGTTTGCGGGTGAAACGCAGTGCTGAGCTTAACTTGAGTACCAAGTCCTTTTTGAAACGACTTCCAAAACTGAGAGGTAAATTGGGTACCTGTTTCTGAAATGATAGATAAGGGCACTCCATGCAATCGAACTAGCTCCCGAATATATAGTTTGACATAATCCTCCACTGAATCCGTGGTCTTGACTGGTAGAAAATGAGCGGCCTTGGTTAACCTGTCTACCACAACCTAAATGGAGTCATATTGCCGACGAGTACGAGGCAACCCTGTGATGAAGTCCATATTAATTTCTTCCTACTTCCAAGTAGGAATACGGATTTCCTGAAGCATGCCTCCCGGTCTCTGATGCTCAACCTTTACTTGCTGGCAGTTCGGACACTTAACTATGAACTCCGCGATGTCCTTCTTCATGCCATTCCACCAATAAACTTCCCACAAGTCATGGTACATCTTGGTGGCGCCCGGATGGATAGAATACCTAGATCTATGAGCCTCATGCAACATCTGGCTCCTCAATTTATCAACGTCAGGAACACATAAGCAACCCTGGTATCGAAGCACACCATCTCCCCCTTTGGAGAAGACCTCTACCTTCTGCTTTTGAACTGCTTCCGTTAACTTTGACAAAGTAGGGTCCTCATCCTTCCTAGCTTTTACATCAGTAACCAATGATGATTCTGATCTGTGCTGAGCAACAACACCGCCATCGGTCGAGTCAACCAACCTTGCGAGTGGATGGACATCCTTCGCCAGCTCCTTCTTTCCCTCATCCACATGGGACACACTCTCTATAGAGAGTCTACTAAGTGCGTTTTCCACTACATTGGCCTTACCCGGATGGTAAAGCACACTCATATCGTAGTCCTTGAGTAGCTCCAACTACCTCCTTTGCCGAAGATTGAGATCCTTTTGGGTGAACACATTGTAAACTCTTATGGTCCGTAAACACATCAACGTGGACCCCATAAAAGTAATGTCACCATATCTTCAAGGCAAATACCACTCCGGCCAATTCCAGATGTGGGTCGGGTAATTCTTCTCGTGAACCTTTAGCTGTCTAGAAGTATATGCTATAAATTTCCTGTGCTGCATCAATACATACCCAAGTCCGATCCTTGAAGCATCACAATACACCACAAACCCATCGATACCCTCCAGTAGAGTTAACACCGGTGCTGAAGTGAGTTGAATCTTCAACTCTTGGAAGCTCTTCTCACAAGCCTCCGACCATTGGAATTTCACCTTCCATTGGGTCAATTTGGTCAAAGGTGTTGCAATCAATGAGAAACCTTCCACGAATCTGTGGTAGTAGCTAGGTAAACCTAAAAAGCTCCGAATATCTGATGGGTTCACTGATCTAGGCCAATTCTTTATCGCTTCTATTTTCTAAGAATCCACCTTTATATGCTCACTTGATACCACATGGCCCAAAAATGCTACAGAATTCAACCAAAACTTGCACTTGCTTAATTTGGCATATAATTGGTGATCCTTGAGAGTCTGCACACTACTCTCAAATGAGCAGCATGCTCCTCCTCGCTCTGAGATATATCAGGATGTCATTGATAAACACAATCATGAACATATCCAGGTATGGCTTGAACTATTCATCAAGTCCATAAAATCTGCAGGAGCATTCATTAGTCCAAAAGACATAACTACAAACTCATAATGACCATACCGCGTCCTAAAGGCTGTCTTCTGGATGTCGCTCTCCCGAACTCTGAGCTGATGGTACCCGGATCTGAGATCTATCTTCAAGAAACACTTGGCACTTTGAAGCTGGTCAATAAATCATCAATCCTAGGTAAAGATACCTGTTCTTGATGGTGACTTTTTTCACTTGCCTATAGTCAATACACATACAAAGAGAACCATCCTTCTTTCGGACAAAGAGAACTAGTTCACCCAATTGGGACTTGCTAGTGTAATGAAACCTTTATCTAACAGGTCCTTCAATTATTCTTTCAACTCCTTTAGCTCAGCTGGAGCCATTATGTAGGGAGGAATAGATATAGGCTGCGTGCCAGGAAGACAGACAATACAAACATCAATCTCCCACTCGGGAGGGATTCCTGGTATATCATCAGGAAAGACTTCTGGATACTCACATACTACTGGGATAGACTGGATAGTCGGGGTCTCAAACGTCACATCCATAACCCTAACTAGATGGTACACACAATTTTTAGAAATTATCTTTCTAGCCTTAAGATAGGAAATGAAATGACCTACAGCCAGCTGAATACCCTTCCATTCTAAGACTGGATCTCCTGGAAATCTAAACTCTACTGCTCGGGTTCTACAATTATCTGAGGAATAACATGCAAATAGACAATCCATGCGGAGGATAACATCAAAATCGGTCATGGCTAACTCTATCAAATCTGCTAAGGTGACTTTCTGGAGGATTGAGACCAGGAAACCTCTGTACAGCCATCTAGCTATAATTGAATCACCTATTGGAGTAGAGATTGAGAAGGGTTCTGAAAAGACTTCGGGACTGACTCCGAAGCTACTGGCCACGTAAGGTGTCACAAAAGACAAGCTATCCCCCAAATCTAAAAAAGCATAAACATCAAGATGGAAAACTCATAACATACCAGTGACTACATCCAGGGAGACCTCCTGCTCCTGGTGGGATGCTAAGGCATAGAATCTGTTTTGGCACTGACCGCCACCTGTGCTCATAGACGCTCGCTAATGTGCTGAGAGTGTGGGTGGGGCTATTAAACTAGAAGCTGGGCCTCAGCCCCATCATGATCCTATCTAGCTATTGGGAAATCTCTGAGCATGTGTCCGAGCTTTCCACACCCGAAACAAGCACTTGTACCTGCTAAGCAATGATCAGTGTGCCCCCGACCACATCTGCAGCAAACTGGGATACTAGAATCTGCAGGTCTGCTGCTCTAACTCCTTGAGCCTGATGCCTACCCCCTCTGATCATGCCTAGGCTTGTATGGCACACTCAACGCTGCAGATGTTTGGGTTGAAGATCTCTGGTGAGTCTGCTATCGGTGCCCACCCCTTAACCTCGGCTGAGAGAATTTGTAGTCATCGGTCCTGGCCCTCTTGGCCTCTCTCTCTCTCATATGTGTTGCCTCCATCTGTTGGGCGTACAACACTATCCAAGGGAAATCCATATCCTGGTGGAGCATAGCGGTCCTACAATCCTTGTCCAAATAGCCTGCCACACTATGAAAAAATCTATTCACTCGCGCCCTCTAATCAATCACTAACTTTGGGGAATACTTCGATAGGCGAGTGAACTCAAGGGCATACTCCTGCACTGTCATTCTCCCTTGCTTAAGATTCACAAACTCAGCTGCCTTTAATCCCTCATCTCACGAGGGAAGAACAGATCAAAGAACGCAACATGGAACTCCTTCCAAGTGACGGGACCTACTCTGGTGGCCCTACTATCTTTACATTGACGAAACCAGATGTGTGTGACCCCTTTTAGCTGATATGAGGCCAACTCTGCACACTCAACTCCATTCACCCCCTTGACTTAGGTGATCTTCACAATCTCATCTATAAACTCATGCGGGTCCTCATCTACTTTTGACCTGAGGAACTCTGGCGAGTTCATTCTCAAGAAATCCCTGAGTCGAGCCATCGCCACATTACATTTTGTGGAATATGCGCAACCGCTTGCTAATTGACTTGAGAGGTCCAGGCCTACACGAGCATCTGAATAGCTTCTCGAAACTCATCATGGGCAACCCGCTCCGGTGCATGGTGCTCCTGAACTGGTAGGGCCTGCTGGTGCCCGTTTTCATTGCCATCCTCGTGGCCTTCTCCATTCCCATTCCTCCTACCATTTACTCTGCGAGGAGCCATGATTCTGCAATCGCGAATAGCATGAATTAGGAGGATAGGGAGACATTTCATCACATGACATAGACCATGAAATAAGGGAACACTTCCTAAACATTTCGTAGCCCCTTCTTCATAAGTGTGGTGCACTTCACCCATGAAAAAGACTCTACTTAACGCAGCTTTCAGATACCCTAGGACACTTCAAACCTATGGCTCTGATACCAAGTTTGTCATGACCCAGACATAGATACGGGACAAGGAGCCCCGAGACACTCCAAGTTGACCCATGGCATGAACATACATCTAACTCAACCGATAAAACTGAAGAATCAACAAGATAATTATAGCGAAAGTCTAAATTAAACATAACATCGGAATACACAATCTTAAGTTGAATACAACCTTTGTCGGAAAAGCCTCTAAACGTGACGTGTTGATGGGATAAGGCCCCATCTAACTCAATAAAGGTTAAGCTAAAAATACATAAAGGAAATCTGAATAAGTCTATTCCTTGGGAGATGAGGACTGACCAACAATGTAAGATGCTAACTCTGATGACTGACTATGAATGGGGCTGAGCCTGAGAGCTGGGTCCTGTATCATGAAACGATACAGCATAAAGTATGTGGTCAGTACGTGAAATGTACCGAGTATGCAAGGTAAGTAAAACCGCTTAAGTAAGTAAATCATTTAAAAACATTCATAATGTAAGATAATAACGATAAGAATTTGCATGCAATCTTTCTAAAGTCATGATCTCATCATAAAATAACGTAACATCATAACTGAAACGATTGACTCAAAGCTGAAATCTGATAATCATGAGTAAAACTGAACATTGAGTCAAGCCTGCTTTAGAACATATTTAGATAGAAAAATCTCATGAATGATAAACATGCATAACTGAAATCATGAGGAACAATGGGAGACTCGTCTTTTAACCGACATACCATGATATAGCTTACGTGGTCCCAACTATCACAGTTAAGTGGGTAGAGTCGTCCAAAGCCTTGCCAGGGCTAGGGATGATACCATGATATCGATATAAAGCTCATGGCCTAATATGGAAGGGGATAGCTCACAAGGGATGTCCCTAAGTAATACATATATAAGTATAAACCTATGTTGGCGCGTAGTTCTGAGGCATAGGGTGATCGACCCTTAGCCTACTCGGTGCTAGACACTACTCCCAAAAACATGCATATGCTCTCCATCGTTTTTCAACGAAGCTTAACATCATCTTTTGACGAAGCTCAATAATCAAATACATCTCAAATATGAAATCATGCATATAAGAAGCATTAACTCAAACCATACCACAAGCTGAAAGATAATTGGGAGTCTTCGCTCCAAAACCATGTGGTAAGCTTAATTCGAGAAATCATAAATCATACTTGAACGTGTGGGCATTGCCTAATACTTTCTCATGCTTGAAAATACTCTATTCACATCGAAAACATGATTATGAACATGGGTAGCTTCAAAACATGCTTTTCATCATAACATCTCATCATAATCATACATTCATCACAAATCTCCTCTTTCATGAACTTCTCATCAATGGGCTTTTAATTCATAAAAACTAGAAACTTGATTTTAATTGAAAACATTATAAAACCTGCCCATGCTTGATAATTCAATAGTAGAAACATATTTAAATTATACCCATGTAGAGAATTTAGGAAATTCGTGCATTGGGTTAAAACCCCATAGATTTGACATAGGAATTTCATGATTTAGAGAGGGATTGGGCATGGGTGTGAAAGGAATCACCCATTCATAACCCTACATACCTGCTTATAGATGATTCTTACGCTTCTCTAATTGCCCAAGAGGAATTGAAAAGAATTTGAAGAAGAACTAGCTTGATCACTCCCTCTAACCTTCTATCTTTGCATGCATGAATGAATATGGCCTAAAATGAACTTAACCCTCTTAAAAGACATCATTCATAACTTAAAATGACGTAGTTTAGGCCTTAGGATCTTAGGAATTATGAAAAAGCCCTCACTAAATTCGTAGAAATTAACTGCCAGTTAGTCCCCATGAGGGACCTAATGACTCGTCACCCTTGGCCACGACTCGTGGAATGATTCATCGAGTACACTACTTATCAGGTCATCTGGGCTCGTCACAATTGACATCACGATTTGTTGTTGGTGATCATGACACGTCGTCACCAACCATTACGTACACTACCATGGATTTTTTTATTTTATTTCACCATGTTGTTCACGACCCTCCCACTGAATCGTGGTGACTGACCATGACTCATGGGGTCCTTTAGTTAGGTAAACTGCCTTCTTCTTCCTTTTTTCTCAATAACCACTACACACGACTAACCTAATGAGTCGTGCGGCCTAACCACGACTCGTGGTCACGTCCGTGGGGATCCTATTTCCCAATTTCAAACTCATCATCTGGGCCTCACCACAAGTCACATCACGACTCATGGGATGCTCCCACGGGTCACCTCACAACCCATTCTAGTACCTGATGCCAAATTTTAACTTTTCTCCATTTCAACTCTTGGGTCTGATCTTTGGGCTTTCGAGGTATAACAGACTGAATCTGGTCCTATCATCATAGCTTTACCGACTTTAAATCAACTAATAGGCGATCTACATCTCCGCCCATAGAGATCCTCAAACGAAGCCATCTGAATGTTGGAATGGTAGCAATTGTTATATGCAAACTCAATGAGAAGCAAATGATCATCCCAACTACCCTTGAAATCAATTACCCACGCTCTCAACACATCCTTAAGAGTCTGAACGGTCCGCTCCGCCTGACAATCCGTTTGCAGGTGAAAGGCTTTGCTAAGCTTGACCTGAGTACCAAGTTCCTTTGTGAAACGATTTCCAAAACTGGGAGGTAAATTGAGTACCTCTATCTGATATGATGAACAAGGGCACTCTATCCAACTGAAATATTTCCCGAATCTACAACTTAGCATAATCCTCCACTTAATCGGTAGTTTTGACCAATAAGAAATGAGCTGCCTTAGTCAACCCATCCACAACCACCCAAATGGAGTCATACTGTCGACGAGTGCGAGGCAACCCGGTAATGAAGTCCATATTGATTTCCTCCCACTTCCAACTAGGGATACTAATATCTTGGAGCACACCTCTAGGTTTTGATGCTCAACCTTTACCTATTGACAGTTCAGACACTTAGCCACAAACTTTTCTATGTCCTTCTTCATGCCATTCCATCTATAGGCTTCCCGTAGGTCACAGTACATCTTGGTGGCACCTGGATGTATAGCATATCTTAAACCATGAGCCTTGTGTATCATCTGACCCCTCAAATCATCAACACCCGAAATGCACCAACGAACTGATATCAAAGCACACCATCTCTCACTTTAAAGAAAACCTCTACCTTCTAATTTTGAACGGCTTCCTTCAACTTCACCAAGATAGGATCCTTGTCTTGCCTAGCTTTGCCCCCGGTCATCAAGGAAGATTCTGATCCATTCTGAACAATGATACCACCATCCGTCAAGTCAACAAGATTAACTCCTATAATCTATGCTAAGAATTTTGAAAGTCTCGGAAAATGAACCACTAAGTTGTCACATTTTATGCCTAAAATCATGCTAAAAACACAAAATGTTTAATTCCACCCGAAGCTCATCCAGAATCCTCCAGACACCAACCAACTATGCAATTCAATCGTAAACACATTCCAGACCGGTTGGAATCATCAAGTCACCAATATAAGGTCGTTTGGATCGAAAGTTGACCGTGGTAAAACTTAGCTTCCTCCAAGCTCATAAATTCAACCAAAGGCTCAAATCACTCTCGAATCACCTTGAGATTCATGCAAACTATGCAACTAATTCATAAATCACCATTCGAAACTACCATAGCTTTTAGAATCCAAATTCGAGCTCGTTAAACTAGGATGTTGACTTTGGTCAAACCCCTCAAATTTCAAACCCTCCGAAAATCGAAAATCTCACCCAATCTTCATTGGAGTTCAGGAACGGTGTCATTCACCTCTGCAAGTCATAAATAACAAAATAAAGATACAAAAAGGCTCAACCTAGGGAAATGGATCAAAAATCATAAAATGGCCATGCAGGTTATTACACTTCCCGACTTGGCTAATAACTGCATTTCCAGGACTTCTACATACCCAGAACCTATGGCGGGGATGGGGAGTTATCTTGAACGTACACATTTCAACCATCATTTCCATCATTGGGCTCAACATAAGGAAATTATGAGCACGAATCATTAAGGAGATCTAAGCTAGGTACACACCTGACATGGCACAGTCTTATGGGTCGGACATGCTGAGAGACACGAGTTAACATACATAATGAGTTCATGACATGAGGTCGAGACTTAGAAATTCACAGGGTACGGACTGGGATCGCTATCTAAGATGATCATTGTTATGCCCCATAAATTTTAAATGAATAAATAGTCTAATGGCATGTTGGTTAAGGGATTTAAAAAAAAAAAGAGGAGAAAAGTCGGTTTTTCCATCTTTATCAATAAAAACCAGAAAAAAAAATAGAGGGTAGCCATGTTAAGACAAAACCCATGACTTTTATATAAAATTCCTTCCGATTACGCTTCGAAACGCGGTCTAAACTCCGTTGCGGCTTAGATACAAAGGTATAAAGCTGCAGAGAGCAATCCTACGGAGTTGGTTTCGTGAAATTTGGCCGGCAAAACGTCGTGCTACCGAGGTAAAGTAAATAGAATTGCTTTAAATTAGTACCAATGTATTCCTAGCCTTGCAGTGAGCATTTATCCCTTCTGGACTATCGAGAAATAATGAGTTTTTGACCATTTTCTAAAAGGTTGAAGTTTGGAATAAATATATATCAAAAGTGATAATTTCTCCCGGATATTAATGTATTTAGTTCTAATTGACATGTATATGAATGTAGTTGGGAGAAATAGCAGAAGTACCGACGGAAATCACATCGGTCAGTCGGGTACTCAGAAACCAGGTATGTAAAGCTATTCTTTCGGCAAGCCAGGAAATACAGTCTAGAAAATAAATAGAATAAAGTCTATTAACAGTACCCAGCGTACAGAAACGATTTTAGTACAATTTCCAGCAAGCATGCTAGTATATCACTACGTATCATGCGATAATCAGAATAACTGATAGTTAGATGATTTCAGATAGTAATGTGGTATCCGCTAGTAGCTCAGCATGTTCTTACGTAATACCCAGAATGGAAGTTGTAAAAATAGTATAATGAATTAGCAAGATTACAGATAGTATGTATTACATTTGTTGAGACTGTACCGATAATAGATGGCACATTTTATATTATTGAGCTATGTCCAGTTATAGATGGCATGTTTTATGTTATTGAGTTATATCCGGATATAATTAGATCAGTAATCAGATATAGAAATAGCTCCAAACACTGATATAGCTCCAGATACAGATATAGCTCCAGAAACAGATATGGCTCTAGAAACTGATATAGCTTCAGAATACGGATAACAATAATCAGATAAACAGATAAAGGCCAGGTAGAAGTTAGCCCAGCAATCAGAAACGGTGCAAAACAGAATATAGCATTAGTTGTTTAATACGGACTGGCCTTGAAATAAAAGAAGAGAATATGATTAGTATTTTTCACTTGAGCATGCTTGTTGTGTATGTGTTTTGTATGTTGAGACCTTTTATGGCATGTGGGTATCCTTTAGCACCCCCGCAGCCCCTGGGCTATAGCTGTATCGATACCAGATTCAGATACCGCCCCTAGCCGGGCGATCCCGTCCGCCTAGAGGACGATGATCGCTGACCACCATAATAATATGGTCCAGATTACCCTGCTTGCAGGGGCAGTTCAGTTCACTCTGCGCAGAGCCAGATTACCCTGTTTACAGGGGCAGACTACTCTGCGTGCGCTTGTGGCCAGGGGCAGTTTCAGATACAGATTTTTATAAAATTATCGTATTGTGTGTTTACACCCAGGGGCAATTTCAGTCACAGATACAACAGCAGATTACCCCGTTAAGTGCTTGCGCCCAGAGGCAGGAGTCTTCGGAATCAGACACAGTTCATTGTCAGAGGCCAAGGCCTGAGCTATGTACCCAAGGGGACCGGTAGGAGGAGCTCACAGTTATCAAATGAGTGGAGTGACTTGTTTTTGGTTTGTTTAGACCCGGGTAGGGGTAAATAGATTATTCTGTTGGTTGGCACCTTTCGGCTTATGGGGGTCGGTCAGGTATTGTGTGTATTTATATGTATATCTATATGTGCTATTAGATACTGATATGCAGTAGGACGACACATCGTCAGGTACGCCCAATTTAGTTACAGAATAGGTAAACTCTCCCCAGTTATCCTCAGCCAGATAGACTCAGCTACTTCCTGCTTATATGTCATGTTATTATTGTTACCCATTTCAGTTGTATATTTCAGTTTGCTTTACATGCTCAGTACCTGTGGTACTAACACCCGTGGGGCCGCTACATTGTTTGCCTGCAGGTACACATAGACGAGGAGTCGATCCCTCATGATCCAGTCAGCAGAGTTATCAGCTCCTATCCTCCAGAGCTAGACAGTTGGAGGTTGTTCCTATTTCCTTTTTGATTACAGTTTAGGTAGGTCGGGGCCCTGTCCCAACCATTCTATTATTACTTCCTAGAGGCTTGCATTCTGATGTTTCCTGTGGCGGTGGAGCCGGTTGTGTGGGGCCGTGCATGTATATATGTGTTTAGTTGTTGATGTTGGCCGTGTGGGGCCTTCTTCTGGTTATGGTTAGTGACCTTGTCGGTCACAAATGTGAATAGCAGTTGCTTCAGATTACAGTGTCATCGTTCAAGTTAGCTGTTGTGCATTGCAGGTGGCTATAGGCCTAATCAGTCGGGGGCTGTATCTACAGCCACTATATAGCCGGTTCGTTTCTTGAAATAGAGCCAGAGTCTACCAGGCACCAAGTGCCCGTCATACCCCCCCCCCCCCCCAAGGTGGGGTGTGACAAACTTGGTATCAGAGCAGTTCGTGTCCCAGGGAGTCAGCAAGTCCTGCTAAGTAGAGTCTTGTCTATGGATGTGTTGTGCACCACATACTATAGGCAGGAGGCTGCGAGGCGTAATAGGATAGTTACCCTTCTTTCATACTCAGTCGTGCCATAGCACAGTACAGTATAGGGTTGGTTCTTTTGAAACTTACCACCCTCTTTGTCTACGATACTATGGCAGATCAGTGGCACCCTGCTACAGGCAGGAGATTGGATACAGCGGCGGGCAAAGGCACCAGCAGGATGCCTCACGTGCAGCTAGATTCAGCCCGGTCTGAGGGCGATACGAAGGTGTCATCTCGACCTTCCCAGCAGTCTCCGCCTCGCCAGACACCATTTGAGGCAGCACCGCCTCCCACAGCTCCTGCACCCACTTCATCTGACAGGAGCTACGTAGTGCGGTGGTTATGTTAACCCAGATTCTAGCTACTCAGCGTCAGCCAGTACCACCTGCAGCAGCAGAATCTCTAGGTGGGCCAGGTAGTTCCAGGGTTAGAGAATTCTTGGCATTGGGACTCCCGCAGTTCACTGGGTCAGATCAAGCAGAGGACCTCCAGGATTTCCTAGATCAGATGTAGAGAATTTTCCGGGTTATGCATGTGACCCCTACAGAATCAGTTGAGCTAGCAGTGTTTCGGTTGCGGCACATAGCTGTATTATGGTACGAGAGTTGGGAAAGGTCTTGAGGGAGAGATGTTGCCCCTCCGACCTGGTCCAGCTTCTTGGAGGCCTTCCTGGACCACTACTTACCCCAAGAGGTCAGACAGGCCCGGATGGACCAGTTCTTACACTTAGAGTAGGGGGCCAGGAGCGTTCGTGAGTATTCTTTACAGTTCGACTCCTTAGCCCGCTATGCTCCAGCATTTGTGGACACCATGTCGTCCAGAGTCCATCGCTTTATTATGGGCCTGAATTCAGATTACATAGAGACGTGCATGACGGCTACTTTGAGAGAGGATATGGACATAGCCAGGGTACAGCCTTCGCACAGACAATTGAGGGCCTGAGACAGCGGCAGCGGGGCGACAGAAAGGTGACTTCAGAGCAGCGCCGTAGAAACAAACCCGCTGAGATTCAGGGGGAAATCCCTAGGGGGCTGAGACCACAGTTTTTAGATAGGCCGCCCAGATCTTTACCTCCAGTACAGTAGTAGAGAGGCAAATTTGTTCGCCGGAGTCAGTCAGAGTCCGGTAGCAATTTACGGACAGTAGCACCACCTCAGCAGCGGAGGGCAGAACAGAGTAGATTTGCACCTACCCCTTGTCCTATATGCCACCGACCCCATTCTGGAGCCTGCAGGCAAGGCTTCTTAGGGTGCTATTACTGCGGACAGGAGGGGCATTTAATGAGAGATTGTCCGGCTAGAGGACAGGGTAGCCGGGATAGTCTGCATAGAGCATCAGTGGGGCCACAAGCTCCAGCAGCCTCAGCAGGGCGCAGACCCTCAGGATCAGTAAATAGGGGCCGAGGTAGATTAGGAGCCTCTAGCTCAGGTGCACGCCCCAGCCGTACCTATGCATTACCAGGGAGGCAGGATTCAGAGGCATCTCCCGACGTGGTCACAAGTATATTGATTATCTGCTCATACCCTATTTATGTATTGATTGATCCAGGGTCTACCTTGTCATATACACCATTTGTGGCCCAGAAGTTGGGTATCGAACCAGAATTGCTTCAGCAGCCCTTTTCAGTGCTTACACCAGTCAGTGACTTGATTACAGCTAAAAGAGTTTACCGAGGGTGTACGGTAGAGGTTGCTGGTCGCCAGACCACAGTAGACTTAGTAGAACTTGAGATGGTCGACTTCGATGCCATTATGGGTATGGACTGGTTAGTGCCATGCTATGCCAACTTAGAATGCTGGACCAAGACGGTCCGATTTCACTTTCCGGGGGAAGCAGTGCGAGAGTGGAAAGGGAGAATAGCTACGCCAAAAGGTAGGTTTATTTCCTACCTTCAGGCGAGAAAATTAATAGCAAAGGGATGTATTTACCACCTAGTTAGAGTCCAGGACGTTCAGGTGGAACCTCCGACTCTTCAGTCTGTTCCAGTGGTCAATGAATTCCCTGACGTATTTCCGGATGAGTTGCCTGGTATCCCTCCCGAAAGGGAGATAGATTTTGCAATTGACTTGTTGCCAAGGACTCAACCCATATCCATTCCCCCGTATCGCATGGCACCAACTGAGCTTAGAGAGTTGAAAGAGAAGTTAAAAGATTTGCTCGACAAAGGCTTTATCAGGCCTAGTACTTCCCCGTAGGGTGCGCCAGTTCTGTTTCTAAGAAAGAAAGATGGCTCACTCCGTATGTGTATAGACTACCGGCAGTTGAATAAGGTAACGGTTAAAAACAAATACCCGCTCCCTAGAATAGATGATTTGTTTGACCAGTTGCAAGGGGCCAGATGTTTCCCTAAGATAGATCTGAGGTCCGGATACCACCAGGTCCGGGTTCGTGAGAGGGACATTCCAAAGACTACTTTCAGGACCAGATATGGTCACTTTGAATTTCTAGTCATGTCTTTTAGGCTGACAAATGCTCCCGAAGTGTTTATGGACCTATTGAACAGCATATTCAGACCGTATTTGGATCTGTTCGTGATAGTATTTATCGATGATATATTGGAATATTCTCGTTCAGAGACAGATCACCAGAACCATTTACGAACAGTACTCCAGATCCTTAGGGATCGTCAGCTGTACGCCAAGTTTTCTAAGTGTGAGTTCTAGCTGAACTCAGTTGCCTTTTTGGGGCATATCGTTTCGGATGTTGGTATACAGGTGGACACACAGAAAATAGAGGCGGTCAAGACATGGCCCAGACCTACCACTCCGACTGAGGTCCATAGTTTCTGGGTTTAGCAAGGTATTACCGAAGATTTGTTGAAGGATTCTCCACTATAGAAGCACCTCTGACAAAGTTGACACAGAAAGCAGCGAAATTTCAGTGGAAGGAGGCATGTGAGCAGAGTTTTCAAGAACTGAAAGACAGATTGACCTCCGCCCCAATACTAGCATTGCCAGAAGGAACAGATGGGTATGTGGTGTATTGCGACGCTTCAGGCTTTGGACTGGGTTGTGTGCTGATGCAGCATGGAAAGGTAATTGCTTATGCTTCCAGACAGCTGAGGAAGCACGAAAAGAACTATTCGACCCATGACCTGGAACTGGCCGCAGTGATCCACACTCTGAAAATCTGGAGGCATTATTTGTATGGCGTTCATGTAGACATTTTTACAGATCATAAAAGCCTGCATTATATTTTCACACAGAGGGAGTTAAATTTGCGGCAGCGTCATTGGTTAGAATTGCTGAAACATTATGACGTAAATATTCTCTACCACCCAGGGAGAGCTAATGTAGTAGCCGATGCCCTCAGCCGTAAGTCAATGGGGAGTTTAGCGTATTTGCGACCCGAGAAGCTTGAGTTAGCCAAGGAAATTCATCAACTAGCTGGTTTAGACGTTCGAGTAGTAGAAACAGAAAATAACAGAGCGGTGATTCAGAACTCTGCTGTGTCATCGTTAGTTACAGAGGTAAAAGAACGGCAGTACGAGGACCCTGACTTAGTCCAGCTCAGAGATAGAGTTCAGAAAGGTAAGGAGCCAGATTTCCAAGTGACTGAGGATGAAGTGCTACGTTGTAAGGGCCGCCTATGTGTCCAGAATGTTTCAGGGCTTCGCCAGCAGATCATGCATAAGGTACATTACGCTCGCTATTCCCTCCATCCAGGAGCAACGAAAATGTACCACGACATCGGAGACATCTACTGGTGGCCAGGTATGAAAACTGAAATAGCTGAATTTGTATCTAGATGTCCTAACTGCCAGCAGGTGAAAGCAGAACACCAGAAACCGGGCGGTCTGACGCAGGATATAGCCGTGCCTTTGTTGAAATAGGAAGCGATAAATATGGATTTTGTAACAGGGTTACCCCGTACCAAACACAGAAATGATTCTATTTGGGTAATCGTTGACAAATTAACAAAATTAGCCCATTTCCTTCCAGTACGAACTACATTCTCTACTGAGGATTATGCTGAACTGTATATCAGAGAGATAGTCAGATTGCACGGTGTTCCGGTGTCTATTATCTCAGATAGAGGAGCATAATTTACAGTGAGATTCTGGCAGTCGTTCCAGAGAGGCCTGGGGACACAGATTAACTTAAGTACAGCCTTTCATCCTCAGACAGACAGGCAAGCAGAATGAACTATCCAAACACTCAAAGATATGCTACGAGCGTGTGTACTAGATTTTGGGGGTAGCTGGGATGAGCATCTGCCGTTGATTGAATTTGCCTATAATAATAGTTATCATTCAGCTATCCAGATGGCGCCCTTTGCAGCATTATACGGGCGGAAATGTAGACCACCCGTTGGCTGGTTTGAAGTGGGGGAGACAACGCTGATTGGGCCGAATATTATTCGTCAATCAGAAGAGGCGGTGAAGCTTATCAGAGAACGTCTACTGACTGCTCAGAGCCACCAGAAGTCTTATGCAGATATGCAGCGCAGAAATTTAGAATTTGTAGTGGATGACTGGGTATATTTGAAAGTGTCTCCGATGAAAGGGGTGATGAGATTTGGCAAGAAAGGCAAGCTTAGCCCGAGGTTCATTAGGCCATATCAGATTCGGCGAAGAATAGGCCGAGTAGCATACGAATTGAACTTGCCCCCAGAATTAGAGTTTGTCCACCCAGTATTCCATGTATCTATGTTGAGGAAGTTCATAGGAGACCCTTCCACAGTTGTTCCAGTTCAGGATGTCCAGGTCACAGAAGAGTTAGTATATGAAGAGGTTCTAGTAGCCATCTTAGACAGATAGATTCGTAGATTGAGAACTAAAGATATTGCGTCTGTCAAGGTATTGTGGCGTAACAGGAACCGAGAAGAGATGACTTGGGAAGCCGAGAAGGACATGAAAGCCAGATATCCCCACTTATTCCAGGCATAGGCAAACAGGAGGTATGTTAGAACTATTTTTCCTTATGAATGCTTATATTTCATATATGGAAGCAGGAGATTGATTATAGACAGTTATATATGAATATTATTATATCGTGTGGAGTAGCTGTATTGGCCTTTTCTGCTTTTCAGGAATTTGAGATAGTCCATAATACAAGGGAAACTCTGCCGAAATTTTTTTAGGGATAAGTCAGCCAGTTAAGATTTCTATAAGACAGAATGTCATTCGAGAACGAATGTTCTTAAGGGGGGAGGATGTTACGCCCCGTAAATTTCAAATGAATAAATAGCCTAATGGCATGTTGGTTAAGGGATTTAGAAAAAAAAAAGGAGAAAAGTTGGTTTTTCCATCTTTATCAATAAAAACCAGAAACAAAACAGAGGGTAGCCATGTTAAGGCAAAACCCATGACTTTTATATAAAATTCCTTCCGATTACGCTTTGAAATGCGGTCTAAACTCCGTTGCAGCTTAGATACAGAGGTATAAAGCTGCAGAGAGCAATCCTACGGAGTTGGTTTCGTGAAATTTGGCCAGCGAAACATCGTGCTACCGAGGTAAAGTAAATAGAATTGCTTTAAATTAGTACCAATGTGTTCCTAGCCTTGCAGTGAGCATTTATCCCTTCTGGACTATCGAGAAATAATGAGTTTTTGACCGTTTTCCGAAAGGTCGAAGTTTGGGATAAATATATATATCAAAAGTTATAATTTCTCCCGGATATTAATGTATTTAGTTCTAATTGACATGTATATGAATGTAGTTGGGAGAAACAGCAGAATTATCGACGAAAATCACATCGGTCAGTCGGGTACTCAGAAACCAGGTATGTAAAGCTATTCTTTCGGCAAGCCAGGAAGTACAGTCTGGAAAATAAATAGAATAAAGGCTATTAACAGATACCCAGCGTACAGGAACGATTTTAGTACAATTTCCAGCAAGCATGCTAGTATATCATTACGTATCATGTTATAATTAGAATAACGGATAGTTAGATGATTTCAGATAGTAATGTGGTATCCGCTAGTAGCTCAGCATGTTCTTACGTAATACCCAAAATGGAAGTTGTAAAAATAGTATAATGAATTAGCAAGATTACAAATAGTATGTATTACATTTGTTGAGACTGTAACCGATAATAGATGGCACATTTTATATTATTGAGCTATGTCCAGTTATAGATGGCATGTTTTATTTTATTGAGTTATATCCGGATATAATTAGATTAGTAATCAGATATAGAAATAGCTCCAGACACCGATACAGCTCCAGATACAGATATAGCTCCAAAAACAGATATGGCTCTAGAAACTGATATAGCTTCAGATCACGGATAACAATAATCAGATAAACAGATAAAGGCCAGGTAGCAGTTAGCCTAGCAATCAGAAATGGTGCAAAACAGAATATAGCATCAGTTGTTTAATACAGACTGGCCTTGAAATAAAAGAAGAGAATATGATTAGTATTTTCACTTGAGCATGTTCTGTATGTGTTTTGCATGTTGAGACTTGTTATGGCATGTGGGTATCCTTTAGCATCCCCCCCGCCCCTGGGTTATAGCTGTGTCGATACCAGATTCAGATACCGCCCCTAGCCAGGCGATATCGTCCGCCTAGAGGACGATGATCGCTGACCACCATAATAATATGATCCAGATTACCCTACTTGCAAGGGCAGTTCATTTCACTCTGTGCAGAGCCAGATTACCCTGTTTACAGGGGCAGACTACTATATGTGCGCTTGTGGCCGGGGGGCAGTTTCAGATACAGATTTTTGTAAAATTACCCTGTTGTGTGTTTACACCCAGGGACAGTTTCAGTCACAGATACAGCAGCAGATTACCCCGTTGAGCGCTTGCACCTAGAGGCAGGAGTCTTCGGACTCAGACACAGTTCATTGTCAGAGGCCAAGGCCTGAGCTACGTATCCAAGGGGGCCAATAGGAGGAGCTCACAGCTATCAGATGAGTGAAGTGACTTATTTTTGGTTGGTTTAGACCCGGGTAGGGGTAAATAGATTGTTCTGTTGGTTGGCACCTTCCGGCTTATGGGGGTCGGTCAGGTATTGTGTGTATTTATATGTATATCTATATGTTCTATTAGATACTGATATGCAGTAGGACGACACGTCGTCAGGTACGCCCAGTTTAGTTAGAGAATAGGTAAACTCTCCCCAGTTATCCTCAGCCAGATAGACTCAGCTACTTCCTGCTTATATGTCATGTTATTATTGTTACCCATTTCAGTTGTATATTTCAGTTTGCTTTACATGCTCTGTACCTGTGGTACTGATGCCCGTGGGGCCACTGCATTGCTTGCCTGCAGGTACACATAGACGAGGAGTCGATCCCTCGTGATCCAGTCAGTAGAGTTATCAGCTCCTATCCTCCAGAGCTAGACAGTTAGAGGTTGTTCCTATTTCCTTTTTTATTACAGTTTAGGTAGGTCGGGGCCCTGTCCTGACCATTCTATTATTACTTCCTAGAGGCTTGCAGTCTGATGTTTCCTATGGCGGTGGAGCCGGTTGTGTGGGGTCGTGCATGTATATATGTTTTTAGTTGTTGATGTTGGCTGTGTGGGGCCTTCTTCTGGTTATGGTTAGTGACCTTGTCGGTCAAAAATATGAATAGCAGTTGCTTCAGATTATAGTGTCATCGTTCTGGTTAGCTGTTGTGCATTGCAGGTGGCTATAGGACTAATCGGCTGGGGCTGTATTTACAGCCGCTATATAGCCGGTTCATTCTTGAAATAGAGCTAGAGTCTAGCAGGCACCAGGTTCCTGTCATACCCCCCCCTCCCCCCCAAGGTGGGGTGTGACAATCATCTAGAATCTTGGGGGGGTCTATACATGAGATTGGGATAGAGCGCAACTTTAACTGAGCATAAGAGAAATCATATGAACCAACCGAAATTGGCATTCCCTAGCTATTAATGATGAGACTTCTCCATTAGGGTACTCAAAATGTAACTCGTCTTATAGACTTATCATCTCCATCTTAGCTTAAAGCCTTCATTCTAAGGCGCTCAAATCTTTCTTAAGGTTGGGCTAAACCACTAACTAGTGACTTTCCATTCACCTCTAAGGCTTATCACTGAAAGCTTCAGACTTATAACCGTTCCATACCCTCCACACGATAATTCTCATACTAAAATGCAAAAGGGATCTTGCACCTCATACAGTAGTTGTCGGAACAAGAAATCATGCAAGGTTCGATAGGAAGACTTATAACATACCTGAGACTACATCTGAGGATGACTACCACCTATTCTTGGTAACCTGTCCTACTGAGATGGACAATCTGCTGTAGTTGTTGATCTTGTGGTTGGCGCACTGGCTCCACCCTTGCCCTGCTTCGCCCATGGGCAATTCCTGCGCATGTGTCTGGGCTCCCCACACCTAAAACAAGCACCTGAACCTGCCATACACTGACCCGCATGTGTTCTACCACATTTCAGGCATGCTGACCGGCTAGATAGGGCTTCTGGAGGGGTGGTCGAGGCACGAACTCTCTGGCCGTCTCATTTGGCTGAAGGGCAATCTCTGTGTTTATGACCGGGCCAGCCACAATAGAAGCAAACATCTGAACCCACCATGCACTTTCTTAGGTGGTTCTTCCCACAGCTCCCGCAAACTGGATAAGTAATCTCCCTCACCCAGGGCTTGTTTCCCTGAACCTATGCTAAGGACCTCTGCCGGGTTGAGAGCGACTCCCACAACTTGACCCTTGTTGGGAACTCTCCAAGTCATCAGTTCTAGGCCTTTTATTTCCCTTTTCTCCCTCCTTGAACTCTCCATCCATACTCGAACCACCAAACTTAGATAGACTCCTCCTCGTGAAGTCTTGCACCCTAGTAGCTGCCGCCTCTTTGGGAGGGTTTGCTAATGTGATGGTCTGCTGGTTAGGCTAGGTGATCATGGCCCGTATCATCACTCTTAAAGTTGCCCCGAGTTTTGTGTCTGTAACCTGCCCGAACATGGGACCAATTGGAGTTGGTGGGGCTGGCTGACTCCTGTTGTTTCTTTCAGGAGACATATTTCTGCACACGCGTAAAACATGAGTTAGAGGAATGGAGAGAGTTGCACTCATAGCACGAGGTAGAATTATGAAAGCAGGGAACATTTCCTAAACGTCTTGTACCCTATTCGTCATAAGTGTGGACGCTTCACACCCATGAAAAAGACTCTACTTAACGTGGCTTTTAAACACCCTAGGACACTTCAAATATTTCAAGACCTAAACATGGGCATGGATCGAGACCCGAGAGGCTCCAAGTCGACCCATGGCATGAACATAACATCTAACTCATTCAAATAAAATAGAAGATCAACATAATTAATATAGAGGATGTCTAAACATAACATAACATCGGAAAACATACATAAGTCGAAAGCTGCATACACACTATGTCTAAAAAGCCTCTAATACTGACGAGTTAATGAGAAAAGACCCCAACTAACTCACTTTAGTTTGAAACTAAATATAAAGAACATAACTGATATGAAAGGCCCTCAAAAGATGAGGACTCGCCACTTTGACCTGGAAGTACTAATGTTAGGAATCTACTAGTGGGGGGACTGAGCCTGGATATCAGAGCCTGTATCATAAAACGATACAGTATAGAATATGCGGTCAGTACATGGAATGTACTGAGTATACAAGGTAAGTAAAATCGAACAGTTAAAATACATAAGTGTTCATAAGAGTAGGACAACATGATCATAACATTAATATCATAATGTAACATAAGGGCTCAAGGTGTTCAAAAAATTTCTAAAATCAGTCATAATCATAATAATAGGAGAAAAGCTTCATTAAACACGACTTGAGGCATAATAAAACAAACATAACCATTCATAAATCATGAGGAACATTGGGAGGATTTGTCATATAACCGACATTACCACGAATAGAGCATACATGGTCCCAACAATTAGACTCAAGTGGGCAGAGCCATTCAAAGCCTTGCTAGGGCTAAGGGCGAAACCATGATATCAATATCAAGCTAAATTCCCCTAGGGGGAAGGGGAAGCTCACAAGGGAGGTTCCAAAAGTATTTATATATAACCTACATTGGCGCGTAGTTCTGAGGCACAGGGTTGACTGACCCCTAGCCTACTCGGTGCTAGACACTACTCCCAAAAAAACATGCATTTTCTCTCCATCGTTTTTCAACGAAGATGAATGCAACAATACATGCAAAAATATGAAAACATAATATGAGGAGTCTTGGGCTCAGATCATACCACAGTTTGAAAAAAATAGTGAGAGTCTAGACTCCAAAATCCATGTGGTAAGCTAATACATGAAATTTAGATAAATCATGAAACACACTTGATCATATAGGCTTGGCCAACATTTAAGCATGCTTTGACATAGACTTGATCATTTGAAAATATGAATATAGACATGGGTAATTCGAAATCATTCTTTCTTCATAAACATCTCATCATGCTTGAATATGTATTTCATGAATCTCAACTTTCATGAACTTTCATGGATGGGCATCATAATTTATAAAACTTGAACAAAAAATTTATAATTTAAAACATTTTAAAATCTGCCTATTAGTCATAATTAGTCATTTGAAACATGCTTAGATCATACCCATGATTAAAACTTTGGAATTCATGCATTGGGTAAAAACCCCATGGAATCTTTGATTAGAACACCATGAATTGAGAGGGAATTGGACATGGGTGTGGAAAATTGCACCCATTCATAGCTTTACACACCTGAGAAGATCTGATTTCACAACTTCTTTGATTGTCCAAGGAGGAATTGAGGAAGAACCTTGAGGAACTATGCTTGATCACTCTCTAAACCCTTAAACTTGCATGCATGAGTTTTGAATAGGCTAGAATGACTTAACTCATCTTAATACACTCTATTATGAGCTTAAAACGATGTAGTTTAGGCCTTAGGAATATAAAAATTACAAAAAAGTCCTTAATAAACTCGCAGGGAAAAACAGACTGCCAGTCCCAATGAGGGACTGGATGAGTCATCATCCCTGGTCATGACTCGTGGTCTGCATTCGTTACTTGCACAACCAAAATTCTTCTTGGAGTCACCACGAGGGATACCACGACTGGTGGTGTACCCGACTAGTCGTGGTGACCAATCTGTTAGGTACACTACCCAAATTTTCCAACTTTCATCAAACCCTCGGCCACGGCTCACATGACGACTCGTGGTGTTGACCATGACTCTTGGTCACACCCATGGTCACCTCAAATTCCAAATTTTCAACAAAGTCCCATCCTCTCCCCACAAGTCACTTAACGACACGTGGGGTTCCTGACAGGTCACTGGACGACTTGTTCTGTGACCTGGTGCAGGAATTTCTATTTTTTTCGTTTTAACTTCTGAATATTATCTTAGGGATGTCGGGGTATTACAAGTATACTCGAGTCAATCATCACAGACAACGGAGAAAATTTGAATAGCCATCTCATAAAAGAGATATTGAACAATTCAAGATCACTAACCGTAATTCAACCACTTACCGCCCTCAAATGAATGGAGCCATTTGTCAACAAAAACATCAAGAAGATCTAAGGAAGATGATTGATAATCATAGATCTTGGCATGAGATGTTTTCTTATGCTCTATTAGGATATCGAACAACTGTCAAAACTTTAATTGGAGCAACTCCTTATTTGTTAGTATATGGTACAGAAGCAGTTATACCTACTGAGATTGAGATACCTTTATAAAGGATCATTCAAGAAGCTGAATTAAGTAATGTTGAATTGGTTTGTGCCAGACTATAACAGCTTGAGTAGATTGATGAAAAGAGAATGAGCATAGTATGCCATGGTCAACTATATCAAAAGAGGATGACTGGCGCTCTGAACAAACAGTAAGAACTCAAACTTTTAAAGTAGGGAAATTGGTGTTGAAATGCATTTTTCCCCCATTAGAATGAGTACAAAGGGAAATTTATACCAAATTGGAAGGTCCTTATGTGGTTCTCAAAGTTCTGTCAGGAGGTGTTTTGGTTCTGGCAAAAATGGATGGCCAACAGTGGCCGAAAGTTATCAATTCAGATGTTGTCAAAAGATACTACATCTAAAGATGGGTGTTTTCTGTTCTTTATTTCATTGTAATTGCATATTTGCTTGTAAGTTTTGTAATGTTTTCGTACTAGTTTAAAAGGTGTTTCCTGTAATGTAAACTACGTGATGTCCTGAATTCCCAGGATGGGATACATGGGCGGCTACTTTGGGCCTCGGTCATATCTTTTTTTAAAAGTTACAATTTTCCTTCATTTGTAATTGGAACTACATTTGACCTAATTCCTGCCTCAACGTCATACATAGGCGCCATACCAACTCTATCATATTCCCTGTAATCTTTCCATTTCCCTACATAATGAAAACTGGGGCAGAATTTTTGAGATCCTCTCAAAAATTCCACAAGACCGAATATTCTCGTAAGGACAAATTTAAAGATTATTTTAGAAACATGCAACTGGGGCATAATTTTTTAGAAAGAACTCAAAAATTCTACGAGGACAGTTCTCATATTGACAATGTTAACTTTCTTTGAAGCTATAACTGGGGCAGAAATTTTGAGGAAAGCCTCAAAATTTCATCAAGTACAAACAAGAAATCTAAGGAGACCTCATTCTTCAACTGCGATGGAGCTTCAGAAAATCTCCAATTGCAAGCAAGTTGGTTACCATATCAAGTTCCAAAATAGATGATGATCGTTCATTTTGTGCATGTCATGACAATCAATTGGCAGAGGTTTTTCAAAAATTGTTTTCCTCAAAATTACTTTCTAAAAATGTTTATTATCTTTATAAAAACATTTTGATTTTTTCTTCTCTCTATCATGACTCGGAGGGTCAAGTAAATTGCTGAAGCTGCCAAGATAGAGAGCAAGGCGATTAGAAAAAGTCAACACAGATTAGTTTCATAAAAAACTAATAATTTTTCTATGGATATAGGTTGTCATAAGGTTTCCAGGAGAGTATTATTATTCAACTAACTCAATCCTTCCAAAAGGGAAATACATGGAGCTAATATCGAATAAATGTGTATAAAAGTCCCTCTTGACTAAAGAAGGAACAAGTAAACTATATCAGCCCTTGAGCAAAGGAGGGTACCTATCGTGCAAGTGGAGAATGACATCTAAACAAGGATATATTGGCCGCATCAAGGACCAATAAAGAATGACGCACACAGTCGAAAAACTATTTTATTTTCAGTTGTGGAGAGGGCCATCACATATTCAAAAGCCAAGAGGGTCATCATATTTGTTTTAGTTTGCCAAGAGGGCCATCCTATTTACTTTTAAATTGCCAAGAGGGCCATCCTATTTACTTTTCAGTTGCCGAGAGGGCCATCACATATTCAAAAGCCAAGAGGGCCATCAAATTTACATTTCAGTTGTTGGGAGGGCCATCACGCATTCAAAAGCCAAGAGGGCCATCAAATTTATGTTTCAGTTGCCAGAGGGCCATCACGCATTCAAAAGCGGAGAGGGCCATCATATTTATTTTTCAGTTGCCGAGAGGGCCATCATACATTAAAAAAGTTGAGAGGGCCATCATATTCACTTTGCAATTTCCGAAAGGGACATCATGTATTCAAACACCGAAAGCAGCATAATTTATAACATCGAATAGCAGAAGAGGAAGATGTTCAGCATACTTATTTATAATGTTGAATATCATAGACTGAGGTTTATTATATTTATTTATCATGTCGAATATCGGAGGAGGCCGACGTTCAACATATTTATAACATCGAATACTGAAGACTGACATTCATCATATTCATTTATTTCGTCAAATACTGGAGAAGGCCTATGTTCATCATATTCATTTATTACGTCGAATATGGAAGGCGGCTGATGTTTAGCATATTTATTTATCACATCGAATACCAAAGGAGGCCAACATTCATTTATAACATCGAATACTAATGGAGGCTGACATTAATCATTATTTATTTATGATATTTGGTGAAGAGTGACATCAACTGCTCAAAAGGACATTAATATTCATACCATCAGAAGAGGGTGGTGAACACAATATATGTACAAAAAGTATCAAATGGTTCCGCTTATGCAAAATTATTAAACATTATTTCACAGGAAGAACCGGGTGCATGCAGAGCAATGTGAAATTCTTTCTTAGCAGCGAACTAGGGCATAATCTCGAAGAGGAATATCAAACTCTTTGGATATGAGTTGATGATTGACTTTCACCACATTCAAACCACATCCTTGTAAGAAGGAATGTGATTTACTCCTTTTTGTTTTAACTTTTGTTGTTTCGCGTCCAGGGTAATCTCTAAAAATTCACGCTGGAGCATTATCCTTATTCTCGAATTCGAGTGACAACACACCTAGAGTTGTGAAAATTATGTATGTGTAAGTTCTTACTTATGGATGTGAAGCGCGTCACATTAATGGTTGAGAGGTTGTAAGACTTTTTTCCATACTCAATTTATTTTGTCATATATCTTAAGCCGCAAAGGTTACCTAAACATAAGAGATACCTTTTCAACCGATTGAGTTGAACTACAAGCAGCTTGATTCTCATTTTGAACGATATATACGCAAGATCGATGTTGAATTCTCAGTTGTATTCCAAAGATTTTCTACTCATCACATTCTTGAGCTTCTCAGTCTCTGCATAATTCAGCGCTGGTACAAGCTTTTGATTTTTAAAATTGTGCATAAAATAAAGTATTCTAAAACACATGTAGCCTGAACTCTCATGCAACTGAGATATGTAGGAAACCTGATAATGGGGTCCGGGCATGATTTCTTTAAATTGTGTTTTTTCAAAGATGAATTTGGTAATCGGACAAAATTGAATTTACCAATTTTCTTTGACCAGGCCTTCTTTTCATCATCCCTAGACAAAGAAAAGAGCAGTTGTTGACACCCAATTTTGGTCCTCCACATTTTAATTAATTATTTGAGATTCTCAAATACAAACAGGGTAAAATATTCATTTTTTTCTGATAATAAAAAATATTTTCTTAATTATTTGGTGTTGTTTTGCAATTTTATTTGGCAAAACATACTAATATATATATATATATACATATATATATTTGCAAATAAATAATAAATGTTAGATATACTTATTAGATTAGTTTAAATTTATAATTACTATTATTATTGAGAATAATTTTTATAATGAAGTACATATGTCGTTTTGCAAATCGCAAGCCATTTACGACTTTAGTTTGACTATTAGTCCATCATTATAAAAGAATATATTATTATTTTATTTTATTTAAATTCAGGAAGCTTGATTAATTAATCAAAAAACTAATTCGTCTCAATTTTATCTCAAAAATTTTCTAAAAGAATGATTTAAGTTTAGCTATTTTATTATATATATATATGTTACACCGCGTAAGTTGTTAACGGCTAGTGTGCATGCGCGTGGGCTTGTGGCGAGCAATGAAAGCTTGACGGGTGCGGGAAGAGCCTCCGAGGCAGGACAAGCAAGGACATTGTCGAGCGGATTAGAAGGATCGGGCGAGGCCAGGACGCGAGTGTCTTCGCTAGGGGCAGCGCGGCGCTCCAGCCTGCTAGTGCACAAGGCAACGTGGCGCGGCACCCTCCCTGGCGCGTTGGCCAGTGCGAGGCACCCCCTGCCACCGCCATATGCATATATATAAACCTCCTCTACTTAATTCAAATCAATTATAAGAAGTTCCTTTGGCCATAATAGAGAGGAGACGCGATTTTCATCCTATTTTCATCAAATTACACAAACAAACGCCATCCAAATGCAAATTAACTTCGGGTAACAAGTTCTATACCTCGGGAAGCAT
Source organism: Datura wrightii (assembly GCA_035772735.1). Taxonomy (NCBI): domain Eukaryota; kingdom Viridiplantae; phylum Streptophyta; class Magnoliopsida; order Solanales; family Solanaceae; genus Datura; species Datura wrightii. Next base: position 22,411,433 of record JASDFA010000004.1, on the reverse strand, counting down.
CTCTACGAAGTTATTTCTTGAAAATTCACTCAGTATATCGGAACCCCGTTGAGCAAAGATTGTCGGAATTACTCCTTATTGAATTCTAAACAGCCCAGGCAATAGGTAAGAATTTCTCTCTTCTAAACTAATGAGAAATTGTGGGTTATTGGCCGAGTTAAACAGAGTTGAATTATATTCATTATTATTATCAAAAGATATCCATTTTGCTGAATTTCGTATTGAAATTAGCCCTATTCTCTCAGCATAAGGGCTGCAATTGAGTGGAACCACTGGTTACAAGTTGAAACTCATCGGTTAAATGAGAATCGGCATTAGAGTTATGTTAAAGCTTATCCCTTCGACAAGTTATTCTCATCGTATAATGATACAACCTATGTTCTTTAACGGAGACAACAATCCGATACGTTGTAATTAGTTGCTGCTAATTGATCAGGATTATATATGTTGTGATTAGCTGCTTTCAGTAGAATATGATTATATATATTGTGGTTAGCTGCTAAAAGACATCTTGAGAGTATATTACAGTATCCCTCATCGGGAAAGGGTATGTTTAGTGTGACTAAAGCCAGGAGCATCGTAGAGATTCCCCAGTTTATTTATTTACTATTTAGAAGTATCTTGAAGTTTTGCTGTCATGCCAAGGCCTTAGAAGTATAGGTTTAGGTGTTGGGCCTGGCTCAGTGAGTTGGACAGTTTAGGGTGCAGCGGGGCATTATAACTCTTTGATTGACGCCTATATAAAAGTAAAGCTCGCCCAAAGTCCGTTGGTGTGCCTTGACGCCGCCAGGGCTAGAATTTGGATAGAATGGTCTTAGCCTAGAGTATGCGACATCGGGGGTTGTCTAGTAAAATGAGTTATAGCTTGCCATCTAGTTAGTCACTGCCAGTGACTGTTAGCTGCAGTCGACTTAGTGCTTGTCATACAAGTCGCCAGGAAGTTACCCCAGATGTACAAGTTAGACAAACCTGTGGGTACCCTAAGGAGTAAACCTTCTCAGTAGTTAAATCTGGGCCAATGTCCCATCCTGCACATATAAGATACTCAGGTATAGGTTGCCGTGAGTGGATAAGTCCAGATAGACTTGCCTGTGAGGTTAAGAATCGTCCAGAAAATACATATGAACTATGAACAGACTAAGTTAAGGTCTAAGGGACAAGAACCATGTTAGTACAGTATTACCTTCAAGCTAAGAATTATAGTAAGCTGTCTGTGGAAGGTTAGGGGCTGACTACTCAGAAGCATATCCGATCAGTAGCAGCCCTACAATTATCCTAAGCAAAGGAACTAAGTAGTTGGTCGTCTGCAACCTTACAGTTCGCTTATGAGCTATCATTGTCTTAGTATGACATTCAAAGTATCGCTTAGGCCACTCCAGATTTCACCCTATCCAAACTAGACCATTAGAGATTATGATCGCTGCTAGGATCCTCTGATCAGATGTAGGCACCGGAGTATGCTCGTTGGTAGCTAGACAGACTATTCTAGGGGCGAATAGCGGTTGCGTTAGGCCTTAAGAGCCAGATATGCCTTTTGAGTGGAAAGATTCAGACCAAAATACAGTATATTGGTTGGGATTGACCCTACCTAGGATAGCCTTCCGTTGACTAACTTTAGGGTTGCTAACTGTGGCATCGCCTATGGGGCTATTGATCACTCAGAGGAGCTATACGATAATTTCATTGCCTACGGGGCTATTGATCACTCCAAGGAGCTATATGATGTCTGAAGGGACTATACTCAGGCCTAGGCCATATTTACGTCCATCCACGTATGGACCTCTTTTTATTTCATACCGGCATCACTGGCCCTTCATCGAGCCTTGTGCACCCAGGGTGCAGTTACAGGAGCCCACCGAGCTCAGACACAGTTACAGGAGTCCAACGGGCTTAGATGCGGACCCAGAAGCCAGGTAGGTTGGCTATAGCACTAGTAGAATCTTAAGAACCTAGGCAGGGGTATATAGATTGAATTGTACTTGTCAGGGCTTATGGGGGACCCTGGTAGGTTCTATGTTGTGTGCACCTTCCAGTCTTATAGGGGCCAGGTTAGGTTCTTGTTTGTATACTTGCTTGTTAGCTATAGCCTATGAATGTATAGTCATACAGTTTCAGCTCATATACGTGTAGTGTTTTACTAGATGCAGGTTATGGATAAGAAAGCTTACAGGTTAACTTTTGCCCCTTCTTGTTATTCACTTCTAGTTCTTTATCAGCTTCTATTCAGCTTTTTAACTACTACCTTACATATTAGGTACATATTATACTGACGCCCAACTATGGGGCGCTGCATACTTGCCTGCAGGTTTAGACAAACAGATTGTGAGACCTCCTAGCAGCTATTCAGAGTCAGTAGTTTGGCCAGCTCATTTCATTCGCAGTTGCCATGTTGTAGATATTTATCTGTGTTTTATTTATATGGCATTTGGGTAGGCCAGGGCCCTGTCCCAACCAATATTTCCACTCCTAGAGGCTTTTAGATGACAGTATTCAGTTAGTTGGTTATTGTTGGCCGTGTGGGGCGCATGTATGTCTTATTTTATGTATTATCCATGTGGGGCCTAGTATAGCTACTTGTTTTCATTTTCATTATAACTAGACAGCATGGTGGTCTTGTCGGCCTGCATAGGATCCCTTTTACTGTTATGTTGGCTGAGTTAGCTGTTTTCTTTTACAGGTACTTTGTGGCCTTGTCGGTCCGAGGCTGTGTTTACAGCCGAGATATAGCAGTTTTTTTCTTGATTTTGAGTTGCTGGTAGGCACCAGAGGTGCCTATTCCCAACCAGGTCATCCCAGATCCCAGTGTGGCATTAGGTGCCAGTCATGCCTCCCAAGGTGGGGCATGACAAACTTGGTATTAGAGCAGGTCGTATCCCAGGGAGTTTGCAATTCGTTTCTACTAGAGTCTTTTTTATAAATGTGTCGTGCACCACATTTTTTAAGTAGGAGGCTATGAGGAATAAAAGTATGGCTATCCCTCCTTCTCAAATCGTGCTATAGAGTCAAGTTGTATAGGGATGAGTCCCTAAGCTTTCATTGTTATGTCTGTCTAGAGTAATGTTTGATATGGGATAGAATTCAGTTAGCCGCAAGTCAGTTACAGCAGCAAGAAAAGGTACCAGTGAGGTTCCACAATTGTGGGACAGTCAACCTAAGGACAGAAGCAAACGTCTTTTAATCTCCCCATCATCCTCCCAGGGCACCAGGAACCTCATAAGGTAATAGATATGCCAACACCATCCCCCAGTTCTTTCTATAGCCTCAGGGTAGGAGGTCAGGAGTATAGTATATATATGAGTTGGTTTACTTACTAGATATTTAGAATTAGACAGGGACGATAGTTAATGTTGGATTGCCTGAAAGATATAAAAGAAGGGGGAAATTGCAGGATTCTTACCTCCAACCTTTTGGAGTTTTTACAATTTCATACCTCAGCGCCACTGTGGTAAGATAGGGTTATTTCCCACCTCCTAGCCTTTTCTCAGTATAACAGGGAGCGTGAGTATCCGTTCCATGTTGCCCTGAGTAAATAGTAAAGGAGGGCTAGAATTGTTGATTTTAAGAGAGTATTAGAAAGTGGTTAAGACCCCTAGTGTTTAAAAAGTTACTTAGACCCTCATAGTAGTAAATCAGGAGGGCAGATAAAATTGTCAGTAGCATCCAAGTACGTGTAAGAGCCCATAAGAAATAAACCCCCAGCAATAGTAAAGCTTAGGCCAGAAATAGACTAGTTCCACCACAGTGAGCTGAAAATGGTAGTGAATATCAAAAAAAATAATGGCTTCGGCCCCAGCTTATGTCAAGGGATGGAAAGAGTACATGGTAAGATGGCCCGAGAGTGGGACAGGATAATATAGGTTACTAGGCTTGACCCGTAGTATCCTTGCCAGAATGATGCATGGGGCACGAACCCGGGTTTTCAGCCTATAGCAGTAAGGGCAAGACATGAACATCTAGCTCTGAAGGGGAACAGAACCAGCTCTAGGCTGTAACGGTCGAATAGAGGTGGAGTCACCGCTGAGTGTTGAGAAACAGGCATCAGACTGACATCCAAGGGATAGTATTATTATAACCTAGAACACGTAATGTCACCTCTAGTCGTAAAGGCGAAGCAATAACAGTACGGAGACCCTAGCCTAGTACATCCCAGAGATAAAGCCTAGCAAAAGGAATCATTGGCCTTTAAGATAGTTGAGGACAGAGTCTTGAGACTCAGAGGTCAACTCTGTGTTCTAAATGTGGCAGGGTTTCATTAGTAGACTATAGTTGAGTTACACCATGTCTGTTATTCCCTCCGCTCGGGTTTGATGAAAATGCATTAAGTTATAAAAAGAGACCTGCGGATGGAATGGGAACAAGGAAGGTATTATCGAGTTGTACCACAAAGCTCCAATGGCCAGCAGGGAAATGCAAGACCCCGAAAACTAGGCAGGCCAATTTAGGAAATATCCATGCCTGCGTGAAAATGGAAAGTAGACAATATGAATATAGCTATAGGGTTACCATGCACCAGGCGGAAACACGAACCTGTTTGGGCCATGGTTGAAAGGCTAAGGAGATCAACACACCTCTTGCTGGTCCAAATTATGTTTCAACTAAAGATTATGCTGAATTAAATATTAAAGAAGTATTCTAGCTATATGGGGTCTCAGTTTCCATTAACTTTTGACAAAGGGGCACAGCTCACAGCTAGGTTTTAGAAAGGTTTTCAGAACAAAGTGGGATGCATGTTAAGTTGAGTATGATTCTCGTCCCCAGACAAATAGCCAAGAAGAGTGCACCATTCAGATGCTCGAGGATATGTTACGGGCATGTGTGTTAGACTTCGGAGGAAGTTGGGACGAGCATCTACCCCTTATCGAATTTGCATACAATAATAGTTATCATCTTGCAATCTAGATGGAGCCTTATAAGGCCTTATATGGGCGAAAATGTAGGTCCTCCATCGGACGGTTTGAAGTAAGGGAGTTAGGGTTAATCAGACCTAATATGATCCACCAGTCAGAAGAGAAAGTAAAACTCATCAGAGAATGCTTGCTAACAGCCCAGAGTCATTAGATGTCCTATTCCGATGTGTGGCGTAGAGACTTGGAATTTGAGGTTGATGGTTGATTATTCCTCAAAGCTTCACTAATGAAGGGCATGATGAGATTTGGTAAGAAGGGCAAGCTTAGCCCTAGGTTCATTGGCCCGTATCGGATCCTCCGAAGGATAGGCCGAGTAGCGTATGAGCTAGAACTGTCTCCAGAGCTAGAATCTATTCATCTAGTCTTCCACGTGTCCATGTAGTGAAAGTGCATAGGGGAACCATCCTAGGTGGTTCCAATCGAGGACGTTCAAGTTACTGAGGAGTTAGCCTACGAAGAGGTTCTAGTTGCTATACTAGATCAGCAGGTACGTCGATTAAGGACTAAAGATGTGGCCTCCGTTAAAGTTCTGTGGAGGAACAGAAATAAAGAAGAGATGACTTGGGAAGCTGAGGACGACATGAGGTCAAGATATCCTCACTTGTTCCACAATTGACCTGGATTATGCAGTTGAGGTGAGGTTGTTGTTTAGCTTTTATGTTACTGCTTATAGTATTAGCACTATTTAGTTGGCTATCTCTATGTGGTGGAGTAGCTATTTATAGCGTCTTATGAGACGCCTATATCGGGCTTTTCTGCATTTCAAGTTTTTGAATAGTCCATAATACAGAGGGGACTCTGCTGAAATTTTTCTGGCATTAGTTAAAAGAGTTGATTCCTTTAAGCCCAAAGATTACATTCGAGTAAGAATGTTCCTAAGGGGGGATGATGTTACACCCCATAAGATGTTAACGGCTAGGGTACGTGCGCGTGGGCTTGTGGCGAGTAATGAAAGCATGATGCATATGGGAAGAGCCTCAGAGGCAGGATGAGCGAGGACATTGTCGAGCAGATTAGTAGAATAAGGTAAGGCTAGGGCACAAGGGCCTGCCCGACGTGCCAGCCCTGCCTACGCTAGGGACAGCACGGCGGCACCCTCCCTGACGCATTGGCCAGTGCGAGGCGCCCCCTGCCACCACCCTATGCTTATATATATAAACGTCCTCTACTTAATTCAAATCATTTATAAGAAGTTCCTTCTGCTAGAATAGAGGGGAGACGCAATTTTCATCCTATATTCGTCAAATTACGCTATCAAACATCGTCCAAATGCAAATTAACTTCGGGTAACAAGTTCTAGAACTACGGGAAGCATCTATACGGAGTTATTTCTTAAAAATTCACTTGGTATATCGAAACCCCGCCGAGTAAAGGTTGTCAGAATTACTCCAAATTGAATCCTAAACGGCCACAGGCAATAGGTAAGCATTTCTCTCTTTCTAACTCTCGAGAAATTGTGGGTTTTCGGCCGAGTTAAATAGAGTTGAATTATAGTCATTATTATTATCGAAAGATATCATTGTTTGCTGAATTTAGTATTGAAATTAGCCCTATTCTCTCAGCGTAAGGGCTGCAGTTGAGTGGAACCGCTGGTTACAGGTTGAAACTCATCGGTTAAACGAGAATCGGCATTTGAGGTATGTTAAGGCTTATCCATTTGGCAAGTTATTCTCGTCGTATAATGATACGACCTATGTTCTTCAATGGAGACAACAATCCGATACATTGTAATTAGATGCTGCTAGTTGATAAGGATTATATATGTTGTGAGTAGCTGTTGTCAGTAGAATATGAATATATATGTATATATATATATATATATATTACGGTTAGCTGCTAAAAGATGTTTTGAGAGTATATAACAGTATCCCTCGTCGGGAAATGGTATGTTCAGTGTGACTAAAGCCAGGAGCATCGTAGAGATTTCCCCAATTTATGTATTTACTATTTAGAAGTATCCTGAAGTTTTGTTGTCATGCCAAGGCCATAGAAGTTTAGCTTTCGTTGTTGGGCCTGGCTTGGTGAGTTGGACAGTTTAGGGTACAAAGGGGATTTTAACTCTTCGATTGATGCCTATATAAATAGTAAAGCTCTTCCAGAGGCCGTTGGTGTGCCTTGACACCTCCAGCGCCAGAATTTGGATAGAATGGTCTTACCCTAGAGTCAGCAGAACCTGGGGTTGCCTAGTGAAATGAGTGATAGCCTGCCATCTAGTTAGTCACTGCCAGTGACTGTTACATGTAGTCGACTTAGTGCTTATCATATAGGTCGCTAGGAAGTTACCCGAGATATACAAGTTAGATATACCCATGGTTACCCTAAGGAGGGAACCTTATAAGTAGTTGAATGCGGGGCGAACGCCCCAGCCTACTCATACAAGATACTCAAGTACAAGTTGTCGTGAGTGGCTAAGTCCAGATAGACTTACCTGCGAGGTTAGGAATCATCCAACAAAGACATTAAACTCTGAACAGACCAAGTTAAGGTCTAAGGGACTAGAACCATGTTAGTACAGTATTACCTTTGGGCTAAGAATTATAGTAAGCTTTCTGTGGAAGGTTAGGGGCTGACTGCTCAGGAGCATGTCCAATTAGTAGCAGCCCTATAGTTATCCTAAGCAAAGAAACTAAGTAGTTGGTCATCTGCGACCTTACAGTTCGCTTATGAGCTATGGTTGTTCTAGCATGACATTCAGAGTACACTCTAGATCTCGCCCCATCCAAACTAGACCATTAGAGATTATGATCACTGCCAGGATCCTCTGAGCAGATGTAGGCATATGGGTAAGCCTGTTGGCAGGTAGACAGACTATTCTAGGGGTGAGTAGCAGTCGCGTTAGGCCTTAAGAGCTAGATACGCCTTTTGAGTGGCTAGATTGAGACCAAAATGCAGTATACTGGTTGGGATTGACCCCACCTAGGATAGCCTTCCGTTGACCAACTTCATCGTTACTAACTGTATCATTGCTTATGGGGCTATTGATCGCTCAGAGGATCTATATGATAATATCATCTCCTACGGGGCTATTGATCGCTCCATGGAGCTATATGATATCCGATAGGACTATACTCAGGTCTGGGCCATATTTACATCCATCCACGTAAGGACCTCTTTTTATGCTCTACCGGCATCACTGACCCTCCATCGAGCCTTGTGTGCCCAGGATGCAGTTACAGGAGCCCACCGGGCTCAGACACAGTTACAAGAGTCCAGCAGGCTCAGATGCGGGCCCAGAAGTCAGGTAGGTTGGCTATAGCACCAGTAGAATCATAAGAAACTAGGTAGGGGTATATACATTGAATTGTACTTGTTAGGGCTTATGGGGTCCCCAGTAGGTTGTTTTTGTGTTGTGTGCACCTTCCAGGCTTATGGGGGTCAGGTTAGGTTATTGTTTTTATACTTGCTTGTTAGTTGTAGTCTATGAATGTATAGTCATACAGTTTCAACTCATATACATGTAGTGTTTTACTAGATGCAGGTTATAGATAAGAAAGCTTACAGGTTAACTTCTGCCCCTTCTTTCTATTCACTTCCAGTTCTTTATCATCTTCTATTCAACTTTTTAACTACTGCCTTACATATTCGGTACATATTGTATTGATGCCCAACTATGGGACGCTGCATACTTTCCTGCAGGTTTACACAGACAGATTGTGAGACCTCCTAGCAGCTATTCAGAGTTAGCAGTTTGGCCAACTCCTTTCATTCGGAGTTACCAGGTTGTAGAGATTCATCTGTCTTTTATTTGTATAGCATTTGGGTAGGCCGGGGCCCTGTCTCCACCAATATTTTCACTCCTAGAGGCTTGCAGACGATAGTATTCAGTTAGTTGGTTGTTGTTGGTTGTGGGACCCATGTATGTCTTATTTTATGCGTTGGCCATGTGGGGCCTAGTATAGCTGCTTGTTTTCATTTCCGTTAGGTACACTAACCAAATTTTCCAACTTTCATCCAACCCTTGACCACAGCTCACATGAAGACTCGTGGTGTGGACCACGACTCATAGTCATACCCGTGGTCACCTCAAATTCCAAATTTTCAACCAAGTCCCATCCTCTCCCTACGAGTCACTTAATGACTCGTGGGGTTCCTGATGGGTCACTAGACGACTCGTCATGTGACCTGGTGTAGAAATTCATGTTTTTTCTGTTTCAACTCCCCGAGTCTGATCTTAGGGCTTTCAGGGTATTACACGTGAAAAGTTAGGGGATTCATCCGCTTGAAATCCCAGATCCTGGCTGCAGCTGCAAAACCCATTAGTGTTGACTTGTAGCATGACCTTCTGGTTGACCTAGGTTGTCATTGCCTAAGACATCATCTGAATAGTGGCCCCGAATTCCGTATGTGACACATGGTCGTCCTGAGGGGTTGTAGGTGTTGGTAGGGCTGGCCGGTTAGCATTTTTTATCCTCCTTCTGTTTTCTCTTTTGGGAGGCATCATTATCTGAAAAGGGTAGAGCAAGAGTAAGGAGGACGTATTAGAATTTAAAATTTTACGCGCGATAAGATTTATGAACAAAGGGGATTTTCCTAAAACTTCCTTATATCCTCCTCCTCATAAGTGTGGCACACTTCACACCCATAAAAAAACTCTACTTGATGCGGCTTTCATACATCCTAGGACACTCTAAACCGAAGGATCTGATATCAAGTTTGTCACGTCCCAAGTCTACACCCTGGATGCGATAAGGTATTTAGGGCCACAAGTGATCCCAAGCTAACCCTTGGCAAAGAATACTACTGAAACTTTGAATATTTTATGAAATTTATAAGCAGAAACTTCATAAGGTATAACTGAACAAAATATTTTTAAGCAAAACAATACATCTGATAACATGATGAATTACTAACTCCGTCTGAAAGCCATCTAAGAACTAATGAGTTGTTGGGACAAGCCCCCAGCTAACTCTAAGGTCTGAACTGAAAAACCAAAATACAATAAACTAGAAAAGAAACTCCAGCTCTCGGCAAATGAGGACTCACCACTGAACTCTGCTGATTTCCTTCGGAGAAGGACTACTGACGATGCTAAGACTGAGAATTTGCTCCTATATCATAGTACGATATAGCATAGAGAGTATGCATCAATACCTTGAATGTACTGTCTGAGTGAGATATGAAGTAATTAGAAAGATACTGAGAATCTGTCAGCTGAACTAATAGAACATGCAATGATCAACACTAGAATTAGAAATACTGAAAGCATCTAAAAAGCTGATAATGTTGTAAATACTAATAACAATCTGAAGGTCATATGCAGATATTGAAAACTGAAAGACTGATTGAACTGAAGACTATGACTGTACTGGACTAAGTTGTTCTGTGTTATACTGTGGGAGAGACTATAACCGATATGTAACCACATGAGTTAAATATGGAGTCTGATGTATACACCCCATCAGAGAGAGCCCACTGTACCTTGCCAGGGTATAGTGGATGAGATGGGTAATCACTGTCCGAGACCCATTTGGGCAAATAACCTACGGTGGAAATGTAGTTCTAGGACCATGGTTGCGCTGAACGCCGTCCCTCTACGTTATACCCCGTAAAATTCCCAACACATAGATGGCCTATTCGCGTGTTGGTTAAGAGTATTTAAAATCCATACATGCTAGGAAAAGGTCCGGGAAAAGACCGGACGAGAAACCTGTCGAACCATCATGGAAGGGGCCGGGGAAGAGCCCCTCCGCGATGGCAACATGTCACGGAGGTGGAGCCTCCGCATTGGCTCCGTGACACGTTGACCCTGTCCAGGCCCAAGTATATAAAGCCTCCACTTCGGTTCATTTCATTAGGATAATAAATAATTTCCAAAATTCGTGAGAAAGCAGAGAGGGTGCGAAAGTACTATTAAGTTATCGCTCGATTACGCCGTCAAACACGGTCCAAACTCAAATTAACTCCAGATACTGAGGTATTAAGCAGTAAGGAGCATTCCTACGGATTTAGTTTCGCGAAATTCGATCGGCGAATCGTTGTGCTACCGAACTAAGGTAAGTGGAATTGCTCCAAATTAGTGTCAATATACTCCTAGCCTTAAAGTGAATATTTCTCCCTTCTGGACTTTCGAGAAATAGCGAGTTTTTGACCGTCTTTCGATAAGCCAAAGTTTAGACTATAAATATATCGAAAGTGACGTTTTCTTTCAGAATATTGGTGTATTTGGTTCTAATTGACATGTATATGAATATAGTTGGGAGAAACAGCAGAAGTACCGACAGAAATCACATCGGTCAGTCGGGTACTCAGAAACCAGGTATATAAAGTTATTCTTTCGGCAAGCCAGGAAGTACAGTCTAGAAAATAAATAGAATAAAGGCTATTAATAGACACCCAGCGTACAGGAACGATTTCAGTATAATTTCCAGCAAGCATGCTAGTATATCACAACGTATCATGCGATAATCAGAATAACGGACAGTCAGATGATTTCAGATAGTAATGTGGTATCCGCTAGTAGCTCAGCATGTTCTTACGTAATATCTAGAATGGAAGTTGTAAAAGCAGTATAATGAATTAGCAAGATTACAGATAGTATGTATTATATTTGTTGAGACTGTATCTGGTAATAGATGGCACATTTTATATCATTGAGCTATATCCAGTTATAAATGGCATGTTCTATGTTATTGAGTTATATCCAGATATAACCAGATCAGTAATCAGATATAGAAATAGCTCCAGACACCGATATAGCTCCAGATACAGATATAGCTCCAGAAACAGATAAAGGCCAAGTAGCAGTTAGCCCAACAATCAGAAACAGTGCAAAATAGAATATAGCATCAGTTATTTAATACAGACTGGCTTTGAAATAAAAGAAGAGAATATGATTAGTATTTTTCATTTGAGCATGCTTACTGTGTATATGTTTTGCATGTTGAGACTTGTTATGGCATGTGGGTATCCCTTAGCATCCCCTCCGCCCCTGGGTTATAGCTGTGTCGATACCAGATTCAGATACCGCCCCCAGCTGGGCGATGTCGTCCGCCTAAAGGACGATGATGGCTGACCACCATAATCATACGGTCCAGATTACCCGGCTTGCAGGGGTAGTTCAGTTTACTCTGTGTAGAGCCAGATTACCCTATTTACAGGGGAAGACTACTCTGTGTGCGCTTGTGGCCGGGGGCAGTTTTAGATACAGATTTTTATAAAATTACCCTGTTGCGTGTTTACACCCAGGGGCAGTTTCAGTCACAGATACAGCAGCAGATTACCCCGTTGAGCGCTTGCGCCCAGAGGCAGGAGTCTTCGGACTCAGACACAGTTTATTGTCAGAGGCCAAGGCCTGAGCTACGTACCCAAAGGGGCCGGTAGGAGGAGCTCACAGTTATCAAATGAGTGGAGTGACATATTTTTTGTTGGTTTAGACCCGGGTAGGGGTAAATAGATTGTTCTGTTGGTTGGCACCTTCCGGCTTATGGGGGTCGGTCAGGTATTGTGTGTATTTATATGTATATCTATATATGCTACTAGATACTGATAGACAGTAGGACGACACGTCGTCAGGTATGCCCATTTTAGTTACAGAATAGGTAAACTCTCCCCAGTTATCCTCAGCTAGATAGACTCAGCTACTTCCTGCTTGTATTTCATGTTATTGTTGTTACCCATTTCAGTTGTATATTTCAGTTTGCTTTACATGCTCAGCACCTGTGGTACTGACGCCCATGGGGGCGCTACATTGCTTGCCTGCAGGTACACATAGATGAGGAGTCGATCTCTCTTGATCCAGTCAGCAGAGTCATTAGCTCCTGTCATTAGGAGCTTGATATTCAGAGGTGTATTTCATTTTCTTTTGTTGTATAGTATGGGTAGGCCGGGGCCCTGTCCCGACCATCTTATCAGTATTCCTAGAGGCTTGCAGTCTGTATATATCTCCCTGTGGTTAGTCATGCCAGTCGTGTGAGGTCATGCATTTTGTTTAGTTGTTTAGTATTGTTGATTATGTTGGTTGTGTGAGGCCATAGACTGATAGTAGTGGTGACCTTGCCGGTCACGTAGTCATTCAGTATTTTATCATATTGTGTTAGAGATAACTAGACAGCATGGTGGCCTTATCGGCGCGCATAGGTTTCCCTATATGAGATGATTCTGGTTAGCTGATGATACAGCAGGTGGCTACAGGCCCAGTCGGCCGGAGGCTGTATTTACAGCCGTTATATAGCCTGTTGATTCCTCGAATCTGAGTTAGAGTCAGCCAGGCATCAGATGTGCTTAGGCTCAGTAGTCTAGCAGTTCAGGTCCTAATAGGGCACTAGGTGCCTGTCATACCCCCCAAGGTGGGGTGTCACACGCTAGGTGTTAAGCTCTACTCCGATTGGAAATCCTAATTGTTTCTACTAGAGTGATAGCTCAAAACTGATGTCCTAAGACTTAAGTTAGGACTATTGATCTAGAAGCGTCTTGAGAGTCTAAAGGACCTGATAACTGAATTACTGGTGTTCTAAAACTTGTCAGAGCTTCTTTATTTGAAAGTGTAGTAAGTGTCTAAAGAACAGCTGATGACTGATAATTGAGACTATGGAGTTTTACTTAACTCCTCAAAGACTGACTATAGTCAAACTGATCAGTTGACATTTCTATAGAACACTGAGCATACTATGTGTTTACTAAGACTCTGAGACTGAATACACCAAAAGGCTACCTTATTATCATGTATCTATACTAAAATTCATGATTTTTAAATGAATTATCCTAACAAAGCAATGTTCATATCCGGAGTCTAAGTCATGTAAGTCTCATTCAAAATTACATTTAAATATTAGGACTAAAATACATACTGCATGAAATGAGATATCAAGCATGAATTACAACTAATAATAATCTTAGAAAACATCAAGAACTATAACAAGGAGGAGAGTTAAAATCTGTCTAAAGAACAACCCTAGTTTTGATCTTTCACAGACTAGAACTAATAAGGTTTTCTGTAAGAATTTTGGGACTCAGGGTGAAAGAAATTTCCTTGTAAGAATTTCAGGACACAAGGGTGAAAGAAATTACCTTGTTGGAATCTCACATACTGGAGGAAACTTTCTCTGAGAAGGCACCTGAATTCTGAGGAAGAGAAGAAGCCCTAACTTTGGCTCTAGGGAGTCCATTTGAGTTCTTACATGACTTCTGAGTGATTTTGGAAAGAATGAGCAGAGAGGGTCAAATAATCCTCTAAAACCCCTTTAAAATAGTCTTACTACGACGTAGTTTAGAGGTTAGGATCATAGTATTTTACAAAAATGCCCCTAAAACCGTTATTAAAATTTGTATTCGTCAGGTGGTACGACTCAACCTACGGGTCTTACAAGGATCTTATGGAACGTACCTTCGCTCGTGGCTAAGGATCCTGCTCCATACCATTTCTCTTAAATTTTCCACTAAAGTTTACCACGATTGATACAAGCATCCTATGAGTCGTACTACGGTCTGTGGTTTACTCCTAAACCTTCCTCTGATTCAACTCATAACTCAGTGTACGGTCCATACCAATATATCACGAGTCATACCATGACTCTTGGTTACCAAATATTTCCCTAATCATTTCTCTAAACTTATTCACGACTGGTTAGTACGATTCGTACCATCTTGGAACAATTCGTAACAAGCACTCGTGATTCCTCCAATCACACTTACTATTTTCCTCCAACCCTCATGTTACGAGTCTAGGTATGGATCATACCATGATTGTAAAAGTCGTACTTTTACTCGTATTGAGGTCTTTCTTTTCATTTTTCTGCATGATCAATGTTTAAATCTAAAGGTTACTCTCAGAAATTTCTGGGGTGTTACAACCCTCTTGTCTCTCCCTTATCCTCTCACCAACTCACCTGCAGAACCCCATTTCCCTTCCCCTAAATCCGGCGAGATTTCACCTGCCCTCACCTCTGATGGCTTGTGAGGATGTGGAAGATCTGCTCCATCCCTGCAAATTCGGTAGGTAATATCTTTTATTTTTTTTCTTGGTGCTTTTATTTTTGAAAATTTATTTGAAATTCCAAGTTCTAGCTTTGGGGTTCTATAAAATAGAACCCCATCTCACCATTAGGGACCATGGTTAGGGATCGGGGATAAGAAGAAAAAAAACAATGGATTCTGGTGTCCACCTTCTCTGAAAAATAATTTGTTTTTAGAACTGGAATAAAAATATCCTCTTGTCCCGGCAAGCCTTAAATTTTTCTTGATGTCTTTAGTAAAAAAATATCTGTTCTTGTTTTTTTTTGGAGCTCTTTGTCCAGGAGAAGCTGTGGAAATCAAATCCTCAACTGATTGCCTCAGAATCGCTGCTCTCCATAAGCTAACTCTTTCCCTTTTATTTAATTTCGTTTTATGTAGTTACTATTTGTTTTTTACACTTTATAAATTTATTGTTTAAATCTGTATTATCTTATATTTCTGTCAATGTATTTAAATTTCTTTTCGGTAGAAAATTTATGTTATAGTCTCCTATTTGATTGTTAATTTAAGATTTTCCCTTTGTGAAATATCCCTCCCTCATTGTGTTCTTATATTAATTAGATTTTTTTAATTTTTCTCCTGCTGCATATTAAGTCATTCTTTGAGGGTTATGCTTTTACATATCAGGATATGTGCATGTATTCTGGATTGTTGTTTTAAGCCTCTATCCTGAGTTTTTTCTTACTTGTTTGAAATATTAGTAATATCAATATGGGCTCAAATTTAAATAGCATTTACAAGTCATGATCACTGTTTGTTTATAGATTAATTGTGAAGTAGTGGTATTTGTTGTTAGCTGCTAGTTTAGTGAATCTTTTTTCCTTTTTTTTAGCTTATTGCTTTACATTTTGTTCCTCTGTAGTATTAGCTATTAATTTATAATTTTAGTTGTCTTAGTCCTTGTAATTCTAGCTTAGTATTTCATTTTGATATTCTGGTCATTTGTTTTACTTACAATACTTGTTAAGTAGTTAAGCCTAATATGTATTAAGATGTTGTTTATTTCCTTAACTAGTATATGTTCTAATGTTCTCTTTGCTATATCCTATTCCCTCATAAACCAAGGGCATATATCATTATAATGTTATCTTCTAGTTATAGAGTTAAGTTAACGAACCAAGATTTGGATTCATTTTAGCATAGTAGGTTGTTACCAATACCGCCTACTTATGTTATGTGTGTATGATCTTACCTTCAAAATGGATAAGTCCTCTCGAATATTGAGTTAAGACCATTTCAGTTCGTTGTCGGAAACAAGATAACCTTTGTTTAAAATTTGGTATTTGGGTCTTTCTTTTCATTTAAAGATTTTAGGTTCACACTTGATGTGTTTGTATTGATTTAGTCATTTCCATTTTTATGTTTCCATTGTCTAATTTTCTGTAAAAGCATGAGCCTATGTTACTTCCCCCTCTTTTATTTCTTTGCTCATTTTTTTAAATTTAGTATGAAATTTGTGTTCAAACCCCTGCTCGTAATGTGTTTACTTAATTTGTAGCTTTTAAGTTTGGTATCTCTTCATAAGAATTATTCTTGTTTTTCTCTAAAATAAGCATGAGTTTTTTCTAATTAGTAGTATTTCATGTATTGTTGAATAAAGAATATAGGTTGTTGTCTTTATCTACTAAGCATAAGAAACGTGCATTTACTTCTAAAATAATTTTTTAATCTTTTCACTAAATTATGTGTACATGTGTATTAGCTTTAATCATGTCTATTGATACCAAAATAATCTAGTTAAGAGGTAGATTTTTCTTCCTCCATCTCTACGTTGAATATTGTTCCTTGGTGTGTTGATATTTGATAGAATTTGGATGTATTAGAATTTTATGATGTAATCTAAATGTGATTTTTTCTTACTTCTTCAAGTGCAACTATGCTTGTTCTTATGTTTGCTTTGAGTCTTCAGTCAGAATGTAGTTCTTTATTTATCTCTTTCTGAATTATGTAATGTCCTTAGTTTAACCTTTACTAATTTATCCGGAGTCTTTGTCTCTGGAAAATATAAGATCAATATATGTGTATAAAATTAGTTTCTTTTAGTGATTTAAAATAGAGAAAATCTCTCAAAATTTAAGCCCTTGAGTTCATGTTACCTTTCTAAGTTTATCTACAATTTATTTTGCCACTATGTGTATAGCTGTATAATCTATGAATCGTTGGCTTTGTTGTGGTTTTGTTCATGTGATTTTAGCACCAGGAGCATGTTTAAGGGACCTCCCTACTTGGCTCTATTATTTCATTTGATAAGATCTAATTCTATGGTGATCTCAACATAATAATATGTTGTTCTTTAATTAAAATATGCCTAGAGTTTATTCTAATGTAGGCTTTGTCACGACTCAAACAGGGGCCCTGATCGAGACACGGGTCAAGGAGCCCCGAGAGACTCCAAGTCGACCAATGCCATGAACATTCATCTAACACAATCATTAAAGAGGAAGAAATAATATGATAATCTTAGCGGAAGTCTGAAATCAAATATAACATCAGAATACACACAATCTGAAGCTGAATACATCCTTTTTGTCTGAAAAGCCTCTAAGTCCGATGAGTTGATGGGACAAGACCCAAACTAACTCACTAAGCTGAAAACTGAAAATACATGGAGAAATATGATAAAAGCATGGTCCTCGGGAGATGAGGACTCACCAACAAGCGTAAGATGCTAAAATTGAAAGGCTGGCTAAGAACGAGGCTGAGTCTGAGTGTCGGGACCTGTATCATGAAACAATACAGCATAGAGTATGCGGTCAGTACGTGGAATATACCGAGTATACAAGGTAAGTAAAACTACTTAAATAAGTAAAATCATTTAAAACATGCATAATGTAAAACGTAAAAAAAATAAGAATCTGAGAGTAGGGCTTGCATGCTATCTTTTTGAAAACATGATTTCAACATAACATAACATCATAACTGAATTGGTTGACCCAAAGCTAAAATCTGATAGTCATAAATAAAACTGAACATTGGGTCAAACCTGCTTTAGAGCACATGTAGATATATATATATCAGGAGTAATAGACATGCATAATTGAAATCTTGAGGAACAGTGGGAGACTCGTCTTTTAACTGACATACCACGATAGAGCTTTCATGGTTCCAACTATCACACTCAAGTGGGTAGAGCAGTCCAAAGCCTTTCCAGGGCTAAGGACGATACCATGATATTGATATCAAACTCGTGGCCCAATCGAGGCAGGGGATAGCTCACTTAGGAGGTCCCAATATAATCTGATCATACCTACGTTGGCACGTAGTTCTGAGGCATAGGGTTGACTGACCAATAGCTTACTCGGTGCTAGACACTACTCCCAAAAATATGCATATGCTCTCCATCATTTTTCAACAAAGCTGACCATCATCTATGGACGAAGCCGAATAATCATGAATACATAAATCTGAGTCATACATAAGGAGCCTTGGCTCAAACCATACCACAAGTTGAACATACATGGGAGTCTTCGCTCCAAAATCATGTGGTAACCTAAATTTGTAAAATCATAATCATACTTGAACATATGGGCATTGCCCGATACTTTAACATGCTTGAAAGTACATAATTCACTCGAAAACATTATCATAAACATGGGTAACTTGAAAACATGCTTTTCATCACAAATCTCTCATCATACTAGAACATTCATCATAAATCTCGACTTTCATGAACTTCTCATAATTGGGCATTTTAATTTAATAAGCTTGAAACATGATTTTCATTGAAAACATCGTAAAACTTTCCCATAAGTCATAATTCAATAGTAGAAACATATTTAAATCACACCCATATAGAGAATTAAAAATTTCATGCATTGGGTTAAAACCCCATAGAATTAACATAGGAGATTTCATGATTTTGAGAGGGATTGGGCATGGCTGTGAACGGATTCACCCATTCATAACCCTACATACCTGATTATAGCTAATTCTTACACTTCTCTGATTGCCCAAGGAAGATTTGAAGAAGAACCTTGAAAGATTTGTCTTGATCACCTCTCTGGACTATTTCTCTTGCATGCATGAGTAAGAATGACCTAAAATGAACTTAACCCACTTAAAACTCATCATTCATAACTTAAAACGACAAAGTTTAGGCCTTAGGATCATAGAAATTACGGAAAAGCCCTTACTAAATTCGCAGGAAATAATTGACTGCCAGTCCCCACGAGGGACTGGACGACTCATCACTCCAGGCCACGACTCATAGCATCAATCATCAAGTATATTGCCTGAGGGTTCGCCTGGGGCTCATCACGGAGACTTCACGATTCGTTGCTGGTGACCACGAGTCATGGTCACCACCCGTCACATGCACTATCCTAAATTTCAAATAATTTCCATCTGCTACCACGACCCATCCCACGAATCGTGGTGACTAACCACGACTCATGGGGTCCTTCCATGGGGTACACTGCCATCTTCCTTCTCCTTCTCAGTCACTATTTTTCACGACTGACTCAATGGGTCATGCGGTCTGACCACGACTCGTGGTTTGCTCCCACGGGTCACAGAACGACTCGTTTTGTGACCTGATGCCACATTTCAAATTTTCTCCATTTTAAACTCCCGGGTATGATCTTTAGGCTTACGGGGTATTACAGGCTTAATCCCAAATATATATTTTTGGATATTAGTCTAAGTCTGTAGTTGATAATGTGCCAAAAATACATGACTTAAGACAATTTGTTTAATTAAGATCAATGGCATGATGGGTTTACTTCCCTATTAGCATAACTACCAGTATGTATTTGAGGCTCTACTTTGGTTAAGAGACTTCAGCTGCATTTTTTTTCAAACTCATGACTTGTTATTTTCTCAATCGAGGCATGTCTTTTCAATAAACTAAGCTAGTGGGGTATTTCGTTAGTGTTAAGGTTGTCTCAGATCATGTTAGATTATATGAATTGTCTCTATTTGGCTGGAACATTATTTAAGGTTTAAAGGGATTAAATCTGTTTTCCCACTCCATTAATATTTTAAGAAAATCTCATAAATATTAAGCTACACTATCGTATTCACTTATTTTTAGTAGGCATTTCTTATTTTTCTAGTCCCAATTAGTCTAGAAAATTAGAGTTAATCGTATGTTTTCATGTTTGTTTGTAATGGGACTTGTCTTCTTATGTGCAAAATGGGTGTGAACTCAAGTTTCTAATATTCTTCTCCCTTTTGAGTTTATGACGATATCAGGGGTGATTTCACAAGAGTTTGTTATAATCAGATTCCTCTCCTCTGTGTTTGCTTTCCTCTAATATAGAAGAGTATGTTGATGCTAGAAAGTAGGTTGAAGGATGTTTTTGTCTTTAATAATGTCGAGGTGTGTTAGTGAGGTTCTGACTTGAAAATTGAAGTCAACAATGTATTTTTAAATATAAGAGCCCACAGGCAAAATTTACTATTGTTTATAATAATTAATCTGGTCCTTCAACTAGGAAATAATGATGCCTACTTGATGAATGTGAGGTTCATAGGTGTTGACGTCAATTGTTATAAATAGATAGTAGTTTGCAGTACACCTTTTCTTTTACTAAGTATTACTTCCAAATGCATATTTTTTCTTAAACCTTAAGATGCTTTTTGATTCAGTTTCAATGGTAATATGATTGCCTCCAATTTTGCTCAAATATCTTTAAAACTCTCTTTTGCTATAAGCTTATTTGTTTACTTTCAAATACTGCTTATTCCTTTGATTCATTTTATTTATTTGCTTATTTACTTATTTTTCATAAACTTATTTGAGAACTATGTTAAAGATTTATTATAATAGTCATGAATACTTAGTTTAATTGTAAATTAAATTTATTACTAATTTCTTTTTCTTATCTCTTATGTATGTGAAAACACAATTTGAGTCCATTGGACTCAACTCTTCCTGTACATCTTGTGTTGGGATGAACCCAACATAAATATCGAATTTTACGAGTTAACTCGCTATCCCGCATCAGACGAACAGATGAGAAGAGATAAGGTCGTGGAAATAGCACTAGTCTGCGACAATCAAATTTGTGTCGAGAATGCCCGAGTCAATTTTTTTGGTCATGTTCTAATATTATATTTTATTCTTTGAATATGTTATACTAATTTTTATTTGCTTTCACTTAAAGATGTATTCTCAAGTAGAATTGAGATTATTGAGTTGCCAAATTAATTTTTTTTTTTAACATCACTAATATGGGTTAAATAACAAGCTTGCTCTACTTGATAAGAGTTTGAAAGAACTTTTTCCCTAAATAAGGTTTGTTCCATGTGACTTTTTTTCCATCATAAAAAGGTTGAATAAGGTCTTCTCTATAAAATATTTTAGTTAATCTTTTGTCAAAGTATCATGATGCATTATTACTTCAGTTATAAATTAGACCACATCAAAATGATTTTTATGTTTAAACTTCTTTTTCTTAAAAAGAAAATATCCGCACATTTCTAATCTTCTATGTACCTAATTGGGTTAAACAAACTTGGAATGTGTTGTATTCTTTTAGAACTTTCTTAATTCCAAAAGGAGGTTAAATAAAATAAATCTTCAAATGTTATTTCCTCTTAAATAAGTCAATAAATTTGGTGTTAAATTTAATTACTTTCAAAAACTTTTACAAACAAGTTATATTTTTTTAGTTATAAATATTTAAATTCGTCAGTAATCGCAGTTGCGGATTTTTTAAAGTATCGAACACCTTCGAAAATATCTTTTTAAAAAACGGTTTCCTAATTTTCATAATAATTAAGTGGTGACTCTGTCTTTTCAGAAAATTGTCAAGTTATAAAACGGTTTTGAATGCGAGTTTGAAATTGGATCATATCATCTAGGTCTCAGACAGGGCAACTTAAGCGTATGAGAATACAATCATAGATTTAATTCACTAACTAGATATGCTCCTGATATTGTGCGTACTATGCGAGCCACAGTGCATCAACTTGTAGCAAGCCTTGTCCTCACCTGATCAGAGATTGTACAGGGGTGACCATTGGTACCCTTAACGATTCCTAAATGCTCTCATCTTTCAAATTTTCTCACATCGTAGGAGAATCATTTTAGTGATATATTTCAATTTCAAATCCTCTTCAACAGGAGGAGGAATATCATTGCTTTGACACATTAAATCTATGAAAATATTACTTCTCTTTGTCGGATTTTGCTCTGACATCCACACCAACATAATAACATAAATAATCTATTTACAGCAATGAAAATCACATGACTTGCTAATATTAAATTTTTTTATAAAAAAAAAACTGCATCCTTTTAAGAGAGCATCCACTAGATCATTCTTAAAAATGTTTCAGAATATATTAATATCATTATACCAAAGAAAAATCATGTTCAAGTAAGTGGAATAAGATTTCCATATTTAATCACCTCAGCGCTTCATTCATGAATTTCATGTATACATTAAACTTTACAATTCATGAACTTTTATAAAGATTAATCAATTTTGTTTTCAAATCCCATGAAATTTAATCTAAAATACAAGTATGACTTATAAGCTTTACAAATTCATTAGCCATCTCTCACAACACAAAGAAACATATACCTCTGTTGGGATGACAATGAAGAAAACATACCTGGTAGCGATCCAACTGGTACCTGGTACGAAAGTAAAGAGAAGATTTTTAATTTAATTGTGGCTCTCTGATAATGTGTTATAAAATAATTTAAAAAAAAAAAGAATATTGTAGCAAAAAAGAGAAGAGAGGATATTTTTTATTGCCCTTGAGGGGTGAAATACAATGATGAAGAACCCCTTTATTTATAGGGAAGACTAATGTTATTTTTCTCCAAAAAAAAAGATAAACATTCACTATAATACAAATATACACATTTACTACAATACAATACATTTATAAAAAATGCTAAAAAAATACATTTAAATTATAATTTTTTGTAATTTCATATCTTAACTATCAATTTTTTTTTAAAAAAATCTGTGTTATAATTATGCATTTTAATATATAAATGATAATAATTCAATTTTAGAAAAATACTCCCGTTGTTCTATTTTAATTGCTGGGATAAAATTTGCATACCCATTAAGAAAAAATTAATAGGGATGGTAATTTGACTAATATAACCCTATTAATTTTTTAAAAACATACAATAATAATTCTTTTCACGTTTTAGAATGACTTTAAGTACTAATGATAGAATTGAAAAAATATGATCGATTATCTCTTGAATCTTAAAACTAGCAAATATTTTGAAATGAATATTTTTAATATACATAACAATTAAAATGGAACAAAGAAGTAACAAATAATAATTAATGTGTGAAACTGGGGAAATCATGTTACTTAGAGTGTCATTTTGGCTATTAACTCAATTAAAAAAAATAAATATAAAATAAAATTTAAAAACAAAAAAAGACAAAGAAAAAAAAAAGAAAAAACAAACTAAACTTCCCTACAATATATAACCATTGAATTGACCAAAATAACATCACACGTAACCATTAATGGCGTTCTTCTTCCTCTCTTTCCTCTTCTTGGCTTTTTTCTCTCTACTCCAACCACCACTCTTTTCCACGGCAACTCTCCACGGTACCTCTCTCTTTAGATCACATCTCATTACCCAACTAGACTCTTCTTCCAAGAATAATGCGACCCCAACGACCTATTTTGAAGTCACCAAACCTATAAATCTCCCCAGAACCAATCCTTGTTCATACCTAGTCCTTCAACATGACTTTGGTTACACATATGGGAAACCCCCTGTTCTTGCAAACTACACATCCCCTTCAAATTGCCCATCTCAGAAATTTTCCAAGATTGTGCTGGAATGGAATGCAACATGTAAAGGAAGGCAATTTGATAGAATATTTGGGGTTTGGCTTAGTGGGGTTGAGATTTTCAGGAGCTGCACTGCTGAGCCAAGGGCTAATGGGATTGTTTGGACTGTTAAGAAGGATATTACGAGGTATTATTCTTTGCTTATGACAAATCAAACTCTTGCTGTTTATATGGGGAACATAGTTGATAGTACCTATACTGGTGCATACCATGTGAAACTATTTATTCACTTTTATCCTGCTGAAGAAAAATATAGTGATTATAAGAAAAATCCGGATCACTCTTATAAGGCATTTGATTCTGGGGCTGATTTGATCTTACCCATTTCGAGAAATATGCCATTAAATGATGGATTGTGGTTTGAGGTTGAGAATTCTGCAGATGTTCTGTCAAAGGAGTTTAAAATTTCGCAAAATGCTTATAGGGCTGTACTTGAAATTTATGTTTCATTTCATGAGAATGATGAGTTCTGGTATAGTAATCCACCGAATGATTACATTAGTGCAAATAACCTTACTGATACGCCAGGGAATGGAGCTTTTAGGGAAATAGTAGTTAGTGTGGATGATGTGATGGTGGGTGCAGTTTGGCCATTCACTGTGATCTATACTGGGGGTGTCAATCCCCTCTTGTGGAGACCCATCAGTGGAATCGGCTCGTTTGATCTTCCTTCATATGATATTGAAATTACGCCATTTTTAGGGAAGATTTTAGATGGAAATGTCCATAAGATTTCATTCAGTGTC
Source organism: Datura wrightii (assembly GCA_035772735.1). NCBI lineage: Eukaryota > Viridiplantae > Streptophyta > Magnoliopsida > Solanales > Solanaceae > Datura > Datura wrightii. The sequence goes on along the minus strand of JASDFA010000004.1, from coordinate 22,387,045 downwards.
ACCAATGCTCTTAATGTATGGTACATTGATGCAAATTTGCATCTTTGGCTGGACGAGAAGAGTATAAAGACAGAAGGGAAGTTATTGAAGTACAGTAGTCTGCCCCTTTCCTTTTCTCTTGTGACAAATTTTACAGGCATTGATGGGTCTTTCCTCACAAATGCTAGTAGATCAATCACATTGATAGGATGGGTAAAGTCATCCTATGGGAATATCACTACTAAGTCAGCCCAAGGTTTAAGTTATAGTAACTATATGGTGATGGGAAATGAAGGAAACCTGCAAATTGTGGATCATATTATTTATTTCAATAATACTGTTGATGTCATGATGCCATCTTCTTCTGTCCTGTCTCTTGAGTCCATTAAAAAGTTTCTGCTTCTCTTGTATACTGACAATGTAGACAAAGGAAATGAAAGCTATGCATCAATCTCAAATATTACATTGGGATTTGACGATACGAGGGTAAAGACTTCCAAGTATGGATTCTCAGCCTGCTCTACTGAAAATATGCAAAATGCACAGGGCTATATGCTTGTAAAGGGCCGGTTGGTAGTCAGTGGGCTTGGGAGTAGCCAACAAGTTTACAAATATAAGGATGATTCATGCTTCTACTCCAGGAACATAAGCAGCTCAAATTACACAATACTTCATGATAAAGTCAGTGATAGCTGCCCAAGAAGCATTTTGTCTCATTGGCCTTTCAGCTTCGGCAAATTTTGGTCTGTTCCTGCTCGAAGGGTCTTTCTGGCATCTCATTTTGGTGATATTAAAGTTGGTGCCTGACATTGCTCCATTCCATTGTCTCCCACTCCACCACAGCAGTTGCTCTATGAGGACTGCTGTCAAAGAAGTTAGCAACTGTCACTCTGAGGAGGATTTCAAACAATAACATTACCATGGCATTTGTGTTGCTCCGTATTCTAAAATTAAACGCCGCTGGAACCTTGTGACTCACGTTATTTGCCAGCGATAATTATACATGGATTATTTTGTTGTACTAACAATTTTTGTCTCTGAAATATATTATGCCCATTTATGTTCTTGTTGTCTTTTTCTTCAAATGAGCTACATCATGAAGAAAATTTGCAGTTGTTTATGCTTTACGTTCACTCTCCTTTTGCCACTTCATTTGTATTAAGTCCACCTTCTTCAAGGGAAAGAATCAAAGAATAAAAGCAAGGGGGATTTAATGGATTTTATGCAATACCTGTATGCATGTGTGTTTTTATATGCATCCGTTCCTGTTCCTGAGTGGATCTTTTTAAGCTTTTAATTATTTGAGCATTTCAGCATAAGTTCCACTTGCAATTTGGCATTTGAGAAAGGTATTGTATATTATTCCTATCAACAAGAACAACAAGAACAACAACAACATACCCAGTGTAGTCCCAAAAGAAATGGGGTCTCGGAAGTATTATTCCTGTCAATCAATGAAAAACACCTCTGAGAGATGCTAATGTTTGGTCTTTATTTTCTCGAACTCTTCTTTCTTTGTGGGGTTTGTCCAGGGGAGTGCGGGGAGGGAGATATGTTATCTGCATTCTTCTCTTGCCTTGCAGTTATTTCTGTTAAAAAAGGGAAAGAAAAATAGTAAAAAGAATAAGTTACTTTTGGGAGTTTACAAGGATCCAGTGGGAGCAGGAAAAAAAATGCTTAAAGCATATATAAATAAGGAATTCTTCCAAATGGGGAAATCATTTGTTTTCACAGAAAAAATCCTCCTCAGAGTGATCAAGCTTCTTCTGTATCTCTTTTGAATGGAAAATAAGCGCATTCAGATTGAGTTTGTTCCAAGGGTACCTGAATTTTATTGGTCCTAAAACTTGTCTTACTTTTGTAAGAGATTTACAGTTTATTATTTTTTGATGAGTGTATTTATTTCCACCAATTGGTCTGGGATGAGCTTAAATGGAACGTCATTGGTAGTGGAGATTTATATAGTTGATCCCAACTTGCTTTGGATTGAGACATAGTTGATGTATTTACTAACAGTAATGTAATACTGTGCTGCACATGTGATAACTGCTGAAGATAGTATTTTTCAAGCGGAGTCTGGAACACACTTCATACATATATTTGATTCTTGGGGTGATCGACTTGTTCCTCTGATGTAGGATTACTGGGCCAAGCCTTTTATTGATGAGTTAAGCTAGATTTAATTTTGTTTATTGGAATCCTATGAGCCGTTCTCCTGTCCTAAAGACCTTGTCATCATATTATTTAGGGGCATTTGGTTGGGTAGGAGGTGAATAGTGGAACATTTCTTCCCACTTGTGTTGTTTTTTTCTTTCTATATGATGATGTGCATTTCCTAATTTGAAAAACCTTGTTCCTCCATTAACTACTCTTCAATCACAACCTAGTTGGGATTTGGAACCTTGTACCTCGTGGCTAAAATTGAAACTGAAGGTTCTGTAGTATTTTCGTAGTATTTAGGTGGTCATTAGCAACTGTTGAATTTGAAGGTTGTGTTATTTAGGAAGCCACACAGCTGCACATTCTCATATAGCAGGTGAGTCCTTGAATTATGGTGGTTTAGGATAAGGCAAATAAATGCTGCATATCATGTTATCCTCAAATGTTATTACCCTGTCATTGCTCTTTTTACTTTCTTCACGAATGATGTGTGGTTAAAGAAAGTATCATTTGAGTGACTCAAATAGTCACTATAGCATGCTATTTCTTTGTTGTTATGTGATTACCGGAAAAGTAAACTTCCTTCTGTTTCATTTTTTAACTTCTCTTTGGATTCTGATTGAGGATAGTGAGGACAATTGAAAGAGTGCCCAAACACCAATTCTGCTTTATTTTAATGGATGTGGTGGACTTCATGAACAGATGAAAGAAACTGGAGCTGATGTAAAAGGACAGTGGATATGGAAGATGGAAAAAGCAAGCAGGAAGTCTTATCAGCATTCAGAGTAATGTAGATCCTGCTGACTTTATTTAGCCCTCCTCCGATATCGGATATGAGATTAAAAGGTTTGTTACATAACTGAATTTTGGCTGTGGAAAATCATTGCTCGGTTTTAAGCTAGGCACTTATCCCAAGTTGACTGAGCAGATGAATTTTATAGAAATTTATATAAGAAAGCTTGATTTATTTGTTATACTTGAATTTCTTTGGAATTTGTTAAAATAATAGCGGAAGAGTTACAGATACCTAATAAATTCAAAATGATATAAGATCGGATTCCCTCCCTCCCAAACTAAATGTCCACCTTTCAAATTTAGCTCAACTCAAACTAATATTTACTATTCTAAAATCAAAAGATTTTGATATATTAGTTGGGAAGAGAACGAACTTGTGTGCTTATATCTAGAAACATTATTTTTAACTTTTAAAGAGTTAGAGAAGAGAGTATCTCTCTGCATTGTCGTTGCTCGAGGCGGCTTCGACTTTAGATTTAGATTTGATAAAATAATCTGATTGATTGATTTAATTTAAAGTTCGCGAAATTTTTTTCTCAAACAACAAACATGTCCGCACATGATGATACCCAATCTCGTGGCTAAAAATTTCGATGCTTCGCCTCAGTTTTTCACCAACGAAAACTAGCACATATTTTTCTTTTCTTCTGCATTCTCTTCATCATTTTCACAATAACAAATGTAGTGTCCAATGATTTGAGTTTGTCAGAGTTCTGTAATTTGTATTGCTGCTATTATAGAAATGTTTGATAACAGAGTCTCACCTCGCGTCGTCATTTGATTTATTTCCCAAACAATAATTTAAATTCCGAATAGACACCGTCTTTAACGAACAAGCATGTCCGCACCCGTTGATACTCAATCTCATGGCTATAAATTTTGAGATTTGTTTCAGTTTTTCACCTAACGAAAATAAGCACATATTTTTCTTCTCTTCATCATTTTCAAAAGTAAAAATGCAACTTAATTATTATTAATATTAAAAAATTGTGATTTAATAAATTTGTCCTTTATAGTATACTTTTTGTTTAATTAAATTTATAAATATTTCTTTTTTCAAGGAAATATCATTTATGAGGGTAGTAATATCATATTCAAACGCTACATCATAGATTACGAGCCTATTGTATGATTCACGAGGAATTAATGTTAACCATCTATTATTGTCTAATAAAATTTGTTAATATTGACCCCAGTTTAAAACCTCTTCTTTTTATTTAAAAAAAATCATTTCTCGGCTTTTTCATACATTTTTATGGAATATTTAAGAAAGCATAAACGGTTAAAAAGTAAGAGCCAAGCGTTTGGTCGAATAAATTCAGTGTTCTGATAGTGCTTTATGAGGGAGAATCAGCAGAACAATCTAGAATCTCTTTTAAGTCGTGATCACATCTACATATAATTTGATAAGCAAAACATTTCATATTTTAATTCATGTTCCATTTTCCACATTCAAAAATTAAATGTAAATAATGATAAATTATAAAGAATGTCTCAATACAATAAAAATACGGAAGTTATATTTGAAATATTTTAAGATCTGATGATATGAGTTAAAAACACTTAACTTAAAGTATACATAGGGATTTGACACCATACTATCTAAAAAAAGACAACCAAAATAAAAGAGCAGAATCAGAGTTTGGTGTTGTGAATTGATCGACAGCTCGCCCCTAAACTCCAAATGGCATAACTCATATAGCTCCATCGCATCCAACTAGTTTTCTCAACCAGAACTGCACATAGGTAACACACTGAAGTCCCTAAGATCAGATCTGAGACTTAAAACAGGAAACCGGCATAAAAATGGCACTAGGCCATTGTGCGACCCTTAGTACGGGTCGTTATTAGGACCAACAAGTCATTGGTTGGCTCGTTGGTTGTCCCGTGGTGATGAACTTTGGAGATTTGTCAGAATTTACCTAGAACGGACGTGTGGATTGTATGACCCATTGTTACATTGTACTGGTTGTTCGTGCTAGTCGTTGGAGCAGGATCAGAAGATGATTCAGAGTAGAGTCATGAACCAATGGATGAACCAACAACCCGTTGGTTGGACTACTAGTCCGTTGGATGGGCCATGGGTTTTGCCAGTGAAATTTTTATTTCGTAGTCCAGTGGTATTTTAGTAAAATTCTATGCTTCTAACTCCTAAGTGATGTCATTTTGGGACTTCTAAGAGATGAATTAAAGAGATTTTTGATGTCGTTTTGGGACTTCTAAGGGATGAATTAAAGAGATTTTTCTAGCCTAATCCCTCATTCTACTTTAAGACATATGTAAGTCATCTTCTCCATTCACTTCTCAAGGCTCAAGAACTAGGGTTTCTCTCCAAAGTGCATCAAGCTTCAAGTCCTTTAAGGGGATTCTTCTGCCAGGAACGTGGGACTTGAACAAGGATTTTCTTTTACCCTGTGTCCCAATTATTTACATAAACCCTAGTAAATTCAATTCTCTAGAAACTATGTCTTAAAGTTTCCATTCTATGCATGATTTCTCTCATGTCTTCCATGATGTTCAAGGTCCTCGTGATAAATAGAACATAATGTTCATGATTTCACTCTCAATTGCATGATGTATACCCATGATTTGATATTAGCATGATCTCCAAGACTCAGCCATATATAGCACTGTTTTCGAAAATATGGTCTGTAGGAAACGTATGATTTTTACCATGATTTCAGTATATATGATTTATACTATGATTTGAGTCTATGATTTTCATGAATTCCGTATGATCAGCATGTTTATGGTTCTTTATACTCTTAGGCCTCTTACTAGTTAGAAAGTATCCCTGACTAGTTTTAGAACATTAGTTTTGAGCCCTCAGTATTAGCATGTTCACAGTCCTCTAGGCTTTCGGGATCCTTGTTAGATAAAGTGGTTTCGACTAGTCTTAGGATATTAGTTTCAGATTATCAGTTTACGTGTATCCTCATATTCAGTTGGGAGTAGTATTTAACACCAAGCAGACCGAGGTTCCAAGCACCCAAGTCTCAGAATTACATGCCACTATAGAATAAGGGATTCTCGATAATAGAGAATGTTTTTCTTAGCCTGAGGAATATGGGATCCTCGCTAGTAAGAGTGTCTCCCTCGCCTCAATGGGCGCATGCCGAGGTTGTCGTTAGTTGAGATTGTCTCCCTGAGTTCACGAGTGATATCACATCAGTCATGGTTCTTACCCTTGGCAAAGTATGAACACCCTTCTAATCAGGGTTACAGGTTGAGCTCTATGAGGCTCATATTGGAGTTTGTCGGTTATAGGCTCTCCCATAGTGTAGTTTTAGTTTCAGTACAGTATAGTGTCAGTTATAGTTTTCAAATTATGATTACATATTCAGTTTTTAGTACATGTACATGACTCTAAAAACCAAATTACATGTATTTCATTAAATATTTTCAGACTAGCATTCCATGTTAATAGTCATGCATCTCAGATAGAGTCATTGTACTTTACGTCAACTTATGTATTCAGCCATGTTTTATGTAGTCTTTTCTCAGATTTACAGCATATTCTTGATTTCAGTTACATTTCCCATATACTTAGTACATTCAAAGTATTGGTCGTATATTCTATGTGCTATAGCATTTTATGATATAGATCCAGGTATTCGGACTCAGTCCCACAGTTAGACAGGTTTTAGACTCTATCAGCTAGCAGTGGTGAGTCCTCATCTTCCGAATACGGGAGTTACGTTTTCTTCATTTCACTATTACTTTAGTTTCAGATTTTGGAGTTAGTTGGGGACTTGTCCCAGTAGTTCATCAGACTAGTAGAGGCATTCAAACAGTGTAGTATAGTTTCAGCTTATAACTTAGTGTTTTTAGCAAACTATGTCCTTATGCATGATGATCATATTTTCTTTTCAGTTAGCTTTCGCTTAGATATGCTTTATTAGTTGTTGTTATGATATAACTATGCCATGCTATGAGTTAGCTTGGAGCCATTCGTGGTTCTAGGTCCCGTGTCATGGTCCGGGGTCCATGCTCGGGTCGTGAAAAATTTGGTGTCAAAGCATCAGGTTTAAGTGTTTCCTAGGGTGTCTGGGAGATGCATTAAGTAGAGTCTTCTTCATGGGTGTGAAGTGCGCCACACTTATGAGGAAGAGACTACTAGATATTTTAGGAAATTTTCCTTCTTTCATGATTCTTATCGTACGTAGACTGTGCAACTCTAAAAGTTTCTCTTCTAAATGATGCTCTACGCGTTCGCAGATAATGCCTCCTAGAAGAGCTATCGAAAGGAGGAACGACAATAGGAATCAGGTAGCCCCACCAGCTCCAGCAGACCCCGATGAATAAGCAGGTTACCCATGCAGAGTTTCAGGTTGCATTCCAAGTGTTGGCATATGCCAACTACCAGGCAATTTCACCCATGAACCCTAATAGGAATACTATGGCAACAAGGGTACACGATTTCATTAGAATGAATCCACCATAGTTCTAAGGATTAAAGGTGGATGAGGATCCACAAGAGTTCATAGATGAGATTCAGAAAATCACTCAGATTATGGAGATCTCTGGGGAGGAGAGTGCAGATTTAGCTTCCTATCAGCTGAAGGGAGTAGCCCATATATGATTCAAACAGTGGAAGGAAGGTCATAGGGTAGGCTCAGTTTCGGGCAATTGGAATGAGTTTGTAGCAACCTTCCTAGATAGGTTCGTTCCCTGATGTTGACGGAAGAAAAGGCTGCAGAGTTCATCAATTTGAAACAAAATAACATGACGCTGTAGGAGTAAACCTTAAAGTTCACTCAGCTCTCAAAATATTCTCCGGAGATGGTTGCCGAGCTGAGGGCTCGCATGAGAAAGTTTGTAAAGAGTCTCAAACTTAGTGGCCAATGAGTACAGGACCGCTATGCTTATCAGTGACATGGACATTTCTAGAATCATGATCCATGACCAGCAGATCGAGGAAGAGAAGTTAAAGGAAAAGGAAAGGGATAGCAAGAGGGCTAGGATAGGGACTCGAAGTATTCCTAGTAGAGGACGACTGGTGGACCTTGTTCACAGTCCCGTCAGAGGTCATCATAAACAACACCATCGACAGTTAGTATTCCATCTAGATCTAGGGTAAGGGATACCTAGCTTACAAGAGTTGTGGAAAGAACCACATATGAGAATGCATGACTGGTTTAGATACTTTCTTCTGGTGAGGCAAGTCAGGCCATAAGCTCAGAGATTGCCCAGCAGTCAAATAGGGCAAAGGTAGAGCCCCAACCACCTCTTCAGTAACTCCGTCAGCCCGCCCACCTCAGCAAGGCGCATCATCTAGTGCAGATAGCGGATGGTGTCAAAACCGCTTCTACATCCTATTGTCACAACAAGATCAGGAGAACTCGCTAGAAGTAGTCACAAGTATGTTATGAGCTTCTCATATTGGTGCTTATATGTAGCTAGCCCAAGAGCCACAACATAAGGTATATGATTCCTGTAAGAATCCTAGTATGAGATTTGTCCCATGGATTGAATGAAATGGTTATAGGTATGAAGCCTGCAATGATAGCTTTAGAAGCAAAGAAGAAGTCAAGAGTTAGTGGTGTTAGCTTGGCCTTAAGGAGGGATCCAGAGCCTCAGAATGGTGACTTTAAGCTAAGGGGGAGATGATAAGTTGAAGGGCCAAGTCAATACTTGAGTGTTCTAGTAGGGAAATTCCAGAAGTAGTTTCTATGGGATGTTGATCCATTATTATTTAGGTGTCTTCCCCTATGTTTCAGTCAATATTACCCTCTACTCATGCCTATATTTAGATTTCCCATAACGATAGATAACCGCTTTAGTCAACGATCCTAGCTTTACTCCATGATTTCATAAATCTCAGCTTCATGTCATTAAACATGTCATGTTTGTAAACGCATGTCTCCCAGTATGCTCAGTTCAATGAACTCGGTCCTTATAATTTGCCTCAATGGCTCATAAGCATTTTCTACTTCATGTATGTGCTCAGTTTAGATTTCTTGAACGATTTGTGCTTATAATTTCTTTACTTTCAGCCCTATATATGTTCCGCCATAATAGAAATGATGATTTCAATGGATATGTCTAGAATTAACTCCCCATTTATGCTTTAGATGTTCGGTAGGTAGAAGTTCATGAAGTGCAGTTGTTAGTCATGTCAGGGAGTCTGAGGAGCTTTCGGGATAGTATAAGCTACATCGGCATAAGAGGCTTGAATTATGTGTTGGCATTTGGGAAGTTGGTGCAGTTAGAATGGTGTTATTATATGAGAAGTAGAGGTGTTGGGGTGACAAAGTGTTGATGGAAATGGCAAACTCTAATAGGAAAGAAGGTTCCGATTGAAACCTTGACCCGTCAGGTTCGTAAGTTGGGAAAAATAAGGGAGTTGGACTCGGTGGAAGTTTTACATAGGAATTAACCAGTGGAAGGGGATACATGGGGAAAATGGATTTAGTTAATTCATACCCTCAGTCAGATCAGATACAATGATAGCTAGTCTGATATTAGAAAGTAGTTTCGGGATTGATGACTTTATCCTTACCAGCTCAATTTTGGTTTGGAGAAATAGTTCCTCCTCAGTACTTTACTTAGTTCCATGTCAGTCTCATGTTTTCTAGTCCTTCTCATGTCTTAGAATGCATGCATGAATCATGATTTTAGTTCAGCAATGTAATTCAATTCGGAGTCAGATACTCCATCAGCATTCAGCCTTTAGTATTCAGTTCTGGGAATTGCTACTCTTTCCCTATCTTTTCAGCTTAGCTAGCCTTCATTCAAGGATGAATATTCTCAAGGGATAGATAATTTAATACCCTAAAAGTTCCTAAGTTCAGATCTGAGACTTAAAATAGAAAACTAGCAGAAAAATAGCACCAGGACATTAAGCGACCCTCAGGACGGGTCGTTGTTAGGACCAACGAGTCCTTGGTTGGCTCATTAGTTGTCACGTGGTGATGAGCTTTAGAGATTTGTAAGAATTTACCAGAACCAATGAGTGGATTGTATGATCCATTATTAGATTGTACTAGTCGTTGGTTCTAGTCATTAGAGCAAGAATAGAGGATGATTTAGAGCAGAGTCATGAACCAACGGATGAACCAACGACCCCTTGGTTGTACTAAAGGTCCATTGGATTGGCCGTGGGTTCTGCCAGCGAAATTTTTATTTCGGCAGTCCAGGGTTATTTTAGTAAAATTCTATGCTACTAACTCCTAGGTAATGTTATTTTGGGACTCCTAAGAGGTGAATTAAAAGGATTTTTCTAGCTTAGTCCCTCATTCTACTCTAAGAAATCTGTAAGTCATCTTCTCCCTTCTCCTCTCAAGGCTCAAGAACTAAGTTTTTCTCCAAGGTGCATCAAGCTTTAAGTCCTCTAGAGGGATTCTTCTACTAGGTATGTGGGATTTCAACAAGGGTTTTCTTTTACCCTTGTGTCCCAATTATTTGCATAAACCATAGTAAATTCAATTCTCTAGAAACCATATCTTAGGGTTTCCATTATATGCATGATTTCTCTCATGTCTTCCATGATTTTCAAGGTCCTCGTGATAAATAACACATGATGTTCATGATTTCACTTTCAATTACATGATGTATACCTATGATTTAATATTAGCATGATCTCTAAGACTCAACCATGATTTAGCACCTATTTTCGAAAATATGATCAGTGGGAAATATATGATTTTTACCATGATTTCAGTACAAATGGTCTACATTACGATCTGAGTCTATGGTTTTTTTATGAATTCAACATGATCAGCATGTTTATGGTTCTTTAGACTCTCAGGTCTCTTGCTAGTTAGAAAGTAGCCTGACTAGTCTTTGAACATCAATTTTGAGCCCTCAGTATTAGCATCTTCACTGTCCTCTAGGCTCTCGGGATCCTTATTAGATAAATTGGTTCTAATTAGTTTTAGGACATCAACTTCAGATTATCATTTTACATGTATTCTTATTTTCAGTTGGGTGTAGTACTTAGCACCAAGCAGGCTGAGCATCTAGCACACTCAGGTCTCAGAACTACGTGTCACCGTTAGATAAGGAATTCCCGATAGTAGAGAATGTTTTCTTTAGCCCGACGAATATGGGATCCTCGCTAGTAAGAGTGTCTCCCTCACCTTAACAGGTGCATGTAGGGGTCGTCGTTAGTTCAGATTGTTGCGCCCCACCTTGGGAGGCATGACTGGCATCTAGTGCCTAGGGGTGGGCATAGTTTGGGCCAATCCGAAATTCAAACCGAAATCCGAATTTTTTGGATCTTTGGGTTGGATTTTTGGATTATGGATTTCATTTTTAAAAATTATGGATTTTGGATTGGATATTCGATTTAGTATTATGGATTTTTGGATATCCGAAAATCTGAAATTTTTATACCTTATATTTAATCCTACTCAATTACTCATACTATATGTGTCCAATATTAATAAGTCCAATTTCCAAGATCCAATAGATTAATACCTACGACCCATCATAATATTAAATCAATATGAGATTTTTTATTAATCAAATATAAAAATATAAAATATTTCACAAGTAAAATTTAATACACGGCATGGGTGGTAGAGTCACCTCAATTCTTGTTAATTGTAGAAAGTTATAAATTTCAAGGAGCAAAGTATTAGGTTGATTAAGGTTGTTACTTGTTATGATCTACCTAAAAAGCTTAAAAGAAAAATCGAAAATCCTGAAAAATCCAAACTAATTAATCCGAAACCGAACTTAAAAAATCCAATCCAATCAGAACTTATTTGGATTGGATTTGGATTGTACTTTTTTTAATCTAAAAATTGAATATCCAAACAAAAATTCTCATATCCAATCCGATGGCCCAAATGGCCACCCCTACTAGTGCCACACTGGGAGCTAGGCTGACCTGGCTGGGCATATGCACCCCTGGTGTCTGCCAGTAACTCAAAATCAAGAAAACAAACAGCTATATCTTGACTGTAAACACAGCCTCAGGCTGACAAAACCACATAGCAAACCTGTAAAAGAAAATAGCTGACCCAGCAAACATAATAATAAAAGGATCTTATGCGGGCCGACAACACCACCATGCTGTCTAAGTCATAACAGAAGGGAAATAGGTTGTCATATATATATACACACACACACACACTATAGCCGACAAGGCTGGTAACTGATAGCTAAACTAGGCCCCACACGACCAATAAAATCAACAACAACCAACAACAAAAACCTGTAGTCCGCAAGCCTCTAAGAATGGAAAAGTGGTCGGGACGGGGCCCCCATCTACCCAAAAGCTATACAACAAAAGGGCAAACCTTTCTGACTGACAACTCCGGATAAAAAGAGCTGACTAAACTGCTAACCCTGGATGTCGACTAAGGAGGTCCTAAACCACGTCTATCCGCACTTGCAGGCAAGTATGCAGCGCCCCATGGATGGGTATCAGTACAATATGTACCGAATATGTAAGGCAGTAATAAAAGCTGAATAAAATTGATAAAAGAATTGAAAGTAATCAATAGGAAGGATAAGATTTCAACCTGAATAGCCTCATAATCTGAAATATAACTAAGAAAGTAAATATAGAAACAAGAACCTAACCGGGCCCCCATAAGCCTGGAAGGTACAATCAACACAGATAACCTACCTGGGCTCCCAGAAGACCTGGCAAGTGCCAAATAGTCTATATACCCCTATCGGTACCCCTGAGGCTCCATAAGTGACTGCAACTGCATCTCAGGCAAACCAGGCCCTCGTGAGGGTCAGTAATGTCATCTTTGGCATAGAAGGAGTTCATAGAAGGATCCAACGTGGTCCCGAAGGCTTTACATTAGTCCCTTCAGATACTTAATAGCTCTGTAAGCAACTCAGTAGCTCATAAGCAATACAATAGCTCCGAAAGAAATCTTATAGTTCTGTGAATGATAGAATCATCGTGGCTCCTTAAGCAATCTATAGCTCCATAAGCATTAGCAGCTTCGTAACTTCATAAGCAGTTCGTACGGTTAATAGTCCCTCAGCTATTCATAGCGAGAGGTCATAGGAAATATGATCAACCCCTACCAGGGATGCTATGCTACAATCTCAAATTTATTCGTAACGACTAACTACAACATGCGTATTCTCAAGTTACTACAGAAGTACAAGTTGTATCAAGGTTAGGAAAAGAATAACTTGCCGAAAGGATTAGCCTTAACATACCGTAATCGACGATTTCTATTCACCCAACAGTTCCAATATGAAGCCGGTAATTTCACTAATTTGCAGCCCTTGCGCTATCACTTGTATCCACTTAGGACTCAATTAGGAGTGATTTCTACAACTTTTTCTTGGCGAGGTTCCGACAATCCGAGCGAGATTTCAAGAAATAACTTCGTAGAAACATTTCTCGTAGGCCTGGACCTCTTTATCTAAGATGAATTTGCATTTTAATGAAGTTTAATGGCGTAATTTGGCAAAAAATGGATGAAGAGTTGAGAGTGTACTTCTTGCTTGCTGAGGGTCTATTTTAGGAAATATTTGAAATGAATTTGGACCTACACTAAAACATATATACAGATGAGGTGGTGGGCAAGGGGGAGCGGCGCGCCGCCCATCGCGCCAGGCCAGGGGCGTGATGCGCTAGCCATGGCGCTGGGCTGGCAGCGCGGTACGGCGCCCAGTGCGCCTGGCCTCCAGCCCCGGCCTCCCGCTCGCTCAACATCGCACTCGTATATTCACTCTCTAAGCCCTTCCTCACATGTGTCTTACTACAAAACTCTTAACATACATACACACGTGTCGGTTAAATGATAGAAGCTTATGGGGTGTAGCATCATCCCCCCTTAGGAACATTCATCCTCAAATGTAGTCTTAAGCTCAAGAGATTCAATTCCCTTAACCATAACTGAAAAAATTTCGGTAGAGTCTCCTCTATAATATGGACTATCCGAAAACCTAAAATGCAGAAAAGCCTGACATAGGCGTCTCACAGGACGCAACAAGCACGATACGACATAACTTATAACATAAAAGCAAGAAACTAAATAGTATTGATAATATAAGCAATAAAACATTAACTGAATAACAATCTCACCTCAACTACACAATCTAGGTCAAGCCTGAAATAAGTGAGGATATTTAGACCTCATGTTGTCCTCAGCTTCCCAAGTCGTTTCCTCTATATTTTTGTTCCTCCATAGGACTGTAATGGAGGCTACATCTTTAGTTCTCAACCTACGAACCTGCCGATCTAGTATAGCAACTAGCGTCTCTTCGTAGGACAGTTCCTCAGTGACTTGAACATCCTCCACTGAAACAACTCGAGACGGGTCTCCTATGCATTTTTGTAGCATTGACACGTGAAAAACTGGATGAACAAATTTTATCCCTGAAGACAATTCTAACTCATATGCTACTCGGCCTATTTTCTAAGGACTCGATACGGGCCAATCAACCTAGGGCTAAGCTTTCCCTTCTGCCAAATCTCATAATGCCCTTCATAGGCGAAACCTTAAGGAATACCCAATCATCAACATCAAACTCCAAGTCTCTATGCCACACATCAGAAATAGGATTCCTAGTGACTCTGGGCTGTTAGCAAATACTCTCTGATAAGCTTCACCTTCTCTTCTGACTGATGGATCATATCAGGCCCCATCAATCCTGATTCCCTAAACCATCCTATGGGGGACCTACATTTCTGCCCACATAAAGCCTCATAAGGCGCCATCTGAATAGCAGAATGATAACTATTATTGTACAAAAATTCAATAAGGGGTAGATGCTCGTCCCAGCTCCCTCCAAAGTCTAGCACGCACGCCCATAACATATCCTCGAGCATTTGAATGGTGCATTTTGCCTGGTCATCTGTCTGGGATGGAATGTCGTACTCAAATTAACCTGCGTCCCTAAACCTTTCTGAAATGACTTTCAGAATCTAACTATGAATTGTGCCCCTCTGTCAGAAATAATAGATGTTGGGATGCCATGCAGTCAAACTATTTCCTTAATATATAATTCAGCATAATCTTCAACTGAAAACCTAGTCCTAACTGGCAAGAAATGGGCTAATTTATTCAGCCTGTCAAAAATGACCCAAATGGAGTCAAATTTATGCCCAGTGCAAGGTAACCCTGTAATAAAATTCATATTAATGGCTTCCCATTTCCATATAGGTACGACTATCTCTTGAGTCAGTCCACAGGCTTCTGGTGTTCAGCTTTTACCTATTGACAATTAGGCCACTGTGCTACGAACTCAGTTACATATTTCTTCATTCCAGGCCACCAGTATATCTCCTTTATATCGTGGTAAATCTTCATCGAACATAGATGAAGATAATAACGAGAATAATGTACTTCTACCATAATCTGCTGGCGAAACCCTGCTACATCTGGGACACAGAGTCGATCTCTGAACCTCAGGACACTGTCTCTCATTAACTCAAAGGCCGATAGTTCGCCCTGCTGAACTTTGTCTTGGAGCTGTACTAAGCTAGGGTCCTCGTGCTATCTCTCATTTACCTCTACAACCAGAGATTATACTATTGTATTTTGGATCATAAACCCATTATCTTCTGAATCTACTACCCAAATTGCTAAATTGGCTATCTGTAGCTCTCGAGCCATTTCCCACTGTTCTGGCTTCAAATATGCTAGATTGCCCATGGATCTGCAGATAAGGGCATCGGCTACAATATTAGCCTTCTCTGGGTGATATAGGATGTTCACGTCATAGTCTTTTAACAACTCTAACCAACGACGCTGCCACAAATTCAACTCTTTCTGCGTGCAGATATACTGGAGGCTTTTGTGATCAGTAAAGATATCTACATGGATACCATATAAGTAGTGCCTCCATAGTTTCAAAGAATGAACCACTACAGCTAACTCTAAATCATGGGTAGGGTAGTTCTTTTCATGCTTCTTTAGCTGCCTCGAAGCATAGGCAATCACCTTGTCATGTTGCATCAAAACACACTCTAACACAATGCCTGAAGCATCACAATACACAGCGTAGCCCTCTAAGCCTTTCAGTAAGGCCAATATTGGGGCAAATGTAAATCTATTTTTCATCTCCTGGAAACTCTGTTCACAAGCCTCAGTCCAGTGTAATTTAGCTGCTTTTTGGGTCAATTTTGTCAAGGCACTGATAAGGCAGAGAATCCTTCCACGAACCTTCTGTAATACCCTGCTAACCCCAAGAAACTATGAACCTCAGTTGGAATCGTGGGTCTAGGCCATGTCTTTACTGCCTCAATTTTCTTCGAGTCAACCTGGATACCTGCATCTGACACCACATGGCCCAAGAAAGCTACAGAATTTAACCAGAACTCACATTTCGAGAACTTCGCATATAATTGGTGGTCTCTGAGGACCCGGAGTACTATTCACAAGTGCTCTCTATGTTTAGCTTTTGAGCGTGAATACACTAGAATGTCATCAATAAACACTATCACAAACAAATTTAAATATGGCTTGAAGATGCTGTTCATAAAATCCATAAACACAACTGGGGAATTCGTCAATAGGAAGGACATGACCAAGAATTTAAAATGACCATACCTGGTCCTGAAGGTTGTCTTCGAAATATCTTTCTCCTAGACTCGCATTTGATGATACCCGAACCTTAAGTCGATTTTGGAGAAATATTTCGTCCCCTGTAGCTGATCAAATAAATCATTTATCCTTGGAAGGGGATATTTATTATTAATATTGACTTTATTCAATTTCTGATAATCTATACACATTCGTAGGGAGTCGTCCTTCTTTGTTACAAATAAAACTGGAGCACCCTATAGCGAAGCG
Source organism: Datura wrightii (assembly GCA_035772735.1). Lineage (NCBI taxonomy): Eukaryota > Viridiplantae > Streptophyta > Magnoliopsida > Solanales > Solanaceae > Datura > Datura wrightii. Next base: position 22,370,390 of record JASDFA010000004.1, on the reverse strand, counting down.
CTAGGCCTGATAAAGCCCTTATCCAAAAATTCTTTCAACTGTTCTTTCAGTTCCTTCAGTTCTGTAGGAGCCATTCGATACGGAGGGATGGATATAGGTTGCGTATTTAATGGCAAGTCAATAGAAAAATCGATCTCATGCTCAGGGGGAATACCAGGAAGCTCTTTCGAGAATACATATAAAAATTCACTGACCAAAGGAACAGACTGAAGAGTTGGGGATTCTTCCTGCATATCCCGAACCCTAACAATATGGTAAATACAGTCCTTCTTTATCAACTTCCTCGCCCGAAGATAGGATATGAACCTAGCTTTCGGCGTAGCTGTATTGCCTTTCCACTCTCGCACTCCCTCCGTTGGAAAGTGAAATCAGACAGTCTTGGTCCAGCACTCCGCATTGGCATAATATGGCGCTATCCAATCCATACCCATAATTATATCAAAGTCAATCATTTCTAGTTCCACTAAATCTGCTAAATTCTGGCGACCCACAACCTCTACTCTACAACCCCAGTAAATCCTCTTAGCAATAATAGAGTCACCCATGGGTATAGATACAGAAAATGGTCGCTGAAGCAACTCTGGCGTTATACTAAATTTTTGTGCCACTAGCGGAGTAACGTAAGACAAAGTAGAACCTGGATCTATCAAAACATAAGCTGGGTGAGAGAAAACATTCATCATACTTGTCACAACACCTGGTGAATACTCTGACTCCTGTCGCCCTGGCAAAGCATAAGTGCAATCTAGACCACTACCAGAACTGGATGCCCCTGATCTACCTCTGCCTCTGCCGGATGGAACTGAGGGCCTGCGCCCTGCCGAAGGTGCTGGGGCATGTGATCCTGCTGAGGACCTATTCTGCTGGTCCCAATTACCCTGATCTCTAGTCGAAAAATCCCTCATCATATGACCCTCTTGCCCACAAGCATAGCAAATAGCAGAGCCGTATCTACACCTCCCAAAATGTTGTCGACTACAAATCCTACAATGTGGTGTAACGGGCCTACTCTGATCTGAACCTCTCTGCTGCTGGGAGCCTGACACTTGTGAACTCTCATCGGGATCTGACTATCCACAACAATCTTCCTTGCTGCCCTACGGTTGTGGAGGCAAAAGTATAGGGGGCATACTTGGAAACTGAGGTCTGGGCCCTCCTTGAAACTCATCCTGCAAATCACTGGGTCTAGCCCTCCGTTGCTACTCCCGACTTACCCTCTCAGCCTCATACTGACGCTACCTGGATCCCTCTATATTCTGAGCAAAAGCTTGAATGCGAAAAATATCCATGTCCTTGCACAAAGTAGTTGTAATACAGGCCTCCACATATTCCGTAGAAAGCCCCATGATAAACTGATGTACCCTAGTTTGCATAGTATCAACAAAAGCCGACGCATATTTGGCCAAGGAGTCAAACCTCAGTGTGTACTCCTGGACGCTCATTTTTGCCCTGCTCTAGGTGTAAGAACTGATCCACCTAGGCCTGTCAGATCTCTCAAGGTAGATAATGATCTAGGAAGGCCTTCGAAAAACCCAGCCAAGTAGGTGGAGGTACATCTCTACCTCTGGACCTTTCCCAACTCTCAAACCACAAAACCACTATATCTCTTAGATGAAACACTTCTAACTCAACCGACTTTATGGACGAGGCATGCATTACCCTAAATATTCACTACAACTGGTCTAAGATGTCCTGAGGATCCTCTCTGTGATCTGTCCCTGTAAACTATGAAGCAAGAAACTCACGGACCCTCAAACTCCCGGGTCCTTCAATAGATTCAACGACAACGGGTGCCACTGGCTGGAGCTGAGTGGCCATCATTCGAGCCAATATGTAAACCGCACTCCTAACCTCTTGATCTGATGGTATAGGAATAACTGAGGGTGGTGCTTGTGTATCTGTTTCCCTAGAGGGCTCCTGGTGTGGTGGTAACTGCTGAGGAGGTTGGGGTAATGTCTCCCTATCGCCCTCACGTCGGGCCGACTTTGATTGTGGCACCCCGCTAGTGCCCTCTCCTGCCGCAATATCCAACTCCCTACCAATCGTGGTCTGTCATGCATCAGACATTTTCTCTGTAGATAAGCAGAATAACCTAAGCTTAGGGACTCAACCCTATACAACACAGCTCTATAGCACGATTGAAGAAGGAAGAGGGTAACCACGCTATCATTCCCCGTAGCCTCCTGCCTACAGAATGTGGTGCACAACACACCCATAGACAATACTCTATTGGACACGTCTTGCAGACTCCCTAGGATACGATGTTGCTCTGATACCAAGTTTTTCACGCCCCACCTTGGAAGGCATGACTAGCACCTAGTGTCACATTGGGACCTGGGCTGACCTGGCTGGGAATATGCATCTCTAATTCCTACCAGCAACTCAAATCAAGAAAACAAATAGCTATATCTTAGTTGTAAACACGGTCTCAGGCTAACAAGGACACATAGCAAACCTATAAAAGAAAATAGCTAACCTAGCAGATATAATAATAAAACGATCCTATACGGGCTGATAATATATATACACACTATAGACAACAAGGCTGCTAACTGATAGCTAAACTAGGCCCTACATGGCCAATATGCAAAACATAACATACATAGGCCCCACATGGCCAACAACAACCAACACGAAGAAATTATAGTCCGCAAGCCTCTAAAAGTGGAATAGTGGTCGGGACAGGGCACCGAGCTACCCAAAAGTTGTACAACAAAAGAGCAAACCTTTCTGACTGACAACTCTGGAGAAAAGGAGCTGACTGAACTGCTAACCCTGGATGATGGCTAAGGAGGTCCTAAACCACGTCTATCCGCACTTGCAGGCAAGTATGTAGCGCCCCATGGATGGGCATTAGTACAATATGTATCGAATATGTAAGGCAGTAATAAAAGCTTAATAAAACTGATAAAAGAATTGAAAGTAATAAATAGGAAGGATAAGAGTTCAACCTAAACAGCCTCATAATCTGAAATATAACTAGAAAGTAAATATACAAACAAGAACCTCACTAGGCCCCCATAAGCTTGGAAGGTACAATCAACACAGAATAACCTATCTGGGTCCCCATAAGCCCTAACAAGAGCCAAATAGTCTATATACCCCTATCGGTACCCTTGAGGCTCCATAAGTGACTGCAACTGCATCTCAGGCAAACCAGGCCCTCGTGAGGGTCAGTAATTTCATCTTTGACATAGAAGGAGTTCATAGAAGACTCTGATATGGCCCCGAAGGCGTTACTTTAGTCCCTTCAAACACTTAACAGCTCTCTAAGCAACTCAGTAGCTCATAAGCAATACAATAGCTCCAAAAAGTCCCTCAGCTATTCACAGCGAGAGGTCATACGAAATATGATCAACCCCTATTAGGAATGCTACGCTGCAATCTCAAATCTATTCATAACGACTAACAACAACATGTATATTCTCAAGTTACTACAGAAGTACAAGTCGTGTCAAGGTTACAACGAGAATAACTTGCCAAAAGGATTATCCCTAACATATTGTAATCAATAATTTCTATTCACCCAACAGTTCCAATCTGAAGCCGGTAATTCCACCAATTTGCAGGCCTTGCGCTATCACTTGTAGCCGCTTCGGACTCAATTAGGAGTGATTTATACAACTTTTGTTTGGTAGGGTTCCGACAGTTCGAGTGAAATTTCAAGAAATAACTCCATAAGAACATTCATTGTAGGCCTGAAACTCGTTATCCAAGATGAATTTGCATTTGAACGGAGTTTAACGGCGTAATTTGAATGAAAAGTTGAGAGAATACTTCGTGCTTGTTGAGGGTCTGTTTTAGGAAATATTTGAAATGAATTTGGACCTACACTTAAACATATATATATATGAGGCAGTGGGCAAGGTGGCGCGGTGCACCGCCATCGCGCTAGGCCAGGGGCATGACGCGCTGGCCATGGCATCGGGCTGGCAGTGCGGTGCGGCTCCCAGTGGGCCTAGCCTCCGATCCCGACCTCCTGATCGCTCGACATCGCACTCGTATATTCACTCCCTGAGCCCTTCATCGCATGCTTCGCACTCCAAAACTTTCAACATACGTATGAACGCGTTGGTTAAATAATTGAAACATACGGGGTATAATAGAGATTGTCTCCCTGAGTTCATGAGTGATATCACACCATTCGTGGTTCTTACCCTTGGCAAGGTATGCATACCCTTCCAACCAGGTCAGAGGTTGAGCTCCATGAGGCTCTAATTGTAGTTTATCGGTTAATAAGCTCTCCCATAATGCAGTTTCAATTTTAGTTCATATAGTGTCAGTTATAGTTTTCAATTTATGATTACAGATTCAATTTTCAGTACATGTACATGACCCTAAAAACTAGTTTTACTTGTATTTCATAAAAAAATTTCACACTAGCATTCCATGTCAGTATTTATACATCTTAGATAGGGTCTTTGTACTTTACCTCAGCTTATGCATTCAGCCATGTATTTTATATAGTCTTTTCTCAAATTTAAAGAATGTTCTTGATTTCAGTTACGTTTCCTATATACTCAATACATTCCAAGTACTAATCGCATATCCTATGTGTTATATCATTTTTTGATATAGATCTAGGTAGTCAGACTCAGCCTCGCGATTAGACATGTTCCAGACTCTATCAGCTAGCAGTGGTGAGTCCTCATCTTTCGAGGACGGGAGTTATGTTTCTTCATTTCAGTATTATTTTAGTTTCAAATTTTGGAATTAGCTGGGGCTTATCCTAGTAGAGGCTTTCAGACAGTGTACTGTAGTTTCAGCTTAGGATTAGTGTTTTTAACAAACTATGTCCTTACACATGATGATCATATTTTCTTTTCAATTAGCTTCCACTCAGATATACTTTATTAGTTATTGTTATGATACAACTATTCCATGCCATGGGTTAGCTTGGAGCCATTCGTGGTTTTAGGTCTTGTATCATGGTTCGAGGTCTATGCTCGGGTAGTGACAACATAAAAGTGTATCAAGTGTAGAGTGTACGAAAAATACGTGTATTTGATAGTGTCGTTGACTGATTATAAACTGAAGTGTGGCAGGAATTGGTCTTCCCAATGCTTACCTCTTCACCTTATTAGTAATCAAATCAAATAATTTATATAATTGAAGAAGGACAATAATAAGATAGAATGAGCTGGCAAATCGATCAATTATAAAATAAAATAAATAAAATAAAAATTGAATAGCTAAACAAATAAGTTGTCAAGTTACATCAAGTACCCAATTAAAGCCTAATTCTTCCCAAAAATACATAATATAACCTGATTCTTTTCAAGAATACACAATCTGATCTGATTTTTTTTCAAAAATACATAATATAATCCAAGCTTTTCCAAAAATACATAATATAATCCAAGCTTTTCCAAGAATGCACAATATAATTTGATCCTCAATGTAAGATATGACGTATCAACAAAGTCAGATATTTTGATTCTTCACAAGAGTACAACAACAATAACAACATACCCAATATAATATCATAATGTGGGTTATGGGGAGGGTAGAGTGTAAGCAGACCTTACCTCTACCTCAGAGACAGAGAGGATATTTCTGATAGACCTCTACTCAACGATAAACAAATCAAAGCAATCTAGAAGAGAAAATAACAAGTGGAGCAGAGCATGTCAAAACAACATCTGAAGAAAAAGTAACACAATATATAAAGTTCAGAAACAATAGAAAATATCATAAATCTACAAACTAGATACTACATGAGTAATACTACAACTACTCGTATGGGCAGATTTGCTAACAACCCTCTACTTCCAGCTAGCCTACAATCCTAATTTATGTCCTCCATGACCTCCTATCTAGGGCTATATCCTCGGTAAATTGAAATTGTGACATATCCTATCTAATCACATTTCTCCAATGCTTCTTCGGCCTACTTCTACTTTTCCTGAAACCATCCCTCAATAATCTCTCACACCTCCACACTGGGACATCAAGAAATCTCCATTGTACATGTACAAACTATCTCAACCTCGCTTCCTGCATCTTGTTCTCCTCTGGTGCTACTCCCACCTAGTCCTGGATTGTAACACCCCAAGAGTCTCTAAGATTAGATTCGAGAGTTGAAATAGAGAAAATAGGAAAAATCTGCACTAGGTCTCAGAACGAGTTGTTAAATCACCCATCGTTTATCTAACGACTCGTTAAGTGACTCATCGTTTTGATAACGAGTCGGCAAATCACCCGTCATTTGTAAAGATCATAATATCCCCTAACGAGTCAGCAAATGACTCATCATTTGCCTAATGAGTTGTCAAATAACTCGTGGTTTGTGGAAATGTTATTTTTTCGGACAGTCATGACGAATTAAGAAAATGACTCGTCATTTTCCTAACGAGTCATTAAGTGACACGTGGCTTGAGTAGCAGTGAGAAATTCTACTGTACTTCATAGATTAAGCAAATGACTCGTCATTTGCCTAACAAGCTGGCAAACGACTCATTATTTTCCTAATGAGTTGTCAAATGACTCGTCGTTTCTGGCAGTATGAGATTTTCTATCGAACCATTAAGGGCATTTTCATAATTTCTAGGCTCCTAAGTCCTAAACTACAATAATTTAAGCTCAGTTAGCAGGGTTTTTAAGAATGTCAAACCTATCCTAAGCCTTACCATTCCATGCATGCAAATTAGAGTTCTTCCTTGGAGATCAAGCTTGAAAAATTTCTCCAATTTCTCTTCAATTTCCTTTAGGCTTTCAAGAGGGAGTGAAAATCAGATTTATCCAGGTATGTGAGGCTATCTAAAATGAGAGTTCCTTTCACTCTCATGCTCTAAGTTCTTCTCAATTTCATGGATTTCAATTCTAGATTCAAGTTTCATGATCTTATGGGGTTTATGCCAATTCTTGTAAAATTCTCTATGATCTATCTATGGGTCAATTTCCTTCATGTATCAAATCATGTCTTATGATCTATAGGCAGATTTTTAACTATTTTGATTATTAATTTATAGTTTCAAATTTTAAATTAAATTATGCCCAATTATGTATGCTTCATGAAAAGTCAAGTTATGATTCCATTATGATATTGATCTTCTTAAGCCCTAAATTATGATTTATGATTTATGATATGATTTCTCTCAAGTACTCATCATGGATTTATGAATATCAAGTATATAAATGCTTTACAAGTATGCATGGATTTTATGATTTACGAATTTATGACTCTTGGCAAATTCACGAGCCCTTATTCACGGCTAATCATATATTTCAAGTGGGATCCATCATGTTATTATCTATTTGGACATGAACTTCATGAATGATTTTATGATTACAATATGAGCCCTCATGTGCATGTTTTTGGGAGCCGTTTCTAGCACCGAGTAGATCCTATGTTCAGGTAAACCCCGTGGTCTCATAACTACATGCCAGCGTAGATATATGTATATATTTATTATTGGATCCCTGTAATATCACCACACACACACGTCCCCATGTTTGACAAGCCGGGGATGGTCCTAACCACTTAGGCGAAATAGTGGGGCATCATGTAAGGCTCTATCATGATGGTGTCGGTTAAGACGAGTTCTCACATTGTTCCTCATGACTTATGCATAGTTATGTTTATGTACTTTGGCTCAAGTTATGTTTTATAAAGTTTTCTCTTATGATTATGATTATTATTGGATTACGAATGGATTGAAAACCTTGAGCCCTTATGTTTACATTATGGTATTTACTTTATGATCATGTTGTCCTACTCTTATGAACTCTTATGTATTTTTTTTAAATATCCATTTTTACTTACTTTGAATACTTAGTACATTTCATGTTCTGACCGCATACTCTATGTTTTATCATTTCATGATACAAGCTCGGACATCCAGGTTTAGTCCCGCCGTCAACTTGATCCTCAGAGTTTGCATCCCTTAGCCAGAGTTGGTGAATCATCACCCTTCGGGTACCCTTTTATCAGCTTATGTTCAGTATTTTTTCAGTTCTAGTCTTTAGTGAGTTAGTTGTGGTCTTGTCCTATCAACTCGTCAGTATGTAGATGCTTATCAGACGTAGTGTGTATTCAGCTTCAGAATTGTGTTTTGTATTCAGATGTTCAAATGTTATTATATTTTCAGACATCCGCTCTTATGTATGTTAGACTACCTCAATATTATGTTGAGTTTTAGATGTCATGTTCATGCCATGGGTCGATTTGTTGCCTCTGGGTTCTTTGTCCCGTGTCTCGATCCGAGCCTATGTTTAGATCGTGACAAACTTGGTATTAGAGCATTAGGTTTTGAAGTGCCCTAGGGTGTCTGAAAGCCGTGTTAAGTAGAGTTTTTTTCATGGGTGTGAAGCGCGCTACACTTATAACAAAGAGGCTACGAAATGTTTTAGGAAATATGCCTTCTTTCATGATCTATATCGTGCGGTGAAATATCTCTCTATCCTTCTAACTCATGCTATACACGTTTGCAAAATCATGCCTCCTCGCCGAGTTAATGGAAGAAAAATGGAAATGGGAATGGCAATGAGAATGACAATGGGAATAGGCACCAGCAGGCCCCACCAGCCCCAGAGGATCACGTGCTCGAGCAGGTTTCCCATGCTGAGTTTAGGGCTACCATCCAGATGCTAGCATAGGCATTGACCGCCCGGGTCAACCAGCAGGCGGTAGCGTATGTTTCCTAAAATGGGAATATAGTGGCAGCGAGAGTCAGGGACTTTCTTAGGATGAACCCTCCGGAGTTCCTTAGATCGAAGATGGACGAGAATCCACATGAGTTTATTGATGAGGTTCAGAAGATCACCTAGATTATGGGGGTGACGGGCGAGGGATGTGTATACTTAGCCTCTTATTAGCTGAAGGGCGTTGCGCATATCTGGTATAGACAATGGAAACATAGCAGGACAGTTGGAGCGGGTCCCATTGGGTGGGATGAGTTTCTTACCACATTCTTGAATCGGTTCTTTCCTCGCGAAATGAGGGAGATTAAGGAAGCTGAGTTTGTGAACCTGAAGTAGGGTAATATGAAGGTACAGGAGTATGCCTTGGAGTTCACTCACTTATCCAAGTATGCACCTGAGATGATGGAAGATTAGAGAGCTCGAGTGAGTCGGTTTGTGCATGGGATAGTAGACTATTTGGTCAATGATTTCTGGAACGCTATGCTTCACCAGGACATCAATTTTCCTCGATTGGTTTTGTATGCCCAGCAGATGGAGGAAGTGAATTTGAGAGAGAGAGAGGCCAAGAGGTCCAGGACAGACAACTATGGGTTCTCCCAATAGAGATCGGGAGGCGAACATCGCCAGCAGTCTCATCAGAGGTCATTAGCTCCAGCGCCGTCATCGGCCAGCGCTCCATCTAGACCCCGAGATGATCAGAGGAGCAGAGTATCAAGTTCAAGGGGACAGAGGAGTATGCAGGCAGAGCGTACCTTCCCGGCCTACGGGAAGTGTGGTAAGAGTCATATAGGTGAGTGTTTGTTGGGATCAGATATCTGCTTTGGGTGTGATAGATCCGGCCACGGACATTGGGAGTGTCCCTTGTCTAGACAGGGTGATGGTAGAGGTCGTGCTTAGGCTACCAGTTCGGCAGCAGCACCAGCATGCCCAGCTCAGCAGGGTGCATCCACCAGTGCAGGTGGTGGCCAGCGCCAGAACAAGTTTTATACCTTTACATCTTGCCAGGAGCAGGAGACTTCACCAGATGCGGTCACTGGTATGTTACGAGTATTCCACTTTGATGTATATGCATTGTTAGACCCAGGGGCTAATTTATTTTTTGTGATACCCTATGTTGCTAGTAGTTTCAGAGTCAGTCCCTAAATTCGATCAGAACCCTTCTCAATCTCTACTCCAGTCGGTGATTCAGTTATAGCTCGACGAGTATATAGAAACTGCCCTGTCACAGTCCTTCAAAAAGTCACCTCAGCAGATTTGCTACATACATGTTATGCTTCAGTAAATTATAGAACTCATGCGGTAGAGTTCCGGTTTTCGAGTGAGCTAGTCCTAGAATGGAAGGGTAGTTTAGTTGTGCCTGTAGGTCGCTTCATTTCCTACCATAAGGTCAGAAAAATGATTTCTACGGGTTGCGTGTACCATCTAGTTAGGGTTAAGGATGCTACGTCCGAGACCCCAACTACCAAGTCAGTCCCCATAGTGCATGAGTATCTATAGAGGTTTTTCCAGATGATCTACTAGGGATTCCTCCTGAAAGGGAGATTGACTTTGGTATTGACCTTCTTCCCGATACGCAGCCTATATCTATTCCTCCTTAAAAATGGCTCTAGCTGAGCTAAAGGAGCTAAAGGAGCAGTTAAAGGATCTCTTATAAAAGGGTTTCATTAGACCTAGAAAATCCCTGTGGGGTGAACCAGTTCTCTTTATCTGAAAGAAGGATAGTTCCCTTCGAATGTGCATTGACTATCGACAATTGAACAAGGTGACAATCAAGAAAGGTATCCCTTCCCTAGGATTGATGATTTGTTTGACCAGCTTCAGGGTGCTAAGTGTTTTTCAAAGATAGACTCAGATCCAGATATCATCAGCTCAGGGTTAGGGAGAGTGACATACCAAAGACAGCCTTCAGGACTCGGTATGGCCATTATGAGTTTGTAGTTATGTCTTTTGGACTAACGAATGCTCCTGCAACTTTCATGGATTTAATGAACAGGATGTTTAAGCCATATCTGGACATGTTCATGATCATGTTCATAGATGGCATTCTCATATACTCTCGGAGCGGGAGGAGCATGTCGCTCATTTGAGGGTGGTGCTACAAACTCTAAAGGATCGCCAGTTATATGCTAAGTTCAGAAAGTGCGAGTTTGGCTAGACTCAGTAGCATTTTTGGATCATATGGTGTCAGGTGAGGGTGTACAGGTGGACCCTCAAAAGATAGAAGCTGTGAAGAATTGGCCTAGACCAGTTAGTCCTTCGGATATTAAGAGTTTCTTTGATTTAGCTGGTTACTACCGGAGGTTTGTTGAAGGGTTTTCATCCATTACGACACCCTTGACTAAGTTGACCCAGAATAAAGTGAAGTTTCAATGGTCAGAGGTGGTTTTTATCCATTACAGCACCATTGACTAAGTTGACCCAAAATAAAATGAAGTTTCAATGGTCAGAGGCCTGTGAGATGAGCTTCCAAGAGTTAAAGACCCGACTTACCCAGCGCCAGTGTTGACTTTACCTGAGGGTACCGATGGGTTTGTGGTATATTATGATGCCTCGAGGATCGGCCTTGGTTGTGTATTAATGCAGCGTGGTAAAGTTATAGCCTTTTCTTCTAGGCAGCTGAAAGTCCACAAAAAAAAACTATCTGACTCATGACCACGAGTTGGCGGCAGTAGTATTTGCCTTGATGTGCTTCGTTATTAAGGTCATTTGTGTGTTCCAGGTGTTGAGGATTTGAGAGATTGGATGTTGCACGAGGATCATGGTTCCAGATATTCTTTACATCCAGGTGCCACCAAGATGTACCATGACCTACGAAAAGTTTATTGGTGAAATGGCATGAAGAAGGACATAGCAGAGTTTGTGGCAAGGTGTCCGAATTATCATGAAGTGAAGGTTGTGCATCAAAGACCCAGGGGTGTGCTTTAAGACATCAGTATACCTACTTGGAAGTGGGAGTAGATCAATATGGACTTCATCACAGGGTTTTCTCGTACTCGTCAACAATATGACTCTATTTGGGTGGTTATAGATAGGTTTGACTAAAGCAGCTCATTTTCTACTAGTCAAAACTACCGATTCAGCGTAGGATTATGCTAAGTTGTATACTCAGGAGTTAGTTCAGTTGCATGGAGTGCCCTTGTACATCATATCAGATAGAGGTACTCAGTTTACCTCCTAGTTTTGGAGGACGTTTCAGAAGGGACTTCGTACTCAGGCCAAGCTTAGCACAACTTTTCACCCACAGACAGATGGTTAGGCCAAGCGGACTATTCAGACTCTTGAGGATATGTTGATAGCATGAGTGATTGATTTCAAAGGTGGTTGGGATGACCATTTACCTCTCATTGAGTTTGTGTATAACAAAAGTTACCATTCCAGCATTCATATGGCTCCGACTTGAGGCTCTTTATGGGCGGAGGTGTAGATCACCTATTAGTTGGTTTGAGGTTGGTGAAGCTGTTTTGATAGGACCAAATTCGGTTCATGAGGCCATGGATAAAGTCCAAGTTATAAAACAAAGTTTGAAAACAGCCTAGAGTCATCAAAAGTCCTATGCGGATGTAAGGAGGAGAGAACTTGAGTTTGAAGTTCACTATTGGGTGTTTATGAAGGTATCTCCCATGAAGGGAGTGATGAGATTCGGAAAGAAGGGGAAACTCAGCCCCCACTATGCTGGCCCATACAAGACTGTGAAACATGTTGGGAAGGTGGATTATGAGTTGGAGTTGCCCTCAGAATTGGCTTTAGTGCATCCGGTGTTCCATGTGCCGCTTTTAAAAAAATGCATGGGTGATCCGGCTTTGGTTGTTCTGGTGGAGAGCGTAGGCGTGAAGGATAACCTTAGCTACGAGGAGGTTCCATTCGAGATACTTGATCGTCAGGTTTGGAAGCTAAGAAACAAGAAAGTAGCTTCAGTAAAGGCTTTATGGAGGAATCAGCATATTAACGAGCTAGGTGGAAAGATGAATCAGATATGATGGCTAAATACCTGCATCTATTCCCTTTTGATTCAGTTCCAGCTTGAGGTATCAGTTTCCTCCTTAATACTTTATTTAGTTTCATGTTTAGTTCATGTGTCCCAGTTTCATTTATGTTAATGTATGCATGGGTAATTTATGAATTCAATTCAGTCATGTATTGTTAGTTTTCAGTTAGATGTTCGGTATTGGAGATGTCAGTTCTATTTCCCCAGCTTTCAGTATGTTCATTCACATTCGAGGATGAATTTTCCCAAGGGGGGAGATAATGTAACACCCTAAAAGTCTCTAAGATCAAATCTGAGAGTTAAAATAGAGAAAACAGAAAAAATCTGCACCAGGTCTCAGAACGAGTCGTCAAATCACCCGTCATTTACCTAATGAGTCGTTAAGTGACTCTTTGTTTTGCTAACGAGTCGGCAAATCACCCATCATTTGTAAAAATTAGAATATCCCCTAATGAGTCAGCAAACGACTCGTCATTTGCCTAACGAGTCGTCAAATGACTCGTGATTTGTGAAAATGTTATTTTTTTCGGACAGTCATGAAGGATTAAAAAAATGACTCGTCATTGCCTAACGAGTCGTTAAGTGAACCGTGGCTTGAGAAGCAGTGAAAAATTCCAGTGTACTTCACGGATTAAACAAATAACTTGTTATTTGCCTAACGAGCTGGCAAACGAGTCGTCAAACGACTCGTTGTTTCTGGCAATATGAGATTTTCTGTCAAACCATTAAGGGAATTTTCATAATTTCTAGACTCTAAGTCCTAAACTACGTCTTTTTAAGCACAGTTAGCAGGATTTTTAAGAGTGTTAAACCTATCCTAAGCCTTATCATTCCATGTATGCAAATTAGAGCTCTTCCTTGGAGATCAAGCTTGAAGAATTTATCTAATTTCTCTCCAATTTCTTTTGAGCTTTCAAGAGGGAGTGTAAATCATATTTATCCAGGTATGTGGGCGAATGAGAGTTCCTTTCACTCCCATGCTCTAAATTCTTCTCAATTCCATGAAATTTAATTCTAGATTCAAGTTTCATGATCCTAGGGGATTTATGTCAATTCTTGTGAAATTCTCTATGATCTATCTATGGGTCAATTTCCTTCATGTATCAAACTATGTTTTATGATCTATAGGCAAATTTTATAACTATTTTGATTATTAATTTATAGTTTCAGATTTTAAATTAAATTATGCCCAATTATGTATGTTTCATAAAAAGTCAAGTTATGATTCCATTATGATCTTGATCTTACTAAGCCCTAAATTATGATTTATGATTTATGATATGACTTCTCTCAAGTACTCATCATGGATTTATGAATATCAAGTATATAGATATTTTACAAGTATGCATGGATTTCATGATTTATGACTCTTGGCCGATTCATAGGCCTATATTCATGGCTAATCATATATTTTAAGTGAGATCTATCATGTTATTATTTATTTGGCCATGAACTTCATGAATGATTTTACGATTATGATATGAGCTCTCATGTGCATGTTTTTGGGAGCAGTGTCTAACACACACTAGATCGAGCGTTCAGGTAAACCCTGTGGTCTCAGAACTACGTGCCACTGTAGATATATATATATATGTATTATTGGATCCTTATGATATCACCACGCACACACATCCCCCTTCCTGGCAAGCTGGGGACGGCCCTAACTACTTGGACGAAATAGTGGGCCATCATGTAAGGTTCTATCATAATGGTGTCGGTTAAGACGAGTCCTTCCATTGTTCCTCATGACTTATGCATGGATATGTTTATGTAGTTTAGCTCAAATTATGTTTTATAATGTTTTCTCTTATGACTATGATTATGATTGGATTACAAATGGATTGAAAACCTTGAGCCCTTATGTTTACATTATGGTATTTACTTTATGATCATGCTATCCTACTCTTATGAACTCTTATGTATTTTTTTTAACTCTCCATTTTTACTTACCTTGAATACTCAGTACATTCCAAGTACTGACCGCATAATCTATGATGTATCATTTTATGATACAGGCTCGAATATCCAGGTTCAGTCCCACTATTAGCCTGATCCTCAGAGTTTGCATCCCTCAGCCAGAGTTGGTCAGTCCTCATCCTTCGAGGATCTTTTTATCAGCTTATGTTCAGCATTTTCTGTTTCAATCTTTAGTGAGTAGTTGGGTTCTTGTCCCATCAACTCGTCAGTATGTAGAGGCTTATCAAACATAGTGTGTATTCAGTTTCAGAATTGTGTTATGTATTCATATGTTCAGATGTTATTATATTGTCAAACTTCCACTCTTATGTATGTTAGACTTTCGCAATATTATGTTGAGTTTTAGATGTCATGTTCATGTCATAGGTCGACTTGGAGCCTCTTGGGGTTCTTTCTCCCATGTCTTGATTCGGGCCTATATTCGGGTCGTGACACGGATATCTTCATTTCTAATCCTATCCCTCCTAGTATGCCCACACATCCATCGCAACATCCTCATCTCCGCAGCTTTCATCTTTCGAACATGAGACTTTATAAGAGCACATAATATAATTCAATTCTTTTCAAGAATATATAATATAATTTGATTCTTTCTGAGAACCTCAATGTAAGACATGTCATATAAAAAAATTAGATGAATATAAAATTTAATGCAATGCAATACAATGATCATATGCAGTAGTACACACATGCTCCACGAGACCCATGAAAAACTCATAAGGACCATGTACTCGCCCAAAACTAGGTCTTCCAGATAACATCAGGTGTACAACCGATAGGCTATAATATTCTTATGGCACGCGACTAATTTTGGCTCTTTGGACTTAATAACAATACTGGGCAGGCGTGCACCCAATCCCAGGCACAAGGGCTCCATGCATAAATATTAATTATTTTTGCATAAGTATGAATTCCACTAATACATAGGCAATCTATACACTATAAACAAAAAATATTTAGCCAACTATATCAATCAGCCTATCATGCTATAATATCATTGCTCCACCCAAAATTTATTTTTCACTTAATGTTATCATATGATTCATCAATTATAATATACATGAGATATTATATGAAAGTATGAAAGTATGATGCACACACGAGACACATACACAGTATGGAGAAATATTCTTAAGTCGGTCAATTATATCCATTAGACTAGATGTGAAGAGCAATGAGCAACCAAGAAGTTATTTCTTCCGTGAATCAACTACTAAATCAAGTATCCATGATTTAACATTCACTAATATTGTTGATCAGTTACAATATATAATTATCTGATAAATACCCATAATATGGCACTAATACTTGCATAAATGCTCATTATCTCACTTATATCGGAACCCAATTGCTCTTTTCCCTTATTAGTTTATTAATTACCAACACAACACATCAATAGAGTCAAGAAAATCTCAACTTTCCTTAGATTCAAAGTCCAAACGCTCAAACAATGGCCTTTCCCTTTCTCAAACTTTCAAACGATTCCAACTTGTTCAAATACGTAATCTATGTAGGTATATGAGTCCATATACACCTAATTGCTATGTTAATGATTCGGGTTTGAAAAATCAACCCCAACCCTATGAGGTCAAAACTATAATTTTATTAAAAGATCAAATTAACCATAACTCAAGAGTCTAAATTCAGAAAATTACCCAAATTCAACTACAAATCGACAACCAAATTGAAGAATTTCACTCTTTTAGCTTTAGGGATCAAAACCCTAATTTCACAAAATATGGACAAAATGCTAATAACACATGGAAATCATGAGAAAATACTAAAAGAAAGGTTAGAATCTTGCTCCTCATTGAAGACGAGCTGATAACCACTAAAATCGCCTAAATTTGAACTCTAGAACTCTAAAAATCGAAATTTGAAATAACCCCTCATATTGGGAATTTAATATGTAGGTATAGGTCCTTCATCGCAACTGTGAAGCTCCTCTGCCATCGCGGATCCCTAACCTAACCCGAACCATTGTGAACGTGACACCCTTCCTGCGATTGAGAAGCAAATATTGCCCAAAATCTCTTATGCGATCGCGATGACAAAACTTTCAAACTTTAGCACTAGAAAATAGAAATCTAGTGCCTCCAATTCTCTGATTTGGCACTTGAGACTCATTCAAAACTCTCCGAACACAAATCAAATTGCAAAATCAGTCATAAAATGGTTTACAAACTTGCTAAAATAGTTAACTTAATCCGATGTTGACTATAGTCAACTCAAATTCATAGCTTAACTAGTAACCCAACCAAGTATCTGAATCACTCCCGAATTCTTCGAAATTCATCGAATCCATTAAGTCATAAATCATCCTTCGGACCTAATGAAACCATCAAAACTCAGTTTCAAGCTCATTTATCCCAATTGCTGACTTTGGTCGAACTTCAAGTTCCAAACTTTCAATTTAAGAAATTCTTCTCTAATACGCACTCAATCCCTCGAAAACCGTGTCACCCATCCCTGTAAGTCATAAATGAAAAAACAAAGCTATGAAAAAGTTCTTCTAGGAGAACATGATTTCAAAAAAATAAATAAATAAACTTTTGAATTGTTACAATCAGTTTTATGATCCTCAACAATATTATTGAACTATATGATATTACTAGACATCAAGATGAAAATGAACTTTTTCTTGAAAAAGAATATTTGTAGAATTAATTAAATAAAAAATATTATAAAAAATTAAATTATATTTTTCTATAATAGCAATTTAATTAACTGAATTGCTACATAGAATAAAATAAGAAGGGTAAGCATAATAGCATCACCACAAAATGAAGCAAGTGTTGTCAAATTTGAAAGGAGGTTTATGTAATTATTCTTTTAGCTTTAACGTTATAATGAATTTGTGAGAAAATTAATTTAATTGACTTTTGGTGATACAAATTAAACATAAGTGACTTTAATGAATAATTTGCTATACTTGAGTGACTATGTTGGTTATTTTCTTTATTATTTGGTTAATTATTTAAATCTAATTAGATGGACTTAAGTAAAATTTTAATCGGACTAGTCCATTTAATTGATCTTTTAAGTTTTTATAGGATTATCTCTATTTTTGGCTGATCTTTAATTTTTATTTTTTAAATTAGTGGTCTTTAATTTTTACCACTACAATTTATTTAATGAAAATTTTATGTCCACAATAACCTATTATGACTTAATTTCGTTAGGCAAACCTTTTTAGAGAATGTTTGTCTGGAGGCATAAGTTAATTGTTATAATTCGAACTTTTACCCTTAATATCTAAAAAAAAATTCATCGGCACATGTTAGCCTTAGAAGGTACAAGTTAATGTTGCTGAACTTTTGCCCCGTAGGCACAAGTTCATGTTATTGAATTTATAACCCACAACACAAATTCATGTTGCTGAACTTCTGCCCCCAGGCACAAGTTCATGCTGCTAAGCTCAGGTTCATGCTGCTGAACTTATACCCTAAGGCACAAATTCATATTACTGAATTTCTGTCCAGAGACAAGTTCATGCTGCTTAGTTTATGCCTCAAAACACAATTGATGCTGCTAAATTATGTCATGCTATTGAACTTACGTCCTAATGCATAAACTGTGTGAACTTATGCCTTGAGACATAACTTGTGCTAAAACATATTTCTTGTGATTCAAAAATTAAAGTCACCCAAAATAAGAGCATTTCCATTGATCTTTTACCAAATAAGCCCATCCATGCGGCGGAAGCCGTCTGACGCATTAGTTTTACTTGGAGGCCAGTTGAGAGGACTAAACACCAGAAGATCCCAACAAGAAAAAAGCAAGAGAGCTCTGAAGATCAAGGATTCAAGAATCTCTCGACAAATATCCAAATATTAAAAACAAAGGCAAATCAAATTTAATTGTTCGTGATATAATTACTATTTCTGATGATAACCAAAGCGTTTGTGATGGATAAACTAAATTTTCTGTTAAATTTATATTCAGATTTACAATCAAATTACAAGTCCTTAAATTCAAATTCAAATCAATCAAACTCAAAACAAGCTATCAAGTTGAAGAGAAGAATAGAGATTACTTTCGAAATTTAGAATTTTTTTACATTTTCTCTTACCTTGATTATTTTCAAGTGCAAGTTTTAATGTTACATCAAGAAAATGAGTCACTTAGCTTAGTTACAATCTGAATAGAAATTTTCTTTTTTCAAATTTTGTATATGTAAAAATAAAAAGCTTTTTTAAAAAAATTATAAGACTAAAAAAAAATAGAATTACAAAAAATTAGAAAATCATTTCTGCAAGTAATGCATCAAGCACGCACTCTTTATAATTTTTAATGAAGTTGGATGCTAATTAACCTTTTATATAATTGCTTTTGGAAAAGGTAAAAAGTTAAAATTGCCTGGTAATTTTACCTTGATTTGACTCAAGGTAGCAAAAGAATATGGTACTGTCATTTTATATTACAGAATAAGACAAAAAGGGTAACTAAGATCTTTATAAATGATTAGATTTTCTTGCTTTACGCCGAGTGCAGAGGAAGAATCTGTACCAGGTCACTTACAATTTCTTTTATGAAAAAATTTATTTTTATATATAATTTTTATTTTATTTTTACGTATAAGAGATATAAAATACTAGTTTTTTCTTATTCATTTTATAAGAGATCAAAAAATCACGTGATCTGGACTTGGCTATTTTATATTAGTTTTGGTGGAATCACAGGACGTTTTTCCAATTTGTCATTTACAGTAACACAGAAAATTCCACCTTAAAGGTGTTTCTTGCTTTTCTGATACTTGACAATGCAAAATTATGTGCCGGAAAATTACAGTTCAATGTCCTTGGATCAATTAATTTCTAAATTATATTCCCTTTTATTTCAAAATAAATGATATTTTTAGTTTAGGCACACCTTTTAAAAGAAAAATTATTTGTAGATAGAAAAATATATTTTTACTCACTTACCCCTAATAAATATCTTGAAAAAGATGTAACTCTTTAATATTTACTTGATTATGTAAAACACCACTTATTTTGAAACAAATCAAAAGGCTAAAACAACAAATTATTTTGAAACGAAAGGGGTGTGTGTATGTGTGTTTATGTGTCTATATATATGTGTGTGTGTGTATGTATGTATACACAACGTATATAACTAAGATGTATAAAAATTATATATTTTGATTATATTGGTAAATTAGATGGTCAAAGAATACATTTACATAAATTCTCAATTATGTGCATAGAGAAATACCCGAAAATTATGTGGATAGAAAAAATAATGGGCTTTTAACCTATTTGGCTGCTCGGCTAAAGTAATTTCAATCATTAGTCAAATATATATATATATATATAAAAGATATACGTTTATCAGTTATTGTATTTTGTAGGCAGTTATATAATGTAAAAACTTCAAAATAAATAAATATATGATAAATCAAACTAGTAGACAGTGTCTGAAAATGGCACAGGTTGCTTATATTAAATCAATTCAACTTATTCATTAATTGATTAATTGATGTAAAGAAGTAAAATATATTCATTAATTAACTATGATCAAATATAAAAATGTAGCATAAACACATGTCAGATATTTATTAATTTGATATAAATATTTAGTATGTGAATAAGTTTTTACGCATCCCATTATTAGAAAACACAATGAATCTACCCTAATTAACTAACAAGATTATATGGCATAGAAGCCTTTCAAATTATCCTTTATCTTGTGAAATAATCCTGTATAATACAATCTACACTTAGTTTTCCATTTTAGAGAATTTTAATTAAAGTATTTCTTTTTTGTTGATAAGAATTTGCGGTCACTATTTTTTGAATGCTCATAAGTAAAACCCACTCCAATGTAACTGTTTATAAATTACACACAAAAAAATAAATTAAACTACAACACTAGACAAATTCCATGCGGATATTGCTTAAGGTTGGCTAATAAGGAAGTAGACTCTTTGACCAGAAAGCCCGTAATCACCTGCAAGCTCTCATATATTTGCAAATGTAATGATATTCCACTTAACATCAATATAAAGGTTAAATAAAGTTGAGTGACGCTGAAAGATAAACTTAAAATATGATAATTTTTTGAGTTTCATATTTGAATTATTAAGTATGTGAATATTTTATTTGAGTTATTATCAAATGTTTATCAAAACACACATAAACTATCAGTTGTTTCCTTTTTCTACCTGAACGATGGTGATATTTCAGACAGAAAAAATAAAAAAATAAAAAGAAATAGTCACGGAATTATGTTAATCTAGTGAGAATGATATAATAGATAACTAGAACTGGAAAGTCTAAGAAAGAGGACCCTAAGAAACATTTGTATATGGGACAATTGGTTGCAATAATGCTAGACTACATAGAGTGGCATGACTACGAATTAGGAATCACAAAATTAGCCTATATATACAATATTAGTATAAATTTAATGTAACTATAACACATATGAGAATTTTAAAAATAATTCTTATACAAATTCAACATATAATTAAACACATTTACTATAATTCGACTTTAACTTTGAATTTCAACGAATTAGGACTGAAATTCAGTCCGAAACTATCTCAAATCTTATTCAAATAGCTCCCAGTTTTAAGTTTGAATACCCTTTGACATTTCAGTTCTTTTGAAATATCACCCATTTAAAACGAAAGTTCATTTATTGCAAATTTTAGAACTTGAGCTTCAAACTCCTTTAATCACTTCTAATGAATTATATTTTTTCTTTCAAACAAATATATTTGGAAGATCGAACGAAAAGAATTTGGATGGAACAATTGTCTTACATCTCATATTTGTGCAAAGTTACTTTTGCTGTGCTTTATAATAATATGTCACTAAAATGGATGTTCTAAGTCCCAACGTGCCAAATCCAATTATATCGTACCACAAAATCGAAAAGAAGAAAGTGATTATCTTCAATTTAATTGTAAGCTTATGGTTCCTAATTATCTTCTCTATTTGAATATTTAACCCAATCGTCCATTTGATGCTGCTACTATAAATCTATAAATTAATGCTAGACATGAAGTTAACAATTTACCGTATTATTCAAAATCTAAATATTGTACATTCTGAGTTAATAGAATAAATTTTAAAATGTATATCTAATTCAACCCGGAAACTAGCACTGGATTCGTTGAAATATTCACCACTATGAAAAAAAAAAAAAACTGGCCGTGGGAGGAGTAAAAAAGTATATGCAGACGGAGAGAATACCATGAGAAGTAGAGAACTAGCCTTAGTGTTTTAACAGGATAAGATACTGATCTGTGCAAGAAAATATTCTAGCACAATCAAACAATAATTTAGATGACAAAACAATAATAAAAATAATAACATACTCAGCATAATTTCATAAGTAGAATTTGAGGAAGGTAGTGTATATGCAGACTTTATCGCTATAAGATAGAGAAATTGTTTTCGATAGACCCTCGTATCAATTAAAAACATGACAAAACAGTTCAAAAAAGAAAGAAATGATGAAAGTGAAAAAACCAAGATAAAATGCCAAAAAGAGCATGACAAAGCATACTAAAAAAATGGACCAGTCACAAACACAAATAATACGATAATCGAAGAGTTAGAAACAATAACTAATAATAGAAATAGAATAACAAGAAACTCTCAGAGTAATACTACGACTGTTCATATGATCAAAGACTAAGGATACAACTCTCAATTATCTGATTAACCCTCTACTTTAATTCATGTCCTCTATAATCTCTAATCTAAGGTCATGTCCTCGGTTAGTTGGAGTTGTGTCATATCCTGTTTAATTATCACATCTCTCCAATACTTCTTCAGCCTACTTCTACCTCTCTTGTAACCAAACTCTCACACCTCTACACCAGTGCATCTCCTCTTCACATGCCCCAACCATCTAAATCTCGCTTCTAGCATCTTATTCTCTATCGAGACTACTCCTACCTTGTCTCTGATATCTTGATTTCTGATCTTATCTCTCCTACTGTGCCCACACATCCACCTCAGCATCCTCATTTAAGCAACTTTTAACTTTTGAGCTCTTGACAGACCAACATTCCACTCCATACAATATAGCTAATCTAACCACCGCTATGTAAAACTTACCTTTAAATTTTAGTGGTACCTTTTTATCACATAAGACTTTGGAAGCGAACCTCCGTTTCACCCACCCTGCACCAATACGCGTGATGTGTGACATCCTCATCGATTTTTCCATTAATTACTTTAGATAATAGGCCGAAGATACTTGAAACTTCCTTTTTTATGGATGACCTGTGAATCAAGCCTCATCTCCACAGTATCTTCACGCGTTACTTCACTAAACTTTCATTTCAAGTATTCTGTCTTGGTCCTTCTCAACCTGAATCTTCAGACTTCAGTGTTTGTCTCCAAATCTCAAACTTAGTGTTAACTTCGCTACGAGTCTCGTTGGTCAGAAATATATCATTTGCAAATAAATACACTATGCCATCTCACCTTGGATACACTGAGTCAATTCATCCATCACCAAGCAAATAAAAATGAGCTAAGAGTTGATACCTGATGCAACCCCATCACAACTGAGAAATGCTCTGAGTCCCCACCCGTTGCCCTTATCCGAGTCGTGATTCTATCGTATATATCCTTAATTGCTTGAGTGTAAGCCATAGGAATGCCTTTAGTCTCGGCCACCTCCATAGAACCTCCCTCGGAATCTTATCATAAGCTTTTTCTAGGTCGATGAATACCATGTGAAGGTCCCTCTTTCTCTCTCTATACTGCTACACTAGTCTTTTAACTATATGAATGACTTTTGCAATTGAACGACCCCACATGAATTCGAATTGGTTTTTAAAAATTGACACGCCCCTCCTCACCCTTATCTCCACCACCCTCTTCCAAAACTTCATAATGTGGCTCAACAATTTGATACCTTTATAGTTATTGCAAGTTTGAATGTCATCCTTATTCTTGTACCACCCGATCATTGTACTCCACCTCTATTGCCCTGGCATCTTGTTGTCAAACTTTTGAACATGTATGATTAGGAATGTTATTCCACATTCGGACCCTCAAATGATAAACAATACCTCTGATTATCAAGGCGTGATTTAATTTGCTGAATTTGACTTTGATAAGGTGACGCTGAAGGACATCCCCTTTGGGCTAATTCCCAAATCATCCCTTTTGCTGCTGGGGAATGAACTCATTAAGTAGAAATAGTTATGGACTTGAAAACTCCTCATATGCTGCTGATTGCACGACTACTATGGAAATAATATATTTTGCTAAAGTATTGGTCGTAATGGACATTACAACGACTTTATCCTCAACTGTTAAGGTGATTGAACCTCCGGCGGGGGGGTTGAGAGTTTTAACAGGCTGTCCACTATGACTGAAAGCCCTATATCGCAGATGAGGAGATTGTACTACAACAATAAGATCAACCGCAAAATGTAATGTTTATCTTGGTGTCAAATATATGTCATGGACTGTTGGATAACTCCATCAACCTATCTATGGCAAGGCTCATGAAGGAGCTGCGGGGGTTCGGGTCAGAGTCATGATCCAATATGACGCTTGCTTGATAGGCTTAGCTAAGAAATAAAGTTGTACCTTTACTATCAACTATAACTTTTGAAATGATGGTAACCGTTTGATCCTAACATGGACTTTATTAAGAAAAGCAAATTAGTCAAGTTTTGAAGCTGAATATAGAGTTATAGCTTTAACTGCAATTGAAATGATCTGAAATACTTATAACCTTAATAATAGTATATACATAGACAATACCTACAATATTTCATGGTAGTCTAAGTGCACTATGTATGAAAGTGAATTTAGTTATGCATGCTAGAACTAAACATGTAAAATAAAAAAGAATATCATTTAATTCAGAAAAAAGATAGCTAGAGAACAACTTATTACACAATTTGTGAGGGCAAGAAATGAGCTAGCCGACATACACATGAAGGCGTGGACAAAGCAAGTTACGAGTGATTGTCCCACATTTCACTAGCTTGGGAGAAAGTTTTGAAGATTATGATAAGAAGAAAGGATAAAGCGAGATTAGGTTAGTTAGAGATTAAGTTTACTTTGACTTTAAATGTAACTTTTCCATGTATATATAAGATGTTTTGGTTTAGTTAGGAATCTAAGGGTCATTTGGTTGGAAAATAAATTATTTGAGGATAAATTATTCGGAGATTAGTTATTTTGGAATTGTTATGTCATCCTCAATGTTGGGTTAAAAATAATACAATAATCCCAAGATACCTAATTTCTAGCATAAGTTATCCAAGATTTTATCCCAACCAAAAATGGAATAAACCAATCTTAAAATTAATATCGGAACTATTTATTCCTTATTCCTTGTACCAAAAGAGCCCTAAATGTATAGTCTTGTATTTGTATATGACTAAGAGCTCTATAGTACAATCAATATGTCGAATACACTGGTTCATTCTCCTCTCAATCTATTGTGAGTTTTCTACAGATGTAAAACTTTTTTGGCCCTATCAGTATATAAGTTAAAACTCTTAGTGAAAATTTTCCCCAAGATAATGTAACTGTAGATTTCTGTTGACATAGTGATTAAAAATTGAAAAAATAATGGATTTTTGTAACTTGTAAGAACAAGAAGTTGGGATGAGAGAAAGAGAAAATATACTTGGTAGAAAATGAACTTTTTGGGAACTAAGTATTAAATGGTTCAATTATGGAACTAGCAGGAAATTAACAAACAAAAATGACATTTACATGGCCCTAGTTAGAAAATCTCTTTCTTGATTCGAAAATATCCAAAGAATTTGTTATATACATATACATAGAGACATATAAAACATGTATAAATACACCAAAATATTATGTAAATTTTAAGATATTATACGTGTTATAGATAACCATTAATTACCTTAATGGGCACCTATGGCAGGCAACAAGATCGTGCAGAATCCAAAAAGAGACAGAGACTAGACAAAAGCTAGTAAGCAAAGATTACATTTAAATCTTAGCTACAAGACCCCTAAAAAAAGAAGAAAAAATTAAAAATATACCCCTTTGTTCCACTTAGTTTACTATTAGAGAGTCAGATTCAAGGTTTGAAATTTATAAATTCCTATGTTAACGATCTTAAGTTAATATATTGAATAATAACTGTATTCTAATTAAATATTTCTAAATATATACAATAAATTTTTAATATATATATAGAGAAAATTTGGACAAAAATTATTGAATTACGGGGGACTCATATATTGTGCTTTAGATCTGCCTCTGACCCTATTTCTTCATTAATCTAAAATCTATTCCAACAATAATGGCACAAGACTTACAGTCAAAGAAATACACAAATTTTATGAACATATTTAAAAGCATAAAATTCAAAAATCTTTATTTTTTTTAATTAGATTTTGGTGTTAATTAAGTCAAACTATTACAAATAAAATGGAAGAAAGAGAGTAACTGATGTGCACTGTGAGTGTTTGTGAGTGTCTAAAGAGGGAGAGAGAGAGGGAGAATTCTCCTTAACCATAGTAGATAGCTAGGGAGTGTTTCGGAAGTTTTTCATGCTGTAAATACCTAATTTTCACTCAAAACTCGAAGAAGTTTAGGGTTTTAAATTCTAGCTATCGGTGCAGATCTTTGGGTTGATGAGTTCAGAATTTAGAATTAGTAGATTCTGATCTTTACGTATGTACGATTCTTTTTTTCACAAAACACGTATAATTTTTTTAATAATGAAAGCTAGATGTAATGAATTATGTCAAACCCATTCCATCTACTTTAAATCCAACTCCGTAAGACTGAAGCTCATGATTCAATCGTGAATATTATTCAAGTTTCTAGGCAGGGGCAGATTAAGACCTTAAGGTATGAGTTTATGGGAATTCAGTGATATCTTATATTTGTATTTATAAATTCACAAAAAATATTTATAAATAGTTAATTGTGAAATTGATCTATTATTATTTTACGTTTATAATTTGAGATTATTATAAAAATATAATCCATAAATTTCAAAACCTTATCCCCTTGAAAAATTTCCTCATACAGTGGCTCAGATGAGTCAGATCCAAATCATGTAGCATATATAGAGCAATTCCTTTAAATTCATAATTCATGTGGAACTATATATATTCAACATGTTTCACAACATGAAGTGAACCTTCATATATGGTATCTGAAAACTTTGACATATTATTAAAAGAACAAAGCAATTTATAATTTAATAATCCTCTCTTATTGTAAAAACCATAACATTTTACCTTTTTGCTTGTTCCTTCATAAGCCAAAGTACTGAAAATTCAAGAAGATTGCAAGTGATCAAAGGTAGCACTAGTTGCGTGATCATCAACATGAGTAGTACTAGACTTGATTTGCAACTTCCTCTTTTTCTTCTTCTTCTTATAGGAAATCCCTCTTGATTTAGCTTGAAAATCTCTTACCTCTCTAAGATAAACGCGTATAGCGCCACTCGCGAATGGATTATTCTCCGGAAGGCCACCATTTTCTTCATAGGCAGCTCTAAGCCTTCCAATAAGTGCATCAAGACTTCCCCATGCTTGTCTAAGAGGACAAGTACAAGGCCCTGGAGGTTCTGGTTGCCCGAAAAAAGGGCAACCATGTAAATGTACCTTAGTTTTTCCGAATTGATCTAGGTATCGGAGAAATTCTAACACATGGTTATAGTTGCACTGGGATAAAGGAACAGGAGGCCTTTGGTTTTTCAAGTACTGTCCGAAAGTGTTCCAATCGCGACGTTTCTGAGACTCGTACCTGCTCAATTGGGGTGGTGGTGGTAGCTGATGATGATGGTCGTCAGATTGTGCTACAAGTATAGTGGTTGACGATCTTGATGATGATCCTTCTCCTCCTTCGACTCTTATTTGATCATTTGACATCATAGCTTCAAAGTTTTGAAGTTTGCACAACCTAGGTTGACAATTTTTTTTTTCTTTTCAAATTAGTATGGTTGATGAAGAATCATTTCAAGGTGAGATTTAATTAAATTGGTGATATACTAAGGTAAGGGAAGATATTATGGAAGAAGAAGGAAAAGTTGAGTAGAATTGCAGCTGAGAAAGATGGAAATCATATCATGGGGTACTGAGGAGACATGGCATGGGTCCACGGTATTAGCTCCTCTTTTTCTTATTCCTTCTTGTTTTCTTCCTTTAATTGTCCTATTACCACTGTGATTTACTCTCGCTGTCCCAATTTATATGGCATCATTTAAATTTTAAGAGTCAAATAATTTTTTGTCGCTTTTTCTTTTTCATGTTTTTCTAGATATTTTGATTTATCAATTATTGCATGTTCTTCATGTATTTTAAGTATTTTGGGTTATTAATTATTGTGACTTATAATACTTCATATGTAGTTTTCAAATATGTAAATTTTATTTCAAAAAATTTAAAAATTCTATGTTTGAATTTACGGTCTAAACTTAAAAAGAAAAAATTGACTCTTAAAATCAAAATGATGCTACATAAATTAATATAAAAAGTGCCAACTTATTTCTAATTACCGCATTATTTTTTATGCTAAAAATATATTTTAATATGTTATAACAGATAATCATATTTTATTCTTTGTGTTATTAGTCCCACTTTTTTACGAATAATTATCATTTAGATGGTCTAATAGTGTAACAAAAATTTTACAATTGTCATCGTAAAAAAGTTAAGCTTCCATGATTATTTAAAGGTTTTTCTAATTACTTATTAGTATTTTTGATAATTGTGCTAGCTAGCATCATTAAAGCAATCATTATCAAGATATTAGCAAAATCAGCACTTTAATTTAGCCATAGTGACTAGGGGTAGCTAGAGCTGGAAAATGTGTTGGTCCGTGTTAAACACAGTTCATTACTCTCTCAATGTCCATCTTCATTTATTCAATATTAACTTAATATATTTTTATTAAAAAAAAAATAAAGTAAAAAAAAATTAAATAATAAATTATATTTTAATTTTTTAAATTTAATAAATAAAATTAGGTATTTATTTTTAATATATTGAATAAATAAATATGAACGGAGTACCACTTGTATGTGTATGTGGAGATGAAATGACCCCACCATGATATTGATTTTCAGAAATAAAAAAGAAATAATCAGTCGTTAAGTTAACAAAGAAATTTGTCTTAATTGTACTTTTCAGTAAATTAAGCTTGATGCTGAGCTGTAAAGACTAAATTAAGAATATAATCTGCTGACTAATACAAAGTAATTACAAAGGATTCATATGTGATGTTGGGGTTTCCAAGATAATGGAAATTGGAAAGAACCAAATTGAAATAAGTAAATAAAATAAAGGAAAAAGAAACAATGGGTAAAAGAGGACATTGGTTCAAAGATCTCTAGAAATAGTAGATTAACAAGTGATTTAGGGAAATTGAGTGTATAAGAGAGAAACTAGAAATAACTATAACAAAAGGAAAGAATTTGAATGAGATATTGATTAGTTGGCCTGATTCATTCGCGGATTAAGTTATTCTGACATAATAATTTTGGGATTATAATATTTTGAATAATTTATTTTCTGAGAAATAGAGTGATGTAAAGTCATATTTGATGAAATAAAATGAAATACTTAGAATTAAATTTAAAATCAAATTTATATTTTATTTGATTGAAGATATAAATTTATATATTTAACCATCCAAAATTTAATTTTAAATATCCCACCTTATCTTGTGAACCAAACAACATTTTAATTAGTATTATATAAGAGTAGGCATTTAGGCAATTGAATATGCATTCAAATTTAAGAATTTTTTTTTATTTTTCAAGATACAAGTGTAAACAGAGCTAAAATTTCTATTAAGAGAATTCAAAATATAAATAAATAAACATAAGAAAACATCAAGAAAATTTAACTTCTATCACATAGAACATAAAAAAATAATTAAATTTAATATTATATATGCGATATAATTTTTTGATTAAAAAATTTTGAATAACCCCCTTAATGTCCACTTGGCTCCGCTCCTATGGGTAAGTAACTGCTTAATCAACTTGAACAAATATAAAAATAAAATAAAATTGTGGCACCATCGAAAGAACTCATATACATACGCAAAAGAATAAATGACAGTTGCCACTTAGCTTAATGTTACAGCTGTGAGCAGTGTAATACCAACAATACCATCAAAAGAATGTGGTGCAGTAAATAAGAATATTTTCTAATTAAAAATTTTAATTTTAAATTTTAAATATAAGAAATTTTGAAAGATAGCGATGGAGAACTATCTTCGAATAAACTCCAGCTGATACAAATTCAAAATAATCAAACTCTAAATACAAATATTAAATAATTAATTAAAAAAAATTAAATAATAATAATAATAATGTCACTGTATAACATCACCGTTCACCAACACTGCTAGTAATGCTCAGTGATAACATTATCCTATTCTATTACTAAGATTTGTTAGTGATGTTTTTGTTCATCTCCTTTCCCTTTGTCTTTTCTTTTTCCGCTAGTAATATTCTTTTCGATATTATTTATATGTCTTAGTTTAAATACATATGAAATTTTTTAAGAATAATTCCTTTTAATTTTATGATTTAAAAGTAAAGATAAAATTGATGTATCAAAATAATTTTAAAATGTTATGATTTTTACATATATCATGTGTTTTCGTAAGATATTTGAATTAAAATGTTATTAATTTTATATTTTTTAAAAGAATTGATTAAAAAAATAAAACACATAAATAAAATAAATCAGTAATTGTATGAATCTTGCTTTAATTTTGTTTCCTCTTTTTCTTCACGTAGTTTCTGCCGAAACTTATAATTTGAGGAGTTTAAGTTTTACGTGTAAATAATGCAAAATTTATATAATAAGATTACTTATAAGAAAGTTTTTATGATAACTATCAATTAATAACTTGGTAAAAATAATAATGAAACTGACTTGCTAGCACTGATACTACTTCCTTCGTTTTATTTTAATTGCTAAATATATTAAAAATAGTTATTTTAAAATATTTGCTAGTTTCAAAACTCAAGAAATAATTGATCATTTTTTTTTTCATTCTTAGTACTTAAAGTCATTTTAAAACGTAAAATGAATTATTATTGTATGTTTTTAAAAAACTAACAGGGTTATATTAGTCAAATTATCATCCTTATTAATTTTTTTCTTAATGAATGTGCAAATTTTATCCTAAAAATTAAAATGAAATAGAGGGAGTATAAAATTTTATATCGTTAGGTAGTCATGTAGCCACACTTAATGATGAGTGGTCAGTCGGACACCCTTCATCAAAAAATTATATTATGTATATAAAAGATTATAAAAAGTATATAAATTATATATATATATATATATATATATATATAATTTTAAATACCTTTAACAAAATTTCTAATTTCAACACCACAGACAGGGGTAGTTGATTGGTCTAGGAATTAAGAGGAGATTTAATCACAACATAAAATTAACATTATTTAATGCATTGCTTAGTTACTACATTTGTTTTCATCATAAGTAATATTACATGAATAAGTAATACTTTTTCCTTTTTATTTTAATTGCTAGGTATATTAAAGATAATTATTTTAAAATACTTGCTAGATTCAGAATTCAAGAAATAATTGATCATATCTTTTTAATTCTATCTTTAGTGCTTAAAGTCATTCTAAAATGTGAAAAGATTTATTATTGTATGTTTCCGAAAAATTAATAGGATTGTATTAGTATTATCATCCATATTAATATTTTCTTAATAGGTGTGCAAATCTTATCCTAACAATTAAAATGAA
Organism: Datura wrightii; assembly: GCA_035772735.1. Lineage (NCBI taxonomy): Eukaryota > Viridiplantae > Streptophyta > Magnoliopsida > Solanales > Solanaceae > Datura > Datura wrightii. Next base: position 22,339,063 of record JASDFA010000004.1, on the reverse strand, counting down.
ATAGAGAGTATGAAAATTTATACTCCCTCCGCTTCTTTTTACTTCCTCTGTTTCAAAATAAGTGGTGTTTTAATTTTTTAATTTTATTTCAAAATAAGTAGTGTTTTATATAATCAAGAAGACATCATGATGTTCTTCCAATTTTACTCTTATTTATATGGAGAGAATTTTACATAACCAAAGAAATACTAAAGAGTTATATCCTTTTCAAGGTATTTATTAAGGATAAGTTGGTAAAAATACATTTTACTTTGTAGAAATGAGTAGTCTTTTTAAAGGGGTTGCACAAGCTAAAAACACCACTTATTTTAAAAAGGGGGAGTAGTTGTTAGATATATTAAAAATAGTTATCAATATAAAACTAAAGAAATAAATGATCATTTCTTTTAACTCTACTCTTAGTACTTAAGCCACTTTAGAATGTGAAAAGAATGATAATTATATGTTTTCAAAAAATAGCTATCAATTAATAAAAACTTAATTACAACTTCTATTAATTTTTTTAAAAAAAATTATGTAAATGTTTTTTTAGAAAGTAAAAAGGAACAGAGAAAATATATTATTTTATGTAAAATCAAATATGAATTTAAAATATAAGTACTAATGACGCACACTATACACTCACACTATCTTCGCGGAAAGATAGGAGCATTCAACTGTGGAACTTGTGAACTACACTCGCTTTTGGATAAATATGTGGGACAAAGGGTTGTAGTCATACGGAGAAAAATATCTTTAATTTTTTAATATTTAATTGATTAAAATTTATAAAAATATTTTTATTCATAAAAAATAAGTTTTTAAAAAATGAGAAAAATGACTTTTCTAATGAGGAGGGAAATTAAATTTCACAAGTGACATATCATATTGATTGTGTCTCCTCCATTCTCGAACACACCTCAGATGTGTTTGGCATGAAGGAAAAAAATATTTTTCATGGAAAGTATTTTTCAAGAAAACATTTTCTAGGAAAAACAAGTTGTTTCTTACTTATTTTCTTGTGTTCGGTATGCAAATACAAAATATTATCCTGAAATCATTTGTATATATTTAATTAGACAAAAACTATGAAGATGAAAATAAGGTGGAGGTAGGGTGATTGATGTTATGGAGGGGGGGCGGGGGGAGGGGGGAGGGGAGTGGGTAAGGGTGGGGTGGATATTTACGAGGGCAGGAAGAGACAATCCGACTTGTTTTTTCTACGAAGTCATTCCTTATTTTCAAGAAGCTTATTTTCTAAAGAAAATATTTTTTAAAATCTTTAACTAACCAAACACTAGAAGATAGGAGAGCATTTTTCAAAAAATATTTTCTTCCATATGAAACACACCCCTCATCTTCAACCCTCCTCTTCATAGCCTCCATTTATACTATCCCTAACCCCATCTTTCATAGTATTTAAGTAAATTATATGCAAATATTTTTTTATTTATATATGTCGAATATAAAAAGAAATACATAAAATATCAGTTATTTTTTTATAAAATATTTTTCATAAAAGATGTTTGTGTTCGCACTGAGCACACCCAAATGCTCTAATTATTTTCCATTCTCTTATGGATCAACTCATTTTCTTCTCAGTTCTGAATGTAAATTAGTGCACTTAAGCTACATGATTTACGGAAATTATCCTTTGTTTGAGTACATAGTCAGTTCCTAACAATTTATTTTTGTAAATTAATTCACAACTGGATTAGGAATTAATTTGTTAGAAAGGCTTAATCAACTTAATTAATGCATGCTTGTTTGACAATACAAAATAGCTGTACGTTCAAACAATAGTGTGCTATAAGTCCCCACTTCTACTATTTTGTTAAATAAAGTAATCTATTAAGTAGCTTTCATATTTTTTTAATATATTTTTTAATTTTTAAAATAAGTACTGTTTTATATAAAAAAATATATATTTTTAAATAAGTGGTGTTCTAGAATTTTTTTTTAAAAAATTAATAATTATTTTCAATTATATTTTTATATTAAAGAATTATTTTTTTAATAATATTCAATTCTCAATTATCTTAATAGGCGTGGAATAAACTAAAATAATATTTATTTTAAAAAGGAGGTAGTAGTACTGTTAGCATCGCTAACTTTTACTTGCAAGTAATTCCGAATGAATTAAGGACTAATTAAACAGAATAAGCATTTTTAAGTGTTTATTCCTTAAATTAGGTTTTGGATATGCACTTTGCGGGTGTATTCATATAAAAAATATACTTTTAAAAAATATAAATATTATTTAGTAATATATTTAAGTTATAAAATAAAATTAAAAAAATTAATTATATGACTAAATCTTACTCCGCATAAGTCCTTAAATTTCTTATTGTGATATTTTCATTTTGCCTCCAACTATTAAAGTACTCGGTTATGCTTTCTCTTATAATTAACTAGCAGTGGCATAATATAAAAAAATTAAATGACAAGGTTATAATAATAATAATAATAATAATAATAATAATAATAATAATAATAATAATATATTCATTCACTATAAAATTCATATTACTTAAATTTGACATATAAATATTAATAATTTTTAAATTTGGTACCGCAGGAAAGAATATAATGATAGTGGATATTGAAAGAATTTACACCTGCTGGTGTTACATAAATTTTGTAGGAGTGTTTGTTTGAGGAGTAAATGGTTGCGTAATTTTACATGGATATTTTGATTTATCAACTTTTTATTTAGGTCTTTTCACTTTTACTATATTTTCATTCATGACATTATATATTTATGAGAAAATTGATAATTATTCCTTCGGGATTATTTTAATTGTCGTTTTAAATAGTTTTACTTTTTTTAAAAAATATAAGTAATAATTTTCTATTTTAATCCTATTTATTAAGTATTTTTTGAGAATGAACAATATTAAAAAGAACTAAGTACTTCTAGGATACAGTTGAAAATAATTGTCAACTTTAATCTTAAATTTCTAAAATAACAATTATTGTGAGATAATTTTTTTAAGTTATAGCTACAATTAAAATGGGACAAAAGGGGTAATAAATCAAAGTAAGGAAATTTTTTTAATGATATAAGACATCGCATAACCAATATTCTAATTAATGACACAATGAACAAATCATAAACACATTTATCGTCATTCAATGTATCTGTAAAATTGTTACACCCCGTAAGCTCCTAACGTTTAATCGACGTATCCGTACGTTAGTCAAGAGTTTTAGAGTACGACGTGTACGAGAAAGGGCCCGGGGAAAGGTCGTTCGAGCGTGGAATCAATGTAGCGAGGGAGAAGACCGCAACAGGCTGTAACAGGGGCAGCGTGTCACGGATCCCCTTCCTCCGCATTGGGCGCCGTGTCACGCCCGTAAATCGGTGCATTTGGGGGCCGTGACACGGACCCCCCTGTCTACAGCCCAAATGTTATATATATTAAGTGGATTCAATTGGTTTTATTTCATATTAATAGACCGTCATCTGGAGAAGAGAGAACCTATGATTTTCATTTAAATTTCTTCCGATTACGCTGCTAAATATTGTCCAAACTCAAATTAACTTCAGGTATTGAGTTCTAAGCCTGTAGGAAGCATTACTACGATTCTTGAAATTTGCCCGGCAAATCGTAACCCTGCGAGCAAAAGTTGTCAGAATTGCTCCAAAATGATTTTTATACAATCACATGCAGCAAGTAAGCAATTCTCCCTTCCGAACCCTAAAAAAATTATAGATTTTCGTCCATATTTTACGTAGTTGAGTTATAGTTGATATTAATATCAAAAGTTATCATTTTGAGCCGAATTTGGTATTAAAATTAGTCTCTTTCTCCCATTATTACGGTTGTAGTTGGGAAGAGCTGTTGAAACTCGTCAATTATTCGAAAAACGGCAATCGAGGTATGTTAAGGAGAATTCCTTCGGCAAGTTAGTTTCTGTAGAATTATAATACAATTTGAACCTAAGTAAGAAAGCCAGAAGTCTCGTTGTTGTGAATTTGTTGCTGTTAGCCGAGTTCAGTATTTATGTTTAGTTTGGGATTGACTTTGCCCTGTATAGCCTTTCATGACCAACCCAGGGTTACTAGCTGTCGTTGCCCGTCAGGGGCTAGATGACGCCGCTCCAAGGAGCGGTATGTCACACCCCGCCTTAGGGGGTATGACTGGCACCTGGTGCCCTATTAGGACCTGAACTACTGGACTGCTAAGCCTAGGCACATCTGGTGCCTGGCTGGCTCTAACTCACATTTCTGGAAACAAAGGGCTATATAACGGCTGTAAACACAGCCCCCGGCCCATTGGCCTATAGCCTCCTGTACCTGTAATAACAGCTGACCAGAACATGCAACTATAGGGAAACCTATGTGGGCTGACAAGGCCTCCATGCTGTCTAGTTATCTGCAACTCAGCAATGAAATACTAGAAAGTCACGTGACCGGTAAGGTCACCACTACTGTCAAACTTATGGCCCCACACGGCCAACATAAAAGAAGCAAAAGTACTAACAGCTAACAACTGCACGACCTCACACGACCGGCTCAACTGACCACAGGGAAATATACAGACTGCAAGCCTCTAGGAATAGCAATAGAAATGATCGGGACAGGGCCCCGACCTACCCGTACTATACAACACAAGAACTGAAATACACCTCTGGAATTCAGTCTCCGGATGACAGGAGCTGAATACTCGATCGCTGACAGGAATCACGTGGTATCTTCTGCTCGTCTACGAGTACCTGCAGGCAAGTAATGCAGCGTCCCACCGGACGTCAGTACCGCTTGTACTGAGTATGCAAAGCAATAACTGAAAGGAATATCTGAAAACAATAATATAACTGATGAAACTGAAGTAAAGAGAATAGATTAACTGTCTGGTAATGTAAATCACACCTTCTCTCAATCTTTACTGGGCGGGATAGGAGTCATACCTGGAGACGTATCGTGCTACTGCTGAGCTACTCGTACCTAACATAACATGGCATAACATAACATAGCACACACAAACCTTACCCGGCCCCCATAAGCCGGGAGGTACAACCAGCACAGAATCTACACCCCTACCCCGGTCATCCCATCTCCTATAATGGTTGTAAGCATCCTGCCGGTCCCCTGGGTATGCACTTGGGCTCGCTGAGCCCCTGACTATAACTGTATCTGAGTCCGAAGGACTCCTAAATCTACACCCGGGCGTATCCGCTCGACTGGGGTGTGTAAGGGCCGATCAAGGCACAAGTATGGGGAAAACTGGCATCCCATCTTTGTCCCCTGTGGGACGGCATGCCACTCCATGGAGCAACGTATCCTCGTCCTCTGGCGGATGAGTCGATACAACTATCAACCCTGGGGCGGCCATGGATGCTAGGTAGTCCAACCCCAAACAATACAACGGTCTCAACTAGTAATACTATCTGCGTGTCTCACATACTGAAGCTAATGGTGGTAAAATATCTGCATATACCATATGCTGAACTAGTGATAGAAACACGTACGTACTTAATACATGCTGAGGCTGGAAATAATATATATGTATGTACGAATATAGTCTTCTGCCAGACTGTACTGAGGCTAATGCTGAACATGATATAGTCTTTCTGCTGAAACTATGCTATACACTGAGTTTCTATAGTAACATGATTTACTATTCCTAACATGCTTTCTAACTTCATTTCAGCTTATCATTCTATTTCTGAGCTGTCTTACAGATACTACTTTGCTCTATTGGGTTTCGATTGAATATAATCATATACTAACATTCGGTGTCACATCGCATACTGAGCATACTGTGCAGTTTCTAATGCTTATATTAGAATCTATATCGTACTAGCAAATTTCACGCAAGTTGTAACTCGATACTTCTAATATCGTACCAACAGTCGTAACAAACGTAACACATGACTTCTGAACAATCTACTGGCCTTTAAATTACTGTACTGTATCAAGATTACTTAACTTGCCGAGGAAACTAACTTTACATACCTTATCCTTGAACTATTCGTCTGTCGGACGAGGATCGGCCGGTACTTCAACTATTTTCTCCCAACTGCATTCATAAATACGTCAATTAATACTAAATATAGCTTTATTGTAAAGAGCAACGTTACTTTCGACATAGTTTATAGCCTAAACTTAGGCTTATCGAAAGACGGTCAAAAACTCGCTATTTTTCAGCGGTCCAGAAGGGAGAAATATTTACTTCTCAGCTAGGAACACATAGACATTAATTTTGAGCAATTCTACTTACCTTAGTTCAGTGGCTCGCCGATTCGTCGGCCGTATTTCACGAAACTAAAACCATAGGAATGCTCTCTACTGCTAAATACCGCAGTATCTGGAGTTAATTTGAATTTGGGCAGCGTTTAGCAGCGTAATCGGACGAAAATTATATAATTTCCTTCATTCTTCCTCCTTCTCTGATTTCTCTCTCTGTTTTCTGGAAATTTTTTAAAGGTTTAAATGAAATTAAATCGAAGTGGGGCTTATATACTTGAGCCTGAACCTGGGCAACGTGTCACAGAGCCATCGCGGAGGCCTCACCTCCGTGACACGCTGCCATCGCAGAGGGGCTCTGCCTCGGCTCCTCCCGCGATGGTTCGACGGGTTTCTCGTCCGATCTTTTTCCCGTCCTTTCTCTAGCACGTATGGCCTTCAAATATGCTTAACCAACGTGCGAATAGGTCGTCTAGGTGCCGGAAATTCTACGGGGTATAACATTCTCCCCCCCTTAAGAACATTCATCCTCGAATGTACACTGTTATCTAGAGGACTATTTACTTTACTTTCTAGAAAAATTTCGGCAGAGTTTCCCCTGTAATATGGACTATCGCAAAAACCTGAAATGCAAAAAAGTCCAACACAGGCACTGCGCATAATATTCTAGGATCCACTGGATAACTAAATATCACTCTTTCTCATTCACAGACATACATCCATAAGGTACTCATAAGTAATAATACGGACATACGTGTCGCCTGACTAGGCCTGAAATAGGTGAGGATGTCTGGTCCTCATACCTTCCTCCGTTTCCCAAGTCATCTCCTCTCGGTTCTTGTTACGCCTCAATACCTTGATAGGCGTAATATCTTTAGTGCTCAATCTGCGAATCTGTCTGTTTAAGATAGTTATTGGAACCTCTTCATAGGCCAGCTTTTTTGTAACCTGGATATTCTGGACTGGGACTGCTCTGGACGGGTTTCCTATGCATTTCCTCAGCATAGATTCATGAAAGACCAGACGAACGAATTCTAATTCTGGAGACAAATTCAACTCATATGTTACTCGGCCTGTCCTTCAACGAATCCGACAAGGCCCAACAAACCTTGGGCTGAGCTTACCTTTCTTGGCGCACCTCACTACCTCTTTCATTGGGGATACTTCAGAAATACCTAGTCATATACATCAAACTTCAATTTTCTGCGCCGCACATCTGCATATGATTTCTGGCGGCTCTATGCAGTCAGTAAGCATTCTTCGGATAAGCTTTCCCTTCTCCTTTGACTGCTGAACAATGTCTGGGCCAACCAACACTGATTCTCCGATTTCAAACACCGTTCGGTGAGCTGCATTTTCGCTCGTATAATGCCTCATAAGGCGCCATCTGGATGGCTGAATGATAGCTATTATTGTAGGCAAATTCGATTAACAGTAAATGCTCACTTTGGCTACTATCAAAATCTGGCACACACGCTCGCAACATGTCTTCGAGCGTCTGCATTGTGCGCTCAGCCTGCTCATCTGTCTGAGGATAGAATACTATGCTTAAATTAATCTGCGTTTCCAGACCCCTCTGGAACGACTGCCAGAATCTAGATGTAAATTGTGCCCCCTATCAGGAATGATAGCTACCGGCACTCCATGCAATCTAACTATTTCTCTGATATATAATTCGGCATAATCCTCAGCCGAGAAGGTAGTTTTCACTGGCAGGAAATGAGCTGATTTCGTCAGTCTGTCAACTATTACCCAAATAGAATCATTTCCGTGTCTGATACCGGGTAATCCTACCACAAAATCCATATTCACTGCTTCTCATTTCCAGAGAGGCACAACTATGTTCTAAGTTAACCCGCCTGGTTTCTGATGTTCTGCCTTCACCTGTTGGCAGTCAGGGCACTGGGCTACAAATTCAGCAATTTCTCTTTTCATACCTGGCCACCAGTAGTTTTCTTTAATATCATGGCACATTTTCACCGTGCCTGGGTAGAGAGAATAACGGCCTTTATATCGCAATATTTCATTCCCGGTTATCTGAAAATATGTCACCTCTCCTTACTGAACCATGTGTTCAAGTTGAACCCGGCTAGGGTCTCCATATTGCCGTTCCTTTACTCCCACCACTAACGACAATACTGCGACATTCTATATTATCGCTCTGTTATCCTCTATTTCTGCTATGTGAACGGCCAAACCGGCTAACTAGTGAAATTCTCGGGTCTATTCTCGCCGTTCAGGCGGTAAGTATGCCACCTCCCCATAGATTTACGGCTAAGGGCATCTGCTACCATATTAGCCCTTCCTGGGTGATACAAAATTTTCACTCTTTAGGGCATAAGCTACTGCAGCTAACTCCAAGTCGTGGGTAAGATAATTCTCTTCACGTTTCTTCAACTGCCTGAAAGCATAAGCTATTACCTTACCACACTGTATCAACCCTCTGTACCTCCTGGCGATACTAACACTGGAGCTGATGTTAACCTGGGTTTTAACTCTTGGAAGTTCTACTCACACGCCTCAGTCTACTAGAACTTTGCTGCCTTCTGTGTTAATTTAGTCAAATGTGCTGCTAAGGTGGAAAATCCTTCCATAAACCCACTGTAGTACCCGGCTAACCGCAGGGACTGCATACTTCGATCGGAGTGGTAGGTCTAGGCTATGTCTTCACTACTTCGATTTTCTGTATATCTATCTGTACACCAGCCTCCGACACAATGTGACCAAAAAGGCTACTAAACTCAACCAAAATTCACATTTACAAAATTTGACATATAACTGACGGTCATACTGGTTTATTTGGAGAATCTGACAAGTAATCTACCGGTATAGCTAGAGCTTTATCTGGCCTTCTGACCGCATGCTAAGGCCACTTGTTGCTAAGGTAACCTTGAACGACTATCTGCACCCATGTGCCCGTATCTGATCAGGGGGACCTGATATTGTCCATGACCTCTAATGATCTGGCTGCATAACCTTAAGTAACTGAATAGTCGGGTTGAATGACCCGAATGTGACAGTAGTCTAACAATGCTCTAACTGTTCTACTTGAGTGCTTATAGTTCGTGCATAACCACAAACTCGTGGGCATCTAATTGCTCTTGTTATTTTGCTTAAACCACTATAAGGCTGGACTTAATCCAACTTACTCCCAGGCGATCAATCTTTGGATCTTCACGGGGAGTCTATTGATCCCCTGGTCTTAATGAACACTTGTGCTAGCAGGGTACTATCAATTCCTTACGCCTTGTGTGTATCCACTTGGATTTATACTGCTATTCTAGGGAATTCTCGGTCTTATGGGCTATTCTGTAAATACTGGCCTTCTGCTAAGGCTCTGTATCTGAATATCTTACAAAAACCAGCTGAAGTACTAGTCTATCACTGACTACTGATGTGGACCCTTCTTTGGGGTACCCACGGGTATCTGACTGGGCCGACCGGCTGACTTATGCGATGTTCCACATAACACTGCTAGGTTGACTAAGGCCGACTGTCGCCTACAAGGCTGGGAAAACGATGCATGACCACTTAACATACTAGAACAATTCTGATATTGCTAATCTCTGAAATTTGCCTATTCGGCCTCTAATCCTGGTTCTGGCACATGCACTACTGTTATCGATCTTCAGGGACACTTCTCTGCTAATGCAGGCGCCAGCTGGTCGGTAGACTGTCTAACTGCGCCCTTATCATCTAGCCATCTGTTTTAGGCCATTAACTCTGGTATGCTCCTAAAGCCTAGATCTGACAACAACACATAAGTTTATTAACTTAATAACTGAAAACAGAGATAGTTTCTATGACTTCATACGTAACTCACACTTAATCCGCCCTTTCTCTTCTTCTTTTCTTCCTTTCTTCTCCCTCTTTCTTCTCTTCTCTTTCTTTATTTTTTTTTGGCAAGGGGGTGTCTTGCAATGCAATTTGTATATGCTTTCTATTACTAATCAACATCTGTGATTGTATCCCTTATAGGCAGCCACTCACAACATATCTATTATCTGTATACATATATATCGCTAGCTACGTACAATATGTACTGAATTCTGCGGTAATTCATAATCTCTGACATGCTATGCTGAGTCTCATACCGTACATGATACACCGCTTCTACGGCCTAATACTATCTCTTGCCCTGACTTATCATTTCTATTACACCCCGTAAATTCCCGGCATATAGATGGCCTATTCGCGTGTTGATTAAGAGTATTTGAAAACCATACATGCTAGAAAATGGCCCGGGGAAAGATCGGACAAGCGCCAAGTCGGCGCGTCGCAAAGAAAAATGCGACTTATAAATCGCATTCCCTGAATGCGACTTATAAGTCCAAAATATATAAAGCCTCCAACTTCGACTTTTCATTAAAGTTTCTTATAATTTACAGTGAAAAACAGAGGGTAAGCAGAGAGAAAGAGGAACGAGGATTATTTGATAATTTTGCTTCCGATTACGCTGTCAAACGCGGTCCAAACTTGAATTAACCTCAGGTACCGAGGTATTTAGCAGCAGGGAGCATTCCTACGGATTTTGTTTCGCGAAATACGGCCGACGAATCATCGAGCTACAGAGCTAAGGTAAGTAGAATTGCTCCAAACTAGTGTTTATGTGCTCCTAGCTGTGAAGTGAATACTTCTCCCTTCTGGACTTCTGGAAAATAGCGAGTTTTTGACCGTCTTTTGATAAGCCTAAGTTTAGGCTATAATTATATCGAAAGTGACGTTGTTCTTCAGGATAAAGCTATATTTAGTATTAATTGATATATTTATGAATGCAGTTGGGAGAAATAGCGGGAGTATTGACCGAGCCTCGTCCGACAGTCGGATAACTCGAGGTTAAGGTATGTAAAGCTAGTTCCTTCGGCAAGTTAGTAGCTTTAGCCTTGTATAGTACAATAAACTCCATAGTAGAATTCCCGGAGTTGAATGTTCAGTATTGTGCAAAGTTCAGTAAACCTAGTTTGCGTTGTTATATCGTATTCAGTCTGAAAGTTAGAAAAGCATGCGCCCAAGGGCAAGTTAGTAGTTCAGATTTAGTACAGCCTATTATGTGAATAGCAAGCATGTTGTAGAATAAAAAGGAACAAATTTTCATAATTACAGTCAGTAAAGAAAGATCTGATAGACAGACAGTTATGGCTACAGATTAGCCATTCATACAGATAGTATCATGGCTACAGATTAGCCGTATAGTTAAACAGAGATTGCAGAATCAGTATAATTAGTAAGAATCAGTTCAGTATAGAAACAGATCAGAATAAGAAGTTAGATTTCAGATAGTCTTTCCAGTTGTACATGCTTGCTATTTCTATGTGCTATTTGTTTGTTGAGACTTGTTGTGGCATGTGGGCACCCTTTTAGCATCCCCACCGCCCGTGGGTTATAGCTGTGTCGATACCAGATTCAGATACCGCCACCAGCTGGGCGATACCGTCCGCCTAGAGGACGATGATGGCCGACCACCATGATAATACGGTCCAGACCACCCTGCTTGCAGAGGTAGTTCAATTTACTCTGCGCAGAGCCAGTCCACCCTGTTTACAGGGGCAGAACACTCTGTGTGCGCTTGTGGCCGGGGGCAGTTTCAGATACAGATTTTTATAAAATTACCCTATTGTGTGCTTGCACCCAGGGGCAGTTTTAATTACATACCCCGTGTGCACTTGCGCCCAGAGGCAGGAGTCTTCGGACTCAGACACAGTTTATTGTCAGAGGACAAGGCCTGAGCTACGTACCCAAGGGGGCCGGTAGGAGGAGCTCACAATTGTAACACGAGTGGAGTGATTTATTTTTGGTTGGTTTTGACCCGGGTAGGGGTATGTAGATTGTTTGCTTGCTTGGCGCCATACGACTTATGGGGGTTGGTATTGGCTATTGCTTGCTACTTGTATATCTATTTATGTGCTATATACTAGCTACTAGACAGCAGGCCGACGCGTCTACAGGCACGCCTCTGCCTTATCAGTACAGAAAGCTTGATCCAGTTCATTTCAACTTCTTCAGATTCAGCTATCTCCTGCTGTACAGAAATGCTAGCTATGTTATCTATATTCAGTTGTTTTCAATTATGTTATTTCAGTTGCTTTGCATACTCAGTACCAGTGGTACTGACGCCCGATGGGGCGCTGCATTACTTGCCTACAGGTACTCATAGATGAGGAGGCGATCCCTCGTGATCCTATCCAACGCAGAGTCATCAGCTCCTGTCATCCGGAGCTTGATATTTCAGAGGTTTATATCATTTCCTTTTTGTTGTACAGTACGGGTAGGTCGGGGCCCTGTCCCGATCATTTCTATTGTTATTCCTAGAGGCTTGCAGTCTGTATATATTTCCCTGTGGTCAGTTGAGCCGGTCGCGTGAGGCCGTGCAATTAGTTATAGCTGTTTAGCATTTCAGTTTATGTTGGCCGTGTGAGGCCTTAATTTGACAGTAGTGGTGACCTTGCCGGTCACGTAGTATTACAATAGTTTTGTATTGATATTACAGATGACTAGACAGCATGGTGGCCTTGTCGGCCCGCATAGGTTCCTTTTTATGAGTGTGTTCTGGTTATCTGTTACTACAGGTACAGGTGGTTATAGGCCAGTTGGCCGGAGGCTGTGTTTACAGTCGTTATATAGCCAGTTTATTTCTTGGAGTAGAGCCAGAGCCAGCCAAAGCACCAGATGTGCTCAGGCTGGACCATTTAGCAGTCCAGAGTCTAGTAGGCACCAGGTGCCCGTCATACCCCCCAAGGTGGGGTGTGACAAACTTGGTATCAGAGCAGGTCGTGTCCTAGGGAGTCTGCAAGCCGTGCTAAGTAGAGTCTTGTCTATGGATGTGTTGTGCACCACAAACTATAGGCCGGAGGCTGCGAGGCATGATAGGATGGTTACCCTTCCTTCTCAGTCAGTCGTGCTTTAGAGCGGTACAGTATAAGGTTGAGTCCCTAAAAACTTACTGTATTCTTTGATTACAGATACAAAGGCAGATCAGCATTACCCTATCATAGGCAGAAGATCAGATATAGCAACAGAAGAGGGCACCAGCCAGCTACAAGGTAATTACAGCAGCAGAAGGAGGTACCGGGGACCTCCCAATGTGATACCTTTATCGGTACCATCCCCAGTACATTTCTATAACTTCAGAGTAGGAAGTTAGAAGCATAGCGTACATACGAGTTGATTTATTTGTTAGATATATAAGATCTGACTAAGATGATATATAATATTAGATTATCGAAGAGATGGGAAAGAGAGAGGAAAATGTAGGATTCCCACCTCCAACCTTTCAGATGTGGTACAGTTCCATGTTTTGTTTCGCTGCAGTAAGTTCCTACCTCTTAGTTTTGATTCCAGTATAGCAAAGGGCATAAGGATTGAGGCGATGTTGCCCAAAGTAAGCAGTAAGTGAAGATAGATTGATTAATTCTAGTAAGTGTTAGTGAGCGTAAAAGAGAAAGTAAGACCATTAGCTTACCCGAAGTAGGGGTAAAAGACCTGCTAGTGATGAATGCCTAGTAATAGTCAAGTTCGAGTCAGAAAAAGGCCAAGTCCACCATATATGCTAATAGATAGCAAAACATACCTGTAAGATTATAGTTATAATCAAGTTGTGATATCGAAAGGGTGAGAGGTCATGTGAATCAGAGGGGTCTGACTACAAGCCAGAAAAGGTATAAGCTGGGATTTGACCAGTAACCTTATTAACAATGTAAGGCGGGTACCTTGAACCCCAGAGCTCAGCTTAAGGAAGATAAGGGGAAGAAGCAGGAATACCGGATTTTGAGGGGAAATTAGAATCACCCCCAGAATGATAGAATATTTTGTATTAAGGACTAAGCCTCGGACTGATAGTTAAAAGACAGTAAGATTGCAGTTCAGAATGCTGCGGTACGTCCGCCTACGGAGAAGTTAAGAAACTGCCGACACAGAGACTCTAATCTAGTGTGACCTGGAGATAAGACCCAGTAGACAGTCGTGGGCTCTCAATATAATGCCATGTAAGGCCACAAGATACGAATGTTGACCCCATGTTGCAAGAATGGCGGAATTTCAAACAGCAGACCATAATTAAAGCGCATATGTTGTTGCTTCCAGAATGGGATGGAAAAAAAATTCAATGAAATGATACGAGAGGACAGGAGATATCATTAGACCGTAAAAGCGGTATATAATGTGCAGTATGAAATTCAGTAAAGCATGTCAGAGATTACGTATCACTACAGAATTTAGTATGTATTGTACGTAGTTGTTGATATATGTATGTACAGATATCAGATGTGTTGTGAATAGCTGTTAATAGGGGTTACAATCACACAAATTCTGGTTAATTGCTAGGAAGTATATACAAATTGCATTGCAGGACCCCTTGCCAAAAATAAAAAAGAGAAAAGAGAGAGAAGAAAAAGAGAAAAGCAAAAAGAAGGGGCAAGTTAAGTGTGATTTATGTATGAATCCATAGAAATTGTCTCAGCTCTTAGTTATTAAGTTAATAGACTTATATGTTGTTTCCAGATCTAGGTTTTAGAAGCTTATAAGAGTTAGTAACCTGAATCAGGTAATTAGATGATAAGGGCACAGTTAGACGGTCTACCGACCAGCTGGCGCCTGTATTAGCAGGGAAGCATCTTTAAAGATCAATAACACTAGCGCATGTGCCAGAACCAGAATTAGAGATTGAATATGTATACTTCAGAGATTAGCAATACTAGAATTGTTCCAGTATGTTAAGTGACCATACATCGTTTTCCCAGCCTTGTAGGTGAGAGTTGACCTTAGTCAACCTAGCAGTTATTACAAGGAATACCCCGCAAGTCAGACAAGCCTGTGGCACCCCAAGAAAGGGGTCCACATCAGTAGTCAGTGACAGACTAGTACTTTAGCTGTTTCTCGTAAGATATTCAGATACAGAGCCCTAACAGAAGGCCAGTATTTATAGGATAGCTCATAAGATCGAGAATTCCCCAGAATAGCAGTATAAATCCAAGTGGATACACACAAGGCGTAAGAAATTGATAGTACCCTGCTAGCACAGTGTTTGTTAAGACCAGGACATCAGTAGACTCCCCGTGAAGATCCAGAGATTGATCGCCTGGGAGTAAGTTTGATTAAGCCCAGCCTTACAATGGTTCAAGAAAAATAACAAAGCAATTAGATGCCCACAAGTCTGCAGTTATGCATAAACTATAAGTACTCAAGTAGAACAGTTAGAGCATTGTTAGACTACTGCCACATTCGGGTCATTCAACCCGACTATTCAGTTATTTAAGGTTATGCAGCCAGATCATTAGAGGTCATGATCAATATCAGGATCCTCTGATCAGATAAAGGCACAAGGTGCGCAGACGGTCGTTCAGGTTATCCCAGCAATAAGTAGCCTTAGCATGTGGCCGAAAGGCCAGATAAGCTCTAGCTACGCCTGTAAACTACCTCTCGATCTCTTCGGCAAGACAAGCTAGTATGACCGTCAATTATATGTCGAGCTCTCTAAGTATGAAAATGTTATATTAGTCAAGAAGAGGTAATGGAGCAGCAAACGCTCTTAGCTATAGATCTATTAGGAGTGTGGCGTATGTGCAACCCGAGCAACGGGAGTTGGTCAGATAGATACATCAATTGGTCAATTTAGTCGTTCGTGTGATAGAAATGAAGGACAACAGAGCGGTAATCCAGAACACCGCCGTGTCGTCCTTAGTTGTGGAGGTAAGAGAACGGCAATATGCAGATCCTGACCTGGTCTAGCTTAAGGACAGAATCCTGCAAGGGAAGCACCAGATTCATAAATAACAGAGGATGGAGTGCTGCGTTGTAAAGACCGTCTATGTGTTCCAAATGTTTCAGGCCTCCGCCATCAGATCATGAACGAGGTGCACTGCGCCAACAACTATTTTCTCCACCCTGGCACGACAAAAATTATACCATGATATCAAAGAAAACTACTGGTGGCTAGATAAAAAAAATAAAAATTTTTTTAAAAAAAGCAATTGCTGCATTTGTAGCCAGTGTCCTAATTGCCAGCAGGTGAAAGCAGAACATCAGAAACCAGGCAGTTTGACTCAGGACATAGTTGTGCCTCTCTGGAAGTGGGAAGCAGTAAATATGGATTTTGTGGCAGGACTACCCCGTACAAAACATGGACATGACTCTATATGGGTGATAGTTGACAGATTGACCGAATCAGCTCATTTCCTGCCAGTGGAAACTACTTTCTCGGCCAGATTATGCAGGGTTGTATATCTGAGAAATAGTCAGGTTGCACGGAGTACCAGTATCCATTATTTCAGATAGAGGAGCACAATTTACGGCTAGATTCTGGCAATCGTTCTAGAAGGGGCTGGGAACGCAGATTAATCTGAGCACAGCTTTCCACCGTCAAACAGATGGACAGGTTGAGCGCACTATTCTGATGCTTGAGGATATGCTGCGAGCGTGTGTGCTAGACTTTGGTGGTAGTTGGGACGAGCATTTGTCGCTGATAGAATTTGCTTATAATAATAGCTATCACTCGGCTATTCAGATGGCACCTTTTGAGGCTTTATACAGGCGAAAGTGCAGATCACCGGTTGGCTGGTTCGAAGTAGGGGAATCAGCGATAATTGGGCCAAATATTGTTCAGCAGTCAGAAGAGAAAGTCAAGCTTATCAGAGAATGCCTATTGACTGCACAGAGTCGCCAGAAATCATATGCAGATGTACGGCACAGAGACCTGGAGTTTAATGTGAATGACTGGGTATTTCTGAAAGTATCTCTGATGAAAGGGGTGATGAGATTCGGTAAGAAGGGTAAGCTCAGTCCGAGGTTTGTTGGGCCTTATCAGATTCATCGGAGGATAGGCCGAGTAGCATATGAGTTGAACTTGCCTCCATAGCTAGAATCTGTTCATCCCGTCTTTCATGTGTCCATGCTGAGGAAATGCATAGGAGACCCATCCAGAGCAGTCCCAGTCCAGGATATCCAGGTTACCGAAGAGCTGGCTTATGAAGAGGTTCCAGTAGCCATCCTAGAAAGGCAGGTTCATAGATTGAGAACTAAGGATATTGCATTTGTCAAGGTATTGTGGCGTAACAGGAATCGAGAGGAGATGACGTGGGAAGCTGAAGAAGATATGAAAGCTAGATATCCTCACCTATTCCAGGCCTAGTCAGGCGACAGGTATGTCCGTATTATTACTTATGCAGTACCTTATGGTTGTATATGTATAAGTGAGAAAGATTGATGTCTAGCTATCCAGTGAATCCTAAAGCATCCCATGCAGTACCTGTGTTGGACTTTTCTGCAATTCAGGTTTTTGCTATAATCCATATTACAGGGGAGACTCTGCCGAAATTTTTCTAAGAACAAGTTAAGCTAATTGAGTAGTCCTCCATATAGCAGTTTACATTCGAGGACGAATGTTCTTAAGGGGGGAGAATGTTACACCCCGTAAATTCCCGGCATATAGATGGCCTATTCGCGTGTTGGTTAAGAGTATTTGAAAACCATACATGCTAGAAAAAGGCCCGGGGAAAGATCGGACAAGCGCCAAGTCGGCGCGTCGCAAGGCAAAATGAGACTTATAAGTCGCATTCCAGGAATGCAACTTATAAATTGCATTCCAGCAATGCGACTTATACGTCCAAATTATATAAAGCCTCCAACTTCGACTTTTCATTAAAGTTTCTTATAATTTACAGTGAAAAACAGAGGGTAAGCAGAGAGAAAGAGGAACGAGGATTATTTGATAATTTTCTTCCGATTACGCTGTCAAACGCGGTCCAAACTTGAATTAACCTCAGGTACCGAGGTATTTAGCAGCAGGGAGCATTCCTACGGATTTTGTTTCACGAAATACGGCCGACGAATCATCGAGCTACCGAGAAAAGGTAAGTAGAAGTGCTCCAAACTAGTGTTTATGTGCTCCTAGCTGTGAAGTGAATACTTCTCCCTTCTGGACTTCTGGAAAATAGCGAGTTTTTGACCGTCTTTCGATAAGCCTAAGTTTAGGCTATAATTATATCGAAAGTGACGTTGTTCTTCAGGATAAAGCTATATTTAGTATTAATTGATATATTTAAGAATGCAGTTGGGAGAAATAGCGGGAGTATTGACCGAGCCTCGTCCGACAGTCGGATAACTCTAGGTTAAGGTATGTAAAGCTAGTTCCTTCGGCAAGTTAGTAGCTTTAGCCTTGTATAGTACAATAAACTCCGTAGTAGAATTCCCGGAGTTTAATGTTAAGTATTGTGCAAAGATCAGTAAACCTAGTTTGCGTTGTTATATCGTATTCAGTCTGAAAGTTAGAAAAGCATGTGCCCAAGGGCAAGTTAGTAGTTCAGATTCAGTACATCCTATTATGTGAATAGCAAGCATGTTGTAGAATAAAAAGGAACATATTTTCATAATAACAGTCAGTAAAGAAAGATCTGATAGACAGACAGTTATGGCTACAGATTAGCCATTCATACAGATAGTATCATGGCTACAGATTAGCCGTATAGTTAAACAGAGATTGCAGAATCAGTATAATTAGTAAGAATCAGTTCAGTATAGAAACAGATCAGAATAAGAAGTTAGATTTCAGATAGTCTTTCCAGTTGTACATGCTTGCTATTTCTATGTGCTATTTGTTTGTTGAGACTTGTTGTGGCATGTGGGCACCCTTTTAGCATCCCCACCGCCCGTGGGTTATAGCTGTGTCGATACCAGATTCAGATACCGCCACCAGCTGGGCGATACCGTCCGCCTAGAGGACGATGATGGCCGACCACCATGATAATACGGTCTAGACCACCCTGCTTGCAGGGGTAGTTCAGTTTACTCTGCGCAGAGCCAGTCCACCCTGTTTGTAGGGGCAGAACACTATGTGTGCGCTTGTGGCCGGGGGTAGTTTCAGATACAGATTTTTATAAAATTACCCTATTGTGTGCTTGCACCCAGGGGCAGTTTTAGTTACACACCCCGTGTGCACTTGCGCCCAGAGGCAGGAGTCTTCGGACTCAGACACAGTTTATTGTTAGAGGACAAGGCCTGAGCTACGTACCCAAGGGGGCCGGTAGGAGGAGCTCACAGTTGTAACATGAGTGGAGTGATTTATTTTTGGTTGGTTTTGACCCGGGTAGGGGTATGTAGATTGTTTGCTTGCTTAGCGCCATACCGATTATGGGGGTTGGTATTGGCTATTGCTTGCTACTTGTATATCTATTTATGTGCTATATACTAGCTACTAGACAGCAGGCCGACACGTCTACAGGCACGCCTCTGCCTTATCAGTACAGAAAGCTTGATCCAGTTCATTTCAGCTTCTTAAGATTCAGCTATCTCCTGCTGTACAGAAATGCTAGCTATGTTATCTATATTCAGTTGTTTTCAGTTATATTATTTCAGTTGCTTTGCATACTCAGTACCAATGGTACTGATGCCCAGTGGGGCGGTGCATTAATTGCCTGCAGGTACTCATAGACGAGGAGGCGATCCCTCGTGATCCTATCCAACGCAGAGTCATCAGCTCCTGTCATCCGAAGCTTGATATTTCAGAGGTTTATATCATTTCCTTTTTGTTGTACAGTACGGGTAGGTCGGGGCCCTGTCCCGATCATCTATTGTTATTCCTAGAGGCTTGCAGTCTGTATATATTTCCCTGTGGTCAGTTGAGCCGGTCGCGTGAGGCCGTGCAGTTAGTTATAGCTATTTAGCATTTCAGTTTATGTTGGCCGTGTGAGGCCTTAATTTGACAGTAGTGGTGACCTTGCCGGTCACGTAGTCTTACAATAGTTTTGTGTTGATATTACAGATGACTGACAGCATGGTGGCCTTGTCAGCCCGCATAGGTTCCTTGTTATGAGTGTGTTCTGGTTATCTGTTACTACAGCTACAAGTGGTTATAGGCCAGTTGGCCGGAGGCTGTGTTTACAGTCGTTATATAGCCGGTTTATTTCTTGGAGTAGAGCCAGAGCCAGCCAAAGCACCAGATGTGCTCAGGCTAGACCATTTAGCAGTCCAGAGTCTAGTAGGCACCAGGTGCCCGTCATACCCCCCAAGGTGGGGTGTGACAATTTCGTTGTATTATCACCCCATTCTGAAAGTAACAACATAAACACTTTAGTTATTATGTGCTGTTTGAAATTCCGCTACTCTTGCGATGTGGGGTCAACGTGCGAATCTTGTGACCTTACTAGGCATATATTGAGAGCCCATGACTGTCTGCTGGGCCTTATCTCTAGGCCACACTAGATTAAATTCGCTGTATCGGTAATTTCTCAACTTCCCTATAAGCGAACATGCTGCAGTATTCTGGACCGCAATCTTACTGTCAGCCTGAGGCTTAATCCTTAATACGATATTCTATCAATCCGGGGGTAATCCTAATTCCCCCATAACATCTGACACTCCTGCTTCTTCCCCTCATCTTGTTTAAGCTGAACTCTGGGGTTCAAGGTACCTGCCTTTCGTTGCTAATGAGATTACTGATCAAGCCTCGGTCTATACTTCTTCGGGCGTATACTCAAGCCCATCTGATTCACATGAACTCTATATCTTTCGATGTCACAACTAGATCATAACTATAATCTTACAGGTATGTCTTGCTATCTGTTAGCATATATGGTGGACTTGGTCTTTTTCTGACTCAAACTTAACTTATTATTGGGCACTCATCACTAGCAGGTCTTTTACCCCCTACTTCGGGTAAGCTAACAGTCTTACTTTCTTTACTGGCTTGTTATCATAAGGGTCTGCACAGCTTACGTAATCATAAGGGCTCTTTATACTTTCTAATACTTACTAGGGTCAATTAGCCCATCTTTACTTACTACTTGATTTGGCAACCCCATCTCAAGTCTTATGCCCCTTTACTATACTGGCATCAAAACCAAGAGGTGGGAATAGCCCTTTTCTTATTGCAACAAGTAAAAGCATTTAACTGTACCATATCTGAAAAGATATATTTGGGATTCCTACATTTCCCTCTCTTTTTCATACTTACCTGGTGGTCTGACCTTGTCTATAATCTTAATCAGATCTTATATAACTAATAAGTAAATCAACTCATATGTACATTATACTTCTGACTTCCTATTCTAACGTTATCAACGTATACTAGGAATAATGCCAATAAAGGTATCACGCTAGGAGGTCTCTGATACCCCCTCCTGTTGCTGTAGTTATCATGTAACTGGCTGATGCTCTCTTCCGTTGCTATCTCTGATCTTCTGCCTGTGATGGGTAATGCTGATCTGCCTTTGTATCTGTAATCAAAGAATATGATAAGTTCTCAGGGACTCAACCCTATACTATACCGCTCTAAAGCACGACTGACTGAGAAGGAAGGGTAACCATCATATCATGCCTCGTAGCCTCCTGCCTATAGTATGTGGTGCACAACACATCCATAGACAAGACTCTACTTAGCACGGCTTGCAGACTCCCTGGGACACGACCTGCTCTGATACCAAGTTTGTCACACCCCGCCTTGGGGGGGTATGACTGGCACCTGGTGCCCTATTAGGACCTGAACTACTGGACTGCTAAGCCTAGGCACATCTGGTGCCTGGCTGGCTCTAACTCACATTTCTAGAAATAAAGGGCTATATAACGGCTGTAAACACAGCCCCCGACCCATTGGCCTATAGCCTCCTGTACCTGTAATAACAGCTGACCAGAACATGCAACTATAGGGAAACCTA
This sequence comes from Datura wrightii, assembly GCA_035772735.1. Taxonomy (NCBI): domain Eukaryota; kingdom Viridiplantae; phylum Streptophyta; class Magnoliopsida; order Solanales; family Solanaceae; genus Datura; species Datura wrightii. The sequence goes on along the minus strand of JASDFA010000004.1, from coordinate 22,317,253 downwards.
TGTGGGCCGACAAGGCCTCCATGCTGTCTAGATATCTGCAACTCAGCAATGAAATACTAGAAATTTACGTGACCGGCAAGGTCACCACTACTGTCAAACTTATGGCCCCACACGGCCAACATAAAAGAAGCAAAAGTACTAACAGCTAACAACTGCACGGCCTCACACGACTGGCTCAACTGACCACAGGGAAATATACAGACTGCAAGCCTCTAGGAATAGCAATAGAAATGATCGGGACAGGGCCCCGACCTACCCGTACTATACAACACAAGAACTGAAATACACCTCTTGAATTCAGTCTCCGGATGACAGGAGCTGAATACTCGATCGCTGACAGGAATCACGTGGTATCGCCTGTTCGTCTACGAGTACCTGCAGGCAAGTAATGCAGCGCCCCACCGGACGTCAGTACGGCTGGTACTGAGTATGCAAAGCAATAACTGAAAGGAATATCTGAAAACAATAATATAACTGATGAAACTGAAGTAAAGAGAATAGATTAACTGTCTGGTAATGTAAATCATACCTTCTCTCAATCTTTACTGGACGGGATAGGAGTCATACCTGGAGACGTATCGTGCTACTGCTGAGCTACTCGTATCTAACATAACATGGCATAACATAACATAGCACACACAAACCTTACCCGGCCCCCATAAGAAGGGAGGTACAACCAACACAGAATCTACACCCCTACCCCGGTCATCCCATCTCCTATAATGGCTGTAAGCATCCTACCGGTTCCCTGGGTATGCACTTGGGCTCGCTGAGCCCCTGACTATAACTGTATCTGAGTCCGGAGGACTCCTGAATCTACACCCGGGCGTATCCGCTCGACTGGGGTGTGTAAGGGCCGATCAAGGCACAAGTATGGGGAAAACTGGCATCCCATCTTTGTCCCCTGTGGGACGGCATGCCACTCCGTGGAGCGACGTATCCTCTTCCTCTGGCGGACGAGTCGATACAGCTATCAACCCTGGGGTAGTCATGGATGCTAGGTAGTCCAACCCCAAACAATACAACGGTCTTAACTAGTAATACTATCTGCGTGTCTCACATACTGAAGCTAATGGTGGTAAAGTATCTGCATATACCATATGCTGAACTAGTGATAGAAACACGTACGTACTTAATACATGCTGAGGCTGGAAATAATATATATGTATGTACGAATATAGTTTTCTGCCAGACTGTACTGAGGCTAATGCTGAACATGATATAGTCTTTCTGCTGAAACTATGTTGTATACTGAGTTTCTATAGTAACATGATTTACTATTCCTAACATGCTTTCTAACTTCATTTCAGCTTATCATTCTATTTCTGAGCTGTCTTACAGATACTACTTTGCTCTACTGGGTTTCGATTGAATACAATGATATACTAACATTCGGTGTCACATCGCATACTGAGCATACTGTGCAGTTTCTAATGCTTATATTAGAATCTATATCGTACTAGCAAATTTCATGCAAGTTGTAACTCGATACTTCTAATATCGTACCAACAGTCGTAACAAACGTAACACATGACTTCTGAACAATCTACTGGCCTTTAAATTACTGTACTGTATCAAGATTACTTAACTTGCCGAGGAAACTAACTTTACATACCTTATCCTTGAACTATTCGTCTGTCGGACGAGGCTCGGCCGGTACTTTAACTATTTTCTCCCAACTGCATTCATAAATACGTCAATTAATACTAAATACAGCTTTATTGTAAAGAGCAACGTTACTTTCGATATAGTTTATAGCCTAAACTTAGGCTTATCGAAAGACGGTCGAAAACTCGCTATTTTTCAGCGGTCCAGAAGGGAGAAATATTTACTTCTCAGCTAGGAACACATAGACATTAATTTAGAGCAATTCTACTTACCTTAGTTCGGTGGCTCGCCGATTCGTTGGCCGTATTTCATGAAACTAAATCCGTAGGAATGCTCTCTGCTGCTAAATACCTCAGTATCTGGAGTTAATTTGAATTTGGGCAGCGTTTAGCAGCGTAATCGGACAAAAATTATATAATTTCCTTCGTTCTTCCTCCTTCTCTTATTTCTCTCTCTATTGTTTGGAAATTTTTTAAAGGTTTAAATGAAATTAAACCGAAGTGGGTCTTATATACTTGAGCCTGAACCTGGGCAACATGTCACGGAGCCATCGCGGAGGCCTCACCTCCGTGACACGCTGCCATCGCAGAGGGGCTCTGCCTCGGCTCCTCCCGCGATGGTTCGATGGGTTTCTCATCCGATCTTTTTTCCGGCCTTTCTCTAGCACGTATGGCCTTCAAATATGCTTAACCAACATACGAATAGGTCATCTAGGTGCCGAAAATTCTGCGGGGTATAACAGGTATGCCGTCCGCGAGGAACGAAGATGAGGTCCGAGGACCTTATACAGTCCATTCCATGGCTGGACTATTCATATGACGTATCGGCGCCACACCCATGCTGAGCCTGGTGCCCGGAGTGCAGATATCAGGAGTCCACTAGACTCAGCCACAACTACAGTTCAGGGGCTGAACAAGCTTAGTTGCAGACCCAGGGTCCTAGTAGGACGGTTATAGTTATTAGTTGACTTGTTTTGACCTTTTTAGGGGTATATAGATCGAAGTGTACTCGCCAGGCCTTATGGGGGCCCAAGTGGGTTATTCTGTGCTGGTTGTACCTCCCGGCTTATAGAGGCCAGGTAAGGTTCTTGTTTTCACTATTTACTATTAGATTAGACAACAGGAAGTTAAGTTATTCAGGTTATACCTCTATCTCTTTCACTCAGTTACTTTTGGTTTCATTTTAAGTTTTGTTTAGTTATTGCCTTACATATTCGGTACATAGTGTACTGACGCCCTCTTTGGGGCGCTGCATTACTTGCCTACAGGTGCAGATAGACACGGATCAGGACCTTCCTAGCTTTTAGCCAGAATTAACAGTGCAGTCGGCTCCTCTCCTCCAAAGCTGATTAGTTAGAAGGTTTGTTCTTTTGATTGTACAGCATGGGTAGGTCGGGACTCTGTCTCGACTAATATTCTACTCTTAGAGGCTTGCAGATTTTACATATTCCCTGTGGTTAGGTTATTATTAATCGTGTGGGGCCTATATATATTTTATTTCATGTGATGGACGTGTGGGGCCTTGTTTAGCTGGTAGATAGTGGCCTTGTGGGCTATAGTTTAGTTATAGTTGCCTCACTTTCATTTCTGTTAAAACTAGATAGCATGATGGTCTTGTTGTCCCACATAAGACTCCACTCTGTTGCTTGTTGTTGGGTAGATGTTTTTGTTTATATGTGGCAATATGGCCTTGTCGGCCGGAGGCTGTATTTACAGTCGAGATATAACTCGTTGTTTTCTTGAGATAAGTTGCAGGCTTGCACCAGACGTGCATAAGCCTTGCGAGGTCAGTCATATTCCAATATGGCACTAGGTGTCACTCATGCCTCCCAAGGTGGGGTGTGACAAACTTGTTATTAGAGCAGGTGTTCGGCGTGATTTGTGGGGTATAAAACGACACGCAAGTGCACGTGGTCGAACAAGTAGTAAGTGGCTTTGGTAAGCCAAGTATCGATCCCACAGAGACTTGGATGAAGTGCAATTTGCTTAAGTGTACTATATTTTATTTCTAAAAATGCAGACAACAGTGTAACCAAAAGTTTGATAGTTTGTTTTATAATTTTTTATACTAAAGCTAAAACAATTATCTACTTTGAATCTGAACTATGAATGAGAGAATACTGAGGTTAAACGAATATGTAATGAAATTGCATGTCATCATACTTTGGTTAATCTTTTCCTCCAGTTGCTAGCCAAGAACAATTGCCAAGAGATTAAAACTCTCGTATTTAACCTCACTTAAGAATCATGAACCATCCGTCTACATTTCTGTGATCAAATGCAATTCACGTTCTAACCATACAATTCCGGTTCCTAAATGGACTAATACGACTTTCAGGTATATTTCTATCCCGAAAGCAAATCAAAACTCAATTTTCCCAAATCAAGTAAAGAACATATCCTATTAATTCACAACTTTCCAATTTCTTGCTCTCTCGAGTGAAACCGGACTTTTTAGATGTACATTAACGTAGGCCACACATTAACGCAGTAAGAACAAGAATTAATAGAACAACATGGAAGAAAAGCTGAAAAACAAAGAATCAATGATCAAATTTCATCACAATTGTTCATAACCTCAGCAAGAAGAGGAATTAGCCACTCATTTGTGGATTAAACATCTTAAAATGAGTGTTAATCATACAAGCAATTGAATTAAAGAAGAAAGAAAGAGAGAAAAAACTCTGATATTTTCGTCCCTCAACTGCCTGTAGCCCACGTTCTTGCTCCACCAAGTCAAAATATTGAAAAATGAACATAAGCGTTCTATTTATACTGCTGGGAATTTTTTCCGGAATAACGAGCAACGTGTCACGGAGTGCATCACGGAGCACTGCCTCCATGACACGCTACGGACGCGGACCCTCACTGGAACTGGGGGTCCAGGAATTAAAGCTCAACGTGGCACGACGTGCAACTCGGATCCATACGACCATGCCATGGAGCAAACGCGGACCTCCACTAGAATTTGGGTGAAATTTCCTTATCCAAGAAGAAGGCCTCCGCGATGGCAGCATGACACGGCTCCATCGCGGAGCCCCTTTAATTCATGCTGTCCAATGCTTTATCCCTTGCTCGCATCCAAGTCCTATCCCGATATCATCCAACATGCATTTTAGCTTCCCGAAATTACCTTTTACCTGCAAAACAATGCTAATCATGTTCGTTAGTATAAATTCACATTTTATTATCAATTACATGAGAATGTATACACATTGATAGATAAACAAGGTTAAAATGGTACTTTTGAGTATCACTTGGGCATATAAATTTGCCCAAGATCACTTACCCCACACTTAAATCCTTGTTCGTCCTCGAACAACAATCCTACACTTCATGCAATTTACATCCCAACCTCGCTACTTTGGTTCGACAATTTAGGCTACGGTCATACCGATTATTCAATACAACAAATCATCAAGAAAACATGCATGGTCTTATCAATGCAATGACCTTCAATACATTAAGACATCCTAGAGTTTAAGAATCGACTCTCGATATTGGCAAACTCATGCAAATCAGCTGATCAAGATATCCGACACGAAAATTAATCTTTCATCAAGCATGTGCCCTCACAACACAAGAGAATCTTCCCCTTTTTGCTCAAATGACTCACAAGAATTCAAGCAGGGGCATGTAAAAACAATTTCGCTCTCTCTCCCAAAAGAATTCACATGCATCATGTCATGACCCATAAGCTTGCCGTTAGTGTATTACTCCACTAATATAAAGAAGTGATGTGTAAGATCACGCAGGACTTTAATGGGTTGTAATGGAAGCTACGGAACTAGTAAATATTGGGTTAGCCAATAATAGCCACTAGCATCCTTAAGCGCCTTTTCAACACATCCCATCCACTCATGGACATTGTTTCTTTTTTTCATCATCCCATTCTTGATGATTTTCTATAGTATGACCCATCGTATGAAGCACACTTGACACAACAACAAAGATTATTCATGCACCTTAATTATCGTTTATTTATAGCAAGTGCACCTTCAACCTTTTCTTTTCTTCTATCACTCTGCTTTTCTTTTTCTTTTCATCATTCTCACTCCTTGACACTTTGGGAAACTGATTTTCTCTTCTTAAGCGCTTAAGAGTTTTGTATAGACTTTACGGCTAATGAAAAGAAGGAATTAAGCTCGGTTTACACTTTATGACAAAAAGAAAAAAATAATCGGCTAAAGGCTCAACGGGCTGACTAGGGTATACAATCAAGGTGGGTACAACAAGGAAAAATAGAAACTCTTGGTTAAAACAAAGAAATGCCTACATCCTTTCCTACAATACACCTCCTTCATTTCGTTTTGTACACACACCAGGCAAGTTCTAGACACTTCACAATAGCATGGAATATCAACACCTCACTTCACACTTTTTGCACATGCTCAATTTAAGATGTATTCACAGACTCTTCAATCAGCTAATTACAAGAATTAAAACATTAAGCCTCAATCACACTGAATTGAACTCTACGGCCTAGGTATCTCAACATATTTACAAATTTGCATGCTTTCATACGAATCACCTTTGCATTTTAAATATCATGTACAACACGCAACCAGAATTTCGCAACCATCCAGTAACTACAGGTTTTGGGATGCAACCCACCAAAGAAAAAAAAATGAAAAATAATTGAAAACATCTACTCCTAGCGACTACATTTCCCTTAAGACGGTCGTCATCCATCCATCATAGGGAACGGTCACTACTATGACTTCGGTTCAATGGGACTAATCTCGGTAAAAGAACCGAAAACAAACGCCGAGAAATCCAAGAAGAAAAAAAAATGTTGAAAATATCGATCATTTCGATAGAAAAAATATGTACAAAATATTTTAAAATTTTAAAAATATCGATCATTTCGATAACAAAAATATGTACAGAATTAGAATCAGCTAGCAACATTCAGCAATACACATCAATTTCACATAAATTTATAAATACAAAATAACTTAACAATTCACACTCACAGGGACAAACAAATTTCACATACACGACAACAATAGAGCATACATACAAAACAGCCCAGCCCAGCACCTAACTACTCCCACCCCACACTTAGTTCGAACACTGTCCCCAGTGTTCACAAAAATTAAAATAGCACAAAATCGGGTGGTGGAACTCCCTGATCAGTCAAAGTATTCCACTTCTTCGTCGGGTGCTGCTGCTTCATCTCCCATGTCCGAGTCGCCTCCTTCGTCATCATCGGACTCCACATCGGAGTCCTCCCGACGTGTCTCCTCGTATGTGGGGACATCATCATCTATGGGCTCTACAAATGCTGGCCCCACTCGGCATAGAGCCCTGGCGTTTTCGCCAAAGGGGTAGTCTAGCTTGAGCTGCCATAGCTCCTCCTCTGTCGCCGGCCTCCCACCTATCCTCAGCTGGAGCATCTGCATTCCATACATCCGAGCCATATACTGGTCATCACGAGCATATTGCTCACCAAGTGTAAGCACTGGCCCGTGGGTGGTGTCGGGAGCCTTAGTTTTAGTAACATCTAAGGCCCGCCGCTCCATCTGCGGGATATAGTCAAGGGCCTCTTCCTCGACAACTAGGCCCCTGAGGAAGGTGGTGAGTAGTCCACAAAGCCATACCTGTGCCCCTGGTGCACCTGGGCTCTCTTCATGGCGGAGATAATTACCGCCCCCACGTTGATCTCCAGCCCTTTCATCAGGGCGTACACTAGGCATACATGATCCCGGGTTACATCTGTCATATGTACCCCCGGGATTAGGCATGAGCAGACTATCTTCAGCTAGATTCGGGCTTCCCTATTCATCTGTGAATATAGAAGAGTCTGGTGGTAGCCCCTCTCTTTGTGTCTGCTCCATCTAGCGGTCAATCGGGTCCCACACAATGTGTGTCTGATGTCCGCATATGTTGGGGTAATGTTCAGCTGTCGGAGTATGTGGGCATCTGTGTCCCGCGCTCCTATAATGGCATTGAGGTGGTGGGGCTCAAGTGTGACTATTTGCCCTCTGATCTTGATGGTATGACTTCTGATCGTCGGGTTCCAATTGGCATAAAACTCCCAAACCAGGTGCAAATTGCATTCCTTGGGCTCCTCAAATATGAAATTGAGCCCAGCTGCCTCGATCCGGTGGACCATTCTAGGGAACTCCTGTGCCAATGGTTCCCGTGCTATATGCTCCTCGGGGAAATATTTGTTTTCTTTGTGCTTTGCGTACCACTTTTTCCCCTCATCAGTCACCCATCTCGTTCCGTATTGGCGGCATTGGCCGCGTGGAACTGCTGGTGCCGCTGGGACTGATGTGTCCAGTCTGATTCGCTTCCTTCCGGCGCCTAAAGTTGATGCGCCTTTTCCTTTCTCTTGCCGGCTTGCCATTTTACCTGTCAACCCAAGTAAACAAGATCAATGTTAAGCTAACGGATATTAACTTCAGCTAAGGTCGGTTACGCTAGGTTACCCCACACTTAGTCCTTAGCTACAGTTACAACAATACGGCAAGATTATCTTTATCTACACATAATAATCAACTATACAATCATGCTTAGTGCGTTTGAAAAATTCGACGGTATATCTTTTGCGTACTACTCAGACTTCGTACAACTAATCACAATCACTACCATCGCTAACATCTTACCCATCACACTTAGCAAAGAAAATCAAAGAAACAAAAACAACAACAAAAATTAATCTACTCGAACCCATACAAACAACCAAATTCTTACAAATTTCAACATTCCCTTAACCCGAGAATTTGTCGTTCTATTAACATCCTAACAATTTGTACATCGACTCATCTCATTCAACATTTACATCCCGGCATAAAATTCATAATTTTAATACATTTTCAACTTCAAATTCAACATACAAGCCCTAGAATTGATATTATCAATCAAATTCGATTAATTTATGCAATTGACAAGTTCAAGCAATCATAATGACATTCCGAACACTCATCAATAATAATTAACTTGAATTCATGATTAATTACTACGTAGGGCAATTTAGCTCACCTCCCATGCTCACTATCGAAAAAATCGATAAGAATTTGAGAGGAAATCGAAAAACATACCTTGACTTTGAAGAATCGAAGAAAACTTGTTGAATTTCTTGCCTTACTCCATGTCACGTTGATAGGGGATGGGTTTTGGGGGGTTTGGTCGCAGAGAGATTTAAAAATGAGGGAAAAGGGAGGGTTTTCGGGGTTAAAAAGTAAGGAAATCGCGCGGGTCACCCGGCGACCCGGTGTGACCCGTCACGATATACAAGGCAACGTGTCACGGAGTGCATCGCGGTGCACTGCCTCCGTGACACGGAGCCATCGCGAGACTATTTTGGAAACTTTTAAAATTTCTGGATTCTACCTCAACGTGTCACGGAGGTAACGCGGAGGTCCACCTCCGTGACACGGAGCTGTCATCTCAGCTCACTGTTTGCCATTTTTTATTAATTTTTCATACCCTGACTTTTCCTTCGCGATTCTATGCATATTTTTCTCTGTTTGACCTGAAATTCATCTCACTATACAAAATTGGTTAGAATTATAGGTTTCACTCTAAATTCAAATAAAATGAAAACTAAAACGAAAATTTTTTGTAGTAAATCAAGAAAAAGAAAAAGAAAAGAAAAATCTATTTACATTTTACAAAATAAAAAAAAAATTTCACGGGTTGCATCCCGAGCAGCGCCTGGTTTATCGTCGCGGCTCGACGTCGTTAAGCTCAATTGTCCTCCAGGGTGATGGACGATTTCTGTCAATCACCGTCCTCCCCCCAGTAGTGCTTACACCTTTCCGGTGGTTTTCCCATTAACTCCCGTGAATCCTTCATTTGCTTATCATCACCTTTATCAATCACATTGATCACCGAGAGTTCTTCATGCACCATCGGGAGCTTGGGTGCCTTGTACACATCGAACACCTCCACCTTGTCATGTGCTCGCATTGTTAACTGCCTCGCAGCTACGTCAATTAGTGCTTTCCCGATTGCCAAGAAAGGACGTCCCAAAATAAATGGGACTTCCGCATCTGGTTCAAAATCCAGCACGACAAAATCTACCGGGAAAATTAGGGAGCCAACTTGCACCAGAACTTCCTCAACAATGCCATCCGGTGTGGCTAAGGATCGATCCGCCAACTGCAAGATTACCGTTGTGGGTCTAGGAATCCCTAGGCCCAACTTTCTGAATACCGAAGACGACATCAAATTTATGCTCGCTCCCAAATCACACAATCCACGAGCTCGGATGCTCTGCCCAATAGTAATCTGGATAGTAAAACTCCCAGGGTCTTTTAGCTTTGTGGGCAGTCTATTTTGGATCCGGGAAATGTACTCCTCCGTTAGAGCCACTATAGCATACTCAGTCAACCGACTTTTGTTTGCCACGATGTCTTTTATATACTTAGCATATTTCGGCACTCCCTTCAAGACATCAACAAGAGGTAAGTTAATATGTACCTGTTTCAGCACCTCCATATATTTCTTGAAACACGCCTCCTCCTTGTGTTTCTTTAGTTGTTGAGGGAACGGGGGTGGAGGTCTTTCTGATTCAGCTTCCTTAGTCTTCCCCCTTTCAGTACTGTGCTCCCTCTCAACTTCAGCTGCTCCCGACTGTTGAGGTGGTCTTTCTGGTTCCACCTCTTTCAGCTGCAAACCACTCCTTGTGGTCACTGCATTTACCTGCTTGGGATTGGGATCCGTGTCGCTCGGCAGTCCTCCTCTAGGCCTTGTGTTTTGGGCACTAGCAAATTGCCCAAATTGATATTTAAGTGCCTTGGTAGCTAACTGGTTGTTTTTCACTTCGGCTGCCAATTTCACATAGTCAGCCTGCAATTGAGCTTGGTTAGCTATCATGGTCTTGAACATCTCCTCAATGCTGGGTGATGGTGGTAGAGGAGGTGCATTGTTGTTTCTGAATTGTGCTTGATAATTCTGCTGCCCTCCTTGGTTCCTTTGCACACCCTGACCCGAACTTTGGCTCTGATGGTTGTTGCTAGCCCATGAGAAATTAGGGTGATTCCTCCAATTGGAGTTGTAGCTACTACCATACTGCTGGTGGTTCCTTTGCGCATTACCCACAAAGTTTACCGAGTCAAGATTGGCTCCACAACACTCAGCTGAGTGCTCACTGCTTCCACACACTTCACACCACATTTGCTGTACTGCATTAACTGGGGCTTGAGGCTGGTTCAATGTCATGTTGCTGAAGTGGGTGTTAAGTTGATTTTGCAATGCAGCTATCTGTGCAGCGATAGCTGTAAACCCATCCACTTCTAACACTCCTGCTGCTTTCCTTGTCCCACCTCTTGATGAATCAACATTCCATTCTGGATTGCCCTGCGAAATACAGTTCAACAAGGTATACAACTCCTCATACGTTTTCTCCAGTGCTTGCCCTCCAGCTGCTGAGTCTAGCAATATTTTGGTGTGGGGTTCCAAACCCTCTATAAATATGTGCACCAGCACATCATTGGACTGATGATGATGAGGACAATCCCGCAACATGGATTTAAATCTCTCCCAGGCTTGATATAAATTTTCTCCCTCTCGCTGTTTGAAACTTAGAATTTGACTTCTAAGTCTTGCTGTTTTACCAGAGGGAAAAAACCGTATCAAAAACTTCCGTGCAAGATCATCCCACGTAGAAATAGAATTTGGTGGCTCAGCTTTCAACCACCTCTTGGCTTCTCCCAATAATGAGAATGGGAACAATGTAAGCCGGACATAATCTGATGACACTCCGGCGGGTATGTAAGTACTTATCTCCAAAAAATTTTGGAGATTCTGCTGTAGATCTTCATGAGGGAGACCGGTAAACTGCCCGCTAGTGTGCAGCAACTGCACCATATTCTGTTTAAGTTCAAATCTCCCTCCTGGCTCAGGTTTGCGAATACTAGATGTAACATTATTGGCATGTGGGATTGCCACCTCGCGAACCGGCCGAGCTGCTGCTTCTTCGGGCACTAACACTGCCCGTACTACCGGTGGATTCTGTTGTTGCTCCATGATCGTCTGTCTGAGCAACTGCAGCTTTCTTTGTAGAGCTTCTCTTTGTTTACTGTGAAATATCCTTTCTGGCTCTATATACGATTCCACCAGCTCCTTGTCTCTTGCCAGCGTTCAACAACAATTAAGTCTGCAAAATACAGGCTAAGACCAAGTTGTCAACACTAAGAAAATAAAAATACAGTAAATTAACACTTAAAACAAATTCACCAATTGCCAAGTCCCCGAAAACGACGCCAAAAACTTGTTCGCGTGATTTGTGGGGTATAAAACGACACGCAAGTGCACGTGGTCGAACAAGTAGTAAGTGGCTTTGGTAAGCCAAGTATCGATCCCACAGAGACTTGGATGAAGTGCAATTTGCTCAAGTGTACTATATTTTACTTCTTAAAATGCAGACAACAGTGTAACCAAAAGTTTGATAGTTTGTTTTATAATTTTTTATACTAAAGCTAAAACAATTATATACTTTGAATCTGAACTATGAATGAGAGCATGCTGAGGTTAAATGAACATGTAATGAAATTGCTTGTCATCATACTTTGGTTAATCTTTTCCTCCAGTTGCTAGCCAAGAACAATTGCCAAGAGATTAAATCTCTCGTATTTAACCTCACTTAAGAATCATGAACCATCCGTCTACATTTCTGTAATCAAATGCAATTCATGTTCTAGTCATACAATTCCGGTTCCTAAATTGACTAATATGACTTTCAGGTATATTTCTATCCCGAAAGCAAATCAAAACTCAATTTTCCCAAACCAAGTAAAGAACATATCCTATTAATTCACAACTTTCCAATTTCTTGCTCTCTCGAGTGAAACCAGACTTTTTAGATGTACATTAACGTAGCCCACACATTAACGCAGTAAGAACAAGAATTAATAGAACATGGAAGAAAAGATGAAAAACCAAAGAATCAATGATCAAATTTCATCACAATTGTTCATAACCTCAGCAAGAAGAGGAATTAGCCACTCATTTGTGGATTAAACATCTTAAAATGAGTGTTAATCATACAAGCAATTGAATTAAAGAAGAAAGAAAGAGAGAAAAAAATCTGATATTTTCGTCCTTCAACTGCCTGTAACCCACGTCCTTGCTCCACCAAGTCAGAATATTGAAAAATGAACATAAGTGTTCTATTTATACTGCTGGGAATTTTTCCCGGAATAACGAGCAACGTGTCACAGAGTGCATCGTGGAGCACTGCCTCCGTGACACGCTACGGACACGGACCCTCACTGGAACTGGGGGTCCAGGAATTAAAGCTCAAAGTGGCACGACGTGCAACGCGGAGCCATGCGACCGTGCCACGGAGCAAACGCGGACCTCCACTGGAATTTGGGCGAAATTTCCCTATCCAGGCAGAAGGCCTCCGCGATGGCAGCGTGACACGGCTCCATCGCGGAGCCCCTTTAATTCATGCTGTCCAATGCTTTATCCCTTGCTCGCATCCAAGTCCAATCCCGATATCATCCAACATGCATTTTAGCTTCTCGAAATTACCTTTTACCTGTAAAACAATGCTAATCATGTTGGTTAGTATAAATTCACATTTTATTACCAATTACATGAGAATGTATACACATTGATAGATAAACAAGGCTAAAATGGTACTTTTGAGTATCACTTGGGCATATAAATTTGCCCAAGATTCGCAGGTCATATCCCAGGAAGTTTGCAAGCCATGCTAAGTAGAGTCTTGTCTATGGATGTGTTGTGCACCACATTCTATAGGAAGGAGGCTGCGAGGCATGTTAGTATTGTCACTCTTCTTTCTCTTCTAATTGTGCTATAGAGCTGTGCTGTATAGGGTTGAGTCCCTAAGCTTAATATAATTTGCTTATCTATAAAGAAATTTCGTACACGCAATAGATCACGACTGGTAGGAAGTTAGACGTCGCAGTAGGAGAAGGCACTAGCAGGATGCCTCAGTCAGAGTCAGCTCGATCTGAGGGCGATAGGGAGACTTCACCTCGGTCTCCCCAGCACTCTCCACCACGTCAGGAGCCATCCAGAGTGGCAGATTTGTCGGCACCGCCCCTCCATCATCTTCTATACCGATACCATCATACCAGGAAGTCAGGAGGGCTGTCTTTATATTAGCTCAGATAATGGCTACGCAGTGTCAGCTAGTGGCACCCATGGTTGCCGAATCTTCAGGAGGACCAGGTAGTTCAAAGGTCCGAGAGTTTCTCACACTGAGTCCGCCGCAGTTTATAGGGATGGACCAAGATGAGGACCCTCAGGACTTCCTAGACCAGTTGTAGCAGATCTTCAGGGTGATGCATGCCACACCTACAGAGTTGATTGAGTTAGCGGTATTTATGTTGCAGGACATAGCAGTATTATGATACGAGAGCTAGGAGAGGTACTGCGGTAGAGATGTTCCCCCTCCGACTTGATCTAGTTTTTCATAGGATTTCTTGGACCATTATTTGCCTCAAGAAATCTGGCAGGCCCGTCAGTTTTTGCATCTGGAGTAGGGTTCGATGAGTGTTCCAGAGTATGTTATGAGATTTGGCTCCGTGGCCCCATATGCATAAGCTTTTGTAGATGTCATGCCAGCTAGAGTGCACCGATTTATTATGGGGCTGCTTCCAGAGTACGTAGAAACTTGTATTACGGCTACACTACAACAGGACATGGATATTGCCCATGTCCAGGCATTTGCTCAGAATATTGAGGGGATCAGGCAGTAGCAGCGGGAGATAGAGAGGGAAAATCAAAAGCAGCGCCGCAGGGCTAGACCTAGTGACACTCAGGCAGAGTTTCGGGGTGGACCTAGGCCACGACTATCAGGCAGGCCACCCATACCCCTACCTCCACAGCAGCAGGTGGAAGACCAGGCCATTGGGGGCAGTCAGGACCCGGCGAGAGCTCACTACCGTCGGGTTCGCAGTAGCAGAGAGGGTCAGAGCAGAGTAGTCTTACTGTGCCACCTTGCCCTATTTGTAGTCGACGACACCTTGGGGCATGCAGGTATGGTTCTACTGTGTGTTACACCTGTGGACAAGAGGGTCACTTGATGAGGGACTGTCCAGCCAAGGGTCAGAGTGATCGGGACAGACAGGACAGATCTTCAGTAGGGTCACGTGCCCCAGCATCTCCAACAGGGCGTAGGCCCTCAGCTCCTACCGGCAGAGGCCGAGACAGGTCAGGGGCATCGAGTTCAGGTACCGGTCCAGATCGTACCTATCCTTTACCAAGGCGACAGGAGTCAGAGTCATCTCCGGATGTTTGTGACAGGTATGCTGGACATTTTCTCTCATTCAGTTTATGTTTTGATAGACCTAGACTCCACTTTGTCTTATGTTACGCCATTAGTGGCCCGGAAGTTCAATATCACGCCAGAATTGTTTCAACGATCCTTTTCAGTGTCAACGCCCATTGGTGATTCTATTATAGCTAAAAGGATCTACCGGGGTTGTATTAGAGGTTGTTGGTCGCCAAACTTCAGCAGATTTAGTGGAACTAGAAATGATTGACTTTGATGCAATTATGGGTATGGATTGGCTAGCACCATTTTATGCCAATGTAGAATGTTGGACCAAAACTGTTTGATTCTACTTTCCAGGGGAGGTAATATGAGAGTAGAAAGGCAATGTAGCTATGCCAAAAGATAGGTTTATTTCCTATCTTCGAGTGAGAAAGTTGATAGCAAAGGGTTGTATCTATCATATTGTCAGGGTTCAGGATGTTCAAGCAGAATCTCCGACTCTTCAGTCCATTCCATTAGTCAATGAATTTCCAGATGTGTTCCTAGATGAACTTCTTGGTACTCCCCTAGAGCGGGAAATCGATTTTGCTATCGATCTGTTACCAGGTACTCAGCCTATATCCATCCTTGCATACCGAATGGCTCCTGCTGAGCTCAGAGAATTGAAGGAACATTTGAAAAATCTATTAGATAAGAGCTTCATCAGGTCGAGTACTTCACCGTGGGATGCGCCAGTTCTATTTGTAAGAAAGAAGGATGGCTCCCTCTGCATATGATGCATTACCGGCAGCTAAATAAAGTTACCATCAAGAATAAATACCCACTTCCCAGGATAGATAAATTGTTTGATCAATTACAAGGGGTGAAGTATTTCTCTAAGATCGACTTAAGGTCTGTGTATCACTAGGTGCGGGTTCGGGAGAGGGATATCCTGAAAATGGCCTTCAGGACCAGGTATGGCCATTTTGAATTCCTAGTCATGTCCTTCGGGTTGACGAATGCTCCAGCAGTGTTAATGGATCTGATGAACAACATCTTCATCCCATATCTGGATTTGTTTGTGATCATATTCATTGATGATATTCTTAGGAATTGCTAGTTACATGAAAAATTTTCTAAATGTGAGTTCTGGCTGAATTCAGTAGCCTTTTTCGGTCATATTATGATGGATGCTGGTATTCAGGTAGATTCACAAAAGATTGAAGTAGTAAATACCTGGCCCAGACCCACAACTTCCACTGAGGTACGTAGTTTCCTGGGATTGGCTGGGTATTACAAGAGGTTTGTAGAGGAGTTTTCTACCTTATCAGCGTCGTTGACCAAGTTAACTCAAAAAGTAGCTAAATTTCACTGGACTGAAGCGTGTGAACAGAGTTTCCAAGAGCTGAAGAATAGATTGACATCAGCTCCAGTACTAGCTTTGCCAGAAGGTTCAGAGGGTTATGCAGTGTATTGCGATGCTTCAAGTGTTGGGTTAGGGTGTGTTCTGATGCAACACGGTAACGTAATTGCTTATGTTTCGAGGCAGCTGAGGAAGCATGAAAAGAACTATCTCACTCGCGACCTGGAGCTAGCGTAGTAGTTCACGCCTTAAAGATCTGGAGACATTACCTGTATGGGGTACACGTGGACATTTTTACCGATCATAAGAGCCTCCAGTACATCTTTACACAGAAAGAGTTGAATCTACGACAAAATCTCTTGTTAGAACTGTTGAAAGATTACGATGTGAATATTTTGTATCATCCAGGAAAGGCCAACATCATAGCAGATACCCTTAGTCATAGATCTATGGGGAGTCTGGCATATTTGAAACCTGAACAATGGGAACTGGCCCGAGAATTACACCAGTTAGCCAGCTTAACCATCCAAATAGTGGACTTGGGAGACAATGGGGATATAATTCCGAATACAGCAGTATCATCCCTGGTAGTGGAGGTAAAAGAACGACAGTATGAAGATCCTCATTTAGCACAGCTAAAGGATAAGGTACAACATGGGGAAGTATTAGCATTTGAAGTAACTGAAGATGGGGTCTTGAGATGTAGGGGTCGCCTCTGTGTTCCAGATATGGCAGGACTTCGCCAGCAAATCATGGCAGAGGTACATTATTCCCATTATTCTCTTCACCCAGGTTCAACAAAGATGTATCATGACATAAAATAAATTTACTGGTGGCCGTGAATGAAAATGGGTGCAGCAGAATTTATAGCACAATGCCCTAACTGCCAGCAGGTAAAGGCTGAACATCAAAAACCCGGCGGATTGACACAGGAAATAACAGTGCCTATATGGAAATGGGAGGCAATCAATATGGATTTTGTGACAGGATTACCTCGGACCAGATGCATATTTGATTCCATCTAGGTAATTGTTGATAGATTGACGAAGTCAGCTCATTTTCTGCCACTCAAGACTACCTTCTCAGCCGAGGGATATGCTGAATTGTATATTGTAGAAGTAGTTCGATTGCATGGTGTCCCAGTATCAATTATTTCTGATAGAGGAGCACAATTCACAACTAGATTCTGGTAGTCATTCCAGAAAGGCTTGGGAATGCAGGTTAACCTGAGTATGGCCTTCTATCCTCAAACAGACGGGCAGGCAAAATGTACAATTCAGAAGCTCTAGGATATATTGCGAGCATGCGTGTTAGACTTTGGAGGTAGTTGGGATGACCACTTACCCCTTATTGAATTTTCTTACAATAACAGTTATCATTCGTAAATCCAGATGGCGCCTTATGAGGCTTTATATAGGCGGAAATATAGGTCCCCAATTGGTTGGTTCGAGGTCGGAGAATCGAGGTTAATTGGACCAGACATAATCCACCAGTCAGAGGAGAAAGTGAAGCTTATCAGAGAGCGCTTGTTGACAACTCAGAGCCGCTAGAAATCTAACGCTGATGTACTGTGTAGAAACCTAGAATTCAATGTAGACGACTGGGTATTTCTAAAGGTTTCACCAATGAAGGGCGTAATGAGGTTTGGTAAAAAGGGTAAGCTTAGCCTGAGGTTTATTGGGCCATATCGGATCCTCCGAAGAATAGGCCAGGTGGCATATGAGTTAGATTTGCCTCCATAGTTAGAGTCTGTTCACCTAGTCTTTCATGTATCGATGCTGTGGAAGTGTATGAGGGATCCATCCCGAGTTGTTCCAGTTGAGGATGTACAGATTACTGAGGAGTTGGCCTATGAAGAAGTTCCAGTGGCCATATTAGATCGGCAGGTTCGTAAGTTAAGAACCAAAGATGTTGCTTCTGTTAAGGTACTGTGGAGAAGCAAGAATATAGAAGAGATAACCTGGGAAGCCGAAGACAACATGAGACACAGATATCCTCATTTTTTCAAAGGTTAGTCCAGGCTACATAGTTAAGGTAAGGTTGTTATTTAGCTGTTATTTTATGATTTATGTTGTTTATACTGTTCAGCTGACTATCATTTTGTTGTGAAATAGTTTTCATAGTGTCATGTGAAGTGCCTGTATTAGATTTTTCTACATTTCAGGGTTTTCAGATAGTCCATATTACAGGGGAGACTCTGCCGAAAATTTTTCTGAATAATGTTAAAAGAGTTAAACTCCTGTAAGTTGAAATTGACATTCAAGGACGAATGTTCCTAAGGGGGGGAGGATGTTACACCCCGTAAGCTCCTAACATTTAGTCAACGTATCCGTACGTTATTCAAGAGTTTTAGAGTACGACACGTATGAGAAAGGGTCTGGGGAAAGGTCGTTCGAGCGTGGCATCAAGGTAGCGAGGGAGAACGCCGGAGCAGGCTACAATAGAGGCAGCGTGTCATGGACCCCCTCCCTACGCGTTGGGCGCCATGTCACGCCCGTAAATTTAGCGCGTTGGGGGCCATGTCATGGACCCCCCTGTCCACCGCCCAGATGTTATATATATTAAGTGGATTCAATTGGTTCTATTTCATATTAACAGACCCTCGTCCAGAAAATAGAGAACCCGCGATTTTCATTTAAATTTCTTCTGATTATGCTACTAAACACTGTCCAAACTCAAATTAACTTAAGGTATTGAGTTCTAAGACTACATAAAGCATTACTACGAAGTTATTTTCTTGAAATTCTCTCCGCAAATCGTAACCCCACCGAACAAAAGTTTTCAGAATTGCTCAAAACTGATATCTATACTATCACAGGCAGCAAGTAAGCAATTCTCCCTTCTGAACCCTCGAAAAGTTATAGGTTTTCAGCCGTATTTTACGTAGTTGAGTTATAGTTGATATTAATATCAAAAGTTATCATTTTGAGCCAAATTTGTTATTAAAATTAGTCTCTTTCTCCCAGTATTATGGTTGTAGTTGAGAAGAGTTGTTGAAACTCGTCAATTATTCGGGAAACAACAATCGAGGTATGTTAAGGTGAATTCCTTTGGCAAGTTAGTTTCTATAGCATTATAATACAATTTGAACCTTAGTAAGAAAGCCAAAAGTATCGTTGTTGTGAATAGTTGTTGCTATTAGTCGAGTTTATTCTTTATGTTTAGTTTGGGATTGACTTTGCCCTGTATAGCCTTCCATGACCAACCCAGGGTTACTAGCTATGTCGTTGCCCACCAGGGGCTAGATGACGTCGCTCCAAGGAGCGGTATGCTGTCTGCGAGGAACGAAGATGAGGTCCGAGGACCTTATACAATCCATTCCATGGTAGAACTATTCATATGCCGTATCGGCGCTACACCCCTGTCGAGCCTGATGCCCGGGGTGCAGATATCAGGAGTCTGCTGGATTCAGACACAGCTAAAGTTCAAGGGCCGAGCGGGCTTAGTTGCAAACCCTGATAGGATGGCTATAGTTATTAGTTGACTTATTTTGACCTTGTTAGGGGTATATAGATTGAAGTGTACTCGCCAGGACTTATGGGGGCCCGAGTGGGTTATTCTGTGCTGGTTGTACCTTCCGGCTTATGGAAGCCAGGTAAGATTCTTGTTTGCACTATTTACTGTTAGATTAGACAATAGGAAGTTATGTTATTCAGGTTATACTTCTATCTCTTTCACTCAATTACTTTCGGTTTCATTTTAAGTTTTGTTCAGTTATTTCCTTACATATTCAGTACATAGTGTACTGACGCCCTCCTTGGGGCGCTGCATTACTTGCCTGCAGGTGCAGATAGACATGGGTCAGGACCTTCCTAGCTTTCAGTCAGAATTAGCAGTGCAGTCGGCTCCTCTCCTCCGGAGCTGATTAGTTAGAAGGTTTGTTCTTTTGATTGTACAGTATGAGTAGGTTGGGGCCCTGTCTCGATCAATATTCTACTCTTTGAGGCTTGCAGATTTACCGATTCCCTGTGGCTAGGTTGTTGTTGGCGGTGTGGGGCCTATATATGTTTTATTTTATGTGATGACCGTGTAGGGCCTCGTTTAGCTGGTAGATAGTTGTCTTGTCGGCTATAGTTTAGTTATAGTTGTCTGACTTTTATTTCAGTTAAAACTAGACAACATGATGTTCTTGTCGGCCCGGATAGGACTCCCTTCTATTGCTTGTTGTTGGGTAGCTATTTTCATTTACAGGTGGTTATATGGCCTAGTCGGCCGGAGATTGTATTTACAGCCGAGATATAGCTCATTGTTTTCTTGAGATAAGTTGCAGGCTTGCACCAGACGTGCATAAACCTTGCCAGGTCAGTCAAATTCAAGTATAGCACTAGGTGTCAGTCATGCCTCCCAAGGTGGGGCTTGACAAAAATATTTCATTAGATCTATGTATACACAAATAATTTATTTATTTTCAATTTTATATAACACATTCTACTTGTTACAAAAAATATTTAATCTTTGGTTAAGACAATTGTTTATTTTCATTTGCATATAATAAATATAGTATTGTTTCCTACACCTACAATTACAGTCTAAATAAATAGTACTTGTTTGATTGTAATCTACACAAATATTTTTTTGTATAAGTAGAGGAAATATTTAACAAAAGGAAAAGGATAAAAAAGAATTATAAAAGAATTTTTAATGATGAATTCAAAAATCACTTATAAGTTGTCCTCACTATCAATATTTTATATAAAATAGGATTAAAATTTTGATTCTTCAAACTATGTTCTTCAGAATATATTGACATTTCCAAACATCTCTGAGAGACATGTCTTACCACATTGCCAAGAATACAAATTATAATGTAACAACTACCAAAACTATGTAAACAAACATAGATATATCTACGTTTCATTGTAATTCATAGATCATACTTAAATTATTTTTCTTTCGAATATTCATTCCTTTTTTTTGTCGGTATTTTCACATATCACGACGTCTTTGATCCAAATACAATACTAATTCTACTACCCTAACAGTTCTAAAAAAATCAATGGTACTTCAAAAAAAATCACTATCAAGCTTATGGCTATGAGCGAAAAGAAAATCACAAAGAAACTAAATAAAGAAAAGAAATGGTAAAACAAAGATGAGAATTTCTTATCCAAGAAAAGTATTATACTCAAGTAAAAACAAATGATCAAATGGGAGTTGCAAATTTAATTTCCCTTCTAGGTGACTTTAAATAGGGATCTTGGGTAAGCGAAGATGAAAAGAATCAAATTATTAAATATTTTTTAGTCATAAATTAGAAAAGAACAATCAATTTCTTGCTTAATTGTTGTAACCCTTAGCTTCAATCTTCTATCAGTTTTTTGATAAAATAAAGCTCTTAAATAAGGGATGTAAAAGTTTTAATTGATGAAGATTCGTGGGAGAAAGGAAAAGTCTACATACTTATCATAATTATGAGTATTTTTAAATTTTAGTGCAATATACTAATGTAGATTATATAGTTGGTATATGTTTTTTTTAAAAAGGTAAAAAAATCTATTAATTTTATATGGATATTTTAGTATTTTAGCAGTTTAATTTGGAGTTTTCCACTTATAAAATAGTATGATATGATGATTAATTACATTATTTATCCTTCACCAGTTCACTCCTAATTGTATTATTATTAATTGCAAGTGATAATTAGATTATCAAAGCTTATATATTCACTATTTCCAAATAATTCATGCCAGCTATAATCAAGTTGAAATGTTCAATTCATATTGCTAGGAAAACTTTCAATTCCCTTTTCACCAAAATTCTGTTTTAACTGTACCAAAACTTTAGAACGACCTACTCCCTTTGATCCATTTTATTTGTTTTATATATATATATATATAAATCTCAATTTTATGCTATTTTTTCACCATATTAATCTCTATATATTTATTGAGTAAGGATAAAAATAAAAATTAATATTATCTTGATTTTTCAAATAATAATCATTTTGAATCATTTATTCTTAGTAAGG
This sequence comes from Datura wrightii, assembly GCA_035772735.1. NCBI lineage: Eukaryota > Viridiplantae > Streptophyta > Magnoliopsida > Solanales > Solanaceae > Datura > Datura wrightii. Next base: position 22,295,132 of record JASDFA010000004.1, on the reverse strand, counting down.
ACGATAAATAAAGTGAATCGAAGGAGTAATATATATGAATTCTTTTAACGGGAGGCATATCCGTATAATGTTCGAGAATCAATTTTGTCTTACCCCATAATTTTTGGAACTTTAAGATGTAAAGAATCAGTC